>CM046882.1:275865124-278265124 GCA_025667525.1 Glebionis coronaria | reverse complement strand
TATGTACATGGATAAGCATGGGACTCCCCCATGAGGCACCTCGTTTTTGATTACCGATTCATGAGCTCGACTCGATCCCCTCAATACTAATTATCATTGGGGAAGGTGACTTGGTCGAGGTAGTTCAAAGAGGGAACTTCCCCGCCAAAGTAGTGCTTCAACCAATGTCCATTCACCTTGAAATTAGGGTCATCATTTTGAGCTAGCTCGATGGTCCGATATGGAAAAACTTGGGTAACGGTGAATGGACAGGACCAACGGGATTTCAACTTGCCGGAAAAGATTTTTAAACGTGAGTTAAAAAGCAATAGTTGATCTCCAATGTTAAAAACCCGGTTTTTAATTTTAGAATTATGAAACTTTTTAGTTTTTTCTTTGTAAATCAATGAATTTTCATAAGAAATGTCTCTTAATTCATCCAATTCATTTACTTGTATTTTCTGGTGTTTTCCCACGGTCTCAATGTCATAATTACAATGCTTTAGGGCCCAATAAGCTTTGTGTTCGAGTTCAATTGGCAAGTGACAATTCTTCCCATACACGAGCTTGTAAGGAGTGCACCCGATGGGCGTCTTATGAGCTATACGAAAGGCCCATAAAGCATTGTCTAACTTATCCGACCATGATTGTCGGTTTTCCCCTATCGATCTCTCCAAGATCCTCTTCAACACTCAGTTTGAAACCTCGACTTGCCCACTCGTTTGTGGGTGATAAGCCGTAGAAATACGATGTGTAACCCCATATTTCCTTAGGACCCTTTCGAATTCGTCATTACAAAAATGGGTTCCACGATCGCTTATGATCGCACGAGGGGTTCCAAACCAAGAAAACAAATTGGACTATCACACGAGCATCGTTCGTGGGCAAAGCCTTAGCTTCCAACCACTTAGATAGGTAGTCAACAGCGACAAGGATGTACTTATTACCACAAGATGATGGGAACGGCCCCATAAAATCAATTCCCCAAACGTCAAAGATCTCACACACTTGGATGATGTTTTGTGGCATTTCATCATTTTGTGAGGCTTTGCCTTGACGTTGGCATGAGTCACATGACTTGACAAGTGCATGTGCATCTCGGTAAATAGTAGGCCAAAAGAAACCGGCATGAAAGACCTTCTTCGCCGTGAGATTAGCACCATGGTGACCACCCGTTGGTCCCTCGTGACAAGCTCTAAGGATATTAGAAGCTTCGGTGCCAAATACACAACGTCGAATGATTTGATCCGCACAAGTCCGAGAGAGGTAAGGGTCGTTCCAGGTAGAACTTGACGTCATGAAAGAATTTTCGTTTTTGTTGAGTCGTCATACCCTTAATGATGAATTTGCCCGCATGGTAATTTGTGATGTCCGCAAACCATGGGGTGGATGAGTCAAGCTTAGAATTCACTACACCAAGTGTCTCGATAGGAAATGTTTCAGTGATTTCGTTGTTCTCGTATACACTTTGGTGAGGATCTTCCAAGCGAGAAAGATTATTGACCGCTAGATTCTCGGCTCCTTTTTTGTCAAGGATTTCGACATCAAATTTTTGTAGGAGGAGAATCCAACGAAGCAATCTTGGCTTTGCATCTTGCTTAGCCATGAGATACTTGATTGCCGAGTGATCCGTATACACTATGAATTAGGTCAAGACGAGGTATGGTCGGAATTTCTCAAATGCATACACCACGGCAAGGAATTCCTTTTCAGATGTGGTGTATTTAAGTTGAGCCTCGGTCATCGTCTTGCTAGCATAGTGGATAGGCAAGCAGTGCTTTTCATGACGTTGCCCTAAAACGGACCCAATAGCGTAATCACTTACATCACACATGAGTTCAAAGGGGAGGTTCCAATTGGGAGCAACAAGAATCGGAGTTTCGGTAAGTTTCCTCTCAAGGATTTCAAAGGATCGTAAACAATCTTTGTTAAAGATAAAAGGAGCATCGTTGTCGAGGAGATGTGTAATAGGTCGAGATATCTTTGAAAAATCCTTGATGAATCAACGATAAAGCCTGTGTGGCCTAGGAAACTCCTAACTCCCTTAACGGTTTTGGGATGAGGTAATTTGGCGATGACGTCTACCTTAGCTTTGTCTACCTCAATCCCCGCTTTCGAGACCTTGTGCCCTAAGACGATTCCTTCCTTAACCATAAAATGACATTTTTCCCAACTGAGCGCAAGGTTGGTTTCCTCACAACGTTTTAACATTCTCTCAAGATTCGACAAACACGAAGTGAACGAACAACCAAACAAGGAAAAATCATCCATAAAGACTTCCATCGTCTTTTCGATCATGTCATGAAAAATAGCCATCATGCACCTTTTAAAGGTTCCCGGTGCATTGCAAAGTCCGAATGGCATTTTATGATAGGCAAACGTTCCATAGGACCGTAAACGTAGTTTTTTCTTGATCACGAGGATCGATGGGGATTTGGAAGTAACCGAAAATACCATCTAAAAAGCAATAGAAATTGTTTCTCGCAAGATGCTCCAACATTTGATCCATGAAGGGCAAGGGAAAATGGTCTTAACGAGGGGCGTCATTCAACTTATGATAGTCGATACACACCCTCCAACCGGTCACGAGTCGAGTTGGATTTAACTCGTTGGCATCGCTTGGCACAATGGTCATTCCTCCCTTCTTAGGGACACAATGAATAGGACTCACCCAAGGGCTATCGGAAATAGGGTAAATCATTCCCGCGTCAAGGAGTTTAAGGAATTCCTTTTTGATGACGTCGTGTATTTTGGAGTTCACCCTCCTTTGACATTGTATTGCGGGCTTGTAGTCCTCCTCCATTAAGATTTTATGGGTACAAAATTTAGGATCGATCCCCTTAATGTCGGATAATTTCCCCGCAATTTCTCCTTTGTGGTCCTTTAGAACATCGATAAGTGCGGTTTTTCATCATTCGAAAGATCCATCGCAATAATAACCGGTAACTTATCGTCTCCTTCCAAGAATACGTATTCAAGATGAGGAGGTAAATCTTTCAACTCGAGGATTGGTGGTTCCTCAATTGAAGATTTGGGCTCGATACTCATAACCTCCTCGGGCGGAGGAAATGGGAAATCGTTAAGAAAATCCTTGATAATCGAGAAGTCCTCATCGTTGTCGAGGTCTTCGTTACAAGTACGAGGAACATCAAATTCCTCCAACGTAAAACCACCACCTTCAAATGGCGTAAAGGATGGTGTCGAATTATCAAGAATAGTATCGAGCATAGTGGGATTGCCACTATTTTCATCGTCACCAAAACCTAAAAATTCTTGTGAAAATTCCTCGCAAACGACGTCGATCATATCAACGAGGTTTATGGTCGCGACGGAATAAACATGAGAAAGTTGAGAGTTTTGTGTTGCGTTTATAACAAGTTCCTCGTTGTTGAAACGTAAGGTTATTTTTCTAGCATGCACATCAATCAATGCCATTGACGTATCCAAAAACGAACGACCTAAAATAAGAGGAACTTGAGGATCCGTGGGAATATCGACAACGATAAAGTATATTAGATAATAGAACTTTCCCACTCTCCCACTATCCACATGCGGGAATAGTGGAATGATCGGCCAACTCGATACACGTTAGTGAATGATTAAGATAAGGAAGATTGAGCGACTTGAAGATTGCAAGAGGCATCAAGTTAATACTAGCACCAAGATCGTCCAAGGCATAACATTCTTCCATATCCTGAATTGCACATGGAATCAAGAATTTACCAGGATCACCGACTTTTTGAGGTATGCGGTTAAGATAAACCGATGAACAACTAGACAATTGTTGCAATTTCTCCTTGTTGTTCAACATACTCTTAAAGTTAGCGACAAATCGAGGCATCATGACCAAAGCGTCGGTAAAAGTTATATTGAAATGTAAATCACGAAACATTTTCATAAAAAGCTCAAATTGGTAATTCTCACGTTCTTGTCGTTTCTCCTTACGAATTCTCGATGGGTAAGACAAAGTTGGTGTGGCTTGAGGCATAGGGATAGCCTTTGGAATCTCGGGTTCCAATAATGGTAATGGTTCAACCGTAGGTGTGGTTTGAGCGATACTTCGTGGGATTGGGATATGCTCCTCTTCTACCACCACCTCGGATTCTTCCTGAATTTCCTCCACCGTTGGAGTAATTGGTTAAGGAGTCGGTTCCTTAAGTGTCTTACCACTTCGTGTGGTAAGAACTTTCATCTCTCCCTTAGGGTTCGATATGGTGTTACTAGGAAGACTACTCGAAGACGGTTTACACATTATAGCCTAAAACATGGATGAAATTTTATCCTCAAACATAGATTGCCTCTTATCGGCCTTAAGCATCTCTTGTTTTATCTCATGTTTCCCTTGTTCCATATTTTGTTGGTTTTGTTGTAGCCTAGTCACATTACCCTCTATTTTGTTGGTATGAATATTAAGCTCATTTGCTAACACGTTTTTCAACTCCTTTTTCAAGTCATTCTTAAACTCGGATCTTAGGCTAATAATCTCCCTTTGTATATTATCAAACCTAGCATCATTTCCATTTGCATATTCAACAAATTCATTTGGAAGATCTTTCAAGTTTTGCAAACGCTTGTTGTTGTTTTGAAAATCATTGTTTTGATTTTTGTTTTGCACTTTATTATTAGTCCCTTGATTCCCATAGTCGTTACCTTTGTAATTGTTTTTGTAACCAACTTAATTGTTTTGATAGTTTTTAGTATTTTGATTTGGTTCAAAACCTGGTGGAGTCGTTTGATTAGAGCGGGTAACTTGGCCGTTTTGGTTATTAGTTCTCGTGGCCGCGTAGGCACTCGAAGTGTTACCACCGTTGGTAATGCACTCGGAGAAATCATGACCTCCACCACAATACATGCAAGAAACCTCAACCGCTTTAGCCGTAGCGGGAGTAGATTGTTCACCAACTTTAAACTCAACGAAAAGTCCCTTAAGCTTATCAAAGATTTTGTTTTCCAAATTTGCCTCGATTTGGCAAGCATCGATGGTATGATACAATGAAGACGAAGCCGAAGACGAAGTCTTACGAACACACGATGTTCTACTAGGGCTATAGACCTTAGACATATTCTCAATAATCAGCAACGCTTCCTCGACCGTTTTACACAAAAATTACCACCCACGGTGGCATTAAGATAATCTCTCTCATAATCGTTCAATCCATTTTAAAACGTGTCAATTTGATGCAAGTCGGAAAAACCATGATGAGGACACTCATGCAACATTTCCTTAAACCGACTCCAAGTCGTAGAAAAACTCTCATTAAATTCTTGTGAAAATTTTGAAATCTCGTTTTTCAAATGCGTAGTCTTAGAGGGCGGGAAAAATTGGTTCACGAACAGCGAAACGAGATCCTTCCACGTCAATATAGAATTTGTTGGCTCTTTCTCTAACCAAATTTTAACGGGCCCCGCTAAGGAATACGGAAAAATCATCATCTTAATCGAGTCGTTAGAGACGCCCTTAAACTTGCAAGTGGCGGTAAGACGATTGAATTGGCGGATATGGTTGTGCGGGTTGTCCTTTTCATCACCACGGAATTTGTTGTTTTGGATCATTGACAACAAACCCGTCTTAACTTCAAAATTCTCCGCAAGGATGGCGAGAATCATAATAGACTCTCCATAACCCTCGGTCGGTGCTTCAAGTAACTCCATCATAGTTCGATTAGCCATGGTTGCTTCTTGTTCTATGATGGGTTCGTCAATAGGAGATTCCTCACTTGAAAGGTTAGGTGTGGTTTCCTTTCGGTTTCTACGTTTACGTGCACGTCTAGCTTGGTTGCGAGTTTGCATAAACGTCACGTACAACGTGGGGATGAGCAAAGAAGATTCTTTTGGGTGTTTTTAACTTTTTCAGTTTTTTTGTGTTTTTGATTGTTTTTACTTTTTTTGGATTTTGTGATGTATTACGTAGACAAAAATCTACAAATCTCTCCTCAAACCAAATCTCTCGATTAAAGGAGCCTCAAGGAATGAAAACGATCACCTGAAGCGAACGCCTTCGATGACTTTAGAACGTTGGTGGAACACTAAAACGTTCAAGAGGGTTTAATCTTTTGAAACCAAGAAAATATATAGATACGTAGATAATACTTTGGTTGGCAAACCCTCGATTAGTCCTTTTTATCTAAACACGCACAAGCAAGCGGAGAAACGAGGTGGCGCGAAGCACTTAAGAGCCTTTTTCTTTAGGGTGTATTTTATAACACCCGCCTTATACCCACCTTATAGTTTGTGTTTTTCAAAATTAAGCTTCACGAAAGTAATTATCTATTTTGCCTTTTTTCTTTGTTTGAGATTCGAATACAATGATCGAGTGATGAAATCCCGAATCAAGGTTGTGTTTTCACACTTTTGGAGTACTTGTGAATTTTTTGTTTTACGTATAAAATATAGTAATAATATTCACACAAAAACGAAAACCGATAATGCGTATGATTAGAGTGCTAATCACACAAATAGTTATAATGGCTAATATAAAAACAAAATTTGTTCAAATCAAAACACAACACGCCTCCCCGGCAGCGGCGCGAAAATGATAGGAGTAGTTTACGTCTTTTAGGAAAAAGAACGTAATTAGGGTAAGTATTAAACAAGTGGTTTAGGAAAACCAAGTGTAAATGACCCAAGATGGTGTGGGATCGTTCTCAAGGAGGCTTGTGTATTGTGTTAAGAAGTGATTAAATATTTTTGATTATGATTATGAGAAAAGAAAAGAGAAAAGGATGACGGTTACGATAAAAATTACACTAAGACGAAAGTCATGCACGTAAAACCGTAAAATATGACTAAATTTAAAAATTAACCTAAAAATTCCTAGAAAATTGCATAAATCCCAAAAAATGTAATTTGAGTTTACAAAAAAAATCAAAAGTCACTCAAACCTTTTATTTAATTAAATGATAATTTTTTTAATACTAATTAAAGCCCAAAAAATAAATTTAACTAACAAAAGGCCCAAAATGAGATTTTACACTTTGTAATCCTTTAAAATAATTTAAATAAATTAAAAACTATTTTTGAAAAATTTAAATTGATTAAAACTATTTAAAAATGATTAAAAAGTATAAAAACAATAAAATAATCCTAAAAATTAATTAAATGACAAGAAAATTAATCTAAAAGTTTTAAAATGCCTAACTTAATGTTTTTACGCTATGAAAAATGGAAAAGTTGCAAAAATATTAAAAACTAATTTTAATAAAAAAAAATAATAAAATACTAATAAAAATCGAAAATTTTTAAAAAAATTCTAAAAACTTGCAAACTAGTTTATTTTAACCTAATTTAAACAGAAATGAACTTGAAATGACCAATTTACCTCTAATGGGCCTCCAGATGGGCTAAAATGAAAAACAGTCCACCTAAATGGGCTTTTTGGCCTTATAAGAAAAAAGTTGTCCAAATAAGCCCAAAATCACCTATTAGACTCAAAATTTAATTTTAAGAACAAAAGTCTAAAGGCCCAAAAGCTGAAAATGTGCTTATCACAGCTTAATAGTCAATAGCTTATTCTTAATGGGCTTTTTGGCCCATTAAGCCATAAGCTAATGCCATAAGCTCTAATTTGACACACAAGCTTCTTTTGGGATACTTAAAAGATCTGTAAAAAGAAATTTTGAAAAAAACCAAGAAATAAGCCTGAAATAAGCAAAAGCTCTCTACAAAAAACGACAAAATAGTCGTTTTCGAGTTCTAGGCTGTTTCAAGTGCTGATTCTTTTTGCAAAAGGTTTCAAATGACTTAAATAAGCAAAATAAATAAAAAGTTTTCAACAAGAACCACTCAATAAGCTGGAATAAGCAATTAAGCACTTATGAAAAAGTCAAGTCAATTAGTTTTCTAGTCAAACCCTAAAGTCAAACCCTAAAATGCTCCAGAATAAACAAATGGGTCAAAAATGATGAAGATTGATCACAAAATCAAAGTTGTTGCAAGTCTGGATAAGCTATTATAGCTTATTGATAAGTTGTTTGAAAATTAACACTAGCAGTGGCTAGTTTTGGGTGTCCAGCAGTGGGAAAAGTTTCCACTGCTTGACTATCTTGACTTTTTGTCATATATGGATTTTTGTTGGAATCAAAGCACACAAAGGCACCCTTATAACCAGTGGTTTATAAGGAGTCAATAACAACAAAGAAATCACAAATCCAACCAGCCAATTAGTACAATTTAATCCATTAAGCATCAGACATTGCCCAGACATGAACATAAGCAGTTTTGAACAAAATAAGCAAATTAAGAAAGAATAAGCCAACCAAATTGAACCAAATGCATACACAAGCTCTATTAAATTCAAATGAACATAAATAAAATTATTTCATACACTGGATTAAAGATTAGAGCAAGATTCAAGCTGATGAATGTTACTAATGAACACAAAGATAAACTGAAAATCCTTTTGCTGATGTACTTGACCACAAGCCCAATTTCAAACCCTCAAATCTCTTAAACAGGTTACACAAACTTTGTTTAAACACTTTTTATCCCTAAACATGCATACACTGTAGTTGTTTCCAAGATTTTAGGTGAAATTAGGCGAAAACAAGCAATATATAGCACAATGTAGGATTTGATGTTTAAAAGATCAAAACTTGCAGATAATAGCACACAACCAAGTAAATATCAGATACAAGCACTTAACAACCCTAAACACTAACTTAAAATCAAACAAGAACCTTAAATCATTAGACCCAAACAACCCTTTCACTTTTTAATCCAAGATTTAAACAAGCAAATGTGTATTTCAGGTTTACCCAAGCTTAATCTAACATCATACCAACATTATCATGCATTATAAACCAGATTCAAGCCACAAGAACAGCACATATAACAACAGATCAAAAAAACACAAAATATCACTTTTTTAATAGATTTTTGGTAAGAGAACTCAAACCTCATGAATGTACATCCATACTTACGAATATTTGAGCTTATGTGCCTAGCTTAACAAGGAATAAGCTTAGAATAGCTGCTAAGAACAACAAGGTGAGAACAAACAGATTATATGAAAAAGGAAAATGGAAAATAAAAGATGATTAATTCAAGCTTGTTCCCACTCCTTGAATATCCCCAAACCACAAGCTCTCTACACCTTGATAAGCTCTTTATCAGGGTGCTATGACCACTTGTAATCCAAAAATTTCAAAGGTTTGAACCAAGAACTTAGAAAAATATCAGATTTTGGAAAACTTTGCAACTTCTTGCACAAGCTATGAAAACAGGTTTTGAAACTTAACAATCATAAACATATAACAATAATAACAATATAATAAGAGTGGCACTTGGATTTCATCAAAACAATTCAAACACTTTTCCATTAATCTTGAAACAAGGCTTTATAGAATGTTGACCAAAGAAAAAACAAGAGCAAACTAAAATGTAATGAGCCCTATGCCTTATATAGGCTACAAAGAGACTAAGAAAGCTAAAAAATAAGTGAAACCGTAGTACATGGTCTTCCAAAAATGCCCCTTTAGTTTGAATTTTCTTGATCATGTGAAGAACTTTTTGGCTGTTTGTGGAGGTGTAAAGGTGGTGAGAATTTGATCAAGGGTCCCAAAAAACGTGTGCATGGGGTGTTTCATGTGAGCTTGTGAGTGGTGAGGTGTCAAGTTTAAGGTTTGGGTTATGATTAGTGATAGGTTAATCACAAATCTGGAAGGTTTTAGGGTTTAATTCCAAGTAATTATGAAATCCCCAATTTTGTTAAGAACATGAAGAACAATGGGTTTGATCCGTTTTAATGTTTAAATGGGGTGTTTAGCGCGTTTTTAAACTAATCAGTTTAATTAGTTGAAAAAGGCTGAGTAGGATGGTGACATGCAAGTTTGGTGAGTGGTGATTGGTTAAAATGAGTTAGTGGGACACGTGGTGACCACTGGTTGGTCTAGGTAACTTCTATGTCTGCCATGTTTAGACACTCTTCTTCCATTCTTCTTTCACTTGTGTTTTAAATGGCTAAATTAAGATTTCCCTTTATAATGAAGTTTCACTTTTCATACTTTTGCCCCAAAAAGTTTCCAAATGTAATTTCAAGGGTATTTCTTGCCATGTGATGATATTTGAAGGGTTCTTTTTTTGGCATTTCTTTATTTTTCAATGTCTTGACTTGTATGATTGACTTCTTGTAGGACTAAAAAGGACAAGTCTTCAAATATGAGGGATCATTCTTTCCAATTCTTCAAAGTGGAGGTCCTTTTTGGAACTTGACAAACTTTATGGACCAAACTTGTAATTATGAATAAACAAGGGTTTAAAGTGTCAATTATTCAATATTGGAGGACCCTTCTTGTATAAGCTTCAATTCTTCAAGGGTTATTCTTGGAAAATCAACTCTAGGGCTTGGTTCATTGTGCGGCTTCGTTTCCCGTGTTCGTTTTTGCTTGTTTCTTGTGATCTTTTGCCATTTTCTCAGTATCCGCACCTAAAATACATATTGAACAAACACAAGCATATATTTGGCACATTTTATGATATTTTATGCATTTTAATCCCGTTTTGGACAATGAGACTATGTATAAAAGTAGTCTCATTAATATATTTTGCCATTTATTGGTATTTGAAAGACCGTTCTTGACTATTCTTGAAACTTTAAGGTCTTCACTTGTATGATTGACTTTGTAGAGGACTAAAAGTGAAAAGTCTTCATTTTGTAGGGACCATTCTTGCTAATTCTTCAAAGTTGAGGGACCTTTTTGTAACTTTGACAAACTTTAGGGACTAAACTTGTAATTATGAATATACAAGGGTATAAAGTGTCATTTATTCAATGATAAATGACCTTTCTTGTATAATCTTCAATTCTTCAAGGACTTTTCTTAGAAAGTCAACACTCGGGTCCGGTTCATTGTGCGGCTTCGTTTCCTGTGTTCGTTTTTGCATTGATACTTGTGATCTTTTATCATATTCTCGATATCCGTACCTAAAATACACATTGAAAAAACGCAAGCATATATATGGCACTTTTTATGATATTTTCATTATTTTAAGCCCGTTTTAGACGATGAGACTATGTATAAAAGCAGTCTCATCACTCCCCCATACTAAACCATTGTCGTGGCCTCACGCAATGCTAGAATAAAGTATCTTAGCATCTCCAAAATTCAATTTTATCGACATCTATTGAAATGTAAACTTACTACTCTACTACTACATGCGTTTTAGACATAATGTATGATTTTCATCGCAAAATGGGACGTTTAGGTTCATAGAACAAGAACACGTAAATGCTTCATTAGAAATAATTTCTTCGTCCTCGATTGCACCAAATTCCATGCTAAGCGTGTAACGAGATCATTTTCATTATAAGTTAGTAATTCTAAGACTACTCATATGCCCTAATCACGTACTTAGACTCCCTTAATCCTAGGTGGTATCTCTTATATTTTATTTTTGTCTTGAATGATCATGAAGATACATTTTTTACTTATGTGATGATAGAGATTAAGGTCCAAAAATAGAGTCATAACGGTGTAAACAAGACCATCAAATTAATTACCTCCCCTAATAGACAACGATGTCGAAAAATTAAGTCAACAAGAAGGATTGATAAACACGGTTTTATAACGGTTTTGAACATGAGACTTATTACCAAGACTTTTATACGTCCCCTAACAGATGGGCCTTATTATCATAGGTTTACCTCCATCTTTTATTCAACTCTACCATGGAGCTTCTATTATGACTTTGGTCTTGCCTTGCCTTTAATTTAACCTCGCCATGAGGTGTTTATTATGGACAAAGACGTATATCCTCAACGTAAAAAGTAATTTTGGATCTATAAAGCTTCAAAGTTCAAGGCTTTCACTTTAAAATTTTGCATAGATTTTCCGGCCTTGTGAGCTTCGAATTTTTGCTTGATTTAGGTGAGTGGGCACTTAAAATTATTATTGGGTGAAGCATTCGATTATTCGGGATGCCAATACTTCAAAACCGTGACGCTGGCGATACCTTAATGTTTTCCCAATTTAATTACATGGAAGCTACTAGAAAAGACTAGAAACCAACAATCAAGACTAAACTGCTAAGTCAATACTTATTAGGAAAATATATATACAAGCGAAGGGAGAATAAGCAAACAATTAAAACACATGAGTTTTTGAAAGAATACGAGTACTCTACGTTTAGCATAGTAACTTATAATTACCTCTATCATTTCTCGTCCTTATTTAAGAGACTTAGCCTAATATAAGTTAAGGAATCGAAGCTAAGTGCTCAACACACACGGTCGAGTCAAAAATTACTCTTATTCTCACCATCAGAAAATCTACATTCGTGTCTTTAAGCACTTATGAAAACATGAGAAAATTTAAAATTTTGGCCATTTTTAGCCTTATTTTGCAACAAAACGATAAACAAAAAATAAACTTTGGAAAGCGTGAAGGTTTAGCAAGGCAAGTAAGTATTCACCCCTCCCCACCCCCACCCCCCATACTAAAGTTAAACATTGTCCTCAATGTTTCGAGTCTAAGAGTAAAATACCCCATACTAGAGATGATGTCGAATGCTTAATCTAGCATGGAAAGGATGGAACCACTAAATCTATAGTCGTTTATAAAGTGTGATAAAAGACCTAAGGTTGGAACATCAAATGATATATCATTTGGACATCGAGAAATTATTCAAAGCAAACGACCGAGTGCTCACGTAAAACGAACACGAGGGGATCCAATCGTGAAGATGATGATCTAAAAACCACAATTCACAAACAGCCACGGAACAAAGGTTGGAAGGGAACAGATCCCCTGACGTAAGCTACATTAGAAAGCGATAATATGTACATGGATAAGCATGGGACTCCCCCACGAGGCACCTCGTTTTTGATTACCGAGTCATGAGTTCGACTCGATCCCCTCAATACTAAATATCATTGGGGAAGGTGACTTGGTCGAGGTCGTCAAAAGAAGGGACTTCCCCACCAAAGTAGTGCTTAACCTTATGACCATTCACCTTAAAGTTAGGACCATCATTTTGAGCTAGCTCGATGGTCCCATAAGGAAACACTTGGGTAATGGTGAATGGTCCGGACCAACGGGATTTCAACTTGCCGGAAAATATTTTCAATCTCGAGTTAAAAAGCAACACTTGATCTCCAACGTTAAAACCCAATTTTTAGTTTTAGAATCATGAAACTTTTTAGTTTTCTCTTTGTAAATCAATGAATTTTCATAACAATGTCCCTCAATTCATCTAATTTATTCAATTGCATTTTCCGATGTTTTCTCGGAGTCTCAATGTCATCATTACAATGCTTTAGGGCTCAATAAGCTTTGTGTTCGAGTTCAATTGGCAAGTGACAATTCTTCCTATACACGAGCTTGTAAGGAGTGCACCCAATGGGCGTCTTATAGGCGGTACGAAAGGCCCATAAAGCACTGTCTAACTTATCTGACCAAGATTGTCAGTTTTCTCCTATCGACCTCTCCAAAATCCTCTTCAAAGCTCAGTTTCAAACCTCGACTTGCCCACTCGTTTGTGGGTGATAAGCCGTAGAAAGCCGATGTGTAACCCATATTTCTTTAGAACCTTTTCGAATTGGTCGTTACAAAAATGGGTTCCACGATCGCTTATGATTGCACGAGGGGTTCCAAACCGAGAGAATAATTGCTTTAAAAACTTGACTACCACACGAGCATCATTTGTGGCCAAAGCCTTAGCTTCTACCCACGTAGATAGGTAGTCAACGACGACAAGGATGTACATATTACCACGAGATGATGGGAACGGCCCATTAAATCAATGCCCCACACGTCAAAGATCTCACACACTTAGATGATGTTTTGTGGCATTTCATCGTTTTGTGAGGATTTACCTTGACATTGGCACGAGTCACACGACTTGACAAGTGCGTGCGCATCTCGGTAAATAGTAGGCCAAATGAAACCGGCATCAAAGACCTTTTTCGCCGTGAGATTAGCACCATGGTGACCACCCGTGGGTCCCTCGTGACAAGCTCTAAGGATATTAGTAGCTCCGGTGCCAAACACACAACGTCGAATAATTTCATCCGCACAAGTCTGAAATAGATAAGGGTCGTCCCAAAAGTAGAACTTGACGTCACGAAAGAATTTTCGTTTTTGTTGTGTCGTCATACCCTTAACGATAAAGTTGCCCGCATGGTAATTTGCGATGTCCGCAAACCATGGGGTGGTAGAATCTTCCTTGGAATTCACTACACCAAGTGTCTCAAGAGGAAATGTTTTGATGATTTCCTTGTTCTCGTACACACTTTGGTGAGGATCTTCCAATCGAGAGAGGTGATCGGCCGCAAGATTCTCGGCTCCTTTTTTGTATTTTATGATGACATCAAATTCTTATAGGAGGTGAATCCGACGAAGCAATCTCGGCTTTGCATCAAGCTTAGAAAAGAGGTACTTGATAGCCGAATGATCCGTATACACTATGCTTTTGGTCAAGACGAGATAAGGTCGGAATTTCTCAAATGCATACACCATGGCAAGTAAATCTTTTTCCGTTGTTATGTATTTAAGTTGAGCCTCGGTCATCGTCTTACTAGCATAGTGAATAGGCAAGAAATGCTTATCATGACGCTGCCCCAAAACAGCCCCAATAGCGTAATCACTTGCATCACACATTAGTTCAAAGGGGAGGTTCCAATTTGGAGCAACAAGAATGGGAGCTTCGGTTAGTTTCCTTTTAAGAATTTCGAAGGCTCGAACACAATCTTTGTTAAAGACGAAAGGAGAATCTTTTTCGAGGAGGTGTGTAATGGGTCGAGATATCATTGAAAAAATCATTGATGAAGCGACGATAAAAGCCCGCATGTCCTAGGAAACTCCTAACTCCCTTGACGGTTTTGGGATGAAGTAATTTGGCGATGACGTCTATCTTAGATTTGTCTACCTCAATCCCCGCTTTCGAGACGTTGTGCCCTAAGACGATTCCCTCTTTACACATAAAATGACATTTTTCCCAATTGAGCACAAGGTTGGTTTCCTCACAACGTTTAAACATTTTCTCCAAATTTCCTAAACACGAAGTGAACGAACTACCAAACACGGAAAAGTCATCCATAAATACTTACATCATCTTTTCGATCATGTCATGAAAAATAGCCATCATGCACCTTTGAAAGGTTCCCGGTGCATTGCAAAGTCCGAATAGCATACTACGATAGGCAAACGTTCCATATGGACACGTAAACGTAGTTTTTTCTTGATCACGAGGATCGATGGGGATTTGAAAGTAACCGGGAATACCATCTAAGAAGCAATAGAAATTGTTTCCCGCAAGATGCTCCAACATTTGATCCATGAAGGGCAAGAGAAAATGGTCTTTACGAGTGGCGTCGTTTAACTTACGATAGTCAATACACACCCTCCAAACGGTCACGAGTCGAGTTGGAATTAACTCGTTGTCATCATTTGGAACAACGATCATTCCTCCCTTTTTAGGGACAGAATGAATGGGGCTCACCCAAGGGCTATCGGATATAGGGTAAATCATTCCTGCGTCAAGGAGTTTAAGGACTTACTTTTTGATGACGTCGTGAATTTTGGGGTTTACCCTTCTTTGACATTAGATTGCGGGCTTATAGTCCTCCTCCATTAAAATTTTGTGGGTACAAAATTTTGGGTCGATACCCTTAATGTCGGATAATTTCCACGGAATTGCCCTTTGTGAGCCTTCAAGACATCGATAAGTGCGGTTTTTCATCATCCGAAAGATATTTCGCAATAAAAACCGGCAACTTATCGTTTCCTTCCAATAATACGTATTCAAGGTGAGGAGGAAGATCTTTCAACTCGAGGATTGGTGGCTCCTCGATTGAAGATTTTGGTTCACTACTCATAACCTCCACCGGCGGAGGAAATGGAAAGTAGTTTAGAAAATCCTTGATAATCGAAAAATCCTCATCATCATCGAGGTCTTCGTTAGAAGTTCGAGGTACATCAAACTCCTCCAAAGTAAAACCACCTCCTTGAAATGGAGTGAAAGAGGGTGTCGAATTATCAAGAATTGGATCGAGCATAGTGGGATTGCCACTTTTTGCTTCATCAGCAAACCCTAAAATCTCTTGTGAAAATTCTTCGCAAACGAAATCGATTGAATCAGCATGGTTCATAGTCGCGATAGAATAAACATGAGAGAGTTTGGAGTTTCGAGTTGTGTTTATAACAAGTTCCTCGTCGTTGAAGCGTAAGGTGATTTTTCGAGCATGCACATCAATGACCGCTTTCGACGTATCTAAAAATGAACGACCTAAAATGAGAGGAACTTAAGGATCCGTAGGAATATCGGCTACGATAAAGTCTACCGGATAATAGAACTTTCCCACTTTCACAAAAACATCTTCGGCCGTTACGCATGCGGGAATTATAGAATGATCGGCCATCTCGATAGACATCTTTGTAGGAGTAAGATTAGGAAGATTGAGTGACTTGAATACTTCAAGAGGAATAAAATTGATACTAGTGCCAAGATCGGTCAAGGCGTAGCATTCTTCCATATCTTTAATACCACACGGAATTAAAAATTTACCGGGGTCACCAACTTTTCGAGGAATACGGTTAAGGAAAATCGATGAACAATGATTAAACTTTTGCAATCTCTACTTACAATTCAACATATTCTAATAGTTGGCGGAAAATCGAGGCATCATGATTAAAGCGTCCGCAAAACTTATGTTAAAATGCAAATCACGAAATATCTTAATAAAAAGCTCAAATTGGTAGTTATTACGTTCTTTCAATTTTTCCTTGTGACGTCTCGATGGATAAGGTAAGGGTGGTGTTGGACGGGGCATAGGCATAGCCTTTGGAATCTCGGGTTCTAATGTTGGTAAAGGGTCGATTGTAGGTGTGGCTTAAGCGGTACTTCGTGGGATTTAAACGTGCTCCTTTTCGACCACCATCTCGGGTTCTTCCTCAATTTCCTCCACCGTAGGAGTAATTGGTTGTGGAGTCGGCTCCTTAAAGGTCTTACCACTACGTGTGGTAATCACTTTCATCTCTCCCTCCGGGTTTGACACGGTGTTGCTAGGAAGACCACCCGAAGTAGAGGCTTCGGTCATCATAATAGCATCCAAAAGTCTATTTTCCGTTTTTTGACGTTCTTGCCTATCTTGCTCTTTTCAGCCTTTCGATTTTGCTCCCACCTAAGCGAAGTTTGTTTAATCTTATGTTGACCTTGTTCCATTTTTTGTTTGTTTTGTTGGAGCATAACCACATTTCTTTCCATCTTGTTACTATGAGTTTCAAACTTAGTCTTAGGTTTATCACATCATTTGCCATGTTTGTGTACCTATCGTCATTTGCCTTAAAGTAACTCAAAATATCATTTGGAATATCTTTTGAAAATGCATTTGAAAGCCCTTGATTGAAATTTTGAAAATCACGATTTTGGTTTTGATTTTGCAATTGACACTAGTCCCTTGTTTCCCATTGTTGTAATTGTTACCCTTATAGTTGTTCCTTTGATTTCCTTGGCAACCACCTTGATTGTTGTGATAATTGTTAGCATTTTTATTTGGTTGAAAACCCGGTGGAGTCGATTGATTAGTGCGGGTAACTTGACCGTTTTGGTTATAAGTTCTCGTCACCGTGTATGCGCCTGAAGTGTTACCACCGGTGGTAATGCACTCGAGAAATCATGAGCTCCACCACAATAAACACAAGAAACCTCAACCGCTTTAGCCGTAGCGGGAGTAGGTTGTTCACCAACTTTAAACTCTATCAAGAATCCTTTAAGCTTATCAAAAATCTTGTTTTCAAAATTAGCCTCAATTTGTTGAGCATCGATGGTAGATGACAACGAAAGCGAAGAGGAAGCCTTGTTAACACTCGGTGTGCTACGAGGGCTATAAACTTTGGACCTATTCTCAATAATCAACAATGCTTCCTCGGCCGTTTTACACAAAAACTTACCACCAGTGGCGGCATTAAGATAATCTCGTTCATGATCGTTCAAGCCATTGTAAACCGTTTCGATTTGATGTAAGTCGGAAAAGCCGTGATGAGGACATTCATGCAACATTTCCTTAAACCTATTCCAAGCCGTTGTAAAACTCTCATTATATTGTTGCGAAAACTTTGAAATCTCGTTTTTCAAAGGCTAGTCTTAGAGGGCGGGAAAAATTGCTTCACGAACTTTGAACGAGATCCTTCCACGTCAATATAGAATTGGGTGGTTCTTTCTTTCACCAAATTTTAGCGGGCCCCGATAAGGAATACGGAAAAAAGCATCATCTTAATCACGTCATTCGAGACATCCTTAAACTTGCATGTCGACGTAAGACGATTGAAATGGTGAATGTGGTTACGAGGGTTGTCCTTTTCGTCACCACGAAACTTGTTAGCTTGGATTATGGACAATAAACCCGTCTTAACCTCAAAATTATCTGTAAGGATAGCGGGAATCATAATCGCTTCTCCATAACCCTCGGTGGGTGCTTGACGCAACTACATCATAGTACGATTAGCCATGGAGACTTCTTGTTCTACGATGGGTTCGTCAATGGGAGATTCTTCACTAGAAGGGGTTGGTGTTCCTTCCTTTCGGTTTCGACGTTTACGTGCACGTTTTGCTTTGGAGCGAGTTTGCATAAACGTAACGTACGACGTGGGGTGAGCAAAGAAGATTCTTATAGGTGTTTTTACGTTTTTCAATTTTTTTGTGCTTTTTATTGTTTTTACTTTTTTGGATTTTTCTTGTGAATTACGTAGACACAAATCTACAAATCTCCCCTCGAATCAATTTCTCGATTAAAGGAGCCTCAATGAATGAAAACGATCACGTTGAGTGAACACCTTCGATGACATTAGAACGTTGGTGGAACACCAAAACATTCAAGAGGGTTTAATCTTTGAAACCAAGAAAATATATATGATACATAGATAATACTTTGGTCGACAAACCCTCGATTAGCCCTTTTTCTCTCAACACGCACAAGCAAGCGGGGGAAACGAGGCGGCGCTAAGCACTTAAGAGCCTCTTTCCCTTAGGTCGTGAAATACAAACGCCTTATACCCACCTTATAGTTTGTGTTAATTAAAATCAAGCTTCTCGAAAGTAATTATCTATTTTGCCTTTTTCTTTTGCTTTAGATTCGAATACAATAATTGAGTGATGAAATCCCAATTAAGGTTGCGTTTTCACGCTTTTGGAGATATTGTGGATTTATTGTGATATATATACACTATAGTAATAATATTCACAAAAACAACGAAAACCAATAATACGTATGATTAGAGTGCTAATAACACAAATACTAATTATGGATAATATCAAAAACAAAATTATTCAAACTTAACAAAACACGCCTCCCCGGCAACGGCGCCAAAATGATAGTAGTAAAATCACACTTGTTTAGGAAAACAAGTGTAAAGCGGTAAGTATTAAGCGTACGTTTAGGAAAACGTAAACACTTAAGACCCTTTTGTGAGTTTGTTCTCGAGGAGGATTAATGTGTGTGTTAAACTTGATGGTATTTGAGATTAACATTGATGAGATAAAGGAAAAATGAAATAGATGACGGATATGATTAAAAGTAGACTACGACGAATGATAAAAAGTAAAACTTAAAAACGTGACAAAATTAAAAATTACTCTAAAAAATCCAAAACATCACAAAAAGTTACTTAAAATACAATTAGAGTTTACAAATGATCAAAACTTTTTTAAAACCTTTTATTTAATTAATATTTAATTTTTTAATGCTAATTAAAGCCCTAAAAATTAATTAAATTAATAAAAAGCCCAAATAAAGATTTTTCAATTTGTAAACCTCCAAAATTAACTTAATTAAACTAAAAAGTATTTTTGCTAAATTTAAAACCTATTAAAACTATTTAAAATGTTTAAAATGTTTAAAAACCAAAAATAAATATTTAAATAATATTAAAAAATTCAAAATTTATAAACATTTCTAAAAACTTGCAAACTAGTTTATTTTAACTTAATTAAACAGAAAATGAAAGTGAAATGACCTAACTACCCCTAATGGGCCTCCAAATAGGCCAAAAATTAAAACAGTCCAAGTTAATGGGCTTTTTGGCCTAATAAGACAAAATTCAACTAAATAAGCCCAAAAGTTCCAGTCTGACTTAAAATTTAATTTTAAACAAAAAACTCTAAAGGCCCAAAATCTGAAAGTGAGCTTATCACAGCTTATTAGACACCCAACTTATTCTTAGTGGGCCAATAAGCCCATTAAGCCATAAGTTAATGCCACAAGCTGAAAATTGACACACATCCTTCTCTTGTGATTACAAAGCAGTTTGTAAAAAGAATTTTTGAAAAAGCTCAATAAATAAGCCTGAAATAAGCCAAAGCTCTCTACAGAATTTTTGAGTTCTAGGGTGATTCAAGAGCTTATTCAAGTTGCAAGACGTTTTAAACGACTTAATTAAGCTAAATAGGCAAAATGATTTCCTATAAGCTCACTCAATAAGTTGAAATTATGAATAAGCACTTTTGAAAAAGTTAAATGAATTCGTTTTCTAGTCAAACCTTAAAACCAAAAGCTACAAACTACAAAACTGACTAAATGGGTGAAATAAGCAAGATTGATTACAAAATTAAAGTTGTTGTACAATGAAATAAGCCAGATAAGCTTATTGAAAGCTGACCTAAATTTATAACTATCCATGGCAAGCAACAGTGGGAAAGGAGTTCCCACTGCTTGAAACAAGAATGTTGATTAGAGCTTGTTACAGTTGGTTTCTCTGGACAAACAAGGCACGCCTACAACCAGTGAGTTGTAGGGAGTCAAGAACAAGCAAGAAAACAACAATCCACCAAGCCAATTAATACAGTTTAATGAATAAAGGCTCAGACATGCAAAAACTTAAGGTCTGATGGTTTAAGCATGTTTTAAGCAAGAATAAGCCACCAAATCTCCACCAAATGCATACACTAGCAACACAATAGCTTAATCAATGCCAAATAACCAACTTTCATGCAATGGTTAACAATTTTCCAGCTAATGTTAGACTTATGTGACTATCTTATGCAATTGGTAAATAGACAAGAGCAAGTTGCTGATACACTTGAC
The DNA here is from genome assembly GCA_025667525.1 of Glebionis coronaria. NCBI lineage: Eukaryota > Viridiplantae > Streptophyta > Magnoliopsida > Asterales > Asteraceae > Glebionis > Glebionis coronaria. Next base: position 278,244,132 of record CM046882.1, on the reverse strand, counting down.
CAATTTATGAACTTCAAATCCACAAAACAAGTTATCCAGTTGTTCACTTTCAGGTTTTACAACATACAACCCTAGACCTAAACCCTATGTACAAAAATGGCCAAATTTCAGTTCACAAAAACTCAAATCAATCTAGTTTTTAGCAGAGATTCAGTTCAAGTGTTTTAGTCCACAAGTTATGCAGGTTTTAACTTATCTACACCAAATCAATTGAAACAAACACAAGTGCACTCTAACAACTTACTCAGTTGATAAATTCACTTGAATAACATGAAATCCCAAACACCCTTTTAAAACTGATAACAAGATTTTAACAAAGGTTTTTGTGATCCAAACATTCAAAACAAAATAATCAGCTTTTAACACACTACAAATAACTTAACTAAACCAAAAATCACTCTAGAACACATGTAAGAACAACACATAGCAGATTCATATGGAATGCATTTTTCAAGTAAATAAAAAGAGATGAAAAGAAGGTGAATACCTCCTCCCAATTGCTTCCTATGAGAGGCAGCTATGCTACCGTAAGCTTGACCAACTACTAGGTCAAGCTAGGGGTATCTTGGATGTAAAGAGGTGTCAACCAAGACTACTGTTGGAAATTCACTTTATGTGACGACATTTAAGAATTCCCATTAGTTATCATAGTCACACACGCTTAAACTAGACTAAGAAACAATGAATAGTTAAGTGTGGTGTGTGACTATATATACCCCTCCAAGGCTTCCAAGGAGGGGTGTTGATTGTGTTTTCATTTTGAGTTTAATAAACTTTTCTTTCTTTCACACACAACCTTCTCTCTCTACTTCATCCATGGCTTCCACCACCTTCCACCATCCACCAAGACCATTAGATCGTATATAGCAAACCCACAATTGGTATCAGAGCCTTTTATCTATGTAATGGGTTTACCCAATTTTAATTTTCGAAAACAAGTTCAAATTTATAACATGCAAGTTATAAATCTTATTCCTTGTTTCGTTTTTTGCTAAACGAAAACAGAAATTAAACCTTGTAATCTTTACAACCGACATGCAATCATCATAAACACCTACCCGAGATCTATTTTTATGAACCTTGAAGATCAGCAAATTTCATGTGATGTTCGTCTATTCATTGATTCTTATGAAGAGATGAATAATAAGAATTCAATGGTCTTCCTGGGTCAGAGGTGTATTAAACGTGGTTATGAGATGTGATGATGATCTAGGATTGATGGATTATTGGGATGGAGATGTATTTGATCTGGTGGGGGGGGGGGGGGCAGATTAATTAGGTGTTGATCTGATTATTTGAGGGAGACGATGGAAAGAAAGAAACAGGATGAGATGAGTTTGGTTGAAGGGAGAGATAGAAGAAAACGGCTAGGTTGATAAACTGATTAGGGTTAGTGAGGGAGTAATTTTAAGGTTAACCCTTATATATCTTCACTGCATATGACTCGGGTATATGGACTATGATGGGCCATGTGTTGGGTTCGTTTATATGTGAATCTTTCATATATTTAATGACACGTATCACAAATGTGACTATATGTAATAAGTTACACGTTTAATACTCGTAACTTGTGATGACATAAATGGAGCATTAATAATGAGTTGGACATATTGATTGGCCTGTTATAATTTCGACATATGACGTACTCAACTTCTCATGCCAATATTTTAGCTAAGAATGCGCCTATTATAATTGCCTAACAACATATTGATGGGTTCATGGGCCGGTTATAATTGGCTACTATTCTAGACACCATTTTAACTAAATTTTAGCTAAATTTTGGTAAATGACTATTGAGTTTTTAATTTAGATAGTGGTCGATGCTTTGGATTGAGTCGGGTATTTATGATGTGTCGCATTTTAAAAGAATCTGTCGTGACAACAAGACGTGACAAAGTGACAAAATTTATTTAACGATACCAAGAAAAATAGGTATACTTTTAGTGGCTACGGATTTGTTTGACAGGGTATTAATTATGTGAAGTTGAAGACGGATTTTTTCGAAGGCGTGTATTTATTTTATCTTTGAAAGATAACTTGCTCGGGCTTAATCTTAGAATGATGACTTGTTTATCTAGTTTCCGGGTTCGGGGTGGTTGGTTGATGACTTGGATAACTATCACTTAAAGGAGTTACATTGTTGTACTCAGTGTCACGCGCATAGTCGACGTGGATAATTTCAAGAGGTGTTGTGCTTATATACTTCTTCAATGATGTATTGGGTACTTAGAGATTTCTCCACCGTTCCTCATTCAACAATTGTGTAAGCCTAAATCACAAGATCGAGGGATTCTTATTCAGTTTCACGTTTGGTATATCTGGTTCATTCTATCAGTGGTCACTTCAAATTGACTACAAGTGGGGTTGGTAAAGATGTCCATGGAGAGTTTATGAGTAGAGAACTTCAATCAGCAGCTGATTCTCACAAAATATATAATTCATCTTATTTATTATTCTCACTAGATTTCAGGTATATGTGCGTACGATTTATTGCTGGTTCCGAGTTTCGAAATCATCAAGGGGGAAGAAGAAGACACATTAAACGCACAACGAGTATTCGTGATGAACTTCATACCTTCTTTTGATTTGAAGACATTCCTGGAAGACAGTTGTCATAATCGCAGAGAAAATCAGTGTTTTAACTCGTGTCGTTATCAATCTCTAAATGGTACACTACTGATTCGATGTTTAATTGTTTTGATGTTGCAATTATTCATCATCATTATCCTATATGGAGAGATATGCACTTCCTGGACTTAATTGACTCTGGTGCATCTCCGGAAGAATATATGTGCATTTACGGGACTTAATTGACTCTGGTGTTACGATGTCAACTTCATGAATGGATAAAGTGTCTACTTCAGTATTTGAGCTTCATACTTGGGATTGGTTTATTTTCTTCAAGTATGTGGGGGAAGAAATGTCTTGATTCTTTCTAGTATGCTTAACTTGAACTCTCAGGGGGAAGAAAAATTTAGAAGAATTATTCAAGCATGAGAAGAGACGTTGTTGATCTACTTGGTGTGCCCCTTACTTTCAATCCCTCATAGCAACATTATCATGTTATATGATGGGGTTTGCTTTTTAAATTCCGCTGTGCGCTTAATCATTCTAAGCCTTATTGAAAGCTTTGAAGTTGCTTACGAGAATTGTCGGTTTAGGGGGAAGCTATTTAAAAGTTTCTACATCAAGTTTATGTGGCATGAATTAGGGGGAAGTTAATTCAGAAGCTTCTCCTTAACCAGAAGTATATGGATTACTTAGCTTGTGCTGTTACAGTATTTCTACTACAAGTTACTTTAAAGATGAGTCGTTTTGAAGTGAAGACTTTAAGTCAAAGGCCCCAGAAAACATCATCAACATTGGACGCTTCATGAAAGCTTTTGTTCTTATTCGTTATGTACTTGTTAGGAAAATATTGTAAGGAATTCTACACGTCGTCCCATTGGGGAAGATTGTTGGAAATTCACTTTATGTGACGACATTTAAGAATTCCCCTTAGTTATCATAGTCACACACGCTTAGACTAGACTAGGAAACAATGTATAGTTAAGTGTGGTGTGTGACTATATATACCCCTCCAAGGCTTCTAAGGAGGGGTGTTGATTGTGTTTTCATTTTTAGTTTAATAAACTTTTCTTTCTTTTACACACAACTTTTTCTCTCTACTTCATCCATGGCTTCCACCACCTTCCACCATCCACCAAGACCACCAGATCATATATAGCAAACCCACAACTACCACATTCAAGGTTGAACACTTGGTTTGAAATGGCTGTTATAAAGCAAACAAGAGCCAACAATCCTTAATCCTTGATGTTCTAACACCACAAGCTGGCTTATGGTTTCAATTAACCAAGAATTAAGGGGTTAGAACAGGTATCAAGTAAATAGATAAATGAAGTTGCAAAGAAAAGTAAACAGATTTCTTCCAAGATTTTATCCCCACAACTTGAATCTTCCCAATCCAAAGACTTCACTTCACCTTGATAATCTTCTTATCAAGGTGAGATGATCAATCTATGGTTCAATAACCTCAAGTGCTTGAACAATGATTTTGGAAAAACCATGGATTTTGAAAACTTTTGAAACAAGGTGCATAAATCTTAAACATGACTTTTGAAACGAACTTAAAGCAAGTAAATGATAACAATACAAAGCAAATAAAATGGAACTTCGATTTCGTCACAAACAAGCACAATTTTTTCTCATTCATAGAACAAAAGGCTTTATAATGTTTTGACCTAGCCAACCAAGAACAAGAGAAATGTAAGACATCATATGCCTTTATATAGGCGTACAATCATTCTAGAAGTAAAAATAAACAAATGTAAACCCTAGTGCTTAAGTTCAAGAATTGCCCTTGTGAGTTTGAATATTTTTTACTGATCTTGGTGCATCATGTGATTAAAAGGATGTGCCCGTTGTTGTGTAGTGATCTCCTTCGTTTATCTTGAGCTTAGGATGAAAGCAAACTTGTGAGGCGTTGATTTACTGGAAAATCTTTGTCTTCTTCCGAAAAGGTGTAGCAGGGGAGGGTTGGTGTGGCCACGTGGCTAGGAGGGGACCAAAAGTGAGAGTTGGGTTTGGTTAAAGGGATGGGTAATTAGCATTCTGGAGTTAATTAACTAAAACCCCTTTGGTTTGATCGATTTTTGGGATTAGGGTTTATGGGATATAAAGGTTATAGAACATGTGGCTTTGATCTTGATTAGTAGGAGATTAGGTGTTAACGGCCAAGATATATAATAAATAAATACGTTTAAAATGTTTTATTATTATAAACTGGCAGTTAGTGGATGGTGACATGGTGGGAGGGAGTGTTGTGATTGGTGGATGGAATGAGGTGGAAAGCTGTGAGTGGTGGTATAAGTTTTCATGTCTCCCAGTTTTGGCCCCTCTCCTTTCATCTTGTGTTCAAACAAGTTTACACAGCTCAAAACTAGAAACCCTTTGTTAATGAAGTTTCAACATTCATACTTTGGAACACAAAAACTTTTGCAAAGTACTTTCAAGGGTATGTTTTTCCATTTCTTGGTATTTGAAGGACCATTCTTGACTATTATTGAAACTTTAAGGTCTTCACTTGTATGATTGACTTTGTGGAGGACTAAAAGTGACAAGTCTTCATTTTGTATGGACCATACTTGCTAATTCTTCAAAGTTTATGGTCCTTTTTGTAACTTTGATAAACTTTAGGGGCCAAACTTGTAATTATGAATGTTAAAGGGTATAAAGTGTCATTTCTTTAATGATAAAGGACCTTTCTTGTATAATCTTCAATTCTTCAAGGACCTTTCTTGGAAATTCAACACTCGGTCCGGTTCATTGTACGGCTTCGTTTCCCATGATCATTTTTGCATTGATTCTTGTGATGTTTTGTCATTTTCTCGATATCTGTACCTAAAATACACATTGAACAAACACAAGCATATATATGGCACTTTTTATGATATTTTCATTGTTTTAAGCCCATTTTGGACGATGAGACTATGTATAAAAGTAGTCTCATCAAAAATCATTCTCCTCCATCAGCCACTGGAGGGAGTGGTAGACTATAGTCCATGTCCCCCGAGCAGCATGAGCCTTCGCGCTAACAAACCATGAAAGGTAGTCCTGACGCTCCTGTAGAATAGTGCGTCCGACCTGTCCAGCCATCGGTAAAGTATGGACATCTGCCATGTCCTGAGCCTGGCGTGTGGCCAAGGCAGCTATGTAGGCCTGGACGGGGTCAACACGTCTCGCCTCGGAGCCCTCTTAGATCTCAAAAGTAGAGTCGGGAGGAGCCACATACCTCCTCTTACGAGGTGGTAGAGACCTGGGAGCATAGCCCTGAAGAGAGGAAGCTAGTGGTAAAGGTGACAGGGTAAAAGTCATCTGGTCCTCTTCCCCAGTAGGGGAAACAGGTGTAGCAGGTGAAGAGACAAGAAGATAATAAACGAGTGTGGTGTCTCTGGCAGGCTGGCTGTCCTCAGACTCGTTGGCTGACAAACATCCCGGTAGTACTGAAGTCGGTGATAGAGCAGTGGGAGATGATGTAGGATATTGTAAATATATGCTTATATTTTAGAGAGAGAAAGAGATAGAGAGATAGTGAGAACACACACTTAGAGAGAGAAAGTATAAAGATTACACCTTCAACTATGTGAAATAAAATGTGAACCACACCCTCTCCAACTAAGGAGATGGTTTATATACCCAAGCCTTGTGATGGGCTTGGGCTTACACAATGGGCCACCGGCCTCATACATTCCATGGGCTTGGCATGGCCTTGTTTACTTAACTTAATGATACTAGACTTCGAGCTATCACTTAATCTATTGTTGGAGTGACCGATCCTTTCTAATACGTAAACGTATTTCCAATAATATCCCCCTAAGGGAGGTCACTCCAAACAAGGGCGTTACCTACGTTACAATAATAAAATAAACCTAGCATTCTATGCTTGTCTTGAGCTCGTAGTCTTCGTATTTCTTTTCTTGTGAACATGTTGATGTGATCTTTGATATCAATCTTGAGCATCAATCTCTTGCCTTGATCTTGTGCATCATTACTTGTGATATTCGCCTCTTCATGACTTCATGTCCCACATACTTATACCTTTGTAATTCTTGAAAGCTTCAAAGTTTGATACAACGGAAGACTTGACTTTTAGGCTTTCTTGGATGAAGTATTAAGTGCATGAAGTATAATCATTCGAGGACGACTTCTTCTCGGATTCCACAACGCCACCATCTTCAAATGTAATAACATAAGTCGACACGAAAAAAATGGCGTTGAACATTTCATTCTACTTCGGTAGCATTTTACATCCGGTCGGTGAAGACCATTGGACGATATAAAATATCGTACTTGTGATAGGTAGATTTAATTAAAAATCTCCTTGACAAGATTTCGCAGGTAAACCCGTTCTCTTTACTCGACTGTCCAAAGCTGACTACGAACGTAAAGAGTGAATCATTTGGATAAGATTATCTGCATGATTGAAGCCGTCAATTCCGATTCCTGGAACAAGTTTGATTCTTTAAAGAATCGCACCATCGTTGCTTTCCAGTTGTCACGAGCTTGATTCATATAGAATCTTGCAAGTTACCTACCAAGTGCTGTTTGAGGTTAACACTAGAAGAATTTCCACTCATCACTGTAAATACTAAAAAGTATTACTCTGAATGTTCTGTCAAGATCACTAAGATATTGCGTAGAGGCTTGGAACGTGTTTAAATTCAGTTAAGAATTAAACCACTGTTGCTTTCCAGTTATCACAAGTTTGATTCATAAAGAATCGCACAAGTCACCTACCATGAGCTTTTTGATATTCGCTCAAGAAGGATTTCCATCTTCATTTGTAAATACTTGCGTATTACTCGGATGTTCAAGCAAGATCCTGAAGATTTTGCATAGGACTCTTGATATCTTTCTTACTTTTCACAGTGTGTGAAGAAGCAAGGAAATATGGAAATGTGTCCTAATGAGATATTTGATGATCTCAAATGGCTCTATACTCGATCGTGCATGTTGTATTTTATTGATCGGAGGCTGGAGAGGAGTGCCACCTTTTCAATATCAATATATTCGGAGTGATTAAATCGATAGATAATGCGTTGTCTTTGTGTAAATAAAACAAATACCTTTTGAGAGATATCCGAGTTTGCTGGGATGGGGTGTGCATTGCATCACTAGGTCCATGATGTCTATCTTCAATATCGAGCATCATTAAAATGATCTCAATAGCATATGTGTTGACTCGGTTTCGTCCTAAGGTTGTAAGGAGGGCTTCTTTCTTTAGACCCTTTATCTTTACAATTCTTTTTCATTCTTCAACCCCTTCAATGCTTACCAATACGTCATAACTAGCACCTTGTTGTGATTGTTCCAGTGCTAACATAAGTACTTGGTCGGCATTCAGCTACATTCACAATCTTTCTTCCTCTTTCCTAAGGACTACTATTTCTAGCTATCGAATGTCCTTGGGAAGATTCCTCCGGTTTTGGAAGAATCATTGAACTTAACCTATCCTTCCACCCTTATGTCAACACAATCTTCATCGTCGTGAGATAAATGGGTTTAGGGTAAGTATATGTCACCAAAAAATCCATTTTGGTATAGCAAATCCATTTTTCTCCCCATTAACATATGCCATGATATTCGAAAACATTTCGCACATGTCGGGATGAGCTATCACGTTAAGTCAAACCATTTTTTATTAATCATTTCCCATATTAAATCATATTTTCTCCCCCATATTAAAAATATTAACCCAATCGATGTTTTTAATATCAATTTATTTAATGAAGTTTTAACAAAGTTTTGGTAAGAAAAATGCAAGTCCGTTTTATCTTCATGATACCAAATGTTGAGATATGATACCGATTAGTAAAATGATCACAAATTCACCATATTAGAATAAATTGACAAGGTTGGACCTGATTGATGAGAACATCATATGATAAGATCAAATGGTTCTTGTCGGAAAATGTTGGTCGCCTCGTCATGTCAGAAGTCATCTCTTGACACCACATGTACGATTGATATTGTTGTCTTGACACCAATTAGTGAACTTGGTACTTTCGGCATCGAAGATTCTGAATGCTTGACAATTGCTCCCCCTCAATTGTTGACCCATGTTCTATTGAAAGATTTGTAGTCGTCGGTTGAGTAGTCGTATCGTCGAGTATGTAGATACCAATTGTAAATTGCTATGGTTGTAGAGATGATAACTTCATAATTTCTCTTGTTTTAACAAATAAATGCATTGATGCATACATATATCCGTGTTGGATTGTGTTATAACGTAAACACAATCCCTTACATGATTATAAAGTAAACCATGCCCGAGAAAATTAATTCCTGTTGTGATCCAAAGCTTTCATAAGAAATATTTGACTTGAATATGAAAAACGGATTGCAGTCTGAAATAACTACAAGCCATATGGGCATGTTTTATGAAATATTTACAACTTTTTTACGAACTCTATTTATGGCGCTGTGTCAATATTAATAAACATTTCTAAGGCCGTAAATATTATCGTCCCAAAAGACATGCTTTTGAAAAATAAAGTAAAAATATTTTTGGATTTTTTTCTGAATTTTTCAATTTTTATGGTTTTTATATGGTTTTATATTTTTGTATTTTGCTTTTAAGGATAAAAATATAAACAATATATACAAATGATCACCAATGATACGAAGAATAGTTTACCACCACTGCTCTTTCGCTTCATTTGCAAATTCCATTAGAGTCTCGGGTGAAAATGTTCTCAAACCTAGCTTGTCGGCCAAAAATTCCATTCGAGCGCGATCTAAAGCCTTCGTGAAAATATCCGCCAATTGATACTCAGATCGGACAAAGTAAAGCTCGATCACTCCTTTTTCCACTTGCTCCTTGATAAAGTAGTAGCTAATGTCAATATGCTTCGACCGGGAGAATTGAACATTGTTGTAGCATAAGGCAAGTGCACTTTTATTGTCGTAGTACATCAGAATTTGGTTGAAACCTAGACCATAGTCGGTTAATTACGATCTCATCCAAATAATTTGAGCACAGCAACCAGACATAGCTGTGTATTCTGCTTTCGTACTTGAAATTGCAGCGCTTTTCTTCCTTTTTGATGCCCAACTGATTAGTCGATCTCCTAGTAGTTGCAAAGTTCCACTCGTGCTACGCCTTGTATCTTGACAACACGCGTGATCCGCATCTGCATATGTCATTAGTGCAATCGAATAGTCCTTCGCATACCAAATTCCCCGATTGATGGTTCCTTTAAGATACCGAAAGATTCGTTTAACAATAGCTAAGTGTAACTCAGTAGGCCTAGTTTGGTACCGAGCACACATACATATAGCAATTTGAAGATGAGGTCAACTAGCTGTGATATACAAAAGGGTACCGATCATTCCACGAAAAAGTGTCGGATCAAAGGCAATCCCATGTGGATCTGTATCTAGCTTAGTTCGTTCCACCATTGGAGTATCGATGGGTTCGCAAGAATCCATCTTATATTTCTTAAGCGATTCAAGGACATACTTGGAATGATTGATAAAGATGCCTCTGGGACTCTGAGATATCTAAATACATAAGAAAATTGATACCTTTCCCATCATTGACATCTTAAACTTCGAATACATGAGTGTCCCAAACTCATCCGATAAGATTTGGGTAGAGGCAGCAAATATAAATCATCAACATAAATTTGTACCATAATCATATCTTTACCTCGTTTTCTGAATGAACAGCGTGGGATCCACCTTGTCTTTAGCGAAGCCTTGCGTAATGAGGAATAGTGACAATAGATCATACCACGCGTGTGGAGCTTGCTTCAGCCCATAGAGAGGCTTCTTAAGCTTGTACACGTGATTGGGGTATTTAGAATTCACAAAACCATCTAGCGGTTGAAAATAGACCTCTTCCTTGATTTCACCATTGATAAATGTCGTCTTCACATCCATCTGATAGACGATCATACTCATGTAGGTTGCATAAGCGAGGAAAGTCTAATAGCTTCCAAACAGGCAACCGGTGCAATGGATTCCATAAAGTCGATGCCTAATAATTGCTTGTATCCACGAGCTACTAGTCGAGCTTTATTCTTCAATATTCTACCTTACTCGTCGAGTTTCACCTTGTAAACCCATTTCAATGTGACTAACTTCACTTGATCCGGGCATGGGACAAGTTCCCATACATCAAGACGTATAAATTCATTAAGTTCTTCTTGCATAGCTTCTATCCAACAAGATTGGGTAAAGGCTTGTTGCCACGTCTTAGGTTCAACTTCACTAAGAAAAGCATCAAAATGACAAAACATTGCACTTTCTTGTAACTGACTTCGTGTGGATACCGGACGATTAGGGTCACCAATAATAGAATCTATAGGATGATCCTTTGTCCACTTGCTGTCATGTTTACGAATACGTGGATTGGAGTAGACCGTAGTAGGAGCTTCCTCTGAGGTGGACGACTCGGCTTGATTATGGTCAGGAATTGGTACACCAAAGAATGGAAGTTCACGCATTTGAGTGAATTCCAAGTCGTGATCATCATCATCCTCTTCATCCTCAATAGGCATGACATGGGTAGTCGATTCGGGTGTTGGTTGAGAATTACTTATTGAAGGTATGTGTTGACTAATCGTAGGTGTAGACGTATCTGATTGTGCTTCGGTTGCTGGAGCGACAACTTCGGTAACCGGAGCTATTACCTCAGGTTCTGGTGCAACAATACTTGGAGGAGTAAAGAATTCATCAAAGAACGGTTGAAACAACATATCCCATTCATTCCTAGAAGGTGGTGTAAATGATGATGAAGAAGGGTTGTTTGGGACAAGACCAGAGCTAATGTTACTGGGTCCCATTTCATGAAGTGCGGGTTCACAGCTGCTTTGCTCAGAAGCCATTGTCGTCAGCTCATCAAATCAACATTCATAGTTTCGAGGATCTTACGAGAATTACGATTGTAGATTCGGTATACCTTCTTTGTGGGTGCATAACCAATGAAAATACCAATATCGGCCTTTGGTTGAAATTTTCCCACATTGTCACCATCATTATTTGGATAGCAAAGAGAACCAAATATATGAAGATATGATAAATCTGGTATTTTCCATGTATAAGGTCATAAGGTGTTCTACCATGGCATTTACGAATTAGTGACCGGTTTTGGGTGAAAACTGCTGTAGATACTGCTTCTGCCCATAAAAACAATGGAGCCTTTGGATAAATTAACATCGTTCGAGCAACTCCAATAATTGTGCGATTTCGCCTTTCAACGACACCGTTTTGTTGTGGAGTGCGAGCAACGTATGTTTCATGAGATATGCCAACTTCTTTATAATAATTACATAAGATTTGATTCACAAATTCAGTTCCATTATATGTACGAATACATCGAACAGTAGTGTTGAGACGCACTTGAATCATCTTGAGAAATCCGATGATGAATTTAGATGCCTCATTTTTTGTTGTAAGAAATTTCACCCATGTAAACCGAGAGTAATCATCGACATTGACGAGGATGTACTTTTTACCACTAAGACTTTCTGTAACACCCCAAATTTATACAATTCAATACAGCGGAAGACTCGTTGGTGTTACGGGATAGCACATTACTCACATCATAGACAACGCTTAAAAATCGCGTCGTTTAATAATAAAGCATTTCCATTCATAAATATCAAATTTACATAGGTCCCAAGTCATTGTATTTCATACAGGTTTTACAAAGCATTTGAATGGAAATTGTTATTTAAGTGCGGGCCATGAATTCTTGTTGTCTTCCCGAGAATTACCTTCAAGTACCTGAGACAAAACATGTTAAAAGAAAAGGTCAGCGATAACGCCGAGTGAATTCATAGAGTTTAATGAAAACCATTAATATAACATCGGTATAAAATTATTACCGAAAATCATTTTGTACAAATCTTTGTAATAGGCCATAAAATAGCCAAAGTCATTTTATACAAATCCTTATAAAAATCATAATATAGGCTTTCGCCTTCAAAATCATTATACGAACCATTGTCGTTAAAAACATCATACAATACGCTTTATAACGTTGTATAGATTGAATAAAAACCGTTATATGAATATGGTTATATAAAACCAAAACACGAACATAATAGTAATGATAAGACCCTGTATTGCTAGTCAGGCAATATATCGTAATTCAATGCATAAAGCAGTATTTCGTTAATTGTATTATTATAAGCCGCATGACATTGTACCTTACTACAACAAACAACGGGTAGCTAACCCGAAACTCATTTGCCCATCTAAATTAGCGTGTCATCACAATAATCACGCTTGTGTAAATCTTCTCATACATAAATTCGCTTACCAATCAATGTGGCACGACGGGGATCAACTGTCAAGGCGCGAACTGGGGTGATCGTCCCCAAATAGTACTATTATATGCATAAGCGTCTACCAAATCTCGGTAGTTCACAATTCATGCTAATGGGACTTTTAGTGACATAACCTAACTTTAATAATCCATTTCATTTCATATATCGGGTCATTTAATCCTTCATCGGGTCATATAATCATTCGGGTCCAAATCAATAAACAGACAGTCGGGACAAATGGTGTTCTATTTTAGTAAAACTAACATGTTATCTCCCTCGCGGGTTTATAAAATATTTCATAAAAACATTTAAAAGAGTGCAAGGCTATGAACTCACGTTGATGTGGGAAAGCGGGTTATCGGCAATTCAGATGTACGGTACGTGCTTCAATCACGAAAACCTAGACAAATAATACTCGTCTTAGACTTTTGTCTAATGAATTTATCAAAATAACAATTATGTATATATATGATGACTTTATACATATGATGATGATCAAGTGGGTTTATATATTCTCATTTACTCATTTTATTGTTATGTGTTGGTAACTTTTATACTAGCTTACTAGTTTTACTTATTTACATGTTTTAGGCCCAATAGGCCCATTACAAGCCAAATATTATTCATTAGCCCAATTATACTTTTATTATCAGTTTTATACTTTACATGCTGGGCCCAAATGGGTTAAACCCAATAAGTAAATTTATAAGTGTTTTACTAACTAGTCGGGTTTATAGTCCAATAAGGCTACTTTGGCCCGTTAATGTCTATATGTTGTAAAGCTCGGGTTTTATCGGTTTTTACTTGTTATATAGGTTCATATATCAATATGTGAGTTTATAAAAGTTTATATTAGACGGGTCCGACCATCTAAGTTTTATTTGACAAAAACGTTAATCTTTCGGTTTTAGCCGAAAAGACGTAAAACTTAGGATATAGTTTAATAACTTGGAAAAACAATTATACTTGTAATTTATATAACATGTCCCATTTTAATATCAATATTTATATAACTCTTTTATTATAATTATTATCCACTAGTGGGTTTTATATTTATTTTTATTTTATATAAATTTTTGAGTGCTTATATTATATATTATTTATACAAAATCAGTCCTAAAAATCTTGTTTACTAAAATGGTCATATCTAGAGTTCTACATGAATATAGAACCCCAAATTTTTATCACAGAAACTAAATGATATGTGCTTCATTTTATTCCTTTATAGCTACTGATGAATCAACTTCTAAGTATTTTATAAAATTCGTCCAAAACAGTGTACTCAGATTTGCACTCTAAACTTGTTTTGATCATATCTCACTCATTTTTAGGATTCCATTGCATGGTCAACTCTCACATGTGTACAAGTCTCAATACTAACTGTATATCAATTCATCTATACTATTTTATCAGTTCATCATATGGTTATTTACTGTTTTTATACAGCCTACTAAATTAAGCAAGATTAACCACTTTTACATATAGTTTTTCATCTTTTTACCCATGTTTATCAACACCAAATCCCCACATAATATTTTTATCATCATATATTCATCATATACATATACAATAAAAAGAAAATACATGATTACATAATCAAAATAACAAGAGGATGGGAAGAACAATCTCGATACCACCAAGATTGTGTAGGTATTTATCAAGGCTTGGATTTTTGATGGAGAAACTTGTGATAGATCAACACCAATCTTCAAGACCACCAATATTTGTAAACTCCTTGTAGAAATCAGCCATTGAACATCACCAAATCATCTCCTTGTAAATGACCACCAATCAATAGAGCTTCAAGAGTCCTTCATCATATGTGTGCATAACACAAGATTCTATGGTTAAATTTGATCAAAGGGGTGTTTGTTCTTGATTTTTGGACGGCAAGGGTGAGAGAGAAGAGACTGTTTATGGTGGTTTGCATGTGAGGGAAATGAGTGAATGCTTTGGGAAAGATGGTTTTGGTGGTGTAGTAGCTTACTTGTTAGGCTAGTTACAAGTGTATAAGCTTCTTTGTGAAGCTTTGACACCTCATGGGTGTTGTAGCTAGTTATGGCCGGTTTTTAGTGGGGGTGGGACAAGTGTCCCACTTGTCTCATCTCCACTAGTTTACGGGTACTCCTCGATTCTAGTTTCCTCGATTTGCGTGTCCTCGGGTCGTTTTACGAAAAACGTTTTTATAAATTATGAATCAACGGTACAAAACGAATCTAATAAAAATTGTCTCATAAAAAACGGAGCTCAAAATCGTAAATACGTAATCCTAAGGTTTCTGGTTTAGTCGTAAAGGACGTTAATATAATCGTAAGTCCTAATCTCTTCTCGTAAATTTGTGAGTTTATGAACCAACACAAATTTAAAATCTCAAAATAATATTCACGGATAAATTTATTTTCTGAAATGTCGGACTGTCACCAAAATAGTGTATGTAAACGTAAGCACGTAACGTAGAATCCTCCGGTTTAGACGTAGTCGATACTACTTCAAGACGTAAACCTAAATTTCTTCCCAAAAATAAGTGAGTTCATATTATAACATTAAAATAATGTTTTCAAATAAATATTGAGAATAAAATATCAACCATAAATTGACGGACTGTCACAACATTTACCCCTAAACAAGATCTTTGTCCTCAAAGGTCATCTTACTACTCGCTTCTTATAGAGTTAAAGCCATGTGGGTATTTCCTCCACATTCGGTCTTTTCTCACAAGTGTAATTCATTACAATACGCGAAGTTCATCAAACATAACTACGGGAATACGATCAGGCTTAATGTTGACTTACTTTCTCTATCCATGATGTTCACGGGTTTTTGATGAATGCAACTTTTCGCCGATCTAACTTCATTAAGGAATAGTCAGATTTTCACTTGATAGGCCTTTTATCAAGTTCGATATACGAAACATAATTCACGCAGCTCTTGAAGTCCTAGGGTAGATCCATCTTATATGCCTTTCAAACCAATCTTTTACATCATTGATGAGACTGTAATTATACATAGTCTCATCGTCCAAATCGGGCTTAAAACGATTAAAATATCATCAAAATATCCAAAAATGTTCTTGTATTTGTACATTGTGTATTTCAGGTACGGATATCGTGAATTCACCAAAGGATTACAAGAATAGAACAAAAACGAACACGGGAAACGAAGCCGCACAAGGAACCGGACCCGAATCATGAATTTCCTTTGAAGTCCTTGAAGTTTGAAGAATTGGCAAGATTGGTCCCTCATCTATGGAGAGTTGTCAACTTTGGCCCTTGAAGAATCACTATTTACAACATTGGTCCTTTAAGAATGAAGATTGTACAAGAAAAGCCCTTGATAATCACAAGAAATGCAAGTTTAGTCCTTATTCATTATATCTTTAAAACACAAGGACTGAATTTGTAATTGGCCAAAAGATATTAACAAAGGATAAGAGAGTTTGCTGTTGAAAACTTGGAATGAACATAAATTGGAAATTGGGGGGCCATTTGTGGCCAGACAACATTCTTAAACCCACTAATCCCCACCTGACACGTCACTGAAACCCACCCAAACCCGTTTACCCTACCCAAACCCACCATTAAACCCGGCTCACACCCATTAAACCAGTTATATTAACTAACACTTTCAAACGTGTTTAATTAATATATAACTTGCGCCAAACAGGTACTATTCACTCACCTCCCCTAATTACCCCCAAATCCAGTCCCATAAACCCTAAATGGGTTTTTACTAATCCCTTCATAATCAAACCCCATCTTGTCCAGAATAGTAATTAACACCACCAAAACCAAAACCCACACCCAACTCACTTATCCCGTGACCCCAAGTGACCCCACTCATGCTCCCCTGCCCCTCTTAAAATGGCAAAATTGGTATCTGCATACCAATCAATGGTCCAGGACTAATACTTGGTCCCAAAGGTTCCCAATGAGCGTCTAGGATACATTTCAACAGCTGTCATATCACATGGGCACAAGACCAAGATTCTTGAAGACCTCAACAAAGGGCATATTCGGAATTCTGATAGCTAGGGTTTTAGATATTGCATTTTTTATTATTAGTATCTAGAATAGTCCATAGAGTAGTATATATATGGGTGGTTTGTACCCATATAAGTTTGTTCTAGTATTTTGTAAAAAAGCTTTTATTATTAATGAAAAGGAAACTTTAAGTTTATGCAAAATATTGAGTTCCATTTTAAATGCTTTCTAGTGTAAGTTAGTTTAAAGAATCAC
This sequence comes from Glebionis coronaria, assembly GCA_025667525.1. Classification (NCBI taxonomy): domain Eukaryota; kingdom Viridiplantae; phylum Streptophyta; class Magnoliopsida; order Asterales; family Asteraceae; genus Glebionis; species Glebionis coronaria. The sequence continues at coordinate 278,227,058 of CM046882.1, read as the reverse complement.
TGTTTAAGCAAGTTTGGTTTAAAAGTTTCCAAGTTTATAGTTTTCAAAGAAATTTCAGAAATTCGTTTTTTTTAGCTTCAAAGTGTTGTTGTTAAAAAGGTTTTCAAAAACTTGAGGTTAATTTAATATTGAAGTGAAAGTGGAAATATTAAGTTAAACTCAGTTTTGTTACAAGTTTTTATTAATTTCAAGATTGAGTTCTAAAAAGGTTTTGTCTAAGATTATTTTTCAGAATAATCTTATTTTCAGTTTTTTCTTACCACTTACTGTAGCAAAAGCTACAAGCCAAAAGCTTGTAGCCTTTGCTACTTGAAGGTTGTTTTTTTTGTTTTTGGTGGTGTTGTGCAGGAACAAGGAAGCAACAAGCAAGTTTTCCTATTCCATTTCATTTTTGCATTTTCAGAAGATATGTTCATGCCCTGGGTCTCTTGTAGATTCCAACAACTGGGCTTCTCTACATGTTTGTCATAAGCTCACCACTTCAGTAAACACATCCTTGGAAAAGGCATCAACCCAGGTTTGGCTTGAACCTTCTAGGGTAGTATTTTGCTTGTTTTGGGTGACTTTGTGATGATTCGCATTCTTACTGTTTGGTGTTAGTATAAGTATTCTTTTATGTTTGTTTTAGTCCTTGAAGCATATTAGACTAGGTAGAATTCAGATTTGAAGGCCTTTATTGGAAAAATCTTTGCTAAATTTGTTAATCAGTCATATAAAGGGGTGTTTGGATTTGGATTATAGGGCTAAACTGGTGACAAGTTTAAGCTTAAGACCAACCTGAACACATCTCACATGTTAGTATTAGGAGATATCACTAGTTGTCTTTGAGTTTGGTAGACGAAAGAAGTAAATGGCATGATTAGTGCTTGAAATTGCTTGAAAATCAGTAATCCACTATGCATGCTTTGTCTTAGTTAATTGTTGTTCCAAATCTGGTTATTTGTTAAGAGAGCTGATAATATATGATTGTGTGTAGTTAAATTGTGATTGGGTGTTGGATTGAGTAAGTTTTGGTAAGCCTAAACTCACCCTTTTGCCAAATAGATCAGCAAAAGTACCCCAGCCTCCATCTTAGCATACAGTAACTGCTTTTGGTGCCTTTTCGTGTTATATCTGTTAAGAACTTGGTGTTTTTATAATTTTTGTGACTCCCCACAACCCAACTGGTTGTGGGGGTGCCAATCATTGTCCACAAATCCAACTCAATCTCAATCTACAACCAAAAAGGTCTACAGACCTTGATATTCCACTAGCAGTGGGAACTCCATTACCCCTGCTAGTGTATTTGTTCCCACTGCTTTGCTAAAAGACAGAAAGTCCACAAAGGTCACTTTCAGATACTTGTTTTTTTGTCTTTTGTGGTGCAAAATAGGAATTAGGGGTTCAAACTGGTTTCATTATTTTTCTTAATTTATTTTTGATTTTTCAGTATAAATTATTTTAATGTTACTGTTCATTTGATAATTTTTAGATTAAATTGCTATTTTTAATTACTTTTTATTATTCTGTTTTTGTCTTTTAGTGACAAAAAGTTATATTTTTCACTTTTAAAAATTTTCTTAGATTTAGAAAATTAATTTAAGATTTTTAGTTTAAAAATATTTCACTGTTCACTTTTTAATTATTTTTTATTAATTAATGTAGCGTAATTAGGGTTTTAATATTAAACTGTTTTGTCTTCTAGTGCAAGATTTTACATTTTTCAAACTTTTTCAAATTTCTACTGTTCATTAGTATAAATTAGGATTTTTAAAATTGTCAAATTATTTTTGGCATTATTTTATTATTTTTTAGGATTATTTTAGTTTAAAAATAGTTTTTAGTGATTAAAAAATAGAAAAATAGTTTTTAAAATTTAGGAAAAATACTTTTTAGTCTTTAAATAATATAAGTGATTTATTAGTTCAATAAAATAATATTTTGGGCTTTTATTAATTATATTTAATTTTAGGGCTTTAATTAGCATTTAAAATTGAATATTTAATTAATAAAAGGTTTTAAAATTTATTTATTGGATTCTTATCCTTATTTATATTAATTTAGACTTAGTATTAATTTTAATTAATTTTTAGGTTTAATTTTCAATTTTGTCACGTTTTACGTAATTACGTCATCGTTTTACGTCAATACGTCGTAGTGTAATCGTAGTCGTAGCTCGTCTTTACTTTTTCTCTTCTAAACCAAAAACGTCACTAATCCAAACTTGATTTCATATATATTGGCACATTAATCCACACACCTCCTTCGAGAACGAACCCGCATTTATTCGACTTGTCGGTTTTCCTAAATCGTCGAGTTTAATACTTGCCACTCATATACGTTTTTCCTAAAACGTGTACGAAAACACTACATCAAATTTTTGGTGCCGCTGTCGGGGAGGTGTTTAGTGTTGCCATTATTATTAGTATCGTGTTTGTGTGAGTAGTGCGTTTTTGCTTTTCAATTTTTTGGAAAGCGTGAATATCGTACATACTCATTTTTATTTTTCTCTATTATATTATAGTATCCAAATAAATCGTGTTTAATTTTCCTAAATTAAACACACAACAATCTTTACTATATTGTAGATATATTGGTTTTTCGTTTTTCTTGTGAATATATTATTACTATATTGTATCTACGTAGAACAATAAATATACAAGTACTCTAAAAGCGTGAAAACGCAACCTTGATTCGGGATTTTGACACTCGATCATTGTATTCGAATCCAAAGCAAAAGTTTAAAGGAAAAATAGACAAATACTTTCGTGAGGCTTAATTTCAATTAACACAAACTATAAGGTGGGTATAAGGCGGTTGTATTTCACGACCTAAAGGAAAAAGGCTCTTAAGTGCTTCGTGCCGCCTCGTTTCCTCTGCTTGATTGTGCGTGTTTTGAGAAAGAGGGCTAATCGAGGGTTTTCCGCCCAAGTATTATCTACGTATATTATATTTGCTTGTTTTTTCAAGATTAAACCCTCTTGAACGTTTTGGTGTTCCACCAACGTTCTAAAGTCATCGAAAGCGTTCACTCCACGTGATCGTTTTCATTCTTTGAGGCTCCTTGAATCAAGAAAGTCGATTCAAGGGGAGATTTGTAGATTTGTGTCTACGTAATACATTCAAAAATCCAAAAAAATTAAAAAACAATCAAAAACCAAAAAAATTGAAAAATCGAAAAACCGCAAAAAGAATCTTCTTTGCTACCACCCATTCTACGCTTAGTGCATGCGCACTCGATCGAAGGATTATTCCAATTCTAGCGAAGCTTCGAATCTACGCAATCGTAATCGAAGGAATCGACGACGTAGACGAGAATTAGAAACCGACGTTCCTAATATCGTTGTTGAAGAAACCGTAGAGGAGATGGCCGACAATCGTTCGATGATGGAATTGCTCCAAGCGCCCACCGAGGGTTATGGAGACGTGATCGTAATTCCCGCTATCGAAGCGGAGAATTTTGAGATTAAGAGCGGAATGCTTTCGTTGATTCAAGCTACGAAGTTTCGAGGTCGTGAAGCCGATAATCCTCACGACCATATTCGGAATTTTGATCGTCTTTTGGCCACGAGCAAGTTTAAGAACGTCGACACCGATGTCGTCAAGCTTATGCTTTTTCCGTACTCGCTCGATGGTGCTGCCAAGGATTGGTACGAGAAAGAGCCACCTAATTCGATAGTTACGTGGAAGGATCTCGTTTCCAAGTTCGTTAATTATTTTTTCCCACCGTCTAAGACTACGTTTTTCAAAAATGAAATTACGAAATTTGAGCAAAAACCGAATGAATCTTTTAGAGACGCGTGGGATCGTTTTAAGGAATTGCTTAGGCAATGTCCTCACCATGGTTTTTCCGAGTTGCACCAAATCGATACGTTTTACAACGGTCTTAATTTTCACGAACAAGACTCGTTGAATTTCGCCGCCGGTGGCAACTTTTTGTGTAAGACTCCGAAAGATGCATTGATAATTATCGAAAACCGATCAAAGGTTTACCAACTCCGCAACGCACCGAGTGTTGCCAATGTCGCCAATGTTAGTAGTTCTAATCGCGACATTGAGAGAGTTGATGCAAAAGTCGACAAGTTGACGAATGTGTTTACGTCTTTTCTCGTTGAGATGCAAAAGAAAGACGCTCCCGCTACGGTGAAAGCGGTTGAGGTCTCGTGTACGTTTTGTGGTGGACCTCATAATTATTACGAGGGTGCGGCTACGGATGGCCAAACGTCGAATGTGAGTGCGTTAAACAACAATTTTTCTAATCAAAATCAAAATAACGCCGGTCCATCACAACAAGGCAATTATAACCAAGGCAACAATTTTAATCAAAACCGAAACAATTTTCAAGGAAATAATCAACAAGGAAATTTTTCGAATCAAAATCAAGGGGGTTATAATCAAGGTCGTAATATAACTTGGCAAAATCGAGACAATAATCAAAACTCGAATTTTTCAAACAACAACAATCAAGGCAACAATTTTTCAAGTGGTAATCAAGGAAATTTTCAAAGAAGTAATCAAAACAAAGGGAACTTTAATTCAAATCAAAATAGTTCGTCAAACGATTTTCAAAACTACATGAAAACGAATGAGGCTAATATGAGACGATTAGAGGGAGAAATTGGTACTTTGAAAAACGACTTTTCTAATACATTGAAATTGCAAAACACGAAGATTGAGCAAGGGCAAATTGATATTAAAAAGATGTTTTCGGCCATAATGAACAAGTCCTCGGGTGCGTCATCGAGTTCGTTACCTAGTGACACCGTTGCAAATCCGAAGGAACAATGTAAAGCCGCATCGTCTCGTGAGAAAGGTCGTGTGATTACCCCTAACCTTGAAGGATTCCGTGTTGTTTATTCTTCTCAACCCTCGACTTCTAAGACGTCTTCTTGTTCTAAAGTCGATGGGGTGAACGTGGCGACCAAAGAAAAAAGTGCACACCCTCGTGTACCTCAAATTCCATCCACGGTTCGAAAAGAGAGCTTTGTTGACCTTACAAAAGTAACCCTTGAAGAAACTTGTGCTTCGATCCTTCTTAAAAACCCAAAAGGCGTATGCCGAGAAAGGAAAAGGATCCGGACCAATTTCTATTACCTTGTGATTTTTCCGAGATTGAGGGATGTTTAGCCCTTGCCGATTTAGGTGCTAGCATCAATCTTATGCCTCATTCTCTTTAGAAATTGATGAGATTGCCTTCACTTACCCCCACGAACATGACAATCGAGCTTGCAAATTGTACTCCACTTATACCAATTGGAATAGCCGAGGATGTATATGTCAAAGTTGGAAAGTTTGTTTTTCCCGCGGATTTCGTTATATCTGATTACGAGTGTGACCCTAAATGTCCCATTATTTTAGACCGACCATTCTTATCGACGGCTCGAACCGTAATCGACGTTCACGAGGGGAGACTTACTATGAGATATGGGGATGACAAAATGGACTTTTTCGCTAGAAAATCCCAAGGGTTTAATGAGAATGAAAAAACCGAGGTTTCAAAACCTAATGATTCAAATGCTAATGATTTCAAAATGTTCACTTTAGCGGAAAGAATGAGGCTTAATGCATGTTTTGAAAGAATTAAGAAAAACGGTTTTAAAGATGATGATTTTAATGATAAAGAGTACGTGTACCTAATTCAAAAGGGTATGTGTAAATTTTTGGATGAAAACTCACTTTGGGATGTTTTTAGCGAAACAAGTGAAACACCAATTCCGAAGGGCGACGTTAGTGCCATTACGACAAAGACCAATATGGGTTCGTCTTCACCACCTTCGAAGGACCACGTCTTTGAGGCTTCAACTTCTAACTCCATCGAAGTGCCTCCTTTTCCTAGCCCAACACCCGTTGAGGCTAAAGGGTTTATCGACATCGATCCTCTCATTTTAGAAAAGTCACCTAAGCATAGTAATTCGACTTGTAAGACCATGGTTGTGAGTGCTCACATCGACTCTTTCTTTGACGATGACGATGGCGATTTTGCCGAGCTTGATTACGTACTTCGACATCCACATGCAATTTTTGATTCTCCTAAAAAGAAACATGTGAAGTACGATAATTATGAGTTTGATCCCGAGATTGAGGAAATCATTGAACGAGAGCTAGCTCTTATGCCTTCACTTCCACCTACGAGTGAGGTCGATCTTTCCAAAATCGAGGATGAACTAAATGAGTTGGAACGTCTTATTTTTGACGACGAACCAACTCATGTGACCACTAAAAATCCCATTCTCGACGAGTTACCTTATAAACACTCCTCATTTGAGAATGACGTTTACCACATTCGTGAGGATCTAACTTATCAACGATCCCCGCAAAAGAATGATGGTTTCGTGCTTGATCGTGATCTTTTCGAGAGAGTTTCTAAGATACTCAAGGAGGGGAATGACAAACCTTGGTTTGACAAGCCTATCTTTGATGAAGAAATCGATGAGTCGACGTTCATGAGGATGACGAGTATGTTGACCCCGAGGGGGCGGTGTTCTTTATTGACAAACGTTTTGAGAACTTATATAATCCGCCACCCCCTCCCACCAAGGACTTAAATGTGAGGATTTTTAGCGCGACTAATTTTGAATTTGACACGCTAAATATTTTCGACATTATTCAATCGGGTTTTCATAAAGAGTTTAAAAACGATGAAAAAGGAAAAGATTTTAAAAATGTTTTAAAAGATTTTTCTACATGTTTAACTCCGTAATCACCGCGTTATATGAGTGCTACCACCTCGTCTACTCCTTTTGACGACGGTTGGTGTGGTTTTAGTGTGGGGGAAGCCCCAAATGTTCCCTCCCATTTCTCCACCGAGGACGAGATTTACGATCCCGGAATTGCTTGTAAAGGGAAATCTCGGTCTTCCACCGATGCAATAAATGGAAAATCTTTTCGTTTGCTTGGTGTGAGTCTACCTCGAGTAGCTCATTTTAGTGACTTACCCATTGCCCCACCTTTCTACTTCTCATCTCTTTTCTTCTACCCCATTGGGGTTTCTGTTGGAGTGGCGTTGTTTCGTCTTTCATCCAAAACGAAGACGCTATCCTTGACCCCGGTATACGTGTATCGGGTTTTTAAAGTACTCCACGTACTTTTGGGCCTTGTTTATCATGTAAGCCCCACCAAAAATGACCATACCAAGATTATCCCTAAATGATCACATTTATGGGGATCCGAGTCGAGCTTTTGACTCGGTTATCAAAAACAAGGTGCCTCGTGGGGGATTCTCATGCTTATCCTTGTACATATTATCGCTTTCTTAGTTTAATGTAACGAGGGGACTTGTGAGCTTCCAACCTTTGTTTCGTGGTTGTTTGTGATGGTGATTTATTAGGTTCATCGTCATCATTGAAGCCTCTCGTGTTCGTTTTACGTAGCACTCGAGCTTCGATCGTTGCCTTTGGAGATTCCGATATCCGATGATATCCTTTTACGTTCTAACGTTTATCTTATTAGCATAATTCATAAATGGATTTTAGGTTATTCGTTTTACCCTTTCCATGCTCGAGATTAAGCATTCGACTTCGTCTCTAGTATGGGGGTGTTTTCACCCCTAGACTCGAAACATTGAGGACAATGTTTAGTTTTAGTATGGGGGGGTGAGTAGATACTTCACCTTGCTTACGTCAACACGCTATCCAATTTTCATCTTTTTGCTATCGTTTTGTTGCAAATAAGGCTAAAAATGGCCAAATTTTAAAATTTTTCTAGTTTTTCATAAGTGTTTAAGACACGAATGTAGGTTTTCCGATGGTGAGAATAAGAGTAATTTTTTACTCGACCGTGCGTGTTGAGCACTTAGCTTCGATTCCTTAACTTTTTAGGCTAAGTCTCTTAAATGAGGACGAGAAATGATAGAGTTATTTATAAGTCTCGTAATCGGCACGATCTCATGTGTAGTAATTATTAGCTTATTCTCCCAACCCTTTTGCATAATAAATTGTTAATAAATATTGATTTAACGGTTTAGTCACTATTGTTGGTTTCTAATTTGTTTTGGTAGCTTCCATGTAATTAAATTGGGAAAACATTAAGGTATCGCCAGCGTCACGGTTTTGAATTATTGGCACCCGATTAATCGAAAGCTTCACCTAATAATAAGATTTCAAGTGCTCACCTAAATTAAGCAAAAATTTGAAGCTCACAAGGCCGAAAAATCTATGCCCAAATTGAAAGTGAATCAAGCCTTAATCTTCGAAGCTTTAAAGATCCAAAATTCGCTTTAGCGTGAGGATATACGTCTTTGGCTAATAAAACCACCGATGAGGCGGATAATAAAAGGCAAGGCAAGATCGAAGTCATAATAAAAGCTTCATGGCGAAGTTGAATAAAAGATGGAGGTAAACCAAAGATAATAAGGCCCTTCCGTTAGGGGGCGTATAAAAGTCTTGGTAATAAGTCTCATGTTCAAAACCGTTATAAAACCGTGTTTATCGATCCTTCTTGTTGACTTAATTTTTTGACATCGTTGTCTATTAGGATGAATTATTGATTTAATGATTTTGGTTACACCGTTAAGTTTCTATTTTTAGACTTAATCTCTATTCACGCATAAGTCGATGATGTATCCTCGTGATCATTAAGACAAAAATAAAATATAAGAGATACCAAGTAGGAATAAGGGAGTTTAGGTTCGTAATTAACACTCATGAGATATGATCGTGTTGCTAACTTATAATAACAATGATCTCGTTACACGCTTAGCATGGAATTGGGTGAAAATCGAGGACGACGAAATTATTTCTAACGAAGCATTCACGTGTTCTTGTTCTATGATCCCAAAAGTCACGTTCTCGTGATGAAAGCAATACATTATGTCTAAAACACATGTAGTATTTTATTTAAATTTATGTCTTGAATAAATGTCATCATAAAATGAATTTTGGAAGTGCTATGATACTTAATTCTAGCATTGCGTGGGGACACGGCAATGGTTTAGTATGGGGGAGTGATTAGACTGTAATTATACATAGTCTCATCATCCAAATCGGGCTTAAAACGACTAAAATATCATCAAAATACCCAAAAATGTGCTTGTATTTGTTCATTGTGTATTTCAGGTACGGATATCGTGAATTCACCAAAAGATTACAAGAATAGAGCAAAAACGAACACGGGAAACGAAGCCGCACAAGGAACCGGACCCGAATCATGAATTTCCTTTGAAGTCCTTGAAGTTTGAAGAATTGGCAAGATTGGTCCCTCATCTATGGAGAGTTGTTAACTTTGGCCCTTGAAGAATCACTATTTACAACATTGGTCCTTTAGGAATGAAGATTGTACAAGAAAAGCCCTTGATAATCACAAGAAATGCAAGTTTAGTCCTTATTCATTATATCTTTAAAACACAAGGACTGAATTTGTAAATGGCCAAAAGATATTAACAAAGGATAAGAGAGTTTGCTGTTGAAAACTTGGAATGAACATAAATTGGAAATTGGGGGGCCATTTGTGGCCAGACAACATTCTAAAACCCACTAATCCCCACCTGACACGTCACTGAAACCCACCCAAACCCGTTTACCCTACCCAAACCCTCCATTAAACCCGGCCCACACCCATTAAACCAGTTATATTAACTAACACTTTCAAACGTGTTTAATTAATATATAACTTGCGCCAAACAGGTACTATTCACTCACCTCCCCTAATTACCCCCAAATCCAGTCCCATAAACCCTAAATGGGTTTTTACTAATCCCTTCATAATCAAACCCCATCTTGTCCAGAATAGTAATTAACACCACCAAAACCAAAACCCACACCCAACTCACTTATCCCGTGACCCCAAGTGACCCCACTCATGCTCCCCTGCCCCTCTTAAAATGGCAAAATTGGTATCTGCATACCAATCAATGGTCCAGGACTAATACTTGGTCCCAAAGGTTCCCAATGAGCGTCTAGGATACATTTCAACAGCTGTCATATCACATGGGCACAAGACCAAGATTCTTGAAGACCTCAACAAAGGGCATATTCGGAATTCTGATAGCTAGGGTTTTAGATATTGCATTTTTTATTATTAGTATCTAGAATAGTCCATAGAGTAGTATATATATGGGTGGTTTGTACCCATATAAGTTTGTTCTAGTATTTTGTAAAAAAGCTTTTATTATTAATGAAAAGGAAACTTTAAGTTTATGCAAAATATTGAGTTCCATTTTAAATGCTTTCTAGTGTAAGTTAGTTTAAAGAATCACTGTTTAAGCAAGTTTGGTTTAAAAGTTTCCAAGTTTATAGTTTTCAAAGAAATTTCAGAAATTCGTTTTTTTTAGCTTCAAAGTGTTGTTGTTAAAAAGGTTTTCAAAAACTTGAGGTTAATTTAATATTGAAGTGAAAGTGGAAATATTAAGTTAAACTCAGTTTTGTTACAAGTTTTTATTAATTTCAAGATTGAGTTCTAAAAAGGTTTTGTCTAAGATTATTTTTCAGAATAATCTTATTTTCAGTTTTTTCTTACCACTTACTGTAGCAAAAGCTACAAGCCAAAAGCTTGTAGCCTTTGCTACTTGAAGGTTGTTTTTTTTGTTTTTGGTGGTGTTGTGCAGGAACAAGGAAGCAACAAGCAAGTTTTCCTATTCCATTTCATTTTTGCATTTTCAGAAGATATGTTCATGCCCTGGGTCTCTTGTAGATTCCAACAACTGGGCTTCTCTACATGTTTGTCATAAGCTCACCACTTCAGTAAACACATCCTTGGAAAAGGCATCAACCCAGGTTTGGCTTGAACCTTCTAGGGTAGTATTTTGCTTGTTTTGGGTGACTTTGTGATGATTCGCATTCTTACTGTTTGGTGTTAGTATAAGTATTCTTTTATGTTTTTTTTAGTCCTTGAAGCATATTAGACTAGGTAGAATTCAGATTTGAAGGCCTTTATTGGAAAAATCTTTGCTAAATTTGTTAATCAGTCATATAAAGGGGTGTTTGGATTTGGATTATAGGGCTAAATTGGTGACAAGTTTAAGCTTAAGACCAACCTGAACACATCTCACATGTTAGTATTAGGAGATATCACTAGTTGTCTTTGAGTTTGGTAGACGAAAGAAGTAAATGGCATGATTAGTGCTTGAAATTGCTTGAAAATCAGTAATCCACTATGCATGCTTTGTCTTAGTTAATTGTTGTTCCAAATCTGGTTATTTGTTAAGAGAGCTGATAATATATGATTGTGTGTAGTTAAATTGTGATTGGGTGTTGGATTGAGTAAGTTTTGGTAAGCCTAAACTCACCCTTTTGCCAAATAGATCAGCAAAAGTACCCCAGCCTCCATCTTAGCATACAGTAACTGCTTTTGGTGCCTTTTCGTGTTATATCTGTTAAGAACTTGGTGTTTTTATAATTTTTGTGACTCCCCACAACCCAACTGGTTATGGGGGTGCCAATCATTGTCCACAAATCCAACTCAATCTCAATCTACAACCAAAAAGGTCCACAGACCTTGATATTGCACTAGCAGTGGGAACTCCATTACCCCTGCTAGTGTATTTGTTCCCACTGCTTTGCTAAAAGACAGAAAGTCCACAAAGGTCACTTTCAGATACTTGTTTTTTTGTCTTTTGTGGTGCAAAATAGGAATTAGGGGTTCAAACTGGTTTCATTATTTTTCTTATTTTATTTTTGATTTTTCAGTATAAATTATTTTAATGTTACTGTTCATTTGATAATTTTTAAATTAAATTGCTATTTTTAATTACTTTTTATTATTCTGTTTTTGTCTTTTAGTGACAAAAAGTTATATTTTTAACTTTTAAAAATTTTCTTAGATTTAGAAAATTAATTTAAGATTTTTAGTTTAAAAATATTTCACTGTTCACTTTTTAATTATTTTTTATTAATTAATTTAGCTTAATTAGGGTTTTAATATTTAACTGTTTTGTCTTTTAGTGCAAGATTTTACATTTTTCAAAATTTTTCAATTTTCTACTGTTCATTAGTATAAATTAGGATTTTTAAAATTGTCAAATTATTTTTGGCATTATTTTATTATTTTTTAGGATTATTTTAGTTTAAAAATAGTTTTTCGTGATTAAAAAATAGAAAAATAGTTTTTAAAATTTAGGAAAAATAATTTTTAGTCTTTAAATAATATAAGTGATTTATTAGTTCAATAAAATAATATTTTGGGCTTTTCTTAATTATATTTAATTTTAGGGCTTTAATTAGCATTTAAAATTGAATATTTAATTAATAAAAGGTTTTAAAATTTATTTATTGGATTTTTATCCTTATTTATATTACTTTAGACTTAGTATTAATTTTAATTAATTTTTAGGTTTAATTTTCAATTTTGTCACGTTTTACGTAATTACGTCATCGTTTTACGTCAATACGTCGTAGTGTAATCGTAGTCGTAGCTCGTCTTTACTTTTTCTCTTCTAAACCAAAAACGTCACTAATCCAAACTTGATTTCATATATATTGGCACATTAATCCACACACCTCCTTCGAGAATGAACCCGCATTTATTCGACTTGTCGGTTTTCCTAAATCGTCGAGTTTAATACTTGCCACTCATATATGTTTTTCCTAAAACGTGTACGAAAACACTACATCAATCATCTCAATGGTTCCATATAACGGGGACTTATATCCCATGATCTTTCAGATCATCAATTCATTTTCCATGGTTAAAATTTTTGGCATAACTTCGCTACCCATCTGGCACTTCAAGATCTACATTTCATATTCACATAACCTCCTGCCCGCTACCGTCAGTCAATAATCAGATCCTAATTTCAACAATCATTTCAAGTCTCGCGGGTCGAGTATTTTGTAAGGTTAGGTTCGCCATCATAGGAAACCTTAAACCTAAAAGACATGTCCAACTCACAATGGGTGTATGTCGGGTGTCTTCATCCCTACTCCTGCTTACAGATGCTCTAATATATATCCTCACAAGATTCGATCTTGATCCTAATATGATATTTATCAATGATAATCTCTCCAAAGGAAAACGATTTTACAGTTATTACCAAAGGTCAATCATTCAAACATAAAACAACACTTATAGTATTTTGTATCGTTACTTTACCTCGTCCCTTCGATTGGGGTGGTACACAGTACTCTCATCAAGATTCGTTCTCAATGACTTCTGAGCAAATCTCTAGAAATCCGATGCGAAGCGAGAATCTTGATAGAGATGATCGATACAGGCACACCATGTTTACACAACTCCTTTAGATATAAAAGAGTCAATTTCTTCATCAAGAATCTATCATTAACAGGAATGATATTATCAGATTTGGTCAGTCTGTCGACGATGACCTAAATCAAATCAAATTCAGATGATGACCTTTGCAATAGTTAGACGTTTACTAATGTATGAGGCGATGTCTGCCTTCATAATTTGTCATTGGTACAACCTCTTCAGACAAAGATACATTTAATCAGAAATGACAGGAATAGAATACTTAATCTTATGGGATTCCAACATGACTAAATCTATAAATCTCCATATTTAGGCAACCACGAGTAGATTTTAAAACATTTAACGCCATCGGCTTCTCAATTCTAATGGTTCACATTAGCCGCGAACCCCTTTTATTATCTATATTATTCTTTTTACAAGCATCGGCTATATTTCAAATTACTCGGCAATTTATTTTGTACCATCATTACTAAGGAACACATCCTAATTGGTTCTTTATCCTTTTTACATAATGCACGGTATCTAAATTCACCTCTCCTGATGATATAATTATCATGTCCACAATTTACTCAGAAATTCTTTCTTCATATTTTCTAACTTTTAATTTCGTCTCAACTATCATTTTTATCCGTTTTATTCAATCCACGTTTAAATCGTCGATAAATATTACAAGTAATTAAATAATAAATATTTAATTATATGAAATGTAAACGTAAAAGTTTTAAATTTTCTCAGTTCGTCTAATTATAAAAAAAAATGTTCAAAATAAATTTGAATTTAATTAACATGATTTTTGCTGATTTATCGAAAATAATTAATAAGATTCGTAAATGTTTGAAAAATCTTTGGTTATACTTTGGTCAAAATTTTCTTATTTGACAAGCAAAAATTGTCGTTTTAAATTTCAAGTCATGGTTTCCTCAATCCCTCTTAGGTTGTCTTGAGGCATACACAAACATTTACCCCTAAACAGGAGTTTAGTTAAATGTTCTGGATATAAGGGAATAATCCCTTAAAAGTTCTTTTCGATAAAACATTTGTCAAAACATATTTGCACTTTCTTTTTGGTAAAACCCAAAGTCTCAAATGGCTCAAATTTTTAAAGAGTCAATATAGATTCCATTTTAATTACACGGTCAAATAATGTAAAGGATTAAGTCTTTCATCACATGTTAAATATTCAAAGTACAAATTTTCACTACTCGGCCGACTCAGGGCATTCTACAAATAATTATTAACTCATTCATATTCTTATAAATAAACAAATGGTCTTTAATGATCACAAGCATGAATTTATCAAATTATAGCCTACACACGTGATTCACCAATTTATGGATGCTACGTGTGCATTGGTCAGTCCAAACAACATAACATGAATCTCATAATGTTCATTATGAGTTCTGAATGTAGTGATTGGAATAGATAATCTTTTTCGCGGATGCGAAATTGATGATAACCATGTCGTGGATCAAAATTTCCTGAATATACGCTAGAACCTTGTAAATGCTCGAACAATCTATCATCTTGGGTAGTGGATATTGATTTTAATCGTCAATTTACTTAGTTGACAACTCTCTCAGTTGTACGGTAATTCCTCTAATTCAGATGGTGCTGATGTAAAGTGCACATGCCACAGGTGCAGCGCCGAGAATATAATCAATACCAATTTCAACTTGCCTTAATGTGGAAAGTCTAGGTAATTCATTAACAAATACCTCCAAAAGTTTCAGATAACAGAATCGTCTTTTAATAAATTTTCTTAAAGTTCTTTCTAGATTACAATATCTATGACTAGTTCACAACCATTCATGGTATAATTTCAAGTCTAAATGCAGGATATGGTCATCCATCAAGAATCATTTAGATCACTTTCGATAATCAACATCTTATCCTTTGGGGGAATTCTACTCGAGTTCCCATCAATTAAGACAATGTCGTCATGTCATAATCAGTCAACCCATTCTAATGGCACTACCAACTTTTCAGATTTATCGTCGTCGATAAGATGTGAACTTCTCAAAAGACTAATAATAACTCATAATCCTTCACAAATTCAAGGATATATGGAGACACAACTACCATTAAAAGAGTAAGGTCAACGCATAATCTACGCGAGAGAATTTCAAATCAGATAAAGACGAAAACATTTAGCGAATATGAATATATCCCATGTTTTCATAATTTGAGTACGCATTCGAAAGCTTCTCGGATCGTTACCCAGGTCATTCAAATGAAATCAAATCAAAAGAAATGATAGGAATGTCGATACACTCAGTCGGTTATCAACACTCGGTAATTAGATACTTTTCCTAAGAATCTCGCTACGAGAGAATTGGACAAGAAAGAATTGTCAATTGTCAAATAAGACAATTTCCACAGATGAGTAAATTCGACTCAGAAGAATAAATATTACGGGCACATATGTAGGTGTCCCTATTAATATGTCCCTATTTTTCACTTCTTGCAGATCTCATAAAACTTAGTCTTTCACAATCTTCAAAGAAAATGTAGTGTATATTAATCAACTTTATGGTGACTACTAATCAGCCTTGCATGGTCCATTCCAAATTGTATGTAGGCGCACAACTATATACAATTTCAAGATTAACGATGCAATACTCAGTTCGTCAAAATTTTAACATCATGTTTATAATAAAAACATTTTCATGCTTAATTCTTAAATAAGAATCAAAAATAAATTTATAAAGATTTTCTTTGTGATGAAAATAATTAAGCTTTCCAAGGTGTTTTATAAACAACTTCATTTTGATAACAATCACTTATAAATCTCACTTTGAATAATCCTTATAGTGATGAAAATTCAATTTTCTCAAAGGATACGGTTTTATCTTATAAAACAATGAGTGATCCGCAAAAGAGTGACGAAGACTTGTTCATCAAGAACTAACTACAATCTAATAGGAAATGAGCTTAGCCAATTAATCATGAGGTTCATGACCTTGATGGCACTCAGGAATACAAAGAGAATAATCCACAAGGTAACTCAATTCGAGATGAGTACTTGTTTAATGGATGCATCACTAATGTGAACATTAGGATGAAGCAATAAAAGATAGATAACATCGATACATGTAGAATTTAGCAATCAAAGGTAGTCTTTTCATTAATCACAAACAAGTCAAAATTGTACCGTAACACATTATGTGTCACTATGTCATACAATTCCAAGAACTCATCCTACCAACTGATGTCTCAGTTAAGTTAGGTATTTTTAAAAGATACCACAATGAATACTAATCTACAAGAGTCATTAGGTGTTCCACATGTCCCGGAAGATCCATCGGTCCCTATTCAGAAGAAGATTTCTTCAATTTATTTATTGGACACTGGGCATCCTCGTTAGTGGAGAATGGCCTAGGAACAACCCTTAACACGAATCAACAATCAAATAAAACCTTATAATTCAATCACAGAACTTAAAGACTTCCTCTTAACAATCTTATATTCCATATAGGTTAAGTTTTATTTCATTCAAGTTTCAATTAACTTATACTCAATGCAACATCCTACTTCATTCTCCAATACTTTCAATCTTTATTCTTAGACCTTAAAAGGGCAATAAAAGCTTGATATGATCAACACTTAATTTCCAATCCTATAGCTCTTACAACAACAATTATCAAATGAGTCACTAGTATGAAATGACTTGATCATTCAATTAGACTTCTCGGAAAGGTACTTGTAGCATGAGGCTTTTGGGTAATAGTTCCAATGACAGCCTTAAGTGCAACATTCACCCTTTCGATTTCAAATTTAAGAATTGGGTGACAACGAATCAGATGACATCTTTCTAGGTGGTAACATTTTGTCAAACTCCAGTCATGACATCGATATCAAATATAATCTCGCCAATTCTTCTTTAATATCACAATCAACTAATATCAACATTTCTACGAATATTAACCGTTTGTTGGGATCATAAATATCCGCAACTTGGTTTAGATCAAGAATAGCTAGAATTCCTACGGGAATAGCTTCGTTAATTTACTAGGGGATTTAGGGTTCCTTGTGACAATCTACGTCGTATAAATACTTCGTATAAGTATTAAAATAATCGTCAACAATCATGTAATCAAATTACAACATATATATATAATCCAAGTTATATATATATTAAAATAACACTTCTCAGTCTGGCCTTGTCGGTAACTCGGGAATTCTTCGGCACCGTTATACTCAAAAGATTTTCAGACATTTTTAGAAAAATGTTTATAGTTAAAAGATTTTGAAATGTTTTATTCAAAACCTTGGTTTTTAAAAATCTTTCGTTCTCTATAACGAGAGCTCTGGTACCAAACTGTAACACCCCCAAATTTATACAATTCAATACAGCGGAAGACTCGTTGGTGTTACAGGATAGCACATTACTCACATCATAGACAACGCTTAAAAATCGCGCCGTTTAATAATAAAGCATTTCCATTCATAAATATCAAATTTACATAGGTCCCAAGTCATTGTATTTCATAAAGGTTTTAAAAAGCATTTGAATGGAAATTATTATTTAAGTGCGGGCCATGAATTCTTGTTGTCTTCCCGAGAATTACCTTCAAGTACCTGAGACAAAACATGTTAAAAGAAAAAGTCAGCGATAACGCCGAGTGAATTCATAGAGTTTAATGAAAACCATTAATATAACATCGATATAAAATTATTACCGAAAATCATTTTGTACAAATATTTGTAATAGGCCATAAAATAGCCAAAGTCATTTTATACAAATCCTTATCAAAATCATAATATAGGCTTTCGCCTTCAAAATCATTATACGAACCATTGTCGTTAAAAACATCATACAATACGTTTTATAACGTTGTATAGATTGAATAAAAACCGTTATATGAAAATGGTTATATAAAACTAAAACACGAACATAATAGCAATGATAAGAGCCTGTATTGCTAGTCAGTCAATATATCATAATTCAATGCATAAAGCCGTATTTCGTTAATTGGATTATTATAAGCCGCATGACATTGTTACCATACTACAACAAACAACGGGTAGCTAACCCGAAACTCATTTTCCCATATAAATTAGCATGTTGTCACAATAATCACGGTTGTGTAAATCTTCTCATACATAAATTCGCTTACCAATCAATGTGGCACGACGGGGATCAACCGTCAAGGCGCGAACTGGGATGATCGTCCCCAAGTAGTACTATTATATGCATAAGCGTCTACCAAATCCCGGTAGTTCACAATTCATGCTAATGGGACTTTTAGTGACATAACCTAACTTTAATAATCTATTTCATTTCATATATCAGGTCATTTAATCATTCATCGGGTCATATAATCATTCAGGTCCAAATCAATAAACAGACAATCGGGACAAATGGTGTCCTATTTTAGTAAAACTAACATGTTATCTCCCTCGCGGGTTTATAAAATATTTCATAAAAACATTTAAAAGAGTGCGAGGCTATGAACTGACGTTGATGTGGGAAAGCGGGTTATCGGCAATTCGGATATATGGTACGTGCTTCAATCACAGAAACCTAGACAAATAATACTCGTCTAAGACTTTTGTCCAGTGACTTTATCAAAATAACAATTATGTATATATATGATGACTTTATACATATGATGATGATCAAGTGGGTTTATATATTCTCATTTACTCATTTTATTGTTATGTGTTGGTAACTTTTATACTAGCTTACTAGTTTTACTTATTTACATGTTTTAGGCCTAATAGGCCCATTACAAGCCAAATACTATTCATTAGCCTAATTATACTTTTATTATCATTTTTATACTTTACATGTTCGGCCCAAATGGTTAAGCCCAATAAGTAAATTTATAAGTGTTTTACTAACTAGTCGGGTTTATAGTCCAATAAGGCTACTTTGGCCCGTTAATGTCTATATGTTGTAAAGCTCGGGTTTTATCGGTTTTTACTTGTTATATAAGTTCATATATCAATATGTGAGTTTATAAAAGTTTATATTAGACGGGTCCGACCGTCTAAGTTTTATTTGAAAAAAACGTTAATCTTTCGGTTTTAGCCGAAAAGACGTAAAACATAGGATATAGTTTTATAACTTGGAAAAACATTTATACTTGTAATTTATATAACATGTCCCATTTTAATATCAATATTTATGTAACTCTTTTATTATAATTATTATCCACTAGTAGGTTTTATATTTATTTATATTTTATATAAATTTTTGAGTGCTTATATTATATATTATTTATACAAAATCAGTCCTAAAAATCTAGTTTACTAAAATGGTCATATCTAGAGTTCTACAAGAATATAGAACCCCAAATTTTTATCACAGAAAATACATGATATGTGCTTCATTTTATTCATTTATAGCTACTGATGAATCAACCTCTAAGTATTTTATAAAATTCGTCCAAAACAGTGTACTCAGATTTGCACTCTAAACTTGTTTTGATCATATCTCACTCATTTTTATGATTCCATTGCATGGCCAACTCTCACATGTGTAGAAGTCTCAATACTCACTGTATATCAATTCATCTATACCATTATATCAGTTCATCATATGGTTATTTACTGTTTTTATACAGCCTACTAAATTAAGCAAGATTAACCACTTTTACATATAGTTTTTCATCTTTTTACCCATGTTTATCAACACCAAATCCCCACATAATATTTTTATCATCATATATTCATCATATACATATACAATAAGAAAGAAAATACATGATTCCATAATCAAAGTAACAAGAGGATGGGATGAACAATCTCTATACCACCAAGATTGTGTAGGTATTCATCAAGGCTTGGATTTTTGATGGAGAAACTTGTGATAGATCAACACCAATCTTCAAGACCACCAATATTTGTAAACTCCTTGTAGAAATCAGCCCTTGAACATCACCAAATCATCTCCTTGGATGTTAAAATAACCACCAATCAATAGAGCTTCAAGAGTCCTTCATCATATGTGTGCATAACACAAGATTCTATGGTTAAAATTTGATCAAAAGGGTGTTTGTTCTTGATTTTTGGACGACAAGGGTGAGAGAGAAGAGAGTGTTTATGGTGGTTTGCATGTGAGGGAAATGAGTGAATGGTTTGGGAAAGATGGTTTTGGTGGTGTAGTAGCTTACTTGTTAGGCTAGTTACAAGTGTATAAGCTTCTTTGTGAAGCTTTGACACCTCATTGGTGTTGTAGCTAGTTATGGCCGGTTTTTAGCGGGGGTGGAACAAGTGTCCCACTTGTCTCATCTCCACTAGTTTACGGGTACTCCTCGATTCTAGTTTCCTCGATTTTCGTGCCCTCGGGTCGTTTTACGAAAAACATTTGTATAAATTATGAATCAACGGCACAAAACGAATCTAATAAAAATTGTCTCATCAAAAACGGAGCTCAAAAACGTAAATACGTAATCCTAAGGTTTCCGGTTTAGTCGTAAAGGACGTTAAATTATAATCGTAAGTCCTAATCTATTCTCGTAAACTTGTGAGTTTATGAACCAACAAAAATTTAAAATCTCAAAATAATATTCACGGATAAATTTATTTTCTGAAATGTCGGACTGTCACCAAACAGTGTATGTAATCGTAAGTACGTAACGTAGAATCCTCCGGTTTAGACGTAGTCGATACTACTTCAAGACGTAAACCCAAATTTCTTCGCAAAAATAAGTGAGTTCATATTATAACATTAAAATAATGTTTTCAAATAAATATTGAGAATAAAATATCAACCATAAATTGACGGATTGTCACACTTTCAACACGCATTGGCCCACAAAGATCCATATGCAACAAATAAAGTTTTCTTGGTTGGTGTCTTCAGTCTTGGATTTGTATGATTTCTTAGTTCTTTTCCCCATTGTACACGCGGAACACAAATGGTCCTTGTGAAATGTAAGTTTAGGAAGACCACGAACAAGTTAGTTTTTCGCCAAATGATTAATAGCGTCAAAGTTAAGATGAGATAACCGTCGATGGCATAACCATGACTTTGTCTTAGATGCTTTGGAGAGAAGACATAGGGGAGAAGCAGCCATCATATCTTGTAGAGACAAAGTGTATAAATTATTCCCCGAGTACCTTACAATAAATCAAACACTTCCAAATTACGAATGAAGCAGGTATGCTATCGAAAAGCAACTTCTAGGTTTGCATCATAAAATTGTCCCACAAAAAATAAGTTGTGACTGAGACCTTCCACATAATACACTCTTGAAATTATAACATTCCCAATATGATATTCACCATAACCCATTATCTTTGCAATATGATAATTTCCAAATCGAACCGTACCAAGAAACTTGCTGACAAAATTTTTGTGCTGAGAGCGATCTCCGGTCATATGCTTGGATCAACCAGAGTCCAAATACCAGAGAACAATTTGGACCACCTGTTTTCATCAACAACAGTAGACAATGCAGTGGAAACTGTTGATTCCGGAGTGTTAGCAGATACAGATATAATATTTTTAGAATTGCTAACAATTGTGTTATCCTTAGATTTCCTGCGTTTTCTAATGTGATTTTTACCACTAACTGGTTTTATTGTTCCAACTTTCTAAGGTTTTGGAGTATTAGCGGGCACTACAGTGGGAGTAGACCTATTTAAAGGGCACTTGGTTCCTACAGTAGTGTTGGTGTTCCTAGTTAAAGGACACACCTGTGTTTTGGTAGCCTTGGTACTCCTAGTTAAAGGGCACGCTTTCTTCGCTTTAGTAGGAGTGATCCTAGTTAAAGGGCATGCATTTCCTACTATAGTGAAAGTTCTACTAGTGGGGTGGCACATCCAACCAACTTGGGTTAACACTTTCCCAGTCGGTTTCCATTCTAAACCATTTTTCCGAGCATACATTCATTGCAATTCTAATATATCAAATTAGAATTCACAATAGGCTTAGAACTCTGCACAACAGCAGAGCCTTTAGGTTTAGCTACATGATTCTTTTTTTTTCAAAACAGAAATAAGATTCCTAGGATGGGTTTGTACTTTCTTCTTCACTTGACTACTAGATGAGGGCAAGATCCTATCATTCTTCGTGATTCCTTTAAGCTTAGATCATTGAGCCTTAGTAGGGGTGTTTATTCCTGTAGAAGGCAACATGGGAATATTAATAACGTGTTTTGACTTTTCCTTATCCTTAGTGACCAATGTTTGAGAGGGTTTAGTCCTAGGGCCCATCTTAAGTGGTGTGACGGCGATGAGGTTCCTTTTGATTGCACTAGAGGACGATGCTGAGACAGTGGCTGCGTTATCCACAACATACTTACCTTTTAGGGTACGAAGTGTTTCCTTTAACTCAACCAAAGCCAAATTTTTATCAAAATTCCTTCTCTCAAATCAGATATTTCCACCGATTTTAGATTCAATCTTCAATCAATGATTGATTCTGTGCAGTGGTATTAACACATGCAGGCTTTACTGAATCGAAGAGTTGTGTATTTTTCTATTTTAAGTTATCAACTTTGGACAAAATCTTTGAAACTCGATTATCTAGATCAAGTTTAAAATTCTCAGCGGCCTCAAGTACGTTCACACAGTTAATCTCCTTAGATTTCTTTATGTCTATCGGCCAAGATTTAGCAACCTTGTCGCTTGGCTGACACTATTTTGATTGTAAATTCAATCGAAAATTCTGTTGAAAAGTTTAATCATCTATATTAGCACCTTCGAATGACATTTCAAAAAGCTCTTGAATAAATTGTTGTGTACATTCAAGTGAAATACAATGTTTTTTAATCTCATCAAAACGTTTTGAAAAAAAAGATTAAGAATCTTGAAGCTTTAAAAATTAAGCGTCAGATTTGTGACAAGTACTATCTACCACATTATCCACATAATCAACATTATGCACAATAGAATCATTAACAACACTTTTATTCACACAGACGGAAACAATATCATGCGACATCACTTGCTTCAAAAGCAGATCATTTTGGCGTGAAATTCGTTTTATTTCAAGTAAACTGTTTTCATAAGCGTCATCCATTTCATTGAAAACGCGTCTAACTTCTTCTATTTCCAAAAGCAAGTATTGATCAATATTGCTAAGACAAGCTTTAATATTGTTTATAAACGGAACAATTTCATCTCGAAACGCAGCTCTAGTGTGCTCAAAATTCCATTCACCTTCTGTTATGGACGAAACCGTCGTACGTTCCTTAATGACCTTGTCAAAATCGGCAAAGTGTTGGTGCACCGCATTTAAGCTATCTGACACCTTACTTACCGGTGGAATTAACTTAGATAAATCCTTTTTGACAAGTGTAGGAAACGTACTAGGAAGGTTTTCATTTGACAAACTTGGGGGCACAAAAGCTGATAATTGAGCTAATTCCTTTTGTAATCGAATACGGGTCTTTTTATCAAATTGATCTTTATTATGCATATCATAATCAATCTTATGGAATGTTGAGTGCAATTTTGATCAAGTTTCTTCCGCAAGTGACATTGTCTCCTTAGTATCACGAACATAAGGTGCTTCTTTCAATTTGCCAAATAGGATCACATCATAAAGACAAGGAATATATTCCTGAGTTTGTTTTGCATAGCTGGGATTGAAGACGCTTAAGTTCTAGTTCTTTAAACGATTTAGTTAAAACATGAATCTTTTCTGTGGAAGCATATTGTTTTAAAATCTGTTGTTCCTTGAATTTAACAAGTTTGGTAGCATTAATTTCCGATTCAAACTTTTTAGACTTGAGAGTTTCGAAATCCTTTTATGTTTTTTAAAATCATTTACAACCGACTCTTTTTCTTTTGATTCATTGGAAAGACTAGCTCTTAATGATTCTATTTCCTTTAAGTGTTCTATCTTTCCAAAACGAAATTGGTCAAATTCAAAACAAGTTATTTTCTCTGCTTGAGGGACCATTTCAAAAGCTTTGACCTTTTTCTTATACAGCGCAAGCTCAGCTGCTAGATTAGCATTCAAATCTACGGTTAGTAGGACGGCCACATTCATGTTATCTATAATATGTTTAGGAACCATTACCAAATCATGTTGATCATAAGATTCCATACCCGTCGTATCATTTGGTTGAGGTTCACTCAAATGTGTTGGATTGGATACCACATCATTTGAGTTACTAGTTCCCGAATGTTATTCGAGGTTGTCATTTTCATGCTCAACTTGATGTGTATTATTATGAAAATTATTAGATGTGGTTTGAACATAACTGACGACATCAGAACCGTAGTGAGAGAGATTAGCAACGAGAGCAGCTTAGGCTGAGTGAATGTCAACACAATCCGAATCATATGCATCAAGATCATCTGCTTGATATGCTGCATTAGAAGTAGAGACGACTGTAATGCCTTCATTATCTGTTGCCCCTGGGTCTACAAGAAATGCTAATTCCTCTGAATCCAACATCTTTCCCTTAGATTGAGCATCGACCAAATACATCTTCTCACGAAACCACGTGGCATCCCTTCTCCTTTTCGGCTGAATGCATTCCCTAGCCATATGACCTTGTCCTCGGTAATTGTAGCAAGTCACAACCTTTTGAGAACCAATAGGGCTTCCATTTCCACTAGCTTGAGAAGTCACAGCTTGAGCGTTCTCGGTCCTTATAGTAGGTCCATATGAATTTTGCCTTCCCTATATGGATTGCACCATCACTTGACCATCTTGCATAGTGCCTTGTTGTTGAGGATTTGAAGAAGTGCGGAGTTGATTGTTCGTTGGTGGAAAACCTCTAGTTACAACATGTTTTGACAAGTAGGTAGTGAGATGGTTTAATACATCAGTAGGTGTATCATTTAGAGTAAAGACTGGTGCTTGAATTGGTGGAAGTTCATTGGAGTAGAAGGCTTGTGCTTGTGGTGCTTCAATTGGAAAATATCCTTGCTGAGGAGTATAGCCTAATGGAGAAGTGATAGCTTGTGATGTTGATGCCTGATGTGTTGGTTGATGTGGATAAGGCTGTCGAAGAACACTTTGTTCAAATGCTTGTTGTGGCATCATTAGTGGTTGGTTAGATGGTTGTTGTGGTTGCTGATAGGTGTGTTGTGGTGGTTGCTGCAAGTATGATGGTTGTTGATAAGTGTAAGCCATGTTTTGTTGGGGAGTCATTTTTTGAGAAGCATACATGGCAAGTGGATCATGAACATGAGGTGTTGACAATCGAGCCTCGATCACGTGTCATTCGTGTTGTTGATGAAAATCTTGAAGTTGATCCACGTTGGTTTGATGCAAATCCTTAGCCAATTTAACAGCCGTCACGTACTTGCTCCATTCAGAAGGAAGAGTGTTCAAATACTTGGTGTTTAATTGAAACGTAGGAATTGCTAGGCCATAGATGTTGAGCTCATTCATCAATAGAGTAAATCTCAAATAGTAATCATTGAGAGTCTCCCCGGGGACATAAGCAAACTTATCAAACGTATCATATAGCTTACACTCTCGTTCTTAGTTAACGAGGTGCCTTGGAATAGAAAACCAATTCTATCCCATAACTCTTTGGCAACTTTATGTTTACTGATGAGTTTGTAGACATATGGAGGAAGGGCTTGGAGAATGATGTTTGTAGCTTGTTTAACACACTTGTCTTGAATCTTAGCATCTCCAGTTAATTTACCCGTTGTGAGAGGACGAGTAACAGTACCTTCCGTCACAGTACCATATACCAATGGTCCATTGAGCACCGATGCCCAAATGAGATGTCCGTTCTCTTTGTTCAACATATAAAGTTCCATTCGGGAAGCCCAATCCTTGTACATAGTCTTAACCAACATTGGTTGACGGTTACCCGTACCCAGAGGATGGACTTATACGTAAGAGATGTGTACTCTATTTCGATAAGTGACGATTTACAACAAGTTTTATTGAACAATGAGAGAAAGTAAATGTTGAAATCCCCTAAAATATGTTCTCGATAAACCAAAAATCCAAGGTAAACAAAAAACTCACGATTCGAAATTTTTTAAGGAATATTTTTAAAAATTTACATCGGAATAATCTTGGTATCTTAGGAATATCACAAGAATTTATCTTTGGGATATTATGATCTTCGGAAAAACATACCATGATGACTTCGGAATACTAAACTTTTGATAACTTCGGAATCCAAAAAAAATATCTTCGCACTCCACTTCGGAAAGTTATCTTCAGAAAGTTATCTTCGCAATCCACTTCGGAATGTAATATTAACTTCGGAAAAATAACACTTCGCAAAAAATGAACTTCGCAATCTTTCACTTCGCAATCTACTTCAGAATAGCACTTCGCAATCCTTCACTTCGCAATCTACTTCGGAATAGCACTTCGCAATCCTTCACTTCGCAATCCTTGGAACTTTGGAATGAGGAACTTCAGAATAGCCATGACTTCTGAATAACAGGTACTTCGGAATAAGAGTGCAAGGATCTTCGGAATGCAATAAAAATTATATTCGGAATAACAACTACTTCGGAACTTTTGAACTTCAGAATAAAGGATTAATGAACTTTGGAATAAAAGGTATCTTCTCAATACAGGGTAATTCAACTTCGGAATAATCCTAAACTTTTATCTTCGTGAAGACCCTAATGACTACTTCGGAATCCAAACCCCAAATCCACTTCTCAAAAAAAAACCCTCGAAGCAAATTATGAATAAGCAAAAACCTCGTGACTACTTTGCAATAATCACAAAGATATTCTGAAGATGAACTTTTTCTTCAACAGACTTCCTGTTTTGTCGGATCTAACACAGCATATTCGTGATTTCAAGCCAAAAAATGATCCAAACACCCAAAATTTTTGTGTTTTTATCCAAAACAACAATACCAATTCTCTACCACAACTATGTAGATGATTTGTATGAAGGATAAACCATAAAAACATAAAAAATGGATCATTTGATTTTGGATCAAAATAGACACAAAATCAAGAACACAAACACAAAAACAATACAATCATCCCATGGCTCTTGATACCATTTGTAGGATATTGTAAATCTATGCTTATATTCTAGAGAGAGAAAGAGATAGAGAGATGGTGAGAACACACACTTAGAGAGAGAAAGTATAAAGATTACACCTTCAACTTTGTGAAATAAAATGTAAACCACACCATCTCCAACTAAGGAAAGGGTTTATATACCCAAGCCTTGTGATGGGCTTAGGCTTACACAATGGGCCTCCGGCCTCATACATTCCATGGGCTTGGCATGGCCTTGTTTACTTAACTTAATGATACTAGAATACGAACTATCACTTAATCTATTGTGGGAGTGACCCATCCTTTCTAATACGTAAAACGTATTTCCAACAGATGCAATTATTGAAGTCTTGGTGAATCTGAAAATAATATCATTTTAAATTGTCATAAGTATAGGCTTACTTAATTTTAAAAAGTTTAAGAAATCATAGTTGTAAATTATATAATAAGTGTCTTTTAACATCACAAGTTAAAGGTTACATTAATACTTATAAGATTAATCAACAGGATGTTAATAATCAATGCACATTTAGTCCACATAATAAATGTATGCTCTACATTCTACATGCTCAACTATTCTAGTCCCGAAAATCCCAAAAATATTTTTATTCAGTAATAGTCCAGTTTATAAAAAAAATTATTTTTATTTTATTTTGGTCTGGTTCTCTATAACTATCGCTCTCATACCATTCTGTGACACCCCCAAATAGGTCAAATGTAGCGGAAATAATAATTGGGTGTCACGTAGGTGGATCAGCAGCAGATAGTATGTAAAGCAACAAATATAAGATTATCAAATCCAATATTACATGAACCATAGTACAAACTGTCATAAAAATTGTCTTTAACATTATTCAATAGTTTGTTTATTCCCAAGTTTATAAAACCCCATATGAGCTCTATAAATGCTGCCTATCATGATGCTTGACTCCATGCAAATCAAATGCATGCTTCAGTTTCTTGAGAAAAACATGTTTTGAGAGTCAACATAAAGTTGGTGAA
Organism: Glebionis coronaria; assembly: GCA_025667525.1. Classification (NCBI taxonomy): domain Eukaryota; kingdom Viridiplantae; phylum Streptophyta; class Magnoliopsida; order Asterales; family Asteraceae; genus Glebionis; species Glebionis coronaria. The sequence continues at coordinate 278,199,029 of CM046882.1, read as the reverse complement.
TTCAGAGGTTTAATAAGTTAAGTTTGGACAGTAAAACATTTACTGAAGTAATAATGCACATAGCATCAGCACTTAAAGATATCTACATTTCCTGACTACCCAAAACTAACACTTAGACTCGTTAAGCCCTCAACAAATAAGGACCCTTCGCATAATAATAAATATAATGCACCCATAACAATGTTCTGACATGATACACATTTGTTGTCCTGGCCCAGGCATAGTGAGCGCTACTCATGCAGATGGGGATGGTCAGTCCCAAATGGATCTATTTATAACATTCAGGCTATACAATTAACAGTTTCAGATCACAGGTCATGAGGCATTCTACAATAGGCCAATGTAATCAAGTTTAACAGATCAACTTACGTTCATAAAATATGTTGCATGATTCCCTCCCCCCATAAAAGATTTAAAAGTTTTTCAATATATAGTGTGGGGCCATGAACTCACCTCAGTAGTAATGTCTGTTAGATATCACTAGAAATCCAACAAAGTGTCCACCTACAGTCAACTACCTAAGTAATTGTACAGTCTCGGTATATGCATAAAATGATGCATGAAAATCTCTGAATAATATATGTGCATGCTTATACTGGTTTTAAACAGTTTATCAAAATTATTGTATTTTAAGTAACCGTTATATAAGTATTAATAGTACTCAATATTAATTGCGTAGTTAATAATACAATTTATGTAAATAATTCTTTACTTATTATTCTTGTACTTTTACTTTCATAAATTAGTTTAAATAACTTCTATAAAAATGATTTTTATATATTTAGAAGGATGGAAAAATAATAAATATGTTTAATATATTTGTTGGAAATACGTTTTACGTATTAGAAAGGATCGGTCACTCCAACAATAGTCTAAGTAATAGCTCGTAGTTTAGTTTTACTAATATTAAGTAAACAAGGCAAAGCGAAGCCTACAACTTGTGTAGGCCGGCCCAACTTGTAAGCCCAAGCCCATTTTATGGGCTTGGGTATATAAACCCTCTCCTTAGATGGAGAGGGTGTGGATTCATTTAACTTTACACATAGTTCTTACTTTCTCTCTCAAAAAGTGTGTTTGATTCTACCAACTTTCTATCTCTTTCTCTCTCTAAAACATAAGCTAGATTTACAATATCACGATCACATATTAGATCGCTTGTTACGATCCAAGACTACGATCTAGGACTTCAATCTAAGACTACGATCTAGGACTGCGATCTAGGACTGCGATCCAAGATTACGATCGCTTGACCACGATCATGTGTTGCGATCACTGACCACGATCACGTGTTGCGATTACAGGCTACGATCACGTGTTGCGATTACTGACCACAATCACGTGTTGCGATCACTGACTATGATCACGTGTTGCGATCACTAACCACGATCACGTGTTGCGGTCACTCACTACGATCATAGGTTTTGATCCCCATTGCGATCAAACGCTACGATCTTCCATTGCGATCAAAGGCTACGATCTCCCATGGCGATCAAAGGCTATGATCTCCACTGTGATTAAGAGTTGTGATGTGTGCAATTTTGACTTGGAATTTTTGATTTATCGAGAACATAATTTAGGGGATTTCAACATTATTTCTCGGCTTTAACACACAACAACAAATACATTTACTTTCTCTCATTGTTCGATCAACATTTGTAAATCTTAACTTATCGAAATGGAGTACACATCTCTTACGGATAAGTCCATCCTCTCGGGTACGGATAATCATCCACCAATGTTGGTGAAGACTATGTACGAGGATTAGGCTTCCCGAATGGAACTTTATATGTTGTACAAAGAAAATGGACATCTCATTTGGGCATCGGTGCTCAATGGACCATTGGTATATGGTACTGTGACGGAAGGTGTTGTTACTCGTCCTCGCACAACGGGTGAATTAACTGGAGATGCTAAGATTCAAGACAAGTGTGATAAACAAGTTACTTGAAATGGAAGCTCTATTGGTCCTCAAAAGGTTGTGACTTGCTACAATTACCAAGGACAGGGTCATATGGCGAGGGAATGCACTCAGCCAAAAAGGAGAAGGGATGCAACATGGTTTCGTGAGAAGATGTATTTGGTCGATGCTCGGTCTAAGGGGAAGATTTTGGATTCAGAGGAATTAGCATTTCTTGCAAACCCAGGGGCAACAGATAATGAAGACATTGCAGTCGTCTCTACTTCTAATGCAGCATATCAAGCAGATGATCTTGATGCATATGATTCGGATTGTGATGACATTCATTCAGCCCAAGCTACGCTCGTTGCTAATCTCTCTCACTACGGTTCTGATGTCGTCAGTGAGGTACCAAGCACATCTAATAATGTTCATGATAATCCACATCATGTTGAGCATGAAAATGACAACCTCAAACAGCATTCGGGAACTAGTAACTCAAATGATGCGGTATCCATTCCAACACATTTAAGTGAACCTCAACCAAATGCTACGACGGGTATGGAATATTATGATCAACGTGATTTGGTAAGGGTGCCTAAACATATTATTGATAACATGAATATGGTTGTTCGACAAACCATAGATATGAATGCCAACCTAACCGCTGAGCTTGCGTTGTATAAGGAAAAGGTCAAAACTATTAAAATGGTCCCTCAAGCAGAGAAAATAACTTATTCTGAATTTGACCAATTTCGTTTTGAAAAGATTGAATACTTAAACGAAATGGAATCATTAAAATCTACTCTTTCCAATGAATTAAAAGAAAAAGAGTCGGTTGTAAATGATTCTCATAAACTTAAAAACGGATTTCGAAACTCTCGAGTCTAAAAAGTTTGAATCAGAAATTAATGCTACCAAACTTCTTAAATTCAAGGAACAGCAGCTTTTAAAAAATACGCTTCCACAGAAAAGGTTCATCTTTTAACTAAATCGTTCAAAGAACTCGAACTTAAGCGTCTTCAAGATTTACCACCTAATCCCGGTTATGCAAAACAAGCTCAGGAATATATTCCTTGTCTATATGATATGACCATAATTGGCAAATCAAAAGAAGCACCTTATGTTCGTAGTACTGAGGAGACACGATCACTTGCGGAAGAAACTCATTCTAAAATGCTTTCAAAATTCCATAAGCTTGATTATGTTTAGCATAATAAAGATCAATTTTCTAAAAAGACCCGTATTCGTTTACAAAAGGAATTAGCTCAATTAACAGTTTTTGTGCCTCAAAGTTTGTCAACGGAAAACCTTCCTAGTACGTCTCCTACACTTGTCAAAAAGGATTTAACTAAGTTAATTCCACCGGTAAGTAAGGTGTCAGATAGCTTAAATACAGTGCACCAACACTTTGCCGATTTTGACAAGGTCATTACGGAACGTACGACGGCTACGGCCATAACGGAAGGTGAATGGAATTTTGAGCACACTAGAGCTGCGTTCCGAGACGAAATTGTTCCATTTGTAAACAATGTTAAAGCTTGTCTTAGTAATATTGATCAATATTTGCTTTTGGAAATAGAAGAAGTTAGACGTGTTTTCAATGAAATTGATGATGCTTATGAAAACAGTTAACTTGAAATAGAACGAGTTTCACGCCAAAATGATCAGCTTCTGAAGCAAGTGATGTCTCATGATATTGTTTCCGTCTGTGTGATAAAAGTGTTGATAATGATTCTATTGTGCATAATGTTGAATCTGTGGATAATGTGGTAGATAGTTCTTGTCACAAATCTGCGCTAAATTTTTAAAGCTTCAAGATTCGTATTCTTCGCTTTCAATACGTATTAATGAGATTCAAACACATTGTATTTCGCTTAAATGCAAGAAACAACTTATTAAAGAAATCTTTGAAACGACATTCGAAGGTGTTAATATCGATGATGCAAATTTTGAAAAGAAGTTTTGATTGAATGTACAATCAAACCAGCGTCAGCCAAGTGATAAGGTTGCTAAATCATTGCCGATAGACATAGAGAAATCTAAGGATCTTAACTGTGTGAACGTACTTGAGGCTGCTGAGAATATTAAACTTGATCTAGATAATCGAGTTTCCAAGATTTTGTCCTATGTTTATAACATAAAACAAAAAAAATACACAACTCTTCGATTCAGTAAAGCCCGCATGTGCTAATACCACTACACAGAATCAATCATTGATTGAATGATTGAATCAAAAGTTGGTGGAAATATCTTATTTGATGGAAAAAATTTGTGATAAAATTCTTGTTTTGACTGAGTTAAAGGAAACACTTCGTACCCTAAAAGGTAAGAATGTTGTTGATAACGCAGCCACTCTCTCAGCATCGTCCTCTAGTGCAATCAAAAAGAACCTTATCACCGTCACACCACTTAACAAGGGCCCTAGGATTAAACCATCTCAAACATTGGTCACTAAAGATAAGGCAAAATCTAAACATCTTCTAATGTTCCCGTGTAGCCTTCTACAGGAGTAAGCACCACTACTAAGGCTCAAAGATCTAAGCTTAAAAGAAACAAGAAGAATGATAGGATCTTGCCCCCATCTAGTAGTCATGTGAAGAAGAAAGTAGAAGACCATCCTAGGAATGTTATTTCTGTTTTGAGTCAAAAGAATCATGTAGCTAAACCTAAAGGCTCTACGGTTGTGCAGCGTTCTAAGCCTATTGTGAATTCTAATTTGAAATGTTGGAATTGCAATGAATGTATGTTTTCTAGTCGTCATGATTCTAGCCTTATTGACCATGTCAATGAGATGTATGCCTGGAAAAATGGATTAGAATGGAAACCGACTGGGAAAGTGTTAACCCATGTTGGTTGAATGTGGTGCCCCACTGGTAGAACTTTCACTATAGTAGGAAATACGTGCCCTTTAACTAGGATCACTCCCGCTAAAGCGAAGAAAGCGTGCCCTTTAACTAGTAGTACCAAGGCTACCAAAACACCAGCGTGTCCTTTAACTAGGAACACCAACACTATTGTAGGAAACAAGTGCCCTTTAAATTAGGTCTACTCCCACTGTAGTGGCCGCTAATAATCCAAAACCTCAGAAAGTTGGAACAACAAAACCTGTTAGTGATAAAACTCATATTAGAAAACGCAGGATATCTAAGGGTCACACAAATGTTCGCAATTCTGATAATATTATATCCGTATTTGCTAACACTCTGGAACCAATAGTTTCCAATGCATTATCTACTGTTGTTGTTGAAAACAGGTGGTCCAAATTGTTCTTTGGTATTTGGACTCCGGTTGCTCTAAACATATGACCGGAGATCGCTCTCAGCTCAGAAATTTCGTCAGCAAGTTTCTTGGTACGGTTCCATTTGGTAATGATCATATTGCAAAGATAATGGGTTACGGTGAATATCATATTGGGAATGTTATAATTTCAAGAGTGTATTATGTGGAAGGTCTCGGTCACAACTTATTTTCTGTGGGACAATTTTGTGATGCAAACCTAGAAGTTGCTTTTCGAGAGCATACCTGGTTCATTCGTAATTTGGAAGGGGTTGATTTATTGAAAGGTACTCGAGGGAATAACTTGTACACATTGTCTCTACAAGACATGATGGACGCTTCTCCCGTATGTCTTCTCTCCAAAGCATCGGAGACTAAGTCATGGGTATGGCATCGACAGTGATCTCATCTTAACTTTGACGCTATTAATCATTTGGCGAAAAACGAACTTGTTCGTGGTCTTCCTAAACTTTCATTTCACAAGGATCATTTGTGTTCCGCGTGTACAATGAGGAAAAGCACTAAGAAATCATACAAACCCAAGACTGAAGACACCAACCAAGAGAAACTTTATCTGTTGCATATGGATCTTTGTGGGCCAATGTGTGTTGAAAGTCTTAGTGGTAAAAAGTACATCCTCGTCATTGTCGATGATTACTCTCGGTTTACATGGGTGAAATTTCTTACAACAAAAAATGAGGCACCTAAATTCATCATCGGATTTCTCAAGATGATTCAAGTGCGTCTCAACACTACTGTCCGACGCATTCGTACATATAATGGAACCGAATTTGTGAATAAAATTTTGCGTGATTATTATGAAGAAGTTGGCATTTCTCATGAAACATCCGTTGCTCGCACTCCACAACAAAACAGTGTCGCTGAAAGGCGAAATCGCACACTTATGGAAGCTGCTCGAACAATGTTAATTTACGCAAAGCCTCCATTGTTTTTATGGGCAGAAGCAGTATCTACAACAGTTTTCACCCAAAACCGGTCACTAATTCGTAAACTCCATGGAAAAACACCTTATGAGCTTCTACATGGAAAAATACCAGATTTATCATATCTTCATGTATTTGGTTCTCTTTGCTATCCAAATAATGATGATGACAATTTGGGAAACTTCAACCCAAGGCTGATATTCGTATCTTCATTGGTTATACACCCACAAAGAAGGCATATCAAATCTAGAACCGTAATTCTCGAAAGATCCTCGAAACTATGAATGTTGATTTTGATGAGCTGATAGCAATGTCTTCTGAGCAAAGCAGCTCTGAACCCGCACTTCATGAAATGGAACCCAGTAACATTAGCTATGGTCTTGTCCCAAACAACCCTACTTCATCATCATTTACACCACCTTCTAGGAATGAATGGGATACGTTGTTTCAACCGTTCTTTGATGAATTCGTTACTCCACCAAGTATTGTTGCTCCAGAACCTGAGGTAATAGCTCCAGTAACCGAAGTTGTCGCTCCAGCAACCGAAGCACAATCAGATACGTCTACACTTTCAATTGGTCAAGATATACCCTCAACGAGTAATTCTAAACCAACTACCGAATCAACTACTCATTTCATGCCTATTGATGATGAAGAGGATGATGATGATCACAATTTGGAATTCACTCAAATGCGTGAACTTCCATTCTTTGGTGTACCAATTCCCGACCATAATCAAGCTGGGTCGTCCACCTTAGAGGAAGCTCCTACTACGGTCTACTCCAATCCACGGATTCGTGAACATGACAGCAAGTGGACAAAGGATCATCCTATAGATTCTATTATTGGTGACCCTAATCGTCTGGTATCCACACGAAGTCAGTTACAAGAAAATGCAATGTTTTGTCATTTTGATGCTTTTCTCACTGAAGTTGAACCTAAGACATGGCAAGAAGCTTTTACTCAATGATAGAAGCTATACAAGAAGAACTTAATGAATTTATTCGTCTTGAAGTATGGGAACTTGTCCATGCCCAGATCAAGTGCAATTACTCACTTTGAAATGGGTTTACAAGGTGAAACTCGACGTGTTAGGTGGAATATTGAAGAACAAACCTCGACTAGTAGCTCGTGGATACAAGCATTTATTGGGCATCGACTTTATGGACTCCTTTGCACCTATTGCCGGTTTGGAAGCTATTAGAATATTCCTTGCTTATGCAGCCCACATGAATATGATCGTCTATCAGATGGATGTGAAGACGGCATTTCTTAATGGTGAAATCAAGGAAGAGGTCTATGTTCAACAGCCGGATGGTTTTGTGAATCCCAAACATCGTAATCATGTGTACAAGCTTAAGAAGGCTCTATATGGGTTGAAGCAAGGTCCACGCGCATGGTATGATCTATTGTCACAATTTCTCATTTCGCAAGGCTTCCCTAAAGGCAAGGTGGTTCCCACGCTGTTCATTCAGAAACGAGGTAAAGATATGATTATGGTACAAATATAGGTTGATTATATTATATTTGTTGGCTCGACCCAAACCTTATCGGATGAGTTAGGGACACTCATGTCTTCCAAGTTTAAGATGTCAATGATGTGCAAGGTATCATTCTTCTTAGTCTTCAGATATCTCAAAGTCCCAGAGGCATCTTTTTCAATCAATCCAAGTATGCCCTTGATTCTCTTAAGAAATATAAGATGGAATCTTACAACCCCGTGGATACTCCAATGGTGGAACGAACTAAGCTTGATGCAGATCCACATGGAGTTGCTGTTGATCCGAACCTTTATCGTGGAATGATCAGTACCCTTCTGTATATCACAGCTAGTCAACATGATCTTCATTTTGCTATATGTATGTGTGCTCGGTATCTAACTCGGCCTACTGAGTTACACTTAGCTACTGTAAAACGGATCTTTCGGTATCTTAAAGGAACCATTAATCGGGGACTTTGGTATCCAAATAACTCTTCGATTGTACTAATGTCATATGCAGATGTGGATCACGCGGGTTGTCAAGATACAAGGCGTAGCACAAGTGGAACTTTGCAACTACTAGGAGATCGACTAATAAGTTGGGCATCGAAAAGACAGAAAAGCGCTGCAATTTCTAGTACGGAAGCAAAATACATAGCTATGTCCGATTGATGTGCTCATATTCTTTGGATGAGATCGCAATTAACCGACTATGGTCTAGGTTTCAACAACATTCCGATGTACTGCGACAACAAGTGTGTAATTGCCTTATGCTGCAACAATGTTCAATTCTCCCGGTCGAAGCATATTGACATTCTCTACCACTTTATCAAGGAGCAAGTGGAAAATGGATTAATAGAGCTTTACTTTGTCCGATCTGAGTATCAATTAGCGGATATTTTCACGAAGGCTTTAGATCGCGCTCGAATGGAATTTTTGGCCGACAAGCTAGGTTTGAGAACATTCTCGCCCGAGACTCTAAATGAACTGGCTGATAAGGCGAAAGAATAGTGGTGGCAAACTATTCTCCGTATCCTTGCTGATCATCTATATATATTGTTTATATTTTTATCCACAAAAGCAAAATACAAAAATATAAAACCATATAAAAACCATAAAAATAGAAAAATTTAGAAAAATCCAAAAATACTTTTACTTTATTTTTCAAAGGCATGTCTTTTGGTACGATAATATTTACGGCCTTATAAATATAGATTAATATTGACACGGCGCCATAAATAGAGTTCGTACAAAAGTTGTAAATATTTCATAAAACATGCCCAAATGGCTTGTAGTTTTTTCAGACGGCAACTCGCTTTTCATATTAAAGTCAAGTATTTCTTCAGAAAGCTTTGGCTCTCAACGGGAATTGATTTTCTCGGGAAAGGTTTACTTTAATACCTTGTAAGGGATCAAGTTTACTTTATAACTTGGTCTAACACAAATCAATGTACTCTTCAGTGCATTTATTTGGCAAAATAAGAGAAGTCTTGTTTTTATGAAGCTATCATCTCTACAACCATAGCTATCTACAATTGGTGTCTACATACTCGACGATGCAACTACTCAAACGACGACTACAACTCTTTCAATAGAACACGGGTCAACAATTGAGGGGGATCAATTGCCAAGCATTTAGAATCTTCGATGCCGAAAGTGCCAAGTTCACAAAATGGTGTCAAGACAAAAATACCAATCGTACATGTGGTGTTAAGAGATGACTTAAGACGTGACGAGGCGACCAACATTTGCCGACAAGAACCATGTGAACTTATCATATGACGTTCTCATCAATCAGGTCCAACCTTGTCAATTTATTATAATATGCTGAATATGTGATCATGTTACAAATCGGTATCATTTCTCACAAAATTGGTCTCATGAAGATTAAAAGGACTTGCATTTTTCTTCCCAAAACCTTTGTTAAAACTTCATTAAATCAATTGATATTAGAAACATCGATTGGGTTAATATTTTAAATATGGGGGAGAAAATGTGATTTAATATGGGAAATTATCACAAATTGTTTGACTTAACGTGATGGCTCATCCCGACATGTGCGAAATGTTTTCGAATATCGTGGCATATGTTAAGGGGGAGCAAAATGGATTTGCTATATCAAAATGGATTTCATGGTGACATATACTTACCCTAAACCCATTTATTTCACGACGATGAAGATTGTGGTGACATAAGGATGGTAGTATAGGTTAAGTCCAATGATTCTTCCAAAACCGGAGGAATCTTCCCTAGGACATTTCATAGCTAGAAATAGTAGTCCTTAGGAAAGATGGGGAAAGATTGTGAACGTAGCTGAATGCCGACCAAGTAATTAAGTTAGCACTGGAACAATCACAACAAGGTGCTAGTTATCACGTATTTGTAAGCATTAAAGGGGTTGAAGAATGAAAAAGAATTGTAAAGATAAAGGGTCTAAAGAAAGAAGCCCTCCTTACAACCTTAGGCAGAAACCGGGTCAACACATATGCTATTGACATCATTGTTTAATGATTCTTGATATTGACGATAGACATTATGGACCAATGATGCAATGCACAACCCATCCCAGCTAACTCATATATCTCTCAAAAGGTATTTGTTTTAATCACACGGAGACAACACATAATCTATCGATTTATTCACTCCGAATAAATAGGTATTGAAATGGTGGCACTCCTCTCCAGCCTCCAATCACAAAAATCCAAAATGCACGATCGAGTCTAGAGCCATTTGAGATCATAAATATCTCATTAGGACACATTTCCAAATTTCCTTGCTTCTTCACACACTGTGAGAAGTAAGAAAGATATTAAGAGTCCTACGCAAAATCTTCATGATCTTGCATGAACATCCGAATAATATGAAAGTATTTACAATGAAGATGGAAATCCTTCTTGAACGAATATCAAAAAGCTCATGGTAGGTGACTTGTGCGATTCTTTATGAATCTAGCTTGTGATAACTGGAAAGCAACAGTGGTTTAATACTTAACTGAACTTAAACATGTTCCAGGCCTCTACGCAATATCTCAGTGATCTTGCCAGAACACTCATAGTGACACTCCATAGTGTTCACAATGATGAGTGGAAATCCTTCTAGTGTTAACTTCAAACATCACTTGGTAGGTAACTTGCAAGATTCTATATGAATCAAGCTCGTGAAAACTGGAAAGCAACGATGGTGCGATTCTTTAATGAATCAAACTTGTTCCAGGAATCGGAATTGATGACTTCAATCATACGGATAATTTTATCCAAATGATTCACTCTTTACATACACAACCAGCTTTGGACGGTCGAGTAAAGAGAACGGGTTTACTTGCCACAAGTACGATATTTTATATCTACATGCCACAAGTACGATACTTTATATCGTCCAACAGTCTTCACCGACCGGAGGTAAAATGCTACCGAATTAGAATGAAATGTTCAAAGCCATTTCATTCGTGTCTACTTAAGTTGCTGCATTTGAAGACGGTGGCGTTGCGGAATCCGAGAAGAAGTCGTCCACACATGCTTATACTTTATGCACCTAATACTTCATCTAATTCAAGAAAGCCTAAAAGTCAAAGTCTTCTGATGTATCGAACTCTGAAGCTTTCAAGAATTACGAAGGTATAAGTATGTGGGACATGAAGTCACGAAGAGGCGAATATCACAAGTGATGGATGCACAAGATCAAGGCAACAAATTAATGCTCAAGATTGATATCAATGATCAGATCAGCATGTTCACCAGAAAAAAAAAAAAAAAGAAAGACGAAGACTACGAGCTCAAGACAAGCATAGTATGCTAGGTTTATTTTAATATTGTAACTTGGGTAACGCCCTTGTTTGGAGTGACCTCCCTTAGGGGGAGATTGTTTGAAATACCTTTTACGTATTAGAGAGGATCGGTCACTCCAACAATAATCTAAGAAATAGCTCGTAGTTTAGTTTTACTAATATTAAGTGAACAAGGCTAAGCCAAGCCTACAACTTGTGTAGGTCGGCCCAACTTGTAAGCCCAAGCCCATCTTATGGGCTTGGGTATATAAACCCTCTCCTTAGATGAAGAGGGTGTGGATTCATTTCCTTTTACACATAGTTCTTACTTTCTCTCTCAAGAAGTGTGTTTGATTCTACCAACTTTCTATCTCTTTCTCTCTCTAAAACATAAGCTAGATTTACAATATCTTATAATATTTACTTATAAAATTGTTATATATAACATATATTTTATAAAAAATGATTTTTATAAAATTTAAAACATTACACTTGAATTAGTTTAAAATCCTTGAAGTTTTAATTACTTGCCGAAAGGTCCATAGGTTATAAGTTAGGGTATTTACAATTATAGTCCTCCACTAATTAAGGTTTAATTAGTTTTAACCTAATAACTAATAAAAGGGTTTAGGGCTTATATAAGTTTCGTGTAAATGCAAAACAAGTCCCTCCATATTATTTTAGGTTTACCACTCGCGGTATTTACAAATCATACCCCTAGGGCTTCTACAAGTTTCGGTAATTTGCAACAATATCCCCTAGGGCTCGTTTAACTTTCGAGTAATGACACAATTGGTCCCTCGAGTTTAATTAGGGTTTATGATTTTTGTTAAGTTACGAAAATAGCCCCTAGGGCTTGTTTATCTTTCGGCTAATTACACAATTAGTCCTTAGGGTTGTAAAACATTTATTAACTTTTGGTAAATTGCAAGAATGGTCCCTAGGGTTTCCTTGTATCTTGAATGGGGTTAAATGGTCCTTAAACTTTCAGATAATTACCCTTTTAGTCCTTGTGTTTAATGTCCTTGTTATTATAAGTTATATTTGTCACGGTTTAGTCCCTAAACTTTGTATATTTACACTTTTGGCCCGAAAACTTTTATAAGTCATATTTAAAGTGTCAAAAAGTTTATATAAGTTCAAAAATATTAAGTAGGCTTGTTAAATAAGTCAATTGGGCTTATGGGCTTACTAAACATTAATTGGACTTTACAAGGCCCATTAACCTTTTTTTTATTCAAATGGGATAAAGTATTTCTGAATGGGCTTAATAACATTTTTAAGTCCACTAAAATAATAAGGCTAACATAATGGGCTTATTTAATAAGTATGGGCCTAGTTGGCTTTTTGAAAGCTTGGATACTATTCATTGGGCCTAACTAAGTCTATTAACCATATATAGGCTTCAAGATTTAATAAGTAATATTAATAACTATTCAAGGGATTTTATAGATATAAGGTTTTTAACTAGGTTTAGTATAGTTTAACAAAATTTAACCACAAACTCCATATGAAGCAACATAGCCCAGGGCTATATTTATTTTGGAGGGTTTCAAGATTTAATCTAGGTTTATTGTATGAGTACATGTTCATGTGTTTATAACTAGGTAAATTTTGTACAAATCCTTGTGAAACCAAAAATAAGTCGTGACCCATACAGATATATATACACTAGTTTTAGAGATTTAATAAGCTTATGATATGCATTCATGGAAATGATTAAGTGTATTTAAAGTAAATGTAAGTAAAATAAGTATAGGTTTCATGAACTTACTTGATAAGTGGTAAATATGGAAGACAAGTGAACCAAAGGAGATCTTAAGCTTTTATGAACAATGATGGGAAAACCCTAGCTCTCCAACACAAGCCGTGACATATATGGTTCGTGTATAGCTTCTTGGACTTGCCTTGGAGATCAAGTTTATGTAGGAGTAGTAAACGCTTAGTATTTAAGTTGTTGGAGACATAGATTTGAGGTAGTAAATGCGTTTTTGTTGGATCTTGGTACAAGGAAAATACAAGCCAAATGTTGAGAGAGTTTGGAGAGATTTGGAGTGTTTGTGAGAGAGGTTCGGCTAATATGCATGATATAGGAAGATTGTGAGTATCCAAATCTAGTACTATGTATCTTAGGTTAGATTTTCATAGGATATATTAGGATCTTGTTTTAGATATACCAAGTACAACCCTTAATTGTCCAAACATGGTTTCCTTGGTTTTTCTTCTTTTTTTGTCGTGTGTAGGGAAGTCAAAGGAGACAAGGTAAGGCTTGAAATAGTGTCTAGTGTTGGGTGGTATGGTGTAAGTTGACAATTGGCAACATAGATTATTTCCATGTTTATATAGTAAGTGTATGTTACAAGTGTATATATATTCGGCTAGAATATATAGTTAGGGTAGAAATGTGTTTGACCTATTTAAATTACGGAGTTACTAAAAGTCTAGGTAATATATTGTGAGCACTTGTGAAGTTTCTAGGTACTTTGTTTAAAGTTTAAGATAATTTGGTGAAAGTATGTGGTGTATGTAATATTAAAAATACTATCCTTGTTTGTAATAAATAAAAATGTTAAGGTGAAGTTAAAATGTAACATATGTTGTTTTTACGAACTCATATGGTTTCTTATAGTCTGAGATATGTAAATACATATACATATAATAGTAAGTCCAGGTAGTTGGTAAAATTAAGTATGTGAGATCATGTTTTCCAGACTGTTATAATTATTAAATGGTGTACTGAGGTGGCGAGTCCTTGTTTATCATGTGGCCAGTTAATTGCCAGAGTAGTCTGAAAAGACCAAAGGTTCATATATATTAAAAATAAATATGTAAAGATAGTATGATAAATTCGAAAATAATGCTTCAATTAATCATGTAAAAGTGGTAATAAATAGGTTCCAGAAATGATGGGTACAAATGTTGACAAGGTCAAATAGGTAAAATCAGAGGTTTTACAATTGGCTTTTCATCCATAAAACATTGGTACAACATCCAGCCACTGCCACATATTCAGCTTCTGGTGAAGACATGGCAACTGATTATTGCTTTTTAGCACCCCAACACACAAGTTTTCCACCCAGCAATTGGCAAGCACCATAAATGCTTTTTCTGTCCAAATTGCATCCACCATAGTCAGAGTCTGGATAGCCATTGAGATTAAATCTTGAGGATTTGGGGTACCAAAGACCGAGACTTGGTGTACCTTTTAGGTATCTGAAAATTCTTTTTACAGCAGTAAGGTTTGATTCCTTTGGCTTTGCTTGGTACCTTACACAAAGTCAGGTAGAGAATTGAATGTCAGGTCTGCTTGCTGTTACCAATCATAACTCTATACTGAGTCTCATTGACCGATTGTCCATTGAGATCGGGTCCTAAGTTGTTAGGGGGTACCATTGGTGTTTTTACTAAAGCACAATTGATATAATACTTCTTCAGTAGATCCTTCACATATTTTTCTTGATTGATATAGATGACTTAGTCAGATTGTTTTATCTGAAGACCAAGAAAGTATGTGAGTTTTCCTATCATAATCATCTCAAACTTGCTGGTCATAAGCTTGGAAAATTGTTTGAAAAGTTTCAAGCTTGTTGAACCAAAGATGATGTCATCAACATAAATTTGTACCAGAATGGTGTCAGTTTAGATTTATAGATGAGCAAGGTGCAATCTATTTTTCCTATGACAAATTTATGTTCAATGATAAATGTTGAGAGAGTTTCATACCATGTCCTTGGGCTTGCTTTAGTCCATACAAAGATTTGTAAAGCTTGTAGACATGATTTGGGTATTTACTACTCTTAAAACCAGGAGGTTGTTTGACATAAACTTCTTGTTTAGGTAATGCACTTTTGACATCCATTTGGTAGATGGTGAAGTTCATTTAAGTGGCATAAGCAAGTAAAATTCGTATGGATTCCATACGTGCAACTGGAGCAAAGGTCTGATCAAAGTCAACACCAGGCTCTTGATTGAATTCTTGAGCCAACAACCTAGCTTTATTTTTGGTTACCACATTAGTTTCATCCCTTTTGAGTTGTAAACCCATTTGGTACCAGTGGTTGATTTACCATATAGAAGAAGAACTGATTTCCAGACGTTATTTATTTTAAAATGATTTAGTTCCTCTTGTATGGCATCTACCCATCCAGGGTGAGAGAGTGCTTCAAAAATCTTTGTAGGTTTAATTTCTGAGAGAAAATCTGCATAGAGACATTCTCTAGGTGAAGCAGCACTTAGTTTCTTTGCCATAGATCTAGTGACTCTACCTTCTCCAAGATTGCCTATTATGTTTACCAGCTGAATGTTACTATTTCTAGTCCAAGATTTTTGTGGAGTGACTGTGGTAAAATTACGTTTGTTTAGGAAAACAAAGCGTAAAAGTGGTAAGTATTATGCAAAATGATTTTAGGGAAAACCAATTGCTAATGACCCTTTGAAAGTTCGTTTCCCAAGGAGGTTGATTGTGTGTGAAAAACTTGTAACTTTTGGATTAATATTTCTAAGAAAGAAAAGGAGAGAAAAGAAAATGACGGATACGATAAAATTAAACTAAGACGTAAAAACGTAAAACCGTAAAATTAGAAAAAATAAAAACTTGCTCTAAAAATTCCCAAAAAATTACCAAAACTTCCTAAAAATCCAACTAAGGCTTACAAATGATCAATACATTTTCAAACCTTTTAATTAATTAATATTTAATTTTTTTAATACTAATTAAAGCCCTAAAAATCATATATATTAAAATAAAGCCCAACTATAAATTTTCATACTTGTAAACTTTAAAAATAACTTTATAAAACCAAAGAGTATTTTTCCAAATTTTCAAACCTATTAAATCAATTAAAAATAATTAAAAACTAAAATTAAATATTAAAATAATATTAAAAATAAAAAGTTTATAAGAAAATCTAAAAACTTGTAAACTAGTTTATTTTAACCTAAATAATCAGAAAATGAAGTTGAAATTACCAAAATACCCCTATTGGTCCCCGAAATGCGCTTAAATAAAAAACAGTCCAAAAACAATTGGGCTTTTTAGCCCAATCTTTGAAAGTCCACAAAAAACTCTAAAAAAGCGTAGTCTAACTCAAAATTCAATTTTAAACACAAAAGTCTAAAGGCCCAAAAGTTAAAAATGAGCTTATCACAACTTAAAAGTAAATAAGCTTATCCTTATTGGGCCAATAAGCCCACTAAGCAATAAGTTGTTGCCATAAGCTCTGCTTAAACACACAACCTTCTTATGAGATTCTAAACCTTTTTGCAAAAATAAATTCTGAAAAGGCCAAGTAATAAGCCAGAAATAAGCAAAGAACTTTTTCACTAAAAGACAAAATAGTTGGGTTTGAGTTCTAGGGGGTTTCAAAAGCTAACTCTTTTTGCAAAAGCTCACAAATAGCTTAACTAAGAATAATCAACAAGAAAAATCCCAAAAGCCAAGTGAAATAAGATGTAGAAACCAATAAGCAAACTGAAAAAGCCAAATAAGTTGGTTTTCTAGCAAAACCTAAACCAAATAAGCTGAAACCTTCCAGAAGTGATAATAAGCTGAGAAAAATGACACCTATTACAAAATCCAAGTTGTTGCATGAACCAATAAGCTGGAAAGAAAATTAAGCCAATATGAGCTTATTTGACCAAAAGTCAAAGTGTACCAAATTTTACCAAATTTTCAGAACTTGATTATGAGCTTGTTTTAAGCCTTTTCGTGAAGGATTCAAGGATGAATCCCTTGAATCAAGCTAACCAGTTGGCTAACTTGACTTCAGTTTTGGCAAGTAAAAGCTTATAAGCCAGTGAGCTTATCAGCCTTCAAATAAGCAAACCAAATATCAAAACAAGTTCACAAGAAGCCAAATAAGAGATAACAAGCAATGGTATAGCTGGGCAAACACTAAATAAACAAATGCAAGTCCAAAACAAGTGGTCACTTTTGTTGATGCAAATGACCACTTTAGCCAACTTCAATAAGCTATAACCCTCTCAATAAGCCACCAAATTAAACAACCAAATATTGCATAGATAGCACACCACAAAAGCTCTTTTCAAACCAAATTCAGCCTCTCAATCCAACAAATGAAGATTTGAGAGATGCTAATGTGTTTGACAAAATGAAGAACACTTAGGCAGATTTTATGAAAACTTGCAAAATACTTTTCCAAACCTTTTGAAACTTAACCAGCTATGAAACCATACTTAGAAACATATGTTGAGTAAAATCAAGCCCTAAGAACCAAGGGCACAAGGCCACAAGGCCTTTTGATCCATAAAATCCCAAACAGCCTTGTTTTAGTACTTTTTCAAAGAAACTTTTTATTTTTCTAAATGACCTATTGGTTTTATGCTTCAAATATCTCAACTAGGTGACAACTAACAGGTTTAAACAATAAAACTACCAACACAAACACAAGAACAGAAAATCACATAGCAACTTATCATAAACAGATTTTAACCAAAAATTTCAAAAGAGAAAAGTAAGAGAGAGTGAACCTCCTTCCCATTACTTCCTAGGGAAGGTCAGCAATGCTCCTTGGACCTTGTTCAACTACTAGAACAAGACCAAGGTCCTTGAACAAAGGATAAGGTCTGCTGGTGGTTCAATAGCTAAACCAAGACCTTCTTATGATTGGATCTTCAACACAAGCAACAAACAGCCTAACCAAAGGTTGATAAACCTTCACAAGCTTGGTGCAACAAGCTTGCAAAAGCTTATAGCTTTTGGTAGGGATTAGCACAAGTAAAAACTCAAATCAGAAACCTAGTTTTGAAAACTTTTCAAACCTTAAAAACCTTTTCAAGACAAAACATGGCCTAACCAAACCACCAAAACACATTCAAAACACTAAATGGAACTCAGAATTTTCTTCTCCTTACAAACTTCAAACAACAAGGAATTGCACTTTCAAACTTAGAAAATACCAACTTTTATTAATTTTAAAAAAAAGTACAAGAGAGAAAGCGAAAACTAGAACAAGGGATCATCACATGTTAATGTCTCCTTATATAGAGGTCCTAGGATGATTCTAGAATGGAAAATACATGTAAACCATAGGATAGAAATCCCAGAAATGCCCTTGAGTCCGTTTGATATGAATGAGCTGTCCAAATTGATCCAAGTCATTCTTTTTGCCTTTGGGACCAAGTAATGAGTGTGGGACATTGATTTGGCCACGTGGCATTCCTTGGAGGTTAAGCTGTGATGTGATAGGTGGACGACTTGAATGGTGGGGTCCATTGGGTGATGGGGGTATATGATATGAAGTGTGAGATGGATTCGTGTGAGGCTGAATCAAGTGTGGGTTAAGGTAATTTGAATTAACCCTTTGTTTTAAGTGGGGTAAATTATGGGTGTAGAACGGTGAATAGTAACAAGTTTGATCCAAAATTCATGGGATGAAAGTTTGGCGCGTGTTTGTGAGATTTAAACTTTGAGAATGGAAGAAGTGGCCCTTGTCTTTTGGCAAAAAGTGTATAACAAGTATTTCCAGCCTTAAAACCGTTTTCCTTTGTTAAGTAAGTTTCCAATTTCACACTTTGACCACAAAACTTTCTCAAAAGGGTTTATAAGGGCTTGTTTTGTACATTCTTGATATTTGAAGGGCTAAACATGTACATTCTTGGATCTTGAAGGTCTTCTTTGTATGTTTGACTTTTAGGAGGACTAATACTGACAAATCTATAATTATGAGGGACTAGTCTTGTCAATTCTTCAAAGTTGATGGACCTTTTTGTAATTTTGACAAACTTTAGGGACCAAACATGTAATTATGAATATACAAGGGTATAAAGTGCCATTTCTTCAATGATGAGGGACTTTTCTTGTACAACTTCAATTCACAACTAGGGTCTGGTTCATCTTCGTTTCTCGTGTTCGTTTTTCCTTGTTTCTTGTGATCATTATCTTTTTCATGATATCCATACCTAAAATACACAAGTAACAAACACAAGCATATAATATGGTATTTTATGACATATTTTAGCATTTAAAGCCCAAAAAGAATGATGACATCATGTATAAATGCCATCTCATCACTCTCCCATACTAAACCATTGATGTGCCCTCACGTAATGCTAGAATAAAGTATCTAAGCATCTCCAAAATTCAATTTTATGATCCTTTATTGAAATGTAAACTTGCTACAATACTACTACGATGTGTTAAATACATTATGTATGATTTTCATCACATGAATGTGACTTTTAGGGTCAATGAATAAAAACAAGTGAATGTTACATAGAGTAAAGTTCGTCATCCTTGATTATCATACATTCCATGCTAAGTGAAAAAACGAGATCATTGTCGGTACAAGTCACAATGCTAACACTACTCATACATTCAAATTGGGTAATACTTTTTCTCCCTGCAATCCTAATTATTAATGAAAGATATCTAAAATTTTTTAACTATTTGTCAAGGATCATAAGTGATTCATATTGACTTATTTGACTATTTATTAGTCCGAAAATAAAGTAGCACGATTTAATCGATAGTTAGCTAAAGGACAAAATCTTTTAAAACGACTTCTCGTAATCTCCTTAAGTTCGTATCTTGGCATAACTCGCTTCACGATTTGAGACCTTTCTCGGACCGATATTTGGAATGTACTTCATACTTAAAATCTTGAGAGACGTTCTTGAAATAATGGTCTTCTCTTCATAT
The DNA here is from genome assembly GCA_025667525.1 of Glebionis coronaria. Classification (NCBI taxonomy): domain Eukaryota; kingdom Viridiplantae; phylum Streptophyta; class Magnoliopsida; order Asterales; family Asteraceae; genus Glebionis; species Glebionis coronaria. The sequence continues at coordinate 278,179,007 of CM046882.1, read as the reverse complement.
TTGGAATTTCTTCACTTGACGTTTTTTAGAGATTCTTCAAACTTGGACCACGACTTCATCATTTTTATTCAATCTTTATTTTGGATTTTGATATACAACGATCCGCCTCCTTTTAGGACTTGGATATATTTATCCTCATACCTTGTTAGGGTCTTTTTGGATAGATTTCTCCATGATTTTGTGGGAGTAAATTTCTTTTCGTCGTGTGTCTTGATCCTTCATATTGATTTTGGAATAATGATTCTTCACATCATCTTGGATCCTTAGCAACAAAATGGAGTCCTCATGCCTTGTTACGGCCTTTTTGGACTTTGTTAATCTTCGCGTCCCGCTTTAATAAGTTATGCCTTGGCTATGAACTATATTTGAACACGAGCAAATTTTAAACGATCTTGGGCTAGAAGCTAAGTAACCTTTTAGATCGTACGACCTTACTTATTGCAATTTATTTGTCCTAATGCATTGATCTTATGGGAGAAAAAGCCACAATTAAAAACATATGAATTTTTGAAAGAACATTTTCATGTTCTACGTTTAGCATGATCACTTATCTAACTATATCACTTGTCGTTCTTCACTATTTAAAGACCTCTAATTAAAGAGACTCGTGAATAATTAGCCATGCAAGTCAAAATTAAGCCAAATTTGGATTAGCTTCATTAAGATTATATTGAATCGAAGTTTTGGGTTTTCAAGTCACCTATAGGATCTTGCAAATTATTATACATAGAAAGTTTAGAAAGTGCGTTTAAAGTTCCCTTGATAAGTTACTTTCTAGGATCAATTATAGGAACTTGCGAAAAGTTCTTGTTCTTAACCCGTATGAGTTAAGACTTTCGCGTTTTAAATTTCCCTATATAAAAGTCTAGCAAAACTTGATTCAAGCGGGTTAAGGAATGTAAAGGGCTTCAAATGTCCATCAAGTAAAAAATTAGCTCTTATTTTACCCATCGGAAAATATACATTCGTGTCTTAAAAACACTTATGAAAACTAAGAATTTTTTTAAAATTTGGCCATTTTTAGCCTTATTTGCATCAAAACAAAACAAAACAATGAAACTGGAAAATGTGAGGGCGTAGCAAGGCAAATATCTATTCACCCCATACTAAAAGTAAACATTGTCATCAATGTTTTGAGTCTAAAGGTGGAGCACCCCCATACTAGAGACGAAGAGTCGAATGCTTAGGATCTAGCATGGAAAGGGTGATCAACAATATATCTAAAGCCGTTTATGAATTATGATAAAAGATATATGTTAGAACAATAAAGGATATGTCGTGGATTCGTGAAAAACTTCTTCAAGCAAACGATCGAGGCTCACTAAACGAACACGAGAGTCTTCAATCGTGGTGATGATGATCTAGATAACACATTCACAAACAACCACGAGACAACGAGTTGGAAGGGCACAAATCCCCTCACATTAACTACATTAGAAAGCAATAATATATACATGGATAAGCATGGGAACTCTCCCACAAAGCACCTTGTTTTTTATTACCGAGTCATGAGCTCGACTTGATCCCCTCAATGCTAATTATCATTAGGGAAGGTGACTTGGTCGAGGTCGTCCAAAGAAGGGACTTCCCCACCGAAGTAGTGCTTAAGCCTATGTCCATTCACCATGAAATTAGGACCATCATTCTGAGCTAGCTCGATGGTCCCATAAGGAAAAAATTGTATTATGGTGAATGGACCCGACCAACGAGATTTCAACTTTCTGGAAAATATCTTCAAACGAGAGTTAAAAAGTAAAACTTAATCACCAACGTTAAAAAATCGGTTTTTAATCTTTGAATCATGAAACTTTTTAGTCTTTTCCTTAAAAATCAATGAATTTCCATAAGCATTATCACGTAATTCATCCAATTCATTAAATTTTATTTTCCGTTGATCTTCCGCGGTCTTCAAGTCAAAGTTTGCACGCTTTAGGGCCCAATATGCCCTGTGTTCCAATTCAATAGGCAAATGGCAATTCTTTCCATAAACCAACTTATAAGGAGTGCGAAAGGCCCATAAAGCGTCATCGAGTTTGTCGGACCATGAAGCACGGTTTTCTCCGATCGACCTTTCCATAATTCTCTCAAAGCTCGGTTTTAAACATCGACTTGCCCACTCATTTGCGGGTGATAAGCCGTAGAAAGACGATGTGTAACCCGATATTTCTTTAGAACCTTTTCGAATTGGTCATTACAAAAATGGGTTCCACGATCACTAATAATAGCAAGAGGGGTTCCAAACTGAGAGAATAGTTGCTTCAAAAACTTCACTACCACACGAGCATCATTCGTAGGCAAAGCCTTAGCTTCAACCCACTTAGATAGGTATTCGAGGACGACGAGGATATACTTGTTTCCATGAGACGATGGGAACGGCCTCATAAAGTCAGTGCTCCAAACGTCGAAAATCTCACACACTTGAATTATGTTTTGCGGCATTTCATCCTTTTGAGGGGATTTTCCTTGACGTTGGCAAGAATCAAACGACTTAACAAGTGCGTGTGCATCACGACAGATCTTAGGCCAAAAGAAGCCGACATCGGACACTTTTTTAGCCGTGAAGTTAGCACCGTAGTGACTACCCGTGGGTCCCTCGTGACAAGCTCTAAGGATGTTAGAAGCTTCGGTGCCAAAAACACAACGTCGAAAGAGTTGATCCGCACAAACCCGAAAGAGATAAGGGTCGTCCCAAAAATAGAACTTGACGTCACGAAAGAATTTTCGCTTTTGTTGTGTCATCATACCCTTGATTATGAAATTACCCGCATGGTAATTTTCAATGTCGGCAAACCATGGGGTGTCGTCCTTAGAATTCACCACACTGAGAGTATAGGGAGGAAATGTTTCGATAATTTCCTTGTTCTCGAACTCATTTTTTTGAGGATCTTCCAAACGAGAGAGATGATCGGCCGCTAGATTCTCGGCTCCTTTTTTGTCAAGTATAGTGACATCAAATTCTTGTTGATGACGTATAGTCCCTAGTCGGGCTGAATAGTCCGACTCACAGGTAACCCGTATCTATCAGGAATGGATTAATGCTTATGTGATGTGCGCACAACCCAATAGGCCCGATAAGTCGATGTCGCACATACGGATCATTGCTTAAACTGTGTCCTTGTCGCACTGCGACAGGATCAAGCAAGAATATAATCTTTCATATAGATATATTCGCATAAGGGAAAGAAATATACACTTACCTTAGTTATGCGATAAGGATCAAGCTATTTTGAGTCATTATCTCTTCCTTAGGTCGCAAGAATAGGGAGCCCAGCATGGACTCTCTCGGGTATAAAAGGAACCCCCATGGTTCCACAAAGGTACGATACACACAATACCCTAAATTCTATACACTCGAATCAATTACTTACTCTCACGTCAGAGTCTAATCGTGGGTCACAAACCCACGGTAAGCCTAACGGTGTCTATTTAGTGCGCATAGTCCTCAAAGCAAGTTTCAATTGGTGCAAGATCCAGAGTCCACAAGTCCCCGAATCAAGCCTATTTTGGGTCAAGCTCGGTCCATCCAAATTTTGTATCAACAAGTTGGCGCCATCCGTGGGACCCTATACTAAGCTCTAAGTAATGACGAAAACCGGTGCAAACCCGACCTCACCAAAGGGGGGCATCTAAGAAGCCAACAGGTCCATACTCATGCATTGAACCTAATAACCCAGGTCGTGGAGGGAAGGGATTGCAAGTATCTTTGTCTCCACTAGTCGCCTCTACGTCATTGACAGTTGGGATGCATCGTCCACTCGGGAGATCCCTGATCTAGGCCACAAGGACGCTCTGGACACAAGGGATGTGATAGACCCGCGAACTGAGATGGAGATTCCTCCCTTGACGAAGCAGAGTATGAGCGACTACATCGCAGAAAACTACGACGCTCTAATTCCACTCATAAGAGCGCAGATGAGGGTGAATCCGACAAGAGATCTTCGTATCAGTCTAGACTTCGATAAAGAACTCAAGGCTATGGAAGGGTCAAGATCTAACAAGGAAGCTAGAAAGTAAAATAGAAAGAAAGAAAGAACGACTGAGATCCCAACATCTCCTTCGGACGCTCCCCTTATCAAAGACGCATCGTCCTCAGAGAGTTCTGAGAACCAAAAAGGAGAGGACGGCTTCATTACACCAGACAATAACAATCGGCACACAATCGTGAAAGACAGATTAGGGCCCGACCCTTCGGGCAGACGGAGCGCCCTTAATAGATTGGGTCCCTTAGAAAGAGATTCGTCTCAGGATCTGCAGGGTCAGGAAAGAAATAGGAGCACTAGAAAGGCGAGCAGAACGGATTCCTCAAGAGAAAATTTCTCGGACTCTAACTATAGCGATCTTCATCCTCGTCGTAAAAGGGTCACTCTTTCATCCACTGAGGATTCTGATTCTTCCGACTACGACAGAAAACACCATAGGGCGCCCAAAAAACCAAGGATGCGAAGTGAAGATGAGTGGACCCTCCCATGGCGTCGGGAGAAAGGAAGTGCGTTTTAAGAACGCATAACTACTTTCAAAGATAACAAAAATAGACGCATGCCATCCAATGTCAAAACCTACGACGGTACGACGGATCCAGATGATCACTTGAAAGTTTTCGAATCACAATCAGGGATAGAGCAATGGCTAGAGGTCGTATGGTGCCACATGTTCAACTCAACGCTTATTGGGAACGCCCGGACATGGTTCGACCGACTCCCGTGAAGGAGCATTAATGGGTTCGAAGAACTTAGGAGAACATTCAGAAGAAATTATGTGCAACAAAAGAAGTACGACAAAAGCCCTGTCTCACATGCAAGAGTAAAGCAGAGGCATAATGAAAGCCTTGAAGGCTTCATGGAGCGCTTCAAATCTGAATGCAACCAGATTAAAGATTGTCCAGAAATTCTTAAAATTTTCGGAATTCTCGCAGGCATCACTAACCCAGACCTAATAAAGAAATTGAATGACAGAACCCCATCAACGTTTGATGGGCTAATGAAGAAGGTTCGAGAATTTATTCAGGGAGAGACCACAGCAACGGATAGCAGGCAGATGACATCAGGCTATAAATACCAAGACTGGCCCAAGAAACAGTTATATGTGCAAAACATCAGTCGCACCTTGGACTTCTAAGGCACAACGAAGCAAGGGCGCAATAACAACAATAGTAAGTTTACCCCGCTGCAAAAGACCTCGAGGGATATATTTTTATTAGTGGGTGTAAGGTTTCCAAAGCCTAGCCCAATGATGGGACCAGTAGACAAACGGGATAACATAAAGCATTGTGAATACCATGACGATAAAGGACACATTACTGATGAGTGCATTCAACTAAAAAGGCACATTGAGAGCCTGGTCAAAGCAGGGAAGTTAAACCACCTGATAAGAGACTGGAGGAAGAGCATGGACATGAAGAAAAGTGAAGCGAAAAAGCAGAAAGATAAGCCCGTAACCATTTACATGGTGGAAAGGGAAAGGTCTTTTATGCAAAGGAGAACGATCGCGGAATTTTCGCGCGATAAAAAGATAACGTTCCCTGTTCTACCAGACATGGGCTATAGAGTCGGGTCATTGACTATTGACATTTCCCTTGGGGACCATGCTATAGAAGGCATGTGTGATGAGACTGCTTTTATACATGGTCTCATCGTCTAAAACGGGCTTAAAACGATGAAAATATCATAAAAAGTGCCAAATATATGCTTGTGTTTGTTCAATGTGTATTTAAGGTACGGATATCAAGAAAATGACCAAAAGATCACAAGAATCAATAAAAAACGAACACGGGAAACGAAGCCGCACAATGAACCGGACCCGAGTGATGAATTTCCAAGAAAGACCCTTGAAGAATTGAAGAATGGCAAGAATGGTCCCTCAAGTTTGAAGATTTGTCAAGATTTTTCCCTCATCTTTTGAAGACTTGTCATATTATACCGTTGTGAAACTCAAAATTACACATTGGGTCCCTAATATTTCAAGAATATACCTTTTTTGCCCTTGAAGAATGCATTTAATGCATATATAATCCTTATTCAAAGACATTATAATTGAAAGGACTAAATTAACATTTGGGCAAACTTTAAATATAAAGGGGAATGAAGTATAGGCTATCCAGTTTTGTTGTGAAAGCTTTTTGAAACATGGGGGGTCATAAGTGCCAAATATCCAAACCTCCCCCACCTATAGCAGTTAGCCACGTCACATAACCCACCCTACCCGAATTTAACCCGTGGCCCATTACCCTTTTATTAGTCTAGTTTAATAAAATTTAAACATATTATTAAACTATATCAATAACCAGGTACCACCTTCCCTAACCCCTCCCATTAATTAAAATCCCCTATTTAAAACCTATGAACCCTAATCTCCCGGTACCAAATCACTTGATAATAATGATCTTAACTCTCCAGAAGTATAACCCACCTCACCCTCATTCCATCCCACACCCCAAAAACATCACCATCTATCCCTGTGGTCTCCACAGCTTACCCTACCCCACAAACACAAGAAAACAAATGAAGACAGTGGATCCTATGGCTTATACTTGTTTCGTGTTGCACACAAAAAAACCAATGATCAAGATCATTTTGGCTGCTGACATATCACATGGGGGCCAAGAACAAGCCAAAGACCAGATTCAAAAGTCGTAATATTCTTCGAAGATGCTGAAAAGATCCAAGGGTATTTTAGGGTTGCATCTTGTTAGGGTTTATGTTCTAGAAAACTCCATGTAGCTGTATATAAAGCATTAGGCAGTAACATCTTGTTTTTGTTCCAATTTTTCAGTTTCATAGTTTGTAATAATACGAATTTTATGAATGATCAATTGTGACAACCCTAGGTTTTGGATTTGTCACTTGGTCTTACTTTTAGGTTATTTTATGTGTGCTTACTTGAATTGTGTGTTTACGTGTTTATTTTGTGTGAACGAGGTTGGTGTGGTTATCGTTTATGAGTATAGAGTACTCATAAGTAAATCGAGAAACGGTTATTTCATGTTCATGAGCTCACAAGTGGTGACTATGAAATGAAAATAGTGATATTATGGTGTTTACGTATACGTATAAGTATTATAGTAATAGTATTTTTTTTTAGGATTTACGGTTTAACATTTAGAGGTCTCGGGTGAGGTAATTATCCAAAAGAATATTTTTCGGGATGGTTTTAAGTCATTTAGGACTTAGTTATAAAGTTTATTTAAGAATTTGAGATTTTTTTTAAAAGTGTATATTTTACGTCTTTTACGGTAAAACGCGTAAATTTGACTAGTTTTACGGTTTTGAGGTTTTGGGAGTTTTAGGAGCTGAAATAAATTAAGGTAAATTAAGGTAATATTAATAAGATATTAATTAACAATAAAAAGAAAAAAAATAAAGGAAAAAACGAAATAAGGGGTGTTTGGGTCGGTTTAGAAGAGAAAAAAAAGGAAAAAGGAAAAGATTTATGGTAAGTGGTAATTGGGTTGGACAAGGATTGTTTTGGCTATATAAGGAACCCCCAACACTAAATCAAACGCATTTTTTTTTCTTTCCCTGGAGTTATAGTCGACTAAAAGAAGAGGAAAATTAGGGTTCTTCATAAAATTAGGTTTTCTTCATCTTTCATTAAATAAAAGGTAAAATCTTCATAACCCTTTTCATATTAATTGTTTTTATGTTTAATTAATCATTATTATGATGGATTAAGGGTTAGGGTTTATATATAAACAGTAAATTAATGTTGTAATAATCATAATATAATGATTACATGGGTTAGGGCTTGTAATTAGAGGAATTAGGGTTAATTAATGTGGTTGATTTTGTTAAACCCGTTTTTAAAAACTGGGCAGATTTTTGAGTCAATTGTTTTAATCATATTGGGAGTTCTACAAACTCTTATCTTACGATCCACATACCCCTGAAAAGGTATTTGAAGTGGCTTTCCAATGCAAGAAACTAGAACTAAATTGGAGGTTGGGAAAGGGGACAAAAATAGGTTACAACAGTCGGAGGTCAAAACAGTTTTAAATTCAGCCTGTTTTCTTTTTAAGTTTTGGGTTGTTTGGGGTACTTAGGGTTGCATTGGGATCTTCTCACGAACATGAGAGATGGTTTATATATTGTAATAAGGATCTGCACTTGGGCTAAGATTGTGGTTTAGGGTAAGACCCTCTAATGGTAATGAACTTTTCATACGTTTAAAATCAGGAAAACTGGAATGACAAAAGTATATATATATATATCAGGGCCTTAACAGTAGCTTTAAGGTTAGGGCAAGTGGGAGGTGTTAGCCAACATATTTAAGGGTATGAATAGTCCTTTTACAGAAACCATGGGTATGTTTAAGTGGACGTTTGACTTAAAGTTTTGAGACCTAAAACTGGGACTGATTTGTGTAAAATTGTGAACGGGATAGCTATTAAACTTAACCAAGTTAAGGACTTGTTAGGGAAGGGTAATGGGGTGTTTAGAGTTATAAATGGGGTATTTATATGAGAGGAGGTTAGATGTCCATCATAGGTTGATGAACCATTTTAGAGGTTGGTTCATGTATTGATTTATGTGTTTTTGGATTATTAGCTTGGGGCTAGAGCAAGGACTTTGGAGAAGCAATCAGGTGAGTTCATAGTCCCATTTTACTACGTTTTTAAATGTTTTTTTCCAGTATGGGATGGAGATGACACTTGAAATGTTCTTTAACATGATTTAGTACTATGTTATAAAATGTGTGGACATAAATGTGTTATTGTGTGACTTGTGTGCTTATGTGTTCTCATATGTGCTTTGGTACGTGTTCTGCTATGTGAATCTTGTTTGGATTGTGATTGGCTTTGGTACATAGATGTATGGGCGTCTATGGGACCAGTTGTGATATGTGTGGAGCGTGGGGCACGATCCGTCCTGAGTACTTGTGCATCGTCTCTTCGGAGGCAAGATATCTCGACGGGGATATAGTTCATCTTCCACAGGTGGTGTGGGAAAGATCCGGATAGTGTGGTGTGTGTTCTTGTGCGTGTGACGGGATACTTCTTGATTGTTATAGTGTTCTTTGTGAATTGTAGATGTGATTGGTACTTGGCTTGAGTTTTGTTGTGGATGCATGTAGCATGATTATCACATTATGGTCCATAACTATAAATTGTTTTTCTTCAACTTGTTTACAGCGGATGTCAAGGTTTCTTATGATGTTCTAGATAACTTAAACCTATGTTCTCACCAACTTTATGTTGACAGATTTTAGTGTCATTTTCAGGTGAGGTAGTTGTGCAAGATGATGTTAGAAGTGGCTAGAGTATAGAGGCTGCTAGGATTGCATTCGGAGGAATCCCCTTTCCTCTTAGATTTTATTTTGTGTTTTGATTAAGTGAACTTTGTGGTACCTATATGTTTGATGTTTGTTTATTTGTATGTCTTTGGTAAGAGGTAGGCCTGTTACCTACTTACCTAGACGCCTGCATTGTTGAGATATTGTCACGACATTTGTGTCGCCATCTATGATATTTCAATTTCATTTAGTTCTCTCTATAGACACGCTGTTGTTGTGATGATATCCATACGCCGCGCCCCATATTCCGCCATGGTGGGGTGTGACAGAATGGTATCAGAGCCAGGTTATAGAGAATTAGGTTGCCTAGTCGTGTAGCCTAGTCTATAGCTTAAGGGTCCCTGCATATAGGCGTCATAGGAGTATGTGTGCATTTTATAGTAATTGATGTGTTTGAATATTATTTTCGCAGTATTTGTTAGGTTATGAACTACTATGGTTCATACTTAACTACATGTTATTTTCTTTACGAGTTTTGATTAGTGCGGGTGGAACCATGGTCGTATACGCTAGTTATTGTTGGATTTCGTTTAATTATGTTTTCATGATCTTTATACATTTTGAATTTTGTCTACGCTGGTTCAGCTGGACTATGAGTTTATGTGTTTCGTGCATTGACTATGTTATTTTAATACATGGGGTTTTGGATCTTATCTTGTGTGGTTATGTGCTTGTGAGTTGTTGGATTATGTGTTATGTGTAGTATTAATTTCTTATAAGTGTCATCATAGGAGGGAGTACATTGGTGAAAGGGAACATGTATAATTATGGAGGCCTACATAATTATATATGTGCCACAACACCACTGGACTTTCAAGTATGATTGCATGAAAGAGAGTTAATACATGCTTGTATAATATATGTTGGATGGATTTGAGTGTATGTACGCTTATGCCTATGTATGTAAAATTATTTTCTACTTACCGGTTGTATTCTTGGGATGGTTGCTAGCTCGTTTCTCTTTGAGATGTTCAACTTCTGTAGTAGCGCATTTCTCGGGTCCTCATTTCACATGTTTGTTTGTACGGTACTTTTGGCGTGAAGGATTTTGAGATGGTGGAGATTTCTTTTTGGGGTAACGATGTCTTTTGTTTCGAGTTATACATGGTAAAAAATATAGAACTTGCAAATTGAAAAAAAAATAGTTGTTGGTAGTCGATGAAATAAGGAAGTGTCGAAAACGTGTTTGAAATAAGGTGGAATATAATTTTTTTTTTCATATAAGCATGGCCTTTTTATTCTAAAATATTTTGGTCTTGATCATCTAAAGTTATTGTTCTTTAGTTAGAATTCTTGTTCTTATTAACTTAAATATGTTAAATCATGTATTAATCATATGATGGGTGAGAGTTTAAATTTTCTAGAATTAAAATAAATTAGACCTTGAATTTTGTAATTAATAACGGGTTTTTTTTAGGGTTTAAAAATCGTTTTTTTTGTATAAATCGGAGTAGGCAGAAACTGTCGCTAAACTGTCAAAATATGTCGCTAACTGTCAGAAACTGTCGCTAATGCCTAGGCAGATTTTGAGAAAAAATCGTTTTGGTCATAACTTATTCGTTTTTAAAGGTTTTTGGGTGATTCAAAAGCCTAAAATTATGTACTCGGAACATACTTTTCAAATATTCAGAAAGTTTCGTAATTGGAAGTCAGTAGCTTGGTCGAATTAATTGTACAAGTGTTGAGTTCAAGGTTAATTTTCGGACAACATGGTTTAAACTCGTGTTTTGGGTATATTTCGGTAATGAACACTTGGAGGGTTAACATAGAAATGAGTTGGGAAGGAATTTAAGAGTTCTTTAGACCTTATTATATATGGTTATATTTTGATGAGTTTTGATTTATGGTATTTATGAGTAAGACTGAAATCGGGGTGACAGTTTTAAACCCGTTGAGTTATGTGACAGCTCCTAACTTGATTTCAAGACAGTTCTTGTTTGATGAGTTGCGAGATTTAGTTAGGTTGGTTACATAACTTTATGGTTTTGATAAGTTTCCTCGCGGACGGTTAAGGCTCATGTGTTGTTGGTTGAGATTATTTTCATGTAAACTGAGTTCACGTTTGAACGTGAAGGTTTTATCAGGGATATGCATCATCGTTTGTTTGCTGAGAATAAGTTTGAGTTTGGGAGTGAATCTCGGGACGAGATTTCTATTAGGAGGGAGTGATGTGACAACCCTAGGTTTTGGATTTGTCACTTGGTCTTACTTTTAGGTTATTTTATGTGTGCTTACTTGAATTGTGTGTTTACGTGTTTATTTTGTGTGAACGAGGTTGGTGTGGTTATCGTTTATGAGTATAGAGTACTCATAAGTAAATCGAGAAACGGTTATTTCATGTTCATGAGCTCACAAGTGGTGACTATGAAATGAAAATGGTGATATTATGGTGTTTACGTATACGTATAAGTATTATAGTAATAGTATTTTTTTTTAGGATTTACGGTTTAACATTTAGAGGTCTCGGGTGAGGTAATTATCCAAAAGAATATTTTTCGGGATGGTTTTAAGTCATTTAGGACTTAGTTATAAAGTTTATTTAAGAATTTGAGATTTTTTTTAAAAGTGTATATTTTACGTCTTTTACGGTAAAACGCGTAAATTTGACTAGTTTTACGGTTTTGAGGTTTTGGGAGTTTTAGGAGCTGAAATAAATTAAGGTAAATTAAGGTAATATTAATAAGATATTAATTAACAATAAAAAGAAAAAAAATAAAGGAAAAAACGAAATAAGGGGTGTTTGGGTCGGTTTAGAAGAGAAAAAAAAGGAAAAAGGAAAAGATTTATGGTAAGTGGTAATTGGGTTGGACAAGGATTGTTTTGGCTATATAAGGAACCCCCAACACTAAATCAAACGCATTTTTTTTTCTTTCTCTGGAGTTATAGTCAACTAAAAGAAGAGGAAAATTAGGGTTCTTCATAAAATTAGGTTTTCTTCATCTTTCATTAAATAAAAGGTAAAATCTTCATAACCCTTTTCATATTAATTGTTTTTATGTTTAATTAATCATTATTATGATGGATTAAGGGTTAGGGTTTATATATAAACAGTAAATTAATGTTGTAATAATCATAATATAATGATTACATGGGTTAGGGCTTGTAATTAGAGGAATTAGGGTTAATTAATGTGGTTGATTTTGTTAAACCCGTTTTTAAAAACTGGGCAGATTTTTGAGTCAATTGTTTTGATCATATTGGGAGTTCTACAAACTCTTATCTTACGATCCACATACCCCTGAAAAGGTATTTGAAGTGGCTTTCCAATGCAAGAAACTAGAACTAAATTGGAGGTTGGGAAGGGGGTCAAAAATAGGTTACAACAGTCGGAGGTCAAAACAGTTTTAAATTCAGCCTGTTTTCTTTTTAAGTTTTGGGTTGTTTGGGGTACTTAGGGTTGCATTGGGATCTTCTCACGAACATGAGAGATGGTTTATATATTGTAATAAGGATCTACACTTGGGCTAAGATTGTGGTTTAGGGTAAGACCCTCTAATGGTAATGAACTTTTCATACGTTTAAAATCAGGAAAACTGGAATGACAAAAGTATATATATATATATATATATCAGGGCCTTAACAGTAGCTTTAAGGTTAGGGCAAGTGGGAGGTGTTAGCCAACATATTTAAGGCTATGAATATTTCTTTTACAGAAACCATGGGTATGTTTAAGTGGACGTTTGACTTAAAGTTTTGAGACCTAAAACTAGGACTGATTTGTGTAAAATTGTGAACGGGATAGCTATTAAACTTAACCAAGTTAAGGACTTGTTAGGGAAGGGTAATGGGGTGTTTAGAGTTATAAATGGGGTATTTATATGAGAGGAGGTTAGATGTCCAGCATAGGTTGATGAACCATTTTAGAGGTTGGTTCATGTATTGATTTATGTGTTTTTGGATTATTAGCTTGGGGCTAGAGCAAGGACTTTGGAGAAGCAATCAGGTGAGTTCATAGTCCCATTTTACTACGTTTTTAAATGTTTTTTTCCAGTATGGGATGGAGATGACACTTGAAATGTTCTTTAACATGATTTAGTACTATGTTATAAAATGTGTGGACATAAATGTGTTATTGTGTGACTTGCGTGCTTATGTGTTCTCATATGTGCTTTGGTACGTGTTCTGCTATGTGAATCTTGTTTGGATTGTGATTGGCTTTGGTACATAGATGTATGGGCGTCTATGGGACCAGTTGTGATATGTGTGGAGCGTGGGGCACGATCCGTCCTGAGTACTTGTGCATCGTCTCTTCGGAGGCAAGATATCTCGACGGGGATATAGTTCATCTTCCACAGGTGGTGTGGGAAAGATCCGGATAGTGTGGTGTGTGTTCTTGTGCGTGTGACGGGATACTTCTTGATTGTTATAGTGTGCTTTGTGAATTGTAGATGTGATTGGTACTTGGCTTGAGTTTTGTTGTGGATGCATGTAGCATGATTATCACATTATGGTCCATAACTATAAATTGTTTTTCTTCAACTTGTTTACAGCGGATGTCAAGGTTTCTTATGATGTTCTAGATAACTTAAATCTATGTTCTCACCAACTTTATGTTGACAGATTTTAGTGTCATTTTCAGGTGAGGTAGTTGTGCAAGATGATGTTAGAAGTGGCTAGAGTATAGAGGCTGCTAGGATTGCATTCGGAGGAATCCCCTTTCCTCTTAGATTTTATTTTGTGTTTTGATTAAGTGAACTTTGTGGTACCTATATGTTTGATGTTTGTTTATTTGTATGTCTTTGGTAAGAGGTAGGCCTGTTACCTACTTACCTAGACGCCTGCATTGTTGAGATATTGTCACGACATTTGTGTCGCCATCTATGATATTTCAATTTCATTTAGTTCTCTCTATAGACACGCTGTTGTTGTGATGATATCCATACGCCGCGCCCCATATTCCGCCATGGTGGGGTGTGACATCAATTGAGTTCCATGTTTTAAAAAAACTTGTCTTTTAATTTATGCATTTTAATTTTCAGCACTTTAATTTTCTGTCAAAATATTAGATGTCCAAGTAATTCTGTTTTTTTGTTGTTAAAAAGTGAAGTTTGTTGTTTGAATTTGCTACTTGAGTGTTACTAGATAATAATTTGTTGAATTATTAGCCATTGGTGGCATTTTTGTATCAAAGTCTTTGAAAAATCTCGTCTTAAGCTTTTAAAAGGGTTGTTTAGGACAGTTGGTCCTTCGATAGAAATTAACCACCAATGACCTTCTTAGCTCCGCAACTCCTTAAAAGGTCTAAGTCAGTTGTTTCTTTTTCAAAAGTTTCGTGTATTTAGTTTGAGAAACGAATTTTGTATGCTTGATGAAAAGTTTTTAGAAAAGTGAAGTAAAAAAAAGAAGGAAAAAATATCAGTTGGTTATACTCTTATTGTTACTTTTTGTTCCACGTTTGTTAATCTTAAAAGGATTCTTGTGGTTGTTTCTCTACGACAACAACTCGAAAATTCAAGGGCGTGGATATACGCTCTCGAGGTTTGTTTAAGTTTCCTTTTTGTTTTTGCATTTTCTGTCAATAAGAATCGATGTTTATGTGATTTATGCTTTTGTTGTTTTAAGTGTTCATCGTTGGTCTAGTTTGCTATTTAAATTGTGTGTTTTGCGTTTAGAGCTTACGGTAATAGGTTTTGTGTCCGTGTGTACCTATCATCCAACAAAACAAGTTTTGGGTATAATTCGTGCTTTAGCAAAGTGTGTTTGTGTATTGTGATTGAGTGATTAAATATTTGTTTTCCAGCTTATCTTGGATTTATAATTATCGATTTCGTGCTTCTTCTTCTTCTTGCGTATTGTGTGCCCTTAACAACAACTCGAGACAAACCAAATAGGATAGGGTTGTGTATTTTTTGGTGTTCTTTATGCGTTATTAAGTTCCAACTAGTGGCGTGAATCTGATAATTATTGGGATTGTGTTGTTATAACCGTGCATTCTAAAAAGCAAAACCAAGAGAAGAGTGATAAAAGACCCTGCTGTGCACCACTAGTAACAAAAAGAAAATAGGAAAACCAAGTGCTCGTTGTGTTTGTGAATCTGTGACGCCAACACCAAAGAAGTAAAAAGGTTTAAAAAGATATCCACTGTTGGTTGAGGATTGCATGATAATTTCGAGGTTAGAATTGGTGGTTCTAAATTTTCGTGTATGTGTTTTGCTTTTGTTCATGTGCTTTTGTTCCATGCATCAAACAGTAAACTAACAAAACCAAGGAAACCATAGCTAAACAAAGAAAGTGCCTACTGTTTATAACTGTGCAAGTTAAGTGCCTGCTATTTGCTTTCCGTGCTCATTAGGGATCTTAGATTGCGTTTGTTTGAGCTTCTATATGACTCCCAATAAGCTACAGCTTCTTGGGGTGTTGTGAGTCCAAAAATTAACAGGAAGGGTCCCCCTAGGACTCATTAAGCAAACCAATAGCCGCTGCCATTTTGGTTGCATATCTTAGAACCCCGTTGTTGAGGTGTTTGTTTGTCTATTAGTATTAACCCCACTGCGTGCTTGTTTCTTTTGCTTTCTGATGACTTATAATTGGTGTGTTATTCTTAGCTTATTTGTTTTCCTGTGATTATTGTGCCCACTTGTTCCGATATACCAAACAGCATAACCAAGAATCCCAAAAAGAAAGTAAAGTTTAGATAGGCCTACTGTCACTGTTTGTTGTTCACTTACAGTCACTGTTTGGGCCTCGTTTGTAGGTTTTAGGACTTGAGATCTTAAGGTTAGATAGATTTAGAGTATCCCCTAATCTGTTTTTAGGTTAGGTATATATAGGAACTTATTTCAGCTTATTAAGATAAGCCAAATTTGGTTTATTTTCCGTATTGTGTAACTAGTGCACACCGACTGTTTGGATTTGCCTTTTTGTAACTAGATCATATAGATCTTAGTTATAGGTTTGCTTTATTTAGACTTAATACATATAGTAGAGATTAGTTCAATTGTTAGTTAATCAAATAAAAGAAGAAAAAAAAGAGGTAATTGCTAAGATTAAGATTTACCCATTTTTTGAACATTTGAAATTATATTAATCTTCATGGTTATTAATTATGGTTAAAATAGGATTTAAGTTGCTAGTTTTGAGTTGTTTAAAGTTTATATGTAGTTTGAAATAGGATTTGCAGCTCATCACTTTAAGTAGTAGGTCAATTGGGAGCTTTTGGTGTAATAATCCTATTTAGTAAGGTTTAGATATTGATTTTAAATATTCTAATAGGTTTAAGGATGTTATTTTGCTTTTTTTAGGTACCATGCTTTGAAGTGCTTATATGAATTTTTTTAAATAAGTTGAAGTTGGCCTTTAGGAGACTTAGGAGCACATTTTTTTGCCCACTTTTTTTTATATTTTTTTCTCTCATTCTTTGATTAGATTCATGCTTTCAGTGATGATCACGATCCTGTGTAGATTCGTTTGTGTTTGTGTTGGTGTTTGACCTTATACAATAAGCTGTGAATTATTATAAAAAATATATATAAAAAAAATAGATCTTCAAAAATTCGTCACTGGTTGGATTCGACCACCAGACCTCTAGGATAACTAACAGAGTCATAACACCCCGTCACAACTATATGTGCTCTATTCACTTTCTTGTTAGCATTTGCCTAAACATTTATTTATATCATTTTTACCTTTTAAACCAATCAGCCCTAATAAGCCCATATACCAGCTTATACGAGCTTATAAATTGGGGGTTTTATTTTTTGTATATTTAGATTAGTATTTAATATTCTCTGTAATTTTTTGGTTTTTTTAATAAATTAGTTTAGTATTTTTAATCACTTAATTAGTTTAAAATAGTTTTTAATTCATAATAAGAAATATAAAAGTCAAAAAATATAGTTCTTTTTTTCAAAATTTTCTTTTGTTATTTAGGACGTAGGAAAAATAAATTTGATTTTGTAGAGTTTAAACTGGATATTTTTTCTAAAAGTGTTGCGTTTTTAAGTTCGTTATTAAATTTGTGCTTTCGTTATTTGGACTTTTTATACCCTTTTTTTAAATTACTTTTCATTTTTTTTAAGTTTATTTAGTTTATTTTAAGTTAAGTTTTCAAATTTTTTAATTTACTGAAATTTTCGTTCCGTTTTACGTTTTACGCATTTTACGTCTTATGTTGTTTTTAGCGTAATCCGTCTTCCGTTTTCTTTTCTTTTTGACTTTCCAAAAACGTAATCACTCATTTCAAATAACGTCTATAATATTTAACGGCTCAAACACCATACCTCCTCGAGAACGAACTCGATTATTCGTCTTTACGTTTTTCCTAAAACGTATCGATTAATACTTACCACGCCGTTTGTGTTGCTTTGTTTTTCACTAAAATAAACTATATACAAAAAGACTACATCAAAAATGACAACGTTGTCGGGGAGGTGTGTTTAGCCATATTCATTTATCGTGTTTGTTTGAGTGTTTACGTTTTTATCGTAAATACTTCTTTTATTTTTCTATACTATTAGCCATACAAATAAATAGTGTTAAATTGAACTCAATTAACACAAAATCGTTTTCTCGTTTTATTGTGCATAATATATTGTATTTACGTAGAACAATTAACACACAATAATTATCCAAATACGCGAGAAATCGCACCTTAATAGTGGGTGTTCCGGTCACTATTAAGCGTATCGAATTCAAACGAAATCAAAGGCAAAATAGATAAATACACTGATTTAATCTTGATAAATACAAACTATAAGGTGGCTATAAGGCGGTTGTTTTTCACGACCTAAAGAAAAAAGGCTCTTAAGTGCTTCGCGCCGCCTCGTTTTCTCCGCTCGCTTGTGCGTATTTTGAAAGTGAAGATTAATTAGGGGTTTGCCAACTCAAGTATTATTAATCTATTTTGTGAGTTTTAATTATTGAACCCTCGAAACGTTTGGGTGTTCCGCCAGTGTTTCAAAGTCGAACGAAGGTTTTTACTTCACGTAATTGCCTTCACTCCCTTTGGATTCATTAATCGAGACCTTTGATTAGTGGATAGTTTTTGTAGATTAACTTCTACGTAATGCACAAAAATTACAAAAAAATAGAAAAACCAAAAACACAAAAATAATCTTCTATTCTCCCTCTATTTTCATAATTCTCTTCTTTAACCCTCTAAATTGTTTAATTCTCGATTACGATTTTCGCGTTGCATCATGTCTAATTATGGTTACTATTCGTGTCCTATTGTGGAGTACCGCCCGATGGTGGTAATTGTTATAATTGCAAGATTTTAGGAGGAAGGGAGGGTTATATCTACAACCCTCCTCAAAACGACAATGGAGACGGATTTCAATCCTACGACTAAGGTCACCAATCGTCTTCGTTTTATTCGTCGAATGATTCCTCTTATCATTGTGATAATAATCAAGATAAGGAAACGAATCAAAATGCCTACGGTTACGAATTCAAATCATATGACCATACTCCACAACAGCCCTCGTCTTATTCATGTGATTTTTGCGGTTTGGAGCATGATTTTGGATTTAGTTGTACGAATAACTATAATGACCACGAACCGAATCCTAATTTCTATGACGAATCTTCGCAATACCCATCGTCATATTCATGTGAGAATTATGGAAACGAACATCATTATGGATATGATTGTCAACCGATGAATCAAAATACGTCTTTCGACAATCAATTCAACGGATTTGACGAATCACCTCCACAAGATATGAACTGTGACAATGGGAATTTTTATCCACACGACGAACCGGATTTTTCTCAATATCCGTGTTGCGACAATTGTGGGGGGCCTCAGGATACTTTTTCTTGCCAACCGATGAATTATAATGAGCCATATTTTTCGATAATTATGAGGCCTCGCCATACGATCTCGAACACCAATATTCTCATGAGTCAAGTAACGATAGACAAAACTCCTTTGCCGCTTTCTTACAAGACCATAGAGAAGAATTCTTGCAAGGCGTGATGGGAATTTTTGGAAGTATAAGGGAAGAGATAGAAATGGAAAAGCAACGAGGGCAAGCGTCAAATATAGATACTTATGCCTCTATGATAGTAGAAAATTATACCTCTTTTAGGAAAAAGAAAGTATAATGCGGAAAGTATTAATCAACACGATTTAGGAAAACCGTGAAGACGAAAATTCCAAGTTCGTTCTCGAAGGAGGTGTGTGAATTAAGTGCCAATATGTAAAATCAAAGTTTGGAATAGTCTCGTTTTTGGTTTAGAAGAGAGAAAATTAAAGACGAGCTACGAGTATGATTACACTACGACGTATAGACGTAAAACGCGAACGTAAATACGTAAAACGTGACAAAATTAAAAATTAAAGCTAAAAATTAATTAAAAATGAAAACTAAGTCTATAATAATATAAATAAGAATAAAAATTCAATTAATAAATTTTAAAATCTTTTATTAATTAAATATTCAATTTTAAATGCTAATTAAAGCCCTAAAATTAAATATAATTAAGAAAAACCCAAAATATTATTTTATTTAACTGATAACTCAGTCATATTATTGAAAGACTAAAAAGTATTTTTTCTAAATTTTAAAGACTATTTTTTATTTTTAAAACAGTAAAAACACTTTTAAAACTAAAATAATGATTAAAAATAATAAGATAATGCTAAAAATGAACTAACTTTTTCAAAAATCCTATTTTATATTATTTAACAGTAGAAAAATAGAAAATGTTGAAAACAGTAATTTTTTACACTAAAAGACAAAACAGTTTGATTTAAATCCTAATTAAATTTAAATTAAATCTAAAAAAATAATTAAAAGATGAACAGTGAAACTTATTTTAAACTAAAAATCTTAAAATATTTTTCTGAATCTAAGAAAATTTTTAAAACTAAAAAATGTTGAAATTTTGCACTAAAAGACAAAAAAGCAGAATAATTAAAACTAAGAAAAACAAAATCAAATCCAAAAAATAGCAAATGAACAGTAATATAAAAACTAACTTAATGAAAAATTTTAAAATAAATAAAATTAACAGGGAAAGATGAAAAATATAAAGGACACTCAATTTAGTCCACTAAAGACAAAATAATATGAATCTGAAAGTGACACTTGGACTGTATTTGTCTAGTAGTGAAACATTGGGAACCTAGGCTTGCCAGTTGGAACTTTGTTCCCACTGCTTGTCACAAAAAATGAAGTCTGGGTGCTTTATTGATGATTAAGAGTTCGTTTGTTGGATTAAATTGATAACAATGGCACCCCCACACTCATGGAAGTGTGGGGAGTCAGAATAAACAACAAAAACACCAAGCACAATGCACAAATCAAGCAAAATAGGACAAAATATAGTTACTGTGAAGCTATGGGGGGTCTCATGAACAGTGACTGATGCAAATGTCCACTAGGTCGAATTTCAACAAGCCAAAACTTAGTCAAATCCTTACCAATTCACAAATAAACAGAATAAAACCCTAGAGTAACTATTTATCTAACAATAACCAAGATTTGGAATCAAAACTCAATAAACCAAGGCAGTTATAGGCTACTGATTTGCTAGACCTATTTAACCAAATTGTGAGCATTCAAGATCCTTTTTTAACCTGCCAATCTGCAAACAACTGCTAATAAACCTATATAGTAATCATTTAAGGTGTGTTTAACTGGTTTAAAGGTACCTTGTGTGACAATCCGTCAATTTTAGGTCGTTATTTTAATCTCGACTATTACGTATTACGTGTTTATTTAATGAGAATTTTAAATTATTGACTAACCGAGAAGGTTATGACTTGAAACTAGCGTAAGAATGTCGATTAGATGAAAACCGGCAAGGCATACGTTAGGTGTCGATATTATATTCTCAATTTATCATAAGAATGATTTTATTGTATTTAATCTTTATTTCTCGTATTTTACGTTTTAACGAATGACGAGAACTATTAGTGATCGTGATACCGACGGATGCCCAAAAATTTACGTTTTATTATAGATTATCTCAGTATTTAATATTTTCGACGTTTTCGATTTAATTACGTTTTAAGTCGTGTCGAAGTTATATTATATTTTTGAAGCGTTTTAACTTTTGAAAAGTATTTTTACGAAACCCGAGTCCCGTAAATATTTTAAAAATTGACAATTTACATTTTATACCCTTACAACTATTTAATTTTATATTGGACCAAAACTATCACAAATTGGCAAAATCTACCCTAATCTTGGACTATATAAATGTTCTCCACTATCTCATTTTCATTTAAAAATCACTTAAACCAAAAATCACTTCTATCTCTCTTTCTTTTCTCTCAAAACCGTCCACCCCCATCCCAAATTAATCAAAATATTTTGATTTCTACTTTGAATCAAGCAAATCTAAAAGAAGACCCATCTTGGAAATTCAACAAGCTTCAATTTGTATGAATTTTTCCAACATACATAAACTTTTAAAAAAAAATTTTCATATAATCTGTTGTTGTTTGATCTATTTTTATGGAATATGTATGTTGTTAATAATATTATATTGGATTTTGGAGTGTTGCATGTATGAATTTTTAATGGTGATTTGTAAGAGGTGGTCATGCAAGTGATTAAGAAATGTTAGGATTGTATTAGGATGATTGTAGGATGAAATTAAGAGTATAGAAGTGGTGAATATGGGTTAAAATATTGATTTGACATGATTTCTAAAAATGTATTTTGGGACAGCAGCTTATAAAAGATTGTTTCGTGGGTTTAAGTTCTGAGATAGGCTGAGATTGATTGATATTGTGGTAGAGTTTTCCGAGACGCTCGTTTCGGTATAAGATAGAGCTTCTAATTCATTACGAGTCAAAAGTTATGCTAGTTTTAGTATTCGTGTACCGGGAGACGAGTATCGGCACAATCCGAAAATTGTTGTCGATATTTGGATCGAATCTCGGGGACTATAGAATGAGTTTTAAAAATTTCAAGGACTGATGTTAAAGTCTAAACCTCAGGTCATGAGTCTATTTTCAAACCCGAGTGTCGGTTTTATAAATGGAGTTGTTTAGATATGTCAAAATGGTTTTACAAGTCAAAGGCGTAAATCTGTCCGTCTTTTATAACACGAAGATGTGTCGGGCAGAAGGTCTTAGAAGTAATATTTTTTAATGAAATTTAAACTGAGTCTTATTCATATTATATGTGAGTTTGTGACCAAGTTTCGTCGAAATCGGACAAGTCTAAATAGGGTAGATTGGTGTGTACATTTGGAGTGTACGTGCTAATTGGTATTTTGGACACGTAGTTCAATAATTAGGTGGCGTGAGTTGAGTATTCGCCATTGGACATGGTGATTTACTCAAGTGTCTAGTCACTATATCAATGACTTAGCTACTGGTCCGAGTGAAGGAAAATGATAAGTTGACGTGCCTTGACTTGGCGTCTTATGACGGGTCAATATCGTGAGTGCAATTGTTTGAAAGAATAGTATTGAATAAAAGGGTATAGTAATAACACTTGTATTATTAAATTTTTCGGGATTGTCTTGGTTTTGTAATTTTGATTTTTATATTATTTAAGTATGATTTATACTTGAGTCGATTATTAACAAACGCGCCTTATTTGTTAGGTTGCGGTTTTCGTGTTTAAACGGGCATCACTAATCGTCGGCGATCGTTTCATTACCACTATTGGCTAAGGTGAGTCTATAGCCTCGCTTTTAACGTGTTTACTTGTTTTATAAAACCCGCGAGGGGGATAACATGATTGTTTTATTAAAATAAAGGGTACAACGAGAAGTTGTGGAAACCCTACTTATTAGAAAAGTATGGGTGAAACGATAAGTTGTGGAAACCCTACTTATTGGAAAAGTATTTATTATAAACGAAGGGTACAACGAGAAGTTGTAGTAAACCCTCTTTGTTTTAACAATTGAACACAAGGAACCCGATTGTATGTTTAGATGAAAGTTATTACATAAGTTTGTTTAGCCTTAAAAGACCCATGAATCTAGAATTGTTAATCGAAGTAACGCTAATGCTATGGATAGATCTATCGGGGTGACGCCCAGTCCGGTCGCGACTAGCTATCGCGTGGTGTTGTGATGCACTAGTAATGAAACATCGGATGCATTGTATAAGAGAAATATACGCACTTGGCTAGGTGTGTTGGGCTGAAATAATATATGATAACGTTCAATGTCACGAGACTTATGTAATGACACGATAATTATGTCCGTACAACATAATTGTCTTTGATAAATTATTAACCATGGAAGGTTATTTTTGAAACTTGTGTTCTCTTTATTTAAATAAAACTCTATAGATTCACTCGGCAAATTTTGCTGACTTTTTTGCATGTTTTATCTTAGGTCCATTTAGAAGGCACTCGATGAAGGCGGTTTCGTGAAGCTTGCTTATTTGAAATGTTTTGGCCCGCTTTCATAAATTATATCCATTCAAAGAATCTTTTATTATTTACTGTGTTTGTAAACTTTAAATTATCTAGGACCGTGTGAAAAGTCTTATTGTTAAATGAAAATGAATGGATGTTTTTATTAAAACGACTCTTTTTGAGCCGTTTTCTATGATTATGAGATTGAACCATGATAGTAACACCCAATGACCCTTCCGCTGTTATGACCGAAATTTGGGGGTGTTACAGATTGGCATCAGAGCTCAGGTTACAGAGAACGAAAAGATTTTCCAAAAAATGAATTTTTGAAATCTTTTAACTATAACTGTTGCAAGCAAAACCTCCGAGTTGCTAATGGACGAGAATGAAAGTATTTATATATATATGGGATTATATATATGTTGTAATCTCTATCGATTATTTGAACTTGTGAATTACAAGGTATGTTTCATTTATTTAATTATAAATGATAATTTTATACTTATACGAGATTTATACGACGTAGATTGTCACGAAGCCACCCTAGTCATTTTAATGCTAGCGCCGAAGCTATCCCTGAAATGAATCCTATTATCCTTAAGATTAACTAAGTTGTGGATATACATGATCCCAACGAAATGGTTAATATTCTTGATGATATTCTCTTGGTTACGAGGATTTTGATTTCCTTGGTTCTTATTCTTGATTTATAGATTCGTTCATTTCGTTTAGCAAATTTAATCTGCATTTTCATTAATCTTCGACATTATACTGTTTTGATAGAAACAATTTTGTCCGAGATGGTACTATTGATTGTTAGGAACTGAGATTGATTGTTATGGTGTTCACATGCCAACCAGGATTCCATATCATATCACTGATCATTTTCTGTTAATTCAGTTTCTCATTTGTTTCTATCTTGATCTTTTGTGTTGAGCTGGCGATGCTTGAATAAAGTGATTTATAATCGTTGAAATAAATTGGCCATTTATTTGAACAAGGAAATTATAAATTGTTGAACTACAAATTTCTGAATCTTATTTGGAAGGACTTGATTAATCCATGGAAATAATGATTCATAAACGTGTGGGCTTAAGCATATAGCATCTGCGTGATTAAACTCTTATTGACTCATAATTCGTTTGCTCGATTCATTCTTTGATTTTGTTACTCTAATTCTTTGATCGTGAAATGGTTATATTGGGGTTTTTCTAAAACTGCCAATTGAAGAGGATATCAAGCGTCTCTGAAAAACATTGAAGAAAACTTCTTCTTGTGGGACCGAGGAGCCTTCTTAGCCATGTGAATTACCTAGTAATCTTAGTGGATTAGTTTATCAATTGTAGTATCTTTTTATAAATCCCTAACTAAACTGTGACTTCAGGTAGTAGGACTAGTCTTTTATGTTGGATGGCATTAGACGATGATTATCTATAATGCTTAAGAATACAACTTGTACTAGTTTGTGATCAATGGAATGACTATCTTTTGATTCCTAATTTTACATCGTTCTATTATTATATTTCTTTGCTTTTCTCTTGTAAATTCATGTGGTATAACGAAATCATTGAATGAACACTCATTATGATTTGATTTGCGTTACACATGACTCATGCAGTCAATGAAAGCTATGACTGAAGCACGAATGCGCCAAGTTATTAGTGAATAAGTTGTTGTATCTTTAGCTAATTCATGGCCAACATGAATGATAGATTTGGAACTGGAGATGAAGCTAAAAACTGGTGGAACTGGAACCGGTGGAGCTGAAGCTAGAGCCGATAATGTTCATGGTATGGATGGAACAAATGTGCCCGAGTTAGAGGCTATAACTACACTTCATTCATTAAGTGCAAACCGTAGACTCTTTAGTGGACTAACGATGATGGAGGATTGTGTCAGTTGTTGAAAAGCTGGTGTCAGTCTTTCGAATCAGTGACCCTAATCGGGAGGATAAGGTGCATTTTGAAACCGCTACTCTCTAAGGTCGTGCATTAATTTGGTGGAATGGCAGACTTGCTTCCATAGGTATCGTTACTTATGGGACACCATGGACTAAGGTGAGGAAGCGGTTAACTCAGGATCTTGTCCTCGAAGCATTTCCAAAGTGTGGAGCAAGTGTTGTACAATCTAAAATTGAAGGGAACTAACATTGGTAGATATATCAAGTGTTTCCATAAGTTGACTCCTTTATGCCCAAGAATTATGGAACCCGAACCGTCAAGGTCAAGCAGTATATTTACGGCTGACCAGAAATATATGCAGTGATGTGACTTCTTCTAAGCCATTTACTATTTGTGAAGTTGTCTGCATGGCTGATTAGCTCATGGGACACATAATTCAAGGCAAGTCTGATGAGGTTACTGAAGGGAAAAATAATTCCAAATTGAAAATTCTTTTCGTGCATTAGAGCTCGTAAGTATACTGAAAAAGGTTGTGGATTATTCGTAGCTTAAATATCGTAGAAGGAATCATAAGAGAAGTCAGTAGAAAATGTTTTAGTCATTCATGACTATCCCGAAGTGTTTCTGGAAGATTGCCAAGGCTTCCGCCTCCAAGGCAAATAGAATTCCTAATTGATCTAATTCCTGGTGCTGCAACTATGGCACATGCGCCATATTCATTAGCACCATCCGAGCTGAAGTAATTATTTGTGCAGTTTTAAGAACTATCTGATAGATGTTATATTCGATCGAGCTCGTCAGTTTGTAGAACTCCTATTCTATTCGCTAAGAAGAAAGATGATTTGTTTCGTATGTGCATCAATTACCGAGAGTTACATAGGCTAACGATGAATAATCGTTACCCATTTTCATAAATTGATGATGTGTTTGATCAACTTCAAAGCTATCGTGTTTTCTCCAAGATTCTGGTGTTTTCTCCAAGATTGGTCTTTGTTTTGCTTATCATCAACTTCGCATACGCGAGGAAGATATTCTTATTACGGCGTTTAGAACTTGTGATGATCATTATGAGTTTAGTGTTATGCCTTCTGGTTTGACCAATACGCCTGTTGTATTCATTGACTTAATGAATTGTATATGTAAGTCGTGTCTTGATAAATTCGTGATTGTTTTCATTGATGATATTCTAATCTGCTCGAATAGCAAGAAAGAACATGCCGAACACTTAGAGATTATCTTGAACTTATTAAAGAACGAAAAGATGTACCCAAAATTCCTAAAGTGTGATTTTTGGCTTGGTTCTTTACAACTTCTCTGTCATGTGATTGACAAAAGTGGCATACATGTTGATTCTACGAGAATCAAATCCCTCGAAAATTTGAATGTTCCAACTATTCCAACTGAAGTGCGACAATTTCTAGGTTAGGCTGGTTACTACCGAAGGTTTATTGAAGTATTCTCTTTGATATCAAAACCAGTAACTAAGCTAACTCAGAGAATGAACCGTATGTGTGTGGTATTGATGAAGAGAAAGCTTTTCAAACCATGAAAAGAAAACTCTACAGCACGTCGATCTTATCGTTACTTGAAAGAAGTAAAGATTTTGTTGTTGATCATGATACATCTCCTATAGGATTTAGAGCTGTTTGATTTGTATATGCTTGCAAGAAACCTAGGAAGAATGAGGAAACTACTCAACCCATGACTTGTAATTGGGTGCGGTGATTTTACTATTCGTCTATTGAGACATTAATTGTTAGGCACTAATGTACGGTATCAACCGATAGAAAGGGCCTACGATGCATTCCGGAATAAAAAGAAGTAAATTAGCCTTTAAGTGATTACGATTGTGTTATTCGTTATCATTCGTGAGGTAGGAGCAAATTAGAATGGACTTCATTGTTAAGCTCTTGAAAACTCAGCCTGATATGATTGAATTTGTGTCAATGTTGACCGATTGACTCTGCTCATTTCATTTCGATAAAATAAATGATAATGCGAACTAAGAATCGTTTGTTAATTGCTCGTAGTAGACATAGAAGTTATGACAATGTGAAGCGAAAACCTTTGGAAATCGAGGTAGGTGGAAAAGTTATGCAAAAGCTATCACCCTGAAAAGGTGTTATGTATTTTGAAAAACGTGGGAAGTTAAGTCCCCGTTAGTTTGGACCATTCGAGATGATATCGATGGTAGGTCCGACGGCATGAAAACTTAAATTACCTCGAGAGCTACAAGGAATTCACAATACTTTTCATATGTCGAACCTAAAGAAATTTCTTCCCAACGAAGATCTTATTATCTCTCTTGATGAAGTATGAATCGACGGTAAGTTGCATTTCATCAAAGTACTTGTTGATATTATCGATAAGGAAGTTAGGAAACAGAAGCAAAGTCGTATTCCTATTGTCTGATCTAATGGAACTCTAGACGAGGACCAAAAATACGTTTAACCTTTTGATTTCAACGAGCGGTCGAGGAGAACGCAAGTTGATCTTCGGGACGAAGATCCCAAATTGGTGGGGATAATGTGACAATCCGTCAATTTCAGGTCGTTATTTTAATCTCGACTATTACGTATTACGTGTTTATTTAATGAGAATTTTAAATTATCGACTAACCGAGAAGGTTATGACTTGAAACTAGCGTAAGAATGTCGATTAGATGAAAACCGGCAAGGAATACGTTAGGTGTCGATATTATATTCTCAATTTATCATAAGAATGATTTTATTGTATTTAATATTTATTTCTCGTATTTTACGTTTTAACGAATGACGAGAACTATTAGTGATCCCGATACCGACGGATGCCCAGAAATTTACGTTTTATTATCGATTGTCTCAATATTTAATATTTTCGACGTTTCTGATTTAATTACGTTTTAAGTCGTGTCGAAGTTATATTATATTTTTGAAGCGTTTTAACTTTTGAAAAGTATTTTTACGAAACCCGAGTCCCGTAAATATTTTAAAAATTGACAATTTACATTTTCTACCCTTACAACTATTTAATTTTATATTGGACCAAAACTATCACAAATTGGCAAAATCTACCCTAACCTTGGAATATATAAATGTTCTCTACTATCTCATTTTCATTTAAAAATCATTTAAACCAAAAATCACTTCTATCTCTCTTTCTTTTCTCTCAAAACCGTCCACCACCATCCCAAATTAATCAAAATATTTTGATTTCTACTTTGAATCAAGCAAATCTAAAAGAAGACCCATCTTGGAAATTCAACTAGCTTCAATTTGGTATGAATTTTTCCAACATGCAAAAACTTTTAAAAATTTTATTTTTTTTCATATGATCTATTGTTGTTTGATCCATTTTTATGGAATATGTATGTTGTTAATAATATTATATTGGATTTTGGAGTGTTGCATGTATGAATTTTTAATGGTGATTTGTAAGAGGTGGTCATGCAAGTGATTAAGGAATGTTAGGATTGTATTAGGATGATTGTAGGATGAAATTAAGAGTATAGAAGTGGTGAAAATGGGTTAAAATATTGATTTTACATGATTTCTAAAAATGTATTTTGGGACAGCAGCTTATAACAGATTGTTTCGTGGGTTTAAGTTCTGAGATAGGCTGAGATTATTTGATATTTTTGTAGAGTTTTCCGAGACGCTCGTTTCGGTATAAGATAGAACTTCTAATTCATTACGAGTCAAAAGTTATGCTAGTTTTAGTATTCGTGTACCGGGAGACGAGTATCGGCACAATCCGAAAATTGTTGTCGATAATTGGATGGAATCTCGGGGACTATTGAATGACTTTTAAAAATGTTCAAGGACTGATATAAAAGTCTAAACCTCAGGTCATGAGTCTATTTTCAAACCCGAGTGTCGGTTTTATAAATGGAGTTGTTTAGATATGTCAAAATGGTTTTACATGTTAAAGGCGTAAATCTGTCCGGTTTTTATAACACGAAGATGTGTCGCGCAGAAGGTCTTAGAAGTAATATTTTTGAATGAAATTTAAACTGAGTCTTATCCATATTATATGTGAGTTTGTGACCAAGTTTCGTCGAAATCGGACAAGTCTAGATAGGGTAGATTGGTGTGTACATTTGGAGTGTACGTGCTAATTGGTATTTTGGACACGTAGTTCAATAATTATGTGGCGTGAGTTGAGTATTCGCCATTGGACATGGTGATTTACTCAAGTGTCTAGTCATTATATCAATGACTTAGCTACTTGTCCGAGTGAAGGAAAATGATAAGTTGACGTGCCTTGACTTGGCGTCTTATGACGGGTCAATATCGAGAGTGCAATTGTTTGAAAGAATAGTATTGAATAAAAGGTTATATTAATAACACTTGTATTATTAAATTTTTCGGGATTGTCTTGGTTTTGTAATTTTGATTTTTATATTATTTAAGTATGGTTTATACTTGAGTCGATTATTAACGAACGCGCCTTATTTGGTAGGTTGCGGTTTTCGTGTTTAAACGGGCATCACTAATCGTCGGCGATCGTCTCATTACCACTATTGGCTAAGGTAAGTCTATAGCCTCGCTTTTAACATGTTTACTTGTTTTATAAAACCCGCGAGGGGGATAACATGCTTGTTTTATTAAAATAAAGGGTACAACGAGAAGTTGGGGAAATCCTACTTATTAGAAAAGTATGGGTGCAACGATAAGTTGTGGAAACCCTACTTATTGGAAAAGTATTTATTATAAACGAAGAGTACAACGAGAAGTTGTGGTAAACCCTCTTTGTTTTAAAAATTGAACACAAGGAACCCGATTGTATATTTAGATGAAAGTTATTACATAAGTTTGTTTAGCCTTAAAAGACCCATGAATCTAGAATTGTTAATCGAAGTAACGCTAATGCTATGGATAGATCTATCGGGGTGACGCCCAGTCCGGTCGCGACTAGCTATCGCATGGTGTTGTGATGCACTAGTAATGAAACATCGGATGCATTGTATAAGAGAAATATACGCACTTGGCTAGGTGTGTTGGCTGAAATAATATATGTTAACGTTCAATGTCACGAGACTTATGTAATGACACGATAATTATGTCCGTACAACATAATTGTCTTTGATAAATTATTAACCATGGAAGGTTATTTTTGAATACTTGTGTTCTCTTTATTTAAATAAAACTCTATAGATTCACTCGGCAAATTTTGCTGACTTTTTAGCATGTTTTATCTCAGGTCCATTGGGAAGGCACTCGATGAAGGCGGTTTCGTGAAGCTTGCTTATTTGAAATGTTTTGGCCAGCTTTCATAAATTATATCCATTCAAAGAATCTTTTATTATTTACTGTGTTTGTAAACTTTTAATTATCTGGGACCGTGTGAAAAGTTTTATTGTTAAATGAAAATGAATGGATGTTTTTATTAAAACGACTCGTTTTGAGCCGTTTTCTATGATTATGAGATTGAACCATGATAGTAACACCCAATGACCCTTCCGCTGTTATGACTGAAATTTGGGTGTGTTACACCTTGTGTCACCCAAAGGTCTTTAAAACCCTAAACCCAAACACCCCTTAATTTCTGAAAATGGAAATTTTACAAAGAAAATTCTAGCAAAACATGTTAAAATAACTTTTAAACCATAGAAACATACGTCATAGGGCAAGTAAACATGAATCAAACGTTAACCTAATAATTTAACACATTTCAAAATAAAAACTTGTAATTTGACTCGAGTATGCATAAAAGACACAAAAAGGGTTCAAGTCGGGTTACCTTTAAGCTGATGCCTTCTTCTTGATGATTTTTAGCTTATGAAATGGATTAAAGCTTATGTAGGAGACCCCTGTTGGATTTCTACAACAGAACTAGGGGTATTGCAATATATCTTTAAAAAGAAGAAAAAATGAGGGTCCTTGTTCTCCTGTCCTGCACAACACAAGCTAACAAGAAAAGAACAAGTACTCATAAACAACGAATAAGCTCAGTGTCAGTGAGCTTATTGGTAGCTTGTGAGAATAATTTGTTAACCAATAAAGGACAAATAAGATTTTAAGAAAAAAAACTTGAAATACCACTTTTGGAAACAGACTTTGAAACTGAAAAAATGGTGCTTACTAAAAATCTAACAGCTTATACTAGCTTGTTAGATTTGTTTGGTGTCAACGAACAAACCCAACAGCCTCTATAATCCGGGTACCACAAACACTTTCCTTTGTCAAAATCTTGAAACAAAATGAATGTTTCGATAAATTTAACTAAGCGTGCAACAATAATCAAAACAATAAACTAAAAATAGAACTCAGTCTTATGCAAGGTTTTAAAAAAAACGTTAACTATTCATTGATAAAAAGTTTACATAAAACTGGAACAAAACCTTAAAGGTTCACAACCCGAACCTTTATATACAATAAGATAGAATACTCTAGACTAACAAAACCCTAGCTTTGTGATTCCTAAAATGCCCATGGATAATTTCAGAATATGCTCTTTTTGACTTGGTCTTCTTGAAGGTCTTTGGCTATCATGTGAGCACCACTTGTCTATGAGTTAATCCCAGCCTTCCAAAATGTTGTGGGGATCACACAAGACTTCTTGGTCGTAGATTGAGTTTTCCCATTGCTGAAAAAAGTGAATCCCGTGATGTGTGATAGCTGGAGAGGGGACAAAAGTGGGTGATGTCGTTTTCTGGGTGGCTAATGTGTTTAGTGAAGGGTGAATGGTAAAATGGTAAGGGTAATTTTAGATTACCCTTTGGTTAAAGGTTTGTGGGGATTAGGGTTTGTAGGGGTTGAGGATGGGAAAACAGTATGGTTTAATCTTTTTTTGTTTTTTAAAGTAGTGTTAGGCGCGCTAATTTGGGGGTTTGACCAATATTGACTCAGTTTAATAAACTGAGTATGGGATGTGAGATTTGGATCGGGTTTCGGTGTTTTGTATGGGCTTAGAGTGGTGTTGACTGGATTAAGTGTGGGTTTGATCGGGTTTGAAGTTTGATTCACTCAGCTTTGCCCCCCGTAGTTCCCAAATGATGCTAAACAAATATTTTCAGCTTCTAATCCCTTTTTCCTTTGGTAAAACATTGACCAACTTGTCAATTTTGGCCAAAAAGATGAATGAACTTTTACCAAGAACTAAAAATGTACAATGGGCATTCTTCAAGGGTTCGATTTGACAAAGATTCAATCTTCAAGGACTATTCTTGCTTAAATGATTCTTCAAGGACCATTCTTGCCATGTCTTCAAAATAGAAGGACCAAAGTTGACAATCTTCAAAACTTCAAGGGTATTTTTAGAAAATCCATACTCGTGTCCCATGTTCATTCTTCTCTTGATTCTTGTGATCTTTTGTTGATTTCACGATATCCGTACCTAAAATACACAATGAACAAACATAAGCATATTTTGGGGTATTTTATGATATTTTTAAGCGTTTTAAGTCCAATTTGGACAATGAGACTATGTATAATTGCAGTCTCATCACTCTATGTCTCATGTGATTCTATATGATTACCCATACGACGATGATGATGGCGATGTTTTCAATCTCGACCCTAATCATGGAAAAAACTACTCAGGACGCTACGTGATTACAAACGCATAGGTCACTATAAACATTATACCAGTTCTTAAATTACAAATTAATGTACATAGTTACAACAAAGCATATGGTACGGAAAACTGCCTTCTATAGGAGATCGCTCGATGATAACGACCTCTTTAAACTGCGATGTGATAGGTTCAGTGATGCACGATGTTGTACCCACACCTCCTTCATATACTGCAGCGAGCGTACTTGATATACATCAATTGAACGCATACTAACAGATACATCATTGGATCGACTAGGGTGCGCCAAACCTAAGCCAATGAAAGTGTTTGTGGTGGAAGACTTCTTTTTCTTTGCCACATGTTTAGCGTGCCGTTTCAACTTCTCTTCGAGCGAAACCATCTTCGGTACACCGGCAGCATAGACAGGGACTTGTAGTTGGGAGATATCAGGCTCGGCCATGCCATGGGGATCTTCCTCCGCTCTTTCCACGCAGTGACTTGCTAGAGTAAGGCCTGCCATGATCACAGTTATCGGTTGATCTTGGTCCTTTTCAATTACATCTATGATGGGCAGGGAAAGGTCTTTTAATCTATGGAACCTGGCATCAAAGATTTCTTGCGCGTACCTAGAGTAGATTTCACTGCCCTCCAAAGGTCCTTTCAATAACTTATCTTTGGAGGCGCGCTCCATGGCGAGACTCTGTCCCATAGCTATGCAGCATCGAAAATCTCCTTAACCACTTTATTCAGGTTGGGTAATTCCACGGCGCCTTTGGCGGCTAGTGGAAGGCCGTGTTTTATTAACCATTGGTTCTCAGCGCGCACCGTTGTGAGATGCGGGTATAGTTTCTCATCAAAATAGGTGCTCATGTACTTCTGAATTTCTGCCTTCTTATCCATCTCTTTCTGACAATTGGCAACAAAATTATCACAATTTGAAGTAAGGGCCCTCATACCCTCTAATATATGATCTTATTCAAGTTCGTATTTCCTGGCTCACGACAAATTAAAAGTCCAATTAACCTCAAGTTTTTAATTGTTTTTGGTGTTAATAAAGGTTTTTGGTATCTATGTCTATTTCAAAGAATCATGTGAAAAGGGTAAAAATATTATAGCTACGTAACCGTAAAACAAGTTGCAATTACAACACTTAATGCAAATTGTACAATTCTTAAACGCACAAATGTAAAATTATTCAAAATGTAAAGAAATAAAAAGTACAAGGACTGAATATGTAAATTCAGAAAGTAAAAGGGCTAGAAATGTAAGATGTAACAAACTTTAACAAATACTTAACAAACTTTCAAAACTGATTAACCAAAATGTAACAAACTGAAAATATAAGGGCTTATCAATGCAAACACTTAAAAGTTCAATTAACAAAGCTGATTACAAAAGTTCTGAAAGTTTGAGGACAGTTGTGCAATTAAACAAGAGTTATAACCAAAAACGGGCTAACACACTCCACTAAGCTCGTATGAGCTTATTTCTTGACCAAATAAGCTCTAGTTTTTTTGCAAAACACTTAAAATTGAATTTAAGCTAGGCTTGTAAAAGGAATCTGGCTGAAATTAAGTAAAACACAAAATATCTTATCTCAATAAGCCCAAAATAAGCTATAAGCTGAATGAGACATCTACTATCTGAATTTTCTACTGAAACTGATTAAGCTAGTGATAAGAGGACCGGAATGTCAAAAATCATGAAAAATGGTCCAATCAATAAGCTGGAATCTCAAAATAAGTAAAAAGTGCTTATCGTTGACTTTTCTTGACCAAGAAATTCTAAAAAGCTGATTTTCTCAAAAATCACTTAGAACATGTTTGTGCACAGGTTTGTGAAAGAAAAAGGCAAGTTTTATGAAGTAGAAATGTGGGAATCAGTTAAGAAATTAGACTTTATCATAGGGAATTGAATTTTCTCAACAGCTTATTAATAAGCTAATTTCTTGTTCAAATCTAAAGATTGTATGGTCTCACTTAGCAATTCTAAAAGTTCATTTATTGAGCTATGACTAGGAACAAAAATCAGCTAAAAACATCCACTAACAAAGATTTGGGAGGTGATTACAGATTGCTTGTTTTTGTCTTATGAAACTGACCCAAAGTTTTTCTATGCAGTTTGCTTTTTTGATTTGAAATTTGACCACAAAGCTTTGTAATATGACATGCAATGACCTATTGAGTATGTGTGAACTCAAAAACAACAACTTTCAACTACTGATTCACAAAAACCACTTTGATCTAAACATTAGTTTTAAGCTGTTATGAAAACATTACAAAGGCAATCTGATCAAAAGGTTTTGACAGCAAAAGAAACTTATCAGATCTTGTTTACTAACACAAATGAAACACTATCACACCAAAATCCAGAAAGTTAACACTCTAGAGCACAAAGTAGCTAACTGATGAATATTAAGCAGGTTAAGACCAAAATTATCAAGCTAGAACTGATAAGGAGCAAAGCAAATGACTAACTAACTATCAAAACATAACAAAGACACCAATTGAACAACAAATCAATCACAATTCAGCAGATAAGTTATGTATCTAGGAATTAAGCATGGCAAAGCAGTTTAGTGGAACTTAAAATGTGACTTTGATTCCTTTTAGCTATGAAGCCTCCTCTGATGGAGTAGTTAGGCGCTGAGCCAACTAATATCAACAAGAACATCAACTATCAACCACCATTAACCATCAAATCATCACCATCATCAAGCAATGATCTCCCCTCAACATTCTGATCTTTTGGCTATGGAAATGAACTAGAACTGTCTAAACTCAGCTACAAGCTTCCAAAACACATCAACAATCTCTATTGATCTTGTTTGATCACTAGAATTAAACAGTAACAGGATAAGTAGGAGAATGTAGAATTGAGAAGAGATTTGAGATGAAAAGTGAAAATGAAGGTTTATTAATGGCGAATTGTTTGTTACGAAGTGGTTACAAGTCTAACTAACTACCTCAAGTGGTTGTCAATCACTTGAGGTTAGTTGCTAACTAGAAATCTAACTAAAATTGAGGGAAAAATATAATGTGTATGTTTTTTCACACACTAAGTACATCACACAAATGAAGAACAACTGGGCTATTTATAGAGAAATCCTTGAGTTAGTTGGGTATGAGTGACGTGTTGAAGCCAATCCCCAGCTTCCACGTGTACTTGATAGCTCAATTGAATAATTCTGTTGAAGAACACAATTGGGGTTTTTTATTTGAGTTGATTTCAGACTAATTGGATGGTTGGAGTGTATTCGTCTTGTGATTTATAGCACTTTTGATGTAGAACACTTGATCTAAAACTCACTCCTTCTTGATATTGATTCTGGGATCTTTTAAATATTGAAGAGACACGTGTATTGATGTTATTAGTAGAGAGGGTTAAACACGGATCATTATCCAATTTCTAAAATATGATTGACTGAAACAATGGCTAGTGGGCAGCTGATGAGACTGCTTTTATACATAGTCTCATCGTCCAAATCGGGCTTAAAGTGCATAAAATATCATTGAATATACCAAATATATGCTCGTGTTTGTTACTTGTGTATTTTTAGGTACGGATATTGAGGAAATGGCAAAAGATCACAAGAATCATTCAAAAACGAACACGGGAAACGAAGCCGCACAATGAACCGGGCCCAAGTTTGGATTTTACAAAAATGCCCTTGAAGAATTGAAGATTGGCAACTTTAGTCCCTCAACTTTTGAAGATTAACACTTTATACCCCTCAAATATTCATAATTATGAATAGGGTCCCTAAAGTTTGAAGACTATACAAGATCAGCCCTTGAAGTATGAAGAAAGTACAAAAAAGCCCTTGGAAAAAGTTTGTAAACAACTTGTGCCAAAAATGACAAGTTGTGTAAAGTTGTTACTAGTTAAATGGGCGTTGTTGGCTATTTTTCACAAAGTGAACAAAGGAAAGGAGTCCAGGGGCAAAACTGCCAAACAACCAATCCCACACACCCACTCACAACCTGACACGTCAGCTTAACCCACCCATTTACCCAAACCCTTACCCATTTACCCTACCCAACCCGTAACCAAACCCACCCACCAGGTTTATTTAATAAACCTGGTCAAACCCAAGTCAACCTCTTTAATTTTCCCACTTAACAAACAATTTAAAAACCAAATCCCCCATTTCGGATTAAAACACTCACCTGCTTATCCCCAAATCCCCAAGAACCCTAATTCAATTAACCTTAAAAACAAAGGGTTTTACCCCCATCTTTTCCAGAATTACTATTTACCCTCCCCCCCAACATAACCCCACACCCAGAAAGTGACTCCTCACTTTTTTGTCCCCTCCCCTGCTACACTTGGGCAAGAAAACAAAAGCAGAAGTGACATCAATGGTGGGATTTCACTCCTTGGACCCAAAGCTAT
Source organism: Glebionis coronaria (assembly GCA_025667525.1). NCBI lineage: Eukaryota > Viridiplantae > Streptophyta > Magnoliopsida > Asterales > Asteraceae > Glebionis > Glebionis coronaria. Next base: position 278,141,656 of record CM046882.1, on the reverse strand, counting down.
TATAAACGGCCAAGATACAACAACAAAAGCTGGCATCTCTTCATCAATCACATGGGAGCAAATTTTGACCAAATTTCAAGATTGAAGACCAAGGGCTTTTTAGAGATTTCAGTAACTAGGGTTTTAGCTTCTAGTTTATTCCATTCATTAGTATATATAGAGGTCGTATGTGACCCTATATTTCTTGTTCCAGTTTTTCTAGCAAACTTTGTAATTCCTTTTTTAACCAAAATAAAGTTGGTAATTTTTAAGAAAAAAAGTGTAATTCCTTTTATGATTTTTTTAAAAGTTGGTATCTGTTTAAGCTAGAAATCTGAGTTCCATTGTTATTTGTAAACACTTGTGTGTTTTGAATTTTCAGAAAAGGTTTTCTGAAAAAGGTAATTTGAGGTAAAAAATCTTGTTCCAAGGTTTTGTTTTTCAGGATTTATCAGTTATTGTTAAGTGTATTTGAAAGGGAAATTTGAGAGAAAGATTTTGAAAAAGGTTTAAGAAAGAAAGAAAAATCAGATATTGTGTTTGCTTGTGTGTTCATTGATCATTGCAGGTTTGTTGAAGGCTTGTTTTGTTCAAGGTTCTGCATAGGCCCCAACCTATTTGGAGGTGGCTAAGCTGCCACTAAGGGACCTGGATGTAGGTCCCTTAAGGTAGTCTCTTTTTCCCATTTCAATTTTTCAGTTTTCTGAAAAATTATGAGCTTTATGTGATTTGCATGATAATTGGTTATGTGTTTGTTTTAGTTGTTTGGTTATGCTCAATTGATGCTAGTATGCATGTTTAGAAGTTCTTAAATCAGTTAGGCTAGATTTTTATTTGAATTGCTTTGAAAAAAATCTCTTTTTTAGATATAAAGGAGTGTTTGGGATAGAGGTTTTACTTGGATTTTTGACTTGAATCTGACTTAAAACCTGTCTAGGATCACTCATTAGGTGGTAATTAGGTTATATTTCAGTTTGTTTTTCAGTTTGGATAGAGTTTAGAACCATTTGTATCCTAAAAAGTTGGAAAATAGCATAAAAACAGTTAAGCCTCATCTCTGCTTGATTTTTTTTTTGTGAATTTGTGCTTTAAATCTGGAAGGTTGTTAGATTATTGGTTATAGCAGGATTGTGTATTGCTTGGATGTCATTTACTTGGATTGTATGCAAGATTTAGCAGATTAAACCTCACCACTTTGCCTTTTGAATCAACAAACCATCACAGACCCATAAGGGCCTTAACAGTGACTTATTTTGATCTTTTGTGCTTGATTTTTGCTTAGAGCTTGCTTGATTTTGTATTGTTAGTGACTCCCTATACTCAACTGAGTATAGGGGTGCCTTTTGTCCAACAAAACAACACCAAAAATCACACAAATCAAGTCCTCTTGATCTTAATTTCACAAGTGAAGACTGTGTTCTTTGAGTTTTCAAACAAGGTGCATAACTGGATACGTTTTGGCATTGGAGTGATATAATCTTGTTAATTTTGGATTTGTATTTGTGTTTTTGAGGATTAAAAAGGTCACTGTTTTAAGTTTAAAAAATTTAAAAAAAAAGAGCAAAAAGGACGTGGCCAGGACTCGAACCTGCGCCACTCCTCCCACACACAAACGTCTTAACCAATGCGTCCTTGGGTCTTTTATTGACCAAGGTTCATTCCATATTATATTTAAGGTGAGTTTGGTTGGGCTTTTGTAAAATAAGCCGTGGCTAAATAAGCTCTTGTGGGCTTATTGGCTTAGCTTTTTAACCAGTTTTCATTTTTCCTAGGATAGTGATTAGGTTTAGGATTTTTCTACACTAAGTTTGCATTTTTCCCTTTCTTTATTTATTTTTAATCATTTTTTAATTACCCGTTTCTAGATAATTAGTTTAAAAATAGTAAAAATAGGTTTTAAATTTTATAAAAATAGTTTTTAGGTTTTTATTTATATTTTTGAGGTTTACATCACAAAAAGTTTTCAAAAAGTCTTATTTTTGATTTTATAGAATTTTAGGGTTTTTAACCAACTTTAAAATTTAATATAAAATTATTAAAAAGGTTTTAGTAACTTTTAATTGCATTTTTGTCTTAGTTATAATATTCTAGATTTTTGGTAATTTTTTAGAATTAATTTATAAACTTTGAATTTTTTTGATTATTTTATTATTATTTTATTATTAAAAATTGAAAGTTTAATTTTTTAAGTTTTTTCATTTTTCCTAGATTGTAGACACATAATTAGGAACTTTGTAACTTTCAAAATATTTTTAGGGCTTTTCATTTATTTTTTAGATTTAATTTAAGTTTTAATAGATTTTAATAGTTTTTAAGTATTTAAAAATAGTTTAATTTAGTTTTAAAATTTCTAAAAATACTTTTTAGCTTAATTAGGATATCTTTGAGGTTTACAAACTATAAGATCTTGTTTAGGGCTTTTTAATAATTAATTGTGATTTTTAGGGCTTTAATTAGCATTAAAAAGTCATTATCTAATTAATTAAAAGGTTTTAGCAAGTTTTGATTTTTTGTAAACTCTTAGAATAATATTGTGGATTTTTAGTAATTTTTAGGAATTTTTAGGTTAAAATTTAATTTTGGCACTATTTACGGTTTTACGTGTACGCGTTTTCGTCTTAGCTCGATCCGTTTTCGTAACCGTCTTTCTCTTTCTTCCTTATTTCTCTTTTCTTTTCTTCTCAATAAAATCATCAATCAAAATCAATTCAATTCGCAACACACGTGCCTCCTCGAGAACGATCCCACACAAAGGGTCATAACTTGTGGTTTTCCTAAACCACTCGTTAATACTTACCGCTTTTACCTCGTTTTCCTAAACAAGTGTAAACTTACAACTATCATTTTGGCGCTGCTGCCGGGGAGGCGTGTTGTGTTTTGATTGAACATTGTTGTTTTTATACTAGCCATAATTAGTATTTGTATTAGTAGCACTCTACTAATACGTATTATCGTTTTTCGGTTTTTGTGTGAATATTATTAATATATTGTATACGTAGAACAATAAATTCACAAGTACTCCAAATACGTGAGAAATCACAACCTTGACTTGGGAGGTCATTACCCAATCATTGTATTCGAATCTCAAACCAAAGAAAAAAAGGCAAAAATAGATAATACTTTCGTGAAGCTCGATTTTGATAATACAAACTATAAGGTGGGTATAAGGCGGTTGTATTTCACGACCTAAAGGAAAAAGGCTCTTAAGTGCTTCGCGCCGCCTCGTTTCCTCCGCTTGCTTGTGCGTATTTGATTTTTAGAGTGAATCGAGGGTTTTGCCGCCGAAAGTATTATTACATATCATATATATTTTCTTGGTTTCTATTGATTAAACCCTCTTGAACGATTTGGTGTTCCACCATCGTTCTAAAGTCGTCGAAGGCGTTCACTTCACGTGATCGTTTTCATTCCTTGAGGCTTCTTTAATCAAGAGATTTGATTAAGGAGGATATTTGTAGATTTGTGTCTACTTAATACATTTCACCAATTTCCAAAAAAGGTTAATACCATCAAAAACCACAAAAAAAATTGAAAAACACAAAATACCCAAAAGAATCTTCTTTGCTCGTCTCCTCGTTGTACGTGACGTTTATGCTAACTCGCAATCAAGCAAGACGTGCACGTAGACGAAAGAACAAAACTCCCACTCCAACTCATTCTAGTGAGGAGTCTCCTATTGACGAACCCATTGTACGAGAAGCACCAACCATGGCGAATCGAACTATGATGGAGTTACTTCAAGCACCCACCGAGGGTTATGGAGAAGCTATTGTGATTCCCGCTATCCTTGCGGAGAATTTTGAGGTGAAAACGGGTTTGTTGTCGATGATCCAAAACAAAAAATTCCGTGGTGATGAGAAGGACAATCCCCACAACCATATCCGCCAATTCAATCGTCTTACCGCCACGTGTAAATTTAAGGATGTCTCGAATGACTCGATTAAGATGATGCTTTTTCCGTATTCCATAGCGGGTCCCGCTAAAATTTGGTTAGAGAAAGAGCCACCCAATTCTATATTGACGTGGAAGGATCTCGTTTCAAAGTTTGTGAACCAATTTTTTCCGCCCTATAAGACTACGCATTTAAAAAATGAGATTTCTAAATTTTCACAAGAATCAAATGAAAGTTTTTCAACGGCTTGGAATAGGTTTAAGGAGATGTTACATGAATGTGCTCTTCACGGTTTTTCCGATTTACATCAAATCGACACGTTTTACAATGGACTTAATGATCATGAAAGGGATTATTTAAATGCCGTCGCGGGTGGTAATTTTTTGTGTAAAACGGTTGAAGAAGCTTTGGTCATAATTGAGAATAGGTCTAAGGTTTATAGCCCTCGTAACACACCGAGTGTTGCCAAATTGTGCTCGTCATCATCGTCTCGTAGCATTAATGCTTTACATGATGAGGCAAATGAAGAAAATCGATTTTTCGATAGGTTTTCGACTCTTATGTCCCATTGGAAAGCTCAAGAAGCTTCAAATTCCGCTTCGGTTAAAGCGGTTTCTAAGAGTTGTTTGTCGTGTGGTGGAGCTCATGATCTTTCCGAGTGCATTACCGCGGATGGTAACACTTCGAGTGCTTATGTAGCCACGGGAACTTATAACCAAATCGGTCAAGGTTCCCGCCAAAATCAAGCTCCACAAAATCAAAATGCTAATAATTATCGAAACAACAATCAAAGTGGTGGTTACCAAGGAAATCAAAGGAATTATAACAAGGGTAATTATCAAAGTGGAAATGGGCAAATTTCTAATCAAAACCAAAACCGTGATTTTAAAACTTCTACTCAAGGTTTTCAAAATGATCACACCAAAAATCTTCAAGGAGAATTTTTGAATTATGCTAAGGCTAATGATGCTAAGTTTGACAACATGCAACGTGAAATGGTTAGCTTAAGATCCGAGTTGAAAAACGAGCTTAAAAACGAACTTGCTAATGAACTTAAAACTCATGCTAATAAAATGGAAGGAAATGTCACACGACTCCAACAAAATCAACAAAAAATGGAGCAAGGTCAACATGAGATTAAGCAAGAGTTGTTAAAAGCGGATGCTAGGTAATCTAAGTTTGAAGACCGTATGGCTAAAATGTTTGAAGCTATCATGTGTAAGCCCTCTTCTTCGGGTGGTCTTCCTAGTGATACCATCGTGAACCCGAAAGGAGAATTGAAGGTTATTACTACTCGTAGTGGTAAAACTTTCAAAGAACCCATTTCTCATCCAAGTACTCCTATGGAGAAGGAAAAAGAGAAATAACCCGAGGTGTTGGTTGAAAAGGAGCACATTACAAGCCCACGAAGTACTGCTCAAACCACACCTACGGTTGAACCAATACCAATCATGGAACCCGAGATTCCAAGGCCTTTGCCTACTATGCCCCAACCCACACCACCTTTACCCTACCCTTCAAGACGAGACAAGGAAAAGGCACAAGAACGAAATAATTATCAATTTGAACTCTTTGTGAAAATGTTTCGTGACTTACATTTTAATATAAGTTTTGCCGACGCCTTAGTCATGATGCCTCGATTTGCCGCGAACTTCAAAAGTATGTTGAATAACAAAGAAAAATTGCAAAAATCGTCTAGTTGTTCATCGGTTTTTCTAAGCCGCATACCTCAAAAAGTCGGTGATCCTGGAAAGTTTTTAATCCCATGTGCTATACAAGACATGGAAGAATGCTACGCCTTGGCCGATCTTGGTGCTAGTATTAATTTGATGCCTCTTGAGATTTTTAAATCGCTCAATCTTTCCAATCTCACTCCTTCAAGAATGTCAATTGAAATGGCCGATCATTCTACGATTCTAGCTTGTGGAGTTGCCGAGGACGTCTTTGTGAAAGTTGGAAAGTTTTACTATCCCGTAGACTTTATTGTTGTTGATATTCCCATCGATCCTAAAGTTCCGTTAATTTTAGGTCGATCTTTTTTGGATACCTCGAGAGCACTTATCGATGTGCATGCAAGAAAAATCACTCTTCGTTTCAATGAGGAAGAACTCGTCATTAATGCAACCCAAAACTCCACACTTTCTCATGTGTATTCTATCACATCTTCGTATAATGTCAATCCCATCAAAAACATTTGCAAAAAGATTTCAAATAGAGTTTTAGGAGTTGTTGATAAAAATGAAGTTCCGTCCCCTCCGCCGGTGGAGGTTAAGAGTGTTAAGCCTACGATTCCAATCTCGAGTGATTCTTCGGATGATGAATACGTTGATCCCGATGGGGGAGTTTTATTTGTCAACAAACGTTTTGACAACTTACCACCACCTTTACCAAAACGGTTTCAAAATGTGAGAATTTTTAGTGTGACTAACATTGCTTTAGATACACCAAATATTTTTGACATAATTAAATCGGGTTTTCACAAGGAGAGTTTAAAAGATGAAAAAGGAAAAGATTTTGAATTGAATTTAAAAGATTTTTCTACAACTCTAACTCCGTCATCACCACGTGTATTGAGTACTACAAGCTCGTCTTCTCCTTTTGACGATGCTTTGTGTGGACTTAGTGTGGGGGAAGCCCCTTATGTTCCCTCCCCTTTCTCCACCGAGGACGAGATATTTGATCCTGGAATTGCTTACATAGGGAAATCTCGGTCTTCCACCGATGCAATAAATGGAAAATATTTTCATTTGATTGGTGCGAGTCTACCTCGAGTTTTTGTTGACCATTGATGAAGTGGCGTTGATTAGTTTTTCCAATGAAAACGAGAACGCCATCTTCGATCCCGGTATTTTGCACCATCTAAGGACTTAGTCCTTAATACCGGTTGTTTTTGGGCCTTGTTTATCATGTAAGCCCCACCAAAAATTGACCATACCATGATTATCCCTAAATGATCACATTTATGGGGATTCGAGTCGAGCTTTTGACTCGGTTATCAAAAACAAGGTGCCTCGTGGGGGAGACCCATGCTTATCCATGTACATATTATTGCTTTCTAATTAGTTAATGTGAGGGGATTTGTGCCCTTCCAACCTTTGTTCCGTGGTTGTTTGTGCATTGTGGTTTTTAGATCATGATCTTCACGATTGGAGCCTCTCGTGTTCGTTTCATGGGAGCACTCGATCGTTCGCTTTGGAGACATTTTTCAATATCCATATGATATATCCTTGATTGATTCTAACCATAGGTTTTTAGCACACTTCATAAACGGCTATTAATTTATTGGTTACACCCTTTCCATGCTAGATTAGGCATTCGACTACGTCTCTAGTATGGGGGTGTTTGCACCCCTAGACTCGAAACATTGAGGAAAATGTTTAACTTTACTATGGGGGGGGGGGGTGAATAGATACTTGCCTTGCCAAACCTTCACGCTTTCCAAAGTTTATCTTTTTGTTTATCGTATTGTTGCAAAATAAGGCTAAAAATGGCCAAATTTTAAAATTTTTCTCATGTTTCATAAGTGTTTGAAGACACGAATGTAGGTTTTCCGATGGCGAGAATAAGAGTAATTTTTGACTCGACCGTGCGTGTTGAGCACTTAGCTTTGATTCCTTAACTACACATTAGGCTAAGTCTCTTAAATGAGGACGAGAAATGATAGAGTTAATTATAAGTTACTATGCTAAACGTAGAGTACTCGTATTATTTCAAAAACTCATGTGTTCTCGTTGTTTGCTTATTCTCCCTTCGCATGTAAATATTTTTTGCTTAATAAATATTGACTTGGCGGTTTAGTTAGGATTGTTGGGTTTCTAGTCTTTTCTAGTAGCTTTCGTGTAATTAAATTGGGAAGACATTAAGGTATCGCCAGCGTCACGGTTTTGAAGTATTGGCACCCGAATAATCGAAAGCTTCACCCAATAATAAGATTTCAAGTGCTCACCTAAATCTAGCAAACAATTTGAAGCCCCACAAGGCCTAAAATCTATGCAAAACTGAAAGTGAATCAAGCCTTAATCTTCGAAGCTTTAAAGATCCAAAATTCGCTTTAGCATGAGGATATACGTCTTTGGCTAATAAAACCACCGATGAGGCGGATAATAAAAGGCAAGGCAAGACCGAAGTCATAATAAAAGCTTCATGGCGAAGTTGAATAAAAGATGGAGGTAAACCAAAGATAATAAGGCCCTTCCTTTAGGGGGCGTATAAAAGTCTTGGTAATAAGTCTCATGTTCAAAACCGTTATAAAACCGTGTTTATCGATTCTTCTTGTCAACTTAATTTTTTGACATCGTTGTCTATTAGGAGGGGTTATTGATTTGATGGTCTTAGTTACACCGTTAGGACTCTATTTTTAGACCTAAATCTCTATTATCGCATAAGTCAATGATGTATCCTCGTGATCATTCAAGACAAAATAAAATATAAGAGATACAACTTAGGAATAATGGGAGGATAAGTACGTGATTAGGGCATATGAGTAGTGTTAGCATTACTAACTTATAATGACAATGATCTCGTTGCACGCTTGGCATGGAATTAAGGTGAAAATCGAGGACGATGAAATTATTTCTAACGAAGCATTCACGTATTCTTATTCTATGAACCTAAACGTCCCATTTTGCGATGAAAATCATACATTATGTCTAAAACACAAGTAGTAGTAATAGTAGTAGTAGCTAGTTTATCATTCCAATAAAGTGAATAAAAATGAATTTTGGAGGTGCTATGATACTTTATTCTAGAATTGCGTGAGGGCACGGCAATGGTTTAGTATGGGGGAGTGATGAGACTGCTTTTATATATAGTCTCATCGTCCAAATCGGGCTTAAAGTGCATAAAATATCATTGAATATACCAAATATATGCTCGTGTTTGTTACTTGTGTATTTTTAGGTACGGATATTGAGGAAATGGCAAAAGATCACAAGAATCATTCAAAAACGAACACGGGAAACGAAGCCGCACAATGAACCGGGCCCAAGTTTAGATTTTACAAAAATGCCCTTGAAGAATTGAAGATTGGCAACTTTAGTCCCTCAACTTTTGAAGATTAACACTTTATACCCCTCAAATATTCATAATTATGAATAGGGTCCCTAAAGTTTGAAGACTATACAAGATCAGCCCTTGAAGTATGAAGAATGTACAAAAAGCCCTTGGAAAAAGTTTGTAAACAACTTGTGCCAAAAATGACAAGTTGTGTAAAGTTGTTACTAGTTAAATGGGCGTTGTTGGCTATTTTTCACAAAGTGAACAAAGGAGAGGAGTCCAGGGGGCCAAACTGCCAAACAACCAATCCCACACACCCACTCACAACCTGACACGTCAGGTTAACCCACCCATTTACCCAAACCCTTACCCATTTACCCTACCCAACCCATAACCAAACCCACCCACCAGGTTTATTTAATAAACCTGGTCAAACCCAAGTCAACCTCTTTAATTTTCCCACTTAACAAACAATTTAAAAACCAAATCCCCCATTTCGGATTAAAACACTCACCTGCTTATCCCCAAATCCCCAAGAACCCTATTTCAATTAACCTTAAAAACAAAGGGTTTTACCCCCACCTTTTCCAGAATTACTATTTACCCTCCCCCCAACATAACCCCACACCCAGAAAGTGACTCCTCACTTTTTTGTCCCCTCCCCTGCTACACTTGGGCAAGAAAACAAAAGCAGAAAGTGACATCAATGTGGGATTTCACTCCTTGGACCCAAAGCTATTATAAACGGCCAAGATACAACAACAACAGCTGGCATCTCTTCATCAATCACATGGGAGCAAATTTTGACCAAATTTCAAGATTGAAGACCAAGGGCTTTTTAGAGATTTCAGTAACTAGGGTTTTAGCTTCTAGTTTATTCCATTCACTAGTATATATAGAGGTCGTATGTGACCCTATATTTCTTGTTCCAGTTTTTCTAGCAAACTTTGTAATTCCTTTTTTAATCAAAATAAAGTTGGTAATTTTTAAGAAAAAAAGTGTAATTCCTTTTATGATTTGTTAAAAAGTTGGTATCTGTTTAAGCTAGAAATCTGAGTTCCATTGTTATTTGTAAACACTTGTGTGTTTTGAATTTTCAGAAAAGGTTTTATGAAAAAGGTAATTTGAGGTGAAAATCTTGTTCCAAGGTTTTGTTTTTCAGGATTTATCAGTTATTGTTAAGTGTATTTGAAAGGGAAATTTGTGAGAAAGATTTTGAAAATGGTTTAAGAAAGAAAGAAAAATCAGATATTGTGTTTGCTTGTGTGTTCATTGATCATTGCAGGTTTGTTGAAGGCTTGTTTTGTTCAAGGTTCTGCATAGACCCAACCTATTTGGAGGTGGCTAAGCTGCCACTAAGGGACCTGGATGTAGGTCCCTTAAGGTAGTCTCTTTTTCCCATTTCAATTTTTCAGTTTTCTGAAAAATTATGAGCTTTATGTGATTTGCATGATAATTGGTTATGTGTTTGTTTTAGTTGTTTGGTTATGCTCAATTGATGCTAGTATGCATGTTTAGAAGTTCTTAAATCAGTTAGGATAGATTTTGATTTGAATTGCTTTGAAAAAAATCTCTTTTTTAGATATAAAGGAGTGTTTGGGATAGAGGTTTTACTTGGATTTTTGACTTGAATCTGACTTAAAACCTGTCTAGGATCACTCATTAGGTGGTAATTAGGTTATATTTCAGTTTGGATAGAGTTTAGAACCATTTGTATGCTAAAAAGTTGGAAAATAGCATAAAAACAGTTAAGCCTCATCTCTGCTTGATTTTTTTTGTGAATTTGTGCTTTAAATCTGGAAGGTTGTTAGATTATTGGTTATAGCAGGATTGTGTATTGCTTGGATGTCATTTACTTGGATTGTATGCAAGATTTAGCAGATTAAACCTCACCACTTTGCCTTTTGAATCAACAAACCATCACAGACCCATAAGGGCCTTAACAGTGACTTATTTTGATCTTTTGTGCTTGATTTTGGCTTAGAGCTTGCTTGATTTTGTATTGTTAGTGACTCCTTATACTCAACTGAGTATAGGGGTGCCTTTTGTCCAACAAAACAACACCAAAAATCACACAAATCAAGTCCTCTTGATCTTAATTTCACAAGTGAAGACTGTGTTCTTTGAGTTTTCAAACAAGGTGCATAACTGGATACGTTTTGGCATTGGAGTGATATAATCTTGTTAATTTTGGATTTGGATTTGTGTTTTTGAGGATTAAAAAGGTCACTGTTTTAAGTTTTAAAAATTTAAAAAAAAAAGAGCAAAAAGGACGTGTCCAGGACTCGAACCTGCGCCACTCCTCCCACACACAAACGTCTTAACCAATGCGCCCTTGGGTCTTTTACTGACCAAGGTTCATTCCATATTATATTTAAGGTGAGTTTGGTTGGGCTTTTGTAAAATAAGTCGTGGCTAAATAAGCTCTTGTGGGCTTATTGGCTTAGCTTTTTAACCAGTTTTCATTTTTCCTAGGATAGTGATTAGGTTTAGGATTTTTCTACACTAAGTTTGCATTTTTCCCTTTCTTTATTTATTTTTAATCATTTTTTAATTACCCGTTTCTAGATAATTAGTTTAAAAATAGTAAAAATAGGTTTTAAATTTTATAAAAATAGTTTTTAGGTTTTTATTTATATTTTTGAGGTTTACATCACAAAAAGTTTTCAAAAAGTCTTATTTTTGATTTTATAGAATTTTAGGGTTTTTAACCAACTTTAAAATTTAATATAAAATTATAAAAAAAGCTTTTGGAACTTTTAATTGCATTTTTGTCTTAGTTATAATATTCTAGATTTTTGCTAATTTTTTAGAATTAATTTATAAACTTTGAATTTTTTTGATTATTTTATTATTATTTTATTATTAAAAATTGAAAGTTTAATTTTTTAAGTTTTTTCATTTTTCCTAGATTGTAGACACATAATTAGGAACTTTGTAACTTTCCAAATATTTTTAGGGCTTTTCATTTATTTTTTAGATTTAATTTAAATTTTAATAGATTTTAATAGTTTTTAAGTATTTAAAAATAGTTTAATTTGGTTTTAAAATTTCTAAAAATACTTTTTAGCTTAATTAGGATATCTTTGAGGTTTACAAACTATAAGATCTTGTTTAGGGCTTTTTAATAATTAATTGTGATTTTTAGGGCTTTAATTAGCATTAAAAAGTCATTATCTAATTAATTAAAAGGTTTTAGCAAGTTTTGATTTTTTGTAAACTCTTAGAATAATATTGTGGATTTTTATTAATTTTTAGGAATTTTTAGGTTAAAATTTTAATTTTGGCACTATTTACGGTTTTACGTGTACGCGTTTTCGTCTTAGCTCGATCCGTTTTCGTAACCGTCTTTCTCTTTCTTCCTTATTTCTCTTTTCTTTTCTTCTCAATAAAATCATCAATCAAAATCAATTCAATTCACAACACACGTGCCTCCTCGAGAACGATCCCACACAAAGGGTCATAACTTGTGGTTTTCCTAAACCACTCGTTAATACTTACCGCTTTTACCTCGTTTTATTATTAAATGAGGGCGGCTGTGAGTGGCCAGCTGGCATGAGGTGCAATCCATGTACACAAATCCTTGGCTTCTCATTGGTTCATTTATCTACTAACGGATTAAACATAACTTGACTTCATTTTGGCAGATTTAACCCCTCAAGTTTAGGCAGATTCATGTTTTAAGCTTGGAACTTCAATACTTTGTCATTTTAGGCCCTTTGACTTCTTGTTTGACCAAAATATGCCACTTGACTTGTTGACATGATTGTTGAACATATTTGACTTTGTTCTTGACTTTCTCATAATTGCACTCTAATAAGTGTGAAAACACTTATCCTTTTACCACTTATTTCCAATAATAACAAGACCAAAGCGTGTATTTTATGTCGTAAAAGTTGGAATTATGCGTGGTTTGTGTTTTTATTGTGTTTTAGGACCAAATGATGAAAAAGGAAGAAAACACGGGCTTTCACAGGCTTTTATCGAAGAAAACGAGAAAAGGCGAAGTCAAGAGATCAAGAGTGCTTAAAGAATGGATGTCCAAGACCTATTCTGAAGATTTATCGAAGAAAAAGTCTAAAGACGGAAGTTTAATGAAGTCGAAGAACTCAAGTCTAAATTAAAGAAGAAAATTATTAAGAGAAGTTCAAATCCCGAGACGACTTCGAGAAAAGACAAAGATTTAAATCGAGTCGAAAAGAAAAGAAAGAAGGAAGCACACCACACATGCACTACCCATTTTCCCTATAAATACCCTCCTAATCACATTAGGAGGGTGGTTATCTAATTTTACTTTCATTTTTCTTTCTAGTCTTAGAGAGAGAAAGTTCCCAACTTTCTCTCACTAAGTTTTTCTTTATTTTCATCTTTCAAGTTTTAAGCTTTCATTAATCCTTGTATTTGATTTTCTTTAAACAAAAGTTTAAGTTTAAGTTTGTGTTCTTTAATCTCTTCCTACATTTCTTGGTTTCATTTTGCTTTTGATCCGAAAATTATAATCCATACAGATTGATTTCGTTTGATGTTTAAGTAGTTAAAAGGTTAATCTTTTTACTACTTATTAAGTTTTTATTTGGGTTAGGCTATAAGCTCTTTATGCTTATTGGCTTATTTCATTTTTTAGCTTAGTACATTTCGGATTATTAAAAAGGTTTTGTCTTTTTAAAGCTTCTTATATAAAGTTTATGATTTCATGTTTTTAAAAGTTGTCAAATTTAAGCTAGTTGAGTTGTTTAAGGTTTGGTTAAGATAGCTTATTATACGTGCTTATTGCGTTTTCAGCTTACCACCATTTTCGGATTAATTTTGTATTCCATCGCAATATTAGGGATTCTACACATGCCGACGGCTGCTTGTTTTGATCGCAATAACCCATTGTGGTTTTACTTTGCGATCACTTGGTATTTTCCCCCTTATTCTGATCTGGATTGCGATCGCTCATTGCGATCGCACATTCCGACGGGACTTAAGGTCTTGTTAAGTCAAAACGCTGCCCAAATTTTGTTAACTACTTTCCGATAGACAACATTGCGACAGAGGTATTTGGATTATTCCGATCTGAAATATTCCGATCTAGGACATTCCGACAGACATTACATTGCGATAGAATTGTTATTGTTGCATTCCGATGGGTATTCTGATGAACATTCCGACAGCTTTACATTTGATTATTCCGATGGCTTTCATTTTGACACATTCCGATAGAACATGTTTTTAAGTTGTATATTTTAAGTGTTTTTTCTAAATAACTTTTAGTTTAAATTTCAAAAGCTTTAATCATTACTCAACGACAATTATCTGTTTTTAGTAGATAATAAACCAAACCATTTATTATTCCACCAAGAACAATTGAGTCGCACTTTCTACCAATAATCAATTCGAAAAGATTCGGACGATAAAATTTTATACTTAGCTAAAAGCTTTGTATTAAATGGCGCCGCTGCCGGCTCTTTTCGTTAAGATTAAAGGTTTTAAGTGAGAGACGCGTTGGATTTTGGGATCCGTTCATCTTTGAACGTTATTTTCCTTGCTTTAAAATTTTCAAAAATCCTAAAAAAATATAAAATTTTCAAAAAATACAAAAAAATTAAAAAATATAAAAAACCAAAAATATTTCTGCTTTGTTATTTCCTTTGCAGGTGTATGCGCACTCGATCAACGTCTTATCCCGAGCCCGAGACTCTCGATAACTTAGATATGGCCGGTGTACACAACAATAATAATAATCTACCTCAACCCAACATGAATAATAACAACAATGAACCTCTACCGGACAATCGTCCAATGATCGAACTTTTGCAAGCACATGTAGAGGGCAACCACGATGCTATTGTCATACCCGCGATTGGAGCCAACAACTTTGAGCTCAAATCCGGCTTCATTCAAATGGTCTCTGCTCAACCATTCTTGGGGCGTTCAATTGATGATCCTCATGACCATATTAAGAGGTTTCTTCAACTCACTAATACGGTTAAATATAATGGGGTTTCACAAGAGGTAATTCGCTTGCAACTTTTTACTTTATCCTTAGAGGGACAAGCCTGGCATTGGCTTGATAAGGAACCGCCACAAAGTATTCTTACGTGGACGGATTTAGAGACCAAATTCATCAACTACTTTTTCCCACCCTCACGTACTACCGCTTTGCGGGATGAAATCATTACTTTTGAACAAAAGTACGGTGAGACATTTAGTGAATCTTAGGACCGTTTTAAGGAACTTTTACGAAAGTGTCCACAACATGGTTTAACAAAAGTACATCAAATTAATACTTTTTACAATGGTTTAAGCATGAATGATCAAGATTCACTAAAGAGTGCCTCGGGGGGTAATCTTTTGGTTAAGTCTGCTAATGCCGCTTGGGATATTATTAAGAACAAGTCTAGAGTGCAAACCAAGAGTGTTCGGACCAATGTGGCTAGTGTTAGCACTCATGAGAGCGACAAGAGAATTGATAAGCTTACTTTGCTTGTTGAATCACTTGCTTTCCAAGCCGACAACAATACCAAAGCTATTACTGCCCAAGCTAGTGCTTTGACTCAATCATGTGATATATGCGGGGGATCTCACTCATACACCGATTGTCCTTCGACTCATGACAATCCGGAAAATGTATATGCCGCCAACGGTAACTACTCCACGGGAGGCTATCAAGCACGTCCTCAAGGTGACCGCAACTTGCTTAGCTATCGCTCAAACAACTTTCTTTCACCACCCGGTTTACCCCCACAAAACCCAACCAACCTAAATCGCAACAATCAAAACCAACCACGTGCTCCAGCTCCATATCAAAACCAAAGAAACCCATATCCACCTCAAAGAAACAACCAAGTTTACCAACAACCTGTTTATCAACCACCCGCCTACCATGCTCCTCCTCCCAACCAACCCACCGCATTACACCAAGATGTTGAAACCTACATGAGGACTAATGATGTGATCGTGCAAAATCTTCAACGAGAAATGGCCAACATGAAAGCAGATATGGTGAAGCAAGGGAATGATCTTCGAGCTGATATGCGAAACACTTTGGCAAATCAAACGAATGACTTGAGGAACATGATGGCTAGTTTCTTCCCAAGTAATCAAGCCTCTTGATCGGGTTCTCTTCCGAGTAACACCGTTGCTAATCCAAGAGGGGAGATGAAAGCAATCACCACTCGCAGTGGAAAAGGTTTAAAGGAACCCGAGCTTCCTACACCTACACTGGTGATTGTGACAAAGGAAAACGAGTCTCCTTCTCCAAATCCTCTATCTTCTATTCCTCCACCTTCTACTTCCACCCCTCCACCACCCAAGGATGTGAGTGAGAATTCCATTCCAAAGCCTTCATCTCAACCCAATATACCTTATCCTTCAAGGTTGAGGAAAGAGAAATTGAAGAACAAGGATGATATTCAGGTTTCTATCTTTCTTAAAATGTTTAAACAACTGAATTTCAATATCTCCTTTGCTGAGGCTCTCGCTCACATGCCCAAATACGCTAAAATGTTTAAAGATCTTCTCAGTGATAAGGAGAAACTCCTTGATATCGCTCAGACCCAACTTAATGAGAATTGCTCCGCATTGCTCTTAAGGAAATTACCAACCAAACTTGGTGATCCGGGTCGTTTCTTGATTCCTTGCAACTTCCTAGGGGTAGAGAATTGTATGGCCCTAGCCGATCTAGGTGCTAGTATAAACTTAATGCCTTTAAGCGTTTGGAAACAATTGTCTCTACCCGAGCTAGTCCCCACACGAATGACTTTGGAATTAGCTAACCGTACGGTTGCTTATCCGGTGGGGATAGCCGAAGATGTCTTCGTTGGTGTCGACAAATTCACCTTCCCGGCGGATTTTGTTGTCGTTGACTACGAGATGGATCCCCTTGTTCCATTAATCATTGGACGTCCATTCTTCAGGACCGGTCGCACTCTCATTGATGTAGCCGCTGGCGAATTAATCATGAGAGTTGGTGACGATAAAATCGTCTTCAACATGGGTAAACTTTCTAAGCAGCCTTCTGAAACGAGAGTGTTAATTTCATTGACGTTATTGATGAGGCTTGTGAAGAACATTTCAAAGACGCTTGTAAAAGTGGTTCTTCTTCTCTACCCACTGTTGAGACCGTTTCCTCCATTGCTCCTTCACTAACTCCATTTGGAGAAAGTGATATTCTCTTGAAAGAATTTGAAGCAACTTTGGGAGATGTGGACTTAAAATATGACGATTCTCCCTCCAATTGGGATGAAGACATTCGTACCATTGAGAAACTTCTCAATAAGGACCATATTTCTCCACCATCTCTTAAGGATATTTCTATCGATGAACCGAATTTGACTACGCCTTCCATCGAAAATTCTTCGGATTTAGAGCTTAAGGACCTACCGTCTCATCTCAAGTACGTTTTTCTTGAAGACAACAAGAAGTCACCCGTCATCATCGCTAAGGACTTGAAAGAAGAAGAAAAATCCCGACTTATCGTCGTGCTGAAGAATCATAAGAAAGCGATTGCTTGGAAAATCTCTGATATTCGTGGAATTGATCCTCACTTTTGCACACATAAAATTCTCATGGAGGACGACTTTAAACCCACTATTCAAACCCAAAGAAGGTTGAATCCTAAGATCCATGACGTTATCAAAAACGAGGTTATCAAACTGCTTGATGCGGGAATGATCTACCCTATCTCGGATTCACCATGGGTTAGTCCCGTCCATTGTGTGCCTAAGAAAGGCGGAATCACCGTTGTGCCCAATGAAAACAACGAGTTGATTCCTACTCGTCTTGTTACAGGGTGGAGAGTTTGTATAGACTATCGCAAACTCAATGATGCTACGAGAAAGGTTCATTTTCCCCTTCCTTTCATGGTCCAAATGCTTGAACGTCTAGCGGGTAATGACTATTACTGCTTTTTAGACGGTTTCTAGGGGTATTTTTAAATTCCCATCGATCCCAGAGACCAAGAGAAAACCACATTCACTGGTCCTTATGGAACATTTGCTTATAAAAGAATGCCTTTCGGCTTATGCAATGCTCCTGGGACATTTCAAAGGTGTATGATGGCTATCTTCCATGACATGGTTGAAGAAACTATGGAAGTCTTCATGGATGATTTCTCGGTTTATGGTGATTCTTTCTCTGCTTGCCTTGCGAATTTAGAACGTATGCTTAAGCGGTGTGAAGACACTCCCCTTGTTATAAATTAGGAAAAATGCCATTTCATGGTAAAAGAAGGCATCGTGCTAGGACATAAAATCTCAAAAGCCGGTCTTGAAGTAGACCGT
The DNA here is from genome assembly GCA_025667525.1 of Glebionis coronaria. Lineage (NCBI taxonomy): Eukaryota > Viridiplantae > Streptophyta > Magnoliopsida > Asterales > Asteraceae > Glebionis > Glebionis coronaria. The sequence goes on along the minus strand of CM046882.1, from coordinate 278,123,524 downwards.
GCTAAAGTGGATGTCATAGCCAAATTACATCCACCTTCAACCGTGAAGGGTGTGAGAAGCTTCCTTGGTCATGCGGGCTTCTATCGTCGATTCATCCAAGATTTTTCTAAAATCGCTCGCCCGATGACCCACCTCTTGGAAAAAGATACTCCTTTCATCTTTTCCAAAGAGTGTCTTGAATCCTTCAATCTTCTTAAGGATAAGCTAACTAAGGCACCGGTCTTGGTTACCCCTAATTGGGAGCTACATTTTGATTTGATATGTGATGCTAGCGACTTTACTATTGGAGCGGTTTTGGGCCAAAGAGTGAACAAACACTTCCAACCAATCCATTACGCTAGCAAGACAATGACGGGGGCTCAATTGCATTATACCACTACCGAAAAAGAGCTTTTAGCTGTAGTGTATGTGTTGTCCCATATTATTTAGATGATTAATGATAGAAAATAGATGAAAAGAGATGGATTCCTAGAGAGAGAAAGTAGTGAGAGAAAGTAGAGAGAGAGGTGATTTAACTTGGTGAATATTAGATTAAGAATGAGATTTTTTACAAAATGACCATCCACCCTCCTAACATGCTAGGAGGGTAGTATATATAGTCCACCCACATGCGGGCTTTAATGGGCTATATATTGGGTCGGGCTTGTCTTTTGGACTTTAATTAGTTTTAATCCAATCCCGTAAACCACGACTAATTAACTATCTATTACAACGTTCTAATATATATTACAATATAAACCTATGACCGAACATTCTTTTTTGACTCAATATTTTGAGGCTAACAATCTCCCTCAATGTGAGGTCATTCCTTTTCGATATTTAGAGTCCAATGGAGATTTATGAATTTCTTCATAAATGAGTCTTGAACGTGTAATAGTAGTGTTGTTCCTTCATGTTGTGACCTTTGAGCCTTTGTCATTGTCTTTCGACTTAGTCTTTTATCTTGAGATCTTCAAATCATTCTTGGCTTGTCTTCGCCATCTTGCGATCTTGTGTCTTTATCCACATGCTCACACTATTAATTGTTGAATAAGCCTTTGGGCATGAATATGTGTTTTTGAACCTTTGACTTTGCTGAGTACACCGGGATGCCACCTTCTCGAGACAAAACATAGACACAGACTGAATGGCTTTGACATTCGTCCTAAATCGGTAGCGTTTTACCTCCGGTCGGTGAAGACCGTTATACGATATTAAATACCGTACCTGTGATTAGGTAGATTCAATTAAGAATCTCCTTGACAGGGTTTCGCGGTTGTACTAGCCGTTCTCTTTACTCGACCGTCTCAAAGTAAGACTGCGAACATAAAGAGTGAATCAATTGGATAAATATCCGCTTGATTAAAGTCGTCAATTCAAAATCCTGGAACAAGTTTGATTCATTAAGAATCTTACCATTGTTTCTTTCCAGTTGACACAAGTTTGATTCATAAGAATCTCACAAGTCACCTACCGTAGCGCTGTTTGATGTTGACGCTAGAAGGATTTTCATTCGTCACTGTGAATATTAATGAATATCACTCTGAATGTTCTGGCAAGACCATAAAGATATTGTGTAGAAACCTGAAACGAGTTTGAATCAATTTAGAATAAAACCACTGTTACTTTTCAGTTTTACACATGTTCAATTCATAAAGAATCTTGCATATGACCTACCGCAGTGCTGTTTGATGTTAACACTGGAAGGATTTCCACTCATCATTGTGAATACTAAGTAGTATCATTCTGAGTGTTCTAGCAATATCGCAATGATATAGTGTAGGACTCTCTTTATCTTCATCCGTGTGTCCTAACGATATTTGATTGATCTCTTGGCTCTAAACTCGATTTGTGCACTTTTAGTGGTCGGAGGCTGGAGCAGATGCCACCTATTCAATATCAACTATCTCGGAGTGAGAAAGTCAATAGAAGTCGTGCTGATCTCCGTGACAATAAAACAAACTTCTTTTGAGAGAAGCCTGAGTAGCTAGGAAAGGGTTGTGCTTCACATCACTGGGTCCATGATGAGTTGTCTTCATGATGTGTTGACCCGGTTTCTTCCTAAGTTTTATGGAGGGCTTCTTTGTTTACACCCTTTATCCTTACATTTATTTTTCATTCTTCAACCCCTTCAATGCTTACCAAGACATCATTACTAACACCTTGTTGTGATTGTTTCGGTGCTAGCATCAGTACTTAGTCAGCATTCAGCTACGTTCACATTCTACTCCATCATTCCTAAGGAATTCTAATAATCTATCGGATTGTCCCTGGGAAGATCCCTCCGGTTCTGGTTGGATCATAGGACTTAAACCTAACCACCCTTTTGACACCAATAACGTCGTGAATTAAAGATGTTGTGGGTATTTGATCGTAACCATGAATGCTTGAGTCTTTAGATCATATTTTAATCACATTTTCTCCCCTATCTCTAATATATAAAATCGTTTGATATTAGAGATACCAAATTTGATTAAAATATATTTTGAAAAATAGTCTTGAAAATCTTCGGGAGAAAAATGTGTCAAACTTAGCATGACTTTTGGAACGCTCCCCCTCAAATTGATCCAATTGAATTGTCTTTTCGAGGATATGATCCACATTAAACTTTTGAGGAAAGGAGTTGTTAAACACACAATTTTTTTGAAAGATTTTGAATATCATTGAGAAATTCTTGAAAAAATTGTGTTCAACGCTTTTTTGAAAAATCAATTCTTTTTGTCGAAAAGGTTTTTCTAAAGCATAAACTTGAGATCATAGACTTTGAATGTTTTGGCGAATACACTCAAGTGTAAGAAGATTTAACTTCTTTTGCTAAGGGTAAGGGCACAAAATCGTACACTCCCCCGTGAATATAGGTCCGGGTTGCAATCTGAAAGTGATTACAAGCCATTGTGTTGAGCTCAAAACGTTGAATGTTTTGTGACAAGCTCAACCCAAGATATATTGCTCTACCCGTTGTTAGAAAAATTGTCCAAAATAGACATTTTCCTTTAAAAATAGAAATGACATGTTTTGAAAAATATTTACAACTTTCATTCGAGCTTTATGTACACACTCGTGTCGTTATTGAGCGACATTTCTAGGTACGTCCATATTATCGATACTGAAAGATATGTCGAGAAGAATATTTTTGGATTTTCAAAGATTTTTTATTTTGTATTTTTCTTTTTCATTAATATTTACAGATAGATGTTTGATAGATGAATCAAGCAGACTTCTTTGCCAGAACCTCCAGTTCTGCTGGAGTCAAACATCTCATACCAATTTGCCTAACAAGATACGCAAACCTCTCTTTCGAAAGAGCTTTTGTAAACAAGTCAGCTAATTGGTAATAAGTTCCAACAAAGTATAATTCAACAATACCCTTTTCAACTTGTTCCTTAATGAAGTGATATCTGACATCAATGTGCTTCGTGCGGGAATGCTGGACCAGATTACAGGAGATGGCTATGGCAGACTTTGAGTCACAGTACATAGGTACTTTATCAAAGTGGAAGCCATAATCCGTGAGTTGTGTTCTCATCCAAAGAACTTGAGCACAACACACAGATAGATACACATACTCTGCTTCGGCTGATGAAAGTGACGTGCAATCCGGCTTCTTGGAAGACCATCCCACAAGCATATCTTGTCCTAGAATTTATGCACCACCAGAAGTACTTTTTCGTGTATCAAGACACCCTGCATGATCAGAATCTGAATAGGCCATTAGAAAGAAACCGGTTTCCTTCGGATACCCGAGTCCCATGTGAATGGTATTCTTAAGGTACCGAAAGATCCGTTTAACCTCCTTGAGGTGCTTTCTAGTGGGTCGTTCTTGATATCGTGCACAATAGCATGTAGCATGATGTATATCAGGTCTGCTTGCTGTCAAGTACATGAGGGACCCGATCATGGAACGATATCTCGTTTGATCTATGGGTAATCCGTCCAAATCAGCATCTAGGGATGTGGTTGATAATGGTGTCCCAACGGGGTCACATGATGTCATACCATGCTTTGTGATTATCTCTTGACAATACTTAGCTTGGTTAATAAAGATACCACTTGGGGATTGGTGAACTTGAATTCCCAGAAAGAATTTTAGTTCGCCCATCATAGACATTTCAAATCTGCTGTGCATTACTTTTTCAAACCATTTTGAATGTTTTGGGTTTGTAGACCCGAAAATAATGTCATCAACATAAATTTGCACAAGCAAGATGTCATCCCCATATTTATAAGTGAACAAAGTTAAATCAATGGAACCTTTTGAGAAACCTTTGGAGACCAGAAATTTCGAGAGCTCGTCGTACCACGCCCTTGGATCTTGCTTGAGTCCATAAAGTGCTTTGTGGAGACTATACACCTTTTCAGGATAATGAGGATTGACGAATCCTTATGGCTGCGTGACATAAACTTCTTCCTTCAAAGGACCATTAAGAAACGCCGTCTTTACGTCCATTTGGTAAACGATGAATCCATTATGTGCAGCATAAGCAAGGAAAATCCTGACCGCTTCCATTCGAGCTACAGGTGTAAATGATTCTTCAAAATCAATACCCTCTTTCTGTCCATACCCTTTAGCCACTAGCCTAGATTTATTCTTGATGATCGTGTTCTCTTCGTCCATCTTGTTTTTCCAGATCCATCGAAGATTTAATAGTGTTACATCGTATGCTCTATCAACAAGTTCCTAGACTTTAAGTCTTTCAAATTGTTGAAGTTCATCCATCATCGATTCAATCCAAGCATGATCAGTTAATGCTTCTTTGATGTTTTTCGGTTCAGCTGAACTCACGGCGAGTGCGAACATACAAACATCGGCATCGGTGTTAAGCTGTCGTCTTGTACGAACGGGCTGTGAAGGGTTTCCAATTACATGAACCAAAGGATGATCTCGGGTCCAATTATGTGTTGAAGGATGTCGTTGGTAGAACGTATGCATATTTGACGGATCAACATGGCGAGTAGAAGACTCTCCAGTTTCGTGTACCGGTGTACCGAATGGGTTGATAAATTCGTCTTCGTCAGATAATGCATTGTCTGCTTGATTTGTGTTCTCTGGAGCAATGACAGTAGTTGTGGATGATGTAGGATCGATTGTTGAAGTGATATTCTGAGGAGGTAAATCTGCAGTAACCCGTGTTGAAGTAGATAAAGTCGTATCCGGTTGTTGCCGATGATCGGTATCATCATTCTTATCATGAGTGACAGCGGAAGACTTCGATACAACTTGTTTCTCCCCTGTGAAATATTCATCATACATTGGTCCATATAACATTTCCAACTCTTCAAGTGTCATGCCCACTGTCATATCTACTCTAGGAACATGTTCAGGAACCAGCTTTGAACTTGACGGTTCATTGATGTGGTCTTGAGTTCCGAGTTCCGTGCGGTTGTGAACGGAAGTCGTTTGTCTTTGTGGATCGGGACTTAAACTGTTTTGTTCAAGTGCCATTGACTTTGGTATTGGCAAGGTACGTTTTTTGACGTTCATCCATTAAGAAAACATTATATTGACGCTTCTCTTTAGCTAATAACTCAAGAGTTGTATTATATTTGTTTTCAAAATCGTCCTTTTGACTTTTTAACGCACTTCCCTTGTACCCCTCAAGCTCTTTGGTTTTCTGAAGGAGCTCATCTCTATAGCTTTCAGTCATCTCAGTCGATTTGATAAGAGCAGCTTTGCACTCTTCAAAATTTTGAGTGAGCGTAGTGTTTGCCTTCTTTAATTGCTTTTGACTCTTTTTATTTTGAGTGACATCTTTTTTTAAAGTAGCAATTAAATTAGCAAGCGTAATACGTTCCTCTTCATTATATTCATTTGCATGTTGATCATCCTCACACTCATTATTGCACATGTCTGATGAAGCGGGTGTGGTATTGCTATCAACCGTTTCCATCATACATGTGTCAGTAATGGCATTGGGTAGATCACTATGCTCATGAATATCACCAAACACATTATATTCATCAGTAGTGTGTACCTTATCGATTGGCTCAGTGTCAAAGATATGGCCATTGTCATCTTCAGTGACTTTGAGAACTTCTTCGACCTTTGCCATGTACGAGTAATGTGCATCGAGCTCTTGATCAGAATCTTCATCATCAGTATCATCAAGCATTGCTCCTTCCTTAGCTGACAATTTAACCCTTGCTTCCATTTTCTTGCATAGCAGCATCTTTTCCTTGTGATAGCTGGAATCTCTAACCCTTTTCGGCTTCCTGCATTCCTTTGCCATATGTCCATAACCTTGGCAATTAAAACACTGAATCCCACTCTGCTGAACCACTTGACTTCCAACAGTTTCCCTATTCCCGATAGCAGCAGCAATCCTCTGAGTATCATACTTGGCAGTTTGTCGATCATACCTTGCAGAACCCTCAACATGTGTTGGATTATGTCGATCATACCCAGAAGGACTTTCACCACGTCGACGTGTGTCATACCTTGGAGGACTCTCAACATATCGGTTCTTTGTGTTAGATGATGTACGAAGATTTTTGTTGGTGGGTTTATAGATTTTCTTGTAAGTCTTCATTATGAAAGCAATTTGTTGTTTCATCTCTCGGTTCTTTTGAGCTTGATCTTCATCACTATCTTCTTCAGATGAGGACTCAGATGGTGGTGATGGTGCTCTTGGCACTTTACCTCGAGATCTTGTGGATGATGAAGACTTAGATGATGTGGAAGATCGTGGTGAAGATGATGTAGTGGAATATGACTTAGGAGCACGAGAGTTATGACCTTGAACATGTTGAGTTGTAGTCACTAAAGCAAGTGGATTAGCCGTCTTGGCAACACGTTCAGCTCGAATCTCATTTGCTTCATTCTGAAATTGCTTCAAGATGTCAAAGAGTCGATGCTATGAGACCTCGTCTAACTTTTCTTGTTGTTTCACCAAAGTGACGAACCGTGTCCATTCGGGTTGAAGTTGTTGAAGAAATTGGACATTGACTTGCATGGTGGAGACTTGCAGATTATTCCTTGTCATGTCATTCATCATCTTATAAAACCTGGAGTAGTAAGAGTCAATTGATTCTCCATCCCTTGAAGTGAACTTGCCAAAATTCCATAACAAGTTTGTTTTGACATCTTGTTTATTGAGTGATTCTCCTTGTTTCAAGCGTTCAATAGCAATCCACATTTCATGTGCTGTAGGGCATGCATCAACCGTGGAGTAAATATCATCTCCAATCCCACTTAGAACCATATAGATGGCTTCCTTCTCCGCATCATGCCAAGCACAATCTTTAGGTGTGAGATCAGCTCTTGTTTCATAACATTCACTTGCAGGTATTGGATCAGTAGTATTTGTGGCTGCTCTTGGAGGACTTGAGATTTTCTTGAAAACATATGGTTCATGAGTAATACATTTTCTCAAGGCATCACCATTTGGTCTTGTATCAAGGTATCGTATGAAACGTAATTGCCATTGAGCATACCGACCAGATACAAGCATTGGTGGTCTCTCTTTATTCCCCGCCACCATGATATTGTTGTTTGTGACACGATACTCTTGAGTAGAATCCATATCTAGAAACTTGAAATCGATGAAGTGTAAATGGATCGTAAGTAGATGTGTGTTGATTGTTGTTGTCAATGAAAAATATTAAAATCCCCTAAAAATTGTCTTCACAAGAAACCAAAAAAATCGAAAGCGAAAAATGACAGTGTTGGGTTTTTTTCGGAATAACTAACATTTTCAGAAAAATTGAGTATTTCGGAATAACAAGTTTTTCAGAGAAATTCCTTTCTTCGGAATATTAATGTTTTCAGAAAAAACACTTTCTTCGGAATAATGGTGATTTCAGAAAAACGTGGATCTTCGGAATAAATGCTTTTTTAGAAAATGAGACTTTTCGGAATAATCTTCGGCATAATCTTCGGAATAATCTTCGGAATAATCTTCAGAAGAATCTTCGGAATAATCTACGGAATAATACCAAATTCATAGAAAATGAAAAATTCAGAGAAACTTACCTTCTTCGGAATAAACGTTTCTTCGGAATAAGTAGATTTTCAGAGAAACACTTCTTCGGAATACTGAAATCTTCGGAATCTTTTTCGGAAAAATGATAATTTCAGAAAAAATTTCGGAAAAACCACATTTTCAGAAAAATCCCTTTTTCAGAATATTCACTTCTTCGGAATAGTAAACCCTTTTCCGAAAATCTGTATTTTCGGAATAATAAACCATTTTCTGAAAATTTTCTTTTCGGAATGTTCTTGAGGGAAAGAAACCGTAACTCAAAAACAATCCAAATACCTCAAAATCTTGCGATTTGGACCACGAAAACCAAATCAAATCCCTACCAAAACGATATAAATGATTTATATTAAGATATCTAGCCCGAAAATACTAAACAAAATTTAATTCGGGATGATTTATATGGAAAAATCAACCGAATCAAATTCAAACCAAACAACCAAACACAATCTACCCCGTGGCGATTGATACCAAATGTTGTCCCATATTATTTAGATGATTAATGATAGAAAATAGATGAAAAGAGATGGATTCCTAGAGAGAGAAACTAGTGAGAGAAAGTAGAGAGAGAGGTGATTTAACTTGTTGAATATTAGATTAAGAATGAGATTTTTTACAAAATGACCATCCACCCTCCTAACATGCTAGGAGGGTAGTATATATAGTCCACCCACATGCGGGCTTTAATGGGCTATATATTGGGGCGGGCTTGTCTTTTGGACTTTAATTAGTTTAAATCCAAGCCCGTAAACCACGACTAATTAACTATCTATTACAACGTTCTAATATGTATTACAATATAAACCTATGACCGAACATTCTTGTTTGACTCAATATTTTGAGGCTAACAATATGCTTTTGAGAAATTCCGCCCCTATCTTGTTCTTTCTACCACCATCGTGTACACTGATCATTCTGCGTTGAAGTACTTGTTGACTAAGCAAGATTCTAAGCCAAGACTTCTTCGTTGGGTTTTGATCCTTCAAGAATTCAACATTGAAATTCGTGACAAGAAGGGAGCCGAAAAACTAGCCGCGGATCATCTAAGTAGACTTGAGGATCCTTATCAAGGGGATCATCCGAATCAAGAGATCAATGACTCTTTACCCCTTGAGGCCTTAATGTCTATCAACTCCAATCTTGATGACACCCCGTGGTTTGCGGACATTGCAAACTACTTAGCAGGTGGAATTCTCAAGGAAGGGTTAACGTCCCAACTAAAGAGAGAGTTCTTTAAAGATATTGAACATTATTTTTGGGACGACCCTTACCTCTTCAAACAATGTGCGGATCTTGTCATTCGTCGATGTGTTGATGGGACGGCAGCTTTACAAATCCTTGATGCTTGCCATAAAGGACCCACCAGTGGTCACTTTGGTCCCAACTACACCACTAAGAAAGTGTTTGACTCTGGATTCTATTGGCCCACCATTTATCGTGACGCTCACGAAATGGTTAAACATTGTGATGCTTGCCAAATACAAGGCAAGATCACACATAAAGATGAGATGCCTCAAAATTTCATCCAAGAATGTGAAATCTTTGATGTATGGGGTATCGACTTTATGGGGCCATTTCCATCATCCAAAGGGAACAAATACATCCTCCTAGCCGTTGACTACGTTTCTAAATGGGTTGAAGCTAAGGGTCTCCCAACGAACGATGCGAGGGTGGTTGTGAACTTTTTGAAGCAGCTGTTTGCTCGATTCGGTGTTCCTCGTGCTATAATCAGTGACCGCGGGACTCATTTTTGCAATGATCAATTCATAAGAGTCATGGATAAGTACGGTGTCAATCACCGTCTTTCCACCGCCTATCATCCCCAAACCAATGGGCAAACCGAGATTTCCAACCGTGGCTTGAAGCGAATTCTGGAACGTACTGTGGGAGAGCATCGTGTCGCGTGGGCCGATAAGTTAGACGATGCTTTGTGGGCTTTCCGTACCGCCTATAAGACGCCGATTGGTTGTACACCTTATCGTTTTGTGTACGGGAAAGCATGCCACCACCCTATTGAGCTGGAACATAAGGCATACTGGGCCTTGAAGTTGGCTAACTTCGTCATCAACAAAGCCGGTGATCTTCACAAGATTCAACTCAACGAGCTCAACGAACCGAAGAATGAATCTTACGAGAACTCATTGATCTACAAGGAGAAGACCAAGATCATCCACGATGCTAGAATTAAGAACCGAGAGTTCCACGTTGGTGATCAAGTCTTACTTTTTAACTCTCGGTTGAAGATCTTCTCTGGCAAGTTGAAGAGCCGCTGGTCTGGTCCATTCACTGTCGCCAAAGTCTTTCCTTATGGGACCATTGAGCTTTCTCAGCTAAATGGGCCCAATTTCAAGGTGAATGGCCAGCGTTTGAAGCTGTACTTTGGTGAAGACATCTCTCATGAGATGATTCCATCCGTCACCACGTTTCCCATGAATTAGTTTTGGGTCGAGTCAGGCTCGTGACTCGGTGAACAAAAACAAGGCTTCTCGGGAGGGAACCCGTGATCTATCATTTACCGCTTTCATAATAAGTGTAGGGGGAACCCCGTATGTGTTGTTTTCTTGTTTCTTAATCTCTGCAGGGATTCAAGCTTCAAAGAGCACCTCGATGACTTTTGACGAACCGTGATTCCGTGTTCCCGTCTTCCTGGTTCTATCCTAAACTGTCGTGATTCAATATTTCATATCTTATATGTTCACATTAAAATCACTCTAGTTGTCCTTTCCTTAGCAAGACTTAAACAAAGTGCACAATGTCATAAGTGTAGGGGAGTTTACTCCCACATGCTTAAACATTAAGGACAGTGTTTATATCAAGTGTAGGGGACTTCTATTGAAGTACGTGGTCTTTTCCATGAATTTGCCCTCAGTTTAACCGGAAAATCTGATTTTTCGACATTTTTCAAAATTTTTAATCTATTTTGGCCTTGTAGTTTTTCTTTGCTATCGTTATTTACTTTCTTTGCAAAAAATAAAATTTAATAAAGTGGTTTTAAATTTTTCAAAGTCATGAATATTTTGACTCAACCCGAGTTTACTTATCTAAGTTTACTCTAGCTAGTATGCTTAACGTGTTTAAGTCAAGTTTTGCTAGGCTTTTATATAGGGAGCTTTAAAACGCGAAAGTCTTAACTCTCATAGGTTAAGAACAAGAACTTTTCGCAAGTTCCTATAATTGATCCTAGAGAGTCGTTTATCAAGGGATCTTTAAAACGCAAATTCTAAACTTGAAAGAGTCTAAGAAGATGCAAGATCCTATAGATGACTCGAAAACCCAAAAATTTGATTTAATTGGCTAAGCATCCACGAGTCTCATTCCTTGAGATTTTAAATTGTGGAGGACGAGAGATGATAGAGTCAATTATAAGTTTGGTATTCTTTTGTGAATTTATGTGAGTTGATTATAAGCCTATTCTCCCATCGCTTGCTAATATATTTATCTGCAATAAATAAGGTTGTACGATTTGAAAAGTTACTTAGCTTCTAGCCCAAGATCGTTTAAAAGTTGCTCGGTATTAATTAGAATTTATAGCCAAGGCATAACTTATTGAAGCGGGATGCGAAGATTGGCGAGTCCGAAAAGGCCCTAACAAGGCATGAGGGCTACATTTTGTTGCTAAAGATCCAAAAGTGATGTGAAGAATCATTTATCGAAAATCAATATGAAGGATCGAGACACACGACGAAAAGAAAAAACTACCCGAAAGATCATGGAGAAGTCTATCCAAAAAGGCCCTAACAAGGTATGAGGATAAATAAATCCAAGTCCTAAAAGGAGGCGGATCGTTGTATATCAAAGTCCAAAATAAAGATTGGAGAAAAATGAAGAAGTCGTGGTCCATGTATGAAGAATCTCTCAAAAAGTTCGAGTGAAGAAATTCCTATTATGAAGAGAAGACCATAATTTCAAGAACGTCTCTCAAGATTTGAAGTATGAAGTCGCTGCCAAATATCGGTCCGAGAAAGGTCTCAAATCGTGAAGCGAGTTATGCCAAGATATGAACTTTAAGAGGTCCCGAGAAGCAGTTTTAAAAGATTTTGTCCTTTAGCTAACTATTGATTAAATCGTCCCACTTTATTTTCAGCCTAAATAACTATTAAAATAAGTCAAAAATGCATCCTCGTGATCATTCAAGACAAAAATAAAATATAAGAGATAAACCTAGGAATAAGGGAGTCTAAGTGAATAATTAGCCCACATGAATTCATGTTAGTTTGCTAACTTATAATAACAATGATCTCGTTTTTAAGCTTGGTATGGGGAACGTGAAACTTGAGGATGATAAACGTTCATGGCAGCCTAAAACCAATGTAAGTCTTTAATTTCTTTACTTGTTTTCTATCTTCTTAACTTCCTTAAACTTTTAGTATTTAATAAAGGCCAAGGTGGGTTATTTATGATGGAAAATGTAAACCGTGCTTTAAAATTAATGCATTGCATGAGGGCATTGCAATGGTCAAGTGTAGGGGATTTAATAAGTGTGAAAACACTTATCCTTTTACCACTTATTTCCAATAATAACAAGACCAAAGCGTGTATTTTATGTCGTAAAAGTCGGAATTATGCGTGGTTTGTGTTTTTATTGTGTTTTAGGATCAAATGATGAAAAAGGAATAAAACACGGGCTTTCACGGGCTTTTATCGAAGAAAACGAGAAAAGACGAAGTCAAGAGATCAAGAGTTCTTAAAGAACGGATGTCCAAGACCTATTCTAAAGATTTATCGAAGAAAAAGTGTAAAGACGGAAGTTTAATGAAGTCGAAGAACTCAAGTCTAAATTAAAGAAGAAAATTACTAAGACACCCGAGACGACTTCGAGAAAAGACAAAGATTTAAATCGAGTCGAGAAGAAAAGAAAGAAGGAAGCACACCACACATGCACTTCCCATTTTCCCTATAAATACCCTCCTAATCACATTAAGTGGGTGGTTAGCTAATTTTACTTTCATTTTTATTTCTAGTCTTAGAGAGAGAAAGTTCCCAACTTTCTCTCACTAAGTTTTTCTTTGTTTTCATCTTTCAAGTTTTATGCTTTCATTAATATTTGTATTTGAGTTTCTTTAATCAAAAGTTTAAGTTTAAGTTTGTGTTCTTTAATCTCTTCCTACATTTCTTGGTTTCATTTTGCTTTTGATCCGAAAATTATAATCCATACGGATTGATTTCGTTTGATGTTTAAGTAGTTAAAAGGTTAATCTTTTTACTACTTATTAAGCTTTTATTTGGGTTAGGCTATAAGCTCTTTATGCTTATTGGCTTATTTCATGTTTTAGCTTAGTACATTTCGGATTATTAAAAAGGTTTTGTCTTTTTAAAGCTTCTTTTATAAAGTTTATGATTTCATGTTTTTAAAAGTTGTCAAATTTAAGCTAGTTGAGTTGTTTAAGGTTTGGTTAAGATAGCTTATTATACGTTCTTATTGCGTTCTCAGCTTACCACCATTTTCGGATAAATTTTGTATTCCATCGCAATATTAGGGATTATACACATTCCGACGGCTGCTTGTTTTGATCGCAATAACCCATTGTGGTTTTACTTTGCGATCACTTGGTATCTTCCCCCTTATTCCGATCTGGATTGCGATCGCTCATTGCGATCGCACATTCCGACGGTACTTAAGGTCTTGTTAAGTCAAAACGCTGCCAAAATTTTGTTAACTACTTTCCGATAGACAACATTGCGACAGAGGTATTTGGATTATTCCGATCTGAAATATTCCGATCTAGGACATTCCGACAGACATTACATTGCGATAGAATTGTTATTGTCGCATTCCGATGGGTATACTGATGAACATTCCGACAGCTTTACATTTGATTATTCTGATGGCTTTCATTTTGATACATTCCGATAGAACATTTTTTTAAGTTGTATATTTTAAGTGTTTTTTCTAAATAACTTTTAGTTTAAATTTCAAAAGCTTTAATCATTACTCAACGACAATTATCTGTTTTTAGTAGATAATCAACCAAACCATTTATTATTCCACCAAGAACAATTGAGTCACACTTTCTACCAATAATCAATTCGAAAAGATTCGGACGATAAAATTTTATACTTAACTAAAAGCTTTGTATTACACTCTTAGTCCTTCAATTTTGAAAGTTGTCAAGAAAGGTCCTTTGACTTTGATTGGCTTGTCACTTTTCATCCTCCTTTTGTCTTTTCTTCATCAATAAAGCTTGAATTCCTTTGTTTGCTCCATAATTGTATCGTTTTTCCTACACAAGCACAAACAACAAAACATACCCATAATATTGCTTTTATGAATCAAAATTAGGTATTTTGCTTTGTGTTTTAGGGTTATTTATGGTATAATTGATATGAGATTTCACTCATATCAAATCCCTTACACTCGATCATTGTCATGACCTCATGCAATGCCACATTTTAAAGCACCAATTTACACTTTTCTCATAATTAATCCACTTTGGACAATATGGAATGATTTTACACTACACTACACAATCTGATGTGTGATTTTGATTTATACAATGCAATGCAAAGAAAATCAATTCTATTTATATATTTTTGGATTTTATTGAAATGGTTTTGATGGAAATAACTCATAAAGAAATCAAATACTTTAATTAGGGCTTTGGTACCATGAACACTTATCATCCTCAAGTTTCACTTTCCCATACCAAGCTTAAAAACAAGATCATTGTTATCCATAAGTGAAAGTACATCAACTCATTCCTCTAAGACCGGTTATTATTTGAGCAAATTGCTTTTCACAAATTTGTCATTATTTAAAGCGTGAAATATAAGAAATGTAAAATCATAAAATAAGGAAGCACGGTTTTAATCCTAAGTAACCATCTTATCCATTACTCGAAAAACCGCCCACAATTGATATAAGTCCGACTCAAAATAATAAGTCATTCGTCTTATATGTAAGATCCTTATGTCATGCATTAATAAGTAGCTACACACTCGCTAAGAAAAGAAAAATAAAACTCACGCAACAATTTATATCCTCCGCCTTTTTGAGACTTTGGATCTTCAATCTCGCAACCCGTCAAGGTAATATTGGATTGGAGTAACTATCAAATCCCTGCAATCCTTGTGAGTGTAATATTGGAATTAAATAGCTACTATAATTAACACTTCACTGTCCCTCTTGGGAGTCTTGTATAATTCTTTTTTTTTCTTTTTCTCTTTTTTTGTAGCCACTCATTTTTTTTCCTAAGCCACTCTTATTTTCCTTTATTCCTTACAAATAAAGTTGAAAAGAATAAAAGGAAAAACACCCGCTAAGTATTAAGCATGACATATGTCTAGTACACATAAAACGTTCTAACTTAGAATCTTAAGACGCACTTATACCAACCACGAATGATTAGTCAAAAATGCATAAGAGACTACAAACTGATTAAAACCGTTCTTGATTATTTATTAACATATATACATGCGTTGACGAGAAAGTTAATGTAACGAAAGGGGATATAAAAGCCACAATTAATTAATATGAGGTTTATCTAGCCCTTTACACTTATTTCAAACTCTATCATCGATTGTTCACCATAGTTTAAAATCTCAAATAATGAGACAAGTGGATGCTTAGCCTAATAAACCAATAAAGGTCTACACGGTTAAGGCTACTAGCTAGAGTAAGCTTAGATAAGTAAACTCGAGTTGAGTCAAAGTATCCATGGCGGGCCTAATATGTCAAAGATATCTAAACTTGTTAAACCATATCCTTTATTATATTTTTTCCTTTTTATATATTTTTAATGAAAAACAAAAGAAGAAATATATACAATGCAAATGTGTTATGAAAAATGATTAATGCAAAAATTATGAATGCATATTTTTGGTGGCCAAAGTAGATCAAAAATTTGAAAAATGTTTGAAAAATAACTTTCCAAGTTATCATGAAGTCAATGAAAAAGTTCTAGGTAAGGTCACTTCGATAGAAGCCTACACTTAAGATAAACATTGTCCTCAATGTTTAAGAGTATTGGAGTAAACTCCCCTACACTTAGGACATTGATAACTTTGCTTAACCCAAGCTAAGGAAAGGTCTACTATAGTGAATTCATTTTAAGCACAATGTGGTTTGAAAATCACAATAGTAACGAAGTGAACCTGATACAAGGGCCTCCTCCATAAACTCCAATGCATGCGATGAGAGAGAGAAACCCTACAAACATCAAGAAGACAAAAGAGAGGCATACCCCTACACTTATCCTCAACAATATACCCTTATTCTATCCTACGACACTCTAGGCTAAAAGATCTAAGCCTAGTTATTCAAGCTTGATTTATGGAGTCTCTAGCTCGACTCTTCCTACAATGAATTAATTCATGGGGAAAATAGGGATCTCCTGGACCATTTCCACCAAAATGTCCTCCCTAGAGTAATGCTTAACACGGTGACCATTCACTTTGAAATTTGGGCCATTTGGTTGTGACAACTCAATAGTCCGATATGGAAATACTTAAACAATGGTGAATGGATCGGACCATCTTGACTTAAGCTTGTCCGCAAAGAGTTTCAACCTTGAGTTAAAGAGGAGAACCGGCTCTCCAAATTTGAACTCACGGTTCTTATCTTAGCATCATGCAATTTATTAGTCTTTTCCTTGTAAAGCAACGATTTTTCATAGGCATTGGCTCTCAATTCATCCATCTCATTAAGTTGGTCTTTCATATGTGAACCGGCTTGGTTTAAATCAAAGTTAGCCCATTTGAGAGCCTATGAAGCCTTATGCTCTAACTCGAATAGGAGGTGGCATGCTTTTCCATAGACAAGCCTATATGGAGTACAACCAATTGGTGTCTTAAAAGCCGTCCTAAAAGCCAACAAAGCATCATCAAGCTTATCCGACCAAGAAGCTCGATGCTCTCCCACTGTTCTTTCTAAAATCCTCTTTAAACCATGATTTGTGACCTCGGTTTGCCCATTGGTTTAAGGGTGATACGCGGTAGAAAGTCTATGGTTAACACCATACATCTTCATGACTCTTGTAAATTGATCATTACAAAAATGAGTCCCACGATTACTTATGATAGCCCGAGGTACACCAAATCTAGTAAATAATTGCTTCATGAACTTTACTACAACTCTAGCATCATTGATAGGCAAGGCTTTAGCCTCAACCCACTTTGAAACATAGTCCATGGCTATGAGTATGTACTTATTTCCCTTTGATGATGGAAAAGGTCCCATGAAGTCTATAGCCCATACATCAAAAATCTCACACTCTTGTATGCAATTTTGTGGCATCTCATCTCTTTGATTTATTTTTCCTTGTCTTTGACAAACATCACAAAATTTCACCATCTCTTGGGCATCTTTGTAAATTGAAGGCCAATAGTAACCCGAATCAAAGACTTTCTTGGCCGTGTAGTTGGGCCCAAAATGCCCCCCGTGGGTCCTTTATGACAAGCTTTAAAGATCTTAAATGCTTCGGGCCCATCTACACAACGTCTTATGATTTGGTCCGCACATTGCCTAAAGAGGTAAGGGTCATCCCAAAAGTAGTATCTTGCTTCCTTAAGAAAACTTTTCTTTTGTTGGGAAGTGAGACCCTCAATTAGCACATCCCCCACAAGATAGTTTTCAATATCCGAAAACCAAGGGGTGGCATCCTCTTGTGAAGATATAGACATGAGATCCTCAAGTTGAAAGGATCCATTGATTTCCTTATGTGGTAATTCACCTTGAAAAGGATGCTCAAGTCTACTTAAGTGATCCGCCGCTAAATTCTCGGCTCCTTTCTTATCACAGATCTCTATAGAAAACTCTTATAGAAATAAAACCCATCTCAAAAGCCTAGGCTTAGCATCTTGCTTTGTCATGAGATACTTGTGAGCGGAATGATCCGTATACACTATGGTCTTAGAAAGCACAGGATAGGGTCTAAATTTCTCAAAAGCATAAATAATAGCAAGCAACTCTTTTTCTGTAGTGGTATAATGAAGTTGAGAACCCGTCATTGTCTTACTCGCATAGTGTGTAGGTTAGAAATACTTATTGACTCTTTGTCCCAAAACGGACCCCACGGCATAATCACTAGCATCACACATGAGTTCAAAAGTCAAATCCCCATTTGGTGATACCAAAACGGGAGCCTTAGTCAACTTTTCCTTAAGAATCTCAAAAGAGTCTAAACACTCTTGTGTGAAAATGAAAGGAGCCTCTTTTTCCAAGAGGTGGGTCATGGGTCTTGATATCTTAGAAAAATCTTGTATAAAACGTCTATAGAAACCCGCATGACCCAAAAAGCTCATAACTCCTTTCACCGTGGTAGGTCGGGGATGTTTGGCAATAACATCCATTTTAGCTCGATCCACTTCTAAACATTTATTTGATATCTTATGTCCCAAAAATATCCCTTCTTTGACCATGAAATGGCACTTCTCCCAATTTAAAACAAGACGTGTTTCTTCACATCTCTTAAGCATACGTTCTAAATGGAAGAGACAAGAAGTGAATGAATCTCCAAAGACCGAGAAATCATCCATGAAAACTTCCATAGTGTGTTCAATCATGTCATGAAAGATTGCCATCATACACCTTTGGAATGTCCCCGGGGCATTGCACAAGCCAAAAGGCATTCTCTTATAAGCAAATATGCAACAGGGACAAGTTAATGTGGTCTTTTCTTGAGCCTTTCGATCAATGGTATTTGGAAATAAACCGAGAATCCATCTAGAAAGCGATAGTACTTATTTCCCGCTAAGCGTTCAAGCATTTGGTCCATGAAAGGTAATGGGAAATGATCTTTCCTAGTGGCATCATTAAGCTTCCTATAGTCAATACAAACTCTCCAACCCGTGACAAGTCTAGTGGGGATTAGCTCATTGTTCTCATTAGGCACAATGGTGTTCCACCCTTCTTAGGAACATAATGCACCGGGCTAACCCATGGAGAGTCGGAAATGGGGTAAATCATACCCACATCAAGGAGTTTGATAACTTCCTTTTTGATGACCTCATGTATTTTTGGGTTAACCCTTCTTTGTTTTTGAATGGTGGGTTTGTAATCATCCTCCATAAGGATTTTGTGTGTACATAAATTTGGATCAATTCCCCTTATGTCGGATATTTTCAAAGCTATAGCTTTCTTATGTTTCTTAAGCACCTCTATGAGTTTCTCATTCTCATCATCTTTCAAGTCTTTAGCTAGGATAACGGGTAATTGGTCCTTTACCTCTAAGAAAGCATATTCAAAGTGTGATGGAAGATCCTTAAGCTCTAGGGAAGGTGGACTCTCCATGGAAGGTTTCACTAAGGATGGATCATCATTGATAAATTATTGTGGAGCTGGTGAAGGAATGGGATCCTCATTGAGTAACTTTTGGATAGTTAGAATGTCTTATTCCCAATTAATGGGAGAATCATCATTACCAAGAAAGTTAGACTAAAATTCCTCTAAGATTAAATCACTCTCTCTAAATGGTGTTAGGGAGGGAGCAATTGAGGAAACGGTATCCACATGTGGCAGGTTCTCACTATCATTCTTACAAGCTTCATGAAAATGTTCATCACACCTCATCAAGAACATCTACTATGTTAATTTTTTCACAACTTTGAGATTTCTTAGTGACTTTTCCCAACTTAAACACTACTTTCTCATCCTCAACTCTCATAACTAGTTCTCCTTCCGCCGCATCAATAAGAGTACGACCCATCCTCAAGAAAGGTCTACCAACAATAAGAGGAACTCACGGGTCCATATCATAGTCAACAACTACAAAATCCGCGGGGAATGTGAATTTATCAACCCTACAAACACATTCTCTGCAATGCCCACCGGATAAGCTATGGTACGGTTTGCTAACTCAAGGGTCATCCTAGTAGGAGTGAGCTTGGGAAGAGAGAGTTTTTTCCAAACTGATAAAGGCATGAGATTAATGCTTGCCCCAAGATCCGCTAGTGCCATGCAATTTTCCACCCCATGAAATTTACAAGGGATCAAAAATCGCCCTGGATCTCTAAATTTTGTGGGTAAAGTCTTCAGCAACACGGCGGAGCAATCCTCATTAAGTGATATGTTAGGTGTATTCACCAACTTTTCTTTATTGGAGAGGTGGTCGTTGAACATTTTAGCAAACTTTGGCATATAGGCTAGAGCTTCCACAAAGGATATGTTGATGTTCAATTGTTTGAACATTCTCAAAAATTTAGAGACTTGAATATCATCCTTATTTTTAAGCTTCTCCTTTCTTAATCTTGATGGGTATGGAAAGCTTGGTTTTGGTGTAGGTTGAGTAGTTGTTGTTGAAGGGTTCTCTTTGTTGGTTTCTTTATTGATAGGTGTGGAAGATGAAGGAGTAGTATGTTGATCCCTATAATCGTTGGGCTCAATGGTTATGAACCATTATATCTAGGTTGATCATCGTTCATATGATAACATAGCGGAAAAGAACAATGATCATGAACAAAGTGTTTAGGCACAAGACACATGAATTAAAACAACGATTGTTCATTATATTAATAACAAACAACCACTAGACGTGTATACATTGAATCCCACGTCTAGTGCGACACACACTTTAGGTTTACATTGTGATTGAATAATATTATATTAAAACCTACGTCCTATGTTTTCTTTATATACTAGAAAACATAGCTTACAAAGAAAGCTAAAGTAATAAAAAGACTCCAACGGCTTGTTCTTTTGCAACTTGTACTTTTTAGCCCTTGTCTTCTTATTTTGTTGTGTTTTGACTTATCAACTTAATAATTCGACCCAACAATCTTCCCCTAGTTGATGATGTCAAAACACTCCTCTTAAGCATGAATCCTTTGTATGTAGTACATGATCTCCAAGAAGCTTCCCCTTAAGTATAACACATATTCTTCCCCTTTTTGACACATCAATAGGGAATATGTGAAAGTATGCAATCTTGTAGATTCTCCAAAAGTAGCTCTATGTAATGATCCTGAAGAAAAATAAATAAAGTATTCTTGATGCAGAAGTAGAATACCACAAACCTATGTTCCATGTCTTGTTTATCCATGTGATGAAGAACTTATACCAGAGTGAGAAATATAAGTAGACCTCGATCCCTTGTCAATATTCTCATCCTTTGTGAGACACTGAGCACGATAATGTAACTCCTTCAAGTGTTTATGACAAGTCTTCGTCACCAACTATGTAAGCACGAACAAGTTACCTTTAAAGTCAGTGGCTGGAAGTCCATGACTTTAAGATATGATAGAACACAAACTCGCGAAAATCTTCTTCAATCATCAAACTTCCCATAAGAATTCTTCCCCTTAAGCTAACACCTCTTCATGACAAGTCTTAATGAACCAATATCCTCATATGTAAAAGTTAGAAGTCGAATAACTCTTTCACAAGGCTATCCCGATTACATATTCGAATATTAAACAAAGTCTTCATGAATTATTGCTAACTTACTTAAAAACCATTTACTCCTTGTAAAAATATCCGAGCCATTAATATCATTATGATATTCTATATTAAAACGGAGATTCCATGTACCTTAGTGTGTAAATAACTCCTTTTTGTGTGCTCAAAACGTCTAATTTTCTCAAACAGCAGCAATCAGTGTGTTACCCGAGATCCTCTTTTGTCCAATATCCACATTCATTACCCGATATCGGACAAGGCGTATCAGCGTTTGAAGAAAATATCTCGGACAACACTGTCAACCTATCAGTGTTGACTTATTCCTGTCAGCGTCGAAACCCTTTCTGTCAGCGCCCAAATAACAAACGTCAGCGCCAACCTTATATCCTGTCAGCGTTCATTCTTCGTTCTTATCAGCGTTTCACCAAAACTTTATCAACGTTAAAACAATGAATATAAACGTCACACTTCCTTGTTATAACCGTGTGAACACAAGCATTTTTCCACCAATAGGAATAGTTTCTTTGTGTGAACACTTCTTGTTTTGGCAGATCATGTGAACACAGTAACACAATTTACAATTTAACCGTGTGAATACATAACGTTTCCACCAATAAGAAACGAATGATTTACTCATCCTCATGTGAATAACCGTATACTGGCATGTAGCAGATTCGAATCTTAGGGTTTTGTTTTGGGCCGTGTGAATGCAAGATATCCAAACCGTGTGAAAGCATAAGATATTCACCAATCAGGAAGCTATCACCGTGTGAACGATTTCCTTCTCTTGGCCGTGTGAACGCATAGCTATATGAACGTGTGAATATAAACAATTCTTAGCCAATCAAAGAGCTTAATCCGTGTGAACATATAATTCTCCACCAATGAGAATGAAGTAACCTACGGTAATACCATGGAAGATCATGTCGAGGAACAAAGCTTTAGATAAAAATATTAGGGTTTTGGTCATGTGCATACAGTAACACAATAACGAATCTCTTCATGCAGATAAACGTATGGCCATGAATAAGATATACGTAGCACTTTGACCTTTGCTGCTTGTACCTTCTTCCAAACTCGAACATCACATCAGCAACTCTTCTGTTTTAAAAACTCAATCTAGGGTTTATAGATTTCGAACATCGAAACCCTAATTAGGGTTTGTAGATTAACCATAGATCCTGAATTAACAGCCACCAATTTCACAAAATCCTGCTTTTTATGTAGATCTAGGGTTTGAAGAAACCCTAGTTCATGATTTCATGTGAAAGCAGAAAACTGAAAATCTGCCATCAGTCAACTTCGACGCTTAATAACTTTTGCTTGGGGATAAAACTCGACAATCCCTCCGGTGGATGTTTAGATCTATGTATGTAGAACACACATAAAAAATTTCGTGACGATCCAACGGTCCAATCAAAAGTTATGACCTTCTGAATACTGCTGCGCACACAAAAACGTCCAGAAAAACTCCATACGAATTTTTCTTTTCTTCACCATACACGAACACCTCGTCGGACCTAGATATCACGAGCCTTAGGCTCTGATACCAATTGTTGATCCCTATAATCGTTGGGCTCAATGGTTATGAACCATTATATCTAGGTTGATCATCGTTCATATGATAACATAGCGGAAAAGAACAATGATCATGAACAAGGTGTTTAGGCACAAGACACATGAATTAAAACAACGATTGTTCATTATATTAATAACAAACAACCACTAGACGTGTATACATTGAATCCCACGTCTAGTGCGACACACACTTTAGGTTTACATTGTGATTGAATAATATTATATTAAAACCTACGTCCTATGTTTTCTTTATATACTAGAAAACATAGCTTACAAAGAAAGATAAAGTAATAAAAAGACTCCAACGGCTTGTTCTTTTGCAACTTGTACTTTTTAGCCCTTGTCTTCTTATTTTGTTGTGTTTTGACTTATCAACTTAATAATTCGACCCAACATAGTAGGTGTAGGATTAGGAGGTGTAGGTGTTGAAGTTGTAGAGCTTGAAGGTGTTGAGTTTGATGTTGTAGGCTTATCACAAGGTGGAACTATAGTAGGATTAACCAAAGGAGGTGTAAGAGGCATTGTAGTATCAATAGTTGTCTTTCCACTCCTTGTTGTGATTGCATTAACATTATCCCTTGGATTTGTTTGTGTGTTTGAAACTAGAGCACCTTGTGGTCTTTGATTGAGAAGCATCATAAACCTCTTGTTGGTTTTTTCATTCATAGCTCTTATTTGATCATGTGTTCTCTTTTCACTTTCACGAATCCTTCTTTCGGTTTTTTGGCTCATCTTTTGAAGTAGCTCAAAGGTATCACTTTTCCCATATCCTTGATTTTATCCTTGATTTTGTCCTTGATTGTGGAAAGGAGGAGGAGGTGGGTGAAATCCTTGAGTCTTTGCATGAAAGTTGTTTCCTTGATGTTGAAAGTTATTGGGTGCTCTAAAGTTGTTGTGTCCTTGGTAATTTAGCCTAGGCCCTTGATTTCTTTGAAGTAATTGAGGAGGGTTTGTTTGGTTTTGGGTGGGTGGATGGGGTGAAAATCCGGGTTGAGGAAGGTAGTTATTTGACTTGTAAGATATATGGTTAGGGTTGATGTTAGGTTTGAAGTGCTCTCTTTGTTCATCTTGATAAGCATAACATTCACCTTGATAATTTTGAACCTTGTCACATTGCAGATAAGAATGAGGTCCTCCACATATCTCACAACTTATGGTAATAGCATTCACATCATTGGAAGAGTTGTTCAAAGAAAATTTCATAAGGGCTTGGATCATCTCTTGATTCATCTTTTGATTCTTTTCCATTACTTGAAGTATCTCATTGTGACTCTTGAGGAGTTGAGTATCAATGTATGTATGAGAACTTTCTTTCACAACATAGACCCTCTCATCTCTTTGGTTATTTGTTTGCACCATGGATTTAGTCTCAATAATGTCCCATGCCTCTTGTGTGGATTTGGAAAGAATGATCCTAACCACGGAGGAGTTGAGGGAATCTTGATGATGTGGTCTTAATCCATTGTAGAAAGTATTGATTTGATGAACTTGGTTAAATCCATGATTGGGGCATTTTCTCAATAACTCCTTGAACTATTCCCAAGCATCACTAAATGTTTGATCATTCTTTTGTTGAAAACCAATAATTAGGTTTCTCAAAGTAGTGGTTCTTGATGGAGGAAAGAACTTGTTCACAAACTTCTTGGTAAAGTCCTCCCAACTGGTAATGCTCTTAGGAGGTTGTCTATCTAGCCAATACCTAACATTACCCTCTAAGGAGAATGGAACTAAGATCAACTTAATGGCATCATGAGGGACCCCATTATACTTAAGTGTATTGCGTATGTTCAAAAACGTCTTGATATGATCATGGGGGTCATCCATGGGTCTCCATAAAAAGGGTGTAGAAGAAACCGTAGTAATCATGTTTGTCTTAAGTTCAAAGGTGTTTGCGAGTATCTCGGGTATAACAATGGCATCGGCATTCCCCTCCACATTTGATTGGAGGATCTCCATCAATGGTCTATTATCAACAGCGGCCATGGCTTCTTGTGAGTTGTTCAAAGCACGATGCTCGGGATCGGCTTGATGGACGGTGTTGTTCTTATTCTTTCTCTTGTTCTTCCTTTTGGGAGGAAGGGGTACACCAAAAGGTATGTGTGCACGCGCTCAATTGCGCATGCAACTCAACTCGAGGAGTGAGAGAGGAGCTCTCGATCGACTTTGGAAAAGAAGGGATTATCCTTTCTGAGACTTAATAAGTAATATCCACAAGAAAGTATAGTATATGTAAGTAATACTTGGGTTGCAAAAATCCCAACAAGCTTTCCTTCTTAGAATACTCACTAGTGAACAGGGGGAATGAGATGGTGCATAGCTCTTAAGTACCTTTTTCCCTTAGGCTTGCATTTTATAGCAAAGCCGCCTATCTATTCACTTTGGTAGTTCGTATTCTTCGAATTCTTGCCTATTGAAAGTATTTATCTATTTTTGCCTTTAATTTACATTGATTGATACACGAACTTAGGACCAGAACGCCCCCAAGCACGGTGTATTGCCTTGGCAATACTTATGGAAGTATGTGCATTGAGTGTTCGTATCTACGTATATGTATTTACATATAATAATATATCAAAATTATTTTTGTATTTATTGAATTTTTAAGAAAATATAGTATGTACGTAAAAACGATGGAAACCAGTATATACAATATATTTTTGGTGTAATCTTTTAGGAAAAAGATTACTTTTTGAGTTTTTTTATTTTTTTGGTTCAATTCTTAGGAAAGAATTGATTTTGTGGTTTTTTATTTTTTTATATTTTTATATTTTTGATTTTTTTTAATCTTTTGGATTTATGATACGTAAAAGGAACGCTCACGAGGTGAACGGATCCTAAATTCTAATCGAAACCGTCAATCAATAGTCTCTCGTAATGTCATGAACCGGCAGCGGCTCCATTTAATATATGATCTTATTCATGTTCGTATTTCCCAACTCACGACAAATTGAAAGTCCAATTAACCTCAAGTTTTACATAGTTTTTGGTGTTAATAAAGGTTTTTGGTATCTATGTCTATTTCAAAGAATCACGTAAAAAGGTAAAAATATTATAGCTACGTAACCGTAAAACAAGTTGCAATTACCACACTTAATGCAAATTTTACAAATCTTAAATGCACAAATGTAGAATTGCTCAAAATGTAAAGAAATTAAAAGTACAAGGACCAAATATGTAAATTCAAAAAGTAAAAGGGCTAGAAATGTAAAATGTAACAAACTTTAACAACTACTTAACAAACTTTCAAAACTGATTACCCAAAATGTAACAAACTAAAAATATAAGGGCTTATCAATGCAAACCCTTAAAAGTTCAATTAACAAAGCTGATTACAAAAGTTCTGAAAGTTTGAGTACTGTTTTGCAATTAAACAAGAGTTATAACCAAAAACGGGCTAACACACTCCAATAAGCTCGTATGAGCTTATTTCTTGACCAAATAAGCTCTACTTTTTTGCAAAACACTTAAAATTAAATTTAAGCTAGGCTTGTAAAAGGAATCTGGTTGAAATCAAGTAAAACTCGAAATAGCTTATCTTAATAAGCCCAAAATAAGCTATAAGCTGAATGAGACATCCACTATCTGTTTTTTATTGAAACTGATTAAGCTAGTGATAAGAGGACTGGAATGTCAAAAATCATGAAAAATGGTCCAGTCAATAAGCTGGAATCTCAAAATAAGTAAAAAGTGGTTATCATTGACTTTTCTTGCATAAAAAGCTGATTTTCACAAAAATCACATAAAACATGTTTGTGCATAGGTTTGTGAAAGAAACAGACAAGTTTTATGAAGTAGAAATGTGGGAATCAGTTAAGCAGTTTGACTTTATCATAGGGAATTGAATTTGCTCAACAGCTTATTAATAAGCTAATATCTTGTTCAAATCTAAAGATTGTATGGTCTCACTTAGCAATTCTGAAAGTTCATATATTGAGCTATGACTGGGAACAAAAATCAGCTAAAAACATCCACTAACAAAGATTTGAGAGGTGATTAAAGATTGCTTGTTTTTTGCTTATGAAACTGACCCAAAGTTTTTCTATGCAGTTTGCCTTTTTGACTTGAAATTTGACCACAAAGCTTTGTAATATGACTTGCAATGACCTATTGAGTATGTGTGAACTCAAAAACAACAAGTTTCAACTGCTGATTCACAAAAACCACTTTGATCCAAACACTAGTTTTAAGCTGATATGAAAACTTTACAAAGGCAATCTGATCAAAAGGTTTTGACAGCAAAAGAAACTTATCAGATCTTGTTTACTAACACAAATGAAACACTATCACACCAAAATCCAGCAAGTTAACACTCTAGAGCACAAAGTAGCTAACTGATGAATATTAAGCAGGTTTAGACCAAAATTATCAAGTTGGAACTAATAAGGAGCAAAGAAAATGACTAACTAACTAACAAAACATAACAAAGAGACCAATTGAACAACAAATCAATCACAATTCAGTAGATAAGCTATGTATCTAGGAATTAAGCATGGCAAAGCAGTTTAATGGCACTTAAAATGAGAATTTGATTCCTTTTAGCTAAGAAGCCTCCTCTGATGGAGTAGTTAGGCGCTGAGCCAACTAATATCAACAAGAACATCAACTATCAACTACCATTAACCATCAAATCATCACCATCATCAAGCAATGATCTCCCCTGCAACATTCTGATCTTTTGGCTATGGGAATGAACTAGAACCGTCTGAACTCAGCTACAAGTTTCCAAAACACATCAACAATCTCTATTTATCTTGTTTGATCAATAGAACAAAACAGTAACAGGATAAGTAGGAGAATGCAGAACTGAGAAGAGATTTGATATGAAAAGTGAAAATGAAGGTTTATTAATGGCGAATTGTTTGTTACAAAGTTGTTACAAGTATAACTAACTACCTCAAGTGGTTGTCAATCACTTGAGGTTAGTTGTTAACTAGAAATCTAACTGAAATTGGGGGAAATATAAAGTCTGTGTTTTTTCACACACTAAGTACATTACACAAATGAAGAACAGCTAGGCTATTTATAGAGAAATTCTAGAGTTAGTTGGGGATGAGTGACGTGTTCAAGCCAATCCCCAGCTTCCACGTGTACTTGATAGCTCAATTGAATAAATCTGTTGAAGAACACAATAGGGGTTTTTCATTTGAGTTGATTTCTTACTAATTGGATGGTTGGAGTGTACTCGTCTTGTGATTTAGAGCACTTTTGATGTAGAACACTTGATCTAAAACTCACTCCTTCTTAATATTGATTATGGGCTCGTTTGAATATTGAAGAGACACGTGTTTTGATGTTATTGGTAGAGAGAGTTAAACACGGATCATTATCCAATTTCTAAAATATGATTGGCTAAAACAATGGCTAGTGGGCAGCACTATGGAGACTTTGTTATTAATTGTGGGCGGCTGTGAGTGGCCAGCTGGCATGAGGTGGCAATCCATGTACACAAATCCTTGGCTTCTAATTGGTTCATTTCTCTACACACGGATTAAAGATAACTTGACTTCATTTCGGCAGATTTAACCCCTCAAGTTTAGGCAGATTCATGTTTTAAGCTTGGAACTTCAATACCTTGTGATTTTAGGCCCTTTGACTTCTTGTTTGACCAAAATATGCCCCTTGACTTGTTGACTTGATAGTTGACCATATTTAACTTTGTTCTTGACTTTCTCATAATTGCACTCTTAGTCCTTTAACTTTGAAAGTTGTCAAGAAAGGTCCATTGACTTTGATTGGCTTGTCACTTTTCATCCTCCTTTTGTCTTTTCTTTATTAATAAAGCTTGAATTCCTTTGTTTGCTCCATAATTATATATTTTTACCTAAACAAGCACAAACAAGAAAACATACCCATAATACTGCTTTTATGAATCAAAATTAGGTACTTTGCTTTGTGTTTTAGGATGATTTGTGATATAATTGTATGAGATTTCACTCATATCACCCTCCTCTAGCTTGGACATGGCCCAACGGTTTTCCTCCTCTTGTCTTAGATAATGATGCCTTCTCATCGTCTAGGTATTGGATGGATCCGGCATTTATACTGGAAACAACACGCAGACGTGCGAGTTCAACCTTGGCACATACAAGCTCATGGTCTTTTTGCTTTATCGCTTGTTTGATTTTCATGTCCACTTGTGCCAGGCGCTCAGACAGATATGACACCTTGTTTTTCAAATGCGAGGCTAATGTCACTTCCTGCGACGAGACTGTGTCCAACTCCGTCATTAGCATTTCGTCGGATAGATTACTCAGGATTTGGGCGCGCCCGGGAGGGTTTATATTGTAGTGGAAGTCCGCACATTCGGTCACATTACCCAGTGTGCATGAGCGCGCACACTTCTAGGGAGGAAGGAATCTTGGGGATGTCCAGGTGCCGACGTTAATCTTGGTCGCTGCAATATATGGGCTAAAAATTTGACATCCTGCAAGTGTTAGAAAGGGGCTCATTTGTTCAAAAGACCATAAGGAGCGGAAGTGTGATATACCTTGATACATGTGTATTTTCACACGGCCTTGAAAGCATGCCCCATAAAGAGGTATCGGTGCGCGGTCTGGTGTGCAGTGTCCTGCTCCTCTTAGGGATTTGATCTTTTGGGGAGCAGAGTAACCTTTTGTAGCTGGGGACAGCGAGCGAGCTGTCCTCGTGGTCCACTTCTTCTGACGACGACTCCATTATGCAGGTCACACTCCGAATGGGAGTGGAATTTAGTGCGACTGTCCTCTCTGTACCTCTACTGGTCTTCGGGAGGGTGTGACAACCATGGTTTTGGGGTTCGTCACTTAGACTATAGTTTAGGGTGTTTTGTGCAAATATGTGCTTTTATGAGCTTATGTGTTTATTTTGTGTGTTTGGAGTAAGGTTTGGATATCGTTTATGGGTATATGGTACTCATAAGTAAATCGAGGAACGGTTATTTCATGTTCATGACCTCACAAGGTAGTGACTATGAAATGAGATGGTGTTTTTCGTGGTTTTTCGTGGTTTTACGTATACGTATATGTATTATAGAAAATCGTATTTTTACGATTTATGGTTTAGCATTTAGAGGTCTCGGATGAGGTAATTAGTCACAGAAGTATTTTTTGGGATGGTTTTAAGTCATTTAGGACTTAGTTAATTATTTTATTTCATATTTCAAGAGTTTTTATAAAACTGTATATTTTACGTC
Source organism: Glebionis coronaria (assembly GCA_025667525.1). NCBI lineage: Eukaryota > Viridiplantae > Streptophyta > Magnoliopsida > Asterales > Asteraceae > Glebionis > Glebionis coronaria. The sequence continues at coordinate 278,093,490 of CM046882.1, read as the reverse complement.
TTTTACGGTATACGCGTAAATTTGACTAGTTTTACGGTTTTGAGGTTCGGGAGGCTTTAGGAGCTAAAATAAATTAAGGGAATTTAAGGTAATAATAACTAATAGATAATTTACAGTAATATAATTAAAAATAAGTCATCCATAGGGTGTTGGACTTGATTTTGGGCCGAATTTTGCTTAAGGAAAGGAAGGGGAGCCCAGTTTGAGTACTATTATGCTTCCTGGTTAGTTTTAATTACCCATATTACTCCCTTTAACCCAAAAAACAAATTTATCCTTTACATAACTCTAATCTCAGTCGTTTCAATCAATGGAGGAGCAAGAAAACCCAATTATTCAATTAGGGTTTAAGGTACACACTAAAACTATGACAATTAACGTTTAATTTACGTATATGTAACTTAATATGATGGATTAGGGTTGAGATTCATAATTTTTTATTAGGGTTTGTTAATGAATTTTAATTAGTGATGTAATTAATGGGTTTTTATCATTGGAAATCATTTTTAGGTTTTAATTAAGGTTTATGTATGATTAATTAGGTTAATCATATTAAATTCGTCATTAAAAACTGGGCCGAATTTTTGGGTTATTGTTTTGACCATATCTGGAGTTTTACAAACTTTTAAATTTCGATCTTGGTACCCCTGGAAAGGTATTTGAGTTTAGTTTCAAATGCAAGAAACGAGAACTAAATTGGAGGTAGGGAACTGGGTCAAAAACAGGTTACAACAGTCGGAGGTCAAATCAGTTTTGAAATCAGTCGGGTTTAAATTAATGTTTTAAGATGTTTAGGGTACTTAGAAGTATAATTGTACCTTCAAACGAGCATGAGACTTAGATTATATATTAAATAAAAGATCTGGAAGAGGGCTCAACAAATGGGTTAGGGTAAGACCCTCTAAATATAACAAACTTTTCGTATGTTTAAAATCAGTAAATTCTGGATAGGTAAAAGTATATATATATATATATATATATATATATATATATATATATATATATATATATATATATATATATATATATATATATATATATATATATATATATATATATATATATATATATATATATATATATATATATATATATATATATATATATATATATATATATATATATATATATATATATATATATATATATATATATATATATATATATGTATATATATATATATGTATATATATATATGTATATATATATATATGTATATATATATATATATATATAAATATATATATATATATATATATATATATATATATATATATGTGTGTGTGTGTGTGTGTGTGTGTGTATGTGTGTGTGTGGAGGTCTTAAAAGTAGCTTTAAGGTTGAGGCCAAATTGAGAGTTAGCTAACACATGTAAAGGCATAGGGTGTTAATTTGGTTAAGGGGGTGTGTTGTCCCATATATTTAGATGATATAATACGAATTTAAGAAAGAAAATAGATGAAGAAGATGAATTCTAGAGAGATAAAGTAGTGAGAGAAAGTAGAGAGAAGAGATGATTAACTTGGTGAATATTAGATTAGAGAAATGAGAAAAAATGAACAACCAACCCTCCTAACATGCAAGGAGGGTAGTATATATAGTCCACCCACATGCGGGCTTTAATAGGCTATATATTGGGCCGGACTTGTCTTTTAGACTTTAATTAGTTTAAATCCAAGCCCGTAAACCATGACTAATTAACTACCTATTACAACGTTCTAACTAATATTACAATAATAACCTATGACCGAGCATTCTTGTTTGACTCAATATTTTGAGGCTAACAATCTCCCCCAATGTGAGGTCAAACCCTTTTGATATTTGGAGATCAATGGAGATTATGAATCTCGTCATAAATGAGTCTTGAACGTGTAACAGTAGTTTTGTTTCTTCATGCCGTGATCTTTGAGCCTTTGTCATTGTCTTTCGACTTAGTCTTTTATCTTGAGATCTTCAAATCATTCTTGACTTGTCTTTGCCATCTCGCGATCTTGTGTCTTCATCCACATGCTCACACTATTAATTGTTGAATAAGTCTTTGGGCATGAATATGTGGTTTTGAATCTATGACTTTGCTGAGTACACCGTGATGCCACCTTCTTGAAACAAAACATAGACACGGACTGAATGGCTTTGACATTCGTCCTAAATCGGTAGTGTTTTACCTCCGGTCGGTGAAGACCGTTATACGATATTAAATACCATACCTGTGATTAGGTAGATTCAATTAAGAATCTCCTTGACAGGGTTTCTCGGCTGTACTAGTCGTTCTCTTTACTCGACCGTCTCAAAGCAAGACTGCGAACATAAAGAGTGAATCAATTGGATAAATATCCGCTTGATTAAAGTCGTCAATTCAAATTCCTGGAAAAAGTTTGATTCATTAAGAATCTTACCATTGTTGCATTCCAGTTGACACAAGTTTGATTCATAAGAATCTCGCAAGTCACCTACCGTAGCGCTGTTTGATGTTGACGCTAGAAGGATTTCCATTCGTCACTGTGAATATTAATGAATATCACTCTGAATGTTCTGGCAAGACCATAAAGATATTGCGTAGAAACCTGAAACTTGTTAGAATCAATTCAGAATCAAACCATTGTTTCTTTTCAGTTTTATATGTTCAATTCATAAAGAATCTTGCATATGACCTACCGCAATGCTGTTTGATGTTAACACTGGAAGGATTTCCACTCATCATTGTGAATACTAAGTAGTATCACTCTGAGTGTTATAGCAATATCGCAAGGATATAGCGTAGGACTCTCTTTATCTTCATCCGTGTGTCCTAACGAGATTTGATTGATCTCTTGGCTCTAGACTCGATTTGTGCACTTTTAGTGGTCGGAGGCTGGAGCAGATTCCACCTATTCAATATCAACTATCTCGGAGTGAGAAAGTCAATAGAAGTCGTGTTGATCTCCGTGACAATAAAACAAACTTCTTTTAAGAGAAGCCTGAGTAGCTAGGAAAGGGTTGTGCTTCACATCACTGGGTCCATGATGAGTTGTCTTCATGATGTGTTTACCCAGTTTCTGCCTAAGTTGTATGGAGGGCTAATTTCTATACACCCTTTATCCTTACATTTCTTTTTCATTCTTCAACCCCTTCAATGCTTACCAAGACATCATTACTAGCACCTTGTTGTAATTGTTCCAGTGCTAGCATCAGTACTTAGTCGGCATTCAGCTACGTTCACATTCTACTCCATCTTTCTTGAGGACTTCTAATAATCTATTGGATTGTCCATGGGAAGATCCCTCTGTTTCTGGTTGGATCATAGGACATAAACCTAACCACCCTTTTGACACCAATAACGTCGTGAATTAAAGATGTTGTGGGCATTTAATCGTTGATGAGACTGCTTTTATACATAGTCTCATCGTCCAAAATGGGCTTAAAATGCATTAAATATCATTAAAAATGCCAAATATATGCTCGTGTTTGTTGCTTGTGTATTTTAGGTACGGGTATTGAGGAAAAGACAAAAAGATCACAAGAATCAATCAAAAACGAACACGGGAAACGAAGCCGCACAAAGAACCGGACCCGAATCCTGAATTTCAAAAATGACCTTGAAGTTTTGAAGATTGGCAAGAATGGTCCCTCAAGAATTGAAGACTTGTCATTTTATACCCCTGTAAAACCTCAAAATTAATTATGGGTCCCTAAAATGTCAAGAGTTTACAAGAATAGCCCTTGGAGAATGGTCAAATTACACAAAAGATCCTTGATCAAAGTTTACAAAGTGATTGGGCCAAATTTGACAAGCTGTCCAAACTTTTAACAAAGGGAGAAGAGTTGTTGGCTGTTTAAACTTTATTTGAACACAATTGGGGAGTATAGGGGGCAAACCTGGCCAGACAAACAACTTCAAACCCACCACTCTCCTACTGACACCTCACCCCACTACCCCCTCCATCCAACCAAACGCCTCCACCTCACCCTCATACTACACGTCACCCCACCACCAGTTATTAAACCAAGTCAAACAAAGTCAAACCAGATTTTCCCACCTAACACTTAATTTAAAAATTAAACCAGATTAAAACTACACTATTTATCATCCCCCCATCCCATAAACCCTAAAAACCCCAGTTCTAATTAAACACATTACCTAATTACAATCTATTTAAACTTAGGATTTTTCACCCCAACCCCACACCACACAAAACCCACAACCCAGAAAACGACCTTTGTACCTTTTATCCCCTCCCCTGCTACACCATTCACGTGACACTGTTCACATCCACAGCTCACAGCCATCCCTTGGTCCCAAAGTTTATTTTAACGTCCAAGATCATCTTACAAGATGGAACATAAACATCACTTCACAAGATGCCACAAGACCATTTCAAAATCAGTTGACTAAAGGACTTTATGGGAATTTCAAGGATTAGAGTTTTGCCATTATAATATTTTATTCATTTATACTAGAAGCTTCTGTTTAGTAGTATAAATAGGGGTCGACTTGTGACCTCTATTCTTGTTCCAGATTTTTTTCTCATTAAGTTGTAATGCCTTTTTAAATTAAATGAAAGTTGGTGTTTTTATTTAAATGTAATTCCTTTTCTTGTTTAAAAGTTGGTGTATTTATTTGAGAATTAATCTGAGTTCCACAAAGTTAACGTTTGTTCAAACTAAATTTGTACTTACTTTTTTTCATAAATTCTTGAAAAAGTTGGTAAAAGTTAGTTTTTCTTTGATCCTATTTTTGTTTGAAGTAAGATTTCAGAAAGAGTCAAGATTTCAAGGTTTGGTTTCAACAAGGTTTTTCAAAAAAATCAGTTTTTTTTTTCTTTGGTTGATTAAACTTACTGTTTCAAAAGCTACCCACAAGCTCTTGACACCAGCTTGTGGGCTTAGCTTATTGAAGCTTGTATCTTCCTTCTTTGGTCTTGTGGTTTTGTGTAGGAACAAAGGACTCAAGGAGGCTTCATTATTTGATTTATCTTGCAAGATTGGAAGATATTGGTTTCCTTCTCTACACCAGCAACTTCTTTAAGCCAAGCATAATGAAAGTCCCTAATCAATGCAAGAAACCCTAATCTTAACTTAATCAACACAAGGTATTACTTTTCAAACGTAATCTTATTATTGTATAATAAAGAATTACAAGTGTTATGGATAACACAGTTTGATGACAATGTGTTGTGCACACTTTGAACAACAATAAACCCAACTTATGAATACAGTCGTAGCTGTTTGATTCACTAAGTTGTATGCACTAATGTTCTTAATATCTCAAAGTGTTAAACATTAATGCATGGATACACATCCTATTTATAGTGTTACGAGTTTGACTTAAACAGTACTAGATGTCGACTACACAAGCTTTTACAAGTTCCCACATCAATCACATGATGTCCTTCTATTCTTGGTAGTCTTCCATTATGCTTTAAGGAACAGTTGTCAAAAACAGTTTCCTTATTCTTCATAGTCTCGAACACACAAATGGCATGTCCAAAGTATGCTGAGAGTTATCAGGGTATTGCCACCCCTGTTAACTCTCAACCCCTCAGAGTCCCTGATACATCTTGGCTGTTATCCATCACAACCAATGAGTATGTCTTCAGGTAATTCTTCGACTTCCCTGACACTGTCTCTGACATGGACTCCTCTGAGGTTGCTCACAGAGACTTGGATCTCTGTGAGTCTTGCGAAACTTGCCTGCCTCCTAGGCACAGGCAAGAGACTATCTAACAGCCTAATTATGTTTAAATCAATGATCAGGGAATCTAACAAGTTTAGATTCCCAACAATCTCCCCCTATTTAAACATAAATAATGCTAGATCTAACTAAGTTAAGGTAAGTGAGTTTAACAGCTTCTTCTTACACATAACAGATCTAAACAAACATACCTCATGATTTTGTTAAAACTTAAAGAAAATTACAAGTGCATTACATAAGTAAAATAAAAGATGAAGGTAAAAGGGCTGTGAATCATCTTCAATAGTCATCATTTTTTATTCTTTCTTCAGCTTCGGCCAAGTCTAATCTGTTATCAATTTCATCCTGCAAAGTCTTTGCAAACTTCTTGGAATACTCTGTGTTGATCTTGAGACACTTCTTGTGATAGAGTAGCTGAATAGTTGAAGCTAAGCACAGCTCATCTTCCCTTTGAAAAGCATACTGGCAAGCCTTGTTCATAAATGCCATTCCTCTTTCAGGCTCTGTGTATGTCTGACCATCAACAGGGCCAACAATACCATTTGGGAGGATCAGATCCCTGTGCATACCATCCACATGAACATCTTCAGTAACAAAAGTTTCATTAACAATTTGTGAAATTCTTCTCCTTTTGTTGCCTGTCTTTGGGGGTTCTTGTTCAAAAAGCTGTGGTGGGGGATCAATCTTAAGTTTGGCTGCTGTTTCCTTGATCCAGTTAAACTTGGCCTTAAGAGTCTTCAGCAGAAGAAAATTAGCCTGTCCAGACTTTTTGGCAGCTAAGGCTTCGAGTTCGAACCATTCTGATAACCTAAGTGTCTTTAACCTGAAGTTGTCAAACACATCCATATTTCTCTGTTGGTTTTCCCTCCATAAGATCATCTGTGGGGTGTTTGTGGATTTATGAATGGTGTATTTGAACTTGGTTATCTTGCCAGCAACATATCTATTGTTCACGCAGGCATCATAGTCAGCTTTGACTTTCCTTAAAGCCTCAGCGCGTTTAGTTTCCATTTCCCTCAACCTTTGTTTTTGTTTTTCCCTTTCAGGTGGTGTCATCTTCCTCAGAGTAGCTTCATTTAATTCTTTGGCAGTCTTGAGCTCATTTAGTCTTTTGAATTCTTCAGCCTGTTGCTCTATTTCTTCAGGGGTCAAAGGAATCTCATCGGAAGGTGCAAAGGTTGAGAATTGGGAAAGGTCTGTGGTGGATCCTCCTGTCTCTAGCATCGCAGCTATCTTCTTAAGTTTGGTGTCAGTATCAACCAAAACTATCTCCTTTCCTTTCTTCGAGACAGATGACTCCACACTTATGTTTTTCAAAACATCAGCTCTTTTGATAAACGCTGTCTGAGCCTGAGTTTGAATAGCTTTGGGAAGAGAGCTAACAGTGAATTTTAATTTCTTGGCCGCTGGCTCATCATCATCCTCAGGCTTGCTGACGTTAACTAAGATCAGAGATTTTGATGAGTCAGCTCCATCTTGAGTTTGTTGCTCCCCCTGAGTATCATCCTCATCATCATGTATTATAACAGGTGTGATGACTTGGAGAGGAATAGGTGTAGTTGAGGGATTAGCTGATGATGAGCCTTGTTCAGCAGATGCAAGGCTGAGTGTAGTATTCTTCTCCCCCTCACGTTTATCCTTACTTCTCAGATGCTTGGATGAACGTGTCTGAAAACGTCTTGCAATCTGCTCCACAGAGGCAGCCATGGCACGTTGTCTTTTTCTTGAAGCCCTGGCAATCTTCAGTAGGAGGTTGGCATTTGCATTGGTATTTGCCTGAACACGCCTGACAATAAAGTTAGCATGGTTGTATTGCCTGTTGCGAACAGCATTAAAGTGCCTGTGCATGGTGTGTTCATGTTCATGGAACATAGCAGGGACAACTGAGTCAATGGCATCCTTTATTCTTGTTGAAAGATGACCGAGTCCCTGGGCTACACCTCGTCTTGCACCATCCTGAATTGGCTCAGTGACAGCCTCAGTCACAGCCTTTTTGATGATGCCTGGAAATGTCACAGTGAAATTGTGCATCTCAGACTTGATCACATCCAACTTTCTTGATAAGCGCTCAATATCAGATTGATGATGGACAGGCTGAAGATTCTTGATGTTGAGGCTTTGCTGAGCAAAATCATCCCCCCTTGGAATTAAGACAAATTTGGTCTGGGCAGGATGATCAAACATAAGAAATTCGGCTGTTGGATCATAAGTAGGTCTTTGGAAGACTATTGTTGCAGAGGTAGCAGAGTTTGGAGTATCAACAACTTCCTTGATAGGAGAAGTCTTGTCACCAGCTGGTGTGGACACAACTATTTCTTTAGGAGGAGAGGCAGACAGCTGGTCGTCCTCATCTTCTTCATCCTCTTCATCGAACATTCCCTCAGGGAATTCATCTTCAGGCATTTGCTCAATATCAGAGACATAATCCTCTAACGAGAGCATTTCTTCATCAGCATTTATCACAGGCTCTTCACCATTTGGTTTGTCCCGAGTCATTGTATCAGCCTCCGTTTCTTGTTGTACCTGAGACTCTACGACTGGCTGTACAATTTCAGCCTGCAAATTTGTTGTAATTAGTAACAGGGAAAAATACAAGGGGAATGGTCGCCATTTCGCTGTCCCAGAGAGGCTGAGGGTGATTTCTCAGCCACTCCAAAGGATAAATCCTTGGGATTCTTTTAGGTGTGAATAAAATGTGGTTAATGATCGCCATTCGCTGCCCCTAGGAAAGCTGAGTGTGATTATTCAGCCCCCCCAAAAGGTAAAAACCTTTGGGACTCTTTTAATTGTGAGACATATGTTGTTATGGATCGCCAGTCGCTGCCCCTAGGAAAGCTGAGTGTGATTATTCAGCCCCCCAAAAGGTTAAAACCTTTGGGACTCTTTTAAGAGTGAAACATATGTGGTTGTAGGTCGCCTGTTACGCTGCCCCTAGGAAAGCTGAGGGTGATGATTCAGCTCCCCCTGAAAGGATAAATCCTTTGGGACTCTTTTAAGGAAGGAACCAAGAGGTTGTGTGAAGTACAGCTGATCAAGGTTGAGACATTAGTATATTCAGGTTGTTGTTAGCCTGAATACTGTCTAGAGGGTGCAGGGTCATCTGGGTGCTTTATAAGCACAAATGAATCATTCCCTGGTGCAAAGGCAGGGTGTACAGAAGTCTTAAAGTATTCTAAGTGTAATGACAGACTTCTATGGGTCGAGGATTACCCTAACTTCACCACTCTCTCCTACAGACAAATGAGAGTGGCTGCTTGTGAACCTCTAAAAATGTACACTGATTACCTGTGAGATATCAGCTTGATCAGGCTGGTTTCCTGTTGTCTCAGCTGACTTAGAGACACTAGACGCCTGTTGTTTGTCAGCCAAAGAGTCTGAATCCATAAGAGTATCTGGACCAGAGGCGGTGTCAGTCTTCTTTCCCTTGGCCTTAATAACAGCTTTGGAGTGGGAAGAAGAGGGTATTTTCTTCTTCTTAGGCTGTTGGCCAGATGAAGCCTTGGACTTAGTAGTGTGCTGCCCAGAGGTCAAAGACATAGATTTGCCAGCAACACTAGAAGTATTCACCTTCTCAGAGGAAGGGAGCAAGGGCTTCTCAGCGTTTGGTACCTGGTTGGCCACATTCAGCATATGGGCGGTGACAGGGACATCGTCAGCTCCTATTTCCTTGTAGATGGCGCCAGTGATGCGGTAGGGCTTAAGAGCAGTCAAGGCCTTGTTGTGGTAGTTATCTCCCAGCAGACTCTCAAAGATCAGGGACAGGAGGTGCACATAACAGATATTCTTTTCCCTGACCTGATTCCTTCCCTTTAGCTGTTCTACCAGGTTTGAGAATAGAATGCTTCCAACGTCAACATCAACTCCCCAGATTAATCCATAAGCAATCGCATGATGATTGAACGACATCTGATCCTGTGATCCCTGCATTCCTCCCAGGGACTTCACAATATGGGTGAAGAGGACACGCCACATAGGAGTAAAATACTTAATCTTCAGAGGAGATTTGGCGAGGACCTCAGCAGGTGTAAGGGCAGAGTTAACGTCATGGCAAGGGTTGAGTGTGGCCAGGGCTTCCTTGACAGCCTTTTTGTCAACTACCTTCAGGCATTCATCTCCATGTTTTAATCCGGCCACACTTGAAAAATCCTTAAGGGAGAAGGCAAAAGGGTGTTCATTGCAAGAAAGGCTAAAGGTAATGGTGTCTTCTACCACTTCAGCAGAATACCAGAATTCCCTAAGGTATTCTTGGTAAAAGGTGGATGGTGTTTTGGTGAAGGCTTCATTTAGGTCTCAATTCTGCATGAAGTTTACCAGATCTGAATAGGTGTTGTTTGGTGCCTTAATCCATCCAATGGCATTGTTGGAAGCGAGGATGCTCTCGTTGATCTCGAAGTTAACATTTGAGGCTTTGGGAACTAAAAACGCCATGGATTTGAGGTTGAAGGAGAGCGAAAATGGCGGATGGTTAAGAGAGATAAGCACTTAGAGAGAGAAGTAGATTTTAGAATGATGGTGGGTGAGAAGAGAAAGAAGACAATATATATTCAAACTTAAGTGAACAGTTATTCAACCGTATTAAATGCTAGGTGCGAAAATGACTGCTCAAGTGGGTCCCCTTGACCTTTCAAAAAGTTTGTCTCCTCGTTATCCGAAAAATAAATGATTAAATATTTGAGAATGTTTTTTTGCATTTAATTGGAAAGTAACTACCTAGTTTCATGTGAAAAACATTTAATATAGAATCAATCATTTAATGAACACATTTAATATCAAGCCACAGGCTTTGAGATATTGAGCATCCCTAGCTCAGCAACTAGCCTGTTGAACGAAGGTTCAGCCAAAGGCTTTGTAAAGATATCAGCTAGTTGCAGCTATGTGGGAACAAAATGCAGCTCAATATCTCCCTTCATTATATGATCCCTGATAAAATGATACCTGATATCAATGTGTTTGGTACGAGAGTGAAGAACAGGGTTGTTGGATATGGCAATGGCGCTGGTGTTGTCACAAAAGATTGGCACTTTGTCATACAAGATTTCATAGTCAGCCAATTGACTTTTCATCTAGAGCACTTGAGCACAACAGCTGGCTGCAGCGACATATTCTGCTTCAGCTGAGGACATAGCCACAGAGTTTTGCTTCTTAGCACTCCATCCAACCAATTTTCCCCCTAGGATTTGACAACTGCCTGAAGTGCTCTTTCTGTCAATACAGCATCCAACATAGTCTGAATCTGAATAGGCCTTGAGATCAAAGCCTGATTCTTTTGGATACCATAGGCCTAGGGATGGTGTTCCTTTGAGATACCTGAAAATTCTCTTAACAGCCACTAGATGGGATTCTTTTGGGTTAGCCTGGTCCCTTGCACAGAGACATGTGGAGAATTAGATATCTGGACGACTGGCTGTTAGATACATCAGTGACCCAATCATGCCTCTATATAAATTCTCATTGACAGAGACCCCTGACTCATCAGGGCCCAAGTTGTTGGGTGGAAGCATGGGGCATTTCACTGATGCACAATCAGCTAAGTCATATTTTTTAAGCAAATCCTTAACATACTTTTCTTGACAAATTGAAATTCCCTTAGGACATTGTTTAATTTGAAAACCCAAAAAGTAAGTTAATTCACCCATCATACTCATCTCATATTTCCTGGTCATTAATTTAGCAAAACGTTTACTAAGATTGACATTTGTTGACCCAAAGATGATATCATCCACATAAATCTGCACAATGATGAAATCACTCTTGTCCTTGAAGGTAAAGAGTGTTTTATCAATAGAACCCCTGATAAATTTATTTTCAGTTAAGAAATTTGAAAGAGTTTCATACCATGCTCTTGGAGCCTGTTTCAGACCATACATTGCCTTGTGAAGTCTGTACACATGGTTGGGAAACTCGCTGTTCTCAAATCCTTCAGGTTGAGCAACATACACTTCCTCAGCCAAATCACCATTGAGGAAGGCACTCTTAACATCCATCTGATACACAGTGATGTTCATATAGGCAGCATAAGCAAGGAAGATTCTGATGGCCTCAAGTCTAACAACAGGTGCAAATGTTTCATCATAATCAATTCCTTCAGTCTGAGAGAACCCCTGTGCTACCAGTCTGGCCTTGTTCCTGATGATGTTCCCAATTTCATCCATCTAATTTCTATAGATCCATCTAGTGCCTGTGATATTCTTTCCAGGTGGAGCTGGCACTAGAGTCCATACTTTGTTCCTTTTGAACTGGTTGATTTCTTCTTGCATAGCAGCTACCCATCCTTCTTCTACTAGTGCCTCAACAACTCTTTTAGGTTCAATTTGTGAGAGAAATTCAGCAAAGAGACATTCATTGGCTGAGGCTGACTCTGAGTCTTGGATTCGCTGTCTGGTTGTGACCCCTGCATTTGGTTCCCCAATAATATTGACAAGAAGAATGTGTTGATCTCTTGACCACTTATTTTGAGGAGATGGGGATTCAAGGACAGGGGTACTTGAGGGCACAACTGGTACAATTTGAGTCTCATCCTGCTGACTAGGAGGGCTTTCTTCAAAAACTACTTTAGTGTCAGAGTCTTCTTCAGCCATATCAAGGGAAGCTATTTCATTATCAGCAGGAGAATCTTCAGGGATTTGAAGAATTGGTGAGTCATCAATATCATGAGAAGGACCATCAGAGATTTGTGGTTCTTCTTCATCAAGTTCTTGAGAGGTAGGAACTTCTATGTTGTGAGTAGACAGAGGGTCAAAAGCAGGGACATAAGGAGTGAGAGTGTTGGAGTGATGATGACTGGTAGGTCTGGGTTCTGTGAACTCATCACTTGGGAAAGAAATATTTTCATAAAAATCTATTTCATCACCCTCTGTTCCTGTTCTCTGTATGACTTCATCATCTTCATTGAATCTGACATGGAATGTTTCTTCTACTTCTTGTCTTCTGATGTTGAATACTCTGAAGACTTTGGCTGTTGGAGAGTATCCCAAAAAGAAACCATCATCAGCTTTTTCATCAAACTTTCCAAGTTTATCCCTGTAGTTATAAATAAACACAGGGCATCCAAACACATGAAAATAGATGACGTCTGGAGATCTTTTTCTGAAAACTTCATAGGAGGTTTTACCATGTCTTTTGACAATGATTGATCTGTTTTGAGTGTAGCAGGCAGTGTGAACAACTTCTCCCCAAAATTGCTTTGGTAAGGCTGCACCATTTAACATAGTTCTTGCTGCTTCAATCAAAGTCCTGTTTCTTCTTTCAGCCACACCATTTTGTTCAAGAGTGCCAGCTGAAGAGAAGTTATGAGAAATCCCTTTTTCATCACAAAATGATTCAAGTTGATGATTCTTGAATTCTGTACCATTATCACTTCTTAGAGCTTTGACTCTAACATCATTCATATTTTCAACCTGTCTGATGAAGGACATGATGGTTTCAGCTGCATCACTTTTGCTTCTGAGGAAGAACACCCATGTATATCTTGAAATTTCATCAACTATGACCAAGGTGTATTTGTTGTGATTAATGTTTTGAGGTTTGACAGGCCCAAATAAATCCATGTGAAGGAGATGTAAGCACTTGTCAATAGAGAATGATTGCCTAGTCTTGAATGAAGACCTGTGATGTTTTCCTTTGACACAGGCAGAACAAGTTTTGTCTTTGGAAAACATTACAGAAGGTAGACCAGCAACCAAGTTTTGAGTGGCTATCTTATTGATGTTCTTGAAGTTGAGATGAGACAGTCTTTTGTGCCACAACCAGTTGACACTTTCAGATGCTTTGGCAAGAAAACAATTTGAACTGTCTTCAGAGCACACAACCATGTTGATGACATAAACATCTTTCCTTCTAGGTGCAATCAGCACAACATCATTGTTTTTGTTGAATATGGTTCCCTGAGTCTTAGTAAACAAAACCTTATAGTCAGCATCACACAATTGGCTGATGCTAATGAGGTTGTGTTTAAGACCATTCACATATGCAACCCTGGTAAATGTAATCCCATTGCAGTTCACTGAGCCATATCCTTCTATGTCACCTGAAGAGTTATCTCCAAACACCACTTTAGGACCTGGCTCCTTTGAGTATCTGTGCAGGTATTGTTGAATCCCTGTCATGTGTCTAGAACAGCCACTATCTAGATACCATACCGATTCCTTAAGGTATTTCTGCACAGATACATAGAAACAGATTAGTTCCTATGGTGAACCCACTTTCCAGTGGGTTCCCTGAATTGCTTATTAGCAACTCTTGTGTTCCTGAAAAACTTTTGGCGTTGGGATGGACAGTTCATTGTTTCATGGTTATAACTCCCACAGATATCACACCCAGGGAAGTCACCACACTCGTCTGAGTGATGGTCTGTGAACCCACAGAATTTACAGGGAGGATAAGGTTTGTAATTTCCCTGTTGCCTTTTGGAACTCTGTGGTCTGTCCCTAGAGGGTGTCTGAGCTCTTTTAGCTGCCATGTGTCTGTCATGATCTAAGGTCGAATGGTGAGAATTTTTACATACATTGCAATAAGGTTTGATTAACCTTTCCCCTTTGGGTTCACCTAGGACTGACTTAGGTTCATGAGAAGTAGAGCATTCAGCGGAAGGCTTAATGTGTTGTTTCAAGAGTTATACTTCTTTCATAAGAGACAACAGGCGATCTTCAGTGGTAGGTTCAACCTTATTCACAACTTTAGAAGTGACAGGCTTAAAAGCTACTTGTTTACCAGTTTGTTTAGCAGGCACACGAAAAACTTTGGCTGGAGGATTCTCAATATCTGTCCTAAGTTCGTCCTTAGCAGATCTAGAAGAACTGCTAGGTTCAACTCCAGAGAGTTTGGGCAAAGGTGGTAGCTCAGCCACATCTTCAGAGACAGGGTCATTAGTCAAAGAGGTATCTGACATATGAATAGTCTCTGTAGATTTAAAGACAATGTCTTTGGGTTTGGTGAGAACCCTCAGCTTATTTTTCTTAGCAGTTATATCCCTGTTTAAGTCAGCAGGCACTTCATCCCTAAGCAATTCATCAATAGTAAACCTAGCACACAGCCATTTTTCAATAATCTTGTTCAATTCAGAGACTTGATCATTTAAAGCTATGTTTTTCAAGGTTAATCTAGCTACTTCATTTTGCAGGGATATTTTCTCTAAATTAACCCGCCTGAGAGTTTCACATTAAGCCTTAGCATTTATCATTTCAGATTTAATAGAGTGAAACTTATCAAGTAGGTTCTTTCTTTGTTCCTCAACAAAGTGTAAATCAACAATGGTGTAATCAAGGACATGCTTACGTTCATCACTATCAGACATAGATAAAAGCCTGTGTACCTTTTTCATTGTGATGTCAACCCATTGTCCTGATCTAGCATCACCTTTTCCAACAGCTGGTTCATCCTCAGCTATCGCCATAAAAGCCCTGACTCTTGTGGTGTCTTCTTCATCTAAAGTCAGTGGTTCATCATTCCAATCATAAGTTTCAACAACCAACCCCTTCTCTGTCTTTTTCTCACCACTTTTCTTTTTGGACAGAGCTTCAATCTTCAAGTTCATTTGTTCTAACTCAGCTTTAAGTGCCTTGTACTTATTTTTGTAATCTTTCTTCTCAGTGTCTGAAGAATTGGATTGAGATGAGTTGTTTTGTTGTTTGAACTTGTAGGGTTTGGATGAAGATGATGAATAAGAGGGTGAGGATGTCTTGGTAGAAGGACAGTCTTTTTGATAATGTCCAAGCTTTCCACAGGCAAAACACGTTTCTTTTGACCTGTCAGTTGGTTTACTAGCTGATCCTACTCTTCCAGATCTTTTGTAGTATCTTCTTTGGTTGGCTAGCAACGCTCTTTCATGGAACTTTGCATTGAGGTCTGACAGGAACTCTTGGCTGCTATGGGTATCTTCCTCAATATCAGAATCGCTGTCATGAGGATGTGTTGCAGAGATCAAAGCTTTGGAAGATGCTCCTTGGACTACAAATCTTTCAGTCTCTGATTTGTAGGTAGTATCGATCAGCCCTTCTTCATAATTGTACTTACCATAGAGCTGAGCAAGGGTATCATTTTTGATTGAGTTGTTAGCTCTCTGAGTCTGATTCATGCACAGCCACTTTCTTGGAAGGCTGTTGACAAAAGTAGCATTGATCTCAGCTTGACCAATAGTGACATCATTCATAGCCAGGTCATTTAGAAGAATCTTCAGCCTAGTATAGGTTTGCTGAACCTTTTCACCTTCAAGTGACTTAAAGGCATTAAACTGAAGTCTGAGTGCCTGAATCTTTGTCTCTCTTGTTTCAGAGGGTCCTTCATGGCCAAGAATGAGGTCTGTCCACATTTGTTTAGCTGTGGGACACTGAATGACAGACTTCATGATATGCTTGGGAAGACAGGAAATTATGATGCTTTTGAGTTGTTTATCTTGGTTTGCTAATTTCCTATCAGCTGGAGTCCATTGTTTGAGAGGTTTGGGAAGAGGGTTTTCTTCAGTGGATGTAAGCGCCATGGGAATATATGGACTATTTTCTAAAATTTCTAAGAGAAAAGGTTCAAGCCCATCAAGGTATACAAGAAATTGACTCTTCCAACTGGCAAAGTCTTCTTCATCAAAGACTGGTACACTGGTTACGTGTGATCCACCTCTTGAGTCAAGAAGTTGGGGTAGATCATCGTCATTGGCTGGAGGGTTAAGTCTTGGTGAAGATGGGTTTGTGGAAGGTGATTGTGGGCTAGAAGTTTCCGGCATGATGGATCTTGATTATAAAACTGAGAACGATGTTTCTTGAAGGTTTTAATATCAAACACCGCTCTGATACCAATTGAAAGTCCCTAATCAATGCAAGAAACCCTAATCTTAACTTAATCAACACAAGGTATTACTTTTCAAACGTAATCTTATTATTGTATAATAAAGAATTACAAGTGTTATGGATAACACAGTTTGATGACAATGTGTTATGCACACTTTGAACAACAATAAACCCAACTTATGAATACAGTCGTAGCTGTTTGATTCACTAAGTTGTATGCACTAATGTTCTTAATATCTCAAAGTGTTAAACATTAATGCATGGATACACATCCTATTTATAGTGTTACGAGTTTGACTTAAACAGTACTTGATGTCGACTACACAAGCTTTTACAAGTTCCCACATCAGTCACATGATGTCCTTCTATTCTTGGTAGTCTTCCATTATGCTTTAAGGAACAGTTGTCAAAAACAGTTTCCTTATTCTTCATAGTCTCGAACACACAAATGGCATGTCCAAAGTGTGCTGAGAGTTATCAGGGTATTGCCACCCCTGTTAACTCTCAACCCCTCAGAGTCCCTGATACATCTTGGCTGTTATCCATCACAGCCAATGAGTATGTCTTCAGGTAATTCTTCGACTTCCCTGACACTGTCTCTGACATGGACTCCTCTGAGGTTGCTCACAGAGACTTGGATCTCTGTGAGTCTTGCGAAACTTGCCTGCCTCCTAGGCACAGGCAAGAGACTATCTAGCAGCCTAGTTATGTTTAAATCAATGATCAGGGAATCTAACAAGTTTAGATTCCCAACACATAAGCCCGAGCTTATTTAGAGAAGGCCTCAGCTGGCCTTTGTATGGTGGGATGATGACCATACAAGGTAAAATGGCTTGAACCCTTTGAATATGTGAAGTTTTGTGTGATTTTTTTGTGATTTTGTATGATGATGAGTATATCATGTTCATTTGTTGTTTTACTTGTTTAATTATGATTCTTTAGGTTTTGTGTGCATGTTTAAATAGCTATCAACATTTTTGGGTAGGACTTAAACATATTTGATTTGTTAAATTTTGGTTTTCAGTTTTTAAAGGGGTGTTTGGGAATAGGGATTAAGCCAAGTTGGTGACAGATTTGGGGTTCAATTATGTTCTTACACACTTTACTTGTTGGTATCTAGTGTATTCAGTTATTGCCTTTAAGTTTTGTAGGAGTTTAAAACAGATTGGATGTGAGAAACTTGAGCTATATAGCATAAAAATCAGTTAAACCACCAACCTGCCTTGTTTTAAAAGATTTTGTCCTTCGGCTAACTATCGATTAAATCGTGCTACTTTGCTTTCGGACTAATAACTACTCAAATAATTCAATATAAATCACTTGTGATCCATGACAAATAGTTAAAAAATGCTAGTAACCCATTTCCTTTTATAATAACTAGGATTGCGGGGAGAAAAAGTATTACACAATTTGGACGTATGAGTAGTGTTAGCATTGTGACTTGTACAAACAATGATCTCGTTTTTGCACTTAGCATGGAATGTATGACAATCAAGGATGACGAAGTTTACTCTAAGGGACATTTACTTGTTTCTATTCTTTGACCCTAAAAGTCACATTCGTGATGAAAATCATACATTATGTCTTTACACATCTTCGTAGTATGTTGCAAGTCTTTTACTCTTCAATAAAGGTTAATAAAATTGAACTTTGGTGATGCTTAGATACTTTATTCTAGCATTGCGTGAGGGCACGACAATGGCTTAGTTTGGGGGAGTGATGAGATGGCATTTATACATGATCTCATCGTTCTTTTCGGGCTTTAAATGCATAAAAATGTCATAATATACCATATATATTCTTGTGTTTGTTTACTTGTGTATTTTAGGTATGGATATCGTGAAAAAGACAAAAGATCACAAGAAACAAGGAAAAACGGACACGAGAAACGAAGCCGTACAAAGAACCGGGCCCTAGATCATGATTTATCCAACAAATACCCTTGAAGACTTGAAGACATGCAAGATTGATCCTCAATGAATGAAGAATTGACACTTAAAACCCTTGTGAAATCATAATTACAAGTTTGGTCCCTTAAGTTTGTCAAAATTACACAAAAGGTCCTTCAACTTTGAAGAAATGGCAAGTTTAGTCCCTCAACAATTCTAAATTGCCAATTATGGTCCCTCATGAAGTCAAAGTTATATTGAAGACCTTTAAAGATCAAAAATGTCCAAGATCAGTCCTTGAATTATCCAAAAATGGCAAAAACAACCCTTATAACCCTTTTTCCAAAGTTTGGTGCCAAAAATGTAAAGTTATGAAAGTTTACAACAAAGGGAATTCGTTTTTGCTGGCTGAAAACTTGTTTTACATGTTTTACCAAAACACAAGGGCCAAAAGTGAGCAAGTGAAACTTTCAAACCCAAAAATGCGCCAAACACACAACTTTCCCCCAATTTCGGATCAAAATCACTACTGTTTACCTTTTTCACCACCCAGAATTTACTCCACTTAAACATGGGGTAATTTTCAATTACCTTTGCACACACTTGATTCACATGTGCAGAAACACATCCCAACCTTTAAACCCTTAATCCCACTCACTATGGACCCCACCCCCAATTCCCGTTTAACCAATAACATGACTACTTGCCCTCCAAGTTATCTGACATGGCCAAATCAACAGCTGAGAGTCCTTGCTTCATTCCAAAGCTAAAATGAACATCCAGGATCACTTTGGACAGCTCACACCAAGAATTCGTCTAGAAGACTCAAGGATAGAATAGGAATTTCACTTCTAGGGTTTGTGAATAGTGCTAGCCTTGGCATTTGCCTATAAATAGACTCCTCAACCTGTGAGAGAGCTTTTGTTCCAGTTTTAGGCTATCAATCTTTGTAATTCCTTTTTAAATTAATAAAAGTTGATTTTCTGAATTTTGTTAAATCTCTTTGATATTTAATAAAAGTTGGTGTTAGAATAGCCTAAATCTGAGTTCCATAATCTTGTTTGAAGGTTTTTGAGGCAAGGTTTTAAGTGATAAAGCTTGTGCTTCAAAAATTAAAAAGTGTTGGTTTATTTGATCTCACCTTATTGTTTGTTCATCTTAGCAGCATTGGAAGCTGGTACTTGTTCTGCTAGTACCTAAGCTCAAACAATCCAGGGCCTGGATGTAGGTCTTGGAGGTTTGCACCTTCTTCCCTTTTCATTTCCTCTTTATTTTTCTAAATTTTGTGATTATTGCATGATTATTGTTGAATCTGTGATTCTGTGGTTGATTATTGTTAATCTGGTGTTGTTTGATGATATTGAAGTGTTTGAGGTTTGATTTGTGGTTTGAATCTGGATAATACTTTGAAAATTTGTGAAAACAGGTTTTTAAGGGGTGCTTGGCTCAACTACATAATTTGGATTTGTGGTGTTTTGAGTGTTAGTTTTGTGTTGCTATTTGTTGGTTCATGCTTATCTGATATACTTGGTCATATTGCTGCATATTTTGTGGTTTGAAACACCTTGATTCATAAAAAAGGTATAAAATCTTTGTTACTTGGTAAAATTGGCTAGGATTTTGAGGACACCTAATCATAGACTAGGGCTAACAAGTGTTAAATCTAGGTTAACTACACCAGGGAAAGAGATTTGAGTGCCTGAAATTGGATCTAGTGTCAAATAGATCAGCAAAATTGTCTGCATATTGTTCATGTTCTTATAAGTAACTGCTTGTGCTTGATTCTGCCTATTTACTTTGATTCAGTGTTTGATATAAGTTTATTTGTGCTTATTCATAGTTTATATAGCTTGTGTATGCATCTTGCTGAGTTTGGTTGGCTTATTCAGGCTTAATCTTGTTAGAAATACGTTTTTACGTATATTAGAAGTATCGGTCACTCCACAATATTATTAATGTTGTAATAGCTCGTAGTTAATAGTTACTTATTTAGTTAAGTAAGAACCGGCCCATGGGCTTGTCATGGGCCGGCCCAAGTCCATATAAGGCTTGGAAGTATAAATACCCCTTTCCTCCTTGGAAAGGGGTTGGTTGTTGTTCATTTCTTGTTTCCACTTAATAGAAAGACACATAGTTTTCTCTCACTTTCTCTCTCTAGTTTCTCTCTCTAGAAAACATCAACCCACTTCATAGATTCATAGGTTATCAAGATTCTACATTTGGTATCAGAGCTATGGGGTGATTTAAGGTAATGATTTGTGTTATTATTTAGTTTTTGATTGTATTAGTGTTCTTTAAGAAGATCATCTTGATTATTGGAGTTTTTGGTGTTTTTGTGATTGGGATTAGTAGATAAGTATTAGTTTTTACTTATTATTGTTGAAATCACAAAACTTTTTGGGTTATTTGGTAAAAAATCTGGGTTTAATCTTCACTTTTTGATCGACTGTTCATCACGAAACAACCTTCTGTTTACCCAGTAAAAGTTCCGAACCAAAAAGTTCCGGACCAAAAAGTTCCGCATCAAAAAGTTCCGGATCAACAAAAGTTCCGGATCAAGGAAAGTTCCGAACCAAAAGTTCCGGATCAAGGAAAGTTCCGGATCAAGGAAAGTTCCGGATCAAGGAAAGTTCCGAACCAAAAGTTCCGAACCAAAAGTTCCGAACCAAAGTTCCGGATCAAGGAAAGTTCCGAACGAAAAGTTCCGGATCAAGGGAAAAGTTCCGGATAAAGGGAAAGTTCCGATCAAAAGTTCCGGATCAAGGAAAGTTCCGGATCAAGGGAAAAGTTCCGGATCAAGGGAAAAGTTCCGGATAAAGGGAAAGTTCCGGATCAAATCTTCCGAACCAAAAGTTCCGAATCAAGGTATTCCAAGCCAAAATCTTCCGAATCAACACTTCCGAATCAACAAAAGTTCCGAATCAAGGGTCATTTTACTTGTTTTTTCGACGATTTTTTAGAGGATTTAATCTTGGTTTCTTACAACAAAAACTCAACACAATTCACAAGCTTTACTTCACTGCTCGATCAACCGATAATCTTTGTCTCTTTGAAGTGAACAAAATGAATCCGAATTCAGTAATGCCTCAGATGACATCACTTACGGATATTTCGGTCATTACGGGAACGGATAATCGCCCTCCAATGCTCATCAAAGAAGTTTTTGAAGCATGGCAAGGCCGAATGATGTCTTACCTTAAGGGAAAACCGGTATATGGGAGGCTTATGGTTAAGTCAATTTTAAATGGTCCACTTGATTATGGTACCATCGTGGTGAACAATGTGACTTGACCAAGGGAGTTTGAAGAACTTACACCAGCTCAACAACTTGTTGTCGATGCAGACGAAAAGGCTCTTCAAACAATTCTCCAAGCTCTTCCACATGATATCTATCGGATGGTAAGTCAGTATACGGTTGCAAAGGACTTATGGGAACGTCTAAAGGTGTTGCTACAAGGTACGTCTCTTACCAAACAGGAGAGGGAATGTCAGTTGTATGATCTGTTTGATAGATTCACGTACAACCCAGGGGAAACGCTTCACGACTATTACTTCAGATTCACTACTCTCATGAATGATCTGAATGTATACAATCTCGTGATTGCTCCATTCCAGGTTAACACCAAATTTTTGAATACTTTACCTCAAGCTGAATGGGGTGAGTATATTACCGATGTTAAGTTAACCAGGGATTTGCATAAGTGCAATTTGGATCAACTATATGCTTTTCTTCAGCAGCATGAAAAACATGTGATCATGCATCGTTCGCCTCGAGGTCTGTACCCTAATTCCTTAGCTTTGATGGCGAATCAACCAAGCTTGTCACACAACAACACTCCTTATATTTTGGGACATCAAGCCTATCATCCATCACCTTACATGACATCAACCTTCCCCTAATACTCGATTCTACCGCAACCACCCACCTCACATCAGCAACAATATCGGTTTAATGCACCTTCATCACAATATGCCACACAACCACACCCAGCAAGCATTGCACCTTATGCTCAGCCTTCATATTCTTCTTATCAAGAGAATGCAGCATATCTATCAAGCTATTCTGATCACATGAGTATTCCTTCTGGTGATTATGCATCTCAACAAGACCAAGCAATGTATTGTGATGATGAGGAAGTCCCCATTCCTGTATTCAAACAAGGAGCTGACCCAGTTGAAGTGTTAACCACTATGTCTGCTTATCTCACAAGGACATTAAGCAAAAGAGGATTTAGAGGATCAGCTCCAACTAACAATCAGTTGAGGAATTCATCCAATTCTCGCCAACAAGCTACTATTGAGAATGGCAGGGTAATGGTTCAACCTATTCAACCTTATCATGGGAGACCTACTACATCAACTACCAATGCTCGCACGGTCAATCCTGCTCCAATGGTCAACACTCCTCCACGGGCTAATTCCACAGGCAAGTTGCGAATGATTACATGCTACAACTGCAAGGAAGAAGGTCACATGTCCAGGGATTGCAAGAAACCCAAGAGGAGAAGGGATGGTCAATGGTTTGCAGAGAAGATTTATCTAGTGAATGCTCAGGCACAAGGAAGGGAACTTGATGAAGAGGAGCTTGCATTTCTTGTTGATCCAGGGATTGCTGAACAAGACGTTGTCACCACACAGAACGCAGCATACCAAGAAGATGATCTTGATGCGTATGACTCACACTGTGATGAATTTCAATCTGCAAAGGCAGCTCTTATGGCAACTATCTCCAGCTTAGGGCCAGAAAAGAGATCTGAGATACTTATTAATACCACCGATAATACCACTGATGCTAGTATTCAACCACATCATGTTGTGCAAGAGAGTGCTGATTCGAATGAGTCTTCGGTGGTGAGTCTTTCAAATGAGGAGACAATCAATGATAGTAATATCAGTGTGAGTCCCCAGACTTTGAGTGAATCACAACCGGGAGCCATTTCGCATACGCCTACTCCTGCTCAACAAGATTTGGTCATGGTTCCTGCTACATTACTTAGCCAAATGAATGCTGCACTCTTAGAAACCCTAGCTAAGAATAAGAATTTGTCTGATGAGCTTGCCTTAAGCAATGAGAAAGTTCAAACCTTGGAATTAGTGCCTTCGTCTAGTGTTCTAACAAATCCCGAATATGATCACTTTCGAAACAAACAAATGGGTCATTTGCAAGAAATTGAAAACTTAAGAGCAAATCTTTCTAATGAACTTAAAGAAAAGGAGTTAGTGGTCACTAATTTTCAAAAACTTCAAACGGATTTTGAGTTACTCGAGTCTAAGAAGAATGAAATGGAGATTAATGCTGCTAATAAGATTAGAAGTCTAGATTACTTGCTTTTAAGACAATACGCTGCTTCTCAACTAGTGCACTTATTTGATGCTTCGTTTAGAGAATTTAACTTATCACGTCAAAAAGGCCTTCCCCTAACCCAAGGTATGCAAAACAAGCTTTAAGACATAGTCCAAGACTTTATAATGCAACCCAATTAGGATTGGTCTTAGACCCGATTGTTATTTTTGATGATCGAACAAGTAAGGATCTAGTTGATGAGGATCGGTCATACAATTCTGCAAAATATCCCGAGTGTGATTATTTTAAAATGAATAAGGAGCTTGCAAAAACGGATTTTAGAATTCGCTTCCATATGGACAAAGATCTCATCACAGCACCAACCTACATGTTAGATGAATAAAACCCTAGTACATTTCCTACACTTGTCAATATGGAAGGTCCTAAGGAAATTCCAAAGGATCTTCCACCTGTTAGCACTGTATGGTTAAACTTGCAAGAGATTAATCAATACTTTACTAATTTTGACAAGGTCATTTTGGAATGTACGACTTCAAATGGCCTAAACGCCGGAGAATGGGCTTTCGAACACATGAACGAGGTGTTTAAAAATGAGATCAATCCGTTTGTCGAAAGTCTAAAAGGAAGTTTTGCATCTCTTAAGGAAAATCTTGAGTTTGAAATTGGAGAAGTTCAAAAAGTGTTTTATGAAATGGACACCGCTTACGAACTACAACTAATTGAAAAAGAAAAGATTTTATCCGAATATGACCGATTCTTGTCCGAAGTAATCTCCTGTGATGTGCTTACTACTGTAAATGTTAATTATTCGAATGAGCTTACATCCGCTATGATTAATTGTGATGCTATGAATATATGTGATGATGTTTGTGATCTCTCTGTAAATGTTGCTGATACTGTAAATGAGGTAGATAATCATTCTTGTCACGAATCTAACGCTGAGTTTTTAAAGCTATAAGATTCTTACAATTTACTTTCAAAACGCTTTAATCAACTAGAACAACATTGTATATCTTTAGAATTAAAACAACAAACTCAAAATGAGGATCTTTTGATATCAAATGGTTGTGAAAACGGTGTTGAGACGAGTGACAAGATGATTGCAATAGTTAAGGCATTAGAGGAAGAGATTATGAGATTGAAGAGAGATGTGTCATCAAATGAAACACTAAAATTGGAACTAGAGGCTATAGAGTCTAAAAACCAGGACTTAGAAATTAGACTTTCGTCTATTCTAGGGGAGATGGATCGTGCAAGACAGGGAATGTCCAAACTTTATGGTTCACTAGAAGAACGCTTCGCTTTTAATGCGGCACAGCAACAATTTTATGTTGAACAATTGAACCAAAAATGTGAGGAAATCTCTGACTTAAACATCCTGCTCATTGACAAAAACATGGTTTTGGCCGAGTTAAAGGAGACACTTCTTCTCACCCGACAAGAAGTTGTTGATAACTTAGCTACCGACTCTGCACCGTCCACTAGTGCTCCAACAACCAAGTCAGTAGTGCTTTATAAGAACCCGCTTCATAAGAGAAACCCGGTTACCTACGATGATTATATGAGGAATGACATTAAGCATGTAGATCTTGTTAGGGATATTTTAGACGATCTTTATACCTTAGATCCCTCAAGTAGCTACTATTATTCGGCTCATGAATATATTAAGCGAGTTCAATATTGCTTAGCATATTTGCAATACATAGGTAAACCAGGTTCTGCACTACTCACTAATAAACCCATTGCTGTAACTCCATTCAATAAGACCCCAGGAGCAAAACCGTCATTGGCACTATCAAGTAAGGCACCTTTAAAATCTGTTGCTAATATTCCCACTTTGCCTTCTACAGGAGTAAAAGAGTCTACTAAGGCTAAAGGATCGCCACTCAAGAAACATAAGATCAAGCCCTCCACTAGTAGTACCAACAAGAAGAAAGTAGAAGCTCACCATAGGAATGCTAGTTCAGTTTTAAATAAAAAGAATCATGTTAAGACTAAAAGCTCTGCGCCTGTGCAGAAGCCTAAACCATTCGTGAATTCTAATTTGAATTGTTGGAATTGTAATGAATGTATGTTTTCCCAACGTCATGATTTGTGTCTTATTGATCATGTGAATGAAATGAATGCCATTAGGAATAATCTTGAATGGAAGCCAACTGGTAGAACTCGTGCCCAAGTTGGCTGGCAATGGCGTCCCACTGGTAGGACCTTTACATTAGATGGAAAAATGTGCCCTTTAACTAGGAATGCATCCATTGAGGTTAGGTCTGAGCGTCCTTTAGTTAGGAACACTCGCACTCAAGTATGGAAACAGCGCCCTTTAATTAGGTCAGCCCCCACTATAGTGCCTATCAGTAAAGACATACCACAGGATTAAAGCCAACTAGAATCTACACCACCAACTAGGAAGAAGAAGGCTAGGAATTCTAAGAAACCTAAAGTTAGCAAATCTAAGATTATTAAATCTGTACCTGCTAATAACAAGGAACATCCAGATTCCGATACCTCTACATTGTCTTCGTGTGGTGATATTTTCAGGTGGTCCAAATCATCCTCTGGTATTTGGACTCCGGGTGTTCAAAACATATGACCGGAGATCGCTCGATGCTCCGAAATTTCGTCAGCAAGTTTCTTGGTACGGTTAAATTCGGTAATGATCATATTGCAAAGATAATGGGGTATGGTGAATATCAGATTGGAAACGTTACGATTTCAAGGGTATACTATGTAGAAGGTCTTGGTCATAACTTATTTTCAGTAGGACAGTTTTGTGATTCCAACCTAGAGGTTGCTTTTCGACAACACACTTGTTTCATCCGCAACTTGGAAGGAAAAGACTTGTTGAAGGGATCTCGTGGTGCAAATCTTTATATGTTGTCCCTACAAGACATGATGGCCGCCTCTCCAGTATGTCTTCTCTCTAAAGCATCTAAGACCAAGTCATGGTTATGGCATCGCAGATTATCTCATCTTAACTTTGATGCTATCAATCATCTGGCTAAAAACGAATTAGTTCGTGGTCTTCCAAAGCTCAAATTTCACAAGGACCATTTATGTTCCGCGTGTTCAAGGGGGAAAAGTACCAAGAAATCATACAAGCCCAAAGCTGAAGACACCAATCAAGAAAAACTTCATCTTTTGCATATGGATCTTTGTGGGCCAATGAGAACTGAAAGTATGAGCGGTAAGAAATTCATTCTTGTCATTGTGGATGATTTCTCCAGGTTTACATGGGTTAGATTTCTACGTACAAAGGATGAAGCACCGAAGGCTATCATCACTTTTCTGAAATTCATTCAGGTACGTTTGAATACTACTGTCCGCCGTATTCGTACAGACAATGGAACAGAGTTCGTCAACCAGACTCTTCGTGATTACTATGAAGGAGTTGGTATCTCACATGAAACATCCTCTGCACGCACTCCA
Source organism: Glebionis coronaria (assembly GCA_025667525.1). Taxonomy (NCBI): domain Eukaryota; kingdom Viridiplantae; phylum Streptophyta; class Magnoliopsida; order Asterales; family Asteraceae; genus Glebionis; species Glebionis coronaria. The sequence continues at coordinate 278,066,421 of CM046882.1, read as the reverse complement.
CAACAAAACGGTGTCGTTGAAAGACGGAATCGTACGCTTATGGAAGCTGCTAGGACTATGCTTATTTATGCGAACGCTCCATTGTTCTTGTGGGCAGAAGCTATATCTACTGCATGTTTCACCCAAAACCGTTCTATCATTCGGAAACGCCATGGAAAAACACCTTACGAGCTTCTACATGATCGTAAACCCGATGTTTCATTCTTTCATGTGTTTGGTGCTCTTTGTTATCCAAACATTAATAGTGAGAACTTGGGCAAGCTTCAACCGAAAGCCGATATAGGTATTTTCATTGGTTACGCACCGTCCAAGAAAGCATACCGAATTTACAACCATCTTCTTGGTAAGATTGTAGAAACTATGGACGCAGATTTCGATGAGCTAACAGCGATGGCTTCTGAGCAACGCAGCTCTGAACCCGCGCTTCATGAGATGGGAACCGGTGCTATTAGTTCCGGATTAGTTCCCAATAATCCTACTTCTACATCTTTTTTACCACCAACAAGGCCCGAGTGGGATAAACTGTTTCAACCGTTGTTTGACGAATTCTTTGATCCCCCAAATGATGAAGTTCCAGCACCTGTAGTGATAGCTCGAATCCCTGAAGTTGTTGCTCCTGCTAATGAACCTTTATCTAATGCATCTTCAATTAACATTGAACCGGATGCACCTTTACCAAGTGATTCTCAAACTACACCTGAATCATCACCCCTACTTGTGCCTAATGATGTGGAAGAGGATTCTACTGATCACGATTTGGAATATGCTCACTTAAAAGATCTTCCTTTCTTTGGTATACCGTTCCCTGAAAACCCTTCAGCCGCGTCTACCTCAGAAGAAGCTCCTTCTATTGTTCACTCCAGACCACCTAGGATTGAAAATAATAGCACCAAATGGACAAAAGATCACCCAATTAGGAATGTCATTGAAGATCTAGATCGACCAGTCTCTACACGCCATCAATTACAAGAGAGTGCACTCTATTGCTACTTTGATGCATTTCTCTCTGAAGTTGAACCTAAAAATTGGCAGCAGGCTATGACTCAATCATCTTGGATTGAAGCCATGCAGGAGGAACTAAATGAATTCCAAAGACTTGAAGTATGGGAATTGGTTCCTCTCCCTGACAAGGTTAACATCCTTAATTTGTTATGGGTTTATAAGGTTAAACTCGATGAGATGGGTGCAGTATTGAAAAATAAGGCTAGATTGGTCGCTAGAGGATATAAAAAAGCCTTGGGTATAGACTTTGAAGAATCTTTTGCTCCTGTGGCAAGATTGGAGGCTATTAGACTATTCCTTGCGTATGCTGCTCATATGAATATGATCGTCTATCAAATGGATGTGAAGACGGCATTTTTGAACGGTGAACTAAGGGAAGAGGTTTATGTTCGTCAGCCGGATGGGTTCGTTAGCACGGAGTTTCCTAATCATGTGTACAAGCTTAAGAAGGCTCTCTATAGGTTGAAACAAGCTCCACGCGCGTGGTATGATCTCCTTTCAACATATCTCATCTCGGAAGGCTTCTCCAAAGGCAAGGTGGACCCCACTGTATTCACTCTCAAGGAGGACAACGACATGATTCTGGTACAAATTTATGTTGATGATATAATATTTGCTGCCACTAACATAGAATTGTCAAATCGCTTTGAGAAGATAATGTCCACACGCTTTCAGATGTCAATGATGGGAAAAATTTCATTTTTCTTAGGATTACAAATTTCTAAGAATCCCAGAGGCATCTTTATTAATCAATCCAAATATGCTCTTGAATCTTTAAAGAAATATAACTTTGAAAATTGTGACCCCGTCGACACTCCAATGGTGGAGAAATCCAAGTTAGATGAAGATAGGAATAGGACTATTGTCGATCCAAAACTTTACCGTGGGATGATCGACACCCTTCTCTATCTGACTGCTAGCAGGCCTGATTTGCAATTTGCCGTATGCATGTGTGCCCGGTATCAGGCTCGGCCTACCGAAAAGCACCTACATGTTGTTAAAAGGATCTTTCGGTATCTAAAAGGAACACTTCATCGTGGTCTATGGTATCCGAAAGATTCCTCTATTGCTTTAATATCATACGCAGATGCCGATCATGCTGGATGTCAAGACACGAGGCGTAGCACTTCTGGATCTGTGCAACTCCTTGGAGATAGATTGATCAGTTGGTCTTCAAAAAGGCAGAAAAGCGCTGCAATTTCTAGCACGGAGGCTGAATACATCGCCATGTCCGGTTGTTGTGCTCAAGTCCTTTGGATGAGATCACAATTAACTGACTACGGTCTGGGATTCAACAAAATCCTGATGTATTGTGACAACAAGAGCGCCATTGCCCTTTGCTGCAACTATGTTCAACACTCCCGGGCCAAGCACATAGACATTCGCTACCATTTCATTAAAGAGCAGGTGGAGAACAGAGTGATCGAGCTGTATTTTGTCACTACTGAGTATCAGCTGGCGGATATGTTCACCAAAGCCTTAGATTGAGGACGAATCGAGTTTTTGATCGACAAGCTTGGCATGAAATCATTCACTCCAGCGACTCTCAAAGAATTGGCATAAGAATCAGCTGAATAGTGGTGGTAAACTATTCAGAGTATCCTTTGTTCGTGATCATGTATATTATAGTAAATATATAAACTACAAAAGAAAAATACAAAAATATAAAACCAAGAAAAACCATAAAAAATATAAAACCTAGAAAAACCATAAAAATTATAAAATCAAGAAAAACCAAAAATATTTTTCGTTTTTAAAACGGGCATGTCTTTTAGTACGGTAATATTTACGGCTTTAGAAATGTCGATCAATATTGACACGGCGCCATAAATAGAGTCCGTATAAAAGTTGTACATTTTTAAAACATGCCCATAATGGCTTGTAGTTATTTCAGACTGCAACCCGGTTTTCATATTAAAGTCACGTATTTCTTTGTAAAACGTTGGCTCACAACGGGAATTAATTTTCTCGGGCATGATTTACAAGCCAAATCATGCAAAGGGATCAAGTTTACTTTACAACTTGGTCTAACACGAATAAATGTACGTCTCAGTGCATTAATTTGTTAAAATAAGAGAAATCTTATTGACACCACGAATCAATCTTTTTCAAGATACTAATTGGAAATGCTTTCATCAATATTTGACTCTTTAAACAATGACTACAACTCTTTAAATAGAAAACGGGTCATCGTTTAAGGGGGAGAAAATATTAAATCATCTTCGTCATTAAATCGATCTTCAAAAGTGTTTGTGGAAAATTAATTGGCTGAAAGGTTTTTTGTGTGGTCTTGCTTTAATATATGACTTGTGCTTGCTCAATGAGATAGGACTTGCTTTAGATCTTGGAGATTTGCTAATAGGTTGTGATGTTTAAGCTGTGTGAAGGTTAAGTTGGCTAGGTTTAACGAATGTTAATTTTCTTAACAGATGTTAGCCTAATAGGAGTTATAAACCAAAAAGGAGAATAGAAAACAAGAATAAAAACTAAAAGGGAAAAAATGTAGGGTTAAAAGTGACTTTATGGTAAAGTTGATAAAATTTTGACCTAAGTCAAAACCATAACCCCCCCTTGCGTTTTATTATCTCCACTGTTTCACTATTCCTCTGCCGCCATTAAACACACACTTAAGCTTTCTCACACACGAGTTTTAATCTGTCAATCCAATCCAATCCGTTTCATTCGATTTAAAAGGTAATTACATCAAATCTTTAACTTATTAATTCGCATAATTCATTGAATTCTACTAAATTAATTCGTTTGAATCAAGTTTATCCAGTTAGGGTTCGTATGCTGAAATTAGGGTTAATTGATTAGGGTTATTGATGGGTTTTGCTCAAAATACATTTAGAATGAGTTTAGTTGCTTTAGATTGCCTTTAAACTCACAAACGCGCCTAGATTAATCTTGAATAAGGTGTGTTTTGAAGTTCCGGATGAACATGGATAACAACTTCCGAATGAAGGAAGTTTTGAACAAAACTTCCGAATGAAGGAATGTTCTGAACGAACTTCCGAATGAAGGAAGTTCCGAATGAAGGACTTCCGAATGAAGGAAGTTCCGAATGAAGGACTTCCGAATGAAGGAAGTTCCGAATGAAGAACTTCCGAATGAAGGAGTTCCGAGTGAACTTCCGAATGAAGGAAGTTCCGAATGAAGGACTTCCGAATGAAGGACTTCCGAATGAAAGAAGTTCCGAATGAAAGAAGTTCCGAATGAAAGAAGTTCCGAATGAAGAAGTTCCGAATGAAGAAGTTCCGAATGAAGAAGTTCCGAATGAAGAAGTTCCGAATGAAGAACTTCCGAATGAAGAAGTTCCGAATGAATAACTTCCGAATGAAGAACTTCCGAATGAAGAAGTTCCGAATGAAGAAGTTCCGAATGAAGGACTTCCGAATGAGAAGTTCCGAATGAAGAAAAGTTCCGGATGAAGAGTTGTTTGATTGATAGTTGTTTGCATGTTCTAAGTACTTGTTGAAATTTGTTATGCTTAGAAGTAAGAATTATACATATCTATATATTTTTGTGCATCAACCTTTCATGTCTTATCTTAAGCAGATACAATGACTAATCCAACAGTACAAGTGATGAGACTGCTTTTATACATAGTCTCATCTTCCAAATAGGGCTTAAAATGCATTAAATATCATCAAAATACCCAAATATATGCTTTTGTTTGTTGCTTGTGTATTTTAGGTACGGATATTGAGATAATGACAAAAGATCACAAGAATCATGCAAAAACGAACACGGGAAACGAAGCCGCACAATGAACCAAGCCCTAGTGAAGACTTTCCCAAGATCAACCCTTGAAGATTTGAAGAATTATGAAGAAGGGTCCTCCAATTATGAAGAATTGACACTTTATACCCTTGTATCCTCATAATTACAAGTTTGGTCCCTAAAGTTTGTCAAAATTACCAAAAGGGCCCTTAACTTTGAAGAATTGACAAGTTTAGCCCCTCAACAAAGCTAAATTGTCAACCAATATCATCCACAAAGTCAAATATATCATGAAGCCCTTCAAAGTACAAGAAATGACAAGATTGGTCCTTTGAAAAATCCAAAATTACAAAAAGGACCCTCAACTTTCAACAATTGGCAAAAATGGTCCCTCATTTATAAAGACTTGGCAAATTCAGTCCTCCAAAATGACGATTATACAAGTCTAGACCATTATCATTGAAGAAAATACCAAACCAGCCCTTGAAGAATTCAAATATGGCAAGAAATACCCCTGAATTCACTTTACAAAAGTTAATGGGCCAAAAATGTAAAAAGTCCAAAGTTGACAAAGGCTTAATTGGGCGCTGACAGAGTTTTGATTGCAAGTGACAAGAAGAAAGGAAATAAGGGACCAAAAGGGGCCAGACAGGAAACTTACCTAGACCAACCAGCTGGTGACACGTGCCCCACTACCACCTCTCCACCAATCACATTTCTCCCTGCTTCCACATCATCATCCACTCACAACTAACTTAATTTATTAAGTTAATTATGGCGCCTAACACCTGGTTTAAAAACTTAAACGGATTAAAACATGCACTATTCATGTTCTTGATCCAAATTGGGTTTTTATTTATGGCTTGTAATTAGACACTAATCTGCTCCAGATTTATGATTAAGCTAATCATAAACACAACCCAACCTTAAAACTTGACACCTCACCACCCCATTTGTCTCCTTATGACTCCCCTGCTCCACACCCATGCATACTGCCAAAAAGGTGGCAGCAATCCAACGTTTGACATTCATGCTTACTTTCTAAGCATCTTATGAGCCATTAGATCACAACTTCATGCCAGCTATCTTCACAAGGGTCCAAATTCAGTCACATGATTCAAAATGAAGACAAAGACCTCAAGGGCATTTTTGGAAGATCAAGCACTAGGGTTTTAAGTTTTTAGCTGTTCCTTAGTCATTTGTATGCCTATATAAAGGCCTTAGGGTGCTTCATTAGACGTTTGCTTTTGGTTTTTCCTTTGTTCAAACACTTGTAAATCCTTTTTCAGTTTTATGAATTTGAGTTAAGTGATTTGAAGAAAGACCAAGTGCCACCTTTATTCTGTTGTTTATGTTCTTAGTTTACTGCTTTTGAATTTAAAAACCTGTTTTCAAAAGAGGAGTGTGCACAAGTTTGCATATTTTCCTCATTTTCTTGATATTTTGCTAAGTCTTGTTCCAATCTTGGAATTCTTGGGCTATAGGGCTGATCATAGCATCCTAACTGAGTTGGTTAAGGTGTGGTGAGGCTTATAACTTGGGGATAATCAAGTGTGGGGTAACAAGTTTGCATCAATCAAGATTTTTCCAAGTTTCTGATTTTTCATGTTATTGTGCTTAACCCTTGTTGAATCTTAGCAGGCTTTTGTGGAAGCTTGTGCTTGTTCTTGCTAGCACATAAGCTCAAAATTCGTGGGTGTGGATGTACATCCATGAGGTTTGCTTACTTAATCTCCAAATCTGCATAAATTGTGATTTTTGGTGATATTTGTATGAAACTGTTGTTCTTGTGAATTTTGTGGCTTGTTCTTGCTTGAATCTGTTATTTAGACTTGTTAGAGTGTTAATTGATGCTTGGTTGGCCTGAAATCTTGTTTTGCTTTTGAAAATCTTGATTTGAAAAAGTTAAAGGGGTGTTTGGGTCTACTGATTTATGCTTGTAATCTGATTTTGTGGTAAGGGAAAGTGTTGTTTATGCTTTGTATCTGATATACCTTTGTTTGAGAGTGTTTTGCTGCAAGTTATTGGGTTTGAACACTTGAATTGATCAATCTGCTATTAAGACCTTGTTTCTGCTTGTTTAGACCTAGGATTTTGGGAACACTTAGTGTGTATGCATGCTTAGGGATAAAAGTGGTTTAAACAAAGTTAACTTAACCTGTTTGAAAGATTTGAGGTGTTGAAATTGGCTTGTGTGTCAAATACATCAGCAAAAGTATAAATCTGCTTGTGTAGTGTTCATCAGTAACTTTCATAGCTTGGATCTTGCTTAATTCTTTGAACCAGTGCATGAAACCTGTTTAGACTTGCTTATTGGAGTTTATTATAGCTTGTGTGTGCATTTGGTTGAATTTGGTTGGCTGATTTGTGCTAAAATTGCTCTTGAATTGGCTGTTTGTGATTGTGATATTTTGCTTGTTATTGACTCCTTTTGATCCAAAGATCAATTGGGTGCCTTTGTGAAAACTGAATCCAAGAAAAAGTCACTAAAGAAAACAAGTCAAAATAGTCAAGCAGTGGGAAAAGTTCCCACTGCTCAACATCCAAAACTAGCCCCTGCTAGTGCAATTTTATCATCAGCTTATCAATAAGCTATTCTAGCTTATTCTGACTTGCAACAACTTATGTTTTGTAATAGATCTTCATTATTTGACCCATTTAAGTGAACTGGAGCTTATCAGACTTTGACTTTGACTTTTCCCTAGAAAACCAACTTGTTTGACTTTTAAGATAAGTGCTTATTTGATTTTCCAGCTTATTGAGTGTGCTTATTTGAAAGTTCTTTGGTTTTTAAGCTTAGTTTTGTCAAAAGAAACATTTTGCAACTTGAATCAGCTTCTGAGGAGGTCTAGATCATAAAAACGACTATTTTGTCGTTTTGTGAATAAGTTGTTGACTTGTTTCTGGCTTATTGAGTGGTCTTATTTGAAATTTCTTTTTACAGAAGTCTTTGTTAGGTCAAAAGAAGGTTGTGTGTTAAATTTTAGCTTATGGCATCAGCTTATAGCTTAATGGGCCAAAAAGCCCATTAAGAATAAGCTGCTTATTATAAGTTAGCTTATTTCACATTTTCAGCTTTTGGGCCTTTGGAAAAAGTTGTTTAAAATCAAATTTTGAGTCAACCTGTGCTTTTTGAGCTTATTTTGAGCACTTTTTCTTATTGGGCCTTAATTAAGCCCAATAAGGGACTGTTTAGGGTTTGGCCCATTTTCTAGGCCCAATAGGGGTATTTAGGTAATTTCACTTTCATTTCTGAGTTATTTAGGTTAAATTAAGCTAGTTTGCAAGTTTTTAGAATTTTTTATAATTTTTGGATTTCTAATATTATTTTAATATTATTTTATTATTAAAAATTAAAAGTTTGATTTTCTAGGTTTTTATATTTTTCCTAGGTTCTAAATACTTAATTAGGATTTTTGCAACTTTCCAAATATTTTTTAGGTCTTTTAATTATTTGTTATAATTAATTTAAGATTTAATTGATTTTAGGAGTTTTTAATTATTTAAAAATAGTTTTAATTGGTTTTAAAATTTTGAAAAATAGTTTTTAGCTTAATTAGAGTATTTTTGAGGTTTACAAACTTGAAAATCTTGTTTAGGGCTTTTTAATAATTAATTTTGATTTTTAGGGCTTTAATTAGCATTAAAAAGTCATTATCTAATTAATTAAAAGGTTTTTGCAAGTTTTGATTTTTTGTAAACTCTTAGATTATTATAAAGGATTTTTGGTGATTTTTAGGAATTTTTAGGGTTAAATTTTAATTTTGGTGGTTTTTACGACTTTACGTGTACGCCTTTTTAGACATAGTTTAATCCGTCTTCATAACCGTCATTCTTTTCTAATCCCTTTTCTATTTTTCTTTTCTCAAATATAATCACAAATTAATCCAAGTCATTACACACATAACACACTAGCCTCCTTGAGAATGAACTTAATTGGGTCATTCACACACGGTTTTCCTAAATCGTCGTGCTCACTTGCCCTCTTTATTGCACTCTTTTCCTAAAGGGTTGCAAAAACTACCAACATCATTTTGGCGCCGCTGCCGGGGAGGCGTGTTGTGTTTTGATTTGGCATTGTTGTTTTTATACTAACCATAATTAGTATTTGTATTAGTAGCACTCTACTAATACGTATTATCGTTTTTCGGATTTTGTGTGAATATTATTACTATATTGTATACGTAGAACAATAAATACACAAGTACTCCAAATACGTGAGCAATCACAACCTTGACTTGGGAGGTCATTACCCAATCATTGTATTCGAATCTCAAACCAAAGAAAAAGGCAAAAATAGATAAATACTTTCGTGAAGCTTAATCTTGAAAATACAAACTATAAGGTGGGTATAAGGCGGATATTATAAAATATATCCTAAGGAAAAAGGCTCTTAAGTGCTTCGCGCCGCCTCGTTTCCCCGCTTGCTTGTGAGTATTTGATTGTGAGAGTGAATCGAGGGTTTTGCCGCCCAAAGTATTACTAAGTATCATATATATTTTCTTGGTTTCAATTTGATTAAACCCTCTTGAACGATTTGGTGTTCCACCATCGTTCTAAAGTCATCGAAGGCGTTCACTCCACGTGTTCGTTTTTCATTCTTTGAGGCTTCGTTAATCAAGAGATTTGATTAGTGAGGAGATTTGTGGACTCATTGTCTACCTAATACATTTCACCAAGTTCCAAAAAGGTTAATACAATCAAAAACCACAAAAAAAATTAAAAAAATACAAAACACCAAAAAGAATCTTCTTTGCTCATCCCCTCGTTGTACGTGACGTTTATGCTAACTCGAAATCAAGCAAGACGTGCTCGTAAACGAAAAAACAAATCCATCACTCCAAACAATTCTAGTGAGGAGTCTCCTATTGACGAACCCATTGTAAGAGAAGCACCAACCATGGCGAATCGAACTATGATGGAGTTACTTCAAGCACCCACCGAGGGTTATGGAGAGGCTATTGTGATTCCCGCTATCCTTGCGGAGAATTTTGAGGTTAAGACGGGTTTGTTGTCCATGATTCAAAACAACAAATTCCGTGGTGATGAGAAGGACAATCCTCACAACCATATCCGCCAATTCAATCGTCTTACCGCTACTTGCAAGTTTAAGGATGTTTCAAACGACTCGATTAAGATGATGCTTTTTCCGTATTCCTTAGCGGGGCCCGCAAAAATTTGGTTAGAGAAAGAGCCACCCAATTCTATATTGACGTGGAAGGATCTCGTGTCTAAGTTTGTGAACCAATTTTTTCCGCCCTCTAAGACTACGCACTTGAAAAACGAGATTTCAAAGTTTTCACAAGAATTTAATGAAAGTTTTTCAACGGCTTGGAATAGGTTTAAGGAAATGTTACATGAGTGTCCTCATCACGGTTTTTCCGATTTGCATCAAATTGACACGTTTTACAATGGACTTAATGATCATGAAAGGGATTATTTGAATGCCGCCGCGGGTGGTAATTTTTTGTGTAAAACGGTTGAGGAAGCTTTGGTGATAATTGAAAATAGATCTAAGGTGTATAGTCCTCGTAGCACGTCTAGTGTTCGTAAGGCTTCGTCTTCGGCTTCACCTTCTTTGTCTAATACCATCGATGCTTGCCAAATTGAGGCGAACATGGAAAACAAGATTTTTGATAAGTTGAAAGGACTTTTGATTGAGTTTAAAGTTGGTGAACCAAGTGCTCCCGCTACGGTTAAAGCGGTTGAGGTTTCTTGCATGTATTGTGGTGGAGGTCATGATTTCTCCGAGTGCATTACCAACGGTGGTAACACTTCGAGTGCCTTTGCGGCCACGGGAAATTACAACCAAAACGGTCAAGTTTCCCGCTCTAATCAAATGACTCAACCGGGTTTTGGATCAAATCAAAATGCTAACAACTATCGCAACAATCAAGTTGGTTTTAAGAACAATTACAACAAGGGAAATTATGGGAATCAAGGGGCTAATAATCAAGTTTCAAACAAAAATGATTTTCAAAATAACAACAAGAGTTTGCAAACATTGAAAGATCTTCCAAGTGAGTTTGTTGAATATGCTAGTGGTAATGATGCTAGGTTTGACAACATTCAAAGAGAAATAATTAGCCTAAGATCCGAGTTCAAAAACGACTTGAAGAAAGAGTTGAAAAATGAGTTAGCTAATGAACTTAAAATCCACACCAACAAGATGGAAGGAAATGTCACTAGGTTACAACAAAACCAACAAAAGATGGAACAAGGGCAACATGAGATTAAACAAGAGATGCTTAAGGCCGAGGAAAGGCAAACCGAAGCCGTATTGAGGCAATCTAATTTTGAAGATAAAATCTCGTCTATGTTTGAGGCAATAATGTGTAAACCGTCGTCAAGTGGTCTTCCTAGTAACACCATATCCAACCCTAAGGGTGAGATGAAAGTGATTACCACACGTAGTGGTAAGACACTTAAGGAGCCGATTCCTCAACCAATTGCTCCTACGGAGGAAGCAATTGAGGAAGAACCCGAGGTGATGGTCGAAAAGGAGCATATTTCAAGCCCACAAAGTACCGCTCATGCCACACCTACGGTTGACCCATTACCATCATTGGAACCCGAGATTCCAAAGGCTATGCCTATGCCTCAACCCACACCACCCTTGCCTTACCCATCGAGACTTAGGAAGGAGAAACGACAAGAGCGCGACAACTATCAATTTGAGCTTTTTATGAAAATGTTTCGTGATTTGCACTTTAATGTGAGTTTCGCCGATGCCTTGGTCATGATGCCTCTATTTGCCGCTAACTTTAAGAGTATGTTGAACAACAAGGAAAAATTACACCAAAAGTCTAGTTGTTCGTCGGTTTATCTTAATCGCATACCTCAAAAAGTCGGTGATCCCGGTAAATTTTTGATCCCTTGTGCAATCCAAGACATGGAAGAATGCTTCGCCTTGGCCGATCTTGGTGCTAGCATTAACTTGATGCCACTTGCAATCTACAAGTCGCTCAATCTTCCTAATCTTACTCCTTCACGAATGTCTATTGAGTTGGCCGATCATTCCACGATTCTTGCATGTGGTTTGGCGGAAGACGTTTTTGTGAAAGTGGGGAAGTTCTACTATCCCGTAGACTTCATTGTTGTTGACATCCCCACGGATCCTCAAGTTCCTCTCATTTTAGGTCGTTCGTTTTTAGATACATCTATGGCTTTGATCGATGTGCATGCTAGAAAGATCACCTTACGTTTCAACGACGAGGAACTTGTTATAAACGCAACTCAAAACTCTCAAATTTCTCATGTTTATTCCGTTGCAACCATAAACCTCGTTGATATGATCGACGTGGTTTGCGAGGAATTTTCACAAGAAGTTCTAGGTTTTGGTGATGAAGAGACTAGTGGCAATCCCACTATGTTAGATCCAATTCTTGATAATTCGACACCAACCTTCACTCCTTTCGAAGGTGGTGGTTTTACGTTGGAAGAATTCGATGTTCCACGTACTTGTGACGAAAACCTCGACAACTATGAGGACTTCTCGATTATCAAGGATTTTCTCAACGATTTCCCATTTCCTCCACCCGAGGAGGTTATGAGTATCGAGCCCAAATCTTCACTTGAGGAACCACCTATCCTCGAGTTGAAATATTTACCTCCTCACCTCGAGTATGTCTATTTGGAGGAGGACGACAAGTTGCCGGTTATTATTGCGAAGGAACTTTCGAAAGATGAAAAAACCGCACTTGTCGATGTTCTTAAGGACCACAAAGGGGCGATTGCGTGGAAGTTATCCGACATTAAGGGGATTGATCCCAAATTTTGTACCCACAAAATCTTAATGGAGGAAGATTTCAAGCCAACAATCCAAAGTCAAAGAAGGGTGAACCCCAAAATTCACGATGTCATCAAAAAGGAGGTCCTTAAACTCCTTGACGCGGGAATGATTTACCCTATTTCCGATAGCCCTTGGGTGAGTCCTATTCATTGTGTCCCTAAAAAGGGAGGGATGACCGTTGTGCCAAACGATGCCAACGAGTTAATTCCCACGAGACTCGTGACCGGATGGAGAGTGTGCATTGACTATCGAAAGTTGAATGAAGCCACTCGAAAAGACCATTTTCCCTTGCCCTTCATGGACCAAATGTTGGAGCGTCTTGCGGGAAACGATTTCTATTGCTTTTTAGATGGTTTTTCCGGTTACTTCCAAATTCCCATCGATCCTCGTGATCAAGAAAAAACTACGTTTACGTGTCCATATGGAACGTTTGCCTATCGTAGAATGCCATTCGGACTTTGCAATGCACCGGGAACTTTTCAACGATGCATGATGGCTATTTTTCATGATATGATCGAGAAGACGATGGAAGTCTTCATGGATGACTTTTCCGTGTTTGGTGATTCCTTTACTTCGTGTTTGTCGAACCTTGAGAGAATGTTAAAACGTTGTGAGGAAACCAACCTTGTGCTCAATTGGGAAAATTGTCATTTTATGGTTAAGAGTGGAATCGTCTTAGGGCACAAGGTCTCGAAAGCGGGGATTGAGGTAGATCAAGCTAAGGTAGACGTCATCGCCAAATTACCTCATCCCAAAATCGTCAAGGGAGTTAGGAGTTTCCTAGGCCACGCGGGCTTTTATCGACGATTCATCAAGGATTTCTCGAAGATTTCTCGACCCATTACACATCTTCTTGAAAAAGAGGCACGTTTTGTCTTTGACGAAGATTGTGTACGAGCCTTTGAGATCCTTAAGAGGAAACTTACCGAAGCTCCCATTCTTGTTGCTCCAAATTGGAACCTCCCCTTTGAACTTATGTGTGATGCAAGTGATTACGCTATTGGGGCCGTTTTGGGGCAACGTCATGATAAGAATTTCTTGCCTATTCACTATGCTAGCAAGACGATGACCGAGGCTCAACTTAAATACACTACAACGGAAAAGGAGTTCCTTGCCGTGGTGTATGCATTTGAGAAATTCCGACCTTATCTCGTCTTGACGAAATGCATAGTGTATACGGACCATTCGGCTATCAAGTATCTCATGGCTAAACAAGATGCTAAGCCGAGATTACTTCGTTGGATTCTCCTCCTTCAAGAATTTGATCACACCATTGTTGACAAAAAAGGAGCCGAGAATCTAGCGGCCGATCATCTCTCTCGTTTGGAAGATCCTCACCAAAGTGTTTACGAGCCTAAGGAAATCACCGAAACATTTCCGCTCGAGACACTTGGTTTAGTGAATTCCAAACTTGATTCTTCTACCCCATGGTTTGCGGATTTTGCAAATTACCATGCGGGTAACTTCATCGTTAAGGGTATGACAACTCAAGAAAAACGAAAATTCTTTCGTGATGTCAAGTTCTACTTTTGGAACGACCCTTACTTGTTTCGAACTTGTGCAGATCAAATCATCCGCCGTTGTGTATTTGGCACCGAAGCTTCTAACATCCTTAGAGCTTGCCATGAGGGACCCACGGGTGGTCACCACGGTGCTAATCTCACGGCTAAAAAGGTGTTTGATGCCGGCTTCTTTTGGCCTACTATTTACCGAGATGCACAAATCCTTGTGAAGTCTTGTGATGCATGCCAACGACAAGGAAAAGCCTCACAAAAAGATGAAATGCCACAAAATATCATTCAAGTATGTGAGATCTTTGACGTTTGGGGCATAGACTTTATGGGGCCGTTCCCATCATCTCGTGGTAATAAGTACATCCTTGTTGCGGTTGACTACCTATCTAAATGGGTGGAGGCGAAGGCCTTGCCCACTAATGATGCTCGTGTGGTAGTCAAGTTCTTGAAAAGTTTGTTTGCTAGGTTTGGAACCCCTCGTGCTATCATAAGCGATCGTGGAACCCATTTTTGTAATGACCAATTTGAAAGGGTTCTAAGGAAATATGGGGTTACACATCGTCTTTCTACGGCTTATCACCCACAAACGAGTGGGCAAGTCGAGGTTTCAAACCGAGCATTGAAGAGGATTTTGGAAAGATCCGTGGGGGAAAACCGACAATCTTGGTCGGATAAGTTAGACGATGCTTTATGGACCTTTAGGACCGCTCATAAGACACCCATTGGGTGCACTCCCTATAAGCTTGTGTATGGAAAGAATTGTCATTTGCCTATCGAGTTAGAACACAAGGCTTATTGGGCCCTAAAGCATTGTAATGATGACATGGAGACCGCGGGGAAACACCGGAAAATGCAATTAAATGAATTGGATGAATTAAGGGACATTGCTTATGAAAATTCATTGATTTATAAAGAGAAAACTAAAAAGTTGCATGATTCAAAAATTAAAAACCGGGTTTTTAACATTGGGGATCAAGTTTTACTTTTTAATTCAAGATTGAAAATATTTTCCGGTAAATTGAAATCCCGTTGGTCCGGTCCATTCACCGTGACTCAAGTATTTCCTTATGGGACCATCGAGCTAGCTCAAGATGATGGTCCTAACTTCAAGGTGAATGGACATAGGTTGAAGCACTACTTCGGTGGGGAAGTTCCATCCTTGAACTACCTCGACCAAGTCACCTTCCCCAATGATAATTAGTATTGAGGGGATCGAGTCGAGCTCATGACTCGGTAATCAAAAACGAGGAGCCTCGTGGGGGAGTCCCATGCTTATCCTATGTACATATTATCGCTTTCTTAGTCTAATGTAGCTTACGTGTGGGGATTTGTGCCCTTCCAACCTTTGTTCCGTGGTTGTTTGTGATATGTGGTTTTTAGATCATGATCTTCACGATTGGAGCCTCTCGTGTTCGTTTTATGGGAGCACTCGATCGTTTGCTTTGGAGACATTTCTCAATATCCATGATGTATACTTTGATGTTCTAACCTTAGGTTTTTAGCACACTTCATAAACGGCTATTACTTAATGGTTACACCCTTTCCATGCTAGATTAGGCATTCGACTACGTCTCTAGTATGGGGGTGTTTGCACCCCTAGACTCGAAACATTGAGGACAATGTTTAACTTTAGTATGGGGGGTGAATAGATACTTGCCTTGCCAAACCTTCACGCTTTCCAAAGTTTATCGTTTTGTTTATCGTTTTGTTGCAAAATAAGGCTAAAAATGGCAAAATTTTAAAAATTTTTCTCATGTTTCATAAGTGTTTGAAGACACGAATGTAGATTTTCCGATGGCGAGAATAAGAGTAATTTTTGACTCGACCGTGCGTGTTGAGCACTTAGCTTTGATTCCTTAACTACACATTAGGCTAAGTCTCTTAAATGAGGACGAGAAATGATAGGGTTAATTATAAGTTACTATGCTAAACGTAGAGTACTCGTATTCTTTCAAAAACTCATGTGTTCTCGTTGTTTGCTTATTCTCCCTTCGCATGTAAATAATTTTTGCTTAATAAATATTGACTTAGCGGTTTAGTTGGGATTGTTGGGTTTCTAGTCTTTTCTAGTAGCTTCCGTGTAATTAAATTGGGAAGACATTAAGATATCGCCAGCGTCACGGTTTTGAAGTATTGGCACCCTAATAATCGAAAGCTTCACCCAATAATAAGATTTCAAGTGCTCACCTAAATCAAGCAAACAATTTGAAGCCCCACAAGGCCTAAAATCTATGCAAAATTGAAAGTGAATCAAGCCTTAATCTTCGAAGCTTTAAAGATCCAAAATTCGCCTTAGCGTGAGGATATACGTCTTTGGCTAATAAAACCACCGATGAGGAGGATAATAAAAGGCAAGGCAAGACCGAAGTCATAATAAAAGCTTCATGGCGAAGTTGAATAAAAGATGGAGGTAAACCATAGATAATAAGGCCCTTCCGTTAGGGGGCGTATAAAAGTCTTGGTAATAAGTCTCATGTTCAAAACCGTTATAAAACCGTGTTTATCGATTCTTCTTGTCAACTTAATTTTTTAACATCGTCGTCTACTAGGAGGGGTTATTGATTTGATGGTCTTAGTTACACCGTTAGGACTCTATTTTTAGACCTAAATCTCTATTATCGCATAAGTCAAACAATGTATCCTCGTGAAACATTCAAGACATCATAAAATATAAGATACAACTTAGGAATAATGGGAGGATAAGTACGTGATTAGGGCATATGAGTAGTGTTAGCATTACTAACTTATAATGAAAATGATCTCGTTGCACGCTTAGCATGGAATTGGGGTGAAAATCGAGGACGATGAAATTATTTCTAACGAAGCATTCACGTGTTCTTATTCTATGAACCTAAACGTCCCATTTTGCGATGAAAATCATACATTATGTCTATAACACAAGTAGTAGTAATAGTAGTAGTGTAGCTAGTTTATCATTCAAATAAAGTGAATAAAATGGATTTTGGAGATGCTTTGATACTTTATTCTAGCATTGCGTGAGGGCACGGCAATGGTTTAGTATGGGGGAGTGATGAGACTGCTTTTATACATAGTCTCATCTTCCAAATAGGGCTTAAAATGCATTAAATATCATCAAAATACCCAAATATATGCTTGTGTTTGTTGCTTGTGTATTTTAGGTACGGATATTGAGATAATGACAAAAGATCACAAGAATCATGCAAAAACGAACACGGGAAACGAAGCCGCACAATGAACCAAGCCCTAGTGAAGACTTTCCCAAGATCAACCCTTGAAGATTTGAAGAATTATGAAGAAGGGTCCTCCAATTATGAAGAATTGACACTTTATACCCTTGTATCCTCTTAATTACAAGTTTGGTCCCTAAAGTTTGTCAAAATTACCAAAAGGGCCCTTAACTTTGAAGAATTGACAAGTTTAGCCCCTCAACAAAGCTAAATTGTCAACCAATATCATCCACAAAGTCAAATATATCATGAAGCCCTTCAAAGTACAAGAAATGACAAGATTGGTGCTTTGAAAAATCCAAAATTACAAAAAGGACCCTCAACTTTCAACAATTGGCAAAAATGGTCCCTCATTTATAAAGACTTGGCAAATTCAGTCCTCCAAAATGACGATTATACAAGTCTAGACCATTATCATTGAAGAAAATACCAAACCAGCCCTTGAAGAATTCAAATATGGCAAGAAATACCCCTGAATTCACTTTACAAAAGTTAATGGGCCAAAAATGTAAAAAGTCCAAAGTTGACAAAGGCTTAATTGGGCGCTGACAGAGTTTTGATTGCAAGTGACAAGAAGAAAGGAAATAAGGGACCAAAAGGGGCCAGACAGGAAACTTACCTAGACCAACCAGCTGGTGACACGTACCCCATTACCACCTCTCCACCAATCACATTTCTCCCTGCTTCCACATCATCATCCACTCACAACTAACTTAATTTATTAAGTTAATTATGGCGCCTAACACCTGGTTTAAAAACTTAAATGGATTAAAACATGCACTATTCATGTTCTTGATCCAAATTGGGTTTTTATTTATGGCTTGTAATTAGACACTAATCTGCTCCAGATTTATGATTAAGCTAATCATAAACACAACCCAACCTTAAAACTTGACACCTCACCACCCCATTTGTCTCCTTGTGACTCCCCTGCTCCACACCCATGCATACTGCCAAAAAGGTGGCAGCAATCCAACGTTTGACATTCATGCTTACTTTCTAAGCATCTTATGAGCCATTAGATCACAACTTCATGCCAGCTATCTTCACAAGGGTCCAAATTCAGTCACATGATTCAAAATGAAGACAAAGACCTCAAGGGCATTTTTGGAAGATCAAGCACTAGGGTTTTAAGTTTTTAGCTGTTCCTTAGTCATTTGTATGCCTATATAAAGGCCTTAGGGTGCTTCATTAGACGTTTGCTTTTGGTTTTTCCTTTGTTCAAACACTTGTAAATCCTTTTTCAGTTTTATGAATTTGAGTTAAGTGATTTGAAGAAAGACCAAGTGCCACCTTTATTCTGTTGTTTATGTTCTTAGTTTACTGCTTTTGAATTTAAAAACCTGTTTTCAAAAGAGGAGTGTGCACAAGTTTGCATATTTTCCTCATTTTCTTGATATTTTGCTAAGTCTTGTTCCAATCTTGGAATTCTTGGGCTATAGGGCTGATCATAGCATCCTAACTGAGTTGGTTAAGGTGTGGTGAGGCTTATAACTTGGGGATAATCAAGTGTGGGGTAACAAGTTTGCATCAATCAAGATTTTTCCAAGTTTCTGATTTTTCATGTTATTGTGCTTAACCCTTGTTGAATCTTAGCAGGCTTTTGTGGAAGCTTGTGCTTGTTCTTGCTAGCACATAAGCTCAAAATTCGTGGGTGTGGATGTACATCCATGAGGTTTGCTTACTTAATCTCCAAATCTGCATAAATTGTGATTTTTGGTGATATTTGTATGAAACTGTTGTTCTTGTGAATTTTGTGGCTTGTTCTTGCTTGAATCTGTTATTTAGACTTGTTAGAGTGTTAATTGATGCTTGGTTGGCCTGAAATCTTGTTTTGCTTTTGAAAATCTTGATTTGAAAAAGTTAAAGGGGTGTTTGGGTCTACTGATTTATGCTTGTAATCTGATTTTGTGTTAAGGGAAAGTGTTGTTTATGCTTTGTATCTGATATACCTTTGTTTGAGAGTGTTTTGCTGCAAGTTATTGGGTTTGAACACTTGAATTGATCAATCTGCTATTAAGACCTTGTTTCTGCTTGTTTAGACCTAGGATTTTGGGAACACTTAGTGTGTATGCATGCTTAGGGATAAAAGTGGTTTAAACAAAGTTAACTTAACCTGTTTGAAAGATTTGAGGTGTTGAAATTGGCTTGTGTGTCAAATACATCAGCAAAAGTATAAATCTGCTTGTGTAGTGTTCATCAGTAACTTTCATAGCTTGGATCTTGCTTAATTCTTTGAACCAGTGCATGAAACCTGTTTAGACTTGCTTATTGGAGTTTATTATAGCTTGTGTGTGCATTTGGTTGAATTTGGTTGGCTGATTTGTGCTAAAATTGCTCTTGAATGCTAAACTGCTCATTGTTCATGTCTGTGTTATATCTGGTGATAAATTGATTAAACTGTATCAATTGGCTGTTTGTGATTGTGATATTTTGCTTGTTATTGACTCCTTTTGATCCAAAGATCAATTGGGTGCCTTTGTGAAAACTGAATCCAAGAAAAAGTCACTAAAGACAACAAGTCAAAATAGTCAAGCAGTGGGAAAAGTTCCCACTGCTCAACATCCAAAACTAGCCCCTGCTAGTGCAATTTTATCATCAGCTTATCAATAAGCTATTCTAGCTTATTCTGACTTGCAACAACTTATGTTTTGTAATAGATCTTCATTATTTGACCCATTTAAGTGAACTGGAGCTTATCAGACTTTGACTTTGACTTTTCCCTAGAAAACCAACTTGTTTGACTTTTAAGATAAGTGCTTATTTGATTTTCCAGCTTATTGAGTGTGCTTATTTGAAAGTTCTTTGGTTTTTAAGCTTAGTTTTGTCAAAAGAAACATTTTGCAACTTGAATCAGCTTCTGAGGAGGTCTAGATCATAAAAACGACTATTTTGTCGTTTTGTGAATAAGTTGTTGACTTGTTTCTGGCTTATTGAGTGGTCTTATTTGAAATTTCTTTTTACAGAAGTCTTTGTTAGGTCAAAAGAAGGTTGTGTGTTAAATTTTAGCTTATGGCATCAGCTTATAGCTTAATGGGCTAAAAAGCCCATTAAGAATAAGCTGCTTATTATAAGTTAGCTTACTTCACATTTTCAGCTTTTGGGCCTTTGGAAAAAGTTGTTTAAAATCAAATTTTGAGTCAACCTGTGCTTTTTGAGCTTATTTTGAGCACTTTTTCTTATTGGGCCTTAATTAAGCCCAATAAGGGACTGTTTAGGGTTTGGCCCATTTTCTAGGCCCAATAGGGGTATTTAGGTAATTTCACTTTCATTTCTGAGTTATTTAGGTTAAATTAAGCTAGTTTGCAAGTTTTTAGAATTTTTTATAATTTTTGGATTTTTAATATTATTTTAATATTATTTTATTATTAAAAATTAAAAGTCTGATTTTCTAGGTTTTTATATTTTTCCTAGGTTCTAAATACTTAATTAGGATTTTTGCAACTTTCCAAATATTTTTTAGGTCTTTTAATTATTTGTTATAATTAATTTAAGATTTAATTGATTTTAGGAGTTTTTAATTATTTAAAAATAGTTTTAATTGGTTTTAAAATTTTGAAAAATAGTTTTTAGCTTAATTAGAGTATTTTTGAGGTTTACAAACTTGAAAATCTTGTTTAGGGCTTTTTAATAATTAATTTTGATTTTTAGGGCTTTAATTAGCATTAAAAAGTCATTATCTAATTAATTAAAAGGTTTTTGCAAGTTTTGATTTTTTGTAAACTCTTAGATTATTATAAAGGATTTTTGGTGATTTTTAGGAATTTTTAGGGTTAAATTTTAATTTTGGTGGTTTTTACGACTTTACGTGTACGCCTTTTTAGACTTAGTTTAATCCGTCTTCATAACCGTCATTCTTTTCTAATCCCTTTTCTATTTTTCTTTTCTCAAATATAATCACAAATTAATCCAAGTCATTACACACATAACACACTAGCCTCCTTGAGAACGAACTTAATTGGGTCATTCACACACGGTTTTCCTAAATCGTCGTGCTCACTTGCCCTCTTTATTGCACTCTTTTCCTAAAGGGTTGCAAAAACTACCAACATCAACAAGCAATCCAAGACTCTAGAGAAGCCGCAATTGCTGAAGCACGAACCCTCAAGTTCATACCAAACAACTACCGGCTGAAGCCAGTTTCAAAATCCACTCACCATGGATTTAAAGTAGCCTAGCAATCCTTGATCAATCTCATTTCAAGAATGCTTTAAGGAGTACTGCCTCGGTGCCTTATGATTATATGTATGAGTTCTGGGCTAGCAAGGAAAGCACTTCAAACAAGATCACCTTCACCATCGACAACAAACAGCAGACACTAACTGTATCAGACTTCCGTAAGATATTTGGCATTAGGGATTCACCCAAAGGTATGGCATTTTCGAGGGATCCTACTAAAGACGAACTCATGGAGTTGTTCGATGCTATTGGATGTCCTGACATACGAGTTGCGTCTGAGTTTACCACTGCTAAAGTAGGACAACCTTGGAGAGCAATGTTGGGTATTCTCAGTAGATGTCTTACACCGAAAACAAGTGGGCATGATGCTTTGCGCAGTCCTATTATGAACATCTTCCATGGAATGTATAAAGGCGCAAATGCAGATTATGCATTGTTGTTATGGGAAGAATTCACCTTTCAACTCTTCCAAAACAAGAAGCTGAAGTCTAATTTCTTTCCATACCCTCGGTTTATCAAGCTTATCATTAACTATTTTATGAAGAATGATGTTACAATTGATAGGCGTGCAGCAAGTCGTCATCACACTGAAGAGGCTGATCATATTGTGGATTTAAGGCATGAAGGACCATCTGGTGGTGTGATTCCTGGTCCTATTCCCGATTACCTTCTGACGGATAGAATTAAAGGTTCTGCTGATTACAAGCTACTGCTGCTAGAAATCAAGAAGCTAAAAGCAAGCCTTCAGACTGGAGAAGACTCGTCTACTACAGTCAAGAGTAAAGGTAAACGCAAGCAACCAGCTGCTTTACCTGAACCTGAAACCAAGAAGAAGAAGACTGAGGTTAAGAAGGGAAAGGGTAAGGCTGATGAGTTAGTTCTACGTGACGAAAAAGATGTTTTTGATCCTACTCTTGACAAGGCAGAGAGAAAAATGATGAAGATAGCTATTGAAAGGAGTAGGAAAGATACGGGCGGTAGTGGTTCAGGTGCAAGGATAAATATTGAAGAAGAGTACGAGGAGCCAGAGGATATTGATGAGTTTGGGTCACCTGAACGGTATTCTACTTCGAAGGAGACATCCATCCCTGTTTCAACAAGTGTTGAAAAGGAGTCCGGTGCTCCTACAATCATGGTACCTACTCAACCTTTAGTAACTCAACCTCCACCAACACAACCTTTACCAACCAGACCGGTTTCAACACCATTCCTTCCACCTCCAATAACTCCCATTCTCAGTACTGTGGTCACAACCGAGCCTCTTCAATCAACCCAGAGCAGCTCTGCAACGTCTACAATGGCTGCATTGGTAATGGCCGAAATGTTGGATAAACATACGGATAATCACAAAAGAGAGATGGATGAACTTCGCCAAGAGCTACATAGACGAGCTCAAAGTGAAGACGCATCTAAGAAAGCCCAAGAAGAGATGCTTGCTAAGTTCGCTGCAGAGATGGAGTTGACACGAAAAGCTCATGCAAAAGAACTAGCTCAGGTTAAGCAGGCTGAGACTGATAAGCATGCTGCACGTATCACGAGACTTCAAGCGATGAGGGATAAATACAAGGAGCAAAAAGAAGCACTTGAAGCTTCTGTTGAAGAGAGAGTAAAAGAATCCGTTGAATCCATTATGCCTAAACTGCGTGATGAGTTGAAGACACTCGCGGCTGATAACTTGATGATCAAGTCATCCAATCCTTCTGAATCCGCCTACAAAATTGCCTATGACTTGACGGATTTTGAATTGAAGAAGATCCTCAAAGCTCGTATGAGGGAACTTGGATCGTTTGATAAATCTAGGATTCAACGGGCTGTTTACAAATCCCTAAATGACGCTATCATGGAGGATGATAGGTTATTTAAAACGTTTGGAAGTATGGTACCATACCACATTCTACCTGAGGAGGACAAAGATGATAGTGAACAGGAAGAGGGTACTGGTGAAGAAGAAGAGGAAGAAGAAGGAGAAGAAGAAGAAAAGGATGATGACGATGACGATGATGATGAGGATGATGATGATGATGATGATGGTGATGATGGTGGTGATGGTAATGAGGAGAGTGCTAAGGGGAGCAACGCGGATAGCGATGAGGATGATGATGGGGGTAAACAGCCTGAAAAGGGGGATAAGGTTTCCAGCTCAAAGAAACCTGCTAAGTCTGGAACCAAGTCTAAGAAAGATGCAGTGGCAAAGGAAAAATCTACCTCAACGGAATCAAGACGATCCAAGTGGCGCCACGATGTGAATGCTACTACGGCGTCATCGATTCCCGGTACATCTATCGCTGTATCTATACCTGTTACCACTAACCCTGTAAGTTTTGTTGTTGTTGCTCCTGTGATTGCAGAGTCGGTAACTGAACCTGAAGCTGCACAACACTCGCCCGTTCTTGACACCGCCGAGATGCCTGAATCAGAACCAGCAGATGTTCACGTTTCTACTCCTCTACAACAAGAACCACAATCTACTGTTCCTGAATCAAGCACACGGGACTGGGCAGACACGTTGGAGATTGACGAGACTGCACCGCCACAAGCTTGGATCATGGCAGCAGCGCAATATGATCCGATCACAGACGCTGACAGAGATGTTTTATATCTCCATATCCGCAGTCCGATTGACTTATGTGCATTTCTGGCTCATGAGTATAAGACTTCGGTTACTCCGTCTTTGGTGAAGAGAGCGCTGAAGGATAAGAGAATTCGCGCCAAAACCAGGTTAACCCGAATGGAGTTCGAGTATTATGCTGATGAGATCCTGTAAGCTCTGAATACCGTTCAACGGCCAGGTCTTCATGAATCAGAAAGAGCTCCACCTCCACTTGATCCTTCTCAAGATAATCAGATTGCTCTCGACTTCTTCGTCACCAATGATCTTGAGTATCTTCTGAAGGGTTCATCAAAGTACGCAACCTCCTTGACCTTGCTGAAAGCTGCCAACTGGGGGACAATACCCTTTATCTAGGAAAAGGTAAACCGACTCTGGGTCCCAAAGGTAAATCGTAATTATGATATGTATGCTGTCATAGGTGCATCACACTGGGACGAACGAGTTCGAAGGGCGTACAGGGGTTGCTGCTTAGTCAATTCAGGAAGCAACGTTAGATCCGATATCCGCATCTCCAGTATTTTAGGGCTGAAAACTGAAGCCAAGAATGGCTATTATCATGTGATGGAGATTCGTTTGAAAAGGGAGGATGATAGAGAATACAAAATCCAGCAGGGAGATTTTTCTATCATTCGCCTTGAGGATCGAAGATATGTTGCTTCTGATGACCCGTGATCAACTCACACATATTCCTCGTGAAGACCTCATTGCCTTGAATACAGCACTTCGTATGTTCACACGAAGCGTTGTTATCAAGAAACGATTTGAAGATCTTCAGTTGGGAGTCGAAAGTTACCAAAGGAAGCTTAACCTAACCCGTCCAGTGAATCAAGTGTTACCTCAACATGTCAACAAATGTCCCTATACCGGCATTTCTGTTCCGAATTGCGGGATTTTCTACTTGAACAGTCGAGGGTTAATGAAGTTTATGAGGGTGGGTGAGCTTTATAAGTACAGTGATGGGAACCTCATCTACGTCAGAGGAAAGTTGGATCATCTCAATTCGGGTGGGACTTTACCAGAGATGACTGAGGATTGGCATCAGGGTTATCAACAAATGGCGAAGTATGTGATCAAGAAGATTGATCAAAAGCTCCGTGAATGTAGATTGATGAGGAGTTTAGAAAGATTCGTTGGTGGTAGACCATATGGAGTGCACCACAAGTTACTACAACGATCCATCTAATGGGTCGTACATTTCAGGTCCACTTTATATTGGTTTTAATTGTGAATATGTAAATTTGTGAATATTGTGCTTTAATGGCTTGATGTAGTGTTAAGGTATGATAATTTTTCACGAATTTCTCACGAGATTCCAAATCTTTCAAAATATATCATACTAAAGCACTACAACTATCCCTTATTAACTTAAGGGGGAGCATTAACATGTTCTATGGCCAAACATCGATTTCATTTTAACCCAAAGACCGGTTAATCTATTCAATATCCCAAATATTAATGGTTAACATTTTGGATAAAGGGAGAAAATGGGATTAAGGAGACTTAAACGATACTTGGTTAAAAGATGAAAAAGAGTTAATGATAATCCAACTTAATATGTGTAAAGCACGTGTTAAGGGGGAGCGTTTTTGATGAACAAAACACCTAAGGTACAAAACTTTTGATTTCAATATCACAAGTACCTTAGGTGATTTTCAATGATTTTTCATGGTGGCTATACTTTCCCAAAACACGCTTAATTCACGACGAATGTGGTGACAAAAGGGTGGTAGGAATAGGTTTAGTCCAATGATTCATCAGAGCCGATGGAATCTTCCCAAGGACAACTCCCTAGATAGAATTAGAAGTCCTAGGAAAGTTGGAGAAAGATTGTGAACGTAGTTGAATGCCGACCAAGTACTTAAGCTAGCACTGGAACAATCACAACAAGGTGCTAGTTATGACGTATTGGTAAGCATTGAAGGGGTTGAAGAATGAAAAAGAATTGTAAAGATAAAGGGTGTAAAGAAAGAAGCCCTCCTTACAACTTAAGGCAGAAACCGGGTCAATACATATGCTATTGAGATCATTTTTGTTAATGATTCTCGATATTGAAGAAAGACATCATGGACCCAGTGATGCAATGCACAACCCTTCCCAGCTAACTCAAATATCTCTCAAAAGGTATTTGTTTTAATCACACGGAGATCAACACGTTATCTATTGGTTTATTCACTCAGAATAGACTGGTATTGAAAAGGTGGCACTCCTCTCCAGCCATCGCTCACTAAATCAAAACGCACAATCGAGTCTAGAGCCAAAAGATCATCAAAAGTCTCATTAGGACACTTTCCATTTATTCCTTGCTTTCTCACACACTGTGAAAAGTAAGAGATTTTTCATGAGTCCTACGCAGTATTCCTGTAATATTGCCAGAACATCCGAGTAATACGCAAGTATTACAATGAAGATGGAAATCCTGCTTGAGCCAACATCAAACAAGCTCATGGTAGGTTACACGTGCGGTTCTTTTAGAACCAATCTTGTGAAA
The DNA here is from genome assembly GCA_025667525.1 of Glebionis coronaria. NCBI lineage: Eukaryota > Viridiplantae > Streptophyta > Magnoliopsida > Asterales > Asteraceae > Glebionis > Glebionis coronaria. Next base: position 278,039,903 of record CM046882.1, on the reverse strand, counting down.
AACTGGAAAGAAACAGTGGTTTAATTCTTAATTGAACTTAAACTCGTTCCAGGCCTCTACGCATTATCATATGATCTTGCCAGAACACTCAGAGTGACTCTTTATTGATCACAATGACGAGTGGAAATCCTTCTAGTGTTAACATCAAACAGCACTTGGTAGGTGACGTGCAAGATTCTTTATGAATTGAGCTCGTGATAACTGGAAAGCAACGATGGTGAAAATCTTAATTGAAATCCACTTGTTCCAGGTTTCATGAATTGACGGCTTCAAATCATAAGGATAATTTATCCAAGTGATTCACTCTTTATGTTCGCAGTCAGCTTTGGACGGTCGAATAAAGAGAACGGGTTTACCCGCGAAATCCTATCAGGAAGTTACTTAATTGAAACTATCCGTCACGGGTACGATATCTAATATCGTCCAACGGTCTTCACCGACCGGAGGTAAAATGCTACCGAATTAGAATAAAATGTCAAAGCCATTTTATTCGTGTCGTTGTTGTGTACCTGTTAAAGACAGTGGCGTTGCTGTGTACCTGTTGAAGACGGTGGCGTTGTTGTGTACCAGTTAAAGACGGTGGTGTTGCGGTGTACCTGTAGAAGTCGTTCCCACATGCTTATGTCTTTCTGCATCAAAGTTCAGCAAAAAAATTCAAGAAAGTACAAGATGAAGTCTTCCGCTGTAACAAACTCTGAAGCTTTCGAGAATTCAACAAAAAGACATAAGTGTGTGGAACATGGAGTCACGAGGAGGCAAAATTCACAAGAAGGCAAAGATCGCACGTGAAAGGCCAAAAGAACAATGCTCTCAAGCCAAAGCCTAAAAGATCAAATCAAAATATTCACAACAAAAAGAAAGAAGAAAAGACTACGAGCTAAAGAACGAAGACTTAGTATAGTATGCTAGGTTTAGAACTTTGTAACGTGGAGTGACCTCCCTTAGGGGGAGATTGTTAGAAATAAGTTTTTACGTATATTAGAAGTATCGGTCACTCCACAATATTATTAATGTTGTAATAGCTCGTAGTTAATAGTTACTTATTTAGTTAAGTAAGAACCGGCCCATGGGCTTGTCATGGGCCGACCCAAGTCCACATAAGGCTTAGAAGTATAAATACCCCTTTCCTCCTTGGAAAGGGGTTGGTTGTTGTTCATTTCTTGTTTCCACTTAATAGAAAGACACATAGTTTTCTCTCACTTTCTCTCTCTAGTTTCTCTCTCTAGAAAACATCAACCCACTTCATAGATTCATAAGTTATCAAGATTCTACAAATCTGCTTATTTGTGCATAACTGCTTATTTTCCATGTCTGGGCAATATCTGGTGACTGTTTGATTGATTCTAGCTTATTGTGTGAACCAAATTGCGATTTTCTTGTTGATATTGACTCCTTGTGATTCACTGATCACAAGGGTGCCCTTGTTTCCGTTTGAATCCAACTAAATCTCTCTAAAAAGCTTGGTCAAATAGTCAAAGCAGTGGGAACCAGTTCCTACTGAAAGTTGCCACTACTAGTGTTAATTAGGTTTCAGCTTATCAATAAGCTATAATAGCTTATTTTAACCAGAAATAACTTGGATTTTGTAATAGGTGCTCATTATTTGACCCATTTGTTCATACGCTCATTATTTGACCCATTTGTTCATACTGGAGCATTTGGTGGGTTGACTTTAGGGTTTGACTAGAAAACCAACTTAATTAACTTTTTCATAAGTGCTTATTGGCTTATTCTGGCTTATTGGTTTTGCTTATTGGAATTTTGTTGATTTTTTTGGCTTATTGAGTTCATTTGTGACATTTTGCAAGTTGAATCAAGTCCTGAGGTGCCTTATTTCTCAAAAACGACTATTTTGTCTTTTAGTGAAATATTACTTTGCTTATTTCTTGCTTATTGAGTGTGCTTTTTCAAAATTTCTTTTTACAGATCTCTTAAGCATCCCAAAAGAAGGTTGTGTGTAAAATTAGAGCTTATGGCATTAGCTTATTGCTTAATGGGCTAAAAAGCCCAATAAGGATAAGCTGTTTGCATAATAAGTTGTGATAAGCTCACTTTAAGCTTTTGGGCCTTTAGAGTTTTGTCTTTAGAATCAAATTTTGAGTCAGATTGGGCTTTTCTATGTCAATTGGGCCAAGTTTGACTTTTTGGGCTAAAAAGCCCATTTGTGTTGACTGAATTTGGCTTTGGCCCATTTGAGGGCCCAATAGGGGTATTATGGTCATTTCACTTTGATTTTCTATTTATTTAGGTTAAAATAAACTAGTTTGCAAGTTTTTAGAATTTTTTTGTAAATTTTGGATTTTTAATATTATTTTAATATTATTTTAATATTATTTTATTATTATTTTACAAATTTCACATTTTTCAACTTATTACATTTTTCTTAGCTTAAATACATTAAAATAGGACTTTTTGCAACTTTTAGAATAATTTTATCTCTTTTAGATTAATTTTTATAATTATTCTAAGTTTTAATAGTTTTTAAATCATTTTAAATAGTTTTTATTAGTTTAAAAATTTCTAAAAATAGTCTTTAATCTTCTTAGGTCATTTTAGAGGTTTACCAATTGAAAAATCTTTATTTTGGGCTTTTTGATAATTTATTTGATTTTTAGGGCTTTAATTAGCATTTAAAAATTGAATATTTAATTATTTAAAAGGTTTGAAAAAGTTTTGATCATTGGTAAACTCTTAGTTTATTTATTTTGATTTTTGGTAAATTTTGGTAATTTTTAGAATTAATTTTTATTTTTGTAGTTTTTACGGTTTTACGTTTTATCGTCGTAGTATAATTTTCACGTCTTCGTCATCTTCTTTTCTCATCCCCTTCTAAACCAATTATTAATCAGAAACATTTAACAAGTTTTTCACACACATATACCTCCTTGGGAAACGAACTTTCATATCATAAGGGTCATTAGTGCTTGATTTTCCTAAATCATCACTTAATACTTACCGCTTTTACGCACCTTTTTCCTAAAGGTCGTAATTTTACCACAATCATTTTGAGTGATGAGATGGCATTTATACATGATCTCATCGTTATTTTCGGGCTTTAAATGCATAAAAATGTCATAATATACCATATATATGCTTGTATTTGTTTACTTGTGTATTTTAGGTATGGATATCGTGAAAAAGACAAAAGATCACAAGAAACAAGGAAAAACGGACACGAGAAACGAAGCCGTACAAAGAACCGGGCCCTAGATCATGATTTATCCAACAAATACCCTTGAAGACTTGAAGACATGCAAGATTGATCCTCAATGAATGAAGAATTGACACTTAAAAACCTTATGAAATCATAATTACAAGTTTGGTCCCTTAAGTTTGTCAAAATTACACAAAAGGTCCTTCAACTTTGAAGAAATGGCAAGTTTAGTCCCTCAACAATTCTAAATTGCCAATTATGGTCCCTCATGAAGTCAAAGTTATATTGAAGACCTTTGAAGATTAACAATGTCTAAGATCAGTCCTTGAATTATCCAAAAATGGCAAAAACAACCCTTATAACCCTTTTTCCAAAGTTTGATGCCAAAAATGTAAAGTTATGAATGTTTACAACAAAGGGAATTCGTTTTTGCTGGATGAAAACTTGTTTTACATGTTTTACCAAAACACAAGGGCCAAAAGTGAGCAAGTGAAACTTTCAAACCCAAAAATGCGCCAAACAAACAACTTTCCCCCAATTTCGGATCAAAATCACTACTGTTTACCTTTTTCACCACCCAGAATTTACTCCACTTAAACATGGGGTAATTTTCAATTACCGTTGCACACACTTGATTCACATGTGCAAAAACACATCCCAACCTTAAAACCCTTAATCCTACTCACTATGGACCCCACCCACAATTCCCTTTTAACCAATCACATGACTACTTGCCCTCCAAGTTATCTGACGTGGCCAAATCAACAGCTGAGAGTCCTTGCTTCATTCCAAAGCTAAAATGAACATCCAAGATCACTTTGGACAGCTCACACCAAGAATTCGTCTAGAAGACTCAAGGATAGAATAGGAATTTCACTTCTAGGGTTTGTGAATAGTGCTAGCCTTGGCATTTTCCTATAAATAGACTCCTCAACCTGTGAGAGAGCTTTTGTTCAAGTTTTAGGCTATCAATCTTTGTAATTCCTTTTTAAATTAATAAAAGTTGATTTTCTGAATTTTGTTAAATCTCTTTGATATTTGTTAAAAGTTGGTGTTAGAATAGCCTAAATCTGATTTCCATAATCTTGTTTGAAGGTTTTTGAGGCAAGGTTTTAAGTGATAAAGCTTGTGCTTCAAAAATCAGAAAGTGTTGGTTTATTTGATCTCACCTTATTGTTTGTTCATCTTAGCAGCATTGGAAGCTGGTACTTGTTCTGCTAGTACCTAAGCTCAAACAATCCAGGGCCTGGATGTAGGTCTTGGAGGTTTGCACCTTCTCCCCTTTTCATTTCCTCTTTATTTTTCTGAATTTTGTGATTATTGCATGATTATTGGTGAATCTGTGATTCTGTGGTTGATTATTGTTAATCTGGTGTTGTTTGATGATATTGAAGTGTTTGAGGTTTGATTTGTGGTTTGAATCTGGAAAATACTTTGAAAATTTGTGAAAACAGGTTTTAAGGGGTGTTTGGGTCAACTGCATAATTTGGATTTGTGGTGTTTTGAGTGTTAGTTTTGTGTTGCTATATGTTGGTTCATGCTTATCTGATATACTTGGTCATATTGCTGCATATTTTTTGGATTGAAACACCTTGATTCATAAAAAGGGTATAAAAACTTTGTTACTTGGTAAAATTGGCTAGGATTTTGAGGACACCTAGATCTAATCATAAACTAGGGTTACCAAGTGTTAAATCTAGGTTAACTACACTAGGGAAAGAGATTTGAGTGCCTGAAATTGGATCTAGTGTCGAATAGATCAGCAAAACTATCTGCATATTGTTCATGTTCTTATAAGTAATTTCTTGTGCTTGATTCTGCCTATTTACTTTGATTCAGTGTTTGATATAAGTTTATTTGTGCTTATTCATAGTTTATATAGCTTGTGTATGCATCCTGCTAAGTTTGGTTGGCTTATTCAGGCTTAATCTGCTTATTTGTGCATAACTGCTTATTTTCCATGTCTGGGCAATATCTGGTGACTGTTTGATTGATTCTGGCTTATTGTGTGAACCAAATTGTGATTTTATTGTTGATATTGACTCCTTGTGATTCACTGATCACAATGGTGCCCTTGTTTCCAATTGAATCCAACTAAATCTCTCTAAAAAGATTGGTCAAATAGTCAAAGCAGTGGGAACCAGTTCCTACTGAAAGTTGCCACTGCTAGTGTTAATTGGGTTTCAGCTTATCAATAAGCTATAATAGCTTATTTTAACCAGCAACAACTTGGATTTTGTAATAGGTGCTCATTATTTGACCCATTTGTTCATACTGGAGCTTTTGGTGGGTTGACTTTAGGGTTTGACTAGAAAACCAACTTAATTGACTTTTTTATAAGTGCTTATTGGCTTATTCTGGCTTATTGGTTTTCCTTATTGGAATTTTGTTGATTGTTTTGGCTTATTGAGTTCATTTGTGACATTTTGCAAGTTAAATCAAGTCCTGAGGTGCCTTATTTCTCAAAAACGACTATTTTGTCTTTTAGTGAAATATTACTTTGCTTATTTTTGGCTTATTGAGTGTGCTTTTTCAAAATTTCTTTTTATAGATCTCTTAAGCATCCCAAAAGAAGGTTGTGTGTCAAATTAGAGCTTATGGCATTAACTTATTGCTTAATGGGCTAAAAAGCCCAATAAGGATAAGCTGTTTGCATAATAAGTTGTGATAAGCTCACTTTCAGCTTTTGGGCCTTTAGAGTTTTGTGTTTAGAATCAAATTTTGAGTCAGATTGGGATTTTCCAAGTCAATTGGGCCAAGTTTGACTTTTTGGGCTAAAAAGCCCATTTGTGTTGACTGAATTTGGTTTTGGCCATTTGAGGGCCCAATAGGGGTATTCTGGTCATTTCACTTTGATTTTCTGTTTATTTAGGTTAAAATAAACTAGTTTGCAAGTTTTTAGATTTTTTTATAAATTTTGGATTTTTAATATTTATTTTAATATTATTTTATTATTATTTTTCAAATTTCACATTTTTCAACTTATTACATTTTTCTTAGCTTAAATACATTAAAATAGGATTTTTGCAACTTTTCGAATAATTTTATCTCTTTTAGATTAATTTTTATAATTATTTTAAGTTTTAATAGTTTTTAAATCATTTTAAATAGTTTTTATGAGTTTAAAAATTTCTAAAAATAGATTTTAATCTTTTTAGGTCATTTTAGAGGTTTACCAATTGAAAAATCTTTATTTGGGCTTTTTGATAATTTATTTGATTTTTAGGGCTTTAATTAGCATTTAAAAATTGAATATTTAATTATTTAAAAGGTTTGAAAAAGCTTTGATCATTGGTAAACTCTTAGTTTATTTATTTTGATTTTTGGTAAATTTTTGATAATTTTTAGAATTAATTTTTATTTTTGTAGTTTTTACGGTTTTACGTTTTATCGTCGTAGTATAATTTTCACGTCTTCGTCATCTTCTTTTCTCATCCCCTTCTAAACCAATTATTAATCACAAATATTTAACAAGTTTTTCACACACATATACCTCCTTGGGAAACGAACATTCATATCATAAGGGTCATTAGTGCTTGATTTTCCTAAATCATCACTTAATACTTACCGCTTTTACGCACCTTTTTCCTAAAGGTCGTAATTCTACCACAATCATTTTGGCGCCGCTGCCGGGGAAGTGTGTCGTGATTAATGGTGAATAGATACTTGCCTTGCCAAACCTTCACGCTTTCCAAAGTTTATCTTTTTGTTTATCGTTTTGTTGCAAAATAAGGCTAAAAATGGCCAAATTTTAAAATTTTTCTCATATTTTATAAGTGTTTGAAGACACGAATGTAGATTTTCCGATGGCGAGAATAAGAGTAATTTTTTACTCGACCGTGCGTGTTGAGCACATAGCTTTGATTCCTTAACTACACATTAGGCTAAGTCTCTTAAATGAGGACGAGAAATGATAGGGTTAATTATAAGTTACTATGCTAAACGTAGAGTACTCGTATTCTTTCAAAAACTCATGTGTTCTCGTTGTTTGCTTATTCTCCCTTCGCATGTAAATATTTTTTGCTTAATAAATATTGACTTAGCGGTTTAGTTGGGATTGTTGGGTTTCTAGTATTTTCTAGTAGCTTCCGTGTAATTAAATTGGAAAGACATTAAGGTATCGCCAGCGTCACGGTTTTGAAGTATTGGCACCCGAATAATCAAAAGCTTCACCCATTAATAAGATTTCAAGTGCTCACCTAAATCAAGCAAACAATTTGAAGCCCCACAAGGCCGAAAAATCTATGCAAAATTGAAAGTGAATCAAGCCTTAATCTTCGAAGCTTTAAAGATCCAAAATTCGCCTTAGCGTGAGGATATATGTCTTTGGCTAATAAAACCACCGATGAGGCGGATAATAAAAGGCAAGGCAAGACCGAAGTCATAATAAAAGCTTCATGGCGAAGTTGAATAAAAGATGGAGGTAAACCAAATATAATAAGGCCCTTCCGTTAGGGGGCGTATAAAAGTCTTGGTAATAAGTCTCATGTTCAAAACCGTTATAAAACCGTGTTTATCGATTCTTCTTGTCAACTTAATTTTTTGACATCGTTGTCTATTAGGAGGGGTTATTGATTTGATGGTCTTGGTTACACCGTTAGGACTCTATTTTTAGACCTAAATCTCTATTATCGCATAAGTCAAACATTGTATCCTCGTGAAACATTCAAGACAAAATAAAATATAAGAGATACAACTTAGGAATAATGGGAGGATAAGTACGTGATTAGGACATATGAGTAGTTTTAGCATTACTAACTTATAATGACAATGATCTCGTTGCACGCTTGGCATGGAGTTGGGGTGAAAATCGAGGACGATGAAATTATTTCTAACGAAGCATTCACGTGTTCTTGTTCTATGAACCTAAGCGTCCCATTCTGCGATGAAAATCATACATTATGTCTAAAACGCAAGTAGTAGCAATAGTAGGAGTATAGATAGTTTATCGTTTAATAAAGTAAATAAAAATAAATTTTGGAGATGCTACGATACTTTATTCTAGCATTGCGTGAGGGCACGACAATGGTTTAGTATGGGGAAGTGATGAGACTGCTTTTATACATAGTCTCATCGTCCAAAATTAAAATGCATTAAATATCATTAAAAATGCCAAATATATGCTCGTGTTTGTTGCTTGTGTATTTTAGGTACGGATATTGAGAAAAAGACAAGAAGATCACAAGAATCAATCAAAAACGAACACGGGAAACGAATCCGCACAAAGAACCGGACCCGAATCCTGAATTTCCAAAACGACCTTGAAGTTTTGACGATTGGCAAGAATGGTCCCTCAAGAATTGAAGACTTGTCATTTTATACCCCTGTAAAACCTCAAAATTACTTATGGGTCCCTAAAATGTCAAGAGTTTACAAGAATAGCCCTTGGAGAATGGTCAAATTACACAAAAGATCCTTGATTAAAGTTTACAAAGTGATTGTGCCAAATTTGACAAGCTGCCCAAACTTTTAACAAAGGGAGAAGAGTTGTTGGCTGTTTAAACTTTATTTGAACATAATAGGGGAGTATAGGGGGCAAACCTTGCCTGACAAACAACTTCAAACCCACCACTCTCCTACTGACACCTCACCCCACTACCCCCTCCATCCAACCAGACGCCTCCACCTCACCCTCATACTACACGTCACCCCACCACCAGTTATTAAACCAAGTCAAACAAAGTCAAACAAGATTTTCCCACTTAACACTTAATTTAAAAATTAAACCAGATTAAAACTACACTATTTATCATCCCCCCATCCCATAAACCCTAAAAACCCTAGTTCTAATTAAACACATTACCTAATTACAATCTAATTAAACTTAGGGTTTTTCACCCCAACCCCACACCTAACAAAACCCACAACCCAGAAAATGACCTTTGTACCTTTTGTCCCCTCCCCTGCTACACCATTCACGTGACACTGTTCACATCCACAGCTCACAGCCATCCCTTGGTCCCAAAGTTTATTTTAACGTCCAAGATCATCTTACAAGCTGGAACATCAACATCACTTCACAAGATGCCACAAGACCATTTCAAAGTCAGTTGACCAAAGGACTTTATGGGAATTTCAAGGATTAGGGTTTTGCCATTATAATATTTTATTCATTTAGACTAGAAGCTTCTGTTTAGTAGTATAAATAGGGGTCGACTTGTGACCTCTATTCTTGTTCCGGATTTTTTTCTCATTAAGTTGTAATGCCTTTTTAAATTAAATGAAAGTTGGTGTTTTTATTTAAATGTAATTCCTTTTCTTGTTTAAAAGTTGGTGTATTTATTTGAGAATTAATCTAAGTTCCACAAAGTTAACGTTTGTTCAAACTAAATGTGTACTTACTTTTTTTCATAAATTCTTGTATAAGTTGGTAAAAGTTAGTTTTTCTTTGATCCTGTTTTGGTTTGAAGTAAGATTTCAGAAAGAGTCAAGATTTCAAGGTTTGGTTTCAACTAGGTTTTTCAAAAAAATCAGTTTTTTTCTTTGGTTGATTAAACTTACTGTTTCAAAAGCTACCCACAAGCTCTTGACACCAGCTTGTGGGCTTAGCTTATTGAAGCTTGTATCTTCCTTCTTTGGTCTTGTGGTTTTGTGCAGGAACAAAGGACTCAAGGAGGCTTCATTATTTGATTTATCTACAAGATGGGAAGATATTGGTTTCCTTCTCTACATCAGCAACTTCCTTAAGCCAAGCGTAAGCCCGAGCTTATTTGGAGAAGGCCTCAGCTGGCCTTTGTATGGTGGGATGATGACCATACAAGGTAAAATGGCTTGAACCCTTTGAATAAGTGAAGTTTTGTGTGATTTTTTGTGATTTTGTATGATGATGAGTATATCATGTTCATTTGTTGTTTTACTTGTTTAATGTTTCTTTAGGTTTTGTGTGCATGTTTAAATAGATATCAACCTTTTTGGGTAGGACTTAAACGTATTTGATTTGTTAAATTTTGGTTTTCAGTTTTTAAAGGGGTGTTTGGGAATAGGGATTAAGCGAAGTTGGTGACAGATTTGGGGTTCAATTCTGTTCTTACACACTTTACTTGTTGGTATCTAGTGTATTCAGTTATTGCCTTTAAGTTTTGTAGGAGTTTAAAACAAATTGGATATGAGAAACTTGAGCTATATAGCATAAAAATCAGTTAAACCACCAATCTGCCTTGTTTAAGAAGTTTTTGTGCATCATAATTAATAAGTGTGAAAACACTTATCCTTTTACCACTTACTTCCAATAATAACAAGACCAAAACGTGTGATTTATGTCGTAAAAGTCGGAATTATGCGTGGTTTGTGTTTTTATTGTGTTTTAGGACCTAAATACGAAAAAGGAAGAAAACACGGGCTTTCACGGGCTTTTACTGAAGAAAACGGGAAAAGACGAAGTCAAAAGATCAAGAGTGCTTAAAGAACGGATGTCCAAGACCTATTCTGGGGATTTATCGAAGAACAAGTCTAAAGACGGAAGTTTAATGAAGTCGAAGAACTTAAGTCTAATAGAAGAAGGAAATTAAAAGACAAGTTCAAATCCCGAGACTACAAAGACGAAGAATTAAAATCGAGTCGAGAAGAAAAAGAAAGGAGAAAGCACCACACATGCCTCCCACTTCCCTATAAATACCCTCCTAATCACATTAGGAGGGGGTTAGCTAGTTTTTATTTTCTTTAAGTTTCTTTCTAGTTTTTAGAGAGAGAAAGTCTTAAACTTTCTCTCACTAGTTCATCTTTTTTCTTTTAATCTTTCAAGATTAAATACTTTTGTATTGCTTATTTCATTAATCAAAGTTCTATTTTAAGCTTTTGATTCTTATTCTCATTCTACACTTCTTGATTCATTCACCTTTGATCCGATTTACATACTTCATGTTTATGATTTGATGTTTCCGTGATTAAAGGATTGCTCTTTTTAGTTTTACACACAAGCTCCTTCGTCTAAACCATAAGCTCGTAATGCTTATTGGCTTATGCGATTCTTAGCTTATTGAGTTTCGGATTTCTTCAAGGTTTTTAATGGTTTAAAGTTCATTTCATAAAGTTCTTAATTTTAAGTTTTGAAAAGTCATCGAATTTGAGCTTTTTGGGATCGTTTAAGATTCGCTTAGAATTGCTTATTGCATTTGCTTTTCGAGATTCACTCTTACCACGAATTTCGGAATCAGTTACATCCCATCGCAATCTTAGGGTTTTGACACACATTCCGACGGTTACTCCACATTGCGATAGCTTTGGTTTTTGATCGCAATAACCCATTAGGGTTTTACTTTGCGATCGGTTGGTTAACTCCCTTATTCCGATCTGGGTTGCGATCGCACATTGCGATCGCATATTCCGACGGGTCTTAAGGACTTGGTTAAGACGAAGTGCTGCCCGTTTTTCGATAGAGTCATTGCGACAGCAGCATTCCGATAGATGAATATTGCGACAGAAGTGCATTTTAAGTATTCCGATCTGAACTTAATTATTCCGATGGATAATGTTAGTAATATTCCGATGGTTACTATTTTGGTGTATTCCGATGGACATGAGTTGTTTTATTACGATTGATTAAGTTTTTTTTAAATTAACTTTAAGTTTAATTTTGTCAAAGCTTTAATTTACTCAACGACACTTATTTACTTGCTAATAGTTTGAATTAGAAAAACAAACCAAACCATTCTCTTGATTCACCAAAAGACGATTGAGTCGCACTTGAGACCGGTTTTCAATTCGAAAAGATTCGGAACTATAACGAACTTGAACTTTGATACTAGGCTTTAAAACCAAGTATTAAATAAGCTCAAGTATTAATAATCTTGAAGTCTGTTAGATATTAGTGTGATTTAGGGTTATATCTAGCCTATATGTGGTTTGGTTAGTTTTTGTACAAGAATTGAGCATTTGAAAATCAGTTTTGTGCCAAATACATGAGAAAAAACACTAACAGTGGGAACTAAGTTCCCCCTACTAGCACATTTGTTACCACTGCTCAACAAAAGGACATTTGCTAGCACACTTGATGTAGTGGTTTTACATGTGTAAAACCACTACATGTGTAAAACCACTACATCAAGTGTGCTAGCAAATGTCCTTTTGTTGAGCAGTGGTAACAAATGTGCTAGCAGGGGGAACTTAGTTCCCACTATTAGTGCAATTTTAAGGTCTGGTGACTGATTAAGCTTAGGAAAGATTATGTGGAGCTTTTTCTTGGGAAATAAGGCACCCCCACAACCAGTTGAGTTGTGGGGAGTCTATCAATGCAATAAAACAAGCAGGTTCGTCACAAAAATCACACAAAATGCCCTAAATATAGCTATTGTTCATCAGAAAGGGGGCTGTGGTGTTTTTGCTGATGTATTTGGCACAAAACTAATTTTCAAATGCTCAATTCTTGTACACAAACTAACCAAACCACATATAGGCTAGATATAACCCTAACTCACACTAATATCTAACAGACTTCAAGATTATGATGCACAAAAACTTCTTAAACAAGGCAGATTGGTGGTTTAGCTGATTTTTATGCTATATAGCTCAAGTTTCTCATATCCAATCTGTTTTAAACTCCTACAAAACTTAAAGGCAATAACTGATTACACTAGATACCAACAAGTAAAGTGTGTAAGAACAGAATTCAACCCCAAATCTGTCACCAACTTGGCTTAATCCCTATTCCCAAACACCCCTTTAAAAACTGAAAACCAAAATTTAACAAATCAAATACGTTTAAGTCCTACCCAAAAAGGTTGATAGCTATTTAAACATGCACACAAAACCTATAGAAGCATAATTAAACAAGTAAAACAACAAATGAACATGATATACTCATCATCATACAAAATCACAAAAAAATCACACAAAACTTCACTTATTCAAAGGGTTCAAGCCATTTTACCTTGTATGGTCATCATCCCGCCATACAAAGGCCAGCTGAGGCCTTCTCTAAATAAGCTCGGGCTTATGCTTGGCTTAAGGAAGTTGTTGATGTAGAGAAGGAAACCAATATCTTCCAATCTTGCAAGATAAATCAAATAATGAAGCCTCCTTGAGTCCTTTGTTCCTGCACAAAACCACAAGACCAAAGAAGGAAGATACAAGTTTCAATAAGCTAAGCCCACAAGCTGGTGTCAAGAGCTTGTGGGTAGCTTTTGAAACAGTAAGTTTAATCAACCAAAGAAAAAAAACTGATTTTTTTGAAAAACCTTGTTGAAACCAAACCTTGAAATCTTGACTCTTTCTGAAATCTTCAAACCAAAACAAGATCAAAGAAAAACTAACTTTTACCAACTATTTCAAGAATTTATGAAAAAAGTAAGTACAAATTTAGTTTGAACAAACGTTAACTTTGTGGAACTCAGGTTAATTCTCAAATAAATACACCAACTTTTAAACAAGAAAAGGAATTACATTTAAATAAAAACACCAACTTTCATTTAATTTAAAAAGGCATTACAACTTAATGAGAAAAAAATCTGGAAGAAAAATAGAGGTCACAAGTCGACCCCTGTTTATACTACTAAACAGAAGCTTCTAGTCTAAATGAATAAAATATTATAATAGCAAAACCCTAATCCTTGAAATTCCCATAAAGTCCTTTGGTCAACTAATTTTGAAATGGTCTTGTGGCATCTTGTGAAGTGATGTTGATGTTCCAGCTTGTAAGATGATCTTGGACGTTAAAAAAAACTTTGGGACCAAGGGATGGCTGTGAGCTGTGGATGTGAACAATGTCACGTGAATGGTATAGCAGGGGAGGGGACAAAAGGTACAAAGGTCATTTTCTGGGTTGTGGGTTTTGTTAGGTGTGGGGTTGGGTTGAAAAACCCTAAGTTTAAGTAGATTGTAATTAGGTAATGTGTTTAATTAGAACTGGGGTTTTTAGGGTTTATGGGATGGGGAGATGATAAATAGTGTAGTTTTAATCTGGTTTAATTTTTAAATTAAGTGTTAAGTGGGAAAATATGGGTTGACTTTGTTTGACTTGGTTTAATAACTGGTGGTGGGGTGACGTGTAGTATGAGGGTGAGGTGGATGCGTCTGGTTGGATGGAGGGGTAGTGGGGTGAGGTGTCAGTAGGAGAGTGGTGGGTTTGAAGTTGTTTGTCTGGCAAGGTTTGCCCCCTATACTCCCCAATTGTGTTCAAATAAAGTTTAAACAGCCAACAACTCTGCTCCCTTTGTTAAAAGTTTGGGCAGCTTGTCAAATTTGGCCCAATCACTTTGTAAACTTTAATCAAGGATCTTTTGTGTAATTTGACCATTCTCTAAGGGATATTCTTGTAAACTCTTGACATTTTAGGGACCCATAAGTAATTTTGAGGTTTTACAAGGGTATAAAATGACAAGTCTTCAATTCTTGAGGGTCCATTCTTGCCAATCTTCAAAACTTCAAGGTCATTTTGGAAATTCAGGATTCGGGTCCGGTTCTTTGTGCGGCTTCGTTTCCCGTGTTCATTTTTTATTGATTCTTGTGATCTTTTTGTTTTTTTTCTCAATATCCGTACCTAAAATACACAAGCAACAAACACGAGCATATATTTGGCATTTTTAATGATATTTAATGCATTTTAAGCCCATTTTGGACGATGAGACTATGTATAAAAGCAGTCTCATCAATCGTAACCATGAAAACCACTTCAAATGTCTAACAAGATGTTTAAAAAACATTTAACACCTTGATAGTTTTGTCGTTTCAGAAATGCTCCCCCTTCACATGTGCATCGATTATCGAAAGTGTTTCGCACATGTAGGAAAGAGTTAAAGTGTTTGAGTCTTATATAAGATCACATTTTAATCACATGTTCTCCCCTATCTCTAATATATAAAATCTTTTGATATTAGAGATACCCAATTTGATTAAAATATATTTTGAAAAATAGTCTTGAAAATCTTTAGGAGAAAGATGTGTTAATCTTTTGCATGAAGTTAAAATGCTCCCCCTCAAAAATTGATCCAATTGAATTGTCATTGTGAGGATGTGATCCACATTTCTCTTTTTGAGGATGGGAGTTGTTGAACACATAATTTTTGAAAGATTTTGAATAATCATTGAAAAATACTTGAAAAAAAATTGTGTTCAACACTTTTTGAAAAAATCCTATTTCTTTTTGTCGAAGAGGTTTTTCTAAAGTATAAACTTGAGTTCATAGACTTTGAATGTCTTGACGAATCCACTCAAGTGTAAGAAGATTTCTCTTCTTTTGCTGAGGGTAAGCGCACTAAATCGTACACTCCCCCGTGAATATTGATCCGGGTTGCAATGTGAAAGTGATTACAAGCCATTGTGTTGAGCTCAAAACATTTAATGTTTTGTAACAAGCTCAACCCGTGATAGATTGCTCTACCCGTTGTTTAAAAATATTGTCCAAAATAGACAATTTCTTTTATTAAAAGAATAAATGACATGTTTTGAAAAAAATATTTACAACTTTCATTCGAGCTTTATGTACACACCCGTGTCGTTATTGAGCGACATTTCTAGGCACGTCCATATTATCGATACTGAAAGACATGTCGAGAATAATATTTTTGGATTTTGAAAGATTTTTTAATTTTGTGTTATGTTTTTATATGTTTTATATTTTTGTATTTTGTTTTTTCAAAGATATTTACATGTAGATGTTTGATAGATGAATCAAGCAGGCTTCTTTTCCAGAACCTCCAGTTCTGCTAGAGTCAAACATCTCATACCAATTTTCCTAACAAGATACGCAAACCTCTCTTTCGAAAGAGCTTTTGTAAACAAGTCAGCTAATTGGTAATCAGTTCCAACAAAGTATAATTCAACAATACCTCTTTCAACTTGTTCCTTAATGAAGTGATATCGGACATCAATGTGCTTCATGCGGGAATGTTGTATCGGATTGCAGGAGATGGCTATGGCAGACTTTGAGTCACAGTACATAGGTACTTTATCAAAGTGGAAGCCATAATCCGTGAGTTGTGTTCTAATCCAAAGAACTTGAGCACAATACGCAGATAAAGACACATACTCCACTTCGGCTAATGACAATGATGTGCAATCCTGCTTCTTGGAAGACCATCCCACAAGCTTATCTTGACCTAGAAATTGTGCACCACCAGAAGTACTTTTACGTGTATCAAGACACCCTGCATGATCATAATCTGAATAGGCCGTTAGAAAGAAATCGGTTTCCCTCGGATACCAGAGTCCCATGTGAATGGTATTCTTAAGGTACCGAAAGATCCGTTTAACCTCCTTGAGGTGCTTTTCAGTGGGTCGTGCTTGATATCGTGCACAATAGCATGTTGCATGATGAATATCAGGTCTGCTTGCTGTCAAGTACATGAGGGACCCGATCATGGAACGATATCTCGTTTGATATATGGGTAATCCCTCCAAATCAGCATCTAGGGATGTGGTTGATAATGGTGTCCCAACGGGGTCACATGATGTCATACCATGCTTTGTGATTATCTCTTGACAATACTTAGCTTGGTTAATGAAGATACCACTTGGGGATTCGTGAACTTGAATTCCTAGAAATAATTTTAGTTCGCCCATCATAGACATTTCAAATCTGTTGTGCATTACTTTTTCAAACCATTTTGAAAGTTTTAGGTTTGTAGACCCGAAAATAATGTCATCAACATAAATCTGCACAAGCAAAATGTCATCCCCATATCTATAAGTGAACAAAGTTAAATCAATGGAACCTTTTGAGAAACCTTTGGAGACTAGAAATTTCGAGAGCTCGTCGTACCACGCCCTTGGAGCTTGCTTGAGTCCATATAGTGCTTTGTGGAGACGATACACCTTGACAGGATAATGAGGATTAACGAATCCTTCTGGCTGCGTGACATAGACTTCTTCCTTCAAAGGACCGTTAAGAAACGTCGTCTTTACGTCCATTTGGTAGACAATGAATCCCTTATGTGCAACATAAGCAAGAAAAATCCTGACCGCTTCCATTCGAGCTACTGGTGCAAATGATTCTTCAAAATCAATACCCTCTTTTTGTCCATACCCTTTAGCCACTAGCCTAGATTTATTCTTGATGATCGTGTTCTCTTCATCCATCTTGTTTTTCCAGATCCATCGAAGATTTAATGGAATTACATCGTATGGTCTGTCAACAAGTTCCCAGACTTTATGTCTTTCAAATTGTTGAAGTTCATCCGTCATAGATTTAATCCAAGCATGATCAGCCATGGCTTCTTTGATGTTTTTCGGTTCAGCTGAACTCACGGTGAGTGCCAACATACAAACATCTCCATCGATGTTAAGCTGTTGTCTTGTGCGAACGGGCTGTGAAGAGTTTCCAATTACATGAACCAAAGGATGATCTCGGGTCCAATGATGTGTTGAAGGATGTCGTTGATAGAATGTATGCATATTTGACAGATCAACATGGCGAGTAGAAGACTCTCCAGTTTCGTGTACCGGTGTACCGAATGGGTTGATAAATTCGTCTTCGTCACATAATGCATCGTCTGCTTGATTTGTGTTCTCTGGAGCAATGACAGTAGTTGTGGATGTTGTAGGAGCGATTGTTGATGTGATATTCTGAGGAGGTAAATCTGCAGCAACCCGTGTTGAAGTAGATGAAGTTGTATCTGGATGTTGACGATGATCGGTATCATCATTCGTATCATGAGTGACAGCGGAAGACTTCGATACAACTTGTTTCTCCCCCGTGAAATATTCATCGTACATTGGTCCGTATAACATTTCCAACTCTTCAATTGTCGTGTCGACTGTCATATCAGCTCTAGGAACATTTTCTGGAACCAGCGTTGAACTTGATGGTTCATAGATGTGGTCTTGAGTTCCGAGTTCTGAGTTCCGTGCGGTTGTGAACGGAAGTCGTTTGTCGTTGTGGATCGGGACTTAAACTGTTTTGTTCAAGTGCCATTTTTTGTAATTCATCAAATCGAATGTGAATGGTATCGACAATCAGTTTTGTTCTCTTCTTGTATACTCTATATCCCTTAGACTGAGTTGCATATCCGACAAGAATACATGCATCACCTTTCTCTTTCATCTTATCCAAATTTTCACCATCTCGAATTATGTAACAAGTACATCCAAAAACATGAAGGTGTTTGAGTGAAGGTTTTCGAGCATGAATTATGTGATATGGTGTCTTTTCGTGTCTTGGGATAATTAAGGAACGGTATTGTGTGTAGCATGCGGTTGACACGATTTCGGCCCAAAAGTATAGTGGAAGTTTTGAAGCGGATAATAGTGTTCGAGTAGCCTCAACTAAAGTACGGTTTCGTCTTTCAACAACGCCGTTTTGTTCGGGTGTTCGAGCAATAGATGTTTCATGTTCAATTCCTTCGGCTTCAAAATAGTTTCTCAGTTTTGAATTAAAAAATTATGTACCTCTGTCAGTATGAACCACTTTGACTTGAGCTTGAAGACCACGTTGTATCAGTTTAAGAAAGCTGATGAGAACTTCGGGTGTTTCATCCTTGGACCTCAAGAAGTGAGTCCATGTGTACCTTGAGTAATCATCGACAATTACCAGAATATATTTCTTTCCATTGATACTATGAACACGCATGGGACCACACAGATCCATATGAAGAAGATCTAACCGTCCTTTAGAGCTTGGTGTAGTCTTTTTTCTGAAGCTACTTCGTTTAGCTTTACAAAGCTCACAAGAAGAACAAAGATGATCTTTGATGAATTTCAAACTTGGAAGGCCTCTCACAATATCTTTCTTGGAAAGCAAGTTGATGGTATCAAAGTTAAGATGAGATAAACGTTGATGCCATAACCACGCCTGAGTCGTTGAAGCTTTAGCCATGAAGCAAATTGGAGTTGATGAAGTTGTGTCTTGAAGTGAAGATGTGTAAAGATCAGTACCCCGTGTACCGGTAAGTAAGTCATTCCCATCATAATCACGAACAAAACATGTCTTCTTTCTAAAAGCAACCTCCAAATCCGCATCACAGAATTGACCAAGCAAGAAAAGATTGTGCCCTTCGACGTAGTATACCCGTTTGATTGTAATATTCCCCTGAACCAAATCTCCATATCCTAGGATCGGTGCAAATTGATCATTTCTAAATCGTACCGTACCCAGGAACTTCTCCACGAAGTTAATTAGAAGCTTGAGATTCCCCGTCATGTGCTTCGTGCATCCGGAATCCAGTATGAAGAGAATTATTTATATCACCTGCAGAAGAGTTAGAACACGATGGAGCATTTGCTAAATTGGATACCACAGTAGTTGTGATAGTAGAATCATTAGTGCCCTTATCAACATTTAAAGGCAAACTAACACTCGTTTTCACATTTTCTGTCCTAGCTTTCGGCATCCATTTATATCCTGGAGGACATTGATTAGCAAACCACCATTTCCAAGACTTGCTAGCAGACTCGTATAATTCCTTAATTTTGCTTCTATGGTTCTTAGTGGTGGAGTCTGATGCATTACTTTTCTTAGTGGGGGTTGCACCAGAATGGTTCACTTTGTGTTTGGGTTTACTAGCTCTAATAGGCATTGTAACTTGCTTCTTAGTTCTAGTATCTACGCCTTTGACTTTATTCATTGCACACATAGAATGATTAGCATTAGCATACTTTCCACATTTGATACAAACAAATTTCACATTCATAGCATTCAAATCATTCACAACATTCAAATTGTCATTACATGCGATTACAGACTTTTTATTCTTAAAAACATTCAAATTCCTAGGGTGTTCTTCTACTTCCTTCATCTTCCCTTGATTCTTGTGTTTCCAGACCTTATCATTCACTTGAGTGCGCTTAAGCTGAGGCCGGCTAACACTAGTAGTGGAAACTATTCCTGTAGTAGAAGACACACGGATATTAGTGTTTCTAGAAGTCTGAGGCGATTTAGTAACTTTGTTTGTGGGCTTAGTGGGCATTCTATACATCCCTGGTTTAATCTCATTATTGTGCTTAACGCTTGGTTCTATAGTATTCCTTATGGGTTGATTCTGTGGTAACCTTTCCTTTCCATCCATCTTGGGGGCAAACACGGGTTTTACAAACGAGGAATTTGATAAAGCAGATGGTTTTCCCAAGATAGAGGATCTATTCACCTTAGAGGCATTGGGTTGTCTAACAACAGGTTGCTTAATGCTAGGTTCCACGACTTTCCCACCCATTTTAGCAACGAGTTTCTGCAACTCTACTATCGCTCTGTTCCTGTCTTGTAACTGAGCTTTCAACCCTTTAATTTCCAAATTCCGTTCATTCATTTCTCGAAACGTTTGGGAAAGTTTTTCTTGCAATTTATTATCATGTGGAAAACTACCAACGTCTTTTTGCAAAGCAAGTTCAAGAGAATGACAATGTTTTTGAAGGAAATCAGTTTTGTGTTGAAGTAACTCAAAAGCCTTTTTATCAACATTTTCTTTACGTTTGGAAAGCTCTGTTGGAAATACGTTTTACGTATATAGAAAGTCTCGGTCACTCCAACAATATAGTTATAGGCTCGTAGTAGTGTTTAAGTTACTTTTAATAAATAGCCCGACCCATGAGCATGTTCATGGGCCGGAGGCCCAAGTCCATTAAGGACTTGGGTATATAAGCCTCTTTCCACCATGGAAAGAGGTGTTGGTTGTTTCATTTCTCACATTTATAAAGAACAGTTTCTTTCACTTCTCTCTCTAAGTTTCTCTCTCTAGAAAACATCAATCCTCTTGAATCATAAAGATTATCATTGTTTTACAATTGGTATCAAGACAAGGGATGAAATATAGGTTGGTTTTCGTGTTGTGTATGCTTTCTTAAGCATATCGTAGGTTTTTGTTTGTTTATTGCCAAAAACATCAAAAAAAAATTCGTGTTTGTTAGTGATTTCAAGTCGTATAAATTCTTTAATCGTGTTGTAGTGATTTTGGTATCTTGGTTTTGGTTAAAACACAAACTTTCTTGGATCAAACGTTCAAAACTGTTTTATTTTTCTTCATTCCGAAATTCCAGCAAGTATCACCATCGGAAAGTACAAGTGAGAGTGGTTTGATCGCAATAACCAGTTGGTTCTACTTTGCGATCACAGGATTACGATACCTTATTCCGATCTAGACATTCCGATCATACATTGCGATCTGGGATTCTGACGGTTTTAAGGGATCTTTGAGTCGTTACTCTGCCAAATTTGTTTCAGCCATATTCCGATCTAAACATTCCGACAGTGCATTGCGATCTCAGCATTCCGACAGGTAAACATTGCGATCTAAGCATTCAGATAGTGTGACATTCCGATCTAGACATTCTGATACCAGCAACATTCTGACAGAAAAGAGTATTCCGACAGAAAGCAACATTCCGACAATTACACATTCCGATAGAATTGGTTTTTGGATACTTAGAGGATTTTTTCTATCTTGCATTAATTTGGTAATTTGGTAAATTTCAAAAACAAACACAACAAAAAGATAACAACATCTTTCATTTAACAACACAAAAACACATCACCTTATTTCATTGTTCGATCACTTTTGATAATCTTTTTTCAAGGGATCATAAAATGAATTCACATTCATATATGCCAACAATCACTTCGCTTACCGATATCTCAATCATCGCGGGTACCGACACTCGCCCACCTTTGCTCATCAAATATTTATTTGAAGCATGGCAAGGCCGCATGAAAACGTACATCATGGGCAAACCCAATGGTCGACTTATGCTTCAATCAATTGAAAAAGGTCCATTAGATTGGGGAGAAGTTACAGTCAACAATGTGACAAGGGCTAGGGAGTATCATGAGTTAACCGATGCTAACAAAATCATTGCCGATGCAGATGAAAGGGACGTTCAGACAATTCTTCAAGCCCTTCCACCCGATATCATTAGAATGGTAAGTGAACACACAGTGGCAAAGAATCTTTGGGATCGATTAGCTGTTTTGTTACAAGGGACCTCTCTCACTAAGCAACAACGAGAGTGTCAATTGTATGACTTGTTTGATAGGTTTACATACATTCCATGGGAGACTCTTCACGATTACTACTGGAGTTTCACCACTTTGATGAATGACATGAACGTGTATAATCTAAGGATTGAACAGTTTTAACAAAACACAAAGTTCTTGAACACGTTACCCCAAGAATGGAGACAATATGTCACCGATGTTAAGATGATTCGCGATTTGCACAAGTCCAATTTAGATCAACTCTATGCTTTCTTACAACAACACGAGAAGCATGTGATCCAAAAACGACTCTCTCATGGATCTTATCAAGAACCATTGGCATTAATGGCAAACCATCCTACACTGTCATACCACAACTCCCAGCTTGCTTTGGGACACCAATCTTCATATCAACCATTGTATCAAACACCAAGCTTCTCACAGTACTCGATCTTGCCACAACCACCTACATCTTATCACCAACAATACAAGCAACCAGAAACATCATCACAAGGAGATTCACATCCGTTACCTGATGCTTCACACCATTATTCACCTTATCAACCTCCAACAAACTTTGCTGTTACCTATCAACAACTTGAGGCTCCTCAACCCTATTACTCACAACAAGTTAGTGCTCCATCAAATTAACTTGTAACTCAATCAGCACCAGCATTCTACTGTGATGATGAGATCCCTGTCCCTGAGTTTAGACAAGGGGATAGTCTTACTGATATACTTGCTCAAATGTCTGCTTATCTCACTCAAACATTGAACAAACGAGGTTACAGAGCTCCAGCAACAACTAATAATCAGTTAAGGAACTCTTCTAATTCTCGACAACAGGCTACAATTCAGGATGGTAGAGTCATGGTGCAACAACTTCAAGGGAGACCCAATTCATCTACTGCTGGTGCACGTTCATCTAATACTGCTGCTATAAGAAATAATAGCACTGGCAAAACAAAGGTGATTATATGCTACAACTGCAAAGGGGAAGGGCACATGTCCCAAGAGTGTAAGAAGCCCAAGAGGAAAAGGGACGACACATGGTTTCAGGAGAAGATCTACTTGGTAAATGCTCAAGCCCAAGGACATGAGCTCGATGAAGAAGAGTTGGAATTTCTTGCAGATCCGGGAGTAGCAGACACTGACGGTCTCACAGCAGCCATCACAAACAATGCCGCATATCAATGTGATGATTTGGATGCATATGACTCTTACTATGATGATCTCAATACCGCCAAAGCAGCTCTCATGGCAAATCTTTCACTTTATGGACCTGACACGATTTCTGAGGTACCAAATACTGCTATAGATACTAGTATTGTACCTTATCAAGTTGAGCAAGTGTCTGAGTATTCGGAACAGCCTCCGGTGGTTAGTAACTCAATCGAG
Organism: Glebionis coronaria; assembly: GCA_025667525.1. Classification (NCBI taxonomy): domain Eukaryota; kingdom Viridiplantae; phylum Streptophyta; class Magnoliopsida; order Asterales; family Asteraceae; genus Glebionis; species Glebionis coronaria. Next base: position 278,016,519 of record CM046882.1, on the reverse strand, counting down.
GAGACAAACAATGATAGAAATATCAATGCAAGTCCCCAGACTTTGAGTGAACAACAATCGGGAGCTATTACGACTACCAATTTGTCTGCTCAACCTTATTTGGTTATGGTCTCAGCATCTTTGCTTAGCCAAATGAATAATGTGGTCCTTGAAACCCTCAGTGTTAATCAGACTTTATCTATCGAGCTTGCTTTGCATAAGGAAAAGGTTAAAACCTTGGAATTAACTCCTGTATCCACTACCTTAACCAATCCTGAATTTGATAGGTTTAGGCAAGTTCAAATGGATAATCTGCTTAAAATTGAGAGTTTAAGAGCAAATCTTTCAAAAGAACTTAAAGAAAAAGAGTTAGTCGTTAATAATTTTCAAAAACTACAAACGGATTTCAAAATACTCGAGTCTAAAAGAGTTGAAACGGAAATTAAAGCATCTGAGAGAGTTAAAAAGACTGAAATTTTGCTTTTAAAATTATACTCTGCTTCGCATTTAGTACACTTGTTTCATTCTTCATTTCAAGAGTTCAATCTATCGCGTTCATAGATCTACCACCTAACCCGGGGTATGCAAAGCAAGCATTTCACCACAACCCACGACTTTATGATGCAACTAAGTTAGGATTGGTATTAGATCCGATTGTGTTTGTAAATGAATCTGAGAGCATGACACCATATGAAGAGAATCGGTTAAAATTTGTTACTTCATATCCTGAATATGACTATGCTCAAATGAATGCAACAAATGCTAAGATAGATCTTAGAACACGATTTAATATGAAAAAGAAAACTATCCAAACATCCACTTTCATGCCTACTAGAGAATTCCTTAGTATAATTCCTACACTCGTTAACTCGGACGAACCGAAGGAAATTCCTAAGAATATTCCACTGGTAAGTACGGTAAAGCTCAGCTTGGAAGAGATTGAGAGATACCTTACCGAGTTTGACAAGGTCATCCTGGAATGTACGACTTCAACGGCTCTAACCGCTGGAGAATGGGCTATCGAACATATGAAAACGGTGTTTGAGAAAGAGATCGTTCCGTTTGTGAACCATATTAAAACTGGAGTCTATAATCTATCGGGAAATCAAAATTTTGAAATTGGTGAAGTTCAAAAAGTTTTCTATGAAATGGATGATGCTTATGAACAACATTTAATTGAAAAAGAAAAGATTTTATCCGAATATGACCGATTCTTAGAACATATAGTGTCTCTCGAAGTGATGCAAGTTGTTACTCTTAAATATGCTCATGAGATTTCATCTACTACTGTGAATATATGTGATGATGTGCATGATATGTCTGTGAATATTGTTGAGCCTGTGATTAATGTAGATAATCATTCTTGTCATGAATCCAATGCTGAATTTTTAAAGCTTCAAGATTCTTATGACACACTTACAAAACGTTTTAATGAGCTTCAACAACATTGTATATCTCTTGAAATTGAGAATCAATCTAAAAATGAAACTCTTTCAAAAAAATGATTGTGAAAACTCCGTTGAGACAATTGACAAGATGATTCAGGTTGTTCAGGCTTTAGAGGAAGAAATTATGAGACTTAAGAGAGAATCAGTAGCAGAAAAATTGGAACTAGAGGCTGCAGAGATTAAGAATCATGCCCTAGAAGATTGAATTAATTCTATGATAGGGGATCTTGATAAAGTAAAGCAAGGTTTCTCAGATATTTATGGTTCATTAGAAGAACGCTTCGCTTTTAATGCCGCAGAGCAAAAGTCACTCGTTGAACAATTGAACCGTAAGTGCGAGGAAATATCTTACTTAAACATTCAACTCATTGACAAAAACATGGTTTTGGCTGAATTAAAGGAGACACTTCAACTCAAAGGACAAGAAGTTGTTGATAATCCAGCCACCATCTCTGCCTCGACCTCTAGTGCTCCCAAACCCAACCCACGTGTGCTATATCGGGATCCAAAATTTAAGAATAGTCCAACTAAGTTTGCCACATACATGAAAAATGCCTTAGAACACGCTGATCTTGCTAGAGAGATTGTTGATGACATGCGTGAACTAGATCACTCAAGTCATCTTCTATATGAGCTTTTCTTATATGTGGATCGTGTTCAGGATTGTTTAGCAAACTTAGAGTACATTGGGCAACCGATATCTGTACCCCCGAAACAGTAAACCCTCACCATTGCCATTACTCAATTCAATAAGAATCCAGGATCTAAGCCTATTTTAAACACACACATCAAGGCTACATCAAAATCGGTCACTAATGTCCCATGGCTTCTACAGGAGTAATTATGTCTACTAAGGCTAAAGGATCTTAAGACAAGAAAGATAGGATCAAGCCTTCCACTAGTAGGAATGCCAAGAAGAAAGTAGAAGTTCACCCTAGGAATTTTATTTCAGTTTCTAATAAAAAGAATCATGTATCTAAGACAAAAGGATCTGCTTCTGTGCAGAAGCCTAAGAAAAATGTGAATTCGAATTTGCGATGTTGGAATTGTAATGAATGCATATTTTCTCAGCGTCATGATTTATGCCTTGTTGATCACGTGAATGAAATGTATGCTATTAGGAAAAAACTTGATTGGATTTCAACGGGGAAGAAATTCACCCAAGTTGGTTGGCAATGGAAACCCACTAGTAGGACCTTTACTGTTAATGGAACTAAGTTCCCTTTAACTAGGATCACATCCACGGAAGTTAGGTCTCAGCATACTTTAAATAGGAACACTAGCATTAAGAAATGGAAAAAGCGCCCTTTAACTAGGTCTGCCCCCACTATTGTGCCTACCAGTGAAGAATTACCTCAAGATCTTAGACAACTAGAATCTAAGCCGGCATTTAGGAAGCAACTTTGGAAGCCTAAGAATTCTTCGGTTAGCAAATCTAAGATAATTATATATGTACCTGCTAACACAAAGGAACTACTAGATTCCGATACATCGTCCTTGTCTGGTGATATTTTCAGGTGGTCCAAATCATCCTCTGGTACTTGGACTCTGGATGCTCAAAGCATATGACCGGAGATCGCTCGATGCTCAAAAATTTCGTCAGCAAGTTTCTAGGAACGGTTAAATTCGGCAACGACCATATTGCGAAGATCATGGGTTATGGTGAATACCAAATTGGGAATGTTACGATTTCAAGGGTTTATTATGTGGAGGGAGTTGGTCACAATCTATTTTCAGTGGGACAATTTTGCGATTCAAACCTTGAGGTGGCTTTTCGACAACATACTTGCTTTATTCGTGATCTTGTAGGAAATGATTTGTTAAAGGGTTCTCGAGGGGATAATCTCTACACACTGTCCATTCAAAACATGATGGCCGCCTCTCTTGTATGCCTTCTTTCCAAAGCATCTAAGACCAAGTCATGGTTGTGGCATCGTCGGTTATCTCATCTCAACTTTGATGCTATAAACCATTTGGCTAAAAATGAACTTGTTCGTGGTCTTCCGAAACTTATGTTCGACAAGGATCATTTATGTTCCGCGTGTTCTTTGGGAAAAAGCACCAAGAAATCATACAAACCTAAAGCTGAAGACACCAACCAAGAACCACTATATCTTTTGCATACAGATCTTTGCGGGCCAATGCGTACGGCTAGTGTGAGTGGTAGAAAATACATCCTCGTCATGGTGGATGATTTCTCAAGGTTTACATGGGTAAAATTTTTAGCATCCAAGGATCAAGCACCAGAGTATATTATTACTTTCTTAAAGATGATCCAAGTACGTCTTAATGCTACTGTTCACCGCATTCGCACTGATAATGGAACTGAGTTTGTTAATCAAACTCTACGAGACTATTATGAAAAGGTAGGTATTTCTCATGAAACTTCTGTTTCCCACACTCCACAATAAAACGGTGTCGTGGAAAGACGTAACCGTAAACTTATGGAAGCTGCTAGAACTATGTTGATTTATGCGAATACTCCTTTATTCTTATGGGCTGAAGCAGTGGCAACCGCATGTTATACCCAAAACCGCTCCATCACTCGTAAACGTCATGGTAAAACTCCATATGAGCTACTTCATGGACATAAACCCGATATTTCATTTCTTCATGTGTTTGGTGCACTGTGTTATCCAAGTACAAATAGTGAGAATTTGGGCAAACTTCAACCGATGGCTGATATTGGAATTTTCATTGGTTACTCGCCTGCAAAGAAAGCTTACCGAATTTATAACCATCGTCTTGGCAAGATTGTAGAAACTTTGGATGCCGATTTTGATGAGCTGACAACGATGGCTTCTGAGCAACACAGCTCTGAACCCGCATTACATGAGATGGGAACCGGTACAATCAGTTCCGGATTAACTCCCAACAATCCTACTTCTCCATCATTCATACCACCTACAAGGTCCGAGTGGGATGAGTTATTTCAACCTATGTTTGATGAATTCTTTGATTCACCGAGTAATGATTCTCCAGCACCTGCTGCAGTAGCTCCGTTTCCCGATGTTGTTGCTATAGATAATGGAAATCAGTCCGAGACATCTACTGTTACTCTTGAACCAGATGTCCCATCCCCCACTAATTCACAAACTACACCTGAATCATCACCCCCACTCGTTCCGAATGATGTTGAAGAGGATCCCTATGATCACGATTTGGAATATGCTCACTTACAAGAGCTTCCCTTCTTTGGTTCACAAATACCTGAAGACCCTAACGGTGCGTCTACCTCAGAGGAAGCTCCTGCAATCGTTCACACCCGACCACCAAGGATTGAAAATCATAACACTAAATGGACAAATGATCACCCAATCCACAATATTATTGGTGACATCGATCGACCAGTCTTAACATGCCACCAACTCCAAGAACATGCATTATATTGCTACTTTTATGCATTTCTTTCTGACACTAAACCTAAAAACTGGCAACAAGCAATGACTAAATCATCTTGGATTGAAGCCATGCAAGAGGAACTAAATGAATTTCAACGTCTTGAAGTGAGGGAATTAGTTCCTTTACCCATCAACGTTGAAATCCTTACATTGTTGTGGGTATATAAGGTGAAACTCGATGAGTTAGGTGGAGTGCTGAAGAACAAAGCTAGATTGGTTTCTAGAGGTTACAAAAAAGCTTTGGGTATTAACTTTGAAGAATCCTTTGCTCCTGTTGCACGATTGGAGGCAATTAGACTATTCATTGCTTATGTTGCTCACATGAATATGATCGTCTACCAAATGGATGTGTAGACGACATTTCTCAATGGTTAATTAAGGGAAGATGTCTATGTAAGCCAGCCGAATGGATTCGTCAACTCGGAGTATCCTAATCACGTGTACAAGCTCAAGAAGGCTCTTTACGGGTTGAAACAAGCTCCACGCACGTGGTACGATCTCCTATCGTCGTATCTCATCTCGAAAGGCTTCTCCAAAGGCAAAGTGGACCCAACATTATTTATTCTCAAGGAGGACAACGACATGATACTGGTACAAATTTATGTTGATGATATAATATTTGCTGCTACTAATCAACGATTGTCTGACCATTTTGAAAAAATTATGTCCACACGTTTTAAGATGTCGATGATGGGAAAAATTTCATTTTTCTCAGGGTTGCAAATTTCTCAGAATCCCAGAGGCATCTTCATTAATCAATCAAAATTTTCTCTTGAATCATTAAAGAAGTATCATTTTGAAAACTGTGACCCCGTGGATACTCCAATGGTGGAGAGATACAAGTTAGATGACGATAAGGGGATAGCTGTCGATCCTAAAATTTACCGTGGAATGATCGGCACCCTTCTCTATCTGACTGCTAGCAGGCCCGATTTGCAATTTGCTATATGCATGTATGCCCGGTATCAGGCTCGGCCTACCGAAAAGCACTTACATGTTGTGAAAAGGATCTTTCGGTATCTTGAAGGAACACTTAACCGTGGTCTATGGTATCCGAAGGATTCTTCTATTGCACTAATCTCATATGCAGATGCGGATTATGTTGGGTGTCAAGATACTAGACGTATCACTTCTGGTAGTGTGCAACTTCTTGGAGATAGACTTGTTAGTTGGGCACCAAAAAGGCAGAAAAGCGTTGCGATATCAAGTACAGAGGCTGAATACATTGCTATGTCCGGTTGTTGTGCTCAAGTTCTTTGGATGAGATCACAATTAACTGACTACGGTCTTGGATTCAACAAAATCCCGATGTACTGTGATAACAAAAGTGCAATTGCTTTATGTTGCAACTACGTTCAACATTCCCGGGCAAAGCACATTGACATACGCTACCACTTCATCAAAGAGCAAGTGGAAAATGGAGTGATCGAACTTTACTTCGTCAACACTGAGTATCAGCTGGCAGATATATTCACGAAGGCATTAGATCGAGGACGTGTCGAGTTTTTGATCGAAAAGCTAGGCATGAAATCATTCTCACCAGCGACACTTAAGGAGTTGGCAGAAGAATCTGAAGAATAGTAGTGGTAAACTATTCTCGAGTATCCTTTGATCGTGATCTTGTATATTATCGTATATATTTAAACCACCAAAAGAAAAATACAAAAATATAAAACATAGAAAAACCATAAAAAAATATAAAATCAAAAAAATCCAAAAATATTTTCATTTTCAAAACGGGCATGTCTTTTAGTACGGTAATATTTACGGCCTTAGAAATGTCGATTAAAATTGACATGGCGCCATAAATAGAGTCCGTATAAAAGTTGTACATGTTTTAAAACATGCCCATTATGGCTTGTAGTTATTTCAGACTGCAACCCGCTTTTCGCATTAAAGTCACGTATTTCTTTTGAAAACGTTGGCTCATAACGGGAATTAATTTTCTCGGGCAAGGTTTACTTAAAAACCTTGTAAGGGACTAAGTTTACTTTATAACATAGTCTAACACAAATAAGTGTACGTATCAGTGCACTTATTTTGTAAAATTAAGAGAAATCTTATTGCCACCAGAATCGTTCCAACTAATCACTTAACCGGAAAATGTCTTCATGAATATTTGCGTCCTTAAAATCATTGACTACAGCTCTTTAAATAGAAAACGGGTCAGTGTTTAAGGGGGAGCAAATATTAAATCTTCTTGGAATTAAAATTGGTCTTCAAAAAGGATTTTTCAGGAAATATAAACCGTTCTTCATCATCATTAAGTGATAACTGTGCCTTGTGTGAAATAGAAATTCAAGTATAGGTTATTTGAATTTTGGCGTTAAGTGTATGTGTTCATGTTTGTGAGCGGGTTGGTATTTAGTTAAGTCTATTTGGTTAATCCTAATAACTTTAAAACAAATACTATTAACTAGGGGAACCATTTTTGCAAATGTTGCAAAATGGGGACTTAATGTGTAAACTTGGCAAAAATTTTGACCAAGTCAAAACACTACACCCCCCCCCCCCCCCTTTTCCCGTTCTTTCTTCACCATCGCAAAAACACACATACACAAGCTTGAACCGCCATTGTTGGACCTTGCCATAACCTTCGATTTTTGAGTTGTTGATTCCTTGCTATCTGTTCATCATCTAGGTATTGTTTCGTGCTTTAAACGTGATTTCATTTATTATCTTTATACTCACACAAACAAACCGAGATCAAAGATAATCAAAAAATTAGGGTTTCTAAGTTTTTGCGATGAAAATGGAAATTAAGTTGTGGGATTTGTTTAGAATGACTAGATGCACAATGGTTTTGCCCAGAATTGTTTAAAACGTTCCTAGCTCCTGGATTTGAGAAGTCAAAGTTTAGATCGGATCCCTGTCACGGATTCTGATGATCATTACGATACTACATTGCGATGCTGGTCATTGCGATGAGTCATTCCGATGGCTTATTGCGATGGGCTATTTTGATGAGTCATTCTGATGGCTCATTACGATGGCTCATTGCGATGTGTCATTGTGATGGCTCATTGCGATGGGCTATTACGATGGGTCATTCGGATGGCTCATTGTGATGGCTCATTGCGATCGGTCATTCCGATGACGCATTGCGATGGCATATTGCGATGATGCATTCCGAAGCGTTATTGCGATGGCATTGTAATGGTATTGCGATGGGACATATTGCGATGGTTTCTCAAACATTCCGATGGAATCGTAATTATTACGATGGACTTAGATATTGCGATAGAACATGGTTTCGATAGGATTGCGATGTTTTCATCATTGCGATAGATATGTTAGGATTCTGATGGATTAATAGATTGCGATGGATTTAGGACGATTATTATTCCGATGACTTGTAAGCTTGCAATGTGTAGTATTGGTAATATTGTGATAAATTTTATTATTATGTTATCACTATAAGGTAGTGATGAGTTATAGGATTGTCTTGCTAGCATAATGTTAGGTGGCACCTATAGACTTATGTCGTGATCTAGTTATGGTTGTTTTATAAATGTAATGTGCTATGATCGTCATGCTACATATTGGCATAGATTTAAGATATATATATTTTGTGTATATCATTTGTGCTTATGTGATCAATGCAGGAAAATGTCGATCACAGAAGAACAACAACGACAACGTGATCTCGAACTTGTTTCGCTCAGCGACAGGCTACCATATGCTGAGAGCAACTCTCGTTTACAAGAGAATTTTGATCCCTCTTTACCAGCTTTTAAAATCGCCACGGATATCCTAGACATCTCACCCATCAGAGATGCACTCAGATGTACTACCTTTGTTCCCGAAGTCTACATGCACGAGTTCTGGAACACTGCACCTCTTACTAAAAAGACTATCTCATTCCAACTGAACAACACGCCAAGGGTACTTAACTTGAGCATCTTTAGGCAACTGTTTAAACGTCCTAGGTTGGCACAAGGAGAACAATTTGTGGCTAACCTAAAGAATGATGAAGTGCTTCGAGTCATTCGTGCCATGAATTATGAAGGTGAAAACCACAACCTATCCCAGTTCAACACGTCACACATAGGGCAACCCTGGAAAGCATTTATCACCATCATTGTCAAGTGTCTTACTGGAAAGACTAGGGGCTCCGACGCAATGAGACCACCTCAGGCTCACTTATTTTAGGGATTGTACACTGCTTCTAAAGTAGACTATGCACTTCTTCTCTTGCAAAAATTTAGTTATCAGTTTACTGGAACGAAGAAGAAATCCGTGCATCTTCCATTCCCAAGATTCACCAAGCTCATTATCAACCACTTTATGAAGAATGACCCAACCATTGACACTCGCGGGAATTTCTTCTACCACACCAAAGATGATGACTATGTGATTCTCACAATGAATGCATACACTAATTCCACAAAGTATGCATTAGGTCCTGCCCTAGTACCTGACACAATGATAAATGACGGAATCAAGGAAAGTGATAAATATCAAGAGATTCTTAATGATATTGACGCACAGTTTCGACGTGTAAATTCACTTCCCTCAGAGAAGCAAAAAGGTAAACGCAAGAAAAGAGTTTCAAAGCGCATATCAACTGCTTCTTCTAAAGATAAAGGCACAGGGAAAATGCAAATAGTTGATGAAGATGATGATGAAGATGAGATGATCAATACTGAGGAAGAACAGGAAGAAGTACCACTCCGAATGCCTAAGAAAGCAAAGCAGACTAAAGGTAAAGAAGCAAGTGTTGCTTCAGGTGAAGCTTCTCAACAAATACATTTCTAAATCCAAACGACTGTGTATCGTTCTTCAACAAAGCAGACAGGAAGCTTTTGCAACTTTCACAGGATTAGGCTCAAGAATGTTTGAAGACTTAGCAGATTTTGGTGATCCTGATGCTGACATGGCATTTTATGAAGATCCTACTGATGAAGATGCTTATGAAGATGCTGATAACTTCCATTTTGAAAGTCGCGATTAGAGTGAAGAGGGTGGTAGCAGTGCAAACACAGATACAAGTTTGATGTATCGAGACGCCAATATCACCGCATCCTTACCAGAACCAACTCAAACAGTGGTACACGATGATGCTCATGAAACTTTCATACCAGAAACTCAATCTCAAAGTAAGTCTACTTCCAACTCTGACGATGTTTTGAAATATCTTAATTTGGAAGGGGAGGGTATTGAGGTTACAAACACTGATCCATCGACAAACGAAGACATTGTGGATGTTCCCATAACTAGTGTTACGTCAACCACCACTCCACCACTATCTACCCCGGTCATCAGTGAAGTCATAACACCAGTTATCACACCAGCACTTGTTGAACAACCAGTATCAACCACCATCCTAACCACTGAATCTACACCGTCATCAACAGTTGAACAACCTGTATCAACCACCGCCCCAATCACTGAATCTACACCATCCCCCATCCTTGAACAACCTGTATCATCCACCACCACTTTAACTGTTATGGTTACACCTCCATCATTAGTACAACAAGTATCATCCACATCCAATCCATTCCTCACAGTCAGTGATCCACTGATCCAGTCTCTTCAATCATAGCTGGAGGTTCAAGCTAAACAAATAGCTTCATTGACTGAAAGAGTCACCTCTCCTCTCAAGGAACCGCAACCTGATGAGCCCACACTAAAGAAAATATCCAACAGAGTGTCCAAACTTAAAGAACAACACAAATCATTTCTTGGAGAGAAGAAAACTCGTGACAAAGAGAATGCTGCTTTTCTTGGGTCAATTGATGAGAAGATGAACAAGATCATTCGACGAGAAGTCAAGTCATATGTTGATCAGCAGCTACCAACTTTTTTCCGTAATGATTTATCTACCCTTCAACTAATGACATTGTTACAGACACGTCTACTGAATATGGGGGCTCACAAATCGAAAAATAAACGAAAAGTTCTGCAATATCTCAACAAAGCAATTATTAACGATACACCAGCAGAGACTACCGACTCTGAGTCTGACAATGAAGACGAACTAGAGGAGGAAGATAATGAAGGTACCGGTGATGAGGATGATGGTGAAAATGCTCAAAATGAAGAAGACAATAAGGAAGGAGATGAGGAGGAAGAAGATGATGAGGAAGAAAAGGATAAGGATGAAGATGTAGATGAAGACGAGGATACAAATGAGGATGAGGATGACGATGATGATAACGACGATGGTAATGGAATCAACAAGGGTGATAAGAATGACGAAACGGGTACTAATGCCGAAGAGTCAAACAAGGATGAAGGTGATAAGGCAACCGAGAAAGGTATCGAGGAAGCTGCAGAAAGCATTGCTAAAACCGCTGAAAAGATAGTGGAGTCTACTGTACCAGAAACTCAGCAAATTGACACAGGTATATCTACTGCACCAGTTTTTACTACTAATTCTCACAATGAATCTGTAGAATATATGCAAGAAGAAGAACCAACAGGGTCAATGCTAGAAGAAGAACCTCACGATGATATACCGGTGATGCAAGATCAACCTTCAACACCATCTTAAGACCAGCACAACATTGATATGGAAGTTGAAGATTTAAATGTACCAGAACCAACGTTTGCTGAATCTCTTATCATCGATGACATGGTACAAGAGCAACTATGGCTCACAAATGCAGCACCACAACATCCTTTTGACACTGCAACTGAAATGGAGCTGACTCAATTCCTGAACAATCCTATTGATTTCTCGGCCTTTCTAAGGTATTCTCATGGGAAACCGACAATGACTTCGGATCTGATCAAAATGGTAGCTGCAAATGCGGACTTCTTTGATACTTTGAAGATTAGCCACAATGAAGAAGAATATCACTTGAATGAGCTTACCAAGACAATGAGAGCGACGACTATAGGAATTCAGACTCTTGTGTTACGACCTCTTACACCCACGGTCATCGCCGGTTCTGCAACAATCCCAATAGAGCACTTTGTCTCTCACGATCTTGAATACCTTGAAAATGGAGCAAAGAAATATGCCACGCCACTCACTATGCTCAAGGCTGTTAATTTAGAGAATGTTCCATGGATAGAGGATAAAGTACTTGATGCAATATAGAGAAAGAAACTGCTCAAGTTTTATGATACCTTTGCTTCACTTGGCATCTCTCACTGGATTGCAAAGAAAAGGTTAGCTTACAATCACTTCCATCGTCCTAAGAGAGGTTATTATATTGTCTCAGCTCACAGAATCAAAAGCATCCAAGGAGAAACCACTAAGACTGTCTTCGGTTATGATTACTTGAATGTAATCGTGTTTAAACGTACCGATGAGAAACAATACCAAATTGACGAAAGTGATCTCCAGTACCTTCAACTTGAAGACATCGAAGATCTGTTGCTGTTATTGGCTCAGGAAAAAGTTGACCATCTACAACCAGAGATTGTAATTGCAATGAGATCCAACTTTCGTTAATACGCAAGAAAAATCGTCATTCAAAACCAGGTGGAAGATTTTCAACTCTGAGTGGAGAGTTATCAGAAGCACTTGTTGAACAACCAGTATCAACCACCATCCTAACCACTGAATCTACACCGTCATCAACAGTTGAACAACCTGTATCAACCACCGCCCCAATCACTGAATCTACACCATCCCCCATCCTTGAACAACCTGTATCATCCACCACCACTTTAACTGTTATGGTTACACCTCCATCATTAGTACAACAAGTATCATCCACATCCAATCCATTCCTCACAGTCAGTGATCCACTGATCCAGTCTCTTCAATCATAGCTGGAGGTTCAAGCTAAACAAATAGCTTCATTGATTGAAAGATTCACCTCTCCTCTCAAGGAGCCGCAACCTGATGAGCCCACACTAAAGAAAATATCCAACAGAGTGTCCAAACTTAAAGAACAACACAAATCATTTCTTGGAGAGAAGAAAACTCGTGACAAAGAGAATGCTGCTTTTCTTGGGTCAATTGATGAGAAGATGAACAAGATCATTCGACGAGAAGTCAAGTCATATGTTGATCAGCAGCTACCAACTTTTTTCGGTAATGATTTATCTACCCTTCAACTAATGACATTGTTACAGACACGTCTGCTGAATATGGGGGCTCACAAATCGAAAAATAAACAAAAAGTTCTGCAATATCTCAACAAAGCAATTATTGATGATACATCAGCAGAGACTACCGACTCTGAGTCTGACAATGAAGACGAACTAGAGGAGGAAGATAATGAAGGTACCGGTGATGAGGATGATGGTGAAAATGCTCAAAATGAAGAAGACGATAAGGAAGGAGATGAGGAGGAAGAAGATGATGAGGAAGAAAAGGATAAGGATGAAGATGTAGATGAAGACGAGGATACATATGAGGATGAGGATGACGATGATGATAACGATGATGGTAATGGAATCAACAAGGGTGATAAGAATGACGAAACGGGTACTAATGCCGAAGAGTCAAACAAGGATGAAGGTGATAAGTCAACCGAGAAAGGTATCGAGGAAGCTGCAGAAAGCATTGCTGAAACCGCTGAAAAGATAGTGGAGTCTACTGTACCAGAAACTCAGCAAATTGACACAGGTATATCTACTGCACCAGTTTTTACTACTAATTCTCACAATGAATCTGTAGAATATATGCAAGAAGAAGAACCAACAGGGTCAATGCTAGAAGAAGAACCTCACGATGATATACCGGTGATGCAAGATCAACCTTCAACACCATCTGAAGATCAGCACAACATTGATATGGAAGTTGAAGATTTAAATGTACTAGAACCAACGTTTGCTGAATCTCTTATCATCGATGACATGGTACAAGAGCAACTATGGCTCACAAATGCAGCACCACAACATCCTTTTGACACTGCAACTGAAATGGAGCTGACTCAATTCCTGAACAATCCTATTGATTTCTCGGCCTTTCTAAGGTATTCTCATGGGAAACCGACAATGACTCCGGATCTGATCAAAATGGCAGCTGCAAATGCGGACTTCTTTGATACTTTGAAGATTAGCCACAATGAAGCAGAATATCACTTGAATGAGCTTAACAAGACAATGAGAGCGACGACTACATGAATTCAGACTCCTGTGTTACGACCTCTTACACCCACGGTCATCGCCGGTTCTGCAACGATCCCAATAGAGCACTTTGTCTCTCACGATCTTGAATACCTTGAAAATGGAGCAAAGAAATATGCCACGCCACTCACTATGCTCAAGGCTGTTAATTTAGAGAATGTTCCATGGATAGAGGATAAAGTACCTGATGCAATATGGAGAAAGAAACTGCTCATGTTTTATGATACCTTTGCTTCACTTGGCATCTCTCACTGGACTGCAAAGAAAAGGTTAGCTTACAATCACTTCCATCGTCCTAAGAGAGGTTATTATAGTGTCTCAGCTCACAGAATCAAAAGCATCCAAGGAGAAACCACTAAGACTGTCTTCGGTTATGATTACTTGAATGTAATCGTGTTTAAACGTACCGATGAGAAACAATACCAAATTGACGAAAGTGATCTCCAGTACCTTCAACTTGAAGACATCGAAGATCTGTTGCTGTTATTGGCTCAGGAAAAAGTTGACCATCTACAACCAGATATTGTCATTGCAATGAGATCCAACTTTCGTCAATATGCAAGAAAAATCGTCATTCAAAACCAGGTGGAAGATTTTCAACTTGGAGTGGAGAATTATCAGAAGCACTTGTCGAACAACCAGTATCAACCACCATCCTAACCACTGAATCTACACCGTCATCAACAGTTGAACAACCTGTATCAACCACCGCCCCAATCACTGAATCTACACCATCCCCCATCCTTGAACAACCTGTATCATCCACCACCACTTTAACTGTTATGGTTACACCTCCATCATTAGTACAACAAGTATCATCCACATCCAATCCATTCCTCACAGTCAGTGATCCACTGATCCAGTCTCTTCAATCATAGCTGGAGGTTCAAGCTAAACAAATAGCTTCATTGACTGAAAGATTCACCTCTCCTCTCAAGGAACCGCAACCTGATGAGCCCACACTAAAGAAAATATCTAACAGAGTGTCCAAACTTAAAGAACAACACAAATCATTTCTTGGAGAGAAGAAAACTCGTGACAAAGAGAATGCTGCTTTTCTTGGGTCAATTGATGAGAAGATGAACAAGATCATTCGACGAGAAGTCAAGTCATATGTTGATCAGCAGCTACCAACTTTTTTTAGTAATGATTTATCTACCCTTCAACTAATGACATTGTTACAGACACGTCTGCTGAATATGGGGGCTCACAAATCGAAAAATAAACGAAAAGTTCTGCAATATCTCAACAAAGCAATTATTGACGATACACCAGCAGAGACTACCGACTCTGAGTCTGACAATGAAGACGAACTAGAGGAGGAAGATAATGAAGGTACCGGTGATGAGGATGATGGTGAAAATGCTCAAAATTAAGAAGACGATAAGGAAGGAGATGAGGAGGAAGAAGATGATGAGGAAGAAAAGGATAAGGATGAAGATGTAGATGAAGACGAGGATACAGATGAGGATGAGGATGACGATGATGATAACGACGATGGTAATGGAATCAACAAGGGTGATAAGAATGACGAAACGGGTACTAATGCCGAAGAGTCAAACAAGGATGAAGGTGATAAGGCAACCGAGAAAGGTATCGAGGAAGCTGCAGAAAGCATTGCTGAAACCGCTGAAAAGATAGTGGAGTCTACTGTACTAGAAACTCAGCAAATTGACATAGGTATATCTACTGCACCAGTTTTTACTACTAATTCTCACAATGAATCTGTAGAATATATGCAAGAAGAAGAACCAACAGGGTCAATGCTAGAAGAAGAACCTCACGATGATATACCGGTGATGCAAGATCAACCTTCAACACCATCTGAAGATCAACACAACATTGATATGGAAGTTGAAGATTTAAATGTACCAGAACCAACGTTTGCTGAATCTCTTATCATCGATGACATGGTACAAGAGCAACTATGGCTCACAAATGCAGCACCACAACATCCTTTTGACACTACAACTGAAATGGAGCTGACTCAATTCCTGAACAATCCTATTGATTTCTCGGCCTTTCTAAGGTATTCTCATGGGAAACCGACAATGACTCCGGATCTGATCAAAATGGCAGCTGCAAATGCGGACTTCTTTGATACTTTGAAGATTAGCCACAATGAAGCAGAATATCACTTGAATGAGCTTACCAAGACAATGAGAGCGACGACTACAGGAATTCAGACTCCTGTGTTACGACCTCTTACACCCACGGTCATCGCCGGTTCTGCAACGATCCCAATAGAGCACTTTGTCTCTCACGATCTTGAATACCTTGAAAATGGAGCAAAGAAATATGCCACGCCACTCACTATGCTCAAGGCTGTTAATTTAGAGAATGTTCCATGGATAGAGGATAAAGTACCTGATGCAATATGGAGAAAGAAACTGCTCAAGTTTTATGATACCTTTGCTTCACTTGGCATCTCTCACTGGACTGCAAAGAAAAGGTTAGCTTACAATCACTTCCATCGTCCTAAGAGAGGTTATTAAATTGTCTCAGCTCACAGAATCAAAAGCATCCAAGGAGAAACCACTAAGACTGTCTTCGGTTATGATTACTTGAATGTAATCGTGTTTAAACGTACCGATGAGAAACAATACCAAATTGACGAAAGTGATCTCCAGTACCTTCAACTTGAAGACATCGAAGATCTGTTGCTGTTATTGGCTCAGGAAAAAGTTGACCATCTACAACCAGAGATTGTCATTGCAATGAGATCCCACTTTCGTCAATATGCAAGAAAAATCGTCATTCAAAACCAGGTGGAAGATTTTCAACTTGGAGTGGAGAGTTATCAGAAGCACTTGTTGAACAACCAGTATCAACCACCATCCTAACCACTGAATCTACACCGTCATCAACAGTTGAACAACCTGTATCAACCACCGCCCCAATCACTGAATCTACACCATCCCCCATCCTTGAACAACCTGTATCATCCACCACCACTTTAACTATTATGGTTACACCTCCATCATTAGTACAACAAGTATCATCCACATCCAATCCATTCCTCACAGTCAGTGATCCACTGATCTAGTCTCTTCAATCATAGCTGGAGGTTCAAGCTAAACAAATAGCTTCATTGACTGAAAGATTCACCTCTCCTCTCAAAGAACCGCAACCTGATGAGCCCACACTAAAGAAAATATCCAACAGAGTGTCCAAACTTAAAGAACAACACAAATCATTTCTTGGAGAGAAGAAAACTCGTGAAAAAGAGAATGCTGCTTTTCTTGGGTCAATTGATGAGAAGATGAACAAGATCATTCGACGAGAAGTCAAGTCATATGTTGATCAGCAGCTACCAACTTTTTTCGGTAATGATTTATCTACCCTTCAACTAATGACATTGTTACAGACACGTCTGCTGAATATGGGGGCTCACAAATCGAAAAATAAACGAAAAGTTCTGCAATATCTCAACAAAGCAATTATTGACGATACACCAGCAGAGACTACCGACTCTGAGTCTGACAATGAAGACGAACTAGAGGAGGAAGATAATGAAGGTGCCGGTGATGAGGATGATGGTGAAAATGCTCAAAATTAAGAAGACGATAAGGAAGGAGATGAGGAGGAAGAAGATGATGAGGAAGAAAAGGATAAGGATGAAGATGTAGATGAAGACGAGGATACAGATGAGGATGAGGATGACGATGATGATAACGACGATGGTAATGGAATCAACAAGGGTGATAAGAATGACGAAACGGGTACTAATGCCGAAGAGTCAAACAAGGATGAAGGTGATAAGGCAACCGAGAAAGGTATCGAGGAAGCTGCAGAAAGCATTGCTGAAACCGCTGAAAAGATAGTGGAGTCTACTGTACTAGAAACTCAGCAAATTGACACAGGTATATCTACTGCACCAGTTTTTACTACTAATTCTCACAATGAATATGTAGAATATATGCAAGAAGAAGAACCAACAGGGTCAATGCTAGAAGAAGAACCTCATGATGATATACCGGTGATGCAAGATCAACCTTCAACACCATCTGAAGATCAACACAACATTGATATGGAAGTTGAAGATTTAAATGTACCAGAACCAACGTTTGCTGAATCTCTTATCATCGATGACATGGTACAAGAGCAACTATGGCTCACAAATGCAGCACCACAACATCCTTTTGACACTGCAACTGAAATGGAGCTGACTCAATTCCTGAACAATCCTATTGATTTCTCGGCCTTTCTAAGGTATTCTCATGGGAAACCGACAATGACTCCGGATCTGATCAAAATGGCAGCTGCAAATGCGGACTTCTTTGATACTTTGAAGATTAGCCACAATGAAGCAGAATATCACTTGAATGAGCTTACCAAGATAATGAGAGCGACGACTACAGGAATTCAGACTCCTGTGTTACGACCTCTTACACCCACGGTCATCGCCGGTTCTGCAACGATCCCAATAGAGCACTTTGTCTCTCACGATCTTGAATACCTTGAAAATGGAGCAAAGAAATATGCCACGCCACTCACTATGCTCAAGGCTATTAATTTAGAGAATGTTCCATGGATAGAGGATAAAGTACCTGATGCAATATGGAGAAAGAAACTGCTCATGTTTTATGATACCTTTGCTTCACTTGGCATCTCTCACTGGACTGCAAAGAAAATGTTAGCTTACAATCACTTCCATCGTCCTAAGAGAGGTTATTATATTGTCTCAGCTCATAGAATCAAAAGCATCCAAGGAGAAACCACTAAGACTGTCTTCGGTTATGATTACTTGAATGTAATCGTGTTTAAACGTACCGATGAGAAACAATACCAAATTGACGAAAGTGATCTCCAGTACCTTCAACTTGAAGACATCGAAGATCTGTTGCTGTTATTGGCTCAGGAAAAAGTTGACCATCTACAACCAGAGATTGTCATTGCAATGAGATCCAACTTTCGTTAATATGCAAGAAAAATCGTCATTCAAAACCAGGTGGAAGATTTTCAACTTGGAGTGGAGAGTTATAAGAAGAACTTGTTGAACAACCAGTATCAACCACCATCCTAACCACTGAATCTACACCGTCATCAACAGTTGAACAACCTGTATCAACCACCGCCCCAATCACTGAATCTACACCATCCCCCATCCTTGAACAACCTGTATCATCCACCACCACTTTAATTGTTATGGTTACACCTCCATCATTAGTACAACAAGTATCATCCATATCCAATCCATTCCTCACAGTCAGTGATCCACTGATCCAGTCTCTTCAATCATAGCTGGAGGTTCAAGCTAAACAAATAGCTTCATTGACTGAAAGATTCACCTCTCCTCTCAAGGAACCGCAACCTGATGAGCCCACACTAAAGAAAATATCCAACAGAGTGTCCAAACTTAAAGAACAACACAAATCATTTCTTGGAGAGAAGAAAACTCGTGACAAAGAGAATGTTGCTTTTCTTGGGTCAATTGATGAGAAGATAAACAAGATCATTCAACGAGAAGTCAAGTCATATGTTGATCAGCAGCTACCAACTTTTTTCGGTAATGATTTATCTACCCTTCAACTAATGACATTGTTACAGACACGTCTGCTGAATATGGGGGCTCACAAATCGAAAAATAAACGAAAAGTTATGCAATATCTCAACAAAGCAATTATTGACGATACACCAGCAGAGACTACCGACTCTGAGTCTGACAATGAAGACGAACTAGAGGAGGAAGATAATGAAGGTACCGGTGATGAGGATGATGGTGAAAATTCTCAAAATGAAGAAGACGATAAGGAAGGAGATGAGGAGGAAGAAGATGATGAGGAAAAAAAAGGATAAGGATGAAGATGTAGATGAAGACGAGGATACAGATGAGGATGAGGATGACGATGATGATAACGACGATGGTAATGGAATCAACAAGGGTGATAAGAATGACGAAACGGGTACTAATGCCGAAGAGTCAAACAAGGATGAAGGTGATAAGGCAAAAGAGAAAGGTATCGAGGAAGCTGTAGAAAGCATTGCTGAAACCGCTGAAAAGATAGTGGAGTCTACTGTACCAGAAACTCAGCAAATTGACACAGGTATATCTACTACACCAACTTTTTACTACTAATTCTCACAATGAATCTGTAGAATATATGCAAGAAGAAGAACCAACAGGGTCAATGCTAGAAGAAGAACCTCACGATGATATACCGTTGATGCAAGATCAACCTTCAACACCATCTGAAGATCAGCACAACATTGATATGGAAGTTGAAGATTTAAATGTACCAGAACCAACGTTTGCTGAATCTCTTATCATCGATGACATGGTACAAGAGCAACTATGGCTCACAAATGCAGCACCACAACATCCTTTTGACACTGCAACTGAAATGGAGCTGACTCAATTCCTGAACAATCCTATTGATTTCTCGGCCTTTCTAAGGTATTCTCATGGGAAACCGACAATGACTCCGGATCTGATCAAAATGGCAGCTGCAAATGCGGACTTCTTTGATACTTTGAAGATTAGCCACAATGAAGCAGAATATCACTTGAATGAGCTTACCAAGGCAATGAGAGCGACGACTACAGGAATTCAGACTCCTGTGTTACGACCTCTTACACCCACGGTCATCGCCGGTTCTGCAACGATCCCAATAGAGCACTTTGTCTCTCACGATCTTGAATACCTTGAAAATGGAGCAAAGAAATATGCCACGCCACTCACTATGCTCAAGGCTGTTAATTTAGAGAATGTTCCATGGATAGAGGATAAAGTACTTGATGCAATATGGAGAAAGAAACTGCTCAAGTTTTATGATACCTTTGCTTCACTTGGCATCTCTCACTGGACTGCAAAGAAAAGGTTAGCTTACAATAATTTCCATCGTCCTAAGAGAGGTTATTATATTGTCTCAGCTCACAGAATCAAAAGCATCCAAGGAGCAACCACTAAGACTGTGTTCGGTTATGATTACTTGAATGTAATCGTGTTTAAACGTACTGATGAGAAACAATACCAAATTGACGAAAGTGATCTCCAGTACCTTCAACTTGAAGACATCGAAGATCTGTTGCTGTTATTGGCTCAGGAAAAAGTTGACCATCTACAACCAGAGATTGTCATTGCAATGAGATCCAACTTTCGTCAATATGCAAGAAAAATCGTCATTCAAAACCAGGTGGAAGATTTTCAACTTGGAGTGGAGAGTTATCAGAAGCAGCTAAACTTGGAACGTACCCATATAACTCCACTCAGCAATTTCCATAAGAACAAGAAGGTTTACATGGGGACCACAACACCGGAAGCAGGGATTTTTTTATCCAAATGAGACTGGCGTAATGCAGTATATGCGATTCTCCGAACTGCACAAATTCAGCGATGGTACGCTCAAGCATGTTCGAGATGATCTGACGGTTCTCAATGCCAACCTACCGCTTCCAGCAGTCAAGTACATCTGGACCACCCAGTGCAAAAAGGGAGCAATGTACGCGATCAAGAAGATCGAGGAACTTCTAAGGAAGTGTCGGTTGCTACGAAGTGTGGAACGGAACGACCATATGGAGCTCACCATAGGTTCACGGAACGAGCCATTTAATTATGGTTCGTCTTATAACAGGTCAACTCCATATTTCTATATTTGTGAATATGTTAACTTTTGTATAATCAGCTTTTGTGGCATGTTGTAGTGTAAAAGTATGATATTTTTCAAGAATTTCTCTCGAGATTCTAAATCTTTCAAACATATCGTACTCAAGCACTACAACTAACCCTCATTAATTTGAGGGGGAGCATTAATATGTTCTTTGGCCAACATCTAATTTCATTTTATTACCCAAAGACCGGTTAATCCATTAATATCCAAAATATTGATGGTTAACATTTTGGAAAGGGGAGAAAATGGGATTAAGGAGACTTAATGATTTTTTGGCTAATCAATGAAAAAGGCTTAAAAGATAAACCAACTTAATACGTGTAATGCACATGTTAAGGGGGAGCGTTTTTGATGATAAAAAACACTTAAGGCACAAAGACTTTGATTACAATATCACAAGTGCTTTAAGTGATTTTTCAAGGATTTTTCATGGTGACGATACTTACCCAAAACACACTTAATTCACGACGGATGTGGTGACAAAAGGGTGGTAGGTATAGGTATTAGTCCAATGATTCATCAGAACTAATGGAATCTTCCCAAGGCAATTCCCTAGATAGAATTAGAAGTCTTAGGAAAGATGGAGAATGATTGTGAACGTAGCTGAATGCCGACCAAGTACTTAAGCTAGCTCTCGAACAATCACAACAAGGTGCTAGTGATTACGTATTGGTAAGCATTGAAGGGGTTCAAGAATGAAAAAGAACTATAAAGATAAAGGGTGTAAAGAAAGAAGCCCTCCTTACAACTTTAGGCAGAAACCGGGTCAATACATATGCTATTGAGATCATTTTTAATGATTCTTGATATTGAAGATAGACATCATGGACCCAGTGATGCAATGCACAACCCTCCCCAGCTAACTCAAATATCTCTCAAAAGATATTTGTTTTAATCACACGGAGAACAACACATTATCTATTGGTTTATTCACTCCGAATAGACTGATATTGAATAGATGGCACTCCTCTCCAGCCATCGCTCACTAAATCAAAACGCACTATCGAGTCTAGAGCCAAGAGATCGTCAAAAGTCTCATTAGGACACTTTCCATTTATTCCTTGGTTCTTCACACACTGTGAAAAGTAAGAGATCTTTATGAGTCCTACGCAGTATTCTTGTAATATTACCAGAACATCCGAGTGATACGCAAGTATTACAATGAAGATGAAAATCCTGCTTGAGCCAACATCAAACAAGCTCATGGTAGGTGACACGTGCGGTTATTTAAGAACCAATCTTGTGAAAACTGGAAAGAAACAGTAGTTTATTCTTAATTGAACTTAAACTCGTTCCAGGCCTCTACGCATTATCGTATGATCTTGCCAGAACACTAAGAGTAACACTCTTTAGTGTTCACAGTGACGAGTGGAAATCCTTCTAGTGTTAACATCAAACAACACTTGGTAGGTGACAAGCAAGATTCTATTTGAATTAAGTTTGTGACAACTGGAAAGCAACGATAAAAATTCACTTGTTCCATGTTTCATGAATTGACGGCTTCAATCCTAAGGATTTTTAATCCAAATGATTCACTCTTTATGTTCGCAGTCAGCTTTGGATGGTCGAATAAAGAGAACGGGTTTACCCGCGAAATCCTATCAGGAAGTTACTTAATTGAAACTATTCGTCACGGGTACGATATCTAATATCGTCCAACGGTCTTCACCGACCGGAGGTAAAATGCTTCCGAATTAGAATAAAATGTCAAAGACATTTTATTCGTGTCTTATTATGTTGCTGCATTCGAAGACGGTGGCGTTGCGGTGTACCTGTTGAAGACGTCCTCACATACATATTCCTTCTGCATCAAATACTTCTGCAAATTCAAGAAAGTATGACCTAAAAGTCTTCCACTGTATCGACTCTGAAACTTTCAAGGATTCAACAAAGGATAAGTGTGTAGGACATGAAGTCACGAAGAGGCGAACATCACTAGAAGATAAAGACTGCACGTGAAAAGCCAAAAGAACGTGTTCCAAGCAAAAGGAT
The DNA here is from genome assembly GCA_025667525.1 of Glebionis coronaria. NCBI lineage: Eukaryota > Viridiplantae > Streptophyta > Magnoliopsida > Asterales > Asteraceae > Glebionis > Glebionis coronaria. The sequence continues at coordinate 277,993,053 of CM046882.1, read as the reverse complement.
GATATTATTCAACACACATTCACAAAAAGAAGAAAATTAAAGAAAGAAAAGAGAAAGTGGACTACGAACTCAAGAACAAGATCTAACATGCTAGATTAGGACTTTGTAAATTTAGAGTGACCTCCCTTTGGGGGAGATTGTTGGAAATACGTTTTACGTATATAGAAAGTCTCGGTCACTCCAACAATATAGTTATAGGCTTGTAGTAGTGTTTAAGTTACTTTTATTAAATAGCCCGACCCATGAGCATGTTCATGGGCCAGAGGCCCAAGTCCATTAAGGACTTGGGTATATAAGCCTCTTTCCACCATGGAAAGAGATGTTGGTTGTTTCATTTCTCACATTTATAACAAATAGTTTCTTTCACTTCTCTCTCTAAGTTTCTATCTCTAGAAAACATCAACCCTCTTAAATCATAAAGATTATCATTGTTCTACAAGCTCAATTTCAAGAAGTTCACATTCTTTGATCTTATCAAGATATTTGCATGAAACATCAGAATATTCATCAATATCAGCACAAGATGTAAAATAAGCACACATAACATCTGTAGAAACGCATTCTTGCAAGAGTAAATCATATTCATCTGAAAAATCAGACTTCTCCATTTGAAGATCATCAATGTGTTTCTCAAAATATTCAACATATTTTAAATCATCATACATTTCAGTCCGAATGAACTCCTCAAGTTGAAGAACAGATTCTTTAATCAACGCCGTGTTTGGAATTAAGAGTTCTTTCACAAGCAAGGTAATATCTTGAGGAATCGGGCGTTGCCACTCAGCATTTTCATGTTTTGCCCAATCTCTTTCAACAATAGATTTAACATTATCTATGTGGTGTTTAAGAATACCTAATGTTTTCCTACTCTTGCTTTTAGATTCATCTAGAGGGAGGTAGTTTATGTATTTGTAAACATTAGATTTCTTAGGGGCAAATGCGTTCTTCCATTGAATTCTCTTTTGTTTGCATTCTAAAAACACTTCCTCATGGGTTTTCTGAGTTTGTTTGTTGAAAAGACCATAAAGACTATTCTCATAAGCATAATTATATGGTTTGACAAACTCTTTATTGACAAGAGGTCGACTATCATCATCCCAAAGGGCAGTCTCTTCACTACCGGTACTAACAGGCATGCAATCAAGATCGATCATTTCAGTCTCATCAAGGTAAAGACATGGGTTCGTAGCTTGAGCTTTGGCAAGGTACTCAGGACTTGCAAAGCTAGCTTGACCTTTAAACATCGACAGAGGTGTTAGCATTCTTACGGATTGAATAGAATCATGCGTTTATAAACAACTTTCTTCAAAAATTCGACTTGTTCTTCTAGTTTCGTTAATTTTTCGGTTTCTTTATCATATCTACTTTTGAAGTCTTGTTTTAACGCATCTACCTCTTGGTTCTTAACCTCAAGAATTGTAGCAGAATCAGTAGTGGTCATAGAGAGCTTTTGTTCAAGTTCATTAACTTTGGTATTGGCAAGGTACGTTTTTTGACGTTCATCCATTAAGAAAACATTATATTGACGCTTATCTTTGGCTAATAACTCAAGAGTTGTATTATATTTGTTTTCAAAATCGTCCTTTTGACTTTTTAACGCACTTCACTTGTACCCCTCAAGCTCTTTGGTTTTATAAAGGAGCTCATCTCTATAGCTTTCAATCATCTTAGTAGATTTGATAAGAGCGGCTTTGCATTCTTCAAAGTTTTGAGTGAGCGTAGCGTTTGCCTTCTTTAAATGCTTTTGACTCTTTTTATTTTCAGTGACATCTTTTTGTAAAGTAGGAATTAAATTAGCAAGCGCAATACGTTCCTCTTCATCATACTCATTTGCATGTTGATCATCCTCAAACTCATTATTGCACATGTCTGATGAATCAGGTGTGGTATTTCTATCAACCGTTTCCATCATACACGTGTCTTTAATGGCATTGGGTAGATCACTATGCTCATGAATATCACCAAACACATTATATTCATCAGTAGTGTGTACCTTATCGATTGGCTTAGTGTCAAAGATAGGGCCATTGTCATCTTCAGTGACTTTGAGAACTTCTTCAACCTTTGCCATGTACGAGTAATATGCATCGAGTTCTTGATCCGAATCTTCATCATCAGTGTCATCAAGCATTGCTCCTTCCTCAGCTGATAATTTAACCCCTACTTCCATCTTCTTGCATAGCAACATCTTTTCCTTGTGATAGCTGGAGTCTCTAACCCTTTTCGGCTTTCTGCATTCCTTTGCCATATGCCCATAACCTTGGCAATTAAAACACTGAATCCCACTCTGCTGAACCACTTGACTTCCAACAGTTTCCCTATTCCCAATAACAGCAGCAATCCTCTGAGTATCATACTTGGCAGTTTGTAGATCATACCTTGCAGAACACTCAACATGCATTGGATTATGTCAATCATACCTAGAAGGACTTTCACCAGGTCGACGTGTGTCATACGTTAGAGGACTCTCAACATAATTATACTTTGTGTTAGATGATGTTCGAAGATTGTTGTTGGTGGGTTTGTAGATTTTCTTGTAAGTCTTCATTATGAAAGCAATTTGTTGTTTCATCTAATGATTCCTTTGAGCTTGGTCTTCATCACTATCTTCTTCAGATGATGACTCAGATGGTGGTGATGGTGCTCTTGGCACTTTGCCTCGTGATCTTGTGGATGATGAAGACTTAGATGGTGTGGAATATCGTGGTGAGGATGATGTAGTGGAGTATGGCTTAGGAGCACGAGAGCGATGATCATGAACATGTTGAGTGGTAGTCACTAAAGCAAGTGGACTAGCTATCTTTGCAACACGTTCAGCTCGAATCTCATTTGCTTCATTCTGAAATTGCTTCAAGATATCAAAGATTCGATGATATGAGACCTCGTCTAACTTTTCTTGTTGTTTCACTAAAGTGACGAATCGTGTCCACTCGGGTTGAAGTTGTTGAAGAAATTGAACATTGACTTGCATGGTGGAGACTTGCAGGTTATTTCTTTTCATGTCATTCATCATTTTATAAAACCTGGAGTAGTATGAATCAATTGATTCTCCATCCTTGAAGTAAACTTGCCAAAATTCCGAAACAAGTTTGTTTTGACATCTTGTTTGTTGAGTGATTCTCCTTGTTGTAAGCGTTCAATAGCAGTCCACATTTCATGTGCTGTCGAGCATGCATCAACCGTGGAGTAAATATCATCTCCAATCCCACTTAAAACCATATAGATGGCTTCCTTCTCTGCATCATGCCGAGCACAATTTTCAAGTGTAAGATCAGCTCTTGTTTCATCACGTTCACTTACGGGTAATGGATCAGTAGTATCTGTGGCTGGTCTTGGAGGAATTGAGATCTTCTTGAATATATATGGTCCATGAGTAATACATTTCCTCAAGGCATCACCATTAGGTCTTGTATCAAGGTACCGTATGAAACGTGATTGCCATTGAGCATACCGACCAGACACAAGCATTGGTGGTCTCTCTTTGTTACCCGCCACCATTATGTTGTTGTTCGTCACACGATATTCAGCAGTAGAATCCATCTCAATATTCTCTAAAATGGTGAAGTGAATATGGATCTTAAGTAGATTTGTTGTGATTGTTGTTGTGGTTAAAATTCCGAAAAGTGCAATTTTTCCTCAGTCCGACAATAAATTCCCCAGTCTGACAAAACGGTACACCAAAAAATTTTGTAATCGCCAAATTTTGAAATCGAGCTAGAAATTTCCTAAAACGAGTATGGAAAAAATTTGAATTTACTTGCCGTAAAAATTTTAACTCTTTTTTTGTTTTTTTTAATCTTCGTGTAAACGATATTCCAAAACTAGTATAGATGGTGGCTAAGTCTAAAAATACTCGAACAAAATTTAGCTAAACATGTCATCGGAATGTCCATCGGAATGTGCCATCAGAATGTCCATCGGAATTTTGGCTGTCGGAATGTAGGCTGTCGGAATGTAGGCTGTCGGAATGTAGGCTGTCGGAATGTTGGCTGTCGGAATGTAGGCTGTCGGAATGTAGGTTGTCGGAATGTAGGCTGTCGGAATGTAGGTTCTATCGGAATGATTGCAAGTATCGGAATGTTGCTTTTGTCGGAATACCCTTTCTGTCGGAATGTTTAGATCGCAATATGGCTTAAACAAATTCGACAGAGTAACGACTCAATATCCCTTGAAACCGTCGGAATCCACGATCGCAATGTACGATCGGAATATCTCGTCAGAATAAGGTATCGAAATCTGGGTGATCGCAAAGTAGAATCCTTGGATTATTGCGATCGAGCCTCACACACTTTATACTTTCCGATGGTATAACTTGCTAGAATTTCGGAAAGATGAAAAACAAGAAAGTTTTCAACTTTTGATCCAAAAGACTTGAGTTTTAACCAAAACCAAGAAACCCAAATCACTACGACACGAATAAAGAAGTTATACGACTTGAAGAACACTAAAAAACATAAAAAAAATCTTGAATTCGTGGAAGAAATAAGGATCAAATCAAATAAATCAAATGAAAGCACAACAACCAATCACAAAACTACCCCATGGCGATTGATACCAATTGTTGTCACATATATTTAGATGATATAATACGAATTTAAGAAAGAAAATAGATGAAGAAGATGAATTCTAGAGAGAGAAAGTAGTGAGAGAAAGTAGAGAGAAGAGATGATTAACTTGGTGAATATTAGATTAGAGAAATGAGAAAAAATGAACGACCAACCCTCCTAACATGCTAGTAGGGTAGTATATATAGTCCACCCAAAAGGGGGGCTTTAATGGGCTATATATTAGGTCGGGCTTGTCTTATGGACTTTAATTAGTTTAAATCCAAGCCCGTAAACCACGACTAATTAACTACCTATTACAACATTTTAACTAATGTTACAATAATAACCTATGACCGAGCATTCTTGTTTGACTCAATATTTTGAGGCTAACAGGGTGTTCGACCCATAGTTTGAAGTATGAAAAAGGGGACTGTTTTAGGTTAAATGTTAACGGGGCGAGTTATGAACTAAACTAAGTTAAGGGCTTTATAGAGGGATGTAATGAGATGCATATGGCATATATATGGGGTTAAGTAGTAAGATAAGGTTATATATCCGTTATAGATTGATAAGCCATTTTGGTATGTGGTTCATGTCTTGATTGTATACTTTTGTGTGTTTAGATTTTTGCTAGATCACGGATACTTGGAGAAGCTTGTTTAGGTGAGTTTCATAGTCCAATATATTTTTATGATTTGAATTACAGATGCGACGGAAGAGACACACTATGGTTTTGTAACTAATGCTGTGAATGTTTTTATGGTTTGTGATGGACTTGTGTGTGCACTTATGTGATTAACTGCTATGTGATTCTTGATTGTGTTTATGATTTGGATCGGGGGAAACGTACCGTCTCAGATATTGTGGTTTGACTTGGTACCAAGGGGTTGTTGACAAGGCGAGGCCTTGGGAATGGTTCATAGGTGTATGGGTACCTATGGGACCATGGTGATTGGTAAGGCTTGGAGCCTTGGAATTGTGGTTATTGGTAAGGCTTAGAGCCTTGGATTTGTAGTGATTGGTTAATCTTGAATGCTAGTTGTTAATTAATAAGTGTGAAAACACTTATCCTTTTACCACTCATTTCCAATAATAACAAGACCAAAACGTGTGATTTATGTCGTAAAAGTCAGAATTATGCGTGGTTTGTGTTTTTATTGCGTTTTAGGACCAAAAGATGAAAAAAGAAGAAAACACGGGCTTTCACGGGCTTTTATCGAAGAAAAAGGGAAAAGACGAAGTCAAAAGATCAAGAGTGCAAAAAGAACGGAAGTCCAAGACCTATTCTGAAGATTTATCGAAGAAAAAAGTCTAAAGACGGAAGTTTAATGAAGTCGAAGAACTTAAGTCTAATAGAAGAAGAAAATTAAAAGACAAGTTCAAATCCCGAGACGACATCGAGAAAAGACAAAGAATTAAAGTCGAGCCGAGAAAACGTGAAGAAAGAAAGAGAGAAGATGCAACTCATGCCCTCCTTCCCTATAAATACCCTCCTAATACACATTAGGAGGGAGTTAGTCTTTAATTTTTAGTTTTTCATTTTTCACTTTTCTTTCTAGTTTTAGAGAGAGAAAGTCTTAAACTTTCTCTCACTAAGTTTCATCTTTTCTTTTAATCTTTCAAGATTAAACATTTGTGAATTGCTTATTTTTTTAATCAAGTTCTATTTAAGCTTTTAATCCTTAATCTCATTCTACATTTCTTGATTCACTTTACCTTTGATCCGATTTGCATATTTCATGCGTATGATTTAATGATTTCGTGATTGGAGGATTAATCTTCTTTGGTTATACTTAAGCTCTTACACGTATAAGTTATAAGCTCGTAATGCTTATTGGCTTATTCAAGTTTTAGCTTATTGAATTTCGGATTTTCACAAAGGATTTGGTCATTACAAAAGTTTCTTTCATAAAGTGTTTGATTTCCGTTTTGAAAAGTCGCAAGTTTAAGCTTTTTGAATCGTCTTAGGCTCGGGTAGAATAGCTTATTGTAGCAGCTTATTGAGTTTTAAAATTTGCCACCAATTTCGGATTAAGTTAGCTTCCATCGCAATCTTAGGGCTTCACACATTCCGACGAGTTTCTACACATTCCGATAGGTTTCAGTGTTTTGATCGCAATAACCCATTAGGGTTCTACTTTGCGATCAGGTTGTCATTTACCCCTTATTCCGATCTGGATTGCGACCGCCCATTGCGATCGCACATTCCGACGGGATCAAGGTTTTGGTTAAGACGAAGTGCTGCCCATTTTTCGATAGCAACATTGCGATAGCCATTATTCTGATCTGAATCATTGCGATCTGAAAACATTCCGACGGGCATTTTGTTGTTGCATTCCGATGGGCATTGAGATTGGTATTCCGATGGGTTATTCTAGTGATATTCCGATGGGTTATTCTAGTGATATTCCGATGGTTGTGATTTTGGTATATTCCGATGGACATGAATTGCTTTATTCCGTTTGACTAAGTTTTAAAGTTTTACAAAGTTTTAAGTTTTAAGTATTTTCCTAATTAACTTTTAGTTTAGTTTTGTCAAAGCTTCTACTTTACTCAACGACACTTAAATTACTTGCTAATAAATTAAAATTAGATAAATCAACCAAACCATTCTCTTGTTCACCAAAAGACAATTGAGTCGCACTCTTAACCATTAGTCAATTCGAAAAGACTTGGGACAACAATATTTTATACTTAGCCAAAAGCGAAGTATTAAATGGCGCCACTAACGGATCTTTTCGTTACGATTACGGTTTCTAGTGAGAGACGCATTGAATTTTGGGATCTGTTCTTTGAACGTTATTTTCCTTGCTTTAAAAATTTTCAAAAATCCTAAAAAATATAAAATTCTTAAAAAATACAAAAACATAAAAAAATCATAAAAAGCAATTCTTTTCTAAAGGTTTGCACCAAAAATACTATATAGATATTCTCTCTGTGTATATTTTTCTTCTGCAGGTGTATGCGTACTAGATCTTCGACCTATTCTGAGCCCGAGACTCGTGAAGATTTAGATATGGCTGGTGTTAATAACAACAATAACAACCCACCTCTACCCAATTTGAATAACAACAACAACAACAACAATGTCCTCCTACCTGATTTACGAACAATGGAGGAATTGTGTCAACTTACCATGAACGGACGCGGAGGCCCGATTGCGCCAATGCACGTCACGGCTCAGGAGTTTTCGTTGAAGCATCACATGATCCAACAAGTGCAAACTAACCCATTTCGCGGAATTCCGGATGATGATGCCAACAAACACCTCGACAAATTCATTACCATAACCCAAAGTATGAAGTGCCCCGGTGTTTCTATGGATGACCTTCGCCTTCAACTCTTTCCCCATTCGCTTTCTCACCATGCCGAAAAATGGTTTGACCGTCTTCCTAAGAATTCTATTCATACGTGGAATGACATGACTCAACGTTTTTTGTCGCGCTACTTCCCCCCATCCATGGTCACAAGCCTTCGTAACCAAATCAGTGGATTCATGCAAGACAATGATGAATCGCTCTTCGATGCTTGGGAATGATACAATGATTTGATCGACCGCTGTCCAAATCACAATATGCTCCCCGTCACTCTCATTGATACCTTCTACAATGGTCTCACTTTTCGTGATCGTGACACGATCAATGCCGCCGCCGGTGGTACTTTTATGAAAAGGAGACCGGAGGAGTGTCGAGAGTTGATTGAAAACATGACTACTCACCACAAGAATTGGGATTCTTCCGCATCCTCAAGATCTAACTTGAGAGTCAATGTTTCTTCTACTACCTCCAATCCTGAGATGACTGAAATTTCTCGACAACTCGCTGAGATGAACAAGAATTTCATGGCCATAGCCACAAACCACTTTCAACAAGCTAAAGTCGTTGCTATTTCTTGTGACACATGTGGTGGTCCTCATTCTTATAATGATTGTCCTTCTACCCAAGGCAATTTTTCTGAAAACGTTAACGCAGCTTACGGTACTTATCCCACGGGAGGCTATCAAGCTCGCCCTCAAGGAGACCGTAGCTTGCTAAGTTATCGTTCCAACAATTATCTTGCTCCTCCCGGTTTCCCTCCTACAAACCAAAACCAACAACAAAGCTATAACAGAAACAACCAATCCCAACCTCGTGCTAACAATCAATATCAATCCCAAAGAAAGCCATACCCAAATCAAGGAAATTCTCAAGCTTACCAAGCTCCACCTCTCAATCAACCGATGGCAGTGAATCAAGACATCGAGACGTTCATGAAGACTAATCGGGAGCTGGTGACGAATCTTCAGAGTCAAGTCATCAACTTGAAGGGCGAAATGACGAAACAAGGGAACGATATTCGAGCCGAGCTACGGAATGATATGGCAAAACAGAGAAATGAGATTCGTGCCGACATCAGAGATTCTTTCAGCACTCAAGCGCTTAACATTCGTGATATGATTGGTTCTCTCATCCAAAGTAATCAACCCTCTTCTTCGGGTACTCTTCCGAGTAACACCGTTGCGAATCCATGAGGGGAGATGAAAGCAATAACCACTCGTAGTGGAAAAGGTTATATGGAACCCGAGCTTCCTACACCTCCACCCGTGATTGTGAACATGGAAAAAGAGCAACTTTCCTCACCTCATTCACCTTCTATCCCCATTTCCCCACCACCCGTGGTTGTGAGTGATCCTATCCCCCTAAAGCCTTCTTCTTCATCCAATATACCTTATCCTTCAAGGTTGAGGAAAGAGAAGCAAAAGAGCAAGGATGATATTCAGGTTTCAAAATTTCTAAAAATGTTTAAACAATTGAATTTTAACATCTCCTTTGCCGAGGCTCTCGCTCACATGCCTAAATACGCTAAGATGTTTAAAGATCTCCTAAGTGATAAGGAAAAGCTTCTTCACATTGCTCAGACCCAACTTAATGAGAATTGCTCTGCCGTTCTCTTAAGGAAATTGCCCACCAAACTTGGTCATCCGGGTCGCTTCTTGATTCCTTGCAACTTCCCGGGAGTAGAGAATTGCATGGCCCTAGCCGATCTAGGTGTCAGTATAAACTTAATGCCTTTAAGTGTTTGGAAGCAATTATTTCTCCCCGAGCTAGCCCCCACCAAAATGACTTTGGAATTAGCCAACCGTACGGTTGCTTATCCAGTGGGGATAGCCGAAGATGTCTTTGTTGGCGTTGACAAATTCACCTTCCCGGCGGATTTTGTTGTCGTTGACTACGAGATGGATCCTCGTGTTCCATTAATCGTTGGACGTCCCTTCCTGAGGACCGGTCGCACTCTCATTGATGTAGCCGCGAGCGAAATAATCATGAGAGTTGGTGACGATAAAATTGTCTTCAACATGGGTAAGATTTCTAAGCAACCTTATTCATATGAGAGTATTAATGCTATTGATGTTCTCGATGAGGCTTGTGAAGAACATTTTCATGATGCTTGCAAAAGTACTCTTTCTTCTCTACCCAATGTTGAGACCGTTGCCTCAATAGCTCCGGCATTGACTCCTTTTGGAGAAAGTGACTTGGATGATTTCGAAGCTAGCTTGGGTCCTCTCGATATTAAGTATGATAATTCGTCCACCGATTGGGATGAAGACATTCGTACTATTGAGAGACTTCTCAATGAAGACCCGTTTTCTCCTCCTTCTCCTAACGAGGTGACTTATGATGATCCATCGTTAGTTTCACCATCTATTGAGGACCCTCCCACTCTTGAGCTTAAGGACCTACCTCCTCATCTTGAGTACGTTTTCCTTGAAGACAACGAGAAGTTACCGGTCATCATCACGAAGAACCTGAAAGAAGAAGAAAAAGCCCGACTTACCACCATGTTGAAGAAGCATAAAAGAGCCATCGCTTGGAAAATCTCCGACATTCGCGGAATTGATCCTCACTTCTGCACACATAAAATTCTCATGGAGGACGACTTTAAGCCCATAATTCAAAGCCAACGAAGGGTGAATCCTAAAATCCATGAAGTCATCAAAAAAGAGGTTATCAAACTTCTTGACGCGGGTATGATTTACCATATTTCGGATTCACCATGGGTTAGTCCAGTCCATTGTGTGCCTAAGAAAGGCGGTATCACCGTTGTGCCCAATGCAAACAACGAGTTGATTCCTACCCGTCTCGTTACTGGGTGGAGAGTTTGTATAGACTACCGCAAACTCAATGATGCCACGAGAAAGGATCATTTCCCTCTTCCTTTTATGGACCAAATGCTTGAACATTTAGCGGGTAATGAATATTACTGCTTTCTTGATGGTTTCTCAGGTTATTTCCAAATACCCATCGATCCCCAAGATCAAGAGAAGACAACATTCACTTGTCCCTATGGCACATTTGCCTACAAAAGGATGCCTTTTAGCTTATGCAATGCTCCCGGGACTTCCCAAAGGTGCATGTTGGCTATCTTCCATGACATGGTTGAGCAAACCATGGAAGTCTTCATGGATGATTTCTTGGTCTTCGGGGATTCCTTCTCTTCTTGCCTTGCCAATTTGGAACGTATGCTTAAGCGGTGCGAAGACACTCGCCTTGTTCTGAATTGGGAAAAATGCCATTTTATGGTAAAAGAAGGCATTGTGCTAGGACACAAAATCTCTAAAGCCGGTCTTGAAGTAGACCGTGCTAAAGTAGATGTCATAGCCAAATTACCTCCACCTTCAACCGTGAAGGGTGTGAGAAGTTTTCTGGGTCATGCGGGCTTCTATCGTCGATTCATTCAGGAACTCTCTAAAATCGCTCGCCCGATGACCCACCTCTTGGAAAAAGATACTCCTTTTATGTTTTCTAAAGAGTGTATCGAAGCCTTCAATCTTCTTAAGGATAAGCTAACTAAGGCACCGGTCTTGGTTACCCCTAATTGGGAGCTGCCTTTTGAATTGATGTGCGATGCTAGCGACTTTGCTATTGGTGCGGTTTTGGGCCAACGAGTGAATAAACACTTCCAACCAATCCACTATGCTAGCAAAACAATGACGGGAGCTCAATTGCATTATACGACAACCGAAAAAGAGCTTTTAGCTGTTGTCTATGCTTTTGAGAAATTTCGCTCCTATCTTGTTTTATCCTCCACCATCGTATACACGGACCATTCCGCGTTGAAGTACTTGATGACTAAGCATGATTATAAGCCAAGACTTCTTCGCTGGGTTTTACTCCTTCAAGAATTCAACATTGAAATTCACGAGAAGAAGGGTGCTGAAAACCTGGCCGCGGATCATCTGAGTCGACTTGAGGATCCATATCAAGGGGATCATCCGAACAAAGAGATCAATGACTCTTTCCCCCTTGAGACCTTAATGTCTATAAATCTCAATCTTGATGACACCCCGTGGTTTGCGAACATTGCAAACTACTTAGCGGTTGGTATTCTCATCAAAGGGTTAACATCCCAACAAAAGAAGAAGTTCTTGAATGATGTTAAGACTTACTTTTGGGATGACCTTTATCTATTCAAACAATGTGCTGATCTGATCATTCGTCGTTGTGTTGACGGACCGGAAGCTTTTGACATTCTCCAAGCTTGCCACAAAGGACCCACTGGTGGTCACTTTGGTCCCAACTACACCGCTAAGAAAGTGCTTGATTCTGGATTCTATTGGCCCACCGTTTATCGTGACGCTCACGAAATGGTTAAGCATTGTGATGCTTGCCAACGCCAAGGCAAGATCACGCATAAGGATGAGATGCCTCAAAATTTCATACAGGAATGTGAAATCTTTGACGTATGGGGCATCGACTTTATGGGGCTATTTCCATCCTCCAAAGGGAACAAGTACATCCTCGTCGCCGTCGACTACGTTTCTAGATGGGTTGAAGCTAAGGCTCTTCCTACGAATGATGCGAGGGTGGTTGTGAACTTTTTGAAGCAGCTTTTCGCTCGATTAGGCGTTCCTCGTGCTATTATCAGTGACCGCGGGACTCATTTTTGCAATGATCAATTTGCAAGAGTCATGGCTAAGTATGGTGTCAATCACCGTCTTTCCACCGCCTATCATCCCCAAACCAATGGGCAAGCCGAGATATCCAACCGTGGATTGAAGCGAATTTTGGAGCGTACTGTGGGAGAGCATCGCGCCGCGTGGGCTGATAAGTTAGATGATGCTCTGTGGGCTTTCCGTACTGCTTATAAGACCCCGATCGGTTGTACACCTTATCGTCTTGTGTACGGAAAAGCATGCCACCTTCCCATCGAGCTGGAACATAAGGCGCACTGAGCCTTGAAGTGGGCTAACTTCGACATCAACAAAGCCGGTGATTATCGCAAGACTCAACTCAACGAGCTCAACGAACTGAGAAATGAAGCTTACGAGAACTCACTGATCTACAAGGAGAAGACGAAGATCATTCATGACGCAAAAATCAAGAACCGAGAGTTCCACGTGGGTGATCAAGTCTTAATTTTTAACTCTCGGTTGAAGATCTTCTCTGGCAAGTTGAAGAGCCGCTGGTCTGGTCCATTCACAGTCGCCAAAGTCTTTCCATATGGGACCATTGAGCTTTCTCAGCCAAATGGGCCCAATTTCAAGGTGAATGGCCAGCGTTTGAAACTGTACTTTGGTGAGGACATCTCCCATGAGATGATTCCATCCCTCACCACGTTCCCCATGAACTAAATTGGGTCGAGTCAGGCTCGTGACTCGGTGAACAAAAACAAGCGCTTCTCGGGAGGCAACCCGTGATCTATCTTTACTGCTTTCATAATAAGTGTAGGGGGAGCCCCGTATGTGTTTACTGTCTTGTTTCTTGTGCTGTGCAGGGATTAAAACTTCAAAGATCCACCTTGATGACTTTTGATGAACCGTGATACCGTGTTCCCATCTTCCCGGTTCTATCCTAAACTCTTGTGATTCAATATTTCATATTTTATATATGTTCACATTGAATTCACTTTAGTTGTCCTTTCCTTAGCAATATTTAAACAAAGTGCACAATGTCATAAGTGTAGGGGAGTTTACTCCCACATGCTTAAACATTGAGGACAATGTTTATCTCAAGTGTAGGGGGGACTTCTATCGAAGTAAGTGTTCTTTTCCATGAATTGTCCTCATTATTTTTCGACATTTTTCAAAATTTTTAATCTATTTTGGCCTAGTTGTATAGTTGTATTTTCCTTTATTATGCTTATCTTCTTTCCATTGCTAGAATAAATTTTCAATAAAGTGGTTTTAAATTTTTCTTAGTCGTGAACATTTTGACTCAACCCGAGTTTACTTACCTAAGTTTACTCTAGCTAGTATCCTTAACGTGTTTAAGTCAAGTTTTGCTAGGCTTTTATTTAGGGAGCTATAAAACGTGAAAGTCTTAACTCTCACGGGTTAAGAACAAGAACTTTTCGCAAGTTCCTATAATTGATCCTAGAGAGTTGTTTATCAAGGGAACTTTAAAATGCGATTTCTAAAACTTGAAAAAGTCTAAGATTTTGCAAGATCCTATAGATGACTCGAAAACCCAAAACTTTGATTTAATAGGCTAAGCATCCACGAGTCTCATTCCTTGAGATTTTAAACTGTGGAGGACGAGAGATGATAGAGTCAATTATAAGTTCGGTATTCTTTCGTGAATTTATGTGAGTTAATTATAAGCCTATTCTCCCTTCGCTTGTTAATAAATTTATCTGCAATAAATAAGGTTGTACGATTTAAAAGGTTACTTAGCTTCTAGCCCCAGATTGTTTAAAAGTTGCTCGGTACGGATTAGAGTTCATAGCCAAGGCATAACTTATTGAAGCGGGATGCGAATATTGGCGAGTCCGAAAAGGCCCTAACAAGGCATGAGGGCTACCTTTTGTTGCTAAAGATCCAAAAGTGATGTGAAGAATCATTTATCAAAAATCAATATGAAGGATCGAGACACACGATGAAAAGCAAATACTCCCCTAAAGATCATGGAGAAGTCTATCCAAAAAGACCCTAACAAGGTATGAGGATAAATAGATCCAAGTCCTAAAAGGAGGCGGATCGTTGTATATCAAAGTCCAAAATAAAGATTGGAGAAAAATGAAGAAGTCGTGGTCCAAAGATGAAGAATCTCTCAAAACTTCAAGTGAAGAAATTCCTATTATGAAGAGAAGGCCATTATTTCATGAACGTCTCTAAAGATTCGAAGTATGAAGTCGCTGCCAAATATCGGTCCGAGAAAGGTCTCAAATCGTGAAGCGAGTTATGCCAAGATATGAACTTTATGAGGTCCCGAGAAGCAGTTTTAAAAGATTTGGTCCTTTAGCTAACTATTGATTAAATCGTGCACTTTATTTTCGGCCTAAATAACTATCGAAATAAGTCAAACAATGCATCCTCATGATCATTCAAGACAAAAATAAAATATAAGAGATACACCTAGGAATAAGGGAGTCTAAGTGAATAATTGGCCCACATGAGTTCGTGATAGTTTGCTAACTTATAATAACAATGATCTTGTTTTTAAGCTTGGTATGGGGAACGTGAAACTTGAGGATGATAAACGTTCATGGCAGCCAAAACCCAATGTAAGTTTTTAATTTCTTTACTTGTTTCTATCTTTTCATATTTAGTATTTAATAAGGGCCAAGGTGGGTTATTTATGATGGAAAATTATTGTCCCTAATATTATGATTGTAAAACACGAATTAAAGAAAGAAAGGTAGATATGAGAAGAATTCTAGAGAGATAAAGTAGTGAGAGAAAGTAGAGAGAAAATAGTTGGAACTTAGTGAATGTTAGATTGAGAAGTGAGAATACAAAATGCACCAACACCCTTCCTAACATGCTAGGAAGGGTATATATAGTCCACCCACATGCGGGCTTCTTAATGGACTATATGATTTGGGCCGGGCTTTCCTTTTGGGCTTTAGTTACTTATGAATGAACTTTAGCCTAAAGTTAAGCCCGTATAACACGACTAATATACTACCTATTACAACGTTCTAAAATAGGATACAAAATAAACATATGACCGAGCATTCTTGTTTGGCTCAATATTTTGAGGCTAACAATCTCCCCCAATGAGAGGTCATAAACCTTGGTCATTTAGGAAATTTGTAGAGATTACTAATCTCGCCATAAATGAGTCTTGAACGTGTAATCATAGCCTTGTTCCTTCATGTTGTGATCTTTGAGCCTTTGTCGTTGTCTTTCGACTTTGTCTTTAAGCTTGAGATCTTCAAATCATCCTTGACTTGTCTTTGCCATCTTGTGTCTTCATCCACATGCTCACACTATTAATTGTTGAATATGTCTTTAGGCATGAGTATGTGGTTTCCGAATCATTGACTTTGCTGTGTACACCGTGACGCCACCTTCTCGAGACAAAACATAGACACCGACTGAATAGCTTTGACATTCGTCCTAAATCGGTAGCGTTTTACCTCCGGTCGGTGAAGACCGTTATACGATATTAAATATCGTACCTGTGATCAGGTAGATTCAATTAAGAATCTCCTTGACAGGGACGGCTGTACTAGCCGTTCTCTTTACTCGACCGTCTCAAAGCAAGACTGCGAACATAAAGAGTGAATCAATTGGATAAATATCCGCTTGATTAAAGTCGTCAATTCAAATTCCTGGAACAAGTTTGATTCATTAAGAATCTTACCATTGTTGCTTTCCAGTTGACACAAGCTTGATTCATAAAAATCTCACAAGTAACCTACCGTAGCGCTGTTTGATGTTGACGCTAGAAGGATTTCCATTCGTCACTATGAATATTAACGAATATCACTCTGAATGTTCTGGCAAGACCATAAAGATATTGCGTAGAAATCTGAAACGAGTTTGAATCAATTCAGAATCAAACCATTGTTGCTTTTCAGTTTTACATATGTTCAATTCATAAAGAATCTTGCATATGACCTACCGCAGTGCTGTTTGACATTAACACTGGAAGGATTTGCACTCATCACTGTGAATACTAAGTAGTATCACTCTGAGTGTTCTAGCAATATCACAAGGATATAGCGTAGGAATCTCTTGATCTTCATCCGTGTGTCCTAACGAGATTTGATTGATCTCTTGGCTCTAGACTCTATTTGTGCACTTTTAGTGGTCGGAGGCTGGAGCAGATGCCACCTATTCAATATCAACTATCTCGGAGTGAGAAAGTCAATAGACGTCGTGTTGATCTCCGTGACAATAAAACAAACTTCTTTTGAGAGAAGCTTGAGTAGCTAGGAAAGGGTTGTGCATACATCACTGGGTCCATGATGAGATTGTCTTCATGATGGGTTGACCCGGTTTCTGCCTAAGTTGTATGGAGGGCTTCTTTCTTTACACCCTTTATCCTTACATTTCTTTTTCATTCTTCAACCCCTTCAATGCTTACCAAGACATCATTAATAGAACCTTGTTGTGATTGTTCCAGTGCTATCATCAGTACTTAGTCGGCATTCTGCTACGTTCACATTCTACTCCATCTTTCCTAAGGACTTCTAATAATCTATTGGATTGTCCCCTGGGAAGATCCCTCCGGTTCTGGTTAGATCATAGGACTTAAACCTAACCACCCTTTTGACACCAATAACGTCGTGAATTAAAGATGTTGTGGGTATTTGATCGTAACCATTAAAACCACTTTAAATTATAACAAAGTGTTTGATAAACATTTAACACCTTGCTAGTTTTGTCGTTTTAGAAATGCTCCCCCTTCACATGTGCATCGATAATCGAAAGTGTTTTGCACATGTAAGTAAGAGTTAAAGTGCTTGAGTCTTATATTAGATCACATTTTAATCACATTTTCTCCCCTATCTCTAATATATAAAATCTTTTGATATTAGAGATACCAAATTTGATTAAAATGTATTTTGAAAAAATAGTCTTGAAATCTCTGGGAGAAAGATGTGTTAATCTTTTGCATGAAGTTAAAAATGCTCCCCCTCAAAAATTGATCCAATTGAATTGTCATTGTGAGGATATTATCCACATTTCGCTTTTTGAGGATGGGAGTTGTTGAACATACAATTTTTGAAAGATTTTGAATATCATTGAAAAATTCTTGAAAAAATTGTGTTCAACGCTTTTTGAAAAATCAATTTTTTTTGTCGAAAGGTTTTTCTAAAGCATAAAATTGAGTTCATAGACTTTGAATGTCTTGACGAATCCACTCAAGTGTAAGAAGATTTCTCTTCTTTTGCTGAGGGTAAGGGTACTAAATCGTACACTCCCCCGTGAACATAGTTCTGGGTTGCAATCTGAAAGTGATTACAAGCCATTGGGTTGAGCTCAAAAACGTTGAATGTCTTGTGAGAAGCTCAACCCGTGATAGGTTGCTCTACCCGTTGTTTGGAAATATTTGTCCAAAATAGACAATTTCCTTTATTAAAAGAAGAAATGAAATGTTTTGAAAAATATTTACAACTTTCATTCGAGCTTTATGTACACACCCGTGTCGTTATTGAGCGACATTTCTAGGCACGTCCATATTATTGATACTGAAATACATGTCGAGAAGAATATTTTTGGATTTTGAAATATTTTTAATTTTGTGTTTTGCTTTTATGTGTTTTATATTTTTGTATTTTGCTTTTTCAAAGATATTTACAAGTTGATGTTTGATAGATAAATCAAGCAGGCACCTTTGCCAGAATCTCCAAGTCTGCTGGAGTCAAACATCTCATACCAATTTGCCTAACGAGGTACTCAAACCTATCTTTCAACATAGCTTTCGTAAACAAGTCGGCTATTTGGTAATCCGTTCCAACAAAGTATAATTCAACGATACCTCTTTCAACTTGTTCCTTTATGAAGTGGTATCTGACATCGATGTGCTTCATGCGGGAATGCTGTACCGGATTGCAGGAGATGGCTATGGCCGACTTTGAGTCACAGTACATAGGTACTTTATCAAAGTGGAAGCCATAATCCGTGAGTTGTGTTCTCATCCAAAGACCTTGAGCACAACACGCAGATAGAGACACAATATTCTGCTTCGGCTGATGAAAGTGACATGCAATCTTGCTTCTTGGAAGACCATCCCACAAGCTTATCTTGACCTAGAAATTGTGCACCACCAGAAGTACTTTTTCGTGTATCAAGACACCCTGCATGATCAGAATCTGAATAGGCTGTTAGAAAGAAACCAGTTTCCGTCGGATACCAGAGTCCCAAATGAATGGTATTCTTGAGGTACCGAAAGATCCATTTAACCTCCTTGAGGTGCTTTTCAGTGGGTCGTGCTTGATATCGTGCACAATAACATGTAGCATGATGAATATCAGGTCTGCTTGCTGTCAAGTACATGAGGGAACCAATCATGGAACGATATCTCGTTTGATCTATGGGTAATCCCTCCAAGTCAGCATCTAGCGATGTGGTTGATAATGGTGTCCCAATGGGGTCACATAAAGTCATACCATGCTTTTTGATTATCACTTGATAATACTTAGCTTGGTTTATAAAGATACCACTTGGGGATTGGTGAACTTGAATTCCTAGAAAGAATTTTAGTTCGCCCATCATTGACATTTCAAATTTGCTGTGCATTACTTTTTCAAACCATTTTGAAAGTTTTGGGTTTGTAGACCCGAAAATAATGTCATCAACATAAATTTGCACAAGTAAAATGTCATCCCCATATTTATAAGTGAACAAAGTTAGATCAATGGAACCTTTTGAGAAACCTTTGGATACCAGAAATTTTGAGAGCTCGTCGTACCACGCCCTTGGAGCTTGCTTGAGTCCATATCGTGCCTTGTGGAGACGATACACCTTGTCAGGATGATGAGGATTGACAAATCCTTCCGGCTGCGTGACATAGACTTCTTCCTTCAGAGGACCGTTAAGAAACGTCGTCTTTACGTCCATTTGATAGACAGTGAATCCCTTATGTGCAGCATAAGCAAGGAAAATCCTGACCGCTTCCATGCGAGCAACTGGTGCAAATGATTCATCAAAATCAATTCCCTCTTTCTGGCCATACCCCTTAGCCACTAGCCTAGCTTTGTTCTTGATGATCGTGTTTTCTTCATCCATCTTGTTTTTCCAGATCCAACAAAGATTTAATGGAGTCACATCGTATGGTCTGTCAACAAGTTCCCAGACTTTAAGTCTTTCAAATTGTTGAAGTTCATCCGTCATCGATTCAATCCAAGCATGATCAGCCATGGCTTCTTTGATGTTTTCCGATTCAGCTGTACTCACGGCGAGTGCGAACATACAAACTGTGACAATCCGTCAATTTATGGTTGATATTTTATTCTCAGATATTAATTAAAAACATTATTTTAATGTTATAATATGAACTCACTTATTTTTGGGAAGTAATTTGGATTTACGTCTTGAAGTAGCGTCGACTACGTCTAAACCGGAGGATTCTACGTTACGTGCTTACGTTTACATACACTGTTTTGGTGACAATCCGACATTTTAGAAAATAAATTGTCCGTGAATATTATTTTGAGATTTTAAATTTTGTGTTGGTTCATAAACTCACAAATTTACGAGAAGAGATTAGGACTTACGATTTTATTTTAACGTCCTTTACGACTAAACCGGAAACCTTAGGATTACGTATTTACGTTTTCGAACTCCGTTTTTGATGAGACAATTTTTATTGGATTCGTTTTGTGACGTTGATTCATAATTTATAAAAACGTTTTTCGTAAAACGACCCGAGGACACGCAAACCGAGGAAACTAGAATCGAGGAATACCCGTAAATTAGCGGGATGGGACAAAACAAGTTTATCCCATCCTACTAACACATGGGAAGGCCAAGAGGACAACACCTCATCCCATGAGGTGTCAAATCTTAGCTAATAAGCTTAACACTTGTAACCAAAACCTCAAAACCATCTTAGCTAAACCATTTCTCTCAAAAACACACATGCAAAACCACTACATTTCTCTCATCTCTCTCCCAAATTTCGTCCCATCCTACACATAAACACCCTCATTTGATCAATTTTAACCATGAAATCATGTGTTATTCACACATATGATGAAAACCCATTGAAGTTATGAAGATTGGAGGTGATCTTAACATGTAAAAAGGAGTTTTCAAGGGAGTTTGGGGCTGATTTCTCAAGGCGTTTTCATGAAGAACAAGGGCTGATTTTTGGAGAAATCTACAAATACTTGGTGATCCTAGAAGTGATGTTGATATCTCATAAGATTGGTTACCCAAAACCAAGTCTTGTTCATCATCAACCCCATCTTTTCATCACTTTGGTGGTATAGAGATTATTCTTCCCATCCTCTTGTTATTTTGATTATGTAATCATGTATTTTATTTCCTATTGTATATGTATATGATGATTATATGATGATAAAAATGTTATGTGGGGATTTAGTGTTGATAAACATGATTAAAAAGGTGAAAAACCATAAGAAACAAGGTTAAAATCTTGGTTAAATTTGTTCGCTGTATAAAACAGTAAAGAAACATGTTATGAACTGATGAAATAATGAAGTAGGATCCATTTACAGTAAGCTAAATGTCTTGTACACATGTGAGAGTTGGCCATGCAATGGAATCAAAATAATGAGTGAGATATGATCAAAACAAGTTTAGGGTATAAATCTGAAGTTACTGTTTTGGACGATTTTTAGAAAATACTTAAAGGATGATTCAACAGTAGCTATAGAAGAGTTAAATATAGAACATATCATGTAGTTTATGTGATAAAAATTTGAGCTTCTATCTCCATGTAGAACTCAAGATATGGCAGTTTTGGTGAAGATGAAGTTAAAAATCAGATTTTTGGAAATTAAAGAATAATACTATTATATAAGCACTCACATTTTAATATATAAAATGTAAAATAAAAACCCACTAACTTATAAAACTTATTTATATAAATATATATAAAAGTTTAATCAAATGGATAAATTATATAAATGGTGGTGAAATAATGTTTATAAGTAATAAAAACTATAAATATGAATTTTTACGACTTTTTCGGCTATTGCCGTAAAATTAACGTTTTTGTTAAATAAAACTTAGATGGTTGGACCCGTCTAATGAAAACTTTATAAAACTTATATACTGATATATAGACATGTATAACAAGTAAAAACCGATAAAACCCGAACTATAGGGCATACAGACATTAACGAGCTAAGTAAACATATTGGACTAATACTTGGGCTAATAATTGGACTAAATAAGACAAACACTCATAAAAAGAACTTATGGGGCTTAACCCATTTGGGCCCAACTTGAAAGTTTAAATACTGATAATATAAGTGTGAAAAGGATTAATAAGAGTTAAAGAACTTATAATAAGTTGATTGGACTTAAAACACGTAAAAAGGCAAAACTAGTAAACTAGTATGAACGTTATCGACACATAACACAAAAATGAGTAAATGAGGATATGTAAACCCACTTGATCATCATATATATATAATCATCATATGTATACATAATTGATATTTTTATAAAGTCATTGGACAAACGTCTAAGACCGATTATTATTTATATAGGTTTCCGTGATTGAAGCACGCACCGTACGTCCGAATTGCCGTTAACCTGCCTTCCCAAATCAACGTGAGTTCATAGCCTCGCACTCTTTTTAATGTTTTTATAAATGTTTTATAAACCCGCGAGGGAGATAACATGTTAGTTTTTATAAAATTAGGACACCATTTGTCCCGATTGTTTGTTTATTGATTTGGACCCGAATGAATGAATGACCCGATTGTATGACCCGATAGATGAAATTAAATGGATTATTAAAGTTAGGTTATGTCACTAAAAGTCCCATTAGCATGAATTGTGAACTACCGGGAGTTGGTAGACGCTTATGCATTTAATAGTACTATTTGGGGACGATCACCCCAGTTCGCGCCTTGACGGTTGATCCCCGTCGTGCCACATTGATTGGTAAGCGAATTTATGTATGAGAAGATTTCCATAGCGTGACCTTTGTGAAGACACGCTACTTTAGATGGGCAAATTGTGGATCGGGTTAGCTACCCGTTGTTGGTTTAGTAAGGTAACAATGTCATGCGGCTTATAATAATCCAAAAACTAACGAAATACTACTAGATGCTCCGAATTACGATGTATTGCCTGACTAGCAATACTGGGTCATACTATTGATATTATGTTTGTATTTTGGTTTTCATAACCATACTCATATAACGGTTTTTATTTAACTTTATACAACGTCGTAAGACGTATTGTATGATGTTTTTACGACATTGGCTCGTATAATGATTTTTAAGGCAAATGTCTATATTATGATTTTCGATAAGGATTTGTATAAAATGACTTTGGCTATTTTATGGCCTATTACAATGATTTGTACAAAATGATTTTCGGTAATAATTTTATACCGATGTTATATTGATGGATTTTATTAAACTCTATGAATTCACTCGGCGTTATCGCTGACCTTTTCTTTTAACATGTCTTATCTCAGGTACTTGAAGGTAATTCTCGGGAAGACGACAAGAATTCATGGCCCGCACTTAAACAATGTTTTCCATTCAAATACTTTGTAAAACTTTGTATAAAATATAATGACTTGGGACCGATGTAACTTTGATATTTATGAATGGAAATGATTTATTATTAAACGACGCGATTTTTATGCGTTGTCTATGATGTGAGTAATGTGCTATCCCGTAACACCAACGAGTCTTCCGCTGTACTGAGTTGTATAAATTTGGGGGTGTTACAGTTTGGTACCAGAGCTCTCGTTATAGAGAACGAAAGATTTTTAAAAACTAAGGTTTTGAATAAAACATTTCAAAATCTTTTAACTATAAAAATTTTTCTAAAAATGTCTAAAAATCTTTTGACTATAACGGTGCCGAAGAATTCCCGAGTTACTGACAAGGCCAAGACTGAGAAGTGTTATTTTAATATATATATAACTTGGATTATATATATATGATGTAATTTTATTACATGATTGTATGATGATTATTTTGATTTTTATACGAGGTATTTATACGACGTCGATTGTCACAAGTAACCCTAAATCCCCTAGTAAATTAATCGAAGCTATTCTGTAGGAATTCTAGCTATCCTAGATCTAAACCAAGTTGTGGATATTTATAATCCCAACAAATGGTTGATACTCGTAGAAATGTAGATATTAGTTGATTGTGAAATTGAAAAAGAATTGGCGAGATTAAATCTGATATCGATGTCATGAGGATCTTTCTTATAGAGTGGAGTTTGACAAAACGTTATCACCTGGAAAGATGTCATCTGATTCGTTGTCATCCAATTCTTAAATTGAAATCGAAAGGGTGAATGTTGCACTTGAGGCTGTTATTGGAACCATTACCCAAAAGCCTCATGCCACTAATACCTTTCCGAGAAGTCTAAGTTGAATGATCAAGTCATTTCATATTAATGACTCATTTGATAATTGTTGTTGTAAGAGCTAATAGGATTAGAAATTAAGTGTTGATTTATATTGAGATTGTATTGCCTTTACAAGGCCGAAGAATAAGATTGAAAGTATTGGAGATTGAGGTAGGATATCGAATTGAGTATAAAATTGGTTGAAACTTGAATAAATAAAAGTAAAACTTAACCTATATGGAATATGAGATTGTTAAGAGGAAGTCGTTAAGTTTTGTGAATGAATTATAAGGTTTTAATTGATTGTAGGTTTGTGTTAAGGGTTGTTCCTAGGCCATTATCCATTAACGAGGATGCCTAGTGTCCAAGAAATAAATTGAAGAAATCCTCTTCTGAATTGGGACCAATGGATCTTCCGGGACATATGGAACACCTAATGACTCTTGTAGATTAGTATTCATTGTAGTATCTTTTAAAAATCCCTAACTTAACTGAGATATCAGTTGGTAGGATGAGTTCTGAGAATTGTATGACATAGTGACACATAATGTGTTACGGTACAATTTGACTTGTTTGTGATTAATAAAAAGACTACATTTGATTGCTAAATTCTACATGTATCGATGTTATCTATCCTTCATTGCTTCATCCTAATGTTCGCATTAGTGATGCAACCATTGAACAAGTACTCATCTTGATTTGAGTTACGTTGTGAATTATTCTTCGTGAGTGCCATCGAGGTCATGAACCTCATGATTATTTGGCTAAGCTCATTTCCTATCATATCGTAGTTAATTCTTGGTGAACAAGCTTTCATCACTCTTTTGCAGATCACACCTTGTTTTTATAAAGTTAAAACGGTATCCTTTGAGAAAATTGAATTTTCATCACTATAAGGATTATTCATAGTGAGATTTATAAGTGATTGTTATTGAAATGAAGTTGTTTATAAAACACTTTGGAAAACCTTATTGTTTTCATAACAAAGAAAATATTTGTAAATTTATCTTTGATTCTTATTTAAGAATTAAGCATGAAAATGTTTTTACTACAAGCA
Source organism: Glebionis coronaria (assembly GCA_025667525.1). NCBI lineage: Eukaryota > Viridiplantae > Streptophyta > Magnoliopsida > Asterales > Asteraceae > Glebionis > Glebionis coronaria. Next base: position 277,968,218 of record CM046882.1, on the reverse strand, counting down.
TGGATGATAAAATTTTGACGAACTGGGTATTGCATCGTTAATCTTGAAATTGTATATAGTTGCGCGCCTACATACAATTTGGAATGGACCATGCAAGACTGATTAGTAGTCATCATAAAACTAATGAATAAACACTACATTTTTGTTGAAGTTGTGAAAGATTAAATTTTATGAGATCTGCAAGAAGTGAAAAATAGGGACATAGTGTTAGGGACACCTACATATGTGCCTGTAGCATCTATTCTTCTGAGTTAAATTTACTCATCTGTGGAAATTGTCTTATTTGACAATTGACAATTATTTCTTGTCCAATCCTCCCGTAGTGAGATTCTTAGGAAAAGTATCTGATTACCGAGTGTTGATACCCGACTGGATGTATCGACATTCCTATCATTTCTTTTGATTTTGTTTCATTTGAATGACCTGGGTAACGATCCGAGGAGCTTTCGAATGCGTACTCAAATTATGAAAACATGGATATATTCATATTCGTTAAATGTTTTCGTCTGCATCTGATTTGAAATTCTATCGCGTAGATTATGCGTTAACATTACTCTTTTGATGATAGTTGTGTCTCCATATATCCCTGAATTTGTGAAGGATTATGAATTATTATTAGACTTTTGAGAAATTCACATCTTATCGACGGCAATAAAACTGAAAAGTTGGTAATGCCAGTAGAATGAAGTGATTGATTATGACATGACGACATTGTCTTAATTGGTGGGAACTCGAGTAGAATTCCCCTAAACGATAAGATGTTGATTATCAAAAGTGATCTAAATAATTCTTGGTGGATGACGATATCCTGTATTTAGACTTGAAATTATACCGTGAATGGTTGTGAACTAGTTATAGATATTATTATCTAGAAATAACTTAAAGTGAATTTATTAAAAGATATTTTTGTTATCTGAAACTTTAGGAGGTATTTGTTGGTGAATTACCTAGACATTCGCCATTAAGGCAAGTTGAATTTGGTATTGATTATATTCCCGGTGTTGCACCTGTGACTTGTGCACAGTACATCAGCACCATCTGAATTAAAGGAATTACCGTACAACTAAAAGAGTTGTCGGAGAAAGATTTTATTATACCAAGCCTGTCATCATGAAGAGCTATGGCGTTATCATTCCTTATATTTATAGATTACTGTGAACTGAGTAAATTGACAATCGAAAACGATATCCATAACTCGAAATGGAAGATTTGTTCGATCATTTACAAGGTTCTAGCATATGTTTTAAAGATTTGATCCATGACATGGTTATCATCAACTTCGCATCTACGAAGAAGATTATCTATTCCAATCACCTCATCCAGAACTTGTAATGGACATTATGAGTTTCACGTGATGACGTTTGGATTGACTAATGCACATGTAATATTCATAAATTTGGTGAATCACGTGTGTAGGCTGTAATTTGATAAATTCATGCTCGTGATCATTAAGGACTATTTATTTGTTTGTATATAAGAATAAGAATGAGTTAATAATTATTAATAGATTTCCCTTAGATGACTGAGAAATGAAAACATGTACCTTAAATATTTAACATACGATAAAAGACTTAAACCTTTACATTAAAATGACCATTTGATTAATAATGGTAAGATGTATGCATATAGACTCTTCAAAAGTTAAGAGCCCTTTTAAGACTTTGGATTTTACCAAAAAGAAATGGAAATATATTTTGACAAATGTTTTAACAAAGGATTTTAAGGGATTATTCCCTTATACACAAACCATTTAACTAAACTTTTGTTTAGGGGTAAATGTTTGTGTATACTTCTAGACAACATAAGAAAAATTGCGGAAATTATATAACTTACGACTTGAAATTTGAAACGACAATTTTTGCTTTTCAAACTAAGAAAACTTTGACCAAAGTATAAACAAAGGTTTTTCGAACATTTACGAATCCTATTAATTATTTTCGATAAATCAACAAAAATATTGTTAATTAAATTCAAAATTATTTTTGAACATTTATATAATTGGTCGAACTAAGAAATTTAAAACTTTTACGTTTACGCTTCATAAAAATTAACTATAATTATTTAATTAATTATAATAATTATCGACGCTTTAGACGACGGATTGAGTAAAACGGATAAAAATGATAGTTGAGAAGAAACTAAAACTTAGAAAATGTGAAGAAAGAATTTTGAATAAATACGGTTATGATACTTATTTCATCAGGAAAGTGAACGTAATTACTGACGCATAATATAGAAAGAATATCTGAGTGAATTGTGGACATGATAATTATATCATCATGAGAAGTGAATATAGACACCGACGCATTATGTAGAAAAGATAAAGAACCAGTTAGGACATATTCCTTAATAATGAAGGTGCAACATAAATTGCTGAACGATATAAAAATAAACAATGTCTGTAAAAAGGATAATATAAACAAGTGAAAGGTTTCACGGCTAATGTGAACCATTAAATTTGAGAAGCCGATAGCGTTAAATGTTTTAAAGACCACTTATGGTTGCCTAAATATGAAGGATTGTGAGATATAGTTATGTTGGAATTTGTAAGTATAAGTATTCTATTTATGTCATTTATGACTAAAAGTATCTTTGTTTAAAGAAGTTGTACTGATGGCAATTATGAAGGCAGACATCGCCACATACATTAGTAAACGTCTAGCTATTGCAAAGGCCATCATCTGAATTTGATTCGATTTGGGTCATCGTCGACAGACTGACCAAATCTGCTAATATCATTCTCGTTAATGATAGAATCTTGATGAAGAAATAGACTCTTTTTATTTAAAAGAGTTATGTAAACATAGTGTGCCTGTATCGATCATCTATATATCAAGATCCTCGTTTCGCATCGAATTTCTAGAGATTTGCTCAGAAATCATTGAGAACGAACCTTGATGAGAGTACTATGTACCACCCTAATCGAAGAGACGAGGTAAAGTAACGATACAAAGTACTATAAGCACTGTTTTATGTTTAAATGATTGACCTTTGGTAATGAACCATATAATCGTTTTCCTTTGGAGAGATTATCCTTGATAATCATCGTATTAGGATTGAGATCGAATCTTATTAGGATCTAAATATTTGAGCATCTGTAAGCAAGAGTTGAAATGAAGACATCCGACATACACCCACTGTGAGTTGGACATGTCTTTTAGGTTTAAGGTTTCCTATGATGGCGAACCTATCCTTGCAAAAATACCCGACCCGTGAGATCTGAAATGATTGTTGAAATTAGGATTTGATTATTAACTACCAATAGTGGGCAAGAGGTTATGTGAATATGAAATGTAGATCTTGAAGTGCCAGATGGGTAGCGAAGTTATGCCAAAAAATTTAACCTTGGAGAAAAGAATTAATGATCTGACAAATCATGGGATATAAGTCCCCGTTGTATGGGACCATTGAGATGATGTAAAAGTTGGGATTGAAAGGCATATAAGCTGGATCTACCCTAGGACTTCAAGAACCGCGTGAATTATGTTTCGTATATCTAACTTGATGGAATATCTATCAAGTGAGAATCTGATTATTCTTAGTAGAGCTTAGATCGGCGAAAAGTTGCATTCATCAAAAACCCGTGAACATCATGGATAGAGAAAGTAAGCCAACATTAAGCCTGATCTTATTCCTGTAGTTATGTTTGATGAAACTCGCGTATTGTAATGAATTGCACTTGTGAGAAAAGACCGAATGTGGAGGAAATACCCACATGGCTTTAACTCTATAAGAAGCGAGTAGTAAGGTAAGATGATCTTTGAGGACAAAGATCCTGTTTAGGGGTAAATGCTGTGACAATCCGTCAATTTATGGTTGATATTTTATTCTCAGATATTAATTAAAAACATTATTTTAATGTTATAATATGAACTCACTTATTTTTGGGAAGTAATTTGGATTTACGTCTTGAAGTAGCGTCGACTACGTCTAAACCGGAGGATTCTACGTTACGTGCTTACGTTTACATACACTGTTTTGGTGACAATCCGACATTTTAGAAAATAAATTGTCCGTGAATATTATTTTGAGATTTTAAATTTTGTGTTGGTTCATAAACTCACAAATTTACGAGAAGAGATTAGGACTTACGATTTTATTTTAACGTCCTTTACGACTAAACCGGAAACCTTAGGATTACGTATTTACGTTTTCGAACTCCGTTTTTGATGAGACAATTTTTATTGGATTCGTTTTGTGACGTTGATTCATAATTTATAAAAACGTTTTTCGTAAAACGACCCGAGGACACGCAAACCGAGGAAACTAGAATCGAGGAATACCCGTAAATTAGCGGGATGGGACAAAACAAGTTTATCCCATCCTACTAACACATGGGAAGGCCAAGAGGACAACACCTCATCCCATGAGGTGTCAAATCTTAGCTAATAAGCTTAACACTTGTAACCAAAACCTCAAAACCATCTTAGCTAAACCATTTCTCTCAAAAACACACATGCAAAACCACTACATTTCTCTCATCTCTCTCCCAAATTTCATCCCATCCTACACATAAACACCCTCATTTGATCAATTTTAACCATTAAATCATGTGTTATTCACACATATGATGAAAACCCATTGAAGTTATGAAGATTGGAGGTGATCTTAACATGTAAAAAGGAGTTTTCAAGGGAGTTTGGGGCTGATTTCTCAAGGAGTTTTCATGAAGAACAAGGGCTGATTTTTGGAGAAATCTACAAATACTTGGTGATCCTAGAAGTGATGTTGATATCTCATAAGATTGGTTACCCAAAACCAAGTCGATTTAAGTTCATTTGGATACCAAACCTTTATTTGGATACTAAGGGACTAATCTCTACCACTCATCTCCATCTTAATTTAATAGATAAGATTAAACATAAAACCAATTTCCTCTTTTTTTTCAAACATTAATATCTTTTAAACCGTCAATCGTTATACGAAAAAAAATATACCATTACGACGGGCATTTAATTATCTTTCTACAGATATGCTATATGATATACTTTCGACAAATTATTTTTTTTTTGTTTTTTCCGTAAATTATCATATATGATACTAAATATCATATATGATAGTAACACTGGTATCATATATGATATAACTTATCATATATGATATAAACCAATATCATATGATATAAACCAATATCATATGATATAAACCAATATCATATGATATAAACCAATATCATATATGATTCTGTAATAATTTGTAACATAACAATAATATCATATGTGATAAAACACTATTATCATATATGATATTTTACGCAAATTTAAAAAAAAATGATTTTTTTTTCTTTCAAAAGTATATCATATTGCATATCTGTAGAAAGCTAATTAAATGCTCGTCGCGATGGTATATTTTTTTCCGTTTAACACTTAACGGTTTAAAAGATATTTAAGTTTTAAAAATAAGTGAAATAATTAAATACTTTTAATCTCAACCATTAAATATGATGAGGATGGATGGTGGGGATGAGTACCTTAGTATCCATGATAGATATGGTATCCAAAATAACTTGACTCAACCAAGTCTTGTTCATCATCAACCCCATCTTTTCATCACTTTGGTGGTATAGAGATTATTCTTCCCATCCTCTTGTTATTTTGATTATGTAATCATGTATTTTATTTCCTATTGTATATGTATATGATGATTATATGATGATAAAAATGTTATGTGGGGATTTAGTGTTGATAAACATGATTAAAAAGGTGAAAAACCATAAGAAACAAGGTTAAAATCTTGGTTAAATTTGTTCGCTGTATAAAACAGTAAAGAAACATGTTATGAACTGATGAAATAATGAAGTAGGATCCATTTACAGTAAGCTAAATGTCTTGTACACATGGGAGAGTTGGCCATGCAATGGAATCAAAATAATGAGTGAGATATGATCAAAACAAGTTTAGGGTATAAATCTGAAGTTACTGTTTTGGACGATTTTTAGAAAATACTTAAAGGATGATTCAACAGTAGCTATAGAAGAGTTAAATATAGCACATATCATGTAGTTTATGTGATAAAAATTTGAGCTTCTATCTCCATGTAGAACTCAAGATATGGCAGTTTTGGTGAAGATGAAGTTAAAAATCAGATTTTTGGAAATTAAAGAATAATACTATTATATAAGCACTCACATTTTAATATATAAAATGTAAAATAAAAACCCACTAACTTATAAAACTTATTTATATAAATATATATAAAAGTTTAATCAAATGGATAAATTATATAAATGGTGGTGAAATAATGTTTATAAGTAATAAAAACTATAAATATGAATTTTTACGACTTTTTCGGCTATTGCCGTAAAATTAACGTTTTTGTTAAATAAAACTTAGATGGTTGGACCCGTCTAATGAAAACTTTATAAAACTTATATACTGATATATAGACATGTATAACAAGTAAAAACCGATAAAACCCTAACTATAGGGCATACAGACATTAACGAGCTAAGTAAACATATTGGACTAATACTTGGGCTAATAATTGGACTAAATAAGACAAACACTCATAAAAAGAACTTATGGGGCTTAACCCATTTGGGCCCAACTTGAAAGTTTAAATACTGATAATATAAGTGTGAAAAGGATTAATAAGAGTTAAAGAACTTATAATAAGTTGATTGGACTTAAAACACGTAAAAAGGCAAAACTAGTAAACTAGTATGAACGTTATCGACACATAACACAAAAATGAGTAAATGAGGATATGTAAACCCACTTGATCTTCATATATATATAATCATCATATGTATACATAATTGATATTTTTATAAAGTCATTGGACAAACGTCTAAGACCGATTATTATTTATATAGGTTTCCGTGATTGAAGCACGCACCGTACGTCCGAATTGCCGTTAACCTGCCTTCCCAAATCAACGTGAGTTCATAGCCTCGCACTCTTTTTAATGTTTTTATAAATGTTTTATAAACCCGCGAGGGAGATAACATGTTAGTTTTTATAAAATTAGGACACCATTTGTCCCGATTGTTTGTTTATTGATTTGGACCCGAATGAATGAATGACCCGATTGTATGACCCGATAAATGATTAAAGGACCCGATAGATGAAATTAAATGGATTATTAAAGTTAGGTTATGTCACTAAAAGTCCCATTAGCATGAATTGTGAACTACCGAGAGTTGGTAGACGCTTATGCATTTAATAGTACTATTTGGGGACGATCACCCCAGTTCGCGCCTTGACGGTTGATCCCCGTCGTGCCACATTGATTGGTAAGCGAATTTATGTATGAGAAGATTTCCATAGCGTGACCTTTGTGAAGACACGTGAAATGTGTATAATGCAAGTTCGTTTTCTCAGTTCTTAACTAATAGAAAGTCCAATCAATATCAAATTTATAATTTGTTCTTGGTTGTTCAAGCTTGCTTGGTAATCTATTGCTAATTCAAACAAAACTATCTAAAAATGAAAAATATAAACCTACTTATACGTAAAACAAATTGCAAATTCCAAATTTTATTCAAGTAAAATATAAAAATGCAAAATATAAAACTATAAGGACTGAAAATGTAATTTCTATGAAATGAAAATGCTTGAAATGTAAATTCTAAAAGTTATAGGGACTAAAAATGTAAAACAGTTAACTAAAAGGACTAAACTTGTAAAAACTTTAACAAACTAACCAAATTTTAACAAACTAACAAACCTTACAACAGAAATTTAACAAACTTCAAATATAAAGGACCAAGTTTTCCAAAAACCACAAAATTAGGAAGATTAGCTAGGTTTAGAAACTGTTTAAACTTCTAGGGACTAAAATGCAAATAAACCAAAGATTTAACTAAAAACGGGACAAAGGAAATATTAAGCTCGTTTGAGCTTATTACTCAACCAATTAAGCTGAAACAAGTTGCAAAACTCTTAAAATCCAGTTATAGCTACGTGTGTTCAAGGAAATAAGCTAAAAGTCCAAAATAAGCAATTGAGTGCTTATCAATAAGCTCAAAATAAGCTACAGCCTAATCCAATCAGTCACAACCTGATTTTATTATCAAAACTGATTAAGCACTTGATTTAAAGAATGGGAAATCAAATTAGAACCAATTTCATCCAGTAATAAGCTAGATATCCGAAATAAGCTAAAATGAGCTTATGTTGACCAAACGTTGACCAATTTTTGGAAAAAGCTCAAATTCTCAAAAACTCATATTCAACACTTTCTAAACAGGATTGTGAAAGAAAATTACAAGTTTTCTGAAGAGGATTAAGAGAACTAGTAAAACAGTATGCAATTCACATCAGAGAATGACATTTGCTCAGGCTTGAGCTAAAAAGCTTATTACTAGCTTATTTCTTAGTACTGTATATTTTCCTTGAAATGACTGAAAGTTTATGATATAAGCTAGAACTAGAAACTGGTTTGAGCAAATTTCATTAAGTATTGAAGGAGAAATCAGCAAGTGAATTTGGCAAGTTTTCAAACAAAAGCTGATAAGAAGAATGACCCAAACTTTTTGTTAACCAATTGCCTGTTTGACCTTATTTATGACTTGCAATTGACTAAGAACTACTTGTTACCACTTATTGACTAGAAACAAACTCTGAAACACCAATTTCTAATACTTGAAAACTGATTTACAACTACTCCCAAACACTCCTTAAAAGGTTTTGATCAAACTTTTACAAAGACTTTATGAGTTATGGTTTAAACTGAAACAAAAGCTATAGAAAACTTGATTCGATGGATAAAATGGAAGCTAATCAAACTGAAATCACACAATTATAACAACTAGAACTCAATTAAGCTGTTATGCTACAAAGTAACTGAAAATAAGCAGAAACTACAAATGGATCTCAAAACAATGAACAAGTAGGCAAGATTAAGCTACAAATGAACTTAAATCAATCAATCAACAACTATTTATCAAGTAAAACAGGCAGCCATCAAAGTTATCTAGGAAAAATGAGCAGGCAAGGACTTGTTAAGGGGAACATAAAACTAGAGCAATGAAACCTATTGTAGAGGTCCTTTGGGAAGAAGAGGAGCGCTGAGCTCTCTTGCCCTAGTGATACCACCACCTATCACTAGTAATCAACTCAAATCAACAATCAAACAGCTACAATTCATCAAACTTCCATGAAATCTTCAAGAACAATGGAAAGAACTTGAATTCTGATCAAACAGCAACAATTCTTCAACAATGTCAGTTATGATCTTTGGTTGATCATAACAAACATCAAACAGCAACAAGAACTCTTAACAGCAACAAGAATCAACAGGAATTTGAATAACAGGATTTGGCGGGAAAAGGAAATTTGAATTTTTATTGATTGAATTCAGTTACAAAAGTAGTTACAAGCTACAAACTAACTAACTGACTCAAGAGTTTGTCAGACTCTTGAGTAGTTAGGGTAGAATGAGGGAAAAGTGAAAAGGGAAATTTAAGAACTATGTGTTTTACAAATTTTAGCTACCATCACAAATGAAGCACAAGCTAGGTATTTATAGGCAAGATAGGAGATTCTGTTGGAGTTTGTGACGTGTTCGGGCCAATCATAGCTTGACACGTGGAAGAATTCTGCAAATCCCACTTTGAAGGTTATGAACTGATTTGGGGTTTTTTGATTGAATGGATTATTTGTTAATTGGATAACACCATTGGATTCCTCTCTTCAAAACGAGCAAAATTGGTGTTTTGATCTTCTCTTGAAACGGCTTAAATCTCAAACCCGATCCTGGCAATATTCTTTGTGAAAGAGAAGGACACGTGGCGCCTTCTGGTTGGTTGTGAGGGTGTCACACGGATTGAAACTGTTGTGATATGGTATTAATTGTGGCGGCTGTAAGTGGGAATTTATTGCTTGATCTATGTTTACTTTTTCCTTGTTTCTGATTGGTTCTTTCCCTTTCACATGGATTCAACTTTGCAAAACTTTCCAAACTTGGCAAAATAAGCCCTTGTACTTGGCAGATTCCCATTTCAAGCTAATATCTTTATTCCTTTGACATTTTTGGTCCTTTAACTTCCAAAACTTGTATAAAATGACCCTTTGACTGAGTTGACTTGATAGTTTGACCAGATTTGACTTTAATCTTGACTTTTCATAATTTGCACTTTAAGTCCTCCAACTTTCACAACTTGTCAAGATAGGTCCTTGAACTTCAAAGTCTTGTCACTTTTGATCCTCTTTTGTCTTTTTCATCCATTTGAGCTTTGTTTTTCCTTGTTTGCTTGAAATTGTATCCTTTTACCTACATAAGATCACACAAACACAAACATACCACATAACACTGCTTTTTACAAGATAAATGGGTATTTTGCTTCATGTTTTAGGGTTATTTGTTGATAAAAGGATATGAGTTTAAGCTCATATCAAATTCCCCTACACTTGAGCATTGCCATGTCCTCATGCAATATTGTATTTCAAGGCTTGAAAAATTTACATTTCCCTCATAATTAATCCACCTTGGCCATATGAGATGCATCTACACTACTCTAAACTAGATGATGCATGATTTTGACTTTTAATAATGCAATGAATCAAAATACAATTCTATTTATATCTTTTTGATTTTTCTTGAAATGGTTTTGATGGAAATAACTCATAAAGAATTCAATGACTTGGATTAGGGCTTGGATACCATGGACACTTATCACCCTCAAGTTTCACTTTCCCCATACCAAGCTAGTAAATGGGATCATTGCATTCACAAGTAAAAAGTGCATCAACTTATTCATGACAATTAAATGTGGAACCGGTTATTATTTGAGCAAATTGCTTGTGGGCAAATTTGTCATTATTCAAGTGTGAAATATAAGAAGTGTAAAATCCAAAAATAAGGAAGCACGGTTTTAATCCTAAGTAATCTTCTCATCCATTACTTGAAAAACCGCTCACAATTAATACAAGTCCGTATTAAGAGTAATAAGTCATTCGCCTTATGTGTAAAATCCTCATGTCATGCTTTCATAAGTAACTACACACTCGCTAAGAAAAGAAAAATAAAACTCACGCAATAATTTACATCCGCATCTTTTTGAGATTTTGGATCTTCAACCCCGCAACCCGTCAAGGTAATATTGGATTGGAGCAATCTATTGAATCCCCGCAACCCGTCAAGGTAATATTGGAACTCAATAGTCACTATAATTAACACCACACTGCCCCTCTTGGGAGTCTTGCATTATTTTTTTTTTCTTTTTTTTTTTTCAAGCCACTCATTTTTTTTTCATAAGCCGCTCTTATTTTTCTTTATTCCTCACCAAGAAATTTGCAAAGAAGAAAAGGAAAAACACCCGCTAAATATGGAGCATGACACAAGTCTAGTACACATAAAACGTGCTAACTTAGAATCTTAAGACGTACTCATATCAACCATGAATGATTAGCCAAAAATGCATAAGAGATTACAAACTAATTAAAACCGTACTTGATTATTTATTAACAATTATATACAGGCGAAGAAAATAGAGGTCAAGAAGAGAAGGGTTTAGCCACAAGTAATTGCCATGAAGTCTATCTAGCCCTTTTACACTTGCTTCAACTCTATCATTTCCCATTCTCCACAAATTTAAAATTTCAAAGAATGAAATTGGTGGAAGCTTAGCCTAATAGACCAATGAAGGACTACATGGTTAAGGATACTAGCTAGAGAGTGCTAAAATAAGCAAACTCGGGTTGAGTCAAAATATCCATGGCGGGCCTAATATGTCAAAGAAATCTAAACTTGTTAAAACCATGTTTTATTATATTTTTCCTTTTTATATATTTTTGATGAAAAATAAAAGAAGAAATATATACAATGCAAATGTGTTATGCAAATGAAAAATGATTGATGCAAAAATTATGAATGCATATTTTTGTTGGCCAAAGTAGATCAAAAATTCGAAAAATGTTGAAAATTTAATTTTCCATGTTATCATGCAAGACAATGACAAGTTCTAGGTAAGGTCACTTCGATAGAAGACCCCCCTACACTTAAGCTAAACATTGTCCTCAATGTTTAAGAGCATGGAAGTATAAAAACTTCCCCTACACTTATGACAATGAATAGACTTTGCTTAACCCAAGTTAAGGAAAGGACTACTATTAGTGAAATCATGTTTAAGCACAAGGTGTCAATGAAAAATCACTAAAGTAACGAAGTGAACCGGATACAAGGGCCTCCTCCATAAGCTCCAAAGCATGAGATGAGTGAGCAACCCTACAAACAAGCATGAAAACAAAAGAAGGTCTCCCCTACACTTATCTCCAAATCTATGCCTTTATTTCTAACCGACAACACTCTAAACTAGTTATACGATGCTTGAGTTAATGAGTCTCTAGCTCGACTCGTCCCTCAATGAATTAATTCATGGGGAAAATGGGGACCTCTTGGACCATTTCAACGGAAATGTCCTCCCCAAAGTAGTGTTTAACACGGTGACCATTCACTTTAAAATTTGGACCATCGGGTTGGGACAACTCAAGAGTTCCATATGGAAACACTTGAGCAATAGTGAATGGACCGGACCATCTCGACTTAAGCTTGCCCGCAAAAAGCTTCAATCTTGAGTTAAAGAGGAGAACCGGCTCTCCAACTTTGAACTCACGATTCTTGATCTTAGCATCATGCAATTTCTTAGTCTTTTCCTTGTATAGCAAAGAATTCTCATAGGCATTGGCTCTCAACTCATCCATCTCATTGATTTGATCTTTCCTATGTGAACCGGCTTGGTTTAAATCAAAGTTAGCCCACTTGAGAGCCCAAGATGCCTTATGTTCTAACTCAAACGGGAGGTGGCACGCTTTTCCATAGACAAGCCTATAAGGAGTACAACCAATTGGTGTCTTAAAGGCCGTCCTAAACGCCCACAAAGCATCATCAAGCTTATCCGACCAAGAAGCTCTATGCTCTCCCACCGTTCTCTCTAAAATTCTCTTTAAACCACGATTTGTGACCTCGGTTTGACCATTTGTTTGAGGGTGATACGCGGTAGAAAGTCTATGATTCACTCCATATTTCTTCATAACTCTCGTGAATTGATCATTACAAAAGTGCGTACCACGATCACTTATGATGGCCCGAGGTACACCAAATCTAGCAAACAATTGTTTCAAGAACTTTACAACCACTCTAGCATCATTAGTAGGTAAGGCTTTAGCCTCCACCCACTTGGACACATAATCCACCGCCACAAGTATATACTTGTTTCCCTTAGAGGATGGAAAAGGTCCCATGAAATCTATTCCCCATACATCAAATATCTCACACTCTTGGATAAAATTTTGTGGCATCTCATCACGTTGTGTAATTTTTCCTTGTCTTTGACAAACATCACAAAATTTCACCATCTCTTGAGCATCCTTGTAAATGGAAGGCCAATAGTAACCCGAATCAAAGACTTTCTTGGCGGTGTAGTTAGGCCCAAAATGTCCACCCGTAGGTCCTTTATGACATGCCTCTAAAATTTTAAATGCCTCGGGCCCATCTACACACCGTCTAATGATTTGGTCCGCACATTGCCTAAAAAGATATGGATCATCCCAAAAGTAATACTTAACTTCCTTAAGAAACTTTTTCTTTTGTTGGTAAGTAAGACCCTCAATAAGCACATTGCCCACAAGATAGTTTGCAATATCCGCAAACCAAGGTGTGGCATCCTCTTGGGAAGAGATAGACATGAGTTCCTCTAATGGAAAGGATTCATTGATTTCTTGATGTGGGAAATCTCCTTGAAAAGGATGCTCAAGTCTACTCAAATGATCCGCCGCTAAATTCTCGGCCCCTTTTTTATCACGAATCTCTATCTTAAACTCTTGAAGCAACAAAACCCATCTCAAAAGCCTAGGCTTAGCATCTTGTTTTGTCATAAGATACTTGAGAGCGGAATGATCCGTATACACTATGGTCTTGGAAAGCACAAGGTATGGTCTAAACTTCTCAAAAGCATATACTATAGCAAGCAACTCTTTTTCCGTGGTAGTGTAGTGAAGTTGTGCACCGGTCATGGTTTTACTCGCATAGTGTATAGGTTGGAAATGCTTATTAACTCTTTGTCCTAAGACGGCCCCCACCGCATAATCACTAGCGTCACACATAAGCTCAAAAGGTAATTCCCAATTTGGAGAAACCAAAACGGGAGCCTTTGTCAATTTTTCCTTAAGTGTCTCAAAAGATTCTAAACAAGCTTGGTCAAAAATGAAAGGAGCCTCTTTCTCCAAGAGATGAGTCATCGGTCTAGCTATCTTAGAGAAATCTTGTATAAAGCGCCTATAAAAACCCGCATGACCTAAGAAACTCCTCACACCTTTAACCGAGGTGGGTGGGGGAAGCTTAGCAATCACATCAATTTTGGCTCGATCAACTTCTAATCCCTTATTGGATATCTTGTGTCCTAAAACAATCCCCTCTTTTACCATAAAGTGACATTTCTCCCAATTAAGCACCAAACGTGTTTCCTCACAACGCTTAAGCATTCTCTCAAGATTGGTGAGACAAGAGCTAAAGGAGTTCCCGAATACGGAAAAGTCATCCATAAAAACCTCCATGGTTTGCTCTATCATGTCATGGAAAATCGCCATCATGCACCTTTGAAACGTCCCCGGTGCATTACATAGGCCAAAAGGCATTCTCTTGTAAGCAAATGTACCGTATGGACAAGTGAATGTGGTCTTTTCTTGATCCTTAGGGTCAATGGGTATTTGAAAATAACCCGAAAAGCCATCAAGAAAACAATAGTACTCATTTCCCGCTAAGCGTTCAAGCATTTGATCCATAAAGGGAAGCGGGAAATGGTCTTTCCTAGTTGCCTCATTGAGTTTTCTATAATCAATGCAAACTCTCCAACCGGTTACAAGTCTCGTGGGAATAAGCTCATTGTTCTCATTAGGCACCACGGTGATTCCACCCTTCTTTGGAACACAATGAACCGGGCTAACCCATGGAGAGTCGGAAATGGGGTAAATCATACCCGCATCTAAGAGTTTAATCACTTCCTTCTTAATAACCTCATGAATTTTTGGGTTAACTCTCCTTTGGTTTTGAATGGCGGGTTTATAATCATCCTCCATAAGGATTTTGTGAGTACAAAAATGTGGATCAATTCCCCTTATGTCGGATATTTTCCATGCTAAAGCTTTCTTATGTTTCTTAAGGACTTCAATAAGTTGCTCCTTCTCATCCTCTTTCAATTCCTTAGCAATAATAACCGGTAATTGGTCTTTTCCTTCTAAGAAAGCATATTCTAAGTGGGATGGAAGTTCCTTAAGTTCAATGGGAGGTGGACTCTCTATGGACGGTTTTACTATGGAAGGTTCCTCAATGGTAATCTCTTGTGGAATAGGGGAAGGAATAGGGTACTCATTGAGCAACTTTTGGATTGTAAGAATATCTTCTTCCCAATTAATGGGAGAATCATCATCACCAAGAAAGTTGGACTCAAATTCCTCCAAGAGGAAATCACTCTCTCCAAAAGGTGTTAAAGAGGGAGCAATTGAGGCCACGGTTTCAACATGTGGAATCTCATCACTAGCATTTTTACAAGCATCATGAAAGTGTTCATTACACACTTCATCTAGCACATCCACAATGTTAATTGTCTCACAAGGTCTAGACTCCTTAACCTCTTTTCTATCACAAACTTTCCCTAACTTAAACACCACTTTCTCATCCTCTACTCTCATAATTAATTCTCCTTCCGCCACATCTATCAAGGTACGACCCGTTCTTAAAAACGGTCTACCAACAATCAAAGGCACTCTAGGATCCATGTCATAATCGACCACTACAAAGTCGGCCGGAAAGGTAAACTTATCCACACCTACAAACACATCTTCCGCTATACCTACGGGGTGAGCTATGGTTCGGTTGGCTAGTTCAAGAGTCATCCTAGTGGGGGTGAGCTCGGGAAGAGAGAGTTGTTTCCAAACCGATAAAGGCATGAGATTTATGCTTGCCCCTAAATCTGCCAAAGCCATGCAATTTTCAACACCGGGAAAATTACAAGGTATCAAGAAGCGCCCCGGATCTCCAAGTTTGGTTGGTAAGGTTTTAAGTAACACCGCGGAACAATTTTCATTAAGTGATGTGTTGGGCAAATCAACCAATTTTTCTTTGTTTGAGAGCAAATCCTTGAACATCTTAGCAAACTTTGGCATATAAGCAAGAGCTTCCGCAAAGGATATGTTGATATTGAGTTGCTTGAACATCCTTAAGAAATTGGAGACTTGTATGTCATCTTTGTTCTTTAACTTGTCCTTTTTCAACCTTGAAGGGTATGGAAGAGTAGGTTTGGATGTAGGTGGAATAGGTGTTGTAGTGGAAGATTTGTCTTTGTTAGCCTCTTCATTGGGAAGTGTGGAAGGTAAAGGAGAAGTATGAGGTGGTTGAGAAGGTGTGTTTGAGTGAATAGGAGCACTTTGAGGAGGTGGAGTAGAAGTAGAAGGCTTATCACAAGTAGGAGTACAAGTGGGTTGAACAATAGTAGGTTTAGGAGGTGAAGGATCCTTTGTTGTTGTACCACTCCTTGTTGTAATGGCATTGACATTGGCCCTAGGATTTGTTTGTGTGTTGGAAGGTAAAGCCCCTTGTGGTCTTTGATTTAATGCCATGAAAAGCTTATTGAATTGGTCATTCATTTTCTTGTCCATAGCTTGGAATTTCTTTTCATTTTCTTGATTCATCTTTTGCAAAAGATCCATTGTGTTTAACTCTTGTGGCACATAACCTTGAAAACCTTGAGGTTGGAAAGGTAAAGGTTGGGAGTTAAATCCTTGATTTGGTGGATAAAAGGTACTTGCTTGAGGTTGAAATTGATTGGGTGCCTTGTAGTTATTTCCTTGGTATGGTTGTCTTTGCCCTTGATTCCTTGCTAAAATTTGAGGAGGATTTTGTGGAATTTGGGTGGGTGGTTGGGGTGGAAAGCCGGGTGGAGTAAGGTAATTTTGGGATTTGTAAGAAAGGTTATTTGGATTGATGTTAGGCTTGAAGTGTTCACGGTGTTCCTCTTGGTAAGCATAGCATTCCCCTTGATACCCTTGCACCTTGTCACATTGTTCATAAGAGTGGGGACCTCCACAAGTAACACAAGAAATGGTGATGGCATTCACATTGTTTGAGGAATTGTTCAATGTCATGCTCTTAAAATCTTGAATCATGCCTTGAGTCATTTCTTGTCCTTGTTTGACTTGTTGAAGGATCTCTTGAAGAATTTGGAGTTCACAAGGGGTTTTAGAAGTATTTTGGATAACATGAACTCTTTCTTCAAATGGATCGTTTGTTTGAACCATTGCCTTAGTCTCAATAATGTTCAAAGCCTCATGGTATGTCTTGAAATGAATACTCCCTCCCGCGGAAGCATTTAGTGAATCTTGGTGGTGAGGTTTAAGGCCATTATAGAAGGTATTGATTTGGCTTAGATCATCCATTCCATGATTAGGGCATCGCCTCAACAACTCACTATACTCTTCCCAAGCATCACCAAAGGATTGACTAGGTTTTTGTGTAAAGCCCATAATCAAATTCCTCAAAGCCATAGTCTTTTGTGGAGGAAAGAATTTGTTCAAAAACTTAGTGGTAAAATCATCCCATGTGGTGATACTATCGGGTGGTTGGGTGTCTAACCAATGCTTAGCACTCCCATCTAATGAAAATGACACTAACATCAATCTAATGACATCAGGTGGAACCCCATTATGCTTAATGGTGTTGCAAAGTGAAAGGAATCTCTTAAGATGAGCATGGGGATCCTCATTTTGTTTTCCAAAGAAAGGTGATGAAGAAACCATATTGATCATAGATGTATGTAGCTCAAATGTGTTAGCGGGAAAGTCGGGAATCTTAATGGCACTAACAAATCCATGAATGTTGGATTGCATACGTTCAAACAAAGTACGGTTATCAATAGCCATGGCTCCTTGTGGTGGTGACAAAGCACGATTCTCGTGATCGGCTTGGTGAACGGTGGTGGTCTTACTCTTTCTCTTTTTCTTCCTTTTCGGAGGAAGAGGTTGTACACCAATCGGTATTTGTGCACGCCCGCGAGTGAGCATGCAACTCAATACGAGGAATGAGAGAGAAGCTCTCGTGTGACTTTGAAAAGAATAAGATTATCCTCTTCGAGTTTCGATATTAAATATCCACAAGAAAATAACAATATATGTAATACTACTTTGGGTGCAAGACCCTCAATGAAGCTTTCCTTCTTAGAATACTCCCAAGTGAACGGGGGGTTAGGTGGCGCGAAGCACTTAAGTACCTATTGACCCTTAGATGGCATTTTATAGCACATCGCCTTTCTATTCACTTAAATGTTCGTATTCTTTGAATTATTGCTTATTGAGAGTATTTATCTATTCTTGCTTTATTTTGTTTGATCGATACGCGTGTCAAGGACCGGAACGCCCCTCAACACGGTGTATTGCCTCGGCAATACTTATGGAAGATATGTAGATTGATTGTTCTTATACGTATACGTATTTACTTATAATAATATATGGAAAATATTTTTGTATTTATGAGTTTTTAAAGGAAAATACTATATGTACATAAAAACCGAGAGAATCCAATAATATATATTTTTGGGTGCAATCTCTTAGGAAAAAGATTGCTTTTAGGATTTTTTTTAATTTTTTTTTGGTCAATTCTTTAGGAAAAGAATTGTTTTGTTAATTTTTTAATTTTTATATATTTTTATATTTTTGATTTTTTATTTGTTGTTGATTTATGATACGTAAAAATAACGTTCACCAAATGAACGGATCCCAAAAGCCAATGAAAACCGTCAATCGATAGTCTCTCGTGTAGTCAAAGAACCGGCAGCGGCGCCATTTGAAATGTGTATAATGCAAGTTCGTTTTCTCAGTTCTTAACTAATAGAAAGTCCAATCAATATCAAATTTATAATTTGTTCTTGGTTGTTCAAGCTTGCTTGGTAATCTATTGCTAATTCAAACAAAACTATCTAAAAATGAAAAATATAAACCTACTTATACGTAAAACAAATTGCAAATTCCAAATTTTATTCAAGTAAAATATAAAAATGCAAAATATAAAACTATAAGGACTGAAAATGTAATTTCTATGAAATGAAAATGCTTGAAATGTAAATTCTAAAAGTTATAGGGACTAAAAATGTAAAACAGTTAACTAAAAGGACTAAACTTGTAAAAACTTTAACAAACTAACCAAATTTTAACAAACTAACAAACCTTACAACAGAAATTTAACAAACTTCAAATATAAAGGACCAAGTTTTGCAAAAACCACAAAATTAGGAAGATTAGCTATGTTTAGAAACTGTTTAAACTTCTAGGGACTAAAATGCAAATAAACCAAAGATTTAACTAAAAACGGGACAAAGGAAATATTAAGCTCGTTTGAGCTTATTACTCAACCAATTAAGCTGAAACAAGTTGCAAAACTCTTAAAATCCAATTATAGCTACGTGTGTTCAAGGAAATAAGCTAAAAGTCCAAAATAAGCAATTGAGTGCTTATCAATAAGCTCAAAATAAGCTACAGCCTAATCCAATCAGTCACAACCTGATTTTATTATCAAAACTGATTAAGCACTTGATTTAAAGAATGGGAAATCAAATTAGAACCAATTTCATCCAGTAATAAGCTAGATATCCGAAATAAGCTAAAATGAGCTTATGTTGACCAAACGTTGACCAATTTTTGGAAAAAGCTCAAATTCTCAAAAACTCATATTCAACACTTTCTAAACAGGATTGTGAAAGAAAATTACAAGTTTTCTGAAGAGGATTAAGAGAACTAGTAAAACAGTATGCAATTCACATCAGAGAATGACATTTGCTCAGGCTTGAGCTAAAAAGCTTATTACTAGCTTATTTCTTAGTACTGTATATTTTCCTTGAAATGACTGAAAGTTTATGATATAAGCTAGAACTAGAAACTGGTTTGAGCAAATTTCATTAAGTATTGAAGGAGAAATCAGCAAGTGAATTTGGCAAGTTTTCAAACAAAAGCTGATAAGAAGAATGACCCAAACTTTTTGTTAACCAATTGCCTGTTTGACCTTATTTATGACTTGCAATTGACTAAGAACTACTTGTTACCACTTATTGACTAGAAACAAACTCTGAAACACCAATTTCTAATACTTGAAAACTGATTTACAACTACTCCCAAACACTCCTTAAAAGGTTTTGATCAAACTTTTACAAAGACTTTATGAGTTATGGTTTAAACTGAAACAAAAGCTATAGAAAACTTGATTCGATGGATAAAATGGAAGCTAATCAAACTGAAATCACACAATTATAACAACTAGAACTCAATTAAGCTGTTATGCTACAAAGTAACTGAAAATAAGCAGAAACTACAAATGGATCTCAAAACAATGAACAAGTAGGCAAGATTAAGCTACAAATGAACTTAAATCAATCAATCAACAACTATTTATCAAGTAAAACAGGCAGCCATCAAAGTTATCTAGGAAAAATGAGCAGGCAAGGACTTGTTAAGGGGAACATAAAACTAGAGCAATGAAACCTATTGTAGAGGTCCTTTGGGAAGAAGAGGAGCGCTGAGCTCTCTTGCCCTAGTGATACCACCACCTATCACTAGTAATCAACTCAAATCAACAATCAAACAGCTACAATTCATCAAACTTCCATGAAATCTTCAAGAACAATGGAAAGAACTTGAATTCTGATCAAACAGCAACAATTCTTCAACAATGTCAGTTATGATCTTTGGTTGATCATAACAAACATCAAACAGCAACAAGAACTCTTAACAGCAACAAGAATCAACAGGAATTTGAATAACAGGATTTGGCGGGAAAAGGAAATTTGAATTTTTATTGATTGAATTCAGTTAAAAAAGTAGTTACAAGCTACAAACTAACTAACTGACTCAAGAGTTTGTCAGACTCTTGAGTAGTTAGGGTAGAATGAGGGAAAAGTGAAAAGGGAAATTTAAGAACTATGTGTTTTACAAATTTTAGCTACCATCACAAATGAAGCACAAGCTAGGTATTTATAGGCAAGATAGGAGATTCTGTTGGAGTTTGTGACGTGTTCGGGCCAATCATAGCTTGACACGTGGAAGAATTCTGCAAATCCCACTTTGAAGGTTATGAACTGATTTGGGGGTTTTTGATTGAATGGATTATTTGTTAATTGGATAACACCATTGGATTCCTCTCTTCAAAACGAGCAAAATTGGTGTTTTGATCTTCTCTTGAAACGGCTTAAATCTCAAACCCGATCCTGGCAATATTCTTTGTGAAAGAGAAGGACACGTGGCGCCTTCTGGTTGGTTGTGAGGGTGTCACACGGATTGAAACTGTTGTGATATGGTATTAATTGTGGCGGCTGTAAGTGGGAATTTATTGCTTGATCTATGTTTACTTTTTCCTTGTTTCTGATTGGTTCTTTCCCTTTCACATGGATTCAACTTTGCAAAACTTTCCAAACTTGGCAAAATAAGCCCTTGTACTTGGCAGATTCCCATTTCAAGCTAATATCTTTATTCCTTTGACATTTTTGGTCCTTTAACTTCCAAAACTTGTATAAAATGACCCTTTGACTGAGTTGACTTGATAGTTTGACCAGATTTGACTTTAATCTTGACTTTTCATAATTTGCACTTTAAGTCCTCCAACTTTCACAACTTGTCAAGATAGGTCCTTGAACTTCAAAGTCTTGTCACTTTTGATCCTCTTTTGTCTTTTTCATCCATTTGAGCTTGGTTTTTCCTTGTTTGCTTGAAATTGTATCCTTTTACCTACATAAGATCACACAAACACAAACATACCACATAACACTGCTTTTTACAAGATAAATGGGTATTTTGCTTCATGTTTTAGGGTTATTTGTTGATAAAAGGATATGAGTTTAAGCTCATATCAACACGCTACTTTAGATGGGCAAATTGTGGATCGGGTTAGCTACCCGTTGTTGGTTTAGTAAGGTAACAATGTCATGCGGCTTATAATAATCCAAAAACTAACGAAATACTACTAGATGCTCCGAATTACGATGTATTGCCTGACTAGCAATACTGGGTCATACTATTGATATTATGTTTGTAATTTGGTTTTCATAACCATACTCATATAACGGTTTTTATTTAACTTTATACAACGTCGTAAGACGTATTGTATGATGTTTTTACGACATTGGCTCGTATAATGATTTTTAAGGCAAATGTCTATATTATGATTTTCGATAAGGATTTGTATAAAATGACTTTGGCTATTTTATGGCCTATTACAATGATTTGTACAAAATGATTTTCGGTAATAATTTTATACCGATGTTATATTGATGGATTTTATTAAACTCTATGAATTCACTCGGCGTTATCGCTGACCTTTTCTTTTAACATGTCTTATCTCAGGTACTTGAAGGTAATTCTCGGGAAGACGACAAGAATTCATGGCCCGCACTTAAACAATGTTTTCCATTCAAATACTTTGTAAAACTTTGTATAAAATATAATGACTTGGGACCGATGTAACTTTGATATTTATGAATGGAAATGATTTATTATTAAACGACGCGATTTTTATGCGTTGTCTATGATGTGAGTAATGTGCTATCCCGTAACACCAACGAGTCTTCCGCTGTACTGAGTTGTATAAATTTGGGGGTGTTACACAAACATCGCCATCGGTTGCTAGTTGTCGTCTTGTACGAACAGGCTGTGAAGGGTTTCCAATTACGTGAACCAAAGGATGATCTCGGGTCCAATGATGTGTTGAAGGATGTCGTTGATAGAACGTATGCATATTTGACGGATCAACATGGCGAGTAGAAGACTCTCCAGTTTCGAGTACCGGTGTACCGAATGGGTTGATAAATTCGTCTTCGTCAGATAATGCATCGTCTGCTTGATTTGTGTTCTCTGGAGCAATGACAGTAGTTGTGGATGTTGTAGGATCGATTGTTGAATTGATATTCTGAGGAGGTAAATCTGCAACAACCCGTGTTGAAGTAGATGAAGTTGTATCCATTTGTTGATGATGATCGGTATCATCATTCGTATCATGAGTGACAGCGGAAGACTTCGATGCAACTTGTTTCTCCCCCGTGAAATATTCATCATACATTGGTCCATATAACATTTCCAACTCTTCAATTGTCGTGTCCACTGTCATATCTGCTCTAGGAACATGTTCAGGAACCAGGTCTGAACTTGACGGTTCATTGCTGTGGACTTGAGTTCCGAGATCCGTGCGGTTGTGAACGGAAGTCGTTTGTCGTTGTGGATCGGGACTTAAACTGCTTTGTTCAAGTGCCATTTCTTGCAATTCATCAAATCTGATATGAATAGTCTCGACTATCAATTTGTTCTCTTGTTGTACACTCTGTATCCCTTAGACTGAGTTGCATATCCCACTAAAATGCATGCATCACCTTTCTCTTTCATTTTGTCCAGATTTTCACCATCTCGAATAATGTAACACGTACATCCAAAAACGTGAAGGTGTTTGAGTGAAGTTTTGCGATCATTAATTATGTGATATGGTGTCTTTTCGTGTCTTGGGATAACTAATGAGCGGTTTTGTGTGTAGCATGCGGTTGACACGGCTTCGGCCCAAAAGTATAGTTGAAGTTTTGAAGCGGATAATAATGTTCGAGCAGCCTCAACTAAAGTACGGTTTCGTCTTTCAACAACGCCGTTTTGTTCGGGTGTTCGAGCAATAGATGATTCATGTTCAATTCCTTCAGCTTCAAAATAGTCTCTCAGTTTTGAATTCAAAAATTCAGTACCTCTGTCAGTACGAACCACTTTAACTTGAGCTTGAAGACCACGTTGTATCACTTTAAGGAAGCTGATGAGAACATCGGGTGTTTCATCCTAGGATCTCAAGAAGTGAGTCCATGTGTACCTTGAGTAGTCATCGACAATTACCATAACGTATTTCTTCCCATTGATACTTTGAACACGCATGGGACCACACAAATCTATATGAAGAAGATCTAACCGTCCTTTAGAGCTAGGTGTAGTCTTTGTCTTGAAACTACTCCGTTTAGCATTACAAAGCTCACAAGAAGAACAAAGATGATCTTTGATGAATTTCAAGTTAGGAATGCCTCGCACAATATCTTTCTTGGAAAGCAAGTTGATGGTGTCAAAGTTAAGATGAGATAAACGTTGATGCCATAACCAAGCTTGAGTCGTTGAAGCTTTAGCCATGAAACAGATTGGAGTTGAAGATGTGGAGTCTTGTAGTAAAATAGTGTAGAGATCAGTACCCCGTGTTCCGGTAAGTAAGTCATTCCCATCATAATCACGAACAAAACATGTCTTCTTTCTAAAAGAAACCTCCAAATCCGCATCACAGAATTAACCAACTGAGAAAAGATTGTGATTGAGCCCTTCGACGTAGTAAACCCTTTTGATAGTGATATTCCCCTGAACCAAGTCTCCATATCCTAGGATCGGTGCAAACTGATCATTTCCGAATCGGACCGTACCCTGGAACTTCTCCACAAAGTTAATTAGAAGCTTGAGATTCCCCGTCATGTGCTTCGTGCATCCGGAGTCCAGTATGAAGAGAATTATTTCGATCACCTGCAGAAGAATTAGAACACGATGGAGCATTTGTTAATTTGGATTCCATGTTAGTTGTGATTTCCGATTCATTAGTTTCCCTAGTTTCATCACTTAGAGGCACACTAACGCTCGTAGTCACATTTTCTGTCCTAACCTTAGGCATCCATTTATATCCTGGAGGACATTGATTAGCAAACCACCATTTCCAAGGCTTGCTAGCAGATTCATATAATTCCCTAATTCTGCTTCTAGGGTTCTTAGTGGTGGAGTCTGATGCAATACTTTTCTTAGGGGGGGTTGCACCAGAATGGTTCACTTTGCGTTTGGGTTTTCTAGCACTAATAGGCATCACAGTTTGCTTCTTAGTTCTAGTTTCTACGCCTTTGGCATTATTCGAAACACACATAGCATGATTAGCATTAACACACTTTCCACATTTCACACAAACAAACTTAACTTTCATAGCATTCAAAGTCGAATCATTCAAATCGTCATTACACGCGATTACAGACGTTTTATTCTTAGAAACATTGAAAATCCTAGGGTGGTCTTCTACTTCCTTCATCTTCCCTTGACTTTTGTTTTGCCAGACCTTTTCATTCATGCTGGTGCTCTTAAGCTGGGGCCGGCTAACACTAGCAGTGGGGACTACTCCTGTAGTAAAAGACACACGTCTATTAGTGTTTCTAGAAGTCTGAGGTGATTGACTTTCTTTGTTTTGTATGGGTTTAGTGGCCAATCTATACATCCCTGGTTTAACCACATTTGTGTTCTTAATACTTTGTGATCGAATATGTGTTTTGAGAGTGTTTTGTGGTAACCTATCCTTCCCATCCGTCTTGGGGGCAAACGCAGGTTTTGCAAATGCAGAATTAGAGAAAACAGATGGTTTTCCCAAGACAGAGGGTCTAGTCACTTTTTGAGCATTGGGTTGTCTTACAACAGGTTTCTTAACACTAGGTTCCACAATCTTCCCACCCATCTTAGCAACGAGTTTCTGCAACTCTGCTATCGCTCTGTCCCTATCTTGTAACTGAGCTTTCAACCCTTTAATTTCCACATTCTGTTCGTTCATTTCTCGAAACGTTTGGGAAAGTTTTTCTTGCAATTTATTATCATGTGGAAAACTACCAACGTCTTTTTGCAAAGCAAGTTCAAGAGAATGACAATGTTTTTGAAGGAAATCAGTTTTGTGTTGAAGTAACTCAAAAGCCTTTTTATCAACATTTTCTTTATGTTTTGAAAGCTCAAGTTCAAGACGCTCACACTCTTTGATTTTATCAAGATATTTGCATGCAACATCAGAATATTCATCGATATCAGCACAAGATTGAAGAGTAACACACAAAATATCTTTAGAGAGACATTCTTCTAAGAGTAGATCATATTCGTTTGAAAATTCTAATTTGTCATTTTGAAGGTCCTCAATTTCTTTTTCAAGAGACTCAACATATTTCAAATCATCAAACATTTCAGACTGAATTAAATTTTCAAACTCAAGAACATGTTCTTTTATTATCTTCGTATTTGGTATTAAAAGTTCTTTCACAAGCACAGTTATATCGTGAGGAATCTTGGTTTTTCACTTATCCTTTTGACGTTTCTCCCAATCGCTTGCAACAATTGATTGAACATTATTAACGTGGTGTTTAAGAAAACCAAGTATTTTTCTACTTTTGCTTTTAGAAGCATCTAGAGGCAAATAGTTAATATATTTAAAAACATTAGTTTTCCTCTTAGTGGAAAAAGCTTTTTTCCATTGAATTCTTTTTTGTTTGCATTCTAAAAATAATTCCTCACGAGACTTCTGTTTTTGTGGAGTGAAAAGACCATAAAGACTGTTTTCATAAGCATAGTTATATGGTTTCACAAAATCTTTATTGACC
This sequence comes from Glebionis coronaria, assembly GCA_025667525.1. NCBI lineage: Eukaryota > Viridiplantae > Streptophyta > Magnoliopsida > Asterales > Asteraceae > Glebionis > Glebionis coronaria. Next base: position 277,941,853 of record CM046882.1, on the reverse strand, counting down.
GGTGATCTACTCTCGTCATCCCAACGGGACGTTTCTTCACTATCGATGTTAGCTACTGGGCAGTCATTATCAGTCCAAGTAAGGGTTCGCAGCTTGAGCTTGTTCGAGGTACTTGGGGGTGGCAAAGCTAGGTTGACCCTTGAAAAACGACCGAGGTGCTATTATTCTTACCGTTTGAATAGAGTCATGTGTATTATAAACAACTTTTTTCAAAAAATCGAATTGTTTTTCGAGATCCTTTACTTTTTCAGTATCTTTGCTTTGTCTATTTTTGAAATCTTGTTTTAATGTTTCAACCTCTTGTTTCATCTCGTCAGGAATTTTAGCAGAATCGGTGGTGTTCATAGAAATCCTCTGTTCAAGTTCATTAACTTTAGTTGTGGCATGGTATGTTTTTTGACGTTCATCACCTAATAAAACATTAAATTGACGTTTTTTCTTTAGTTAACAAAGCAAGAGCTTCATTGTATTTATTTTCAAAATCGTCCTTTTTAACGTTGATGACACGACTCTTGTACCCCTAAAGCTCGTTGGTCTTTTGAAGAAGCTCAGCCCTGTAACTATCAATAGTCTCACTAGATTTTATAAGAGCGGCTTTGCATTCTTCAAAGTTTTGAGTGAGCGCTGCGTTTGCCTTCTTTAATTGCTTTTGATTCTTTCTATTTTCATTGACATCTTTTTGTAAACTAGCAATTAAATTAGCAAGCGCGACACGCTCCTCGTCATCATACTTTGCATGTTGATCATCCTCAAACTCATTATTGTACATGTCTGATGATTCGGGTGTGGTATTGCTATCAACCGTTCCATTAGACACGTGTCAATAATTGTTGTTGGTAGATCACTATGCTCATGTGTATCACCAAACACATTATATTCATCAACATGTTGTACCTTATCAATTGGCTCAGTATCAAAGATAGGACCATTGTCATCTTCAGTGACGTTGATGACCTCATGATTCTTTGCCATGTATGAATAATGTGCCTCGAGTTCTTGGTCGGAGATTTCATCATCAGTGTCGTCAAGCATTTCTCCTTCCTCAGCTGATAACTTGATTCCGGCTTCCATTTTCTTGCACAACAACATCTTTTCCTTATGATAACCATAATCTTTAACCCTCTTTGGCTGCCTGCATTCCTTAGCCAAATGCCCAAAACCTCTGCAGTTAAAACACTGAATCCCACTTTGTTGCACAACTTGAGTACCAACAGTTTCCCTATTTCCAACAACAGTAGCCACCCTCTGGTTATCATACTTAGGTTGTCAATCATACTTTGGAGGACTCTCAGCACGTCTTCATGTGTCATACCTTGGAGGAATCTGTGCATGGGTGTTCTTCGAGTTTGAAGATGTTCGAAGGTTGTTGTTGGTGGGTTTGTAGATTTTCTTATATTGCTTCATAACAAAAGCCATTTGTTGCTTGAATTCCCTATCCTTTTGAGCTATTTCTTCATCACTGTCTTCTTCGGATGATTGCTCAGGTATGGGTGATGGTGCTCTTGCAACTTCTTTGCCTCGGGATCATGTTGGAGCATGTGACTTAGAGACAGTGGATGATCGTGGTGATGATGATTGAGTAGAGTAGGTCTTTGAAGTACGGGAGTGATATTCTGGGTAATGTTGAGTGGTAGACACCAAAGCAAGTGGATTTGAAATCTTTGCAACTCGTTCAGCTCGAAGTTCATTTGCCTCATTTTGAAATTGTTTCAAGATGTCAAAGAGCTTGTGATATGAAACTTCGTCTAACTTTTGTTGTTGTTTCACCAAGGTGACAAACCGTGTCCACTCTGGTTGAAGTTGCTGTAGAAATTGGACATTGACTTGCATGGTGGAAACTTGCAAGTTGTTTCTGGTCATATCATTCATCATCTTGTAGAATCGGGAGTAATAAGAATCAATTGATTCCCCATCCTTGGATGTAAACTTGCCAAAGTTCCAAAACATCTTAGTTTTCACATCTTGTTTGTTAAGTGATTCACCTTGTTGCAATCTTTCAATGGCCGTCCACATTTCTTGAGCAGTAGGACATGCGTCAACCGTAGAGTAAATTTCATCTCCAATGCCACTGAGAATTAAGTAGATTGCTTCCTTCTCTGCATCAAACCACGCACGGTTCTCTGGGGTGAGGTCGGTCCTCTTTTCATCACGTTCATATGCGGGTTGTGCGTCACTTGTGTCTATGGCTGGTACTGCAGGAACTTGAATCCTTGAGAGTTTATAGGGTCCTTCCAAGATACATTGCCTTAAAGCATCACCGTTAGGTTTGGTGTCAAGGTAACGTATAAAACGGGATTGCCATTGATCATATCGACCCGACACAAGCATTGGTGGTCTTTCTTTGTTACCTGCCACCATTATGTTGTTGTTCGTAACACGATATTCAGCGGTAGAATCCATCTCAATGTTCTCTGAAATGATGAATCGAATATGGATCTTAAGTAGTTGTGTTGTGATTGTTTGATTGTTGAAATTCTGAAAATTGCGATTTTATTTTCTCAGCCCGACAATAAATTCCTCAGTCCGACAAAACGGTAGACCTAAAAAATTTGTAATCACCAAATTTTGAGATTGGGCTAGAAATGTCCTAAAACTAGTATGTAAAAAATTTGATTTTACTTGACCTAAAAAATACTCAAACAAAATTTAGCTAAACATGTCATCGGAATGTCCATTGGAATGCCCATCGGAATGTTGGTTGTCGGAATGCTTAGATCGGAATGTCCTTTAGATCGCAATGTACTGTCGAAATGTTCAGATCGGAATGTCCTTTAGATCGCAATGTGTACCTGTCGGAATCCTTAGATCGGAATGTTGTTTTGATCGTAATGTGTACCTATCGAAATCCCAGATCGCAATGTCCTTCTGTCGCAATATTCTGTCGCAATGTGTAGCTATCGAAACACCTATCGCAATGTGGGCAGAGTAACGTTTCAAGATTGCCTTAAATCCGTCGCAATCCACGATCACAATAACGATCGCAATAAGCGTCGGAATAAGGGGGCTATCGCAATACTGATCGCAAAGTAAAACCCTAGGGTTATTGCGATCGAAACCGTACTTACCTTTTCCGAAATTGTAGCTGTCGCAATAAAGGACCTTTTTGTTCAACTTTTTAGGCAACGATTTTAGCAACTTTTAGGCAACAAATTTAGCAACTTTTAGGCAACAAGATCGTGTTTTTAACCAAACCAAAACAACCAAATCTCTACATCAAGTATATAGAAGATTTGTAGCAAGATATAGAACACGAAAAACACAAAAAAACTTGAATTCGAGATGATTTATGGATTAAATCATACGAATCAAATATAATAACAACAACCAATCACAAATCTACCCCATGGCGATTGATACCAATTGTTTCAACTTTGAAAGTTGTCAAGAAAGGTCCTTTGACTTTCATTGGCTTGTCACTTTTCATCCTCCGTTTGTCTTTTCTTCATTAATAAAGGCTTGATTCCTTTGTTTTCTTCATAATTTTATCTTTTTACCTACACAAGCACAAACAACAAAACATACCCATAATACTGCGTTTATGAATCAAAATTAGATATTTTGCTTTGTGTTTTAGGGTGATTTATGATATAATTGATATGAGATTTCACTCATATCAAATCCGCTACACTTGATCATTGCCATGACCTCATGCAATGCCACATTTAAAGCACCAATTTACACTTTTCTAATAATTAATCCACCTTGCCCAATATGGAATGCTTTTACACTACACTACACTATATGATGCATGATTTTGATTTATACAATGCAATGCGAAAGAAAACAATTCTATTTATATATTCTTGGATTTTTCTTGAAATGGTTTTGATGGAAATAACTCATAAAGAAATAAAAGACTTAGATTAGGGCTTTGGTACCATGGACACTTATCATCCTCAAGTTTCACTTTCCCCATACCAAGCTTAAAACAAGATCATTGTTATCCATAAGTGAAAGTGCATCAACTCATTCATATAGATTAATTGTGTTACTATTATACCCCCACTTTTTATGTCGCTAATACCGGTTATTATTTGAGGAAATTGATTTTTGGAAAATTTGTCATTATTTAAAGCGTGAAATATAAGAAGTGTAAAATCTCAAAATAAGGAAGCACGGTTTTAGTCCTAAGTAACCATCTTATCCATTACTCGAAAAACCGCCCACAATTTATATAAGTCCGACCCAAAATAATAAGTCATTCGTCTTATGTGTAAGATCCTTATGTCATGCATTAATAAGTAGCTACACAGTCCCTAAGAAAAGAAAAATAAAACTCACGCAATAATTTATATCCGCCGCCTTTTTGAGACTTTGGATCTTCAATCCTGCAACCCGTCAAGGTAATATTGGATTGGAGCAACTATTAAATCCCCGCAACCCTTGTGAGAGTAATATTGGAATTCAATAGTTACTATAATTAACACTTCATTGCCCCTCTTGGGAGTCTTGTATAATTATTTTTTTCTGCTTTTTCTCATTTTTTTTACTACCCATTCATTTTTTTCATAAGCCGCTCTTATTTTTCTTTATTCCTCACAAAGAAAGTTAAAAAGAATAAAAGGAAAAACACCCGCTAAGTATTAATGATAGGTGTGAAAACACCAATCCTTTTACCACTTATTTCTGGCTAAAACAAGACCAAAACACGTATTTAATATCATTTGTTTGGAATTATGCGTGGTTTTTGTGTTTATTGTGTTTTCAGAGTCAACCAGATGAATATTGAAGAAAACATGGGATTGCACGGGTTTTATCGAAGAAAAAGACTCAAGACGAAGTATATTGTCCAAGAGATGCAAAAGATTTTAAGTCATTGTGCCTATTTGAAGATTTAACGAAGAATAGAGCCAAAGATGGAAGATTCATATATGTCGAACAACTCGAGTCTATTAAATAAAAGATTATAAGACGAGTTGGAATTATTCACCGACACTTCTCAAATTCCAAAGTAAAGAAACGTAAAGACTAACGAAGAAAGAAGAAAAGAAGCCCAAAACCAAAGCCCATTCAGAAGCCCATAATCACGCGCCTATAAATAGGACTTCACTTCACCATTTGGACACACTTAGTTAGTCTTTTGTTTTAGTTTTCATTTTTCTCTAGTTTTAGAGAGAGAAAGTTCCAAACTTTCTCTCACTAATTTTTTTTTTGTTTTCATCTTTCAAATTTTAAGCTTTTCATTAATCTTTGTACTTTGAGTTCTTTTAATTAAAAGTTTAATTTTAAGTTTGTGTTCTTTAATCTTTTCCTATATTTCTTGGTTTCATTTTGCCTTTGATCCAAAATTTACAATCATACGGTTTGATTTCGTTTCATGTTTAAGTAGTTAAAAGATTCATCTTTTTACTACTTTTTAAGCTTTTATTTGATTTATGCTATAAGTTCTTTATTCTTATTAGCTTACTTCATGCTTTAGCTTATTGGTTTTCGGATTTCATCAAGTTTTTAGTCATTCAAAAGTTTCGTTTATAAAGTTTACGTTCTCATGATTTTAAAAGTTGTCAAATTTTAGCTTTTTTGAGTTATTTAAAGTCCCGGTTAAAGTAGCTTATTGTATATGCTTATTGAAGTTTCTGCTTATCACTATTCTCGGATTGATTTTGTATCCATCGCAACCCAAGGGTTTATACACATTCCGACGGTTGAGTGTTTTGATCGTAATAACCCTTAAGGGTTTTACTTTGCGATCGGTTGGTAATTCCCCCTTATTCCGATCTGGGTTGCGATCGCTTATTGCGATCGCATATTCCGACGGGACTAAGGTCCTTTTTAAGTCGAAACTCTGGCCAATTTTTATTTACAACATTCCGATCTGACATTGCGACAAAGGGTTTTTAGATATTCCGATCTGACTTTCCGATCTAGACATCATTCCGACAGCTTGATTTTAGTTATTCCGATGGTAACTTACATGAACATTCTGATGGACTCCACTTTGACATTCCGATGGGTTGTTTTAGTTATATTCTGATGATTATGTCTTTGATGCATTCCGATAGAAATAATTTTCAATATTCCGATAGAACCAGTTTTTAACTATTAGTTCAATTAAGTAAAGTATCCGTCTAATCTTTTCTTTACGTTTTCAAGCATTCAGTTGTAACTTGTCAATCTAGTTTAATCTTTTAAAAGCTTTAATTTTACTCTTCGACACTTACTTATTTTGTCATTAGTTCAAAATAGATAACCAAACCAAAACCTTTTTATTAACCAAGAACAAATCATTCCACTTAGAGCCGTGATCGAGGAGATACCGAGAACTAAATCTAGAACCCCATAGCAAATAACTTGTATCAAATGGCGCCGCTGCCGGCTCTTCTCGTTAAGATTAACAGTTTTTTTGTGAGAACTTGGATTTTGGGATCCGTTCACCGTGAACGTTACTTTTTCATAAAATTTTCAAAAACCCAAAAAAATATAAAATTTTCAAAAATCCTAAAAATTAAAAAACATAAAAAACCAAAAATATTTCTGCTTTGTTTTTGCCTTGTTAGTTCTTTTGCAGGTGCATGCGTACACGATCAACGTCTTATCAAGAGCCCGAGCCTCTCGGAGACTTAGACATGGCCGGTGTACAAAACAACAACAATAACCCACCTCTCAACAACAATAATAACAACAACAATAACAATCCACCTCTCAAAAATGAGCCTCTACCAGACAATCGCCCGATGATTGAACTTCTGCAAGCACATGTAGACGGCAACAATGATCCAATTGTCATACCCGCGATTGCAGCCAACAATTTTGAGCTCAAATCCGGCTTTATCCAGATGGTCTCTGCTCAACCATTCTTGGGGCGTACCATTGATGATCCTCATGACCACATCAAGAGATTCTTGCAACTCACGAATACGGTCAAATTCAATGGTGTTCCACAAGAGGTAATCCGTTTGCAACTTTTTCCCTTTTCTTTAGAGGGACAAGCCCGGCATTGGCTTGCAAAGGAACCGCCACAAAGTATTCTGACGTGTACGGATTTAAAGACCAAGTTTATAAACTACTTTTTCCCACCCTCTCGTACTACCGTTTTGCGGAATGAAATTATCAATTTTGAACAAAAGTACGATGAGTCTTTTAGTGAATCTTGGGATCGTTTCAAAGATCTTTTAAGAAAATGCCCACAACATGGTTTTACCAAAGTGCACCAAATTAACACTTTTTATAATGGTTTAAGCATGAATGACCAAGATTCACTAAATAGTGCCTCGGGGGGTAATATTTTGGTTAAGACTTCCAATGCCGCTTGGGATATCATTGAGAATAAGTCTCGTGTTCAAACCAAGAGTGTGCGGACCAATGTCGCTAGTGCTAGTACTAGTGACAGCGACAAGCGAATTGACAAAATCACTGCGCTTCTTGAATCGCTTGCTACCCAAACCGCTAGCAACACCAACAGCATCAATGCTAAAAACGCTCAAGTCAATGCTGTCAACCAACCATGTGAGATATACGGGGGTCCTCACTCCTACACCACTTGTACTGCCACCCAAGACTACCCTTCTGAGAATGTGAATGCAGCATACGGCACCTATCCTCCGGCCGCTTATCAAGCTCGTCCTCAAGGTGACCGCAACTTGCTTAGCTACCGCTCAAACAACTATCTCTCACCACCCGGTTTTCCTCCTAATAACCCAAACCAACAACAAAACCTCAATCGCCCTACTCAACAACAACAACAACCTCGTACACCATACATACCACCTCACAAACAACCATATCCACCTCAACGAAACAACCAAGTTTACCAGCAACCTGCTTATCAACCACCCGCATACAATGCTCCTCCCAACCAACCCACCGCATTACACCAAGACATTGGAACCTACATGAGGACTAATGATGTGATCGTGGACAATCTCCAACGGGAAGTGCTCAACTTGAAAGCAGACCTGGTGAAACAAGGGAACGATCTGAGAGCTGATATGAGAAACACTTTGGATAGTCAAACGAATGACTTAAGGAACATGATGGCTAGTTTCTTCCAAGGTAATCAACCCTCTTCTTCGGGTACTCTTCCGAGTAACACCGTTGCAAATCCAAGAGGGGAGATGAAAGCAATCACCACTCGCAGTGGCAAAGGTACCAAGGAACCCGAGCTTCCTATACCTCCACCGGTGATTGTGACTAAGGAAAACGAGTCACCTGCTCCTATTCCTCATCCTTCTACTTCCCCAATTTCTCCGCCTCTTACTTCTACCCCTCCTCCACCCAAGGATGTGAGTGATCCTTCGATTCCAAAGCCTTCCTCTTCTTCCGATATACCTTATCCATCTAGGTTGAGGAAAGAGAAGCTCAAAAGCAAGGATGATATTCAGGTTTCGAACTTTCTTAAAATGTTTAAACAATTGAATTTCAACATCTCCTTCGCTGAGGCTCTCGCTCACATGCCTAAATACGCAAAAATGTTCAAAGATATTCTTAGCAACAAGGAAAAACTTCTTGATATTTCTAACACCCAACTTAATGAGAATTGCTCTTCAGTGCTCTTAAGGAAATTGCCAACCAAGCTTGGTGATCCGGGTCGTCTCTTAATCCCTTGCAACTTCCCGGGAGTAGAGAATTGCATGGCCCTAGCCGATCTAGGTGCCAGTATTAATCTAATGCCTCTAAGCATTTGGAAGCAATTATCTCTCCCTGAGCTAGTCCCCACCAAAATGACTTTGGAATTAGCCAACCGTACGGTTGCTTATCCAGTGGGGATAGCCGAAGACGTCTTTGTAGGAGTCGACAAATTCACTTTTCCTGCCGATTTCGTCGTCGTCGACTACGAGATGGACCCTCGTGTGCCATTAATTGTTGGTCGTCCATTCCTGAGGACCGGTCGCACTCTCATCGATGTTGAAGCCGGTGAGCTTATCATGAGAGTGGGTGACGATAAAATCGTTTTCAACATGGGAAAGATGTCTAAACAGCCTTATTCTAACGAGAGTGTTAATTGTATTGACGTTCTTGATGAGGCTTGTGAAGAACACTTCAAAGATGCTTGCAAAAGTATTCCTACCTCTCTTCCCAATGTTGAGACCGTTTCCTCTATCGATTCATCACTATCTCTATTTGGAGAAAGTGATTTCCTTTGGAAAGATTTGGAAGCCACCATGGGAGATGTGAACTTAGCTAATGACGATTCTACCACCAATTGGGATGAAGATCTCCGCCTCATTGAGAACCTTCTTAAAGAAGACAATCTTTCTCCAACATCTCCCACGGTTATTGCTGACAATGCTCCGACTTTGAAAACGCCTCCCATCGAAAATCCTCCGGATTTAGAACTTAAGGAGTTTCCGCCCCATCTCGAGTACGTGTTCCTTGAAGAAAACAAGAAGTCGCCTGTCATCATCGCGAAGGACTTGAAAGAAGAAGAGAAATCTCGCCTCATCGTCGTGCTTAAAGATCATAAGAAGGCAATTGCTTGGAAAATTTCTGATATTCGCGGAATTGATCCGAACTTTTGTACTCACAAAATTCTCATGGAAGATGACTTTAAACCCGCAATCCAGAGCCAAAGAAGGGTTAATCCTCGCATTCATGACGTCATCAAACAAGAGGTTATCAAACTTCTTGATGCCGGCTTGATCTACCCTATTTCGGATTCGCCGTGGGTAAGTCCCGTCCATTGTGTGCCCAAGAAGGGTGGAATAACCGTTGTTTCCAATAACCACAACGAGTTGATTCCCACTCGTCTCGTTACTGGGTGGAGAGTTTGTATCGATTATCGCAAGCTCAATGATGCCACGCGAAAAGATCACTTTCCTCTTCCTTTCATGGATCAAATGCTTGAGCGTCTTGCGGGTAATGATTATTACTGCTTTTTAGACGGTTTCTCCGGGTATTTTCAAATTCCTATCGATCCCAAGGACCAAGAAAAGACCACATTCACTTCTCCCTATGGAACATTTGCTTACAAACGCATGCCTTTTGGTTTATGCAATGCTCCTGGGACGTTCCAACGGTGTATGATGGCTATATTCCATGACATGGTGGAAGACAGTATGGAAGTATTCATGGATGATTTCTCGGTTTATGGCAATTCTTTCTCTGCTTGCCTTGCCAATTTAGAACGAATGCTTAAGTGGTGTGAAGACACTCACCTTGTTCTTAATTGGGAAAAATGCCATTTCATGGTAAAAGAGGACATCGTGCTAGGACACAAGATCTCTAAAGCCGGTCTTGAAGTAGACCGTGCTAAAGTCGATGTTATCGCTAAGTTGCCTCCACCTTCAACCGTGAAGGGTGTGAGAAGTTTCCTCGGTCATGCGGGTTTCTACCGTCGATTCATCACAGATTTTTCTCAAATCGCTCGCCCGATGACCCACCTCTTGGAAAAAGATACTCCTTTTATCTTTTCCAAAGAGTGTATTGAAGCCTTCAACTTGCTTAAGGATAAGCTTACTAAGGCACCCGTCTTGGTTACCCCTAATTGGGAGCTGCCTTTCGAGTTGATGTGCGATGCTAGCGACTTTGCTATTGGAGCGGTTTTGGGCCAAAGAGTGAACAAACACTTCCAACCAATCCATTACGCTAGCAAGACAATGACGGGGGCTCAATTGCATTACACGACAACCGAAAAAGAGCTTTTAGCTGTTGTCTATGCCTTTGAAAAGTTTCGCCCCTATCTTGTCCTTTCCACCACTATCGTTTACACCGATCATTCCGCGTTGAAGTACTTGTTGACTAAACAAGATTCCAAACCAAGACTTCTTCGCTGGGTTTTGCTACTCCAAGAATTTAAAATCGAAATTCGCGATAAAAAAGGAGCTGAAAACCTAGCCGCGGATCATCTCAGTAGACTTGAGGATCCTTACCAAGGTGATCATCCGAACAAAGAAATCAATGATTCTTTCCCCCTGGAGACCTTAATGTATATCAACTCGACTTCTGACGAAACCTCGTGGTTTGCGGACATTGCAAACTACTTGGCAGGTGGAATTCTCGTTGACGGGTTAACATCCCAACAAAAGAAGAAGTTCTTCAAAGACATTAAGACTTACTTTTGGGATGACCCGTATCTTTTCAAACAATGTGCTGATTTGATTATTCGTCGATGTGTTGATGGACCGACAACTTTAGAAATCCTTGACGCTTGCCACAAAGGACCCACCGGTGGTCACTTTGGTCCCAACTACACCGCCAAAAAAGTGTTTGATTCGGGATTTTATTGGCCCACCATTTACCGTGATGCTCACGAGATGGTTAAACGATGTGATGCTTGCCAAAAATAAGGCAAGATCACACATAAAGACGAGATGCCTCAAAATTTCATACAAGAATGAGAAATCTTTGATGTTTGGGGTATCGACTTTATGGGGCCATTCCCTTCATCTAAAGGAAACAAATACATCCTTGTAGCCGTTGACTACGTTTCAAATTGGGTTGAAGCCAAAGCTTTACCTACTAATGACGCAAGGGTGGTTTGTAACTTTTTGAAATCGCTGTTCGCTAGATTCGGTGTGCCTCGTGCCATTATTAGTGATCGCGGGACTCATTTTTGCAATGACCAATTCGCAAGAGTCATGGCTAAGTATGGTGTAAATCATCGTCTTTCCACCGCCTACCACCCACAAACTAATGGCCAGGCTGAAATCTCTAACCGAGGATTAAAGTGAATTCTTGAAAGAACCGTGGGAGAGCATCGTGCCTCATGGGCTGATAAACTTGATGATGCTTTTTGGGCTTTTCGTACCGCTTACAAGACTCCGATTGGTTGTACACCATATCGTCTCGTGTACGGGAAAGCGTGCCACCTCCCCATTGAGTTGGAGCACAAGGCTTACTGGGCCTTGAAGTGGGCTAATTTTGATATCAACAAAGCCGGTGACCTACGCAAGATCCAACTCAATGAGCTGAATGAACTCCGTAATGAGGCTTATGAAAATTCTTTGATCTATAAGGAGAAGACTAAGCTCATTCACGACTCAATGATTAAAAACCGAGAGTTCCAAGTTGGAGACAAATTTTTTCTCTTTAACTCTCGGTTGAAAATCTTTTCGGGCAAGCTGAAATCTCGTTGGTCCGGCCCATTCACCATTGCCCAAATTTTTCCATATGGTACTCTCGAGCTCGCTCAACCTAATGGACCTAATTTTAAGGTGAATGGCCAACGAGTGAAGTTGTACTTTGGTGAGGACATCTCTCAGGAGATGATTCCATCCCTCATCACGTTCCCCATGAACTAATTTTTGGTCGAGTCAGGCTCGTGACTCGGTTATCAAAAACAAGCGCTCCTCGGGAGACAGCCCGAGTATCTATCCTTTTATGTTTTAACCTCCGAAGTGTAGGGGGACCTATATAGGTGCTTTGTGTTTGTGTGTGATATGATTACAGGGATGAATGCACTTTTGGAACCTTTGAAGAAACCATGCTCCCGTGTTATCCGAAATCCGGTTCTATCTCTCAGCTATCGTGATTCAATTTTCTTCTTACTCACATTTGAAATTGATCACTTTAGTCGTCTCTTCCTTAGCTTGATTTAACCAACGTGCACAATGTCATAAGTGTAGGGGAGATTTTTCCCACATGCTTAAACATTGAGGACAATGTTTATCTTAAGTGTATGGGGGACTTCTATCGAAGTTTTAAGTGGACTTTTCCATGAAAATGCCTTCATTTAACCGGAAAATCATCTTTTTCAACATTTTTCAAAATTTTAATTAACTTTGGCCATTTAGTCGTAATCTTTAGATTTTTATCGTTGCTTTCATATGTATATATTCCTCAATAAAGTCAAAAATATAATAAAGTGGTGTAGCTAGTTTAGAAGTCTTTGACATATTAGGCCCATTGCGATTATTTTGACTCAACCCGAATAGACTTGTCCAAGTTTATTCTAGCTAGTATCCTTAACCATGTAAACCTTAATTGGTTTATTAGGCTAAGCATCCACGAGTCTCATTACTTGAGATTTTAAATTGTGGAGAATGAAAAATGATAGAGTCAATTATAAGTCGGTATTCTTGCACAAGCTCACTTGGTGTAATTATTTGCCTATTCTCCTATCACTTGCTTATAATTTATCTGCAATAAGTAAGGTCGTACGATTTGAAAAGTTACTTAGCTTCTAGCCCAAGATCGTTTAAAAGTTGCTCGGTAATGATAAGAGTTCATAGCCAAGGCATAACTTATGAAGCAGGGCGCGAAGATTGGCGAGTCCGAAAAGGCCCTAACAAGGCATGAGGATTCAATTTTATTGCTGAAGATCCAAAGTGATGTGAAAAGCATTATTCCCAAAATCAATATGAAGGATCAAGACTCACGACGAAAAGCAATCAACTCCCATAAAGATCATGGAGAAGTCTATCCGAAAAGACCCTAACAAGGTATGAGGATAAATAGATCCAAGTCCGAAAAGGAGGCGGATCATTGTATCTCGAAATCCCAATTAGAGATTGAAGAAATAATCATGAAGTCGTGGTCAACAAAGTTGGAGTACCCCTCAAAAGTCTCCAAGTGAAGAAACTCTATTAACGATGAGAAGACCATTATCTCAAGAACGTATCTCAAGATATGAAGTATGAAGTACATGCCAAATATTGGCCCGAGAAAGGTCTCAAATCGTGAACCAAGTTATGCCAAGATATGAACTTTTTGATATCCCGAGAAGCAGTTTTAAGAGATTTTGTCCTTTAGCTAACTATTGATCAAATCGTCCTACTTTGCTTTCAGCCTAAATAAACTATCGAAATAAGTCCAAAAATGCATCTTCATGATCATTCTAAGACAAAAATAAAATATAAGAGATACACCTAGGAATAAGGGAGTTTAAGCATTTAATTAAGCCATGTGTGTAAGTGTTTGATTTGCTAACTTATAATAACAATGATCTCGTTTTTAAGCTTAGTTTGGGGAACGTGAAACTTGAGGGTGATGAATCTTCGCAGCACCGAAGCCCTAATGTAAGTCCTTGATCTCTTTGCAAGTTATTTCCATATAGCTATTTTCAAGTGAAAATGGTTTTCTATCCTTTTGATTACTTTAAAGTTTTGATTTCTCTTAGAACTTTAATTTTTGTTTAGTAGTATTTTAATAAGGCCAAGGTTGATTGATTATGAGGAAAGTGTAAATATGCTTTGTCACTAAGCATTGCATGAGGGCATGGCAATGGTTAAGTGTAGGGGATTTGATAGGTGTGAAAACAACCATCCTTTTACCACTTATTTCTGGCTAAAACAAGACCAAAACACGTATTTAATATCATTTGTTTGGAATTATGCGTGGTTTTTGTGTTTATTGTGTTTTCAGAGTCAACCGGATGAATATTGAAGAAAAAATGGGATTGCACGGGTTTTATCGAAGAAAAAGACTCAAGACGAAGTATATTTTCCAAGAGATGCAAAAGATTTGAAGTCATTGTGCCTATTTGAAGATTTAACGAAGAATAGAGCCAAAGATGGAAGATTCATATATGTCGAAGAACTCGAGTCTATTAAACAAAAGATTATAAGACGAGTTGGAATTATTCACCGACACTTCTCAAATTCCAAAGTCGGAAACGTTTATTTAAAGAAACGTAAAGACTAACGAAGAAAGAAGAAAAGAAGCCCAAAACCAAAGCCCATTCAGAAGACCATAATCACGCGCCTATAAATAGGACTTCACTTCACCATTTGGACACACTTAGTTAGTCTTTTGTTTTAGTTTTCATTTTTCTCTAGTTTTAAAGAGAGAAAGTTCTAAACTTTCTCTCACTAAATTTTTCTTTGTTTTCATCTTTCAAATTTTAAGCTTTTCATTAATCTTTGTACTTTGAGTTCTTTTAATTAAAAGTTTAAGTTTAAGTTTGTGTTCTTTAATCTTTTCCTACATTTCTTGGTTTCATTTTGCCTTTGATCTGAATTTTACAATCATACGGTTTGATTTCGTTTCATGTTTAAGTAGTTAAAAGATTCATCTTTTTACTTCTTTTTAAGCTTTTATTTGATTTAGGCTATAAGTTCTTTATGCTTATTAGCTTACTTCATGCTTTAGCTTATTGGTTTTTGGATTTCATCAAGTTTTTAGTCATTCAAAAGTTTCGTTTATAAAGTTTACGTTCTCATGATTTTAAAAGTTGTCAAATTTTAGCTTTTTTGAGTTATTTAAAGTTCCGGTTAAAGTAGCTTATTGTATATGCTTATTGAAGTTTCTGCTTATCACTATTCTCGGATTTATTTTGTATCCATCGCAACCCAAGGGTTTATACACATTCCAACGGTTGAGTGTTTTGATCGCAATAACCCTTAAGGGTTTTACTTTGCGATCGGTTGGTAATTCCCCCTTATTCCGATCTGGGTTGAGATCGCTTATTGCGATCGCATATTCCGACGGGACTAAGGTCCTTTTTAAGTCGAAACTCTGGCCAATTTTTTTTACAACATTCCGATCTGACATTGCGACAAAGGGTTTTTAGATATTCCGATCTGACTTTCCGATCTAGACATCATTCCGACAGCTTGATTTTAGTTATTCCGATGGTAACTTACATGAACATTCCGATGGACTCCACTTTGACATTCCGATGGGTTGTTTTAGTTATATTCCGATGCTTATGTCTTTGATGCATTCCGATAGAAATAATTTTCAATATTTCGATAGAACCAGTTTTTAAGTATTAGTTCAATTAAGTTTTCAAAGTATTCGTCCAATCTTTTCTTTACGTTTTCAAGCATTCAGTTGTAACTTGTCAATCTAGTTTAATCTTTTAAAACCTTTAATTTTACTCTTCGACAGTTACTTATTTTGTCATTAGTTCAAAATAGATAACCAAACCAAAACCTTTTTATTAACCAAGAACAAATCATTCCACTTAGAGCCGTGATCAATTCGAGGAGATACCGAGAACTAAATCTAGAACCCCATAGCAAATAAGTTGTATCAATTAAGCATGACATAAGTCTAGTACACATAAAATGTTCTAACTTAGAATCTTAAGACATACTTATACCAACCACGAATGATTAGTCAATAATTCATAAGAGACTACAAACCGATTAAAACCGTTCTTGATTATTTATTAACATATATACATGCATTGACAAGAAAGTAAAGGTTACGATAGGGGATATAAGAGCCACAATTAATTAATATGAGGTTTATCTAGCCCTTTACACTTACTTCAAACTCTATCATCTCTTGTTCTCCATAGTTTAAAATCTCAAATAATGAGACTAGTGGATGCTTAGCCTAATAAACCAATAAAGGTCTACATGGTTAAGGCTACTGGCTAGAGAATACTTAAAAAGAAAACTCGGGTTGAGTCAAAGTATCCATGGTGGGCCTAATATGTCAAAGATATCTAAACTTTTAAACCATATCCTTTATTATATTTTTTTCCTTTTTATATATTTTTGATGAAAAATAAAAGAAGAAATATATACAATGCAAATTGTGATATGCAAATGAAAAATGATTAATGCAAAAATTATGAATGCATATTTTAGGTGGCCAAAGTAGATCAAAATTTGAAAAATGTTTGAAAAAATTAATTTCCTAGTTATCATGAAGTCAATGACAAAGTTCTAGGTAAGGTCACTTCGGTAGAAGACCCCCCTACACTTAAGATAAACATTGTCCTTAATGTTTAAGAACTTATTATATTGATAACTTTGCTTAACCCAAACTAAGAAAAGATCTACTATAGTGAATCCATTTTAAGCACAATGTGGTTGAAAATCACAATAGTAACGAAGTGAACCCGATACAAGGGCCTCATCTATAAGCTCCAATGCATGCAATGAGAGAGAGAGCAACCCTACAAACATCAAGAAGAAAAAAGAGAGGCATCCCCCTACACTTCTTCTAAACTATATACCCTTATTCCTATCCTACCACACTCTAGTCTAAAAGATCTAAGCCTAGTTATTCAAGCTTGATTTATGGAGTCTCTAGCTCGACTCATCCCACACTTAAAAGTGTGGTAAAACAAGTTTTCAAGTATACAAAACTCCATAAATATCCACCCTGATCAAATACATAATTGTCATCCCAATTATAACACAATCCAACAAGTAACATCCCAAGAAATGGTGAAGTACGTGAGGTGTTGTTCTCTATAAATGTTGCCGATATTTTCTCCAAATGATGATGAGGTGATACTCTAAAATCTCCCACAAGTTTTCCTTTTATTGCATCAGGAGGATACTAAGTTGCCTTATCAATCTTTATACCAGGATCAAAAATCCTTTCCTTGATGGGAAAACAACAAGTGGTGATAGCCTTAGAAGATTCCCCCTTATATGTCATATCTTGAGAGAAAGGTTGTGGGATAATGGGTATCAACAAACTCTTGGAAGAAACCATCATGACTTGCTTTTCTTTGTCACTTTGAAAGGTTGAGGTGGAAAGAAGATAAGGTAAGGTGTCTTCACGCAATAAAGAATCTAGAAAGAGTATGTCTCCCTCCTTGTCAAAATATCCAAGAATGTACTCAAAAGGTGTATAAACCTCAAGAAACTCATCACCCTCATCCATGATAGAATCCTCCTTATCACCATAATCATCATAGATTGGTATGTCAAATATTGGTGACTCAACATGTATTTCCTCAAAACCAAAGCTAGTGTGATCATTGATGAGACTGCAATTATACATAGTCTCATCGTCAAATCGAGCTTAAAACGCTTAAAATATAACTATAATACCCAAAAATATGCTTGTGTTTGTTCATTGTGTATTTTAGGTATGGATATCATGAAATCAACAAAAGATCACAAGAATCAAGCAAAAACGAACACGGGAAACGAAGCCGCACAAAGAACCGGACCCGAATCATGAATTTTTATTGAAGTCCTTCAAGTTTTGAAGATTGGTAAAATTGGTCCTTCATCTTTTAAAGAATTGTCATATTATACCCTTGAAAATCTCAATTATTACATTTAGGTCCCTAATATTTCAAGATATTGCATTAATGGTCCTTGAAGAATGCATAATATGCATGTATAGCCCTTGGAATAGTTTTGCCAAAACTCTTGTGGCCAAAATAGAAGAAAAGAAAGTTGAATAACAAAGGGAAGTTGATTTTTGCATGTTTAAGCTTAAATGACAACCTTTTGGGAAAGCAGGGGTCACTTTTGCCTAGACAACCAAAGTCCGAACACCCTATCACCTCCTTACACGTCACCCACTCACAAACCTCAGCCAATCACCACACTCTTACCTTCCACATCACCCCTCCACTCACCTTAAACCTCTTTAGTATTTATATAACTCGTTTAAACGAGTTATTATAATATTACCCAAACAGCTTATTTCCCCTAATCCTAAATAAAACACACACACTCACACATACTTAAGAACATAAACCTTAAATTCCCTAATCCCCTAATTACTATCAATCAAACATCAACTCCCTCCAGATCCTTAATTAATGCCTATCCAACCAAAACCCATCACCCAAGCTTGTACCCCGTGACCTGTGTGGGTCCCTATGTGTGTCCCCTGTCTCACCAAATCGAGCAAAAGTCGAATCTGCATGCCAATCTACGATTCAGATACATTTCTTGGTCCCAAAGTATCATACCAACGTCTTGGGTGCACTCTTCATAGCTGGCAAATGGACAAAGATCACATGACAAGAATCCTTGACCAAAAAGTATTCAAAATTCGAAATTTCATGAGGGCATTTTAGGAAGTTCATTGATAAGGTTTTATGTAATCTAGAATGTTTATATTATCATTATAAAAGGGGAGCTGGCATGTAGCTTAACCCTTGTTCCAGTTTTTGTACACTTTTTTTAATAGTAATGAAAATGAAAATTTAAACATTATGCAATCACTGAGTTCCCTACTATTTTCTTAGTATAAACTTTACATTTTATGCAAAGTAGTTTAAGTTTACAAAGGTTTTACTTTTTCACAAATTATTTTCAGAAAATCTGTTTTTTTGAAGATTTTTTGATCCAAGGTGCAATCCTATGGGGTTTGTTGACGTGATAACCAATACAAATCCCTAGGATTGAAGCTTGTTACTCTTTTGTTAAATAGTATGTATTACAACATTTGTTTCAATTTTGGGTTTCCAAGATTTTTCAAAGATTTTCTAAAAATCTTTTATCAATTTTTTTATTTAACAGTTACTGTAGCATAAGCTCATCACAAGCCTGACAAGCTTGTGATAAGCTCATCACAAGCCTGACAAGCTTGTGATAAGCCCATACTACCTGTTTCTCTTGTATTGGTTGGCTTTGTGTGTGTAGGTGAAAACAACATAGGCACTATATTCATGGTTCCATTTTTTGAAGATATTTAGTTCTTTCTCTACAGCAACATCACAAAGCCAAAAGCATAAGCCCTAGCTTATTTGGAGAAGGCCTCAGCTGGCCTTTGTATTGTTTGGATGTAAACCATACCAGGTAAATGGCTTTAACCCTTCAAAGAAGTAAAGTTGTTATGAATTTTGTGCCTTTTTGTGAATTTTCTTGTATGTGTTAGTTTAGGCTTGAAATATGATCATTTATGTTAGTTACAAAGCAGGTTTTATTTAGTTTGGTTTAGATTTGCTAAGATTTGTTTGCAAAAAGTTTGATTCTAAAAACTTAAGGGGTGTTTGGGTTTGCTATTAATAGGGGATTAGTTGACATTAAATCTATTATTATCTTATTGTTAGTAGAAGTTGTTAATGGTACTTGGTTTTTAGTTGGGTAGAGTAAAAAGAGATTTGCATGCTATCAAGTGGTAAAAACAGGTCTAGATACTCAGCATCCCAAAACTAGGTGGTTTTTGTGATTTATTGTTTAATTTCTTGGAATCTGTTAGAATTAAGGTTAATATAGGATTATGTGTTGGTTATATGTGATTTGGTGAAGTTTTGAACAAGTTATTGGGTGTCTAAATTCGGCCTAGTGGTCATTTGCATCAGACCAAACCACCAGACCCCTACATAGTACATTAGGGACTGGTTTTGTGCTAACTTGGTGTGATTTTTGCTTTGGACCTTGTGATTTTATTGTTTACTTGACTCCCCACAACCCAACTGGTTGTAGGGATGCCTTTGTTTCCATGAAAAACCAAGTAACAAAGAAGTTACAAGCTAGAAACCCACCAGACCTCATTTTCTGCTTAGAGAAGTGGGAAGAAGTTTCCCACTAATACACGAGATTTTGTATGTAAAAAAATTATCGTCACAGTCTAATCGAATTGATTACTGGTTTAAGTGCGACTAGGTCGTCTTTTGGTGGGAAACAAATAGATTTGTCGTTGTAGTAAAGTAAATGTGCAAAACGTTAAAGTAAATGACGGATAATTAAAGCTAAAACAGATTAAAACGTAAATTGTGCAATATTAAATCTTTTTAAAAGTAAATGACGAGAAATTAAATGACATAAAATTAAAACTCGACACAAAGTAAATTAGACAATGTAATAAAAATGAAAATTTGAAAACTTAAACAATGCAAACTTAAAAATTAAACTAAGGCAAAATAATAAGACAACACCCCATCCATCGGAATCCCATCGGAATGCTGTCACAACAAAGCCGTCGGAATAGGATCGGAATGATGCTGTCAGAATGCACAAAAGTACCCTTGTCGGAATATGGTCAGAATCCACCTATCGGAATGATAAAAATCAAACCTATCGGAATAACTCTCACCTATCGGAATGTCAACAAACATGTCGGAATGTGTAATGTAATCCTGTCGTAATGTGGATCTATCAGAATATGGCTAGTGAAATTTCGGCAGCACTTCGTCGCAATAAAACCTTAAGACCCGTCGCAATATACGATCGCAATGAGTGAACGCAATCACGATCGGAATAAGGGGAAATACTCAAAACCCTATTCCAATGCAACGATCGGAATATTAGAAGAAGTTGTCGGAATCCAAGGTCCTTTGCGTATTCCGATGAAATTACAAAAACAAAAAGGAGAAAATAAGAAAAAACGAAATAAGCACTTTGACAATAAGGAAACACCAAAAACTTAATTAAAATAAAATTAAGTAAAACTAAATAAGCACAAATTTTAAAACTTTCAAGACACAAAATAAGCAAACTTTATAAAATGGACTTTAAAAAGATAAAACTTTTAATAAAACTTTAAAACTAATAAGCTAAATACAAAATAAGCCAATAAGTATGTCAAGCTTAAAGCTTAAATCGTATAAAAAGCCTAGATAAGAATAAAAAGATAAACTTATTAATCAAATAAGCAATAAGATTAAGCAAATTGAATGCTTAATCCGAATTAAAAAAAAATCAAAAACAAGAAAAGTAGAATGAGAATGATAATGAAAAGCTTCATTAAAGGAAAATAGAGATTCAACAACAAAATTAAAAGACTTACTTGAATTAAAGGCAAGAAATTAAAGGTGCAATACAAAATAATTAAATTGACAATTAAGTAAATGACATGAAAATTAAAATGTGCAAGTAATTAAAGGTGGAGAGCTAAGTTGTCAAATTAGCTAACACCTCCTAATGTGATATTAGGAGGGTATTTATAGGAGATTAGGGAAGTAAGCATGTGTAGGAAGCTTCCTTCTTTCTTTCTTTCTCGTCTTTTCGTCTTTTAAGTTCTTCGACTTTTTCGACTTTGTCTCGGGATTAATTAAACTCGTCTTGTAATTTCTTTATTAATTAGACTTGAGTTCTTCGACTTTATTAAACTTTCGTCTTTAGACTTTTTCTTCGATAAATCTTCTGAATAGGCCTTGGACTTACGTTCTTTTTGCATTCTTGATCTTTTGACTTCGTCTTTTGTCTTTTTCTTCGATAAAAGCCCGTGAAAGCCCGTGTTTTCTTCCCTTTTCTCATTTTGTCCTATATCACAACAAAAACACAAACCACGCATAATTCCGACATTTACGACATAAAATACACGTTTTGGCTTGGTTATTATTATAATTAAGTGGTAAAAGGATAAGTGTTTTCACACTTTATAAATCCCCTACACTTGACCATTGCAATGTCCTCATGCAATGCATTAATTACAAAGCAAGTTTTACATTTTTCATCATAATCAATCCTTCTTGGCCTTTATTAAAGAGATAGAAAATATTCAAAGGAAGAAATCAAGTAAAAAGATCAAAAACTTACCTTGGGGTTTTGGAATGTCATGAATGTTTATCACCCTCAAGTTTCACGTTCCCCATACCAAGCTTAAAAACGAGATCATTGTTATTATAAGTTAGCGAACTATCACAAACTCATGTGGGCTAATTATTTAGTTAGACTCCCTTATTCCTAGGTGTATCTCTTATATCTTATTGTTGTCTTGAATGATCACGAGGATGCATTGTTGACTTAGTTCAATAGCTATTTAGGCTGAAAATAAAGTGGGACGATTTAATCAATAGTTAGCTAAAGGACAAAATCTTTTAAAACTGCTTCTCGGGACCTTATAAAGTTCATATCTTGGCATAACTCGCTTCACGATTTGAGACCTTTCTCAGACCGATATTTGGCAGTGACTTCATACTTCAAATCTTGAGAGACGTTCATGAAATAATGGTCTTCTCTTCATAATAGGAATTTCTTCACTTGATGTTTTGAGAGATTCTTCATATTTGGACCACGACTTCTTCATTTTTCTCCAATCTTTATTTGGAATTTTGATATACAACGATCCGCCTCCTTTTAGGACTTGGATCTATTTATCCTCATACCTTGTTAGGGCCTTTTTGGATAGACTTCTCCATGATCTTTAGGGGAGTATTTGCTTTTCGTCGTGTATCTCGATCCTTCGTATTGATTTTTGATAAATGATTCTTCACATCACTTTGGATCTTTAGCAACAAAATGTAGCCCTCATGTCTTGTTAGGACCTTTTCGGACTCGCCAATCTTCGCATCCCGCTTCAATAAGTTATGCCTTGGCTATGAACTCTAATTAATACTGAGCAACTTTTAAACGATCTTGGGCTAGAAGCTAAGTAACTTTTCAAATCGTACAACCTTACTTATTGCAATTAAATTTATTAACAAGCAATGGGAGAAAAAGCTCATAATCAACTCACATAAACTCATGAAAGAATACCAAACTTATAATTGACTCTATCATCTCTCGTTCTCCATAACTTAAAATCTCAAGGAATGAGACTCGTAGATACTTAGCCTATTAAATCAAAGTTTTGGGTTTTCAAGTCGTCTATAGGATCTTGCAACTTCTTAGACTTTTTCAAGTTTAGAATTCGCATTTTAAAGTTCCCTTGATTAACGACTTTCTAGGATCAATTATAGGAACTTGCTAAAAGTTCTTGTTCTTAACCCATAAAAGTTAAGACTTTCGCGTTTTAAAGTTCCCTATATAAAAGCCTAGCAAAACTTGACTTAAACACGTTAAGGATACTAGATAGAGTAAACTTGGATAAGTAAACTCGGGTTGAGTCAAAAGATTCACAACGTTTAAAAGTTAAAACCATTTTATTAAAAATATATTCTAATGAAAGAAAATAAAGATAAGAAAGGGAAAACAACGAGGCCAAAATAGATCAAAAATTTTGAAAAATGTCGAAAAATCAATTTTCCGGTTAAAATGAGGATAAATTCATGGAAAAGAGCACTTAACTTCGATAGAAGTCCCCCCTACACCTAATATAAACATTGTCCTCAATGTTTAAGCATGTGGAAGTAAACTCCCCTACACTTAGGACATTGTACATGTTGTTTAAATCTTGTTTAGGAGAGGACAACTAAAGTGATTCCTATTTTAATTTTGAAGAATATAAAATAGTGAATCAAAGGAGTTTAGGATAGAACCGGGAAGACGGGTACACGGGATCACGGTTCGCCAAAAGGCATCAAGAATGGATCTTTGAAAGCTCGAATCCCTGCACATGATAAGAGAGAAAACAACAAACACATACTAGGGTCTCCCCCTACACTTATTATAAAAACAAAAAAAAGGATAGATACTGCGGGTTACCTCCCGATAAGCGCTTGTTTTTGTTAACCGAGTCGTGAGCCTGACTCGACCTTGATTAGCATAGGAAGAAGCTTGAAACATATCCACCGGGATCAAATACATGGTTTTCGTCCATCAAATAGCACAAGCTTAAGGCGAACAAGGCAAGCCAAAGAAAACTAGGCAAGGTTCCCTTAAGCAGTTGTTGAGCACGGTGGTAGCAAGGGTGATGAGGTGCAAGCATATCTCCATGGTTTCAAAAATCATTCCTTTTATTGCATCAGATGGATACTGAGATGGCTTAAAAGTTGCGATACCAGGATCGAACACCTTTTCCTTTAGGAGAAAATAACACTCAGGCTCAGTAGACCTTGAAGAAGATCCGCTCATAAATCGCAAAATCTCATCCTTAGAATGAGGATAAAGAGGTGTCAAGACATAAGTACTGCGGATATCGGTGTCTTCCGGCTTCTTCTCCTTTGAAACGGGTTTCTTCATATCCAAAGGAGGATAAAGACCAAAATCAAAGTCCAAAGGAGGAGAATCACTCTCATTTGGGAAGTAAGTGTTGAGAAAAGTAGAAAAATCTTCCTCAAATGAGTAGTCATCCAAAGTAGGATCAAGTATTGTTTGCGGAGGATCTTCATCAAAAGTAGGAGTAAGGTCATCATGTGAAGAATCACTCGAGAGAGTATCGACATCCTCAAAATCATCATATGTTGGCATGTCTGGATACTCTGAAACAAAAGTATCATAATCATCCCCATCGGAACTAGAATCATCATCATAGTCATCATAGATCGGTGGAGAATCATAAATTGGTGCGGGATCTAAATTAGAGAGAGAATCATCCACATCATCTTTGAACAGTGGATTATCATAGCAAGAATCGAAAAGAGGATTTTTACAGACGACAAAATCATCAAGCACATTAATCATATTCGCTGATTCTCTTCCATTTGATTTGGTTGTGATCTTCCCCATTTTAAAAACTTGTGCCTCATTCCCGACTCTTAAGATTAACTCACCTTCGGAAACATCGACTAAGGCTTTTCCGGTTCTCAAGAATGGCCGACAAAGTATTAACAGAATACGAGGGTCCATTTCATAATCAACAACAACAAAATCGACCGAAAAAATGAAGGTACCAACTTTAACAAACACATCTTCGGCAATACCAACAGGGTAAGCGAGAGTGCGATTTGCTAGCTCAAGAGTCATCTTTGTTGGTGTAAGGTCGGGTAATGATAACTTTTTCCTAACACTTAAAGGCATCAGATTTATACTTGCCCCGAGATCGGCTAAGGCAGTAAATTCTTCGGTTTGGTTAAAATTACATGGTAGCACAAAACGACCGGGATCTCCAAGTTTTTCCGGAAGTTCTTTAAGAAGGACTGCATAACAGTTTTCATTCAATCGAGTATTAACAAACTCGGCCATCTTCTCCTTCTTATTAAGAAATTACTTAAACATCTTAACAAATTTAGGCATTTGGGCTAGAGCTTCAACAAGGCTAAAGGTGATGGTCAGTCCCAAAATCTTCTTCAAAAAGTTTGACACTTGAATATCATCCTTGGTGAGCAATTGGTACTTGTCTAAGCGAGAAGGATAAGAGATATTGGGTTTAGTTGGTGTAGGTGTAGCAGGTAAAGGTTGAGGTGTTGAAGTTGTAAAGGTGGAAGGTGGGGTTGGTGAAGGGTTCTTCTTGGGTACTTCTTTATTAAGAGGTGGAGACGGTAATCGAGAACTAATAGTAGGCGGGATAAATGATTGTGGAAGAGGTGTAGATAGAGTAACTTGAGGAGGGATAGATGGTCCTACTAAAGTTGCTCCACTACGTGTAGTAATATCACTCACATTCGCTCTTGGGTTGGTGACGGTATTAGAAAGAAGAGAGCCCGAAGTAGAGGGTTGAGTACTTGGAAAGAAACTAGCCATCATATTCTTCAAATCATTCGTTTGATTGCTAAAAGAAGTTTGCATATCATGTCGAAGCTCGGTTCTAATATCATTCCCTTGCTTAGTGATATCTCCTTTCAAGTTAATGATTTGGCTTTGCAGATTCTTGATTTGCTCTCCTTGGGTCCTCATGAAAGTTTCCACATCTTGATTAATAGGTGGTGCTTGTTGAGCGGGTGGGTGATAAGGATTAGAAGCTCGAGGTGGGTTTGGGTTGCTTCTATTGTATTTGTTGGGGTTGTGGTTTTAAGGAGAAAAATCGGGTGACAGAAAGTTGTTAGAACGGTAAGTTAGCAAGTTACGATCACCTTGAGGTCGGGCTTGGTAGTTTTCTGTTGAATAGTTACCATAAGCCGCATACACGTTTTCCGGATTGTCATGAGTAGAAGGAAAATCAGTGTATGAATGAGGAACCCGGCAAATCTCACAAGAAATTGCAAAATCTTTAACTTGTTGTTGTTGATTTGTAGCCAAGAGTTGCATATTTTTGCTCATTTCGACCATTGTGCGAGTCAATTCGGTGATATCAGGGTTTGAAGAAGTAGAAGAAACACTGACTCTCGGGTTTGATCTTGAGGAGCGGATGAATCCCAATTTTTGTGATGAGTAGTCATGTTCTCTATAAGCTCTCTACACTCCTCATGTCTTCTTTTCATAAATGTGTCACCGGCGGCTGCATTAATCGTGTCCCGATCACGAAAAGTTATACCATTGTAGAAAGTATCAATCAAAGTAACAGGGAGCATGTTATGGTTTCGACATTGATCAATCAAAACATTATATCGTTCCCAAGCATCAAAAAGTGATTCATCGGGTTCTTGAGTAAATCCACTAATTTGATTTCGAAGGCTCGTGATCATGGATGGTGGAAAGTAGCGCGACAAAAAGCGTTGAGTCATCTCATCCCAAGTATGAATTGAATTCTTCGGAAGTTGATCAAACCATTTTTCGGCATGGTGGGATAAGGTGTGTGGAAATAGGTGAAGGCGAAGAAAATCCATGGTTATACCGGGCAACTTCCTGCTTTGAGTAACGGTAATGAACTTGTCGAGGTGTTTGTTGGCATCATCATCCGGCAATCCGCGAAATGGACAAGTGTTTTGAAATTGTTAGATCATGTGATGCTTCAACGAAAACTCTGGAGCCGTGATTTGCATCGGCGCAATCAGTCCTCCGTTTCCATTCATCGTAGTTTGACACAGCTCCTCCATCGTTCGAAGGTCGGGTGGGGGAACATTGTTGTTATTATTCATGTTGGGGTGGGGTGGATTATTGTTGTTGTGCACACCAACCATATCTAAATCTTCACGAGTCTCGGGCTCATAATAAGATGAAGATCTAGTACGCATACACCTGCAAAAGCAAAAGAAAAAGATACCAAAGAAATAGAGAATATATATGTACTTGTAGAAATAAAAATAAAAATCTTTTTGGATTTTTGAAAATTTTTAATTTTTATGGATTTTTGAAAATTTTTAAGCAAGAAAAATAACGCTCACGAGTGAACGGATCCCAAAATTCAACGCGTCTCTCACAGAAAACCGTTAATCTTAACAAAAAGAGCCGGCAGCGGCGCCATTTTAATATCTAGATTTTACTTAGTTATAAAAGATTTATCGTCGTTCCAGTCTTTTCGAATTGACTACTGGTTAAACGTGTGACTCAGTCGTCTTTTGGTGAAAAGAAATAGATTGGTCGTTGTAGTAAAGTAAAATTGCAAGACTTTAAAGTAAAGGACGGCTAATTAAAACTAAAACTGATTAAAACGTAAATTGTGCAATATTAAATCTTTTTAAAAGTAAATGACCAGAAATTAAATGACATAAAATTAAAACTCGACACAAAGTAAATTAGAAATGAAATAAAAATGAAAATTTTAAAACTTAAAACAATGCAATCTTAAAAATTAAACTAAGGCAAAATAATAACACAACACCCCATCCATCGGAATCCCATCGGAATGTTGTCACAACAAAGCCGTCGGAATAATCCGTCGAAATAGGATCGGAATGATGCTGTCGGAATGCACAAAAGTACCCCTGTCGGAATATGGTCGGAATCCACCTATCGGAATGATAAAAAACAAACCTATCGGAATAACTCTAACCTATCATAATATCAACAAACCTGTCGGAATGTGTAATGTAATCCTGTCGGAATGTGGATCTATGGGAATATGGCTAGTGAAATTTCGGTAGCACTTCGTCGCAATAAAACCTTAAGACCCGTCGCAATATACGATCTCAATGAGCGATCGCAATCACGATCGGAATAAGGGAGAAATACTCAAAACCCTATTCCATTGCATCGATCGGAATATTAGAAGAAGCTATCGGAATCCAAGGTCCTTAGCGTATTCCGATGAAAGTACAAAAACAAAAAGGAGCAAATAAGCAAAAACGAAATAAGCACTTTGACAATAAGGAAACACCAAAAACTTAATTAAAACAAAATTAAGTAAAACTAAATAAGAACAAATTTTAAAACTTTCAAGACACAAAATAAGCAAACTTTATAAAATGGACTTTAAAAAGATAAAACTTTTAAGAAAACTTTAAACTAATAAGCTCAATAAAAAATAAGCCAATAAGTATGTCAAGCTTAAAGCTTAAATCGTATAAAAGCCTAGATAAGAATAAAAAGATAAACTTTTTAATCAAATAAGCAATAAGATTAAGCAAATTGAATGCTTAATGCGAATTAAAAACAAATCAAAAACAAGATAAGTAGAATGAGAATGATAATGAAAAGCTTGATTAAAGGAAAATAAAGATTCAACAACAAAATTAAAAGACTTACTTGAATTAAATGCAAGAAATTAAAGGTGCAAAACAAGGTAATTAAATTGACAATTAAGTAAATGACATGAAAATTAAAATGTGCAAGTAATTAAAGGTGGAGAGCTAAGTTGTCAAATTAGCTAGGGTATTTATAGGAGATTGGGGAAGTAAGCATGTGTAGGAAGCTTCCTTCTTTCTTTCTTTCTCGTCTTTTCGTCTTTTAAGTTCTTCGACTTTTTCGACTTTGTCTCGGGATTAATTAAACTCGTCTTGTAATTTTTTCATTAATTAGACTTGAGTTCTTCGGCTTTATTAAACTTCCGTCTTTAGACTTTTTCTTCGATAAATCTTCAGAATAGGCCTTGGACTTCCGTTCTTTCTGCACTCTTGATCTTTTGACTTCGCCTTTTGTCTTTTTCTTCGATAAAAGCCCGTGAAAGCCCGTGTTTTCTTCCCTTTTCTCATTTTGATCCTAAATCACAACAAAAACACAAACACGCATAATTCCGACATTTACGACATAAAATACACGTTTTGGCTTGGTTATTATTATAATTAAGTGGTAAAAGGATAAGTGTTTTCACACTTATTACCCATTGCTAGTGTTCTTGTTCCCACTGCTGGGCTAAAAGACAAAGTGCCAAGAGGTGTCACTATCAGATTCTCATTTTTTTTGTCTCTAGTGCTTAATTTTAAGTTTTTTTTAGTTTTTTAATTTTCCCCTGTTTTGTTGATTTATTTTATGATTTTTCATAAAGTTTGTTTTTAAATTACTGTTCATTTAGTATTTTTTTTATTTAATTCCATTTTAATTATTTTTTATAAATCTGTTTTTTGTCTTTTAGTAAAAAAAGATTACTGTTCACTCTTTTTCTCTATTTTTTAGATTTAATTTTAGTTTAATTAGGTTTTTAATCAAATTGTTTTGTCTTTTAGTGAGAAATATTACTTTTTTCAAACTTTTTAATTTTTATATTGATTAGTAATATAAATTAGGATTTTTTTTAAACAGTAAGTTTATTTTAGCATTATTTTATTATTTTTAATCATTATTTTAGTTTAAAAAGTGTTTTAGCTTTAAAAAATTAGAAAAATAGTTTTTAAAATTTAGGAAAAATACTTTTTAGTCTTTAAATAATATTAGTGAGATATTAGTTTAATAAAATAATATTTTGGGCTTTTTTAATTATATTTAATTTTAGGGCTTTAATTAGCATTTAAAATTGAATATTTAATTAATAAAAGGTTTTAAAATATATTTATTGAGTTTTTATTCTTATTTATATTATTTTAGACTTAGTTTTCATTTTTATTTAATTTTTAGCTTAAATTTTTAGTTTCGTCACGTTTTACGTATTTACGTTCGCGTTGTACGTCATTACGTCATATTGTAATCGTCGTAGATCGTCTTTTATTTTTCTTTCTCTAAACCCAAAAATGACACTAATCCAAACTTTGATTTTCTATAATTGGCACACAAATCATACACCTCCTTCGAGAACGAACTCGCACTTATTCGGTTTCGCGTTTTTCCTAAAACGTGAGATTTAATACTTGCCCGCGTTATACGTCTTTTTCCTAAAAGCGTATATTTTTACCTACATCAATTTTTGGCGCCACTGCGGCGGAGGTGTTTTTGAGTTGCCATTATTATTATCGTATTTGTGTGAGTGGTGCGTTTTTGCTTTTCAATTTTTGGAAAACGTAAATATCGTACATACTCATTTTTGTTATTTTTCTCTAGTATACTATAATATCCAAATAAATCGTGTTTAATTTTCCTAAATAAAACACAAATCTATCATTTTACTATATTGTAGATATATTGGTTTTTGTTTTCTTGTGAATATTATTAATATATTGTACTACATATCACAATAAATTTACAATATCTCCAAAAGCGTGAAAACGCAACCTTAATTGGGATTTCATCACTCAATTATTGTATTCGAATCTAAAGAAAAAGTTTAAACTCAAATAGATAAATACTTTCGTGAGGCTTAATTTCAATTAACACAAACTATAAGGTGGGTATAAGGCGGTTGTATTTCACGACCTAAGGGAAAAGGCTCTTAAGTGCTTCGCGTCGCCTCGTTTCCCCCGCTTGCTTGTGCGTGCTTTGAGAAAGAAGGCTAATCGAGGGTTTTCCGCCCAAGTATTATCTACGTATACTATATTTGCTTGTTTTCAAGATTAAGCCCTCTTGAACGTTTTGGTGTTCCACCAACGTTCTAAAGTCATCGAAGGCGTTCACTCCACGTGATCGTTTTCATTCTTTGAGGCTCCTTTAATCGAGAAATCAGTTTGAGGAGAGATTTCTAGATTTGAGTCTACGTAATACAAAAAAAAAAAATTAAAAACGATCAAAAACCAAAAAAAATTGATAAAATCGAAAAAAACGCAAAAAGAATCTTCTTTGCTACCCCCATTCTACGCTTAGTGCATGCGCACTCAATCGAAGGATTATTCTAATTCTAGCGACGCTTCGAATCGACGCAATCGTAATCAAAGGAATCGACGACGTAGACGAGAATTAGAAACCGGCGTTCCTAATATCGTTGTTGAAGAGACCGTAGACCAGATGGCCGACAATCGT
This sequence comes from Glebionis coronaria, assembly GCA_025667525.1. Taxonomy (NCBI): domain Eukaryota; kingdom Viridiplantae; phylum Streptophyta; class Magnoliopsida; order Asterales; family Asteraceae; genus Glebionis; species Glebionis coronaria. The sequence goes on along the minus strand of CM046882.1, from coordinate 277,910,699 downwards.
TCGATGATGGAATTACTCCAAGCGCCCACCGAGGGTTATGGAGACGTGATCGTAATTCCCGCTATCGAAGCGGAGAATTTTGAGATTAAGAGCGGAATTCTTTCGTCAATCCAAGCTACGAAGTTTCGAGGTCGTGAAGCCGATAATCCTCATGACCATATTCGGAATTTTGATCGTTATTTGGCCACGAGCAAGTTTAAGAACGTCGACACCGATGTCGTCAAGCTTAGGCTTTTTCCGTACTCTCTCGATGGTGCCGCCAAGGATTGGTACGAGAAAGAGCCACCTAACTCTATAATTACGTGGAAGTATCTCGTTTCCAAATTCGTTAATCATTTTTCCCACCGTCTAAGACGATGTTTTTCAAAAACGAGATTACGAGATTTGAACAAAAGCCGAATGAATCATTTAGAGACGCGTGGGATCGTTTTAATGAATTGCTTAGACAATGTCCTCACCATGGATTTTCCGAGTTCCACCAAATCGATACGTTTTACAACGGTCTTAGTTTTCAAGAACAAGATTCGTTGAATTCCGCCGTCGGTGGCAACTTTTTGTGTAAAACTCCGAAAGATGCATTAATGATTATCGAGAATCGATCCAAGGTTTACCAACTCCGCAACGCACCAAGTGTTGCCAATGTCGCCAATGTTAGTGTTAGCCTCAAAATAATGAGTCAAACAAGAATGTTCGGTCATAGGTTTCTATTGTAATATTTATTAGAACGTTGTAATAGTTAGTTAAATAGTCGTGGTTCACGGGCTTAAATTTAAGCTACTTAAAGCCCAAAAGACAAGCCCGGTCCAAACAATATAGCCCATTATGGTTACATGTAAGCCCGACTATATAAAGCCCTTCCTAGCATGTTAGGAAAGGTGGATGATCATTCGTAACTCTAATTTTCTCTAATCTAATATTCACTAAGTTAATCATCTTCATTCTCTCACTACTTTCTCTCACTACTTTCTCTCTCTAAATTTCATATCTTTTCCATCTCATTTCTTAATCAATTATCATATTATTTGGGACAACAATTGGTATCAATCGCCATGGGGTAGATTCGTGTTTAGTTTGTGCTTTTTCATATTTTGATTCATGTGATTTTCTCCTTTGAATCATTTCGTCTCAAAAAGGTTTTTGTGTTTATCATTTTCTTGATTCGAAATAATTTTTAATCATCCAGATTATAGGAGTCTTGGTTTGATTCTTGAAAAGTTTGAACAAAATCAAGTTTTTGGAAAGTTTCGTTTTGGGTTTTGATATCCGGAATAAGAGGGTTTTATCATTCCGGATAGTGTGCTGTTGGTGAAGATTCTGGATAAGCAAGGTTGTCTCGTTATCCGGAATATAAGGGTTTGTCAATTCCGGATAAGATAGCGACTTCTCGTTTTCAGGATAAGCTAGAAGATTTGATTCTGGATAACAAGCAGGAGAACATAATCCGGATAAGCATAAGAAGTGTTTTTCCGGATAAGCATAAAAAGTTTATATTCCAGATAAGTAGGTGTTAGTGTTATTCCGGATAAGATATAGAATTGTCTATTCCGGATAAGAACTTGGACATAGTATTCCGGATAACCACTCTGATTTATTCTGGATAAGCAACAGATAGTAATATTCCGGATAAAGTGTTCGTGTAATATTCCGGATAAGAGTGAGTTCACGTATTCCGGATAAAGGGAATTACATGCATTCCGGATAAGAGGACAATTGTTTATTCCGGATAAGCACGTTTTTCTGGATTCTGGATAAGCAATTCTTGAAGATTTCGGACTTGTTGCTGCTGTGGATTTCGGATAAGCGGACAATCGAGTATTCCGGATAAGCCACGGAAGACTAATTCTGGATAAGCAAAGGAAGACCACCAGTATTCCGGATAGGACGAAGATCCATTATTCCGGATAAGAAGAATAACAATTATTCCGGATAACAGGAAAAACAATTATTTCGGATAAGAGAAACACAAAGATTCTGGATTAGCATCAATTATGTGATTCCGGTTAACCCATCTAACAATACGCCGGATAAGAAACGGGATATCATTTTTCCGGATAAGCCTAAGGAGAATTCCGGATTAGAAAAAGCAGAAAACATTCCGCATAAGAGAATGTTGAAACATTCCGGATAAGCTAAGTATTGAATCATTTCGGATAAGGATAAGGGTTTTCACAATTACTTCAAGTTTCAACCACAATCTTCTCACAATTTCATCTACTTAAGATCTTATTCACTTCACATCATTTTTGAGATGGATTCTACTCAAGAGTATCGTGTCAACAACAATATCATGGTAGCGGGTAACAAAGAGAGACCACCAATGCTTGTGTCTGGTCGGTATGCTCAATGACAATCACGTTTCATACGATATCTTGATACAAGACCTAATGGTGATGCCTTGAGGAAATGTATTACTCATGTGCCATATGTTTTCAAGAAGATCTCAATTCCTCTAAGACCAGCCACTGATACTACTGATGTAGTTCCCGCAAGTGAACGTGACGAAACAAGATCCGATCTCACACCTGAAAATTGTGCTTGGCATGATGCGGAGAAGGAAGCCATATATATGGTTTTAAGTGGGATTGGAGATGATATTTATTCCACGGTTGATGCATGCCCTACAGCACATGAAATGTGGACTGCTATTGAACGCTTGCAACAAGGAGAATCACTCAACAAACAAGATGTCAAAACAAATTTGTTTTGGAATTTTGGCAAGTTTACTTCAAGGGACGGAGAATCAATTGACTCGTACTACTCCAGGTTTTATAAGATGATGAATGACATGACAAGAAATAATCTGCAAGTCTCCACCATGCAAGTCAATGTCCAATTTCTTCAACAACTTCAACCCGAGTGGACACGATTCGTTACTTTAGTCAAACAACAAGAAAACTTAGACGAGGTCTCATATCATCGACTCTTTGATATCTTGAAGCAGTTTCAGAATGAAGCAAATGAGATTCGCGTTGAACGTGTTGCCAAGACGGCTAATCCACTTGCTTTAGTGACTACAACTCAACATGTTCAAGGTCATTACTCTCGTGCTCCTAAGTCATATTCCACTACATCATCTTCACCACGATCTTCTACATCATCTAAGTCTTCATCATCCACAAGATCTCGAGGTAAAGTGCCAAGAGCACTGTAACTCCCCCAAATTCCGGTCATAACAGCGGAAGGGTCATTGGGTGTTACTATCATGGTTCAATCTCATAATCATAGAAAACGGCTCAAAACAAGTCGTTTTAATAAACATCCATTCATTTTCATTCAATAAAAGTACAATTTCATACACGGTCCTAGATAACTTCAAGTTTACAAAACCTAGTAAATGGTAAAAATTATTTGAATGGATATAATTTATAAAATCGGGCCAAAACATTTCAAATAAGCAAGCTTCACGAAACCGCCTTCCTCGAGTGCCTTCCCAATGGACCTGAGATTAAACATGTTAAAAAGTCAGCAAAATTTGCCGAGTGAATCTATAGAGTTTAATTCAAATAAAGAGAACACAAGTATTCAAAATAACCTTCCATGGTTAATAATTTATCAAAGACAATTATGTTGTACAGACATAATTATCGTGTCATTACATAAGTCTCGTGACATTGAACGTTAACATATATTATTTTAGCCCACCACACCTAGCCAAGTGCGTATGTTTCTCTTATACAATGCATCCGATGTTTCATTACTAGTGCATCACAACACCACGCGATAGCTAGTCACGACCGGACTGGGCGTCACCCCGGTAGATCTATCCATAGCATTAGCGTTACTTCGACTAACAATTCACGATTCATGGGTCTTTTAAGGCTAAACAAACTTATGTAATAACTTTCATCTAAACATACAATCGGGTTCCTTGTGTTCAATTTTTAAAACAAAGAGGGTTTACCACAAATTCTCGTTGCGTCCTTCATTTATAATAAATGCTTTTCCAATAAGTAGGGTTTCCACAACTTCTCGTTGTACCCTTTATTTTAATAAAACAAGCATGTTATCCCCACGCGGGTTTTATAAAACAAGTAAACATGTTAAAAGCGAGGCTATAGACTCACCTTAGCCAATAGCAGAAATGAGACGATCGCCGACGATTAGTGATGCCCGTTTAAACACGAAAACCGCAACCTACCAAATAAGGCGCGTTCGTCAATAATCGACTCAAGTATAAATCATACTTAAATAATATAAAAATCAAAATTACAAAACCAAGACAATCCCGAAAAAATATAACGATACAAGTGTTATTCTATACCCCTTTATCCAACACTATTCTTTTAAACAGTGACACTCTTGGCATTGACCCGTCATAAGACGCCAAGTCAACGCAAGTCAACTTATCATTTTACTTCCCTCGGACCGGTAACTAAGTCATTTATATAATGACTTAACACTTGAGTAAATCACCATGTCCAATGGCGAATACTCAACTCACGCTACATAATTATTGAACTACGTGTCCAAAATACCAAACAGCATGTATACTCCAAATGTACACACCAATCTACCCTATCTACACTTGTCCAATTTTGACGAAAATTGGTCACAAACTCACATATAATATGAAGAAGACTCAGTTCAAGTTTCATTCAAAAATATTACTTCTAAGACCTTCTGCCCGACACACCTTCGTGTCATAAAAACCGGACAGATTTACGTCTTCAACTCGTAAAACCATTTTGACATATCTAAACAACTCCATTTATAAAACCGACACTCGGGTTTGAAAATAAACTCATGACCTGGGGTTTAGACTCCAACATCAGTCCTTGAACATTTTCAAAACTCATTCTATAGTCCCCGAGATTCGATCCAAATATCGACAACAATTTCCGGATTGTGCCGATACCCGTCTCCCGGTACACAAATACTAAAACTGTTGTAACTTCGCACTCGTTTGGAGCTAGAAGCTCTATCTTTTATCAAATCGAAGATAACGAAATTCTCTACAACCCTATATCATTAGTTTAACCATTTTCTAACAGTAAGGTAGCCAAAATTGGCCCTGAACCTACTGATCTAAAAATACAAGTTAAAAATCACATTACATCAACATTTTGACCCATTTTAACAATTTGTATACTCCTAATATCATCTATCAATCATCTTCATCAAATCATCTAACCTCTAACATTCTTAAACTTAATCTAATAAAAATCAAATATATAAAAATAATACATGCAACATCATCCCACTTCAAATATAATAATAATAACAACATTTTTAACCATAAAAATGGATCAAACAACATATTCTTCACTAAAATTTGAAAAGAAAAATTAAGTGAATGCATGTGGGAAAATTTTGTACCAAAATGATCCTCTTGAAATTTCCAAGATGGGTCTTGAATTAGATTTGGGAGATTCAAAGTAGGAATTGAAAAAAATTTGATGAATGGTGATGAGGGGTGGACGGTTTAAAGAGAGAAAGAAAGAGGGGTTTGAAATCTTTTTATAAAAATGAATTTATAATATAAAATAGATAGTGGAATTTTAATATATATAGTGGGGTGGATGGGTAGATTTTGCCAATTTGCAATAATTTTGGTCCAAAATGCAATTAAATAGTTTTCAAGGTTGAAAATATAAATTGTAAATTTTGAAAATATTTACGAGGCTTGGGTTTCGTAAAAATATTTTTCAAAAATTAAAACGCTTCATAAATGTAATAATATAACTTCGACACGACTTAAAATGTAATTAAATCGAAAACGTCGAAAATATTAATTATCGAGACAATCGATAATAAAACGTAAATTTTGGGGCATCCGTCGGTATCGTGATCATTAGTAGTTCTCGTCATTCGTTAAAACGTAAAACACGAGAAATAAAGATTAAATATAATAAATACAATAAAATCATTCGTATGATAATTTGAGAATATAATATCGATACTTAATGTATTTCTTGTGGGTTTTCCTCTAAACGACATTATTACGTTAAGTTTCAAGCTATAACCTTCTCGGTTAGCCGATAATTTAATATTCTCATTAAAGTAAACATATAATACTTACTAGTCGAGATTAAAATATCGACCTGAAATTGACGGATTGTCACATTATCCCCACCAAATTGGGATCTTCGTCCCGAAGATCAACTTGCGTTCTTCCTCGATCGCTCGTTGAAATCAAAGGTTTAAACGTATTTTGGTCCTCGTCTTGAGTTCCATCACACGTACAATAGGAATTCGACTTTGCTTCGGTTGTCTAAATTCCTCATCGATAATATCAACAGGTACTTTGATGAAATGCAACTTATCGTCGATTCAAACTTCATCAAGAGAGATAATAAGATCTTCGTCCGGAAGAAATTTCTTTAGGTTCGACATATGAAAAGTATTGTGAATTCCTTGTAGCTCTCGAGGTAATTTAAGTTTTCATGCCATCGGACCTATCATCGATATCATCTCGTATGGTCCAAACTAACGGGGACATAACTTCCCACATTTTCCAAAATATATATAACACCTTTTTCATGGTGATAACTTGGCATAACTTTTTCACCTAACTCGAATTTCAAAGGTTTTCGCTTCACATCGTCATAACTTTCATGTCTACTACGAGCAGCTAACATACGACTCTTAAATAGCACGATCGATTTATTTATCGAAATAAAATGAGCAGAGTCAATCAATCAACATTGACACAAATCGATTCATATTCAGACTGAGTTTTCGAGAGCTTAACAATGAATCCATTGTAATTTGCTCCTACCTCATGAATGATAACGAATAACACAATCGTAATCACTTAAAGGCTAATTTACCTCTTTTATTCCAGAATACATTGTAGGCTCTTACTATCGGTGCATACCGTACATTTGTGTCATACAATTAATGTCTCAATAGACGAAGAGTAAAATCACCGCACTCAATTACAAGTCATGGGTTGTGTAGTTTCCTCATTCTTCCTAGGTTTCCTACAAGCATACACAAGTCAAAACAGCTCCAAATCATATAGGAGATGTATCACGATCAACAACAAAACCTTTAGTTCTTTCAGGTAACGATAGGATCGGCGTGTCGCAGAGTTTTCTTTTCATGGTTTGAAAAGATTTCTCTTCATCATCGCCCCACTCATACGGTTCATTCTTATTAGTTAGCTTAGTTAATGGTTTTGATATCAAAGGGAATCCTTCAATAAACCTTCAGTAATAACCAGCCAAACCTATAATTTGTCGTACTTCAGTTGGAATAGTTGGAACATTCAAATCTTCGATGGCTTCGTTTTTCGCAGAATCAACAGGTATGCCACTTTTGTCAATCACATGACAGAGAAGTTGTACAGAAGTAAGACAAAAATCACACTTTAAGAATTTTGGGTACATCTTTTTGTTCTTTAAAAAGTTTCAAGATAATCCCTAAGTGTTCGGCATGTTCTTCCTCGCTCTTCGAGCAGATTAGAATTTCATCAATGAAAACAATCACGATATTATCAAGATACGACTTGCACCTACAATTCATTAAGTCAATGAATATAGCATGTGTACTGGTCAAACCAGAAGGCATAACCCTAAACTCATAATGATCATCACGAGTTCTTAATGCCGTAATAGGAATATATCCCTCGTGTATGCGAAGTTGATGGTAACTAGAACGAAGATCAATCTTGGAGAAAACACCAGAATTTTGGAGAAAACACGAGAGTTTTAAAGTTGATCAAATAGATCATCAATTTCTTGGAAGCGGGTAACGATTCTTGATCGTTAGCCTATGAAGCTCTCGGTAATCGATACACATACGAAACGAATCATCTTTCTTCTTAGCGAATAGAATAGGAGTTCTACAAACTGACGAGCTCGGTTGAATAAAACATCTATCAGATAGTTCTTAAAACTGCACAAATAATTCCTTCAGCTCGGATGGTGCTATTACATATGGCTCATGTGCCATAGTTGCAGCACCAGGATTTAGATCAATTAAGAATTCTAGTTGCCTTGGAGGCGAAAAACCTGGAAAATCTTCCAGAAACACACTTCGGGATGGTCACGAATGACTACAATTTCACTACTCACTTTCTTTACAATTCCTTCTACGATACCTAAGCCATGAATGATCCACAACCTTTTTCGATATACTTACGATCTCTAATGCACGAAAAGAATTTTCAATTTGGAATTATTTTCCCTTCAGTAACCTCATCAGCCTTGCCTTGAATTATGTGTCCCATGAGCTAATAAGCCCTGAAGACAGCTTCACAAATAGAAATTGGCTTAGAAGAAGTCACATCACCGCGTATACTCTTGGTCAACCGTGAATATACTGCTTGACCTTGACGGTTCGGGTTCCATAATTCTTGGACATAAAGGAGTCAACTTATGGAAACACTTGATATATCTACCAATGTTAGTTCCCTTCAGTTTCAGATTGTACAACACTTGCTCCATACTTTGGAAATACTTCAAGGACAAGCTCCTCAGTTAACTGTTTCCTCACCTTAGTCCATGGTGTCCCATAAGTAACGATACCTATGGAAGCAAGTCTGCCATCCCACCAAATTAATGCACGACCTTGGAGAGTAGCGATTTCAAACTGTACCTTATCCTCCTGATTAGGGTCACTGATTCGAAAGAATGACGCCAGCTTTCAACAACTGACACCATCCTCCATCATCTTTAGTCCCCTAAAGAGTCTACGGTTTGCACTTAACAAATGAAGTGTAGTTATAGCCTCTAACTTCGGGCACATTTGTTCCATCCGTACCACGAACATTATCGGCTCCAGCTTCAGCTCCACCGGTTCCAGTTCCACCATTTTTTAGCTTCAGCTCAAGATCCATCAGTCATGTTGGCCATGAATTCAACTAAAGATACATCACCTTATTCACTAATAACTTAGAGCATTCGTGCTTCAGTCATAGCTTCCATTGACTGCATGAGTCTTGTATAACGCAAATCAAATCATAATGAGTATTTATTAAATGATTACATTATACCACAGGAATTTAATGAGAAAAGCAAAGAAAGATAATAATAGAACGATGTAAAATTAGGAATCAAAAGATAGTCATTCCATTGATCACAAACTAGTACAAGTTTTATTATCAAGCATTATAGATTATCACCGTCTAATGTTATACAACTTAAAAGACTAGTCCTACTAACTGATGTCACAGTTTAGTTAGGGGATTTATGAAAAGATACTACAACTGATAAACTAATCCACTAAGATTTACTAGGTAATTCACATGACTAAGAAGGCTCCTCGGTCCCACAAGAAGAATATTTCTTTAGTGTTTTTCAGAGACGCTTGATATCCTCCTCAATTGGTGGTTTTGGAACAACCCCAATACAACCATTTCACGATCAAAGAATGAATCGAGGAAACGAATTATGAGTCAATAAGAGTTTAATCACGCAGATGCTATATGCTTAAGCCCACACATTTATGAATCATTATTTCCATGGATTGATCAAGTCCTTCCAAATAAGATTCAGAAATTTGTAGTTCAACAATTTATAATTTCCTTGTTCAAATAAATGGCCAATTTATTTCAACGATTATAAATCACTTTATTTAAGCATCGCCAGCTCAACGCAAAAGATCAAAATCGAAACAAATGAGAAACTGATTTAACAGAAAATGATCAGTGATATGATATGGAATCCTGGTTGGCATGTGAATACCATACAAATCAATCTCAATTCTTAACAATCAATAGTACCATCTCGGATAAACTTGTTTTTATCAAAACAGTATAATGTCGAAGATTAATGAAAATGCAAATTGAATTTGCTAAACAAAATGAACGGATCGATAAATCAAGAATAAGAACCAAGGAAATCAAAATCCTTGTAACCAAAAGAATATCAGAAAGGATATTAACCGTTTTGTTGTGATCATGTATATCCTTTCTGATATTCTTTGTGTTACAAGGATTTTGATTTCCTTGGTTCTTATTCTTGATTTATCGATCCGTTCATTTTGTTTAGCAAATTTAATTTGCATTTTCATTAATCTTCGACATTATACTGTTTTGATAAAAACAAGTTTGTCCGAGATGGTACTATTGATTGTTTTTGTTGTGATCATGTATATCCACAACTTAGTTAACCTCGAGAATAACAGGATTCATTTCAGGAATAGCTTCAGCGCTAGCATTAAAATGACTAGAGTGGCTTCGTGACAATCTACGTCCTATAAATCTCGTATAAGTACAAAATTATCATTTACAATTAAATAAATGAAAACATACCTTGTAATTCACAAGTTCAAATAATCGATAAAGATTACAACATATATATAATCCCATATATATATATATATATATATATATATATATATATATATATATATATATATATATATATATATATATATATATATATATATATATATATATATATATATATATATATATATATATATATATATATATATATATATATATATATATATATATATATATATATATATATATATATATATATATATATATATATATATATATATATATACTATCATTCTCGTCCATTGGCAACTCGGAAGTTTCGCTTGCAACAGTTATAGTTAAAAGATTTCAAAAATTCATTTTTGGAAAATCTTTTCGTTCTCTATAACTTGAGCTCTGATGCCAATCTGTAACACCCCCAAATTTCGCTCATAACAGCAGAAGGGTCATTGTGTGTTACAATCATGGTTCAATCTCATAATCATAGAAAACGGCTCAAAACAAGTCGTTTTAATAAACATCCATTCATTTTCATTCAATAAAAGTACAATTTCATACACGGTCCCAGATAACTTCAAGTTTACAAAACCTAGTAAATGGTAAAAGTTATTTGAATGGATATAATTTATAAAAGCGGGCCAAAACATTTCAAATAAGCAAGCTTCACGAAACCGCCTTCCTCGAGTGCCTTCCCAATGGACCTGAGATAAAACATGTTAAAAAGTCAACAAAATTTGTCGAGTGAATCTATAGGGTTTAATTCAAATAAAGAGAACACAAGTATTCAAAATAACCTTCCATGGTTAATAATTCATCAAAGACAATTATGTTGTACAGACATAATTATCGTGTCATTACATAAGTCTCGTGACATTGAACGTTAACAAATATTATTTCAGGCCAACTCACCTAGCCAAGTGCATATATTTTTCTTATACAATGCATCCTATGTTTCATTAATAGTGCATCACAACACCACGCGATAGCTAGTCGCGACCGAACTTGGCGTCACCCCGATAGATCTATCCATAGCATTAGCGTTACTTCGATTAACAATTCACGACTCATAAGTCTTTTAAGGCTAAACAAACTTATGTAATAACTTTCATCTAAACATACAATCGGGTTCCTTGTGTTCAATTTTTAAAAGAAAGACGGTTTACCACAACTTCTCATTGCGCCCTTCATTTATAATAAATGCGTTTCCAATAAGTAGGGTTTCCACAACTTCTCGTTGTACCCTTTATTTTAATAAAACAAGCATGTTATCCCCCTCGCGGGTTTTATAAAACAAGTGAACATGTTAAAAGCGAGGATATAGACTCACCTTAGCCAATAGCGGAAATGAGACGATCGTCGACGATTAGTGATACCCGTTTAAACACGAAAACCGCAACCTACCAAATAAGGCGCGTTCGTCAATAATCGACTCAAGTATAAATCATACTTAAATAATATAAAAATCAAAATTACAAAACCAAGACAATCCCGAAAAAATATAACGATACAAGTGTTATTCTATACCCTTTTATCCAACATTATTCTTTTAAACATTGGCACTCTTGGCATTGACCCGTCATAAGACACCAAATCAACGCAAGTCAACTTATCACTTTAGCTCTCTCGGACCAGTAAATAAGTAATTTATATAATGACTTAACACTTGAGTAAATCACCATGTCCAATGGCGAATACTCAACTCAAGCCAAATAATTATTGAACTACGTGTCCAAAATACCAAACAACATGTACACTCCAAATGTACACAACAATATACCCTATCTAAACTTGTCCGATTTTGACGAAAATTGGTCACAAACTCACATATAATATGAAGAAGACTCAGTTCAAGTTTCATTCAAAAATATTACTTCTAAGACCTTCTGCCCGACACACCTTCGTGTCATAAAAACCGGACAGATTTACGTCTTCAACTCGTAAAACCATTTTGACATATCTAAACAACTCCATTTATAAAACCGACACTCGGGTTTCAAAATACACTCATGACCTGAGGTTTAGACTCCAACATCAGTCCTTGAACATTTTCAAAACTCATTCTAAGTCCCCGATATTCGATCCAAATATCGACAACAATTTCCGGATTGTGCCGATACCCGTCTCCCGGTACACAAATACTAAAATTGTTGTAACTTCGCACTCGTTTGGAGCTAGAAGCTTTATCTTATATCAAATCGAAGCTAACGAAATTATCTACAACCATATCTCATTAGTTTAACCATTTTCAAATAGTAAGGTAGCCAAAATTGGCCTTGAACTTACTGATCTAGAAATACAAGTTAAAAATCACATTACATCAACATGTTGACCCATTTTAACAATTTGTATACTCCTAATATCATCTATCAGTCATCTTCATCAAATCATCTAACCTCTAACACCCTTAAATTCAATATAATAAAAATAAAATATATAAAAATCATACATGCAACATCATCCCACTTCAAATATAATAATAATAACAACATTTTTAACCATAAAAATGGATCAAACAACATGTTCTTCACTAAAATTTGAAAAGAAAAATTAAGTGAATGCATGTGGGAAAATTTTATACCAAAATGATCCTCTTGAAATTTCCAAGATGGTCTTGAATTAGATTTGGGAGATTCAAAGTAGGAATTGAAAAAAAATTGATGAATGGTGATGAGGGGTGGACGGTTTAAAGAGAGAAAGAAAGAGGGGTTTGAAATTTTTTTATAAAAATGAATTTATAATATAAAATAGATCGTGGAATTTTAATATATATAGTGGGGTGGATGGGTAGATTTTGCCAATTTTCAATAGTTTTGGTCCAAAATGCAATTAAATAGTTTACAAGGTTGAAAATGTAAATTGTAAATTTTGAAAATATTTACGAGGCTCGGGTTTCGTAAAAATACTTTTTAAAAATTAAAACGCTTCATAAATGTAATAATATAACTTCGACACGACTTAAAACGTAATTAAATCGAAAACGTCGAAAATATTAAATATCGAGACAATCGATAATAAAACGTAAATTTTGGCGCATCCGTCGGTATCGTGATCATTAGTAGTTCTCGTCATTCGTTAAAACGTAAAACACGAGAAATAAAGATTAAATATAATAAATACAATAAAATCATTCATATGATAATTTGAGAATATAATATTGATACTTAATGTATTTCTTGTCGGTTTTCATCTAAACGACATTATTACGTTAAGTTTCAAGCTATAACCTTCTCGGTTAGCCGATAAATTAATATTCTCATTAAAGTAAACATATAATACTTACTAGTCGAGATTAAAATATCGACCTGAAATTGACGGATTGTCACAAGCACCATCACCACCATCTGAGTCATCATCTGAAGAAGATAGTGATGAAGACCAAGCCCATAAGAACCGAGAGATGAAACAACAAATTGCTTTCATAATGTAGACTTACAAGAAAATCTACAAACCCACCAACAACAATCTTCGCACATCATCTAACACCAAGAGCTGGTATGTTGAGAGTCCTCCAAGGTATGACACACGTCGACGTGGTGAAAGTCCTTCTAGGTATGATCGACATAATCCAACGCATGTTGAGGGTTCTACAAGGTATGATCGACAAACTACCAAGTATGATACCTAGAGGATTGCTGCTGCTACTGGGAATAGGGAAACTGTTGGAAGTCAAGTGGTTCAGAAGAGTGGGATTCAATGTTTTAATTGCCAAGGTTATGGGCATATGGCAAAGGAATGCAGGAAGCCAAAAAGGGTTAGAGACTCTGGTTATCATAAGGAAAAGATGTTGCTATGCAAAAAGATGGAAGTCGGGGTTAAATTGTCAGCTGAGGAAGGCGCAATGCTTGATGACACTGATGATGAAGATTCTGATCAAGAGCTCGATGCACATTACTCGTACATGGAAAAGGTTGAAGAAGTTCTCAAAGTCACTGAAGATGACAATGGCCCTATCTTTGACACTGAGCCAATCGATAAGGTACACAATACTGATGAATATAATGTGTTTGCTGATATTCATGAGCATAGTGATCTACCCAATGCCATTAATGACACGTGTATGATGGAAACGGTTGATAGCAATACCACACCTGATTCATCAGACATGTGCCATAATGAGTCTGAGGATGATCAACATGCAAATGAGTATGATGAAGAGGAACGTATTGCGCTTGCTAATTTAATTGCTACTTTACAAAAAGATGTCACTGAAAATAAAAAGATTCAAAAGCGAATAAATAAGGCAAACACTACGCTCACTCAAAATTTTGAAGAATGCAAAGCTGCTCTTATTAAATCGAGTGATATGACTGAAACCTATAGAGATGAGCTCCATCAGAAAACCAAAGAGCTTGAGGGGTAAAAGGGTAGTGCGTTAATGTGACAATCCGTCAATTTATGGTTTATATTTTATTCTCAAGTATTATTTAAAAACATTATTTTAATGTTATATTATGAACTCATTTATTTTTGGGAAGAAATTTGGATTTACGTCTTGAAGTAGCATCGACTACGTCTAAACCGGAGGATTCTACGTTATGTGCTTACGTTTACATACACCGTTTTGGTGACAGTCCGACATTTCAGGAAATAAATTTATCCGTGAATATTAATTTGGAATTTTAAATTTGTGTTTGTTCATAAACTCACAAATTTACGAGAAGAGATTAGGACTTACGATTATAATTTAACGTCCTTTACGACTAAACCGGAAACCTTAGGATTACGTATTTACGTTTTCGAACTCCGTTTTTGATGAGACAATTTTTATTAGATTCGTTTTGTGCCTTTGATTCATAATTTATAAAAACGTTTTTCGTAAAACGACCCGAGGGCACGCAAATCAAGGAAACTAGAATCGAGGAATACCCGTAAATTAGTGGGATGAGACAAAACAAGTTTTGCCCCACCCTACTAATATAGGACGGCAACACTAAGCCAACACACACCATGAGGTGTCAAGTTATTAGCTTACAAGCTACACTTGTAAGCTAGCTTAACTTGTAAGCTTTCAAAACCACAAAACCACCAAGCCTAAAACAACTAACTCATTTCTTATATGCAAAAACCACACAACTCTCCCCCCGCTCTCTAAAATTCGTCCCACCTCAACTAAAAACACCCTCATTTGATCAATTTTAACCATGAAATCATGTGTTATTCACACATATGATGAAGCCCTTTTGAAGCTCTATAGATTGGTGGTAATTTTAACATCCAAAGAGAGGTTTACAAGATGAAGTAGGGCTGATTTTTAAAGAAAAACATCTCCCTTGGTGATCTTGAAGATTTCATACAAGAGTTCATAAGATTTGGTGACCCAAAACCAAGTCTTGATCCTTCAAACTACTTAATCTTGGTGGTATAAAGATTGTTCTTCCTATCCTCTTGTTATTTTGATTATGTAATCTTGTAATTTCTTTATTTATGTATATTTATATGATGATGAATGATGATTAAAAATATTATGTGGGGATTTGGTGTTGATAGATTTGATAAACATGGTTAAAAAGATGGAAAACCATAGATAAAATGGTTAAAATCTTGCCTAAATGTGATGGCTGTATAAAAACAGTAAGTAACCAAATGTTAACTGATAAAATGGTAAAGTAGAATCAATATACAGTAAGTATTAGGTGTTATACTGATGAGACTGTATTTATACATAGTCTCATCGTCCAAATCGGGCTTAAAACGCTTAAAATGTCATCAAATTACCCAAAAATATGCATGTGTTTGTTCATTGTGTATTTCAGGTACGGATATCGTGAATTCACCAAAAGATCAAAGGAATCAAGCTAAAACGAACATGGGAAACGAATCCGCACAAAGAACCGGACCCGAATCAAGAATTTCTATTCAAGTCCTTGAAGAATTGAAGATTGGCAAGTTTGGTCCCTCAACTATTGAAGACTTGTCACAAATGACCCTCCACTATTCATTTTTACAATTTACATCCTTGAAGTTTGAAGACATGTGCAAGAATGTCCCTTGAAGATAGTCAAAATTGCATAAATGATCCTTATATTAAGATTGGAGAATCATGGTGCCAAATTTGACAAATGCTTAAAAGTTATTTCAAAGGAAATTGGGATTGAATGGCTGTTATTACAAAGTGGAAACAAGTAGGAACATTGGGGGCCAAACTTGTTAAAACCAAACCCATATCCACCAAATACCCAACCAAACCCGACCCTACCCAATCCATACCCACTATTTTTACCCAATACCAGCCCAAGTCAACAACCCGGTCAACATTACCCACTAACTAAACTTTTTAAACCAGATTAAATATACTAAAAATGCGTGGGAAACATGTACTGTTTATCATCACTTCCCCTAATCACCCTAATCCCCACCTTAGAACCCTAATTCCCCTCTTCTTTGTTGATGACAATTAAGAGGCCACCTCATCCAGTTTAGTAATTAACCCACCCACAAACAAAACCCACCACCTATCACACTCACCCGTGACCTCCAAGTAGGTCCCCCATGTTCCCCTGCTACACTTTTTATAGAAACAATGGCATCTTTTCAGAAAATCAACGGCCAAGGTTCCAAAATTGGTCCCTAAGGAGAAATGGACGCTCATGATCAATCTTCACAGCTCAGCAACATCACCATCACCCACATGGGCTTCCTTTGACGATTTTCAAACCATTTGACCAAGGGCATTATTGGATTTTCATGTTATTAGGGTTTTGTACCTAGAAACTTCTTTTAGATGCTATATAAGCACCTCCCAATCTGTGGATAGGGCTTTTGTTCCAGTTTTTGTACTCTTTTTAATTAAGTAATGAAAATGAAAACGTTTTAACTTGTGCAATCAACTGAGTTCCTTACTGCTTTTTCTTAGTATAATCATTAAATTTACTTGGTAAATTTAGTTTAGAGTTCATTTAAAATTCGTTTTAAGAAGATTTCTGGAAAGGTTTTTCAAGCTGAATCACACCATATGGTGAAGTGAAAGTGGACCCATATGATGTGATTGCAGTTGATTGTTAAAGCTTTTTGGTGTAATTGTTGTTCTTTCAAGTTTAGGTTTCAAAATATTGTTTAAATTGGGATTCAAAAAAATTCAAAAGTTTATTTTGGGTGTACTGTTCCATAAGCTCTCCATAAGCTGCTGTTGACAGCTTATGGTAAGCTCCTGAAAGCTCTTACCCTTTTCTTGTTTGATGGTGTTTGTGTGCAGGTATCAAGAACAAGCCCCTACAACCTATTTCATTTCATTTTCAGTATTTGAAGACATTTGATACCCCTGGTTCAGTTGTTGAACCACAACAGGGGTCCTCTACACTTCACATAAGCCCTCATAAGCTCAAACATACCCTTTTGGAAGGCATCAGCCCCAAGGTAACAGGCTTGAACCCCACTTGGCATTTTTTTTGAGCTTTAACGTGACTTATGTGATTTTTGTGAGAAACTTGTCAATTGTTGTTTATTATTGTTTGATATTGCTGATTTAAGGTTTATATGCATGTTAGAACAAGATAAAATCAGTTTAAGTCCTTTTGAAATAGATTTAGTGTGTTAATCAAGGTTTCTGATTAGGGGGTGTTTGGGTCTGCTTATTAAGTCAAGTAATGGACGCATATTTGGTTTAAAAACAGACTAGACACACTCATCAAGGTAGTGATAGGTTGTATTGTTAGTTTAGTTCAAGTTTGGTAGGATATAAGTGAGTTGTATGCTTTATTTTTTGGTTAAACAAGTCAAAATCAGCAGGTAAATTCAACAGGCCTTTCATTGACTGATTCTTGTTAAATTTGCCCACCATTTTGCATGTTATGTTAGATTATAGGTCCATCTAGGGATTAGGATTGATTGCATGTCATTTGGTTAACTTGTGAGCAAGATTTGGCCATTGTAAATTCAGAATTGAGCATAACACATCAGCAAAACAGCCTACTACATCTTTCTATATTTCAGTTACTATATTTGGGGATTTTTGTGAGTTATTTGTATTGAACCTTGTGTTTTTATTGTTTATCTAACTCCCCACAACCCAACTGGTTGTTGGGGTGCCCTTGTATCCAAGAGAAACCAAGCAACAAGAAAGTTATAGCTCCAAAAAGCACCAGACCCACGTTTTTCTAAGGGAGTAGTGGGAACCAAGTTCCCACTGGTAGGCTATTTGTTTGTACTGCTCAGCTAAAAGACAGAAAGTGACCAAGTGTCACTATCACATTCTTGTTCTTTTGTCTTTAGTGACCTAATTTAGGTTTTAGGATTTAATTTTTGTTTCAATATTTTTCTTATTTAATTCCAGATTTTTCTGCTTAATTACTTTTTATTTTACTGTTCATTAAGTATTTTTTGGATTATATTGTATTTTTAATTACTTTTTATTAGGCTGTTTTTGTCCTTTAGTGCAAAAAGGTAATATTTTTCAGATTTAAAATTTTTCTTAGATTTAGAAAATTAATTTAAGATTTTTAGTTTAAAAATATTTCACTGTTCACTTTTTAATTATTTTTTATAATTAAATTAGTTTAATTAGGGTTTATTTATTAAACTGTTTTGTCTTTTAGTGCAAATTTTTACATTTTTCAAACTTTTTCAATTTTCTACTGTTCATTAGTGTAATTTATGATTTTTAAAATTGTCAAATTAATTTTGGCACTATTTTATTATTTTTTATGATTATTTTAGTTTAAAAAGTGTTTTTAGCCTTTTAAAAATAGAAAAATAGTTTTGAAAATTTAAGAAAAATACTTTTTAGTCTTTAAATAATATAAGTAACTTATTTGTTCAATAAAATTATATTTTGGACATTTTGTTAATTATATTTAATTTTAGGGCTTTAATTAGCATTTAAAATTGAATATTTAGTTAATAAAAGGTTTTAAAATATATTTGTTGGATTTTTATTCTTATTTATATTATTTTAGACTTAGTTTAAGCTTTTAATTAATTTTTAGGTTTAATTTTTAATTTCGTCGCGTTTTACGTAATTATGTCATCGTTTTACGTCAACGTCGTAGTTTAAATCGTAGTCGTAGCTCGTCTTTACTTTTCCTCATCTAAACCAAAAACGTCACTAATCCAAACATTGTTATTTTATATATTGGCTCATTGATACACACACCTCCTTCAAGAACGAACTTGGAATTTATTCGTCTTCACGGTTTTCCTAAATCGTGTCGATTAATACTTACCGCATTTATACTCGTCTTTCCTAAGACTTGTATACAAAACCACAATATCATTTGGCGCCGCTGCCGGGGAGGTGTTTAGTGTGCCATTACTATTAGTATCGTGTTTGTGTGAGTAGTGCGTTTTTGCTTTTCATTTTTGGAAAGCGTGAATATCGTACATACTCATTTTTGTTATTTTTCCTTATTATAGTATAATATCCAAATAAATCGTGTTTAATTTAGGAATTTTCCTAAACTAAACACAAATCAATCTTTACTATATTGTAGATATATTGGTTTTCGTTTTTCTTGTGAATATATTATTACTATATTGTATCTACGTAAGAACAATAAAAATACAAGTACTCCAAAAGCGTGAAAACGCAACCTTGATTCGGGATTTCATCACTCGATCATTGTATTCGAATCTAAAGCAAAAGTTTAAAGGAAAAATAGATAAATACTTTCGTGAGGCTTAATTTCAATTAACACAAACTATAAGGTGGGTATAAGGCGGTTGTATTTCACGACCTAAGGGAAAAAGGCTCTTAAGTGCTTAGCGCCGCCTCGTTTCCCCCGCTTGCTTGTGCGTGTTTTGAGAAAGAAGGCTAATCGAGGGTGTGCCGCCCAAGTATTATCTACGTATATTATATTTGCTTGTTTTCAAGATTAAACCCTCTTGAACGTTTTGGTGTTCCACCAACGTTCTAAAGTCATCGAGAACGTTCACTCCACGTGATCGTTTTCATTCTTTGAGGCTCCTTTAATGGAGAAAGTCGATTCGAGGGGAGATTTGTAGATTTGTGTCTACGTAATACATTCAAAAATCCAAAAAAATTAAAAAACCAATCAAAAACCAAAAAAAAAATTGAAAAATCGAAAAAACCGCAAAAAGAATCTTCTTTGCTACCACCCATTCTACGCTTAGTGCATGCGCACTCGATCAAAGGACTATTCCAATTCTAGCGAAGCTTCGAATCGACGCAATCGTAATCGAAGGAATCGACGACGTAGACGAGAATTAGAAACCGACGTTCCTAATATCGTTGTTGAAGAGACCTTAGACGAGATGGCCGACAATCGTTCTATGATGGAATTGCTCCAAGCGCCCACCGAGGGTTATGGAGACGCGATCGTAATTCCCGCTATCGAAGCGGATGTTAGAAATACGTTTTAACGTATATTAGAAGTATCGGTCACTCCACAATATGATTTATGTTGTAATAGCTCGTAGTTAGTAATTAGTTATTAATTGCTTATTAACTTAAGTAAGAACCGGTCCATGGGCTTGTCATGGACCGGCCCAAGCCCATGTTATGCTTGGAACTATAAATACCCCTTTCCACTAAGGAAAGGGGTTGGTTGTTGTCATTTTCTTGTTTTCCACTTAATAAAATTCACATAGTTCCTCTCACTTTCTCTCTCTAACTTTCTCTCTCTAGAAATCAACAAACCCCTTCATAGATTCATTGATTATCAATATTCTACATTTGGTATCAAGAGCTATGGGGTGATTTAAGGTAGTGATTTGTGTGGTTTTTTAGTTTTTGATTGTATTAGTGTTCTTTAAGAAAAATCATCTTGATTCTTGGTGTTTTTGGTGTTTTGTGATTGGGATTAGTGGATAAGTATTAGTTGTTACTTATTTTAGTCGAAAGCACAAAACTTTTTGGGTTATTTGGTCAAAATCTGGGCTTAATCTTCATTGTTACTGTTCGACTGTTCATCGGACAAAGTTTCTGTTCATTCAGCAAAACTTCCGGATCAAGGAGTTCCGGATCAAGAAGTTCCGGATCAAGAAGTTCCGGATCAAGGAGTTCCGGATCAAGGAGTTCCGAGTCAAGAAGTTCCGAATCAAGAAACTTCCGAACCAAGAAGTTCCGGATCAAGAAACTTCCGAACCAAGAACTTCCGAGTCAAGAAGTTCCGGATCAAGCCAAAGTTCCGAACCAAGAACTTCCGAGTCAAGAAGTTCCGGATCAAGCCAAAGTTCCGGATCAAGAACTTCCGAACCAAGAAGTTCCGGATCAACCCAAAAGTTCCGAATCAAGGTAATCTTCCGAATCAACAAAAAGTTCCGAATCAAGGTAATCTTCCGAATCAAACTTCCGAATCAACAAAAAGTTCCGAATCAAGGGTTATTTTGCTTGTTTTTTCGACGATTTTTTAGAGGATTTAATCTTGGTTTCTTACAACAAAAACACAACACAATTCACAAGCTTTACTTCACTGCTCGATCAACCGATAATCTCTGTTTCTTTGAAGAAAAACAAAATGAATCCAAATTCAGTAATGCCTCAGATGACATCTCTTACGGATATATCAATCATAACGGGAACTGATAGCCGTCCACCGATGCTCATTAAAGAGGTGTTTGAGGCATGGCAAGGTCGAATGATGCAATATCTAAAGGGGAAACCGACATACGGAAGACTTATGGTCAAATCGATTTTGAATGGTCCACTCGACTATGGTACCATTACGGTTGATAACGTGACTAGACCACGAGAATTTGAAGAACTTACTCCAGCTCAACAACTTGTTGCAGATGCAGATGAAAAAGCTCTTCAAACAATTCTCCAAGCTCTTCCCCATGACATCTATAGGATGGTGAGTCAGTATACGGTGGCAAAGGATCTATGGGAACGTCTTAAGGTGTTGCTACAAGGCACGTCTCTCACCAAACAAGAAAGGGAGTGTCAGCTGTATGATTTGTTTGATAGATTCACCTACAACCCAGGGGAAACACTTCACGATTATTACTTCAGATTCACCACACTCATGAATGATCTGAATGTATACAATCTTGTGATTGCACCATTCCAGGTTAACACCAAATTCTTGAATACTCTACCTCAAGCTGAATGGGGTGAGTATATTACCGATGTGAAGTTAACCCGGGATTTGCATAAGTGCAACTTAGATCAAATCTATGCCTTCCTTCAGCAGCATGAGAAGCATGTGATTATGCACCGTTCTCCTCGTGGTATGCACCCAGATTCTTTAGCTTTGATGGCGAATCAACCAAGCTTGTCTCACAACAACACACCCTATATCTTGGGACATCAAGCTTATCATCAATCACCTTACATGACACCAGCCTTTCCCCAATACTCGATTCTACCACAACCACCCACCTCACATCAGCAACAATATCGGTTCAATGCACCCTCACCACAGTATGCTTCACAACTTCATCCAGCAAATGTTGCACCTTATGCTCAGCCATCATATTCTTCTTATCAAGAGAATGCAGCATATCCATCAAGCTACCCTGATCAAATGAGTATTCCTTCTACTGATTATGCAGCTCATCCAGACCAAGCACTATATTGTGATGATGAGGAAGTCCCCGTTCCTGTATTCCAACAAGGAGCTGACCCAGTTGAAGTGCTAACTACTATGTCTGCTTATCTCACAAGAACTTTAAGCAAACGAGGATTCAGAGGATCAGCTCCTACCAACAATCAGTTGAGGAATTCATCCAATTCTCGCCAACAAGCTACAATTGAGAATGGCAGGGTAATGGTTCAGCCAATTCAACCATATCAGGGGAGAACTTCCACTCCAACCAATGTTCGCACCGTCAATCCTGCTCCTGCTCCAATGGTCAACAACCCTCCACGGGCTAATACAGGCAAGTTGAGAATGATCACATGCTACAATTGTAAGGAAGAGGGTCATATGTCCAGGGATTGTAAGAAACCCAAGAGGAGAAGGGATGGACAGTGGTTTGCAGAAAAGATCTATCTGGTAAATGCTCAGGCGCAAGGAAGGGAACTTGATGAAGAGGAGCTTGCATTTCTTGCTGACCCAGGGATTGCTGAACAAGACGTTGTCACTACGCAGAATGCAGCTTACCAAGCCGATGATCTTGATGCGTATGATTCCGACTGTGATGACTTTCAAACTGCAAAGGCTGCTTTCATGGCAACTTTCTCCAGCTTAGGGCCAGATAAGAAATCTGAGGTACTTATTAATAACACCGATAATGCCACTGATGCTAGTATTCAACCACATCAAGTTGGGCAAGAGAGTGCTGATTCGAATGAATCTTCGGTGGTGAGTCTTTCAAATGAGGAGACAAACAATGATAGCAATATCAATGTGAGTTTCCAGACTTTGAGTGAATCACAACCAGGACCCAGTTCGCATACGCCTACTCCTGCTCAACAAGATTTGGTCATGGTTCCTGCTACATTACTTAGCCAAATGAATGCTGCACTCTTAGAAACCTTAGCTAAGAATAAGAATTTGTCTGATGAGCTTGCCTTAAGCAATGAGAAAGTACAAACTTTGGAATTAGTGCCTTCGTCTAGTGTTCTCACAAATCTCGAATATGATCACTTTAGAAACAAACAAATGGGTCACTTGCAAGAAATCGAAAACTTAAGAGCAAATCTGTCTAGTGAACTTAGAGAAAAGGAGTTAGTGGTCACTAATTTTCAAAAACTTCAAACTGATTTTGAATTACTCGAATCTAAGAAGACTGAAATGGAGATTAATGCTACTAATAAGATTAGAAGTCTAGACTACTTGCTGTTAAGACAATACGCTGCTTCACAACTAGTTCACTTATTTGATGCTTCGTTTAAAGAGTTTAACTTATCACGTCTAAAAGGCCTTCCCCCTAATCCACGATATGCAAAACAAGCTTTAAGACATAGTCCTAGACTTTATAATGCAACTCAATTAGGATTGGCTTTAGATCCGATTGTTTTTCCCAATGATCGAACAAGTAAGGTTCTAGTTGATGAGGATCGGTCATACAATTCAGCAAAATATCCCGATTGTGATTATTTTAAAATGAATAAGGAGCTTGCTAAAACTGATTTTAGAGTTCGCTTCCATATGGACAAAGATCTCATTACAGCACCAACCTACATGATAGAGGAAGAAAGCCCGAGTACATTTCCTACACTTGTCAACATGGAAGGTCCTAAGGAAATTCCAAAGAATCTTCCACCTGTTAGCACTGTATGGTTAAACTTGAAAGAGATTAACCGATACTTTACTAACTTTGACAAGGTCATTTTGGAATGTACGACTTCAAATGGCTTAAACGCCGGAGAATGGGCTTTCGAGCACATGAACGAGGTGTTTAAAACTGAGATCAATCCGTTTGTCGAAAGTCTAAAAAGAAGTTTTGCATCTCTTAAGGAAAATCTTCAGTTTGAAATTGGTGAAGTTCAAAAAGTGTTTTATGAAATGGACACCGCTTACGAACTGCAACTAATTGAAAAAGAAAAGATTTTAACCGAATATGACCGATTCTTGTCCGAAGTAATCTCATGTGATGTGCTTACTACTGTAAATGTTTATTATTCGAATGAGCTTACATCTGCTGTGATTAATTGTGATGCTGTGCATATTTGTGATGATGTTTGTGATATTTCTGTAAATGTTGCTGAAACTGTAAATGAGGTAGATAATCATTCTTGTCACGAATCTAACGCTGAGTTTTTAAAGCTACAAGATTCTTATAATTTACTTTCACAACGCTTTAATCAACTAGAACAACATTGTATATCTTTAGAATTAAAACAACAAGCTCAAAATGAAAATCTTTTGATATCAAATGTTTGTGAAAACGGTGTTGAGACAAGTGACAAGATGATTGCAATTGTTAAGACATTAGAGGAAGAAATCATGAGATTGAAGAGAGAGGTTTCATCAAAGGAAACATTAAAAATGGAACTAGAGGCTGCAGAGTCTAAAAACCAAGTCTTAGAAATTAGACTATCATCTGTTCTAGGGGAGATGGATCGGACAAGACAGGGATTATCCGCTCTTTATGGTTCACTAGAAGAACGCTTCGCTTTTAATGCGGCACAGCAACAATATTTTGTTGAACAACTGAACCAAAAGTGCGAGGAAATCTCTGATTTGAACATCCTGCTCATAGACAAAAATATGGTTTTGGCTGAGTTAAAGGAGACACTTCTTCTCACACGAAAAGAAGTTGATAACTTAGCTACCGACTCTGCACCGTCCACTAGTGCTCCAACAACCAAATCAGTAGTGCTTTATAAGAATCCGCTTCATAAGAGAAACCCGGTTACCTACGATGACTATATGAGGAATGCCATTAAGCATGTCGATCTTCTTAGGGATATTTTAGACGATCTTTATGCCTTAGATCCCTCAAGTAGCGACTATTATTCGGCTCATGAATATGTTAAGCGAGTTCAATATTGCCTAGCATACTTGCAATACATAGGTACACCAGGTTCTGCACTACTTAATAATAGGCCCATTGCTGTCACTCCATTTAATAAGACTCCAGGAGCGAAACCGTCATTGGCACAATCAAGTAAGACACCTTTAAAATCTGTTGCTAATGTTCCCACTTTGCCTTCTACAGGATTAAAAGCGACTACTAAGGCTAAAGGATCGCCACTCAAGAAAGCTAAGATCAAGCCCTCCACTAGTAGTGCCACAAAGAAGAAAGTAGAAGTTCACAATAGGAATGCTAGTTCAGTTTTAAATAACAAGAATCATGTTAAGACTAAAAGCTCTGCGCCTGTGCAGCAGCCTAAACCATTCGTGAATTCTGATTTAAATTGTTGGAATTGTAATGAATGTATGTTTTCCCAGCGTCATGATTTGTGTCTGATTGATCACGTTAATGAAATGAATGCTATTAAGAATGGTCTTGAATGGAAGCCAACGGGTAGAACTCGTGCCCAAGTTGGCTGGCAATGGCGTCCCACTGGTAGGACCTTTACACTAGATGGTAAAATGTGCCCTTTAACTAGGAATGCATCCATTGAGGTTAGGTCTGAGCGTCCTTTAGT
The DNA here is from genome assembly GCA_025667525.1 of Glebionis coronaria. NCBI lineage: Eukaryota > Viridiplantae > Streptophyta > Magnoliopsida > Asterales > Asteraceae > Glebionis > Glebionis coronaria. The sequence continues at coordinate 277,884,591 of CM046882.1, read as the reverse complement.
TCGGAACACTCGCACTCAAGTATGGAAACAGCGTCCTTTCATTAGGTCAGCCCCCACTATAGTGCCTATCAGTAAAGAAATACCTCAGGATTTGAGCCAATTAGAATCTACACCACCAACTAAGAAGAAGAAGGCTAGGAAATCTAAGAAACCTAGAGTTAGCAAATCTAAGATTATTAAATCTGTACCTGCTAATAACAAGGAACACTCAGATTCCGATACCTCTACATTGTCTTTGTGTGGTGATATTTTCAGGTGGTCCAAATCATCCTGTGGTATTTGGACTCCGGTTGTTCAAAACATATGACCGGAAATCGCTCGATGCTCCGAAATTTCGTCAGCAAGTTTCTTGGTACGGTTAAATTTGGGAATGATCATATAGCAAAGATTATGGGATACGGTGAATATCAGATTGGAAACGTGACGATTTCTAGGGTATACTATGTAGAAGGTCTTGGTCACAACTTATTCTCAGTAGGACAGTTTTGTGATTCCAACCTTGAGGTTGCTTTTCGACAACACACTTGTTTCATCCGCAACTTGGAAGGAAAAGATTTGTTGAAGGGATCTCGTGGTGCAAATCTATATACCTTGTCCTTACAAGACATGATGGCCGCCTCTCCAGTATGTCTTCTCTCTAAAGCATCCAAGACCAAGTCATGGTTATGGCATCGCAGATTATCTCATCTTAATTTTGATGCTATTAATCATCTGGCTAAAAACGAGTTAGTTCGTGGTCTTCCAAAGCTTAAATTTCACAAGGACCATCTATGTTCCGCGTGTTCAAGAGGGAAAAGCACCAAGAAATCTTACAAGCCCAAAGCTGAAGACACCAATCAAGAAAAACTTCATCTTTTGCATATGGATCTTTGTGGGCCGATGAGAACTGAAAGTGTGAGCGGTAAGAAATTCATTCTCGTCATTGTGGATGATTTTTCCAGGTTTACATGGGTTAGATTTCTACGTACAAAGGATGAAGCACCGAAGGCTATCATCACTTTTCTGAAGTTCATTCAGGTACGTTTGAATACCACTGTCCGCCGTATTCGTACAGACAATGGTACAGAGTTCGTCAACCAGACTCTTCGTGATTATTATGAAGGAGTTGGTATATCACATGAAACATCCGCTGCACGCACTCCACAACAAAACGGTGTCGTTGAAAGACGAAATCGCACACTTATGGAAGCTGCTAGGACCATGCTTATTTATGCGAACGCTCCATTGTTCTTATGGGCAGAGGCTATTTCTACTGCATGTTTCACCCAAAACCGTTCTATCATTCGGAAACGCCATGGAAAAACACCTTATGAGCTTCTACATGACCGCAAACCCGATGTTTCATTCTTCCATGTGTTTGGTGCTCTGTGTTATCCAAACATCAATAGTGAGAACTTGGGTAAGCTTCAACCAAAAGCCGACATAGGTATTTTCATTGGTTACTCACCGTCCAAAAGAGCATACCGAATCTATAACCGTCGTCTTGGCAAGATTGTAGAAACTATGGACGCTGATTTCGACGAGCTGACAGCGATGGCTTCTGAGCAACACAGCTCTGAACCCGCGCTTCATGAGATGGGACCCGGTGCTATAAGTTCCGGATTAGTTCCCAACAATCCTACTTCTACATCATTTTTACCACCATCAAGGCCCGAGTGGGATAAACTGTTTCAACCGTTGTTTGATGAATTCTTCGATCCTCCGACTGATGAAGTTCCAGTACCTGTAGTAATTGCTCCAATACCTGAAGTGGTTGCTCAAGTTAATGAACCTTTATCTAATGCATCTACAATTCACATTGAACCGGATGCACCTTCACCAAGTGATTCTCAAACTACACCTGAATCATCACCCCTACTTGTGCCTAATGATGTGGAAGAGGATTCTACTGATCACGACTTGGAATATGCTCACTTGCAAGAGCTTCCTTTCTTTGGTGTAGCGATCCCTGAAAACCCTTCAGCCGCGTCTACCTCAGAAGAAGCTCCTTCTATTGTTCACTCCAGACCACCTAGGATTGAAAACCATAGCACTAAATGGACAAAAGATCACCCGATTAGGAATGTTATTGGAGATCTAGATCGACCAGTCTCTACACGCCATCAATTACAAGAGAGTGCACTATATTGTTACTTTGATGCATTTCTCTCTGAAGTTGAACCCAAAAATTGGCAGCAGGCTATGACCCAATCATCTTGGATTGAAGCTATGCAGGAGGAACTCAATGAATTCAAACGACTAGAAGTATGGGAATTGGTTCCTCGCCCTGACAAGGTTAACATCCTTACTTTGTTATGGGTTTATAAGGTTAAACTTGATGAGATGGGTGCGGTATTGAAGAATAAAGCTAGATTGGTCGCTAGAGGATATAAACAAGCCTTGGGTATAGACTTTGAGGAATCTTTTGCTCCTGTGGCTAGATTGGAGGCGATTAGACTATTCCTTGCGTTTGCTGCTCATATGAACATGATCGTCTATCAAATGGATGTAAAGACGGCATTTTTGAACGGTGAACTAAGGGAAGAGGTTTATGTTAGTCAACCGGATGGGTTCGTCAGTACGGAGTCTCCTAACCATGTGTACAAGCTTAAGAAGGCTCTCTATGGGTTGAAACAAGCTCCACGCGCGTGGTATGATCTCCTATCAACATATCTCATGTCGGAAGGCTTCTCCAAAGGCAAAGTGGACCCCACTCTATTCACTCTCAAGGACGGCAACGACATGCTTCTGGTACAAATTTATGTTGATGATATAATTTTTGCTGCCACTAACATAGAATTGTCTAAACAATTTGAGAAGATAATGTCCACACGCTTTCAGATGTCGATGATGGGAAAAATCTCATTTTTCTTAGGATTACAGATTTCTCAGAATCCCAGAGGCATCTTTATTAATCAATCCAAATATGCTCTAGAATCTCTTAAGAAATATAACTTTGAGAATTGTGACCCCGTAGACACTCCAATGGTGGAGAAATCCAAGTTAGATGAAGATAGGGATGGGATTATTGTCGATCCGAAACTTTACCGTGGAATGATCGGCACCCTTCTCTATCTGACTGCTAGCAGGCCTGATTTGCAATTTGCTGTATGCATGTGTGCCCGGTATCAGGCTCGGCCTACCGAAAAGCACCTACATGTTGTGAAAAGGATCTTTCGGTATCTAAAAGGAACACTTCATCGTGGTCTATGGTATCCGAAAGATTCCTCGATTGCTTTAATATCATACGCAGATGCCGATCATGCTGGATGTCAAGATACGAGGCGTAGCACTTCTGGATCTGTGCAACTCCTTGGAGATAGATTGATCAGTTGGTCTTCAAAAAGGCAGAAAAGCGCTGCAATTTCTAGCACGGAGGCTGAATACATCGCCATGTCCGGTTGTTGTGCTCAAGTCCTTTGGATGAGATCACAATTAACTGACTACGGTCTTGGATTTAACAAAATCCCGATGTATTGTGACAACAAGAGCGCCATTGCCCTTTGTTGCAACTATGTTCAACACTCCCGGGCCAAGCACATAGACATTCGCTACCATTTCATTAAGGAGCAGGTGGAGAACGGAGTGATCGAGCTGTATTTTGTCACTACTGAGTACCAGCTGGCGGATATGTTCACCAAAGCCTTAGATCGAGGACGAATCGAGTTTTTGATCGATAAGCTTGGCATGAAATCATTCACTCCAGCGACTCTCAAAGAGTTGGCAGAAGAATCAGCTGAATAGTCGTGGTAAACTATTCAGAGTATCCTTTGGTTGTGATCATGTATATTATCGTAAATATATAAACCACAAAAGAAAAATACAAAAATATAAAACCAAGAAAAACCATAAAAAATATAAAACCAAGAAAAACCATAAAAATTATAAAATCAAGAAAAACCAAAAATATTTTTCCTTTTAAAACGGGCATGTCTTTTAGTACGGTAATATTTACGGCCTTAGAAATGTCGATCAATATTGACACGGTGCCATAAATAGAGTCCGTATAAAAGTTGTACATTTTTAAAACATGCCCATAATGGCTTGTAGTTATTTCAGACTGCAACCCGGTTTTCATATTAAAGTCACGTATTTCATTGGAAAACGTTGGCTCAGAACGGGAATTAATTTTCTCGGGCGTGATTTACAAGCCAAATCATGCAAAGAGATCAAGTTTACTTTATAACTTGGTCTAACATGAATTTGTGTACGTCTCAGTGCATTAATTTGTTAAAATAAGAGAAATCTTATTAAAACCACGAATCAAAATTTTTCAAGATATAAATTGGAAATGCTTTCATCACTATTTGACTCTTTAAACAATGACTACAGCTCTTTAAATAGAAAACGGGTCATCGTTTAAGGGGGAGAAAATAGTAAAATCATCTTCGTCATTAAAATTGATCTTCAAAAGTGATTGTGAAAATTAAGGGCTACACGGTATTTGAGTGGTTTTGCTTTAGAATATGACTTGTGTTCGTTCTAAGTGATAGGCGTTGCTTTTAGATTTTGGAGATATGCTAATAGATGCGTTTGCTAAATGGTGTGTACGTTTAACAAGAGTTAGGTGAAATGGAAAAAGTAGAAACAAAAAGAAAAAGGAGTGTAAATAGAGGGACTTAAAGTGTTAATTGTTTAACTTGTCAATATTTTTGACCTAAGTCAAAAACAAATCCACCCGCCCCTCACTACTATTCATTTTCACTGTTTCTATTTCATACTTGCCGCCATTGTTGCTTAATCACACTCAAACTCTTACAATCATCTCGTCTGATCATTCCTACCTGTTCATTCACTAAATAAGGTAATTAACATCATATTTTAACTTATGAATTCGTCTACATCGCCATCTATATCCCCTTAATTGATTCAGAAAATTAACAATTATCAGATTTAGGGTTATTCCTTAATTAAGGTTAATTGATAAGGGATTTATGGTGGGTTTTGCTCGGAATAGGTTAAATGATGATTAAATTGCTTTAGATTGCCTTAGAAACTCACAAACGCGCTAGATCAAACATCTGAGTTTAGTTGGTAAAAGTTCCGGATGAACATGGCTTAAAACTTCCGAATGAAGGATTTCTTCTGAAAAACTTCCGAATGAGGAAGTTCCGAATGAAGGACTTCCGAATGAAGGAAGTTCCGAATGAAGAACTTCCGAATGAAGGAAGTTCCGAATGAAGAACTTCCGAATGAAGGAAGTTCCGAATGAAGAACTTCCGAATGAAGGAAGTTCCGAATGAAGAACTTCCGGATGAAGGGAGTTCCGAATGAAGAACTTCCGGATGAAGGAAGTTCCGAATGAAGGACTTCCGGATGAAGGAAGTTCCGAATGAAGGAATGTTCCGGATGAAGGAAGTTCCGAATGAAGAACTTCCGGATGAAGGAAGTTCCGAATGAAGAACTTCCGGATGAAGGAAGTTCCGAATGAAGAACTTCCGGATGAAGAAGTTCCGAATGAGGAAATGTTCCGGATGAAGATGTTCCGAATGAGGAAAAGTTCCGGATGAAGAGTTTGATTATTACTGTTTGCATGCTATATATGTACTTGTTGTTTTATCTTATGAAATGTGTTATGCTTAGAAGTAAGAAAGATATATATCTATATGTTTTTGTGCATCAACCTTTCATGTCTTATCTTAAGCAGATAAAATGACTAATTCAACAGTACAAGCAATCCAAGAATCTAGAGAAGCTGATATTGCTAAAGCCCGAACCCTTAAGTTTATACCCAACAACTACCGGCTGAAGCAAGTCTCTAAGTCCACTCACCATGGTTTTAAGGTCGCCATAGCCATCCTTGATAACTCTCATTTCAAGAACGCCCTTAGGAGCACAGCCTCGGTGCCTTATGAGTATATGTTTGAATTTTGGGCAACCAAGGAAATCACTTCGAACAAGATCACCTTCACCATCGACAACAAGCAGCAGACACTCACCGTTTCAGACTTCCGTAAGATTCTTGGTATACGGGATACACCCAAGGGCATGTCATTCTCAAGGGACCCCACTAAAGATGAACTCGTGGAGTTATTTGACGCACTTGGATGTCCGGAAATACGAGTTGCATCTGAGTTTACCACTGCAAAGGTGGGACAACCTTGGAGAGCGTTGATGGGTATTCTCAGTAAATGTCTTACACCAAAAACGAGTGGCCATGATGCTTTGCGCAGTCCGATAATAAACCTCTTCTATGGCATGTACAAAGCTGCAAATTCAGATTATGCTTTGTTGATATGGGAAGAATTCACCTTTCAACTCTTCTACAACAAGAAGCTGAAGACAAACTTCTTTCCTTATCCTCGGTTTATTAAGCTTATCATAAATTATTTTATGAAGCTTGATGCTACTATTGATAGGCGTGCAGGAGGTCGCTATCACACTGAAGAAGCTGATGATACTGTAGATCTGAGGCATGAAGGACCGTCTATTGGTGTGATTCCGGGTCCTATTCCTGATTACCTTCTGTCTGACAAAATCAAAGGTTCTGCTGATTACAAGCTACTGCAGATAGAGATCAAGAGGCTGAAAGAAAACCTTCAGACTGGAGAAGACTCGTCCACAACGGTTAAGAGCAAAGGTAAACGCAAACAACCAGCTGCGTTACCTGAACCCGAACCCAAGAAGAAGAAGACAGAGGGTAAGAAGGGAAAGGTTAAGGATGTGATGCGTCTACGTGATGAAGAAGATATTGTTGATCCTACTCTTGATAAATCCGAGCAACAAATGATGAAGATTGCTATTAAAAGGAGTAGGAAAGATACAGGCGGTAGTGGTTCAGGTGCGAGGGTAGATATCGAGGATGAGTACGAGGAACCGGATGATGTTGATGAGTTTGGGTCACCTGAACACTATTCCACTTCGAAGGAGCCATCAATCCCTATTTCAGCAAGTGTGGAAAAGGAACCTGTTGCTCCTACGATCATGGTGACAACTCAACCCTTAACAACTCAACCTCCACCCATACAACCCTTAACAACCCGACCGGCTTCAACACCATTTCTTCCACCACCCATAATCCCCATCCTTAGTACAGCAGTAACAACCGAGCCCCTCCAGTCAACCCAGAGCAGCTCTGCAACATCTGCAATGGCTGCATTAGTGATGGCCGAAATGTTTGACAAACATGTGGATACTAACAAACGCGAAATGGATGAACTTCGCCAAGAGTTGCAAAGACGAGCTCAGAGGGAAGAAGAATCTAGGAAAGCCCAAGAGGAGATGATTGCTAGGTTTGCTTCAGATATGGAGTTGACTAGAAAAGCACATGCAGAAGAACTTGCTCGGGTTAAGCAGGCTGAGGCTGATAAGCATGTTGCACGTATTACCAGACTTCAAGCGATGAGGGATAAATATAAGGAACAAAAAGAAGCACTTGAAGCATCCGTGAAAGAAAGAGTGCAAGAATCCGTTGAATCCCTAATGCCTAAACTTCGCGATGAGTTGAAGACACTTGCTGCTGACAACTTGATGGTCAAATCATCCAACCCTTCAGAAGCCGCCTACAAGATTGCTTATGACCTGACGGATTTTGAATTGAAGAAGATCCTTAAGGCTCGTATGGTGGAACTTGGGTCGTTTGATAAGTCGAGGATTCAACGGGCTCTATATAAATCCCTGAATGATGCTATCATGGAGGATGATAGATTATTCAAAACGTTTGGAAGTGTGGTACCATATCACATCTTACCTGAGGAAGAAAGGGAAGAAAGTGAAGAAGAGGGTACGGGTGAAGAAGAGGAAGAAGAAGAAGAAGAAGGAGAAAAGGATAAAGACGATGAAGAGGGTGGTGATGATGATGAGGATGATGACGAGGATGAGGATGATGATGATGGCGATGATGGTGGTGATGAGAATCAGGAGAGTGCTAGAGGTAGTAATGGGGATGACAATCAGGATGATGATGGGGGTGAACAGCCGAAAGAGGGAGACAAGGGTACCAGCTCCAAGCAAACTGCTGCTAAGACTGGAACCAAGTCCACAAAAGATGCAGCACAGAAGGACAAATCGACATCCTCGGAATCAAGACGAACTAAGTGGCGCCACGATGTGAATGCCACTACAGCGTCTTCGGCTCCCGGTATCTCTATTGCTGTATCTTTACCCATTACCACTAACCTCATTAGTTCTGTTGTTGTTGCTCCTGTGATTGCAGAATCAGTGACGGAACCCGAAGCTGCACAACACTCTCCAGTTCACGACACTGATGAAATGCCTGAAACTGAACCAACAGATGTTCGCACTTCAACTCCTCAACAACAAGCTCAACAATCTACGGTTCCTGAACCAAGCATACGAGTTTGGGAAGATACGTTGGAGATAGACGAAACTGCACCACCACAGGCTTGGATCACGGCAGCAGCACAATATGATCCGATCACAGATGCTGACAAAGATGTGCTGTATCTCCGTATCCGAAGTCCGATTGACTTATGTGCATTTCTTGCTCATGAGTATAAGACTTCGGTTACTCCATCCTTAGTGAAGAAAGCGCTGCACGATAGGAGACTTCGTGCCAAAACTCGATTACCCCAAATGGAGTTCGAGTATTATGCAGATGAGATCATAAAGGCTTTGAAAACCGTTCAACGGCCAGGACTTCATGAATCAGAAAGAGCTCCACCTCCAATGGATCCTGCTCAAGATAATCAGATTGCTCTTGACTTCTTCGTCACTAACGATCTTGTGTATCTACTGAAGGGATCATCAAAGTACGCAACCTCCCTGACCTTGCTGAAAGCTGCCAACTGGGGGACAATACCCTTTATCGAGGAAAAGGTAAACAGACTCTGGGTCCCTAAGATAAATCGTAATTATGATATGTATGCTGTCATAGGTGCATCTCATTGGGACGAACGAGTCCGAAGGGCGTACAGGGGTTGCTGCTTGGTCAATTCTGGAAGCAATGTTCGATCCGACATCCGCATCTCCAGCATCTTAGGAATGAAAACTGAAGCCAAGAACGGCTATTATCATGTGACGGAGATTCGCTTGAAAAGGGAGGATGACAGGGAATACATAATCCAGCAAGGAGATTTTTCCATCATCCGCCTTGAGGATATCGAAGATATGCTGCTTCTGATGACCCGAGATCAACTTACACACATTCCTCGTGAAGACCTGATTGCTTTGAATACAGCACTTCGTATGTTCACACGAAGCGTTGTCATCAAGTCACGAGTTGAAGACCTTCAGTTGGGAGTTGAAAGCTATCAGAGGAAGCTCAATTTAACCCGTCCTGTGAATCAAGTGCTACCTCAACATGTAGAAAGATGTCCCTATACCGGCATTTATGTCCCGAATTACGGCATTTTCTACTTGAACAGTCGAGGTTTGATGAAGTTTATGAGGGTGGGGGAGCTCCACAAGTATAGTGATGGAACTCTTATACAAGTCAGAGGTAAGTTGGAGCATCTGAACTCGGGTGGAACTTTGCCAGAGATGACGGAGGATTGGCATCCGGGTTACCGGCAGATGGCGAAGTACGTGATCAAGAAGATTGATCAAAAGCTCCGTGAACGTAGATTGATGAGGAGCTTGGAAAGATTCGTGGGTGGTAGACCATATGGAGTGCACTACAGGACACTGCAACGATCCATCTAATGGGTCGTACATTTCAGGTCACTCTATATTGGTTTTCAATTGTGAATATGTATATTTGTGAATAATGTGCTTGAATGGCTTGTTGTAGTGATAAGGTATGATAATTTTTCAAGAATTTCTCACGAGATTCTAAATCTTTCAAAATATGTCATACCAAAGCACTACAACTATCCCTTATTAACTTAAGGGGGAGCAATAACTTGTTCTACGGCCAAACATCGATTTCATTTTTACCCAAAGACCGGTTAATCCATTCAATATCCCAAATATTAATGGTTAACATTTTGGATAAGGGGAGAAAATGGGATTAAGGAGACGTAAGTGATACTTGGCTAAAAGATGAAAAAGACTTAAAGATTATCCAACTTAATATGTGTAAAGCACGTGTTAAGGGGGAGCGTTTTTGATGAACAAAACACCTAAGGTACAAAACTTTTGATTTCAATATCACAAGTACTTTAGGTGATTTTCAATGATTTTTCATGGTGGCAATTCCTTCCCAAAACACGCTTAATTCACGACGGATGTGGTGACAAAAGGGTGGTAGGAATAGGTTAAGTCCAATGATTCATCAGAGCCGATGGAATCTTCCCAAGGACAATTCCCTAGATAGAATTAGAAGTCCTAGGAAAGATGGAGAAAGAATGTGAACGTAGCTGAATGCCGACCAAGTACTTAAGCTAGCACTGGAACAATCACAACAAGGTGCTTGTGATGACGTATTGGTAAGCATTGAAGGGGTTGAAGAATGAAAAAGAAATGTAAAGATAAAGGGTGTAAAGAAAGAAGCCCTCCTTACAACTTTAGGCAGAAACCGGGTCAATACATATGCTATTGAGGTCATTTTTGTTAATGATTCTCGGTATTGAAGAAAGACATCATGGACCCAGTGATGCAATGCACAACCCTTCCCCAGCTAACTCAAATATCTCTCAAAAGGTATTTGTTTTAATCACACGGAGATCAACACGTTATCTATTGGTTTATTCACTCCGAATAAACTGGTATTGAAAAGGTGGCACTCCTCTCCAGCCATCGCTCACTAAATCAAAACGCACAATCGAGTCTAGAGCCAAGAGATCATCAAAAGTCTCATTAGGACACTTTCCATTTATTCCTTGCTTTCTCACACACTGTGAAAAGTAAGAGATTTTCATGAGTCCTACGTAGTATTCCTGTAATATTGCCAGAACATCCGAGTAATACGCAAGTATTACAATGAAGATGGAAATCCTGCTTGAGCCAACATCAAACAAGCTCATGGTAGGTTACACGTGCGGTTCTTTTAGAACCAATCTTGTGAAAAACTGGAAGGTAACAGTGGTTTAATTCTTAATTGAACTTAAACTCGTTCCAGGCCTCTTCGCATTATCATATGATCTTGCCAGAACACTCAGAGTGACTCTTTATTGACCACAGTGACGAGTGGAAATCCTTCTAGTGTCAACATCAAACAGCACTTGGTAGGTAACGTGCAAGATTCTTTATGAATTGAGCTCGTGACAACTGGAAAGCAACGATGGTGAAAATCTTAATTGAAATTCACTTGTTCCAGGTTTCATGAATTGACGGCTTTTAATCACAAGGATAATTTATCTAAGTGATTCACTCTTTATGTTCGCAGTCAGCTTTGGACGGTCGAATAAAGAGAACGGGTTCACCCGCGAAATCCTGTCAGGAAGTTACTTAATTGAAACTATCCGTCACGGGTACGATATCTAATATCGTCCAACGGTCTTCACCGACCGGAGGTAAAATGCTACCGAATTAGAATAAGATGTTCAAAGCCATTTTATTCGTGTCGTTGCTATGTACCTGCTAAAGACGGTGGCATTGCTGAGTACCTGTTGAAGACGGTGGCGTTGCTGTGTACCAGTGAAGACGGTGGTGTTGCGGTGTACCTGTAAAAGTCGTTCCCACATGCTTATGTCTTTTGCAACAAAAATTCAAGAAAGTACAAGATGAAGTCTTCCGCTGTACCAAACTCTGAAGCTTTCGAGAATTCAACAAAAAGACGTAAGTGTGTGGAACATGAAGTCACGAGGAGGCAAAGTTCACAAGAAAGGCAAAGATCGCACGTGAAAGGCCAAAGAACAATGCTCTCAAGTCAAAGCCAAAAAGATCAAATCAACATATTCACAACAAAAGAAAGAAAAGAAGAAAAGACTACGAGCTAAAGAACGAAGACTTAGTATAGTATGCTAGGTTTAGAACTTTGTAACGTGGAGTGACCTCCCTTAGGGGGAGATTGTTAGAAATACGTTTTAACGTATATTAGAAGTATCGGTCACTCCACAATATGATTTATGTTGTAATAGCTCGTAGTTAGTAATTAGTTATTAATTGCTTATTAACTTAAGTAAGAACTGGTCCATGGGCTTGTCATGGACCGGCCCAAGCCCATGTTATGCTTGGAACTATAAATACCCCTTTCCACTAAGGAAAGGGGTTGGTTGTTGTCATTTTCTTGTTTTCCACTTAATAAAATTCACATAGTTCCTCTCACTTTCTCTCTCTAACTTTCTCTCTCTAGAAATCAACAAACCCCTTCATAGATTCATTGATTATCAATATTCTACAGCGGAGAATTTTGAGATTAAGAGCGGAATGCTTTCGTTGATCCAAGCTACAAAGTTTCGAGGTCATGAAGCCGATAATCCTCACGACCATATTCGGAATTTTGATCGTCTTTTGGCCACGAGCAAGTTTAAGAACGTCGACACCGATGTCGTCAAGCTTATGCTTTTTCCGTACTCGCTCGATGGTGCCGCCAAGGATTGGTACGAGAAAGAGCCACCTAATTCCATTACTACGTGGAAGGATCTCGTTTCCAAGTTCGTTAATTATTTCTTCCCACCGTCTAAGACAACGTTTTTCAAGAATGAAATTACGAAATTTGAGCAAAAACCGAATGAATCTTTTAGAGACGCGTGGGATCGTTTTAAGGAATTGCTTAGGCAATGTCCTCACCATGGTTTTTCCGAGTTGCACCAAATCGATACGTTTTACAACGGTCTTAATTTTCAAGAGCAAGACTCGTTGAATTCCGCCGCCGGTGGCAACTTTTTGTGTAAGAATCCGAAAGATGCATTGATAATTATCGAGAATCGATCCAAGGTTTACCAACTCCGCAACGCACCGAGTGTTGCCAATGTCGCCAATGTTAGTAGTTCTAATCGCGACATTGAGAGAGTTGATGCGAAAGTCGATAAGTTGACGAATGTGTTTACGTCTTTTCTCGTTGAGATGCAAAAGAAAGACGCTCCCGCTACGGTGAAAGCGGTTGAGGTTTCGTGTACGTTTTGTGGTGGACCTCATAATTATTACGAGTGTGCGGCTACGGATGGCCAAACGTCGAATGTGAGTGCGTTAAATGGAAACAACAATTTTCAAAATCAAAATAACGCGGGTCCATCACAACAAGGCAATTATAACCAAGGCAACAATTTTCAAAATCGAAACAATTTTCAAGGAAATAATCAACAAGGAAATTTTTCGAATCAAAATCAAGGAGGTTATAATCAAGGTCGTAATATAACTTGGCAAAATCGAGACAATAATCAAAACTCGAATTTTTCAAACAACAACAATCAAGGCAACAATTTTTCAAGTGGGAATCAAAACAATTTTCAAAGAAGTAATCAAAACCAAGGGAACTTTAATTCAAATCAAAATAGTTCGTCAAACGATTTTCAAAATTACATGAAAACGAATGAGGCTAATATGAGACGATTAGAGGGAGAAATTGCTACTTTGAAAAACGACTTTTCTAATACATTGAAATTGCAAAACACGAAGATTGAGCAAGGGCAAATTGATATAAAAAAGATGTTTTCGGCCATAATGAACAAGTCCTCCGGTGCGTCATTGAGTTCGTTACCTAGTGACACCGTAGCAAATCCGAAGGAACAATGTAAAGCCGCCTCGTCTCGTGAGAAAGGTCGAGTGATTACCCCTAACCTTGAAGGATTCCGTGTTGTTTATCCCTCTCAACCCTCGACTTCTAAGACGTCTTATTGTTCTAAAGTCGATGGGGTGAACGTGGCGACCAAGGAAAAGAGTGCACACCCTCGTGTACCTCCAATTCCATCCACGGTTCAAAAAGAGAGCTTTTTCGACCTTACCAAAGTAACCCTTGAAGAAACTTGTGCATCGATCCTTCTTAAAAAACCCAAAAGGCGTATGCCGAGAAAGGAAAAGGAACCGGGCCAATTTCTACTACCTTGTGATTTTTCCGAGATTAAGGGATGTTTAGCCCTTGCCGATTTAGGTGCTAGCATCAATCTCATGCCTCATTCTCTTTGGAAATTGATGAGATTGCCTTCGCTTACCCCTACGAACATGACTATCGAGCTTGCAAATTGTACACCGTTAATACCAATTGGGATAGCCGAGGATGTCTATGTTAGGATTGGAAAGTTTGTTTTTCCCGCAGATTTCGTTATATCCGATTACGAGTGTGACCCTAAATGTCCCATAATTTTAGGCCGACCATTCTTATCGACGGCTAGAACCGTAATCGACGTTCACGAGGGGAGACTTACTATGAGATATGGGGATGAGAAAATAGACTTTTTCGCTAGAAAATCCCAAGGATTTAATGAAAATGAAAAAACCGAGGTTTCAAAACCTAATGATTCAAATTCTAATGATTTCAAAATGTTTACTTTAGCGGAAAGAATGAAGCTTGATGCATGTTTTGAAAGAATTAAGAAAAACGGTTTTAAAGATGATGATTTTAATGATAAAGAATACGTGTACCTAATTCAAAAGGGTATGTGTAAATTTATGGATGAAAACTCACTTTGGGATGTTTTTAGTGAAACAAGTGAACCACCAATTCCGAAGGGCGACATTAGTGCCATCACGACAAAGACCAATATGGGCTCGTCTTCACCACCTTCGAAGGACCGCGTCTTTGAGGCTTCAACTTCTAACTCCATCGAAGTGCCTCCTTTGCCTAACCCAACACCCGTTGAGGCTAAAGGTTTTATCAACATCGATCCTCTCGTTTTAGAAAAGTCACCTAAGCATAGTCATTTGACTTCTAAGTCCATGGTTGTGAGTGCTCACATCGACTCTTTCTTTGACGATGACGATGGCGATTTTGCCGAGCTTGATCACGTACTTCGAAATCCACATGCAATTTTTGATTCTCCAAAGAAGAACCATGTGAAGTACGATGATTACGAGTTTGATCCCGAGATTGAGGAAATTATTGAACGAGAGGTAGCTCTTATGCCTTCACTTCCACCTACGAGTGAGGTCGATCTTTCCAAAATCGAGGATGGACTTAATGAGTTGGAACGTCTTATTTTCAATGACGAACCAACTCATGTGACCACTAAAAATCCCATTCTCGAGGAGTTACCTAATCAACACTCCTCATTTGAGAATGACGTTTACCACATTCGTGAGGATCTAACTTATCAACGATCCCCACAAAAGAATGATGGTTTCGTGCTTGATCGTGATCTTTTCGAGAGAGTTTCTAAGATACTCAAGGAGGGGAATGACAAACCTTGGTTTGACAAGCCTATCTTTGATGAAGAAATCGATGAGATCGACGTTCATGAGGATGACGAGTATGTAGACCCCGAGGGGGCGTTGTTCTTTATTGACAAACGTTTTGAGAACTTATATAATCCGCCACCCCCTCCCACCAATGACTTAAATGTGAGGATTTTTAGCGCGACAAATTTTCAATTTGACACGCCAAATATTTTCGACATTATCAAATCGGGTTTTCATAGAGAGTTTAAAAACGATGAAAAAGGAAAAGATTTTAATAATGTTTTAAAAGATTTTTATACATGTTTAACTCCGTCATCACCGCGTTTCATGAGTACTACCACCTCGTCTACTCCTTTTGACGACGGTTGGTGTGGTTTTAGTGTGGGGGAAGCCCCAAATGTTCCCTCCCATTTCTCCACCGAGGACGAGATTTACGATCCCGGAATTGCTTGTAAAGGGAAATCTCGGTCTTCCACCGATGCAATAAATGGAAATCTTGTCTATTTGCTTGGTGTGAGTCTACCTCGAGTAGCTCATTATGTTGCCTTACCCATTGCCCCACCTTTCTACTTCTTATCTCTTTTCTTCTACCCCATTGGGGTTCGTGTTGAAGTAGCTTTGTTTCGTCTTTCATCCGAAAACGAGGACGCTATCTTTGACCCTGGTATTCGTATATCGGGTTTTTAAAGTACTCCACGTACTTTTGGGCCTTGTTTATCATGTAAGCCCCACCAAAAATGACCAAACCAAGATTATCCCTAAATGATCACATTTATGGGGATCCGAGTCGAGCTTTTGACTCGGTTATCAAAAACAAGGTGCCTCGTGGGGGATTCTCATGCTTATCCTTGTAAATATTATTTCTTTCTTAGTTAACGTAATGAGGGGACTTGTGCTCTTCCAACCTTTGTTCCATGGTTGTTTGTGATTGTGATTTATTAGGTTCATCGTCATCTTTGAAGCCTCTTGTGTTCGTTTTACGTAGCACTCGAGCTTCGATCGTTGCCTTTGGAGATTCCGATATCCGATGATATCCTTTTATGTTCTAACGTTTATCCTATTAGCATAATTCATAAACGGCTTTTAGGTTATTCGTTTTACCCTTTCCATTCTCGAGATTAAGCATTCGACTACGTCTCTAGTATGGGGGTGTTTACACCCCTAGACTCGAAACATTGAGGACAATGTTTAGTTTTAGTATGGGGGGTGAGTAGATACTTCACCTTGCTTACGTCAACACGCAATCCAATTTTCATCTTTTTGTTATCGTTTTATGCAAAATAAGGCTAAAAATGGCCAAAATTTAAAATTTTTCTAGTTTTGCATAAGTGTTTAAGACACGAATGTAGGTTTTCCGATGGTGAGAATAAGAGTAATTTTTGACTCGACCGTGCGTGTTGAGCACTTAGCTTCGATTCCTTAACTTTTTAGGCTAAGTCTCTTAAATGAGGACGAGAAATGATAGAGTTATTTATAAGTCTCGTAATCGTCACGATCTCATGTGTAGTAATTATTAGGTTATTCTCCCCACGCTTTTGCATAATAAATTGTTAATAAATATTGATTTGGCGGTTTAGTCACTATTGTTGGTTTCTAATTTGTTTTGGTAGCTTCCATGTAATTAAATTGGGAAAACATTAAGGTATCGCCAGCGTCACGGTTTTGAAGTATTGGCACCCGAATAATCGAAAGCTTCACCTAATAATAAGATTTCAAGTGCTCACCTAAATTAAGCAAAAATTTGAAGCTCACAAGGCCGAAAAATCTATGCCCAAATTGAAAGTGAATCAAGCCTTAATCTTCGAAGCTTTAAAGATCCAAAATTCGCTTTAGCGTGAGGATATACGTCTTTGGCTAATAAAACCACCGATGAGGCGGATAATAAAAGGCAAGGCAAGACCGAAGTCATAATAAAAGCTTCATGGCGAAGTTGAATAATAGATGGAGGTAAACCAAAGATAATAAGGCCCTTTCGTTAGGGGGCGTATAAAAGTCTTGGTAATAAGTCTCATGTTCAAAACCATTATAAAACCGTGTTTATCGATCCTTCTTGTTGACTTAATTTTTTTGACATCGTTGTCTATTGGGATGAATTATTAATTTAATGATTTTGGTTACACCGTTAAGTTTCTATTTTTAGACTTAATCTCTATTCACGCATAAGTCAATGATGTATCCTCGTGATCATTAAGACAAAATAAAATAAAAGAGATACCAAATAGGAATAAGGGAGTTTAGGTTCGTAATTAACACTCATGAGATATGATCGTGTTGCTAACTTATCATAACAATGATCTCGTTACACGCTTAGCATGGAATTGGGTGAAAATCGAGGACGACGAAATTATTTCTAACGAAGCATTCACGTGTTCTTGTTCTATGATCCCAAAATTCACTTAATCGTGATGAAAACAATGCATTATGTCTAAAACACGTGTAGTAGTTTATTTAAGTTTATGTCTTCAATAAATGTCATCATAAAATGAATTTTGGAAGTGCTATGATACTTAATTCTAGCATTGCGTGGGGACACGGCAATGGTTTAGTATGGGGGAGTGATGAGACTGTATTTATACATAGTCTCATCGTCCAAATCGTGCTTAAAACGCTTAAAATGTCATCAAATTACCCAAAAATATGCATGTGTTTGTTCATTGTGTATTTCAGGTACGGATATCGTGAATTCACCAAAAGATCAAAGGAATCAAGCAAAAACAAACACGGGAAACGAAGCCGCACAAAGAACCGGACCCGAATCAAGAATTTCTATTCAAGTCCTTGAAGAATTGAAGATTGGCAAGTTTGGTCCCTCAACTATTGAAGACTTGTCACAAATGACCCTCCACTATTCATTTTTACAAGTTACATCCTTGAAGTTTGAAGACATGTGCAATAATGTCCCTTGAAGATAGTCAAATATGCATAAATGATCCTTATATTAAGATTGGAAAATCATGGTGCCAAATTTGACAAGTGCTTAAAAGTTATTTCAAAGGAAATTGGGATTGAATGGCTGTTATTACAAAGTGGAAACAAGTAGGAACATTGGGGGCCAAACTTGTTAAAACCAAACCCATATCCACCAAATACCCAACCAAACCCGACCCTACCCAATCCATACCCACTATTTTTACCCAATACCAGCCCAAGTCAACAACCCGGTCAACATTACCCACTAACTAAACTTTTTAAACCAGATTAAATATACTAAAAATGCGTGGGAAAGATGTACTGTTTATCATCACTTCCCCTAATCACCCTAATCCCCACCGTAGAACCCTAATTCCCCTCTTCTTTGTTGATGACAATTAAGAGGGCACCTCATCTAGTTTAGTAATTAACCCACCCACAAACAAAACCCACCACCTATCACACTCACCCGTGACCTCCAAGTAGGTCCCCCATGTTCCCCTGCTACACTTTTTATAGCAACAATGGCATCTTTTCAGAAAATCAACGGCCAAGGTTCCAAACTTGGTCCCTAAGGAGAAATGGACGCTCATGATCAATCTTCACAGCTCAGCAACATCACCATCACCCACATGGGCTTCCTTTGACGATTTTCAAACCATTTGACCAAGGGCATTATTGGATTTTCATGTTATTAGGGTTTTGTACCTAGAAACTTCTTTTAGATGCTATATAAGCACCTCCCAATCTGTGGATAGGGCTTTTGTTCCAATTTTTTGTACTCTTTTTAATTAAGTAATGAAAATGAAAACGTTTTAACTTGTGCAATCAACTGAGTTCCTTACTGCTTTTTCTTAGTATAATCATTAAATTTACTTGGTAAATTTAGTTTAGAGTTCATTTAAAATTCGTTTTAAGAAGATTTCTTGAAAGGTTTTTCAAGCTGAATCACACCATATGGTGAAGTGAAAGTGGACCCATATGATGTGATTGCAGTTGATTGTTAAAGCTTTTTGGTGTAATTGTTGTTCTTTCAAGTTTAGGTTTCAAAATATTGTTTAAATTGGGATTCAAAAAAATTCAAAAGTTTATTTTGGGTGTACTGTTCCATAAGCTCACCATAAGCTGCTGTTGACAGCTTATGGTAAGCTCCTGAAAGCTCTTACCCTTTTCTTGTTTGGTGGTGTTTGTGTGCAGGTATCAAGAACAAGCCCCTACAACCCATTTCATTTCATTTTCAGTATTTGAAGACATTTGATACCCCTGGTTCAGTTGTTGAACCACAGCAGGGGTCCTCTACACTTCACATAAGCCCTCATAAGCTCAAACATACCCTTTTGGAAGGCATCAGCCCCAAGGTAAAAGGCTTGAACCCCACTTGGCATTTTTTTTAGCTTTAATGTAACTTATGTGATTTTTGTGAGAAACTTGTCAATTGTTGTTTATTATTGTTTCATATTGCTGATTTAAGGTTTATATGCATGTTAGAACAAGATAAAATCAGTTTAAGTCCTTTTGAAATAGATTTAGTGTGTTAATCAAGGTTTTTGATTATAAGGGGGTGTTTGGGTCTGCTTATTAAGTCAAGTAATGGACACATATTTGGTTTAAAAACAGACTAGACACACTCATCAAGGTAGTGATAGGTTGTATTGTTAGTTTAGTTCAAGTTTGGTAGGATATAAGTGAGTTGTATGCTTTATTTTTTGGTTAAACAAGTCAAAATCAGCAGGTAAATTCAGCAGGCCTTTCATTGACTGATTCTTGTTAAATTTGCCCACCATTTTGCATGTTATGTTAGATTATAGGTCCATCTAGGGATTAGGATTGATTGCATGTCATTTGGTTAACTTGTGAGCAAGATTTGGCCTTTGGAAATTCAGAATTGAGCATAACACATCAGCAAAACAGCCTACTACATCTTTCTGTATTTCAGTTACTGTATTTGGGGATTTTTGTGAGTTATTTGTATTGAACCTTGTGTTTTTAATGTTTATCTGACTCCCCACAACCCAACTGGTTGTGGGGGTGCCCTTGTATCCAAGAGAAACCAAGCAACAAGAAAGTTATAGCTCCAAAAAGCACCAGACCCACGTTTTTCTGAGGGAGCAGTGGGAACCAAGTTCCCACTGGTAGGCTATTTGTTTGTACTGCTCAGCTAAAAGACAGAAAGTGACCAAGTGTCACTATCACATTCTTGTTCTTTTGTCTTTAGTGACCTAATTTAGGTTTTAGGATTTAATTTTTGTTTCAATATTTTTCTTATTTAATTCCAGATTTTTCTGCTTAATTACTTTTTATTTTACTGTTCATTAAGTATTTTTTTGGATTATATTGTATTTTTAATTACTTTTTATTAGGCTGTTTTTGTCCTTTAGTGCAAAAAAGTAATATTTTTCAGATTTAAAATTTTTCTTAGATTTAGAAAATTAATTTAAGATTTTTAGTTTAAAAATATTTCACTGTTCACTTTTTAATTATTTTTTATAATTAAATTAGTTTAATTAGGGTTTATTTATTAAACTGTTTTGTCTTTTAGTGCAAAATTTTACGTTTTTCAAACTTTTTCAATTTTCTACGGTTCATTAGTGTAATTTAGGATTTTTAAAATTGTCAAATTAATTTTGGCATTATTTTATTATTTTTTATGATTATTTTAGTTTAAAAAGTGTTTTTAGCCTTTTAAAAATAGAAAAATAGTTTTGAAAATTTAAGAAAAATACTTTTTAGTCTTTAAATAATATGAGTAACTTATTTGTTCAATAAAATTATATTTTGGACATTTTGTTAATTATATTTAATTTTAGGGCTTTAATTAGCATTTAAAATTGAATATTTAATTAATAAAAGGTTTTAAAATATATTTGTTGGATTTTTATTCTTATTTATATTATTTTAGACTTAGTTTAAGCTTTTAATTAATTTTTAGGTTTAATTTTTAATTTCGTCGCGTTTTACGTAATTACGTCATCGTTTTACGTCAACGTCGTAGTTTAAATTGTAGTCGTAGCTCGTCTTTACTTTTTCTCTTCTAAACCAAAAACGTCACTAATCCAAACATTGTTATTTTATATATTGGCTCATTAATACACACACCTCCTTCGAGAACGAACTTGGAATTTATTCATCTTCACGGTTTTCCTAAATCGTGTCGATTAATACTTACCGCATTTATACTCGTCTTTCCTAAGACTTGTATACAAAACCACAATATCATATACACATGTGAGAGTTGGCCATGCAATGGAATCATCAAAATGAGTGAGATAAGATCAAAACAAGTTTAGAGTGCAAATCTGCCTACACTGTTTTGGACGAATTTATTAAAATATTTAGAGGTTGATTCATCAGTAGCTATAATGGAATAAAATGAATAACATATCATGTAGTTTCTGTGATAAAAGTTTTAGGTCCTGTCTCTTTATAGAACTCTAGATATGGACATTTTAGTGAACTTAAAATTTAGGACTGATTTTGTGAAATTAAAGTTTAATATTATTATATAAGCACTCAAATAAATATAGTATAAAATGTGAATTAAAACCCACTAACTTATATATTACATTTATATAAATATGTATAAGGATAAATAAATGGACATTTTATAAAATGGTAGTTTGGTAACTTTTATAAGTTATAAAAACTATAAACATGATTTTTACGTCTTTTCGGCTAAAACCGAAAGATTAACGTTTTTATTAAATAAAACTTAGACGGTTGGACCCATCTAATGTAAAATTTTATAAACTCACATACTGATGTATAAACATATATAACAAGTAAAAACCGATAAAACCCGAGCTTTACAACATATAGACATTAACGGGCCAAAGTAGCCCTAATAGACAATAAACCCGACTAATTTGGTAAAACACTTATAAACTTACTTATTGGGCTTAACCCACTTGGACCCAACATGAAAAGTATAATACTGATAATAAGAGTGTAAAATGGACTAATATAAAGTATTGGGCCTAAAACATGTAAATAAGTAAAACTAGTAAAACTAGTATAAAAATGTTACCAACACATAAACACTATAATGAATGAGTAAAAATGTATAAACCCACTTGATCATCATCATATATATAAAATCATCATATGTATACATAATTGTTATTTTGATAAAGTCATTGGACAAAAGTCTAAGACGAGTATATTTGTCTAGGTTTCCGTGATTGAAGCACGTACCGTACATCCAAATTGCCGATAACCGCCTTCCCACATCAACGTGAGTTCATAGCCTCGCACTCTTTTAAATGTTTTTATGAAATGTTTTATAAACCCGCGAGGGAGATAACATGTTAGTTTTGATAAAATAGGACGCCATTTGTCCCGATTGTTTGTTTATTGATTTGGACCCGAATGATTGTATGACCCGATGAATGATTATATGACCCGGTGTATGAAATAAAATGGATTATTAAAGTTAGGTTATGTCACTAAAAATCCCATTAGCATGAATTGTGAACTACCGGGATTTAGTAGACGCTTATGCATATAATAGTACTATTTGGGGACGATCACCCCAGTTCGCGCCTTGACGGTTGATCCCCGTCGTGCCACATTGATTGGTAAGCGAATTTATGTATGAGATGATTTATACAAGCGTGATTATTGTGACGACACGCTAATTTAGATGGGCAAATTGAGTTTCGGGCTAGCTACCCGTTGTTTGTTGTAGTAAGGTAACAATGTCATGCGGCTTATAATAATCCAAATAACGAAATACTGCTATACGCACTGAATTACAATGAATTGCCTGACTAGCAATACGGGGTCTTATTATTGATTTTATGTTCGTGTTTTGGTTTTACATAACCATATTCATATAACATTTTTTATTTAACTTTATACAACGTTATAAAACGTATTGTATGATGTTTTTACGACAACGGCTCGTATAATGATTTTGAAGGCAAAAGCCTATATTATGATTTTTGATAAGGATTTGTATAAAATAACTTTTGCTATTTTATGGTCTATTACAAAGATTTGTACAAAATGATTTTCGGTAATAATTTTATACCGATGTTATATTGATGGATTTAATTAAAACTCTATGAATTCACTCGGTGTTTTCGCTGACCTTTTCTTTTAACATGTTTTATCTCAGGTACTTGAAGGTAATTCTCGGGAAGACAACAAGAATTCATGGCCCGCACTTAAAAAATAATTTCCATTCAAATGCTTTGTAAAATTTGTATGAAATAATATGACTTGAGACCTATGTAAACTTGATATTTATGAATGGAAATGCTTTATTATTAAACGACGCGATTTTTAAGCGTTGTCTATGATGTGAGTAATGTGTTATCCCGTAACACCAACGAGTCTTCCGCTGTATTAAATTGTGTAAATTTGGGGGTGTTACAGTTCGGTACCAGAGTTCTCGCTATAGAGAACGGAAGATTTTTAAAACCAAGGTTTTGAATAAAACATTTCAAAATCTTTTAACTATAACCATTTTTCTAAAAATGTCTAAAAATCTTTTGACTATAACGGTGCCGAAGAATTCCCGTGTTACCGACAAGGCCAGACTGAGAAGTGTTATTTTAATATATATATAACTTGGATTATATATATATATATATATATATATATATATATATATATATATATATATATATATATATATATATATATATATATATATATATATATATATATATATATATATATATATATATATATATATATATATATATATATATATATATATATATATGATGTAATTTTATTACATGATTGTTTGATGATTATCTTGATATTTATACGAGGTATTTATACGACGTAGATTGTCACAAGGAACCCTAAATCCCCTAGTAAATTAATCGAAGCTATTCTCGTAGGAATTCTAGCTATCCTAGATCTAAACCAAGTTGTGGATATTTATGATCCCAACAAATGGTTTATATTCGTAGAAATGTTGATATTAGTTAATTGTGATATTAAAGAAGAATTGGCGAGATTAAATCTGATATCGATGTCATGACGATCTTTCCTTATAGAGTGGAGTTTGACAAAACGTTACCACCTGGAAAGGTGTCATCTGATTCTTTGTCACCCAATTCTTAAATTTGAGAATCGAAAGGGTGAATGTTGAACTTGAGGCTGTCAATGGAACCATTACCCAAAAGCCTCATGCCACTAGTACCTTTCCGAGAAGTCTAATTGAATGATCGAGTCATTTAATACTAATGACTCATTTGTTAGCTATTTTTGTAAGAGCTATAGGATTGGAAATTAAGTGTTGTTCATATTGAGCTTTTATTGCCTTTACAAGGCCGAAGACTAAGGTTGTAAGTATTAGAGAATGAGGTAGAATATCACATTGAGTATAATTTGGTTGAAACTTGAATAAAGTAAAATTTAGCCCGTATGGAATATGAGATTGTTAAGAGGAAGTTGTTAAGTCCTGTGATTGAATTATAAGGTTTTAATTGATTGTTGGTTCGTGTTAAGGTTTGTTCCTAGGCCATTGTCCAATGACGAGGATGCCCAGTGTCCAATAAATAAATTGAAGAAATCTTCTTCTGAATTGGGACCGATGGATCTTTCGAGACAGGTGGAACCCCCATGACTCTTGTAGATTAGTATTCATTGTGGTATCTTTTAAAAATCCCTAACTTAACTGAGGCATCAGTTGGTAGGATGAGTTCTGAGAATTGTATGACATAGTGACACGTAATGTGTTAGGGTACAATTTTGACTTGTTTGTGATTAATGAAAAGAATACCTTTGATTGCTAAATCCTACATGTATCGATGTTATCTATCTTTTATTGCTTTATCCAAATGTTCGCATTAGTGATGCAACCATTGAACAAGTACTCATCTCGATTTGAGTTACGTTGCGGATTATTCTTTTTGAGTGCCATCGAGGTCCTGAACCTCATGATTAATTGGCTAAGCTCATTTCCTATTATATTGTAATTAGTTCTTGGTGAAAAACTTTTCATCACTCCCTTGCAGATCACTAATTGTTTTTATAAGTTAAAACAGTATCCCTTGAGAAAAATTGGGTTTTCATCACCATATAGATTATTTAAAGTGAGACTTATAAATAATCGTTATCGAAATGAGGTTCTTTATAAAACACCTTGGAAAACTTAATTGTTTTCATAACAAAGAAAATCTTTGTAAATTTATTCTTGATTCGTATTTAAGAATTAAGCATGAAAATGTTTTTATTATAAACATGATGATAAAATTTTGACGAAATGAGTATTGCATCGTTAATCTTGAAATTGTATATAGTTGCGCGCCTACATACAATTTGGAATGGACCATGCAAGGCTGATTAGTAGTCACCATAAAGCTGATTAATATACACTACATTTTCTTTAAAGATTGTGAAAGATTAAATTTTATGAGATCTGCAAGAAGTGAAAAATAGGGACATAATGTTAGGGACACCTACATATGTGCCTGTAGCATCTATTCTTCTGAGTCGAATTTACTCATCTGTGGAAATTGTCTTATTTGACAATTGACAATTCTTTCTTGTCCAATTCTCCCGTAGTGAGATTCTTAGGAAAAGTATCTAATTACCGAGTGTTGATACCCGACTGGATGTATCGACGTTCCTATCATTTCTTTTGATTTGATTTCATTTGAATGACCTGGGTAATGATCCGAGGAGCTTTCGAATGCGTACTCAAATTATGAAAACATGGGATATATTCATATTCGTTAAATGTTTTCGTCTGTATCTGATTTGAAATTTCTCTCGCATAGATTATGCGTTGACCTTACTCTTTTAAGGTTAGTTATGTCTCCATATATCCTTGAATTTGTGAAGGATTATGAGTTATTATTAGTCTTTTGAGAATTTCACATCTTATCGACGACAATAAAACTGAAAAGTTGGTAATGCCAGTAGAGCGGATTGATTGATTATGACATGACGACATTGTCTTAATTGATGAGAACTCGAGTAGAATTCCCCTAAAAGATAAGATGTTGATTATCAAAAGTTATTTAAATAATTCTTGATGGATGACGATATCTTGCATTTAGACTTAAAATTATACCATGAATGATTGTGAATTAGTCATAGATATTATAATCTAGAAAGAACTTAAAATAAATGTATTAAAAGATGTTTATGTTATCTGAAACTGTAGGAGGTATTTGCTGGTGAATTACCTAGACTTTCGCCATTAAGGCAAGTTGAATTTGGTATTGATTATATGCTCGGTGCTGCACCTGTGGCGTGTGCACTGTACGTCAGCACCATCTGAATTAAAGGAATTACCGTACAACTGAGAGAGTTGTCGGAGAAAGATTTTATTCTACCAAGCTCGTCATTATGAAGAGCTATGGTATTATCATTCCTTATATTTATTAATTACTGTGAACTAAGTAAATTGACGATTAAAATCTATATCCACTACCCAAGATGATAGATTTGTTTGATAATTTACGAGGTTCTAGCGTATGTTTTAAAATATTTGATCCTCGGCATGGTTATCATCAATTTCGCATCCGCGAAAAAGATTATCTATTCCAATCACTACATCCGGTACTTGTAATGAACATTATGAGTTTCACGTGATGTCGTTTGGATTGACTAATACACATGTAGCATTCATAAATTTGGTGAATCACGTGAGTAGGCTGTAATTTGATAAATTCATGCTTGTGATCATTAAGAACTATATGTTTGTTTATAAGAATAAGAACGAGTTAATAATTAATTATAAACTGCCCTGAATTAGCCGAGCAATGAAAACCTGAACCTTGAGTATTTAACATGTGATTAAAGACTAAATCCTTTATATTATTCGATCGTGTAATTAATAGATAATGGAATCTATATTGAATCTTTAAAATTTTGAGCCATTTGAGACTTTGGGTTTTACCAAAAAGAAAGTGCAAATATGTTTTGACAAATGTTTTATCAAAAGAACTTTTGAGGGATTATTCCCTTATACCCAGAACATTTAACTAAAACTCCTGTTTAGGGGTAAATGTTTGAGTATATCTCAAGACAACCAAAGAGGGATTGAAGAAACCATTTGAACCATGACTTGAAATTTGAAACGACAATTTTTGCTTTTCAACTAAGAAAATTTTGACCAAAGTATAAACAAAGATTTTTCAAACATTTACGAATCTTATTAATATTTTCGATAAATCAACAAAAATCTTGTTAGTAAAATTTAAATTTATTTTGAACATTTTTATGTAATTGGTCGAACTAAGAAATTTAAAATTTTCTTGTTTACGTTTCATAAAAATTAAATATTTATTATTTAATTACTTGTAATAATTATCGACACTTTAAAACGTCAGATTGAGCAAAACTAATAAAAATGATAGTCGAGACGAAACTAAAACTTAGAAAATATGAAGAAAGAATTTCAGAGTAAATTGTGGACATGATAATTATTTTATCAGGAAAGATGAATGTAAATACTGACGCATTATGTAAAAAGGATAAAGAATCAATTAGGATGTGTTCCTTAATAAAAAATGTGAAAATAAATTGCCAAGCAACTTAAAATATAGCCGATGCTTGTAAAAAGGATAATATAGATAATAAAGAGGGGTTCGCGGCTAATGTGAACCATTAGAATTGAGAAGCCGATGGCGTTAAATGTATAAAAGGCCACTTGTGGTTGCCTAAATATGGAGATTTTGAGATGTAGTCATGTTGGAATCTCGTAAGTATAAGTATTCTATTCTTGACATTTCTTATTAAATGTATCTTTATCTGAAGAAGTTGTACTGATGGCAAATTATGAAGGCAGACATCGCCTCATACATTAGTAAACATCTAACTATTGCAAAGGTCATCATCTGAATTTGATTCGATTTGGGTCATCGTCGACAGACTGACCAAATCTACTAATATCATTCCTGTTAATGATAGATTCTCGAAGAAGAAATTGACTCTTTGTATTTAAAGGAGTTGAGTAAATATAGTGTGCCTGTACCGACCATCTCTATCAAGATCCTCGCTTCGCATCGAATTTCTAGAGATTTACTCAGAAGTCATTAAGAACGAACCTTGATGAGAGTACTGTTTACCACCCCAATCGAAGGGATGAGGTAAAGTAATGATACCAAACACTAGAAGTCTTGTTTTATGCTTGAATTATTGACCTTTGGCAATAAACTGTATAATCATTTTCCTTTGGAGAAATTATCATTGATAATTATCGTATTAGGATCGATATCGAATCTTGTGAGGATATATATTAGAGCATCTGTAAGAAGGAGTTGGGATGAAGACACCCGACATACACCCATTGTGAGTTGGACATGTCTTTTAGGTTTAAGTTTTCCTATGATGGCGAACCTAACCTTACAAAATACTCGACCCGCGAGACCTGAAATGATTGTTGAAATTAGGATCTGATTATTGACTGCCGGTAGTGGGCAGGAGGTTATGTGAATATGAAATGTAGATCTGGAAGTGCCAGATGGGTAGCGAAGTTATGCCAAAATATTTAACCATGGAAAAATGAATTGATGATCTGAAAGATCATGGGATGTAAGTCCCCGTTGTATGGGACCATTGAGATTATGTAAAAGATTGGTTTGAAAGGCATGTAAGCTGGATCTACCCTAGGACTTCAAGAGCTACGTGAATTATGTTTCGTATATTGAACTTGATAAAATGTCTATCAAGTGAGAATCTGATCACTTCTTGATAAAGTTTAGATCGGCGAAAAGTTGCATTCATCAAAAACCCGTGAACATCATGGATAGAGAAAGTAAGTCAACATTAAGCCTGATCTTATTCCCGTAGTTATGTTTGATGAAACTCGCGTATTGTAATGAATTACACTTTTGAGAAAAGACCGAATTTGGAGGAAATACCCACATGGCTTTAACTCTATAAGAAGCGAGTAGTAAGATAAGATGATCTTTGAGGACAAAGATCCTGTTTAGGGGTAAATGCTGTGACAATCCGTCAATTTATGGTTTATATTTTATTCTCAAATATTATTTAAAAACATTATTTTAATATTATATTATGAACTCACTTATTTTTGGGAAGAAATTTGGATTTACGTCTTGAAGTAGCATCGACTACGTCTAAACCGTAGAATTCTACGTTACGTGCTTACGTTTACATACACCGTTTTGGTGACAGTCCGACATTTCAGGAAATAAATTTATCCGTGAATATTATTTTGTTATTTTAAATTTGTGCTGGTTCATAAACTCACAAATTTACGAGAAGAGATTAGGACTTACGATTATAATTTAACGTCCTTTACGACTAAACCGGAAACCTTAGGATTACGTATTTACGTTTTCGAACTCCGTTTTTGATGAGACAATTTTTATTAGATTCGTTTTGTGTCGTTGATTCATAATTTATAAAAACGTTTTTCGTAAAACGACCCGAGGGCACGCAAATCGAGGAAACTAGAATCGAGTAATACCCGTAAATTAGTGGGATGAGACAAAATAAGTTTTGCCCCACCCCACTAATATGGGACGGCAACACTAAGCCAACACACACCATGAGGTGTCAAGTTATTAGCTTACAAGCTACACTTGTAAGCTAGCTTAACTTGTAAGCTTTCAAAACCACAAAACCACCAAGCCTAAAACAACTAACTCATTTCTTACATGCAAAAACCACACGACTCTCCTCCCTCTCTCTAAAATTCGTCCCACCTCAACCAAAAACACCCTCATTCGATCAATTTTAACCATGAAATCATGTGTTATTCACACATATGATGAAGCCCTTTTGAAGCTCTATAGATTGGTGGTGATTTTAACATCCAAAGAGAGGTTTACAAGATGAATTAGGGCTGATTTTTAAAGACCAACATCTCCCTTGGGGATCTTGAAGATTTCATACAAGAGTTCATAAGATTTGGTGACCCAAAACCAAGTCTTGATCCTTCAAACTACTTAATCTTGGTGGTATAAAGATTGTTCTTCCTATCCTCTTGTTATTTTGATTATGTAATCTTGTAATTTCTTTATTTATGTATATGTATATGATGATTAATGATGATTAAAAATATTATGTGGGGATTTGGTGTTGATTGATTTGATAAACATGGTTAAAACGATGGAAAACCATAGGTAAAATGGTTAAAATCTTGCTTAAATGTGATGGCTGTATAAAAGCAGTAAGTAACCAAATGTTAACTGATAAAATGGTAAATTGGAATCAATATACAGTAAGTATTAGGTATTATACACATGTGAGAGTTTTCCATGCAATGGAATCATCAAAATGAGTGAGATATGATCAAAAAAAGTTTAGAGTGCAAATCTGCCTACACTGTTTTGGACGAATTTATTAAAATCTTTAGAGGTTGATTTATCAGTAGCTATAAGGAATAAAATGAAGAACATATCATGTAGTTTCTGTGATAAAAATTTGAGGTCCTATATCATTATAGAACTCTAGATATGTACATTTTAGTGAACTTAAAATTTAGGACTGATTTTGTGAAATTAAAGTTTAATATTATTATATAAGCACTCAAATAAATATAGTATAAAATGTGAATTAAAACCCACTAACTTATATATTACATTTATATAAATATGTATAAGGATAAATAAATGGACATTTTATAAAAATGGTAGTTTGGTAACTTTTATAAGTTATAAAAACTATAAACATGATTTTTACGTCTTTTCGGCTAAAACCGAAAGATTAACGTTTTTGTTAAATAAAACTTAGACGGTTAGACCCGTCTAATGTAAACTTTTATAAACTCACATACTGATGTATAAACATATATAACAAGTAAAAACCGATAAAACCCGAGCTTTACAACATATAGACATTAACGGGCCAAAGTAGCCTTAATAGACAATAAATCCGACTAATTTGGTAAAACAATTATAAACTTACTTATTGGGCTTAACCCACTTGGGCCCAACATGAAAAGTATAATACTGATAATAAAAGTGTAAAATGGACTAATATAAATTATTGGGCCTAAAACATGTAAATAAGTAAAACTAGTAAAACTAGTATAAAAATGTTACCAACACATAAACACTATAATGAATGAGTAAAAATGTATAAACCCACTTGATCATCATCATATATATAAAATCATCATATGTATACATAATTGTTATTTTGATAAAGTCATTGGACAAAAGTCTAAGACGAGTATTATTTGTCTAGGTTTCCGTGATTGAAGCACGTACAGTACATCCAAATCGCCGATAACCGCCTTCCCACATCAACGTGAGTTCATAGCCTCGCACTCTTTTAAATGTTTTTATGAAATGTTTTATAAACCTGCGAGGGAGATAACATGTTAGTTTTGATAAAATAGGACACCATTTGTCCCGATTGTTTGTTTATTGATTTGGACCCGAATGATTGTATGACCCGATGAATGATTATATGACCCGATGTATGAAATAAAATGGATTATTAAAGTTAGGTTTTGTCACTAAAAGTCCCATTAGCATTAATTGTGAACTACCGGGATTTGGTAGACGCTTATGAATATAATAGTACTATTTGGGGACGATCACCCTAGTTCGCGCCTTGACGGTTGATCCCCGTCGTACCACATTGATTGGTAAGCGAATTTATGTATGAGAAGATTTATACAAGCCTGATTATTGTGACGACACGCTAATTTAGATGGGTAAATTGAGTTTCGGGCTAGCTACCCGTTGTTTGTTGTAGTAAGGTAACAATATCATGCGGCTTATAATAATCCAAATAACGAAATACTGCTATACGCACTGAATTACAATGAATTGCCTGATTTGCAATACGCGGTCTTATTATTGATTTTATGTTCGTGTTTTGGTTTTAGATAACCATATTCATATAACGGCTTTTATTTAACTTTATACAACGTTATAAAACGTATTGTATGAAGTTTTTACGACAATGGCTCGTATAATGATTTTGAAGGCAAAAGCCTATATTATGATTTTTGATAAGGATTTGTATAAAATGACTTTGGCTATTTTATGGTCTATTACAAAGATTTGTACAAAATGATTTTCGGTAATAATTTTATACCGATGTTATATTGATGGATTTAATTAAAACTCTATGAATTCACTCGGCGTTTTCGCTGACCTTTTCTTTTAACATGTTTTATCTCAGGTACTTGAAGGTAATTCTCGGGAAGACAACAAGAATTCATGGCCCGCACTTAAACAATAATTTCCATTCAAATGCTTTGTATAATTTGTATGAAATAATATGACTTGGGACCTATGTAAACTTGATATTTATGAATGGAAATGCTTTATTATTAAACGACGCGATTTTTAAGCGTTGTCTATGATGTGAGTAATGTGCTATCCCGTAACACCAACGAGTCTTCCGCTGTATTAAATTGTGTAAATTTGGGGGTGTTACAGTTAAAAGTCAAAAGGATGATTCTGAAAACAAATATAATACAACTCTTGAGTTATTAGCCAAAGAGAAGCGTCAATATAATATTTTCTTAATGGATGAACGTCAAAAAACGTACCTTGCCAATACCAAAGTTAATGAACTTGAACAAAAGCACTCTATGACCAGTACCGATTCTGCTAAAATTCTTGAGGATAAGAAACAAGAGGTAGATGCGTTAAAACAAGACTTCAAAAGTAGATATGATAAAGAAACCGAAAAAGTAATGAAACTAGAAGAACAAGTCGAATTTTTGAAGAAAGTTGTTTATAAAACGCATGATTCTATTCAATCCGTAAGAATGCTAGAACCTCCGTCAATGTTTATGGGTCAAGCTAGCTTTGCAAGTCCTAAGTACCTTGCCAAAGCTCAAGCTGCGAACCCGTGTCTTTATCTTTATGAGACTAAAAGGACTGATCTTGATTGCATGCCTGTTATTGCCGATAGTGAAGAGATTGCCCTTTGGGATGATGATAGTCGACCACTTGTCAATAAGGAGTTTGTGAAACCATATAATTATGCTTATGAGAATAGTCAACAAACAAACTCAGAAAACACGTGAGGAAGTGTTTTTAGAATGAAAACAAAAGAGAATTCAATGGAAGAAAGAGTTTGCCCCTAAGAAATCTAATGTTTACAAATACATTAACTACCTCCCTCTAGATAAATCTAAAAGCAAGAGTAGGAAAACATTAGGTATTCTTAATCACCACATAGATAATGTTAAATCTATTGTTGAAAGAGATTGGGCAAAACGTGAAAATGATGAGTCACAACACCCGATTCCTCAAGATATTACCTTGCTTGTGAAAGAACTATTAATTCCAAACACGGCGTTTATTAAAGAAACTGTTCTCCAACTTGAGGAGTTCATTCGGACTGAAATGTATGATGATTTAAAATATGTTGAATCTCTTGAGAAACACATTGATGATCTTCAAATGGAGAAGTCTGATTTTTCGGATGAATATGATTTACTCTTGTAAGAATGCGTTTCTAAAGATGTTATGTGTGCTTATTTTACATCTTGTGCTGATATTGATGAATATTATGATGTTGCATGCAAATATCTTGATAAGATCAAAGAATGTGAGCGTCTTGAAATTGAGCTTTTGAAACGTAAAGAAAATGTTGATAAAAAGGCTTTTGAGTTACTTCAACACAAAACTGATTTCCTTCAAAAACATTGTCACTCTCTTGAACTTGCTTTGCAAAAAGACGTTGGTAGTTTTCCACATGATAATAACTTGCAAGAAAAACATTCCCAAATGTTTCAAGAAATGATTGAACAGGATTTGGAAATTAAAGGGTTGAAAGCTCAGCTACAAGACAGGGACACAACGATAGCAGAGTTGCAGAAACTCGTTGCTAAAATGGGTGGGAAAATTGTGGAACCTAGCATTAAGAAACATGTTGTTAGACAACCCAATGCCTCTAAAGAGAATAGATCCTCTATCTTGGGAAAACCATCTGCTTTATCAAATTCCTCGTTTGCAAAACCTGTGTTTGCTCCCAAGATGGATGGAAATGAAAGGTTGCCACATAATCAACCCATACGGAATGTCATAGCACCAAGCGTTAAGAAAAATAATGTGATTAAACCAGGGATGTATAGAATGACCACTAAGCCCACAAACAAAGTTACTCAATCGCCTCAGACTTCTAGAAACACTAATATTCGTGTGTCTTCTACTACAGGAATAGTCTCCACTACTAGTGTTAGCCAGCCTCAGCTTAAGAGCACTCAAGTGAATGATAAGGTCTGGAAACACAAGCATCAAGGGAAGATGAAGGAAGTAGAAGAACACCCTAGGAATTTGAATGTTTTTAAGAATAAGAAGTTTGTAATCGCATGTAATGACGATTTGAATGCTGTGAATGATTTGAATGATATGAATGTGAAATTTGTTTGTGTCAAATGTGGAAAGTGTGCTAATGCTAATCATTCTATGTGTGCTATGAATAAAGTCAAAGGCGTAGTTACTAGAACTAAGAAGCAAGTTGCAATGCCTATTAGAGCTAGCAAACCCAAACGCAAAGTGAACCATTCTGGTGCAACCCCCACTAAGAAAAGTAATGCACCAGACTCCACCACTAAGAACCCTAGAAGCAGAATTAAGGAATTATATGAGTCTGTTAGTAAGTCTTGGAAATGGTGGTTTTCTAATCAATGTCCTCCCGGATACAAATGGATGCCTAAAGTAAGGACAGAAAATGTGAAAACGAGTGTTAGTTTGCCTTTAAATGTTAATAAGGACACTAATGATTCTACTATCACAACTACTGTGGTATCAAATTTAGCAAATGCTCCATCATGTTCTAACTCTTCTGTAGGTGATACAAATAATTCTCTTTATACTGGACTCCGGATGCATGAAGCACATGACGGGGAATCTCAAGCTTCTAATTAACTTCGTGGAGAAGTTCCTGGGTACGGTCCGATTCAGAAATGATCAATTTGCACCTATCCTAGGATATGGAGATTTGGTTCAGGGTAACATTATGATAAAAAGGGTATACTACGTCGAAGGGCTCAATCACAATCTTTTCTCGGTTGGTCAATTTTGTGATGCGAATTTGGAGGTTGCTTTCAGAAAGAAAACATGTTTTGTTCGTGATTATGATGGGAATGACTTACTTACCGGTACACGGGGTACTGATCTTTACACAATTTTACTTCAAGACACAACTTCATCAACTCCAATTTGCTTCATGGCTAAAGCTTCAATGACTCAGGCATGGTTATGACATCAACGTCTTTCTCATCTCAACTTTGATACCATCAACTTGTTTTCCAAGAAAGATATTGTGAGAGGCCTTCCAAGTTTGAAATTCATCAAAGATCATCTTTGTTCTTCTTGTGAACTTTGTAAAGCTAAAAGAAGTAGCTTCAAAACAAAGATCACACCAAGCTCTAAAGGACGGTTAGATCTTCTTCACATGGATCTGTATGGTCCCATGCGTGTTCAGAGTTTCAATGGAAAGAAATATATTCTGGTAATTATCGATGATTACTCAAGGTACACATGGACTCACTTCTTGAGATCCAAGGATGAAACACCCGAAGTTCTCATCAACTTCCTTAAACTGATACAACGTGGTCTTCAAGCTCAAGTTAAAGTGGTTCGTACTGACAGAGGTACAGAATTTTTGAATTCAAATCTGAGAAAGTATTTTGTAGCCGAAGGGATTGAACATGAAACATCTATTGCTCAAACACCTGAACAAAACGGCGTTGTTGAAAGACGAAACCGTACTTTAGTTGAGGCTGCTCGAACATTATTATCCGCTTCAAACCTTCCACTATACTTTTGGGCCGAAGCCGTGTCAACTGCATGCTACACACAAAACCGCTCCTTAATTATCCCAAGACACGAAAAGACTCCATATCACATAATTCATGATCGAAAACCTTCACTCAAACACCTTCATGTTTTTGGATGTACTTGTTACATTATTCGAGATGGTGAAAATTTGGATAAGATGAAAGAGAAAGGTGATGCATGTATTCTTGTGGGATATGCAACTCAGCCTAAGGGATATAGAGTGTACAACAAGAGAACAAAATGGATAGTCGAGACTATTCACATCCGATTTGATGAATTATAAGAAATGGTACTTGAACAACACAGTTTAAGTCCCGATCCACAACGACAAACGACTTCCGTTCACAACCGCACGGAACTCGGAACTCAAGACTACAGCAATGAACCGTCAAGTTCAACTCTAGTTCCAGAAAAAGTTCCTAGAGCCGATATGACAGTCGACACGACAATTGAAGAGTTGGAAATGTTATATGGACCAATGTATGATGAATATTACACGGGGGAGAAACAAGTTGTATCGAAGTCTTCCGTTGTCACTCACTATAAGAATGATGATACCGATCATCGTCTACAAAAGGATACAACTTCATCTACTTCAACACCGGTTGCTGCAGATTACCTCCTCAGAATATCACATCAAAAATCGCTCCTAAAACATCCACGACTACTATCATTTCTCCAGAGAACACAAATCAAGCAGACGATGCATTATCTGACGAAGACGAATTTATCAACCCATTCGGTACACCGGTACACGAAACTGGAGAGTCTTCTACTCGCCATGTTGATCCGTCAAATATGCATACGTTCTATCAACGACATCCTTCAACACATCATTAGACCCGAGATCATCCTTTGGTTCATGTAATTGGAAACCCTTCACAGCCCGGTCGTACAAGACGACAGCTTAACACCGATGGCGATGTTTGTATGTTCGCACTCGCCGTGAGTTCAACTGAACTGAAAAACATCAAAGAAGCCATGGCTGATCACGCTTGGATTGAATCGAAGACGGATGAACTTCAGCAATTTGAAAGACTTAAAGTCTGGGAACTTGTTGACAGACCATACGATGTAATCCCATTAAATCTTCGATGGATCTGGAAAAACAAGATGGATGAAGAGAACACGATCATCAAGAATAAATCTAGGCTAGTGGCTAAAGGGTATGGACAGAAAGAGGGTATTGATTTTGAAGAATCATTTGCACCAGTAGCTCGAATGGAAGCGGTCAGGATTTTTCTTGCTTATGCTGCACATAAGGTATTCATTGTCTATCAAATGGACGTAAAGACGGCGTTTCTTAACGGTCATTTGAAGGAAGAAGTCTATGTCACGCAGCCAGAAGGATTCGTCAATCCTCATTATCCTGACAAGGTGTATCGTCTCCACAAAGCACTATATGGACTCAAGCAAGCTCCAAGGGCGTGGTACGACGAGCTCTCGAAATTTCTGGTCTCCAAAGGTTTCTCAAAAGGTTCCATTGATTTAACTTTGTTCAATTATAAATATGGGGATGACATTTTGCTTGTGCAGATTTATGTTGATGACATTATTTTCGGGTCTACAAACCCAAAACTTTCAAAATGGTTTGAAAAAGTCATGCACAACAGATTTGAAATGTCTATGATGGGCGAACTAAAATTCTTTCTAGGAATTCAAGTTCACCAATCCCCAAGTGGTATCTTCATTAACCAAGCTAAGTATTGTCAAGAGATAATCACAAAGCATGGTATGACATCATGTGCCCCGTTGGGACACCTTTATCAACCACATCGCTAGATGCTGACTTGGAGGGTTTACCCATAGATTAAACGAGATATCGTTCCATGATCGGGTCCCTCATGTACTTGACAGCAAGCAGACCTAATATTCATCATGCTACGTGTTATTGGGCACGATATCAAGCACGACCCACTGAAAAGCACCTCAAGGAGGTTAAACGGATCTTTCGGTACCTTAAGAATACCATTCACATGGGACTCTGGTATCCGAGGGAAACCGGTTTCTTTCTAACGGCCTATTTAGATTCTGATCATGCAGGGTGTCTTGATACACGTAAAAGTACTTCTGGTAGTGCATAATTTCTAGGTCAAGATAAGCTTGTGGTATGGTCTTCCAAGAAGCAGGATTGCACATCATTGTCATCAGCCGAAGCGGAGTATGTGTCTCTATCTGCGTGTTATGCTCAAGTTCTTTGGATGAGAACACAACTCACGGATTATGGCTTCCACTTTGATAAAGTACCTATGTACTGTGACTCAAAGTCGGCCATAGCCATCTCCTGCAATCTGGTACAGCATTCCCGCATGAAGCACATTGATGTCAGATATCACTTCATTAAGGAACAAGTTGAAAAGGGTATTGTTGAATTATACTTTGTTGAAACTTATTACAATTAGCTGACTTATTTACAAAAGCTCTTTCGAAAGAGAGGTTTGCGTATCTTGTTAGGCAAATTGGTATGAGATGTTTGACTCCAGCAGAACTGGAGATTCTGGCAAAGAAGCATGCTTGATTCATCTATCAAACATCTATTTGTAAATATTCATGAAAAAGAAAAATACAAAATTAAAAAATCTTTTATAATCCAAAAATATTCTTCTCGACATGTCATTCAGTATCGATAGTATGGACGTACCTAGAAATGTCGCTCCATAACGACACAGGTGTGTACATAAAGCTCGAATGAAAGTTGTAAATATTTTTCAAAACATGTCATTTCTATCTTTTTTAACTGAAATTGTATATTTTGAGCAATCTATCTTGGGTTGAGCTTGTCACAAAACATTCCACGTTTTGAGCTCAACACAATGGCTTGTAATCACTTTCAGCTTACAACCCGGAACTATATTCACGGGGGAGTGTACGATTTCGTGCTCTTACCCTTAGCAAAAGAAGTTAAATCCTCTTACACTTGAGTGGATTTGTCAAGACATTCAAAGTCTATGAACTCAAGTTTATGCTTTAGAAAAATCTTTTCGACAAAAAGAATTGATTTTTCAAAAAGCATTGAACACTTTTTTTTTCCAAGAATTTCTCAATGATATTCAAAATCTTTCAAAAAGTTGTGTGTTCAACAACTCCTATCCTCAAAAGTTTAATGTGGATCAAATCCTCGTAATGACAATTCCATTGGATCAATTTTTGAGTGGGAGCATTTTAACTTCATGCAAAAGATAAACACATCTTTCTCCCGAAGATTTTCAAGACTATTTTTCAAAATATATTTTAATCAAATTTGGTATCTCTAATATCAAAAGATTTTATATATTAGAGATAGGGGGAGAAAATGTGATTAAAATGTGATCTATAGACTCAAGCACTTTAACTCTTACCTACATGTGCGAAACACTTTCGATTATCGATGCACATGTGAAAGGGGAGCATTTCTGAAACGACAAAACTAGAAAGGTGTTAAATGTTTTTCAAACACTTTGTTAGAATTTAAAGTGGTTTTTATGGTGACGATCAAATACCCACAACATCTATAATTCACGATGTTATTGGTGTCAAAAGGGTGGTTAGGTTTAAATGCTATGATCCAACCAGAACCGGAGGGATCTTCCCAGGGACAATCCAATAGATTATTAGAAGTCCTTAGGAAAGATGGAGTAGAATGTGAACGAAGCTGAATGCCGACTAAGTACTGATGATAGCACTGGAACAATCACAACAAGGTGCTATTAATGATGTCTTGGTAAGAATTGAAGGGGTTGAAGAATGAAAAAGAAATGTAAGGATAAAGGGTCTAAAGAAAGAAGCCCTCTATACAACTAAGGCAGAAACCGGGTCAACACATCATGAAGACAAATCATTATGGACCCAGTGATGTGAAGCACAAACCTTTCCTAGCTACTCAGGCTTCTCTCAAAAGAAGTTTGTTTTATTGTCACGGAGATCAACACGACTTCTATTGACTTTCTCACTCCGAGATAGTTGATATTGAATAGGTGGCATCTGCTCCAGCCTCCGACTAGTAAAAGTGCACAATTCGAGTCTAGAGCCAAGAGATCAATCAAATCTCGTTAGGACACACGGATGAAGATCAAGAGAGTCCTACGCTATATCCTTGTGATATTTCTAGAACACTCAGAGTGATACTACTTAGTATTCACAATGATGAGTGGAAATCCTTCCAGTGTTAACGACAAACAGCACTGCGGTAGGTCATATGTAAGATTCTTTATGAATTGAACATGTGTAAATTTGAAAAGCAACAGTAGTTTGATTCTGAATTGATTCAAACTCGTTTCAGGTTTCTACGCAATATCTTTATGGTCTTGCCAGAACATTCAGAGTGATATTCATTCATATTCACAGTGACGAATGGAAATCCTTCTAGCGTGAACATCAAACAGCGCTACGGTAGGTGACTTGTGAGATTCTTATGAATCAAACTTTTGTCAACTGGAAAGCAACAATAGTAAGATTCTTAATGAATCAAACTTGTTTCAGGAATTTGAATTGACAACTTTAATCAAGCGGATATTTATCCAATTGATTCACTCTTTATGTTCGTAGTCTTGCTTTGAGACGGTCGAGTAAAGAGAACGGCTAGTACAGCGGCAAAACCCTGTCAAGGAGATTCTTAATTGAATCTACCTAATCACAGGTACGGTATTTAATATCGTATAACGTCTTCACCGACCGGAGGTAAAACGCTACCGATTTAGGACGAATGTCAAAGCCATTCAGTCCGTGTCTATGTTTTGTCTCGAGAAGGTGGCGTCACGGTGTACTCAGCAAAGTCAAAGATTCAAAACCACATATTCATGTCCAAAGACTTATTCAACAGTTACTAGTGTGAGCATGTGGGTAAAGACACAAGATCGCAAGATGGCAAAGACAAGTCAAGGATAATTTGAAGATCTCAAGATAAAAGACAAAGTCAAAAGACAACGACAAAGGCTCAAAGATCACAGCATGAAGGAACAACACTACTATTACACGTTCAAGACTCATTTATGACGAAATTCATAAATCTCCATTGGAATCCAAGTATCGAAGAGGAATGACCTCACATTGGGGGAGATTGTTAGCCTCAAAATAATGAGTCAAACAAGAATGTTTGGTCATAGGTTTCTATTGTAATATTTATTAGAACGTTGTAATAGTTAGTTAAATAGTCGTGGTTCATGGGCTTGAATTTAAGCTACTTAAAGCCCAAAAGACAAGCCCGGTCCAAACAATATAGCCCATTATGGTTACATGTAAGCCCGGCTATATAAAGCCCTTCCTAGCATGTTAGGAAGGGTGGATGATCATTTGTAACTCTAATTTTCTCTAATCTAATATTCACTAAGTTAATCATCTTCCTTCTCTCTACTTTCTCTCACTACTTTCTCTCTCTAAATTTCATATCTTTTCCATCTCATTTCTTAATCAATTGTCATATTATTTGGGACAACAGTTAGTAATTATAATCACGACATTGAGAGAGTTGATGCGAAAGTCGACAAGTTGACGAATGCGTTTACGTCGTTCTTAATCGAGATGCAAAAGAAAGACGCCCCCTCTACGGTGAAAGCGGTTGAGACTTCGTGTATGTTTTGTGGTAGACCTCATAATTATTACGAGTGTGCGGCTACGGATGGCTAAACGTCGAGTGTGAGTGTGTTAAACAACAATTTTTCTAATCAAAATCAAAATAACGCCGGTCTATCGCAACAAGGCAATTATAACCAAGGCAACAATTTTTCGAATCAAAACCGCAACAATTTTCAAGGAAATAATCAACAAGGGAATTTTCAAAATCAAGGAGGATATAATCAAGGTCGTAATTTGAAATGGTAAAATCAAGACAATAATCAAAACTCGAATTTTTCAAACAACAACAATCAAGGTAACAATTTTTCAAATGGTAATCAAGGAAATTTTCAAAGAAGTAATCAAAACCAAGGGAACTTTAATTCAAATCAAAATAGTTCGTCAAACGATTTTCAAAATTACATGAAAACGAATGTGGCTAATATGAGACGATTAGAGGGAGAAATTGGTACTTTGAAAAACGACTTTTCTAATACTTTGAAAATGCAAAATACGAAGATTGAGCAAGGACAAATCGACATAAAAAAGATGTTTTCGGCTATTATGAACAAAGCCTCGGGTGCTTCATCGAGTTCGTTACCTAGTGACACCGTTCCTAATCCGAAGGAACAATGTAAAGCCGCCTCGTCTCGTGAGA
Source organism: Glebionis coronaria (assembly GCA_025667525.1). Classification (NCBI taxonomy): domain Eukaryota; kingdom Viridiplantae; phylum Streptophyta; class Magnoliopsida; order Asterales; family Asteraceae; genus Glebionis; species Glebionis coronaria. The sequence goes on along the minus strand of CM046882.1, from coordinate 277,842,702 downwards.
AAGGTCGTGTGATTACCCCTACCCTTGATGGATTTCGAGTTGTTCCTTCTTCTCAACCCTCAACTTCTAAGACGTCTTCATGTTCTAAAGTCGATGGGGTAAATGTGGCGACCAAGTAAAAGAGTGCACACCCTCGTGTACCTCAAATTCCATCCATGGTTCAAAAAGAGATCTTTATCGACCTAACCAAAGTAACCGTTGAAGAAACTTGTGCTTCAATCCTTCTTAAAAAAACCTAAAAGGCATATGCCGAGAAAGGAAGAGGATCCGGGCCAATTTCTACTACCTTGTGATTTTTCCGAGATTGAGGGATGTTTAGCCCTTGTCGATTTAGGTGCTAGCATCAATCTCATGCCTCATTCTCTTTGGAAATTGATGAGATTGCCTTCACTTACCCCCATAAACATGACAATCGAGCTTGCAAATTGTACACCACTTATACCAATTGGAATAGCCGAGGATGTCTATGTCAAAGTTGGAAAGTTTGTTTTTCCCATGGATTTCGTCATATTCGATTACGAGTCTGACCCTAAGTGTCCCATTATTTTAGGTCGACCATTCTTATCAACGGCTGGAACCGTAATCGACGTTCACGAGAGGAGACTTACTATGAGATATGGGGAGGAACGAATGGACTTTTTCGCAAATAAATCCAGAGTGTCTAATGATCATGAGAAAACCGAGGTTTCAAAACCTAATGTTTCAAACTCTAATGATTTCAAAATGTTAGCTTTAGCGGAAAATACGAGGCTTAATGCATGTTTTGAAAGAATTAAGAAGAACGGTTTTAAAGATGATGATTTTAACGATAAAAAATAAGTGTACCTAATTCAAAAGGGTATGCGTAGATTTATGGAAGAAAAGTCACTTTGGGATGTATTTGGCGAAACAAGTGAACAATAAATTCCGAAGGGCGGTGTTAGTGCCATCACGACAATGACCAAAATGGACTTGTCTTCACCACCTTCGAAGGACCACGTCTTTGAGGCTTCAACTTCTAACTCCATCGAAGTGCCTCCATTTCCTAGCCCAACACCCGTTGAGGCGAAAGGTTTTATCGACATCGATCCCCTCGTCATAGAAAAGTCATCTAAGCATAGCCCTAGGGCTTGTAAGACCATGGTTGTGAGTGCTCACATCGACTCTTTCTTTGACGATGATGATGGCGATTTTGCCGAGATTGATCACGTGCTTCAAAATCCACATGCCATTTTTGAGGATTCTCCCAAAAAGACAATTCACATGAAGTACGATGATTACGAGTTTGATCCCGAGATTGAGGAAATTATCGAACGAGAGCTAGCTCTTTTGCCTCCACTTCTACCTACGAGTGAGGTTGATTTTTCCAAAATCGACGATGAACTTAATGAGTTGGAACGTCTAATTTTTGATGACAAACCAACTCACGTGACCAAAAATCCCATTCTCGATGAGTTACCTAATCAATACTCCTCAAATGAGAATGATGTTTACCACATTCGTGAGGATCTAACTTATCAACGATCCCCACAAAAGAATGATGGTTTTGTGCTTGACCGTGATCTCTTCGAGAGAGTTTCTAAAATCTCACATGAAGGGAATGAAAACCTTGGTTTGACAAACCCATCTATGATGAAGAAATCGATGAGATGCACGATCATGAGGATGACAAATATGTTGACCCCGAGGGGGCGGTGTTCTTTGTTGATCGATGTTTTGAGTACTTATACAATCCACCACCCCCTAATCGCGACTTAAATGTGAGGATTTTTTGCGTGACCAATTTTGAGTTTGATACGCCAAATATTTTCGACAGAATTCAATCGGGTTTTCATAAATATTTTTTAAACGATGAAGAAGTAAAGGATTTTAAATGTGATTTAAAATATTTTTCTACAAGTTTAACTCCGTCATCACCATGTTATATGGGTGCTACCACCTAGTCTACTCCTTTTGACGATGGTGTGTGTGGTTTTGGTGTGGGGGAAGCCCCGTATGTTCCGTCACATTTCTCCACCGAGGACGAGATATTCGATCCTGGAATTGCTTGTAAAGGGAAATCTCAGTCTTCCACCGATGCAATAAATGGAAATCTTATTCATTTGCTTGGTGTGAGTCTACCTCTAGTAGCTCATTGTTTTAGTACCCCACCCATTGTCCCACCCTTCTATTTCTTCTCATCTATTTTATTTAACCCTCTCGGGTTTTTGGTTGGAGTAGCGTTTTTTCCTCTTTCATTCGAAAACAAGGACGATATCCTTGACCCCGGTATACGAATATCGGGTTTTTAAAGTACTCCATGTACTTTTGGGCATTGTTTATCATGTAAGACCCACCAAAATTTACCATACCAAGATTATCCCTAAATGATCACATTTATGGGGATTCGAGTCGAGCTTTTGACTCGGTTATCAAAAACAAGGTGCCTCGTGGGGGATTCTCATGATTATCCTTGTAAATATTATCGTTTTCTAATAGTGTAACGAGGTGACTTGTGCTCTTCCAATATTTGTTCCGTGGTTGTTTGTGATTGTGATTTATTAGGCTCATCGTCATCATTGAAGCCTCTCGTGTTCGTTTTACGGATCACTCGAGCTTCGATCGTTGCCTATGGAGATTCTGATATCCGATGATATCCTTTTATGTTCTAACGTTTATCTTATTATAATAATTCATAAACGGCTTTTAGGTTATTCGTTTTTCCACGCTCGAGATTAAGAATTCGACTTCGTCTCTAGTATGGGGGTGTTTTCACCGCTAGACTCGAAACATTGAGGACAATGTTTAATTTTAGTATGGGGGTGAGTAGATACTTCACCTTGCTTACGTCATCACGCCATCTAATTTTCATCTTTTTGTTATCGTTTTATTGCAAAATAAGGATACAAATGGCCAAATTTTAAAAATTTTCTCGTTTTTCATAAGTGTTTAAGACACAAATATAGGTTTTCCAATGGTGAGAATAAGAGTAATTTTCGACTCGACTGTGCGTGTTGATTACTTAGCTTTGATTCCTTAACTTATATTAGGCTAAGTCTCTTAAATGAGGACGAGAAATGATAGAGTTATTTATAAGTCTCGTAATCTTTCACGATCTCATGTGTAGTAATTATTAGCTTATTCTCCCCACGCTTTTATAATAAATTGTTAATAAATATTGATTTAGCGGTTTAGTCACTATTGTTGGTTTCTAATTTTTTTAGTAGCTTCCATGTAATTAAATTGGGAAAACATTAAGGTATCGCCACCGTCACGGTCTTGAAGTATTGGCAACCCGAATAATCGAAAGCTTCACCCAATAATAAGATTTCAAGTGCTCACCTAAATTAAGAAAAAATTTAAAGCTCACAAGGCCGAAAAATCTATGCCCAAATTGAAAGTGAATCAAGCCTTAATCTTTGAAGCTTTAAAGATCCAAAATTCGCTTTAGCGTGAGGATATACGTCTTTGGCCATAATAAACACCTCATAGCGAGGTTAAATAAAAGGAAAGGCAAGACCGAAGTCATAATAAAAGCTCCATGGCGGAGTTGAATAAAAGATGGAGGTAAACCTATGATAATAAGGCCCATCCATTAGGGGGCGTATAAAAGTCTTGGTAATAAGTCTCATTTTCAAAACCGTTATAAAACCGTGTTTATCGATCCTTTTTGTTGACTTAATTTTTTGACATCATTGTCTATTAAGGTGAATTATTAATTCGATGATTTTGGTTACACCGTTAAGACTCTATTTTTAGACCTAATCTCTATTCACGCATATGTCAATGATGTATCCTCGTGATCATTAAGACAAAAATAAAATATAAGAGATACCAGGTAGGAATAAGGGAGTCTAAGTATGTAATTAACACTCATGAGATATGATTGTGTTGCTAAATTATAATAACAATGATCTCGTTACACGCTTAGCATGGAATCGAGTGAAAATCGAGGATGACGAACTTATCTCTATGAGGCATTCACGTGTTCTTATTCTTTGACCCTAAAAGTCACTTAGTCGTGATGAAAACAATACATTATGTCTAAAACACGTGTAATAGTTTACTTAAGTTTATGTCTTCAATAAATTTCATCATAAAATGAATTTTGGAAGTGCTAAGATACTTAATTCTAGCATTGCGTGAGGGCACGGCAATGGTTTAGTATGGGGGAGTGACGAGACTGCAATTATACATAGTCTCATCGTCCAAATCGGCTTAAGACGTTTAAAATATAATTAAAATACCCAAAAATATGCTTGTGTTTGTTCATTGCGTATTTTAGGTACAAATATCGTGAAATAAACAAAAGATCACAAGAATCAAGCAAAAACGAACACGGGAAATGAAGCCGCACAAAGAACCGGAACCGAATCATGAATTTTCATTGAAGTCCTTGAAGTTCTGAAGATTGGCAAAATTGGTCCTTCATCTTTTGAAGACTTATCATATTATACCCTTGTAAATCTCAATTATTGCATTTGGGTCCCTAATATTTCAAGATATTGCATTAATGGTCATTGAAGAATGCATAATATGCATGTATAGCCCTTGGAATAGTTTTGCCAAAACTCTTGTGGCCAAAATAAAAGAAAACAAAGTTGAATAACAAAGGGAAGCTGATTTTTACATGTTTAAACTTAAATGACAACCTTTTGGGAAAGCAGGGGTCACTTTTGCCTAGACAACCAAAGTCCCAACACCCTATCACCTCCTTACACGTCACCCACTCACAAACCTCAGCCAATCACCACACTCCTACCTTCCACATCACCCCTCCACTCACCTTAAACCTGTTTAATATTTATATACCTCGTTTAAACGAGTTATTATAATATTAAACTTCCCTCCAAACAGCTTATTTCCCCTAATCCTAAATCAAACGCACACACTCACACATACTTAAGAACATAAACCCTAAATTCCCTAATCCTCTAATTACTATCAATCAAACATCAACTGCCTCTAGATCCTTAATTTATGCCTATCCAACCAAAACCCACCACCCAAGCTTGTACCCCGTGACCTGTGTGGGTCCCCACGTGTGTCCCCTGCCTCACCAAATTGGGCAAAAGTCGAATCTTCATACCAATCTACGATTCAGATACATTTCTTGGTCCCAAAGTATCATACCAACGTCTTGGATGCACTTTTCATAGTTGGCAAATGGACAGAGATCACATGAAAACAATCCTTGACCAAAAAGTCTTCAAAATTCGAAATTTCATGAGGGCATTTTAGGAAATTCATTAATAGGGTTTTAGGTAATCCAGAATTTTCAGACTATCATTATAAAAGGGGAGTTGGCTTGTAGCTTAACCCTTGTTCCAGTTTTTGTACACTTTTTTTAAAAGTAATGAAAATGAAAATTTAAACATTGTGCAATCACTGAGTTCCCTATTGTTTTCTTAGTATAAACTTTACATTTTATGCAAAGTAGTTTAAGTTTACAAAGGTTTTACTTGTTCACAAATTATTTTCAGAAAATCTGTTTTCTTGAAGATTTTTGGATCCAAGGTGCAATCCTATGGGTTTGTTGACGTGACAACCAATACAAATCCCTAGGATTGAAGCTTGTTACTCTTTTGTTAAATAGTGAGTTTTAAAACATTGGTTTCAGTTTTTGGTTTTCCAAGATTTTTCAAAGATTTTCTAAAAATCTTTTATCAATTTTTTTATTTAACAGTTACTGTAGCATAAGCTCATCACAAGCCTGACAAGCTTGTGATAAGCCCATACTACCTGTTTCTCTTTTCTTGGTTGGTTTTGTGTGTGCAGGTGAAAACAACATAGGCACTATCTTCATGGTTCCATTTTTTGAAGACATTTAGTTCTTTCTTTACAACAACATCACAAAGCCAAAAGCATAAGCCCTAGCTTATTTGGAGAAAGCCTCAGCTGGCCTTTGTATGGTTTGGATATAAACCATACCAGGTAAATGGCTTGAACCCTTCAAAGAAGTAAAGTTTTATGAATTTTGTGCCTTTTTGTGAATTTGCTTGTATGTGTTAGTTTAGGCTTGAAATATGTTCATTTATGTTAGTTACTCATGATTAAGCAGGTTTTATTCAGTTTGGTTTAGATTTGCTAAGATTTGTTTGCAAAAAGTTTGATTCCAAAAACTTAAGGGGTGTTTGGGTTTGCTGTTAATAGGGGATTAGTTGACACTAAATCTATTATTATCAGTCTAAACAGGTTCTTATTGTTAGTAGAAGTTGGTAATGGTACTTGGTTTTCAGTTGGGTAGAGTAAAAAGACATTTGCATGCTATCAAGTAGTAAAAATAGGTCTAGATACTCAGCAGCCCAAAACTAGGTGGTTTTAGTGATTTATTGTTTATTTTATTGGAATCTGTTAGAATTAAGGTTAATATAGGATTGTGTGTTGGTTATATGTGATTTGGTGAAGTTTTGAACAAGTTATTGGGTGTCTAAATTCGGCCTAGTGGTCATTTGCATCAAACCAAACCACCTGACCCCTACATAGTACATCAGTGACTGGTTTTGTGCTAATTTGGTGTGATATTTGCTTTGGACCTTGTGCTTTTATTGTTTACTTGACTCCCCACAACCCAACTGGTTGTGGGGGTGCCTTTGTTTCCAATAAAAACCAAGTAACAAAGAAGTTACAAGCTAGAAACCCACCAGACCTCATTTTCTGCTTAGAGCAGTGGGAAGAAGTTTCCCACTGCTAGTGTTCTTGTTCCCACTGCTGGGCTAAAAGACAAAGTGCCCAGAGGTGTCACTATCAGATTCTCATTTTTTGTCTTTAGTACTTAATTTTAAGTTTTTTTTAGTTTTTTAATTTTTCCCTGTTCTGTTGATTTATTTTATGCTTTTTCTTAAAGTTTGTTTTTAAATTACTATTCATTTGGTATTTTTTATATTTAATTCCATCATAATTAGTTTTTATAAATCTGTTTTTTGTCTTTTAGAGAAAAAAGTTTATATTTTTCAGTTTTAAAAATTTTCTTAGGTTAAGAATATTATTTTAATATTTTTAGGTTAAAAAGTTTTACTGTTCACTCTTTTTCTCTATTTTTTAGATTTAATTAGGTTTTTAATCAAACTGTTTTGTTTTTTAGTGAGAAAAATTACTTTTTTCAAACTTTTTAGTTTTTCTACTATTTAGTAATATAAATTAGGATTTTTCAAATAGTAAGTTTATTTTTAGCATTATTTTATTATTTTTAATCAATATTTTAGTTTAAAAAGTGTTTTTAGCTTTTAAAAATTAGAAAACTAGTTTTTAAAATTTAGGAAAACTACTTTTTAGTCTTTAAATAAAATAAGTGAGATATTAGTTTAAAAAAATAATATTTTGGGCTTTTTCTTAATTATATTTAATTTTAGGGCTTTAATTAGCATTTAAAATTGAATATTTAATTAATAAAAGGTTTTAAAATATAATTTTTGAATTTTTTTCTTATTTATGTTATTTTAGACTTAGTTTTCATTTTTTATTAATTTTTAGCTTAAAATTTCAATTTCGTCACGTTTTACGTATTTACGTTCGCGTTTTACGTCATTACGTCATAGTGTAATCGTAGTCGTAGCTCGTCTTTTATTTTTCTTTCTCTAAATCCAAAAACGACACTAATCCAAACTTTGGTTTTATACAATTGGCACACAAATCAAACACCTCCTTCGAGAACGAACTCGCACTTATTCGGTTTCTCGTTTTTCCTAAAACGTGAGATTTAATACTTGCCCGCATTATACGTCTTTTTCCTAAAAGCGTATATTTTTACCTACATCAATCATCAAAGAGTGGAGGCTCAAAAATGGAGAACTCATCATCACTATATTCATCATAAATTGGTGTATCAAAAAGAGGAGGTTCATCATCACTAGAATCCTCATTGGTTTCCTCATCATGGTAGAAAAGTGGGTTATCAAATGATGTTTCAAAAAGAGGATTGGAATGAATCACAAAATCACAAAAGTTAAGCTCTTGAGGTTCATGAATATCCAATGAGGAAGTAATGGAGGCTATGGTCTCAACATATGGAGGATCATAATTACCACTTGTGCAAGCTTCATGAAAATATTCACCACAAACATCATCAAGGATATCAACTTGATTCTCCTCCTTATTAAGAACATCAATATGCTTCAACGTCTCGGGCTCATTGGATTTCTTAGACAATTTTCCCATGCTAAACACAACTCTTTCATCTCCTACCCTCATTGTGAGTTCATCTTCCACCACATCAATAAGAGTACGACCCGTCCTAAAAAAGGGTCTTCCAACAATAAGAGGAACTCTCGGGTCCATATCATAATCAACAACACAAAATCCGCGGGGAATGTGAACTTATCAACTCCAACAAAAACATCTTCCCCAATTCCCACCGGATAGGCTATTGAAGGATTGGCTAATTTAAGTGTCATTTTTGTAGGTGTGAGTTCGGGAACTGAAAGTCTTTTCCAAATCGATAATGGCATCAAATTAATGCTTGCACCAAGATCCGCAAGTGCCATGCAATTCTCAACCCCCGGGAAATTGCAAGGAATCAAAAACCGTCCCGGATCACCAAGCTTAATAGGAAACTTCTTAAGCAACACCGCGGAGCAATTTTTATTTAATGAAGCATAAGGCAAATCCACCCATTTCTCTTTGTTCGAAAGAAGGTCCTTGATCATCTTGGCAAACTTAGGCATATTGGCTAAAGCTTCCGCAAAGGATATGTTAATATTCAATTGTTTGAACATCCTTAAAAAGTTTGACACTTTAATATCAACATTGTTTTTAAGCTTTTCCTTTCTCAATCTTGATGGGTATGGAAGACTTGGTTTTGGTGTAGTTTAAGTGGTTGTTGTTGAAGGATTTTCTTTGTTGGTTTCTTCATTGATGGTTGGAGAATGTGAAGGAATAGTAGTAGTAGGTTTTGAAGGTTAAGAACTAGAAGATGAAGGCTTGTCACAAGAAGGAACAGTAGTAGGAGTCACCAAAGTAGATTTTGGAGAAATTGAAGGATCATTGGTCTTTTTTCCACTCCTTAAGTGACTACATTCACATTGGGCCTTGGATTAGTTTGTGTATTGGAGGGTAAAGCACATTGTGGTCTATGATTGAAAGCATCATAAACCTTTTGTTGGTTTCCTCATGCATTTATCTCATTCTTTTCTCATTGGCTTGAAACCTCCTTTCATTCTCTTGTTCATTTTGTGAAGAAGCTCAATGGTGTTAAAATCATGTGGCACATTCCCTTGAAAGCCTTATTTTTGGAAAGGTGGAGGTTGATTGTAAAACCCTTGATTATTGCCATGAAAGTGATTCCCTTGGTTTTGAAAGGTATTGGGTGCTCTATAGTTGTTTTGCCCTTGGTAATTTTCCTTTAGCCCTTGATTTCTTTGAAGCAATTGATGAGGGTTTGGTTGATTTTGGGTGGGCTGATGGGGTGGGAAACCGGGTGGAACAAGGTAATAGTTTGATTTGTAAGAGAGATTGTTAGGGTTGATGTTAGGTTTGAAGTACTATCTTTGTTTGATGAGACTACTTTTATTCATAGTCTCATCGTCCAAAATGGGATTAAAATGAATAAAATATCATAAAATGTGCCAAATATATGCTTGTGTTTGTTCAATGTGTATTTTAGGTACGGATATTGAGAAAATGGTAAAAGATCACAAGAAACAAGCAAAAACGAACACGGAAAACGAAGCCGCACAATGAACCGGGCCCTAGAGTTGATTTTCCAAGAAAAACCCTTGAAGAATTGAAGATTGTACAAGAAGGGTCCTCCAATATTGAAGAATTGACACTGTTAACCCTTGTTTATTCATAATTACAAGTTTGTTCCCTAAAGTTTGTCAAATTTACAAAAGGACCCTTAACTTTGAAGAATTGGCAAGAATGGTCCCTTAAAAATGAAGACTTGTCAATATTAGTCCTCCACAAAGTCAACAATACATGTCAAGACCTTGAAGATTTAATACATTACAAGTTTGGTCCTTCAAAAATCATCAAATGGCAAAACAAGTCCTTGAAAACACTTTACAAAACTTTTTGGGGCAAAAGTAAAAAAACTGAAACTTTAATAACAAAGGATTTTTAGTTTTGTGCTATTAAACAAGGAATGAAAGAAGGAAGAAAGAAAGGGGGTGATTTTTGCCAAGACATGAAAGATACATAGACCAGTCACAACATGCCATGTGTCCCACTCACCCAATCCACCAATCAAAATCTACCATTTCATCACGTCATAATCCACTTAACTGGTTTTTAACTAACTTATTTAATTAAGTTTTCAAAACGCGGTTAACACATTTTTAAACACAAAACAAGATCAAACCTCACTGTTTATATGAAGAACACAAATTGGGCTTTTCTTAATCATGAAGAATTAACCCTTAATCACCTCTAGTGTTAGAAATACGTTTTAACGTATATTAGAAGTATCGGTCACTCCATAATATTATTTATGTTGTAATAGCTCGTAGTTAGTGTTACTTATTAAGTTAAGTAAGAAACCGGCCCATGGGCTTGTCATGGGCCGGCCCAAGCCCAAATAAGGGCCTAGGATATAAATACCCCTTTCCACCATGGAAAGGGGTTGGTTGTTGTTCATTTCTTGTTTTCACTTGAATAAAAAGACACATAGTTTCTCTCACTTTCTCTCTCTAGTTTCTCTCTCTAGAAAACATCAACCCACTTCATAGATTCATAGGTTATCAAGATTCTACATTTGGTATCAAGAGCTATGGGGTGATTTAAGGTAATGATTTGTGTGGTTTTTTAGTTTTTGATTGTATTAGTGTTCTTTAAGAAGATCCATCTTGATTCTTGAAGTTTTTGGTGTTTTTGTGATTGGGATTAGTGGATAAGTATTAGTTTTTACTTATTATTGTAGAAATCACAAAACTTTTTGGGTTATTTGGTAAAAAATCTGGGTTTAATCATCATTTTTTGATCGACTGTTCATACGAACAAGGTTTCTGTTTACCCAGACAAAGTTCTGAACCAAAACATCCGGATCAAAAAGTTCCGGATCAACAAGTTCCGGATCAAGAAGTTCCGGATCAAGAAGTTCCGAACCAAAAGTTCCGGATCAAGGAAAGTTCCGGATCAAGAAGTTCCGAACCAAAAGTTCCGGATCAAGGAAAGTTCCGGATCAAGAAAGTTCCGGATCAAGGAAAGTTCCGAACCAAAAGTTCCGGATCAAGGAAAGTTCCGGATCAAGGAAAGTTCCGGATCAAGGGAAAGTTTCGGATCAAAGGAAAGTTCCGGATCAAGGGAAAAGTTCCGGATCAAGGAAAAGTTCCGGATCAAGTCTTCCGAACCAAAAGTTCCGAATCAAGGTATTCCAAGCCAAAATCTTCCGAATCAACACTTCCGAATCAACAAAAGTTCCGAATCAAGGGATATTTTACTTGTTTTTTCGACGATTTTTTAGAGGATTTAATCTTGGTTTCTTACAACAAAAACTCAACACAATTCACAAGCTTTACTTCACTGCTCGATCAACCGATAATCTTTGTCTCTTTGAAGTGAACAAAATGAATCCGAATTCAGTAATGCCTCAGATGACATCACTTACGGATATTTCCGTCATCACGGGAACGGATAATCGCCCTCCAATGATCATCAAAGAAGTTTTTGAAGCATGGCAAGGCCGGATGATGTCTTACCTTAAGGGAAAACCGGTATATGGGAGGCTTATGGTTAAGTCAATTTTAAATGGTCCACTTGACTATGGAACCATCGTGGTTAACAATGTGACTCGACCAAGGGAGTTTGAAGAACTTACACCAGCTCAACAACATGTTGCCGATGCAGACGAAAAGGCTCTTCAAACCATTCTCCAAGCTCTTCCACATGACATCTATCGGATGGTAAGTCAGTATACGGTGGCAAAGGATTTATGGGAACGTCTAAAGGTGTTGCTACAAGGTACGTCTCTTACCAAACAGGAAAGGGAATGTCAGCTGTATGATCTGTTTGATAGATTCACGTACAACCCAGGGGAAACGCTTCACGACTATTACTTCAGATTCACTACTCTCATGAATGATCTGAATGTATACAATCTCGTGATTGCTCCATTCCAGGTTAACACCAAATTTTTGAATACTTTACCTCAAGCTGAATGGGGTGAGTATATTACCGATGTTAAGTTAACCAGGGATTTGCATAAGTGCAATTTGGATCAACTCTATGCTTCTCTTCAGCAGCATGAGAAACATGTGATCATGCACCGTTCGCCTCGAGGTATGTACCCTGATTCTTTAGCTTTGATGGCGAATCAACCAAGCTTGTCACACAACAACACTCCTTATATCTTGGGACATCAAGCCTATCATCCATCACCTTACATGACACCAACCTTTCCCCAATACTCGATTCTACCGCAACCACCCACCTCACATCAGCAATAATATCGGTTTAATGCACCTTCATCAAAATATGCTACACAACCTCACCCAACAAGCATTGCACCTTATGCTCAGTCTTCATATTCTTCTTATCAAGAGAATGCAGCATATCCAACAAGCTACCCTGACCACATGAGTATTCCTTCTAGTGATTATGCAGCTCATCAAGACCAAGCAATGTATTGTGATGATGATGAAGTCCCCATTCCTGTGTTCAAACAAGGAACTGACCCAGTTGAAGTGTTAACCACTATGTCTGCTTATCTCACAAGGACATTAAGCAAACGAGGATTTAGGGGATCATCTCCTACTAATAATCAGTTGAGGAATTCATCCAATTCTCGCCAACAAGCTACTATTGAGAATGGCAGGGTAATGGTTCAACCTATTCAACCTTATCAGAAGAGACCTACTACATCAACTACCAATGCTCGCACGGTCAATCCTGCTCCAATGGTCAACACTCCTCCACGGGCTAATTCCACAGGCAAGTTGAGAATGATTACATGCTACAACTGCAAGGAAGAAGGTCACATGTCCAGGGATTGCAAGAAACCCAAGAGGAGAAGGGATGGTCAATGGTTGTAGAGAAGATTTATCTGGTGAATGCTCAGGCACAAGGAAGGGAACTTGATGAAGAGGAGCTTGCATTTCTTGCCGATCCAGGGATTGCTGAACAAGACGTTGTCACCACACAGAATGCAGCATACCAAGCAGATGATCTTGATGCGTATAACTCAGACTGTGATGAATTTCAATCTGCAAAGGAAGCTCTTATGGCAACTATCTCCAGCTTAGGGCCAAAAAAGAGATCTGAGGTACTTATTAATACCACTGATAATACCACTGATGCTAGTATTCAACCACATCAAGTTGTGCAAGAGCGTGCTGATTCGAATGAATCTTCGGTGGTGAGTCTTTCAAATGAGGAGACAATCAATGATAGTAATGTCAATGTGAGTCCCCAGACTTTGAGTGAATCACAACCGGGAGCCATTTCGCATACGCATACTCCTGCTCAACAAGATTTGGTCATGGTTCCGGCTACATTACTTAGCCAAATGAATGCTGCACTCTTAGAAACCCTAGCTAAGAATAAGAATTTGTCTGATGAGCTTGCCTTAAGCAACGAGAAAGTTCAAACTTTGGAATTAGTGCCTTCGTCTAGTGTTCTAACAAATCCCGAGTATGATCATTTTCGAAACAAACAAATGGGTCATTTGCAGGAAATTGAAACCTTAAGAGCAGATCTTTCTAACGAACTTAAAGAAAAAGAGTTAGCGGTCACTAATTTTCAAAAACTTCAAACGGATTTTGAATTACTAGAGCCTAAGAAGAATGAAATGGAAATTAATGCGGCTAATAAGATTAGAAGTCTAGATTATTTGCTTTTAAGACAATACACTGCCTCTCAACTAGTGCACTTATTTGATGCTTCGTTTAGAGAATTTAACTTATCGCGTCAAAAAGGCCTTCCCCCTAATCCACGGTATGCAAAACAAGCTTTAATCCATAGTCCTAGACTTTATAATGCAACCCAATTAGGATTGGTCTTAGACCCGATTAATATTTTCGATGATCGCACCAATAAGGATCTAGTTGATGAGAATCGGTCATACAACTCTGCAAAATATCCAGATTGTGATTATTTTAAAATGAATCAGGAGCTTGCTAAAACGGATTTTAGAATTCGCTTCCATATGGACAAAGATCTCATTACAGCACCAACCTACATGTTGAATGAAGAAAACCCTAGTACACTTCCTACACTTGTCAAAATGGAAGGTCCTAAGGAAATTCCAAAGGATCTTCCACCTGTTAGCACTGTATGGTTAAACTTGCAAGAGATTAATCAATACTTTACTAATTTTGACAAGGTCATTTTGGAATGTACGACTTCAAATGGCCTAAACGCCGGAGAATGGGCTTTCGAACACATGAACGAGGTGTTTAAGAATGAGATCAACCCATTTGTCGAAAGTCTAAAAGGAAGTTTTGCATCTCTTAAAGAAAATCTTGAGTTTGAAATTGGAGAAGTTCAAAAAGTGTTTTATGAAATGGACACCGCTTACGAACTACAACTAATTGAAAAGGAAAAGATTTTATCCGAATATGACCGATTCTTGTCCCAAGTAATTTCGTGTGATGTGCTTACTACTGTAAATGTTAATTGTTTGAATGAGCTTACATCCGCTATGATTAATTGTGATGCTGTGAATATATGTGATGATGTTTGTGATCTCTCTGTAAATGTTGCTGATACTGTAAATGAGGTAGATAATCATTCTTGTCACGAATCTAACGCTGAATTTTTAAAGCTACAAGATTCTTACAATTTACTTTCAAAACGCTTTAATCAACTCGAACAACATTGTATATCTTTAGAATTAAAACAACAAACTCAAAATGAGGATCTTTTGATATCAAATGGTTGTGAAAACGGTGTAGAGACAAGTGACAAGATGATTTCAATAGTTAAAGCATTAGAGGAAGAGATTATGAGATTGAAGAGAGATGTGTCATCAAATGAAACATTAAAATTGGAACTAGAGGCCGCAGAGTCTAAAAATCAGGACTTAGAAATTAGACTTTCGTCTATTCTAGGGGAGATGGATCGGGCAAGACAGGGACTATCCGCTCTTTATGGTTCAATAGAAGAACGCTTAGCTTTTAATGCAGCACAGCAACAATCTTATGTTGAACAACTGAACCAAAAGTGTGAGGAAATCTCTGACTTAAACATCCTGCTCATTGACAAAAACATGGTTTTGGCCGAGTTAAAGGAGACACTTCTTCTCACCCGACAAGAAGTTGTTGATAACTTAGCTATCGACTCTGCACCGTCCTCTAGTGCTCCAACAACCAAGTCAGTAGTGCTTTATAAGAACCCGCTCCATAAGAAAACCCGGTTACCTACGATGATTATATGAGGAATGCAATTAAGCATGTAGATCTTGTTAGGGATATTTTAGACGATCTTTATGCCTTAGATCCCTCAAGTAGCTACTATTACTCAGCTCATGAATACATTAAGCGAGTTCAATATTGCTTAGCATATTTGCAATACATAGGTAAACCAGGTTCTGCACTACTTACTAATAGGCCCATTGCTGTAGCTCCATTCAATAAGACCCCAGGAGCAAAACCGTCATTGGCACCATCAAGTAAGGCACCTTTAAAATCTGTTGCTAATGTTCCCACTTTGCCTTCTACAGGAGTAAAAGAGTCTACTAAGGCTAAAGGATCGCCACTCAAGAAAGATAAGATCAAGTCCTCCACTAGTAGTGCCAACAAGAAGAACGTAGAAGCTCACCATAGGAATGTTAGTTCAGTTTTAAATAAATAGAATCATGTTAAGACTAAAAGCTCTGCGCCTGTGCAGAAGCCTAAACCATTCGTGAATTCTAATTTGAATTGTTGGAATTGTAATGAATGTATGTTTTCCCAACGTCATGATTTGTGTCTTATTGATCATGTGAATGAAATGAATGCCATTAGGAATAATCTTGAATGGAAGCCAACTGGTAGAACTCGTGCCCAAGTTGGATGGCAATGGCGTCCCACTGGTAGGACCTTTACATTAGATGGAAAAATGTGCCCTTTAACTAGGAATGCATCCATTGAGGTTAGGTCCGAGCGTCCTTTAGTTAGGCACACTAGCACTAAAGTATGGAAACAGCGCCCTTTAATTAGGTCAGCCCCCACTATAGTGCCTATCAGTGAAGAAATACCTCAGGATTTAAGCCAACTAGAATCTACACCACCAACTAGGAAGAAGAAGGCTAGGAAATCTAAGAAACCTAAAGTTAGCAAATCTAAGATTATTAAATCTGTACCTGCTAATAACAAGGAATATTCAGATTCCGATACCTCTACATTGTCTTCGTGTGGTGATATTTTCAGGTGGTCCAAATCATCCTCTGGTATTTGGACTCCGGTTGTTCAAAGCATATGACCGGAGATCGCTCGATGCTCCGAAATTTCGTCAGCAAGTTTCTTGGTACGGTTAAATTCGGTAATGATCATATTGCAAAAATAATGGGGTATGGTGAATATCAGATTGGAAACGTTACGATTTCAAGGGTATACTATGTAGAAGGTCTTGGTCATAATTTATTCTCAGTAGGACAGTTTTGTGATTCCAACCTAGAGGTTGCTTTTCGACAACACACTTGTTTCATCCGCAACTTGGAAGGAAAAGATTTGTTGAAGGGATCTCGTGGTGCAAATCTTTATACCTTGTCCTTACAAGACATGATGGCCGCCTCTCCAGTATGTCTTCTCTCTAAAGCATCTAAGACCAAGTCATGGTTATGGCATCGCAGATTATCTCATCTAAACTTTTATGCTATTAATCATCTGGCTAAAAACGAATTAGTTCGTGGTCTTCCAAAGCTCAAATTTCACAAGGACCATTTATGTTCCGCGTGTTCAAGGGGTAAAAGTACCAAGAAATCATACAATCCCAAAGCTGAAGACACCAATAAAGAAAAACTTCATTTTTTGCATATGGATCTTTGTGGGCCAATGAGAACTGAAAGTGTGAGCGGTAAGAAATTCATTCTTGTCATTGTGGATGATTTTTACAGGTTTACATGGGTTAGATTTCTACGAACAAAGGATGAAGCACCGAAGGCTATCATCACTTTTCTGAAATTCATTTAGGTACGTTTGAATACTACTGTCCGCCGTATTCGTACGGACAATGGAACAGAGTTCGTCAGCCAGACTCTTCGTGATTACTATGAAGGAGTTGGTATCTCTCATGAAACATCCGCTGCACGTACTCCACAACAAAACGGTGTCGTTGAAAGACGGAATCGTACGCTTATGGAAGCTGCTAGGACTATGCTGATTTATGCGAACGCTCCATTGTTCTTGTGGGCAGAAGCTATATCTACTGCATGTTTCACCCAAAACCGTTCTATCATTCGGAAACGCCATGGAAAACCATCTTACAAGCTTCTACATGATCGTAAAGCTGATGTTTCATTCTTTCATGTGTTTGGTGCTCTTTGTTATCCAAACATTAATAGTGAGAACTTGGGCAAACTTCAACCAAAAGCCGATATAGGTATTTTCATTGGTTATTCACCCTCCAAGAAAGCATACCGAATTTACAACCGTCGTCTTGGTAAGATTGTAGAAACTATGGACGCAGATTTCGATGAGCTGACAGCGATGGCTTCTGAGCATCGCAGCTCTGAACCCGCGCTTCATGAGATGGGAACTGGTGCTATTAGTTCCGGATTAGTTCCCAATAATCCTACTTCTACATCATTTTTACCACCTACAAGGCCCGAGTGGGATAAACTGTTTCAACCGTTGTTTGATGAATTCTTTGATCCCCCGAATGATGAAGTTCCAGCACCTGTAGTGATCGCTCCAATCCCTGAAGTGGTTGCTCAAGCTAATGAAGCTTTATCTAATGCATCTTCAATTAACATTGAACCGGATGCACCTTTACCAAGTGATTCTCAAACTACACCTGAATCATCACCCCTACTTGTGCCTAATGATGTGGAAGAGGATTCTACTGATCACGATTTGGAATATGCTCACTTAAAAGAGCTTCCTTTCTTTGGTATACCGTTCCCTGAAAACCCTTCAGCCGCGTCTACCTCAGAAGAAGCTCCTTCTATTGTTCACTCCAGACCACCTAGGATTGAAAATCATAGTACCAAATGGACAAAAGATCACCCAATTAGGAATGTCATTGGAGATCTAGATCGACCAGTCTCTACACGCCATCAATTACAAGAGAGTGCACTCTATTGCTACTTTGATGCATTTCTCTCCGAAGTTGAACCTAAAAATTGGCAACAGGCTATGACTCAATCATCTTGGATTGAAGCCATGCAGGAGGAACTAAATGAATTCCAAAGACTTGAAGTATGGGAATTAGTTCCTCTCCCTGACAAGGTTAACATCCTTACTTTGTTGTGGGTTTATAAGGTTAAACTTGATGAGATGGGTGCAGTATTGAAAAATAAGGCTAGATTGGTTGCTAGAGGATATAAACAAGCCTTGGGTATAGACTTTGAAGAATCTTTTGCTCCTGTTGCAAGATTGGAGGCCATTAGACTATTCCTTGCGTATGCTGCTCATATGAACATGATCGTCTATCAAATGGATGTGAAGTCGGCATTTTTGAATGGTGAACTAAGGGAAGAAGTCTATGTTAGTCAGCCGGATGGGTTCGTTAGCACGGAGTTTCCTAATCATGTGTACAAGCTTAAGAAGGCTCTCTATGGGTTGAAACAAGCTCCACGCGCGTGGTATGATCTCCTTTCAACATATCTCATCTCGGAAGGCTTCTCCAAAGACAAGGTGGACCCCACTCTATTCACTCTCAAGGAGGACAACGACATGATTCTGGTACAAATTTATGTTGATGATATAATATTTGCTGCCACTAACATAGAATTGTCAAATCGCTTTGAGAAGATAATGTCCACACGCTTTCAGATGTCAATGATGGGAAAATTTTCATTTTTCTTAGGATTACAAATTTCTCAGAATCCCAGAGGCATCTTTATTAATCAATCCAAATATGCTCTAGAATCTTTAAAGAAATATAACTTTGATAATTGTGACCCCGTGGATACTCCAATGGTGGAGAAATCCAAGTTAGATGAAGATAGGAATGGGACTATTGTCGATCCAAAACTTTACCGTGGGATGATCGGCACCCTTCTCTATCTGACTGCTACCAGGCCTGATTTGCAATTTGTCGTATGCATGTGTGCCCGGTATCAGGCTCGGCCTACCGAAAAGCACCTACATGTTGTTAAAAGGATCTTTCGGTATCTCAAAGGAACACTTCATCGTGGTCTATGGTATCCGAAAGATTCCTCTATTGCTTTAATATCATACGCAGTTGCCGATCATGCTGGGTGTCAAGACACGAGGCGTAGCACTTCTGGATCTATGCAACTCCTTGGAGATAGATTGATCAGTTGGTCTTCAAAAAGGCAGAAAAGCGCTGCAATTTCTAGCACGGAGGCTGAATACATCGCCATGTCCGGTTGTTGTGCTCAAGTCCTTTGGATGAGATCACAATTAACTGACTACGGTTTGGGATTCAACAAAATCCCGATGTATTGTGACAACAAGAGCGCCATTGCCCTTTGCTGCAACTATGTTCAACACTCACGGGCCAAGCACATAGACATTCGCTACCATTTCATTAAAGAGCAGGTGGAGAACGGAGTGATCGAGCTGTATTTTGTCACTACTGAGTATCAGCTGGCGGATATGTTCACCAAAGCCTTAGATCGAGGACGAATCGAGTTTTTGATCGACAAGCTTGGCATGAAATCATTCACTCCAGCGACTCTCAAAGAATTGGCAGAAGAATCAGCTGAATAGTGGTGGTAAACTATTCAGAGTATCCTTTGTTCGTGATCATGTATATTATCGTAAATATATAAACCACAAAAAGAAAAATACAAAAATATAAAACCAAGAAAAACCATAAAAAATATAAAACCAAGAAAAACCATAAAAAATATAAAACCTAGAAAAACCATAAAAATTATAAAATCAAGAAAAACCAAAAATATTTTTCGTTTTTTAAATCGGGCATGTCTTTTAGTACGGTAATATTTACAGCCTTAGAAATGTCGATCAATATTGACACGGTGCCATAAATAGAGTCCGTATAAAAGTTGTACATTTTTAAAACATGCCCATTATGGCTTGTAGTTATTTCAGACTGCAACCCGGTTTTCATATTAAAGTCACGTATTTCCTTGGAAAACGTTGACTCACAACGGGAATTAATTTTCTCGGGCATGATTTACAAGCCAAATCATGCAAAGGGATCAAGTTTACTTTACAACTTGGTCTAACACAAATTAGTGTACGTCTCAGTGCATTAATTTGTCAAAATAAGAGAAATCTTATTGCCACCACGAATCAATCTTTTTCAAGACATTAATTGGAAATGTTTTCATCAATATTTGACTCTTTAAACAATGACTACAACTCTTTAAATAGAAAACGGGTCATCGTTTAAGGGGGAGAAAATATTAAATCATCTTCGTCATCAAAACGATTTTCAAAAGTGTTTGTGGAAAATTAATTAGCTAATGAGTGGTCTTGCTTTAGAATATGACTTGTGCTTGTTCTATGTGATAGGAATTGCTTTAAGATCTTGGAGATTTGATTATTGGATGCGATACTTAAGTTGTGTGAGATTGTCGTGATTAGTTTAGCTAAGCAAGATTAAGTTGACTAAGTTTAACAATGGTTAAGGAGAATAGAAAAGACAAGGAATAAAAAATAAAAGGGAAAAAATGTAGGGTTAGAAGTGACAATGTGTGAAAGTTGCTAAAAAATTTAACCTAGTCAAACAAAACTCCCCCTTGCGTATTATTTCATCATTCACTGTTTATGTTCTTTCTTTTTCTCCATCCGCCATTAACAATACACACAAGCTTTCAAAAAACGTGGTTTTCACATTCAATCCATTTCAAATCCGTCTCTATCATCTCTAAGGTACATACCCAAGTATTATCTTGTCTAAATTCGATTCTAATCAACTTAATTAACCTATTTTAATCAGATTCAATCCAATTTAGGGTTTGTGTTTAATTAAGGGTTAATTGATTAGGGTTTTAGATGGGTTCTGCTCGGAACATCATGAGATTGTGTCAGGTCACCTTAGATTGCCTTAGAACTCACAAACGCGACTAGATTAATCTTTAATAGGTTGCGTTTAGAAGTTCTGGATGAACATGGTGAACAAACTTCCGAATGAAGGAAGTTCCGAACGAACTTCCGAATGAAGGAAGTTCCGAACGAACTTCCGAATGAAGGAAGTTCCGAACGAACTTCCGAATGAAGGAAGTTCCGGATGAACTTCCGAATGAAGGAAGTTCCGAAAGAACTTCCGAATGAAGGAAGTTCCGAACGAACTTCCGAATGAAGGAAGTTCCGGATGAACTTCCGAATGAAGGTAGTTCCGAACGAACTTCCGAATGAAGGAAGTTCTGGATGAACTTCCGAATGAAGGAAGTTCCGAACGAACTTCCGAATGAAGGAATTTCCGGATGAACTTCCGAATGAAGGAAGTTCCGGATGAACTTCCGAATGAAGGAAGTTCCGGATGAACTTCCGAATGAAGGAAGTTCCGAATGAACTTCCGAATGAAGAAGTTCCGGATGAACTTCCGAATGAAGGACTTCCGAATGAAGGACTTCCGAATGAAGAAGTTCCGAATGAAGAACTTCCGAATGAAGAAGTTCCGAATGAAGAAGTTCTGAATGAAGAACTTCCGAATGAAGAAGTTCCGAATGAAGGACTTCCGAATGAAGAGTTCCGAATGAAGGAAAGTTCCGGATGAAGAGTTGTTTGATTGATAGTTGTTTGCATGCTCTAAGTACTTGTTGAAATGTATTATGCTTAGAAGTCATAATGATATATATCTATATATTGTTTGTGCATCAACCTTTTATGTCTTATCTTAAGCAGATACAATGACTAATCCAACAGTACAAGCAATCCAAGACTCTAGAGCAGCTGCTATTGCCGAAGCACGAACCCTCAAGTTCATACCAAACAATTACCGGCTGAAGCAAGTCTCAAAATCCACTCACCATGGATTCAAAGTAGCCATAGCAATCCTGGATCACTCTCACTTTAAGAACGCTCTTAGGAGTACTGCCTCGGTGCCTTATGATTACATGTATGAGTTCTGGGCTACCAAGGAAAGTACTTCAAACAAGATCACCTTCACTCTCGACAACAAACAGCAGACACTTACTGTTTCAGACTTCCGTAAGATATTTGGCATTCGGGATACACCCAAAGGTATGGCATTTTCGAGGGATCCTACTAAAGACGAACTCATGGAGTTGTTCGATGCTATTGGATGTCTTGACATACGAGTTGTGTCTGAGTTTACCACTGCTAAAGTAGGTCAACCTTAGAGAGCAATGTTGGGTGTTCTCAGTAGATGTCTTACACCGAAAACAAGTGGGCATGATGCTTTGCGAAGTCCAATTATGAACATCTTCCATGGAATGTACAAAGGCGCAAATGCAGATTATGCATTGTTGTTATAGGAAGAATTCACCTTTCAACTCTTCCAAAATAAGAAGCTGAAGAATAATTTCTTTCCTTACCCTCGGTTTATCAAGCTTATCATTAACTATTGTATGAAGAATGATGTTACTATTGATAGGCGTGCATCAAGTCGTCATCACACTGAAGAGGCTGATCATACTGTAGATCTAAGGCATGAAGAACCATCTGGTGGTGTGATTCCTGGTCCTATTCCCGATTATCTTCTGACGGATAAAATTAAAGGTTCTGCTGATTACAAGCTACTGCTGCTGGAAATCAAGAAGCTTAAAGCAAGCCTTCAGACTGGAGAAGATTCGTCTACTACGGTCAAGAGTAAAGGTAAACGCAAGCAACCAGCTGCTTTACCTGAACCCGAAACCAAAAAGAAGAAGACTGAGGCTAAGAAGGGAAAGGGTACGGTTGATGAGTTAGTTCTTCACGACGAAGAATATGTTGATGATCCTACTCTTAACAAGGCTGAGAGAAAAGCAATGAAGATAGCTATTGAAAGGAGTAGGAGAGATACGGGCGGTAGTGGTTCGGGCGCACAGATGAATATTGAAGAAGAGTACGAGGAGCCAGAGGATGTTTATGAGTTTGGTTCACCTGAACGGTATTCTACTTCGAAGGAGACATCCATTCCCGTTTCAGCAAGTGTTGAAAAGGAGTCCGGTGCTCCTACAATCATGGTACCTACTCAACCTTTAGTAACTCAACCTCCACCAATACAACCCTTACCAACCCGACCGGTTTCAACACTATTTCTTCCACCACCAATAACTCCCATCCTTAGTACCGTAGTAACAACCGAGCCTCTTCAGCCAACCCAGAGCAGCTCTGCATCGTCTACAATGGCTGCATTTGTAATGGCAGAAATGTTGGATAAACATACGGATAATCACAAAAGAGAGATGGATGAACTTCGCAAAGAGCTACATATACGAGTTCAAAGTGAAGAAGCATCTAAGAAAGCCCAAGAAGAGATGCTTGCTAAGTTCGCTGCAGAGATGGAGTTAACACGAAAAGCTCATGCAGAAGAACTAGCTCAGGTTAAGCAGGTTGAAGCTGATAAGCATGATGCACGTATCACGAGACTTCAAGCGATGAGGGATAAATACAAGGAGCAAAAAGAAGCACTTGAAGCTTCTGTTGAAGAGAGAGTGAAAGAATCCGTTGAATCCATTATGCCTAAACTGCGTGATGAGTTGAAGACACTCGCGGCTGATAACTTGATGATCAAGTCATCCAATCCTTCTGAATCCGCCTACAAAATTTCCTATGACTTGACGGATTTTGAATTAAAGAAGATCCTCAAAGCTCGTATGAGGGAACTTGGATCTTTTGATAAATCTAGGATTCAACGGGCTCTCTACAAATCCCTGAATGACGCTATCATGGAGGATGATCGGTTGTTCAAAACGTTTGGAAGTGTGGTACCATACCACATTCTGCCTGAGGAAGAAAGGGAAGAAAGTGAACAAGAAGAGGGTGACGGGGAAGAAGAAGGTGAAGAAGAAAAAGAAGAAGAAGAAAAGGATGATGACAATGACGATGATGGTGATGATGATGAGGATGATGAAGATGATGAGGGTGATGATGGTGGTGATGGTAATGAGGAGAGTGCTAAGGGGAGCAACGAGGATAGCGATGAGGATGATGATGGTACACAGCCTAAAAAGGGGGACAAGGTAGCCAGCACAAAGAAACCTTCTAAGTCTGGAACCAAGTCGAAGAAAGATGCTACAGAAAAGGAAAAATCCACTTCAACGGAATCAAGACGATCCAAGTGGCGCCACGATGTGAACGCTACTACAGCGTCATCGATTCCTGGTACATCTATTGCTGTATCTATATCTGTTACCACTAACCCTGTTAGTTCTGTTGTTGTTGCTCATGTGATTGCAGAGTCAGTAACTGAACCTGAAGCTGCACAACACTCGCCTGTTCATGACACCGCCGGGATGCCTGAATCAGAACCAGCACATGTTCATGTCTCTACTCCTCTACAACAAGAACCACAATCTACTGTTCCTGAGTCAAGCACACGGGACTGGGCAGATACTTTGGAGATTGACGAGACTGCACCGCCACAGGCTTGGATCACGGCAGCGGTGCAATATGATCCAATCACAGACGCTGACAGAGATGTTTTATATCTCCGTATCCGCAGTCCGATTGACTTGTGCGCATTTCTGGCTCATGAGTATAAGACTTCGGTTACTCCGTCGTTGGTAAAGAGAGCGCTGAAGGATAAGAGAATTCGCGCCAAAACCAGGTTAACCCGAATGGAGTTCGAGTACTATGCTGACGAGGTCCTGAAAGCTCTTAACACCGTTCAAAGGCCAGGCCTCCATGAATCAGAAAGAGCTCCACCTCCACTTGATCCTTCTCAAGATAATCAAATTGCTCTCGACTTCTTCGTCACCTATGATCTTGAGTATCTTCTGAAGGGTTCATCAACGTACGCAACCTCCTTGACCTTGCTGAAAGCTGCCAACTGGGGGACAATACCCTGGATCGAGGAAAAGGTAAACCGACTCTGGGTCCCAAGGGTAACTCGTAATTATGATATGTATGCTGTTATAGGTGCATCTCATTGGGACGAACGAGTCTGAAGGGCGTACAGGGGTTGCTGCTTAGCCAATTCAGGAAGTAACGTTAGATCCGATATCCGCATCTCCAGCATTTTAGGGCTGAAAACTGAAGCCAAGAATGGCTATTATCATGTGATGGAGATTCGTCTGAAAAGGGAGGATGACAGAGAATACAAAATCCAGCAGGGAGATTTTTCTATCATTCGCCTTGAGGATATCGAAGACATGTTGCTTATGATGACCCGGGATCAACTCACACATATTCCTCATGAAGACATCATTGCCTTGAATACAGCACTTCGTATGTTCACACGAAGCGTTGTTATCAAGAAACGAGTTGAAGATCTTCAGTTGGGAGTCGAAAGTTACCAAAGGAAGCTTAACCTAACCCGTCCAGTGAATCAAGTGTTACCTCAACATGTCAACAGATGTCCCTATACCGGCATTTCTGTTCTGAATTGCGGGATTTTCTACTTGAACAGTCGAGGGTTAATGAAGTTTATGAGGGTGGGTGAGCTTTATAAGTACAGTGATGGGACTCTCATCTACGTCAGAGGAAAGTTGGATCATCTCAATTCGGGTGGGACTTTACCAGAGATGACGGAGGATTGGCATCAGGATTATCGGCAAATGGCGAAGTATGTGATCAAGAAGATTGATCAAAAGCTCCGTGAACGTAGATTGATGAGGAGTTTAGAAAGATTCGTTGGTGGTAGACCATATGGAGTGCACCACAAGTTACTGCAATGATCCATCTAATGGGTCGTACATTTCAGGTCCACTTTATATTGGTTTTTAATTGTGAATATGTACATTTGTGAATATTGTGCTTTTATGGCTTGATGTAGTGTTAAGGTATGATAATTTTTCAAGAATTTCTCACGAGATTCTAAATCTTTCAAAATATATCATACTAAAGCACTACAACTATCCCTTATTAATTTAAGGGGGAGCATTAACATGTTCTATGGCCAAACATCGATCTCATTTTTTACCCAAAGACCGGTTAATCCATTTAAATCCCAAATATTAATGGTTAACATTTTGGATAAGGGGAGAAAAATTGGATTAAGGAGACTTAAATGATACATGGCTAAAAGATGAAAAAGACTTAACGATAATCCAACTTAATATGTGTAAAGCACGTGTTAAGGGGGAGCGTTTTTGATGAACAAAACACCTAAGGTACAAAACTTTTGATTTCAATATCACAAGTACCTTAAGTGATTTTCAATGATTTTTCATGGTGGCTATACTTTCCCAAAACACGCTTAATTCACGACGAATGTGGTGACAAAAGGGTGGTAGGAATAGGTTTAGTCCAATGATTCATCAGAGCCGATGGAATCTTCCCAAGGACAATTCCCTAGTTAGAATTAGAAGTCCTAGGAAAGTTGGAGAAAGATTGTGAACGTAGCTAAATGCCGACCAAGTACTTAAGCTAGCACTGGAACAATCACAACAAGGTGCTAGTTATGACGTATTGGTAAGCATTGAAGGGGTTGAAGAATGAAAAAGAATTGTAAAGATAAAGGGTGTAAAGAAAGAAGCCCTCCTTACAACTTTAGGCAGAAACCGGGTCAATACATATGCTATTGAGATCATTTTTGTTAATGATTCTCAATATTAAAGAAAGACGTCATGGACCCAGTGATGCAATGCACAACCCTTCCCAGCTAACTCAAATATCTCTCAAAAGGTATTTGTTTTAATCACACGGAGATTAACACGTTATCTATTGGTTTATTCACTCCGAATAGACTGATATTGAAAAGGTGGCACTCCTCTCCAGCCATCGCTCACTAAATCAAAACGCACTATCGAGTCTAGAGCCAAGAGATCATCAAAAGTCTCATTAGGACACTTTCCATTTATTCCTTGCTTTCTCACACACTGTGAAAAGTAAGAGATTTTCATAAGTCCTACGCAGTATTCCCGTAATATTGCCAGAACATCCGAGTAATACGCAAGTATTACAATGAAGATGGAAATCCTGCTTGAGCCAACATCAAACAAGCTCATGGTAGGTTACACGTGCGGTTCTTTTAGAACCAATCTTGTGAAAAACTGGAAAGAAACAGTGGTTTAATTCTTAATTGAACTTAAACTCGTTCCAGGCCTCTACGCATTATCATATGATCTTGCCAGAACACTCAGAGTGACTCTTTATTGATCACAGTGACGAGTGGAAATCCTTCTAGTGTTAACATCAAACAGTACTTGGTAGGTGACGTGCAAGATTCTTTATGAATTGAGCTCGTGATAACTGGAAAGCAACGATGGTGAAAATCTTAATTGAAATTCACTTGTTCCAGGTTTCATGAATTGACGGCTTCAAATCACAAGGATAATTTATCCAAGTGATTCACTCTTTATGTTCGCAGTCAGCTTTGGACGGTCGAATAAAGAGAACGGGTTTACCCGCGAAATCCTGTCAGGAAGTTACTTAATTGAAACTATCCGTCACGGGTACGATATCTAATATCGTCCAATGGTCTTCACCGACCGGAGGTAAAATGCTACCGAATTAGAATAAAATGTCAAAGCCATTTTATTCGTGTCGTTGCTGTGTACCTGTTAAAGACGGTGGCGTTGCTGTGTACCTGGTGAAGACGGTGGCGTTGCTGTGTACCAGTTAAAGACGGTGGTGTTGCGGTGTACCTGTAGAAGTCGTTCCCACATGCTTATGTTTTTCTGCATCAAAGTTCAGCAAAAATTCAAGAAAGTACAAGATGAAGTCTTCCGCTGTACCAAACTCTGAAGCTTTCGAGAATTCAACAAAAAGACATAAGTGTGTGGAACATGGAGTCACGAGGAGGCAAAATTCACAAGAAGGCAAAGATCGCACGTGATTGGTCAAAAGAACAATGCTCTCAAGCCAAAGCCTAAAAGATCAAACCAACATATTCACAACAAAAAAGAAAAGAAGAAAAGACTACGAGCTAAAGAACGAAGACTTAGTATAGTATGCTAGGTTTAGAACTTTGTAACGTGGAGTGACCTCCCTTAGGGGGAGATTGTTAGAAATACGTTTTAACGTATATTAGAAGTATCGGTCACTCCATAATATTATTTATGTTGTAATAGCTCGTAGTTAGTGTTACTTATTAAGTTAAGTAAGAAACCGGCCCATGGGCTTGTCATGGGCCGACCCAAGCCCAAATAAGGGCCTAGGATATAAATACCCCTTTCCACCATGGAAAGGGGTTGGTTGTTGTTCATTTCTTGTTTTCACTTGAATAAAAAGACACATAGTTTCTCTCACTTTCTCTCTCTAGTTTCTCTCTCTAGAAAACATCAACCCACTTCATAGATTCATAGGTTATCAAGATTCTACATTTAGATTTGTGATTAGGGATGTCATAAACATAACCCAACTCCTAAACCTGCCACATCACCACCCAAAAGGTCACATGTATCCCCCCTGCACACGTTTTTAGGGAAAAGTCCAAAACCATGCAGAGAATCTACCATCCACAATGTAGCTTACAACATAAGCTCATTGGGAGCCCTTTGATCAATTCCACCACCTTTCCACCTCTACAAAACGCCAAGAGACTTCACATGATCAGTCAAGATATTCAAACTCAAGGGCATAATTGGGACTTCGCTATATTAGGGTTTCCTTGTATTTTCAGCTTTCTAGATAGTTTGTGAGCCTATATAAAGGCCTTAGTATGCAACATTGTAGCTTGTTCTTGGATTCCTTAGTCACAAATATGTAAATCCTATTTTCTAAGTTAATGAAAAAGTGTGTGATATTGTTAACGAATTCCAAGTTCCAATCTTATTCTATGCTTGTTATTGTTACATGTTTGTGATTTTAAAGTTTCAAAACTTGTTGTCAAAGATTGTGCAAGAAATTGCAAGTTTTTCCAAAATCTAATATTTTTCTAAGTCTTGGTTCAAACCTTTGAAATTTTGGATTACAAGTGGTTATAACACCCTGATAAGGAGCTTATCAAGGTGTAGTGAGCTTGTGGTTTGGGAATATTCAAGGAGTGGGAACAAGCTTGAATTAATCAGCTTTTATTTTCCATTTTCTTTTTTATATAATCTGTTAGATCTAACCTTGTTGTTCTTAGCAGCTATTGGAAGCTTGTGCGTTGTTAAGATAGTAACATAAGCTCTAAAATTCGTGAGTGTGGATGTACATTCATGAGGTTTGAGCTCTTTTACCAAAAATCTGTTTAAAAAGTGGTATTAAGTGATTTTGTGATCTGTTGTTGTATGTGTTGTTTTTTATGCCTGAATCTTGTTGATTATGCTTCATGTTGTTGGTATGATGCTTGATTAGGCTTGGGTAAACCTGTTATACACTTATGCTTTGTTAAATCTTTGATTAAAAAGTTTAAGGGGTGTTTGGGTCTACTGTTTAAAGGGTATTAATTTAATTTGAGTTAGTATTTAGGGTTGTTAAGTGCTTGTTTTTTATATACAAGTGTAGAGTTCTGATATTTGCAAGTTTTGCTCATTGAAACACCAAATCTGATATTGTTCTATATCTTGCTTGATTTTGCATATTTTGACCTAAAATCTTGGTAACACTTAGAGTGTATGCATGTTTAGGATTAAAAAGTGCTTAAATCAAATTTGTGTAACCTGTTTTAGAGATTTGAAGGTTTGAAATTGGATCTGTGGTCAAATATATCAGCAACCTCACTTTGTGTTCATCAATTGTTCATCAGTTAACTGTGATAGCTAGAATCTTTTTCTAAACCATGAACCAGTGTATGAAACAAGTTTGTTTGTGTTCATTTGAATTTATTATAGCTTGTGTATACATTTGGTGAACTTTGGTTGGCTTAATCTTGTTAAATCTGTTTATTTTTTGAAAACTGCTTATTATCCAAGTCTGTGCAATGTCTGATGCTTGTTTGAATTAACTTTATCAATTGGCCTGTTGTTTTTGTGATTTCTTTGTTGTCGTTGACTCCTTATAACCCACTGGTTATAAGGGTGCCTTTGTGTTCTTTGAATCCAACAAAAATTCATATAAGACAAAAAGTCAAACAAGTCAAGCAGTGGAAACTTTTCCCACTGCTAGACACCCAAAACTAGCCACTACTAGTGTTAATTTTCAAATAGCTTATCAATAAGCTATTCTAGCTTATCCAGGCCTGCAAAAACTATTATTTTGTGATCAATCTTCATCATTTGACCCATTTGTTTATTCTGGAGCTTTTTAGGGTTTGACTTTTAGGTTTGACTAGAAAACAATTGACTTGACTTTTTCATAAGTGCTTATTTGCTTATTATAGCTTATTGAGTGGTTCTTTTTGAAATATTTTTGTTGATTTTGCTTAATTAAGTCATTTGAAACCTTTTGCAAAAAGAATCAGCACTTGAAACAGCCTAGAAGTCGAAAACGACTATTTTGTCGTTTTGTGTAGAGAGCTTTTGCTTATTTCAGGTTTATTTCTTGGGCCTTTTCAAAATTTCTTTTTACAGATCTCTTATGTATCCCAAAAGAAGCTTGTGTGTCAAATTAGAGCTTATGGCATTAGCTTATGGCTTAATGGGCCAAAAAGCCCATTAAGAATAAGTTGTTGACTATTAGTCTATGATAAGCATATTTTCAGCTTTTGGGCCTTTAGACTTTTGTTCTTAAAATCAAATTTTGAGTCAGATAGGTTATTTTGGGCTTATTTGGAGGTCATTTTTTTTATTGGGCCAAAGTTAGCCCATTAAGCTCATTGTTTGGGTTTTTGGCCCATTTGGAGGCTCATTAGGGGTAATTTGGTCATTTAAAGTTCATTTCTGTTTAAATTAGGTTAATATAAACTAGTTTTCAAGTTTTTATAATTTTTTTATAAATTTTGGATTTTTATTAATATTTTATTATTATTTAATTATTAAAATTAATTTTTAATATTTTTGCAACTTTTTCGTATTTCTTAGGTTAAATATATTAATTTAGGAATTTTAAAACTTTTAGATTAATTTTCTTGTCATTTAATTGATTTTTAGAATTTCTTTAGTATTTTTAGAGTTTTTAATCATTTTTAAATAGTTTTAATCAATTTTAAATTTTCCAAAAATAGTTTTTAGTTTAATTAAGTTATTTTAGAGGTTTACAATTTGAAAAATCTCATTTTATGCTTTTTGTTAATTAAATTGATTTTTTGGGCTTAATTAGCATTAAAAATTATTATTTAATTAAATAAAAGGTTTGAGTGATTTTTGAATTTTTTGTAAACTCTAATTACATTTTTTAGAATTTTTTTCAATTTTCTAGGAATTTTTAGGGTAATTTTCAAATTTCTTCATATTTTACGGTTTCACGTGCACGACTTTCGTCTTAGTGTAATTTTAATCGTAACCGTCATCCTTTTCTCTTTTCTATTCTCATAATCATAATCTCAAATATTTAATCACTTCTTAACACAATACACTAGCCTCCTTGAGAACGATCCCACATCATCTCGGGTCATAAACACATGGTTTTCCTAAACCGTTTGTTTAATACTTACCCTAATTACCTCGTTTTCCTAAACGCATGTGAATTTACAACTATCATTTTTGGCGCCGCTGCCGGGGAGGCGTGTTGTGTTTTGATTTGAATATTATTACTATATTGTATACGTAAAACAATAAATTCACAAGTACTCCAAAAGTATGAAAACACAACCTTGATTTGGGATTTCATCACTCAATCATTGTATTCGAATCTCAAACAAAGAAAAAAGGCAAAATAGATAATTACTTTCCTGAAGCTTAATTTTGAATAACACAAACTATAAGGTGGGTATAAGGAGGGTGTTATAAAATACACCCTAAAGAAAAAGGCTCTTAAGTGCTTCGCGCCACCTCGTTTCTCCGCTTGCTTGTGCGTGTTTAGATAAAAATGGCTAATCGAGGGTTTGCCAACCAAAGTATTATCTACGTATCTATATATTTTCTTGGTTTCAAAAGATTAAACCCTCTTGAACGTTTTGGTGTTCCACCAACGTTCTAAAGTCATCAAATGCGTTCACTTCACGTGATCCTTTTCATTCCTTAAGGCTCCTTTAATCGAGAGATTTGATTTAAGGAGATATTTATAGATTTTTGTCTACGTAATACATCACAAAATCCAAAAAAAAAGTAAAAACAATTAAAAACACAAAAATATGGAAAAAGTTAAAAACACCAAAAAGAATCTTCTTTGCTCATCTCCACGTTGTACGTGACGTTTATGCAAACTCGTAACCAAGCTAGACGTGCACGTAAACGTAGAAACCGAAAGGAAACCATACATAACCTTTCTAGTGAAGAATCTCCTATTGACGAACCTATCATAAAACAAGAAGCAACCATGGCTAATCGTACTATGATGGAGTTACTTCAAGCACCCACCGAGGGTTATGGAGAAGCTATTGTGATTCCCGCCATCCTTGCGGAGAATTTTGAAGTTAAGACGGGTTTGTTGCTGATGATCCAAAACAGCAAATTCCGTGGTGATGAAAAGGACAACCCTCTCAACCAGATCCGCCAATTCAATCGTCTTACCGCCACTTGCAAGTTTAAGGATGTCTCGAACGACTCGATTAAGATGATGCTTTTTCCGTATTCCTTAGCGGGGCCGCTAAAATTTGGTTAGAGAAAGAACCACCCAATTCTATATTGACGTGGAATGATCTCGTTTCAAAGTTCGTGAACCAATTTTTCCCGCCCTCTAAGACTACGCATTTGAAAAACGAGATTTCAAAATTTTCACAAGAGTTTAATGATAGTTTTTCTACGGCTTGGAATCAGTTTAAGGAAATGTTACATGAGTGTCCTCATCATGGTTTTTTCGACTTGCATCAAATTGACATGTATTACAATGGATTGAACGATCATGAGAGAGATTATCTTAATGCCGTCTCGGTTGGTAATTTTTTGTGTAAAACGGTCAAGGAAGCGTTGTTGATCATTGAGAATAGGTCTAAGGTCTATAGCCCTCGTAGCACATCGAGTGTTCGTAAGACTTCGTCTTCGGCTTCGCCTTCATTATCTCATACCTTCGATGCTTGCCAAATCAAGGCAAATATGGAGAACAAAATCTTTGATAAACTTAAGGGACTTTTGATTGAGTTTAAAGTTGGTGAACAATCTACTCCCGCTACGGCTAAAGCGGTTGAGGTTTCTTGCATGTATTATGGTGGAGGTCATGATTTCTCCGAGTGCATTACCAACGGTGGTAACACTTCGAGTGCCTACACGGCCACGGGAACTTATAACCAAAACGGTCAAGTTACCCGCACTAATCAATTCACTCCACCGGGTTTTGCACCCAATCAAAATGCTAACAATTTTCAAAACAATCAAGTTGGTTACAAGAACAATTACAAGGGTAACAACTATGGGAATCAAGGGGCTAATAATCAAGTGCAAAACAAAAATCAAAACAATGATTTTTAAAACAACAACAAGAGTTTTTAAAACTTGAAAGATCTTCCAAATGAATTTGTTGAATATGCAAATGGAAATTGATATGAGCTTAAACTCATATCCTTTTATCAACAAATAACCCTAAAACATGAAGCAAAATACCCATTTATCTTGTAAAAAGCAGTGTTATGTGGTATGTTTGTGTTTGTGTGCTCTTATGTAGGTAAAAGGATACAATTTCAAGCAAACGAGGAAAAACCAAGCTCAAATGGATGAAAAAGACAAAAGAGGATCAAAAGTGACAAGACTTTGAAGTTCAAGGACCTATCTTGACAATTTGTGAAAGATGGAGGACTTAAAGTGCAAATTATGGAAAGTCAAGATTCAAGTCAAATTTGGTCAACTACAAAGTCAACTCAAGTCAAAGGGCCATTTTGTACAAGTTATCAAAGTTGAAGGGCCAAAAATGTCAAAGGAATGAAGATTCTGGCTTTAAATAGCAAACTGCCAAGTATAGGGACTTAATCTGCCAACTTGGGAAAGTATTGCAAGTTTAATCCATGTGAAAAGTGAAAGGACCAATCAGAAGCAAGAAAACAAGTCACACGGATCAAGTAATTAAGTCCCACTTACAGCCGCCACAATTAATGCAAGATCACAACAGTGCAATCCGCAACACACTTTTTCAACCAATAAGAAGCTGACACGTGTCCTTCTCTTTCAACAAAATATTTACCAGGAACGGGATTTTGATAGAAGGCATTTCAAGTGAAGATCAAAACATCAAAGTTGCTTAATTTTGGAAGACGAATCCAATGGTGTTAACCAATTAACAAATAATCCATTGAATCAAAAACCCCCAAAAGATGTTCATCACCTTCAAAGTGGATTTGCAGAATTCCTCGACGTGTCAAGATATGATTGGCCTGAACACGTCACAACTCCAACAGAATCTTCCTATCTTGCCTATAAATACTTAGCTTGTACCTCATTTTTCAATGGTAGCTTAAATTTGTAAACACATAGTTCTCTAAATTTCTCTTTTCATTTTTTCCCTCTTTTACACCTAACTACTCAAGAGTCTGACAAACTCTTGAGTCAGTTAGTTAGTTAGAACCTTGTAACTACTTTTGTAACAGAAATCACTCAATAAAATTCAAATTTCCTTTTTCCCGCCAAATTCTGTTTCTCAAATTCCTGTTGAATCTTGTTGATATTGGATATACTTGTTGCTGTTTGATGTTAGTTATGATCATACATTGATCATAATTGAAATTGGTGAAGAATTGTTGCTGTTTGATCAGAATTCAAGCTCTTTCCATTGTTCTTGAAGGTTTCATGGCAGAATGATGATTTGTAGCTGAATTGATTGTTGATTTGAGTTGATAGCTAGTGATAGGTGGTGGTATCACTAGGGCAAGAGAGCTCAGCGCTCCTCTTCTACCCAAAGGATTACTACAATAGGTTTCTAAGTTTCTGATTTTTGTTCCTCTAAACAGTCTTTGCATGCTTCATTCTCTAGTGTAATGTTGATGGCTGCCTGTTTTAATTGATAAGTAGTTGTTATTTGATTGATCCTAGTGATTTGTAGCTTGATCTTGTGCTCTTGTGCTTAGTTTTGTAGTTTCTGCATAATTTCAGTTACATTTTGGTCTAATAGCTACTTTCAGTCTTAGTCTTGGTTATTGCTTGTTATTAGCTTGAATACATTTCATTTTGATCACTAAAACAAGTCTGCTATAGCTTTTTAATCAGTCTTAACCATAACTCATAAAGTCTTTGAAAAAGTTTGATCAAAAGCTTTAAAGGAGTGTTTGGGAGTAGCTTTGAATCAGATTTTAAGTGTTAGAAATTGTTGTTTAGAAGTTCATTTCTACTCATTAGGAGTTAACAAGAAGTCTTGAGTCATTTGCAAGTCAATATAATAGTCAAACAGGCAATTGGTAACCAAAAAGTTTGGGTCATACTTGTATTCAGCTTTTATTTCAAAACTTGCCAAATTCAATTGATCATTTCTCCTTCATTACTTGATCAAATTTGCTCAAACCAGTTTCTAGTTATAGCTTATAACATAAACTTTCAGTCTCTAAGAGGAAATTCTACAGTATTCAGAAATAAGCTAGAAAACAGCTTTTTAGCTCAAGCTTGAGCAAATGTCATTCTCTGATGTGAATAGCTTACTGTTTTGCTAGATTTCATAATCCACTTCATAAAAGTTGTAGTTTTCTTTCACATTTCCATTTAGAAAGTATTGAATATGAGTTTTTGAGATTTTGAGCTTTTTCCAAAATTTGGTCAACGTTTGGTCAACATAAGCTCATTTGAGCTTATTTTCAGATATCTAGCTTATTACTGGATGAAATTTGTTCTAATTTGATTTCCCCTTCCTTAAATCAAGAGCTTAATCAGATTTGATAATAAAATCAAGTTGTGGATGTTTGGATTAGGCTATAGCTTATTTTGAGCTTATTGATAAGCACTCTTTTGCTTATTTTGGACTTTTAGCTGAAATCCTTGAATACACGTTTCTTGATTTGGATTTGAAGTTGTTTGCAAGTTGTTTCAGCTTATATGGTTGAGAAATAAGCTCAAATGAGCTTATTCTTTCTTTGTGCCCGTTTTTACTTAAAAAGTTTGGAAAATTGCACTTTAGTCCCTGGTTTTCAATTAGAGTTAATTTTTGGCTAAACTTGCTAAATTTTAGGGTTTGCAAAAGTTCAGTCCCTGGACTTTGTTAGTTTGTTAAAATTCAGTTTATAAGTTTGTTAGTTTGTTAGTTTTTGGTTAGTTTGTTAAAGTTTTTACAAATTTAGTCCTTTTAGTTAACTGTTTTGCATTTTTAGTCCTTATAACTTTTAGAATTTACATTTCAAGCATTTACATTTTATAGAAATTACATTTTCAGTCCTTATAGTTTTGAATTTTGCATTTTTATATTTTACTTGAATAAAATTTGGAATTTGCAATTTGTTTTACGTATAAGTAGGTTTATATTTTTCATTTTTAATTAGTTTTGTTTGAATTAGCAATAGATTACCAAGCAAGCTTGAACAACCAAAAACAATTATAAATTTGATATTGATTGGACTTTCTATTAGTTAAGAACTGAGAAAACGAACTTGCATTATACACATTTCAAATGGCGCCGCTGCCGGTTCTTTGACTACACGAGAGACTATCGATTGACGGTTTTCATTGGCTTTTGGGATCCGTTCACTTTGTGAACGTTATTTTTACATATTATAAATCAAAAACAAATAAAAAATCAAAAATATAAAAATATATAAA
This sequence comes from Glebionis coronaria, assembly GCA_025667525.1. Lineage (NCBI taxonomy): Eukaryota > Viridiplantae > Streptophyta > Magnoliopsida > Asterales > Asteraceae > Glebionis > Glebionis coronaria. Next base: position 277,806,059 of record CM046882.1, on the reverse strand, counting down.
AACTAAAAAATTAACAAAACGATTCTTTTCCTAAAGAATTGACCAAAAAAAATTAAAAAATCCAAAAAGCAATCTTTTTCCTAAGAGATTGCACCCAAAAATATATATTATTGGATTCTCTCGTTTTTTATGTACATATAGTATTTTCCTTTAAAAACTCATAAATACAAAAATATTTTCCATATATTATTATAAGTACATACGTATACGTATAAGAACAATCAATTTACATATCTTCCATAAGTATTGCCGAGGCAATACACCGTGTTGAGGGGCGCTCCGGTCCTTGACACGCGTATCGATCAAACAAAATAAAGCAAGAATAGATAAATACTCTCAATAAGCAATAATTCGAAGAATACGAACATTTAAGTGAATAGAAAGGCGATGTGCTATAAAATGCCATCTAAGGGTCAATAGGTACTTAAGTGCTTCGCGCCACCTAACCCCCCGTTCACTTGGGAGTATTCTAAGAAGGAAAGCTTCATTGAGGGTCTTGCACCCAAAGTAGTATTACATATATTGTTACTTTCTTGTGGATATTTAATATCGAAACTCGAAGAGGATAATCTTATTCTTTTCAAAGTCACACGAGAGCTTCTCTCTCATTCCTCGTATTGAGTTGCATGCTCACTCGCGGGCGTGCACAAATACCGATTGGTGTACAACCTCTTCCTCCGAAAAGGAAGAAAAAGAGAAAGAGTAAGACCACCACCGTTCACCAAGCCGATCACGAGAATCGTGCTTTGTCATCACCACAAGAAGCCATGGCTGTTGATAACCGTACTTTGTTTGAACGTATGCAATCCAACATTCATGGATTTGTTAGTGCCATTAAGATTCCCGACTATCCCGCTAACACATTTGAGCTACATACATCTATGATCAATATGGTTGCTGCATCACCTTTCTATGGAAAACAAAATGAGGATCCCCATGCTCATCTTAAGAGATTCCTTTCACTTTGCAATACCATTAAGCATAATGGGGTTCCACCTGATGTCATTAGATTGTTGTTAGTGTCATTTTCACTAGATGGGAGTGCTAAGCATTGGTTAGACACCCAACCACCCGATAGTATCACCACATGGGATGATTTTACCACTAAGTTTTTGAACAAATTCTTTCCTCCACAAAAGACTATGGCTTTGAGGAATTTGATTATGGGCTTTACACAAAAACCTAGTCAATCCTTTGGTGATGCTTGGGAAGAGTATAGTGAGTTGTTGAGGTGATGCCCTAATCATGGAATGGATGATCTAAGCCAAATCAATACTTTCTATAATGACCTTAAACCTCACCACCAAGATTCACTAAATGCTTCCGCGGGAGGGAGTATTCATTTCAAGACATACCAAGAGGCTTTGACCATTATTGAGACTAAGGCAATGGTTCAAACAAACGATCCATTTGAAGAAAGAGTTCATGTTATCCAAAACACTTCTCAAACACCTTGTGATAACCAATTCCTTAAATACCACCAAGAGATCCTTCAACAAGTCAAACAAGGACAACAAGAAATGACTCAAGAGTTAGTTCAAGCCTTGAAGAGCTTGACATTGAACAATTCCTCAAACAATGTGAATGCCATCACCATTTCTTGTGTTACTTGTGGAGGCCCACACTCTTATGAACAATGTGACAAGGTGCAAGGGTATCAAGGGGAATGTTATGCTTACCAAGAGGAACACCGTGAACACTTCAAGCCTAACATCAATCCAAATAACCTTTCTTACAAATCCCAAAATTACCTTACTCCACCCGGCTTTCCACCCCAACCACCCACCCAAATTCAACCAAATCCTCCTCAAATTTTAGCAAGGAATCAAGGGCAAAGACAACCATACCAAGGAAATCACTACAAGGCACCAAATCAATTTCAACCTCCAGCAAGTACCTTTTATCCACCAAATCAAGGATTTAACTCCCAACCTTTACCTTTCCAACCTCAAGGTTTTCAAGGTTATGTGCCACAAGAGTTAAACACAATGGATCTTTTGCAAAAGATGAATCAAGAGACTGAAAAGAAACTCCAAGCTATGGACAAGAAAATGAATGACCAATTCAATAAGCTTTTCATGGCATTAAATCAAAGACCACAAGGAGCTTTACCTTCCAACACACAAACAAATCCTAGGGCCAATGTTAATGCTATTACAACAAGGAGTGGTAAAACAACAAAGGATCCTTCACCTCCTAAACCTACTATTGTTCAACCCACTTGTGCTCCTACTTGTGATAAGCCTTCTACTTCTACTCCACCTCCTCAAAGTGCTCCTATTCACTCAAACACACCTTCTCAACCACCTCATACTTCTCCTTCACCTTCCACACTTCCCAATGAAGAGGCTAACAAAGACAAATCTTCCACTACAACACCTATTCCACCTACACCCAAACCTACTCTTCCATACCCTTCAAGGTTGAAAAAGGACAAGTTAAAGAACAAAGATGACATCCAAGTCTCCAATTTCTTAAGGATGTTTAAGCAACTCAATATCAACATATCCTTTGCGGAAGCTCTTGCTTATATGCCAAAGTTTGCTAAGATGTTCAAGGATTTGCTCTCAAACAAAGAAAAATTGGTTGATTTGCCCAACACATCACTTAATGAAAATTGTTCCGCGGTGTTACTTAAAACCTTACCAACCAAACTTGGAGATCCGGGGCGCTTCTTGATACCTTGTAATTTTCCCGGTGTTGAAAATTGCATGGCTTTGGCGGATTTAGGGGCAAGCATAAATCTCATGCCTTTATCGGTTTGGAAACAACTCTCTCTTCCCGAGCTCACCCCCACTAGGATGACTCTTGAACTAGCCAACCGAACCATAGCTCACCCCGTAGGTATAGCGGAAGATGTGTTTGTAGGTGTGGATAAGTTTACCTTTCCGGCCGACTTTGTAGTGGTCGATTATGACATGGATCCTAGAGTGCCTTTGATTGTTGGTAGACCGTTTTTGAGAACGGGTCGTACCTTGATAGATGTGGCGGAAGGAGAATTAATTATGCGAGTAGAGGATGAGAAAGTGGTGTTTAAGTTAGGGAAAGTTTGTGATAGAAAAGAGGTTAAGGAGTCTAGACCTTGTGAGACGATTAACATTGTGGATGTGTTAGATGAAGTGTGTAATGAACACTTTCATGATGCTTGTAAGAATGCTAGTGATGATATTCCACATGTTGAAACCGTGGCCTCAATTGCTCCCTCTTTAACACCTTTTGGAGAGAGTGATTTCCTCTTGGAGGAATTTGAGTCCAACTTTCTTGGTGATGATGATTCTCCTATTAATTGGGAAGAAGATATTCTTACAATCCAAAAGTTGCTCAATGAGGACCCTATTCCTTCCCCTATTCCACAAGAGATTACCATTGAGGAACCTTCCATAGTAAAACCTTCCATAGAAAATCCACCTCCCATTGAACTTAAGGAACTTCCATCCCACTTAGAATATGCTTTCTTAGAAGGAAAAGACCAATTACCGGTGATTATTGCTAAGGAATTGAAAAAGGATGAGAAGGAGCAACTCATTGAAGTCCTTAAGAAACATAAGAAAGCTTTAGCATGGAAAATATCCGACATAAGGGGAATTGATCCACATTTTTGTACTCACAAAATCCTTATGGAGGATGATTATAAACCCGCCATTCAAAACCAAAGGAGAGTTAACCCAAAAATTCATGAGGTTATTAAGAAAGAAGTGATTAAACTCTTAGATGCGGGTATGATTTACCCCATTTCCGACTCTCCATGGGTTAGCCCGGTTCATTGTGTTCCGAAAAAGGGTGGAATCACCGTGGTGCCTAATGAGAACAATGAGCTTATTCCCACGAGACTTGTAACCGGTTGGAGAGTTTGCATTGATTATAGAAAACTCAATGAGGCAACTAGGAAAGACCATTTCCCGCTTCCCTTTATGGATCAAATGCTTGAACGCTTAGCGGGAAATGAGTTCTATTGTTTTCTTGATGGCTTTTCGGGTTATTTCCAAATCCCTATTGACCCTAAGGATCAAGAAAAGACCACATTCACTTGTCCATACGGTACATTTGCTTACAAGAGGATGCCTTTTGGCCTATGTAATGCACCGGGGACGTTTCAAAGGTGCATGATGGCGATTTTCCATGACATGATAGAGCAAACCATGGAGGTTTTTATGGATGACTTTTCCGTATTTGGGAACTCCTTTAGCTCTTGTCTCACCAATCTTGAGAGAATGCTTAAGCGTTGTGAGGAGACACGTTTGGTGCTTAATTGGGAGAAATGTCACTTTATGGTGAAAGAGGGGATTGTTTTAGGACACAAGATATCCAATAAGGGATTAGAAGTTGATCGAGCCAAAATTGATGTGATTGCTAAGCTTCCCCCACCCACCTCGGTTAAAGGTGTGAGGAGTTTCTTAGGTCATGCGGGTTTTTATAGGCGCTTTATACAAGATTTCTCTAAGATAGCTAGACCGATGACTCATCTCTTGGAGAAAGAGGCTCCTTTCATTTTTGACCAAGCTTGTTTAGAATCTTTTGAGACACTTAAGGAAAAATTGACAAAGGCTCCCGTTTTGGTTTCTCCAAATTGGGAATTACCTTTTGAGCTTATGTGTGACGCTAGTGATTATGCGGTGGGGGCCGTCTTAGGACAAAGAGTTAATAAGCATTTCCAACCTATACACTATGCGAGTAAAACCATGACCGGTGCACAACTTCATTACACTACCACGGAAAAAGAGTTGCTTGCTATAGTATATGCTTTTGAGAAGTTTAGACCATACCTTGTGCTTTCTAAGACCATAGTGTATACGGATCATTCCGCTCTCAAGTATCTTATGACAAAACAAGATGCTAAGCCTAGGCTTTTGAGATGGGTTTTGTTGCTTCAAGAGTTTAAGATAGAGATTCGTGATAAAAAAAGGGGCCGAGAATTTAGCGGCGGATCATTTGAGTAGACTTGAGCATCCTTTTCAAGGAGATTTCCCACATCAAGAAATCAATGAATCCTTTCCACTAGAGGAGCTCATGTCTATCTCTTCCCAAGAGGATGCCACACCTTGGTTTGCGGATATTGCAAACTATCTTGTGGGAAATGTGCTTATTGAGGGTCTTACTTACCAACAAAAGAAAAAGTTTCTTAAGGAGGTTAAATATTACTTTTGGGATGATCCATATCTTTTTAGGCAATGTGCGGACCAAATCATTAGACGGTGTGTAGATGGGCCCGAGGCATTTAAAATCTTAGAGGCATGTCATAAAGGACCTACGGGTGGACATTTTGGGCCTAACTACACCGCCAAGAAAGTCTTTGATTCGGGTTACTATTGGCCTTCCATTTACAAGGATGCCCAAGAGATGGTGAAATTTTGTGATGTTTGTCAAAGACAAGGAAAAATTACACAACGTGATGAGATGCCACAAAATTTTATCCAAGAGTGTGAGATATTTGATGTATGGGGAATAGATTTCATGGGACCTTTTCCATCTTCTAAGGGAAACAAGTATATACTTGTGGCGGTGGATTATGTGTCCAAGTGGGTGGAGGCTAAAGCCTTACCTACTAATGATGCTAGAGTGGTTGTAAAGTTCTTGAAACAATTGTTTGCTAGATTTGGTGTACCTCGGGCCATCATAAGTGATCGTGGTACGCACTTTTGTAATGATCAATTCACGAGAGTTATGAAGAAATATGGAGTGAATCATAGACTTTCTACCGCGTATCACCCTCAAACAAATGGTCAAACCGAGGTCACAAATCGTGGTTTAAAGAGAATTTTAGAGAGAACGGTGGGAGAGCATAGAGCTTCTTGGTCGGATAAGCTTGATGATGCTTTGTGGGCGTTTAGGACGGCTTTTAAGACACCAATTGGTTGTACTCCTTATAGGCTTGTCTATGGAAAAGCGTGCCACCTCCCATTTGAGTTAGAACATAAGGCATCTTGGGCTCTCAAGTGGGCTAACTTTGATTTAAACCAAGCCGGTTCACATAGGAAAGATCAAATCAATGAGATGGATGAGTTGAGAGCCAATGCCTATGAGAATTCTTTGTTATACAAGGAAAAGACTAAGAAATTGCATGATGCTAAGATCAAGAATCGTGAGTTCAAAGTTGGAGAGCCGGTTCTCCTCATTAACTCAAGATTGAAGCTTTTTGCGGGCAAGCTTAAGTCGAGATGGTCCGGTCCATTCACTATAACTCAAGTGTTTCCATATGGAACTCTTGAGTTGTCCCAACCCGATGGTCCAAATTTTAAAGTGAATGGTCACCGTGTTAAGCACTACTTTGGGGAGGACATTTCCGTTGAAATGGTCCAAGAGGTCCCCATTTTCCCCATGAATTAATTCATTGAGGGACGAGTCGAGCTAGAGACTCATTAACTCAAGCATCGTATAACTAGGTTAGAGTGTTGTAGGTTAGAAATAAAGGCATAGATTTGGAGATAAGTGTAGGGGAGACCTTCTTTTGTCTTCATGCTTGTTTGTAGGGTTGCTCACTCATCTCATGCTTTGGAGCTTATGGAGGAGGCCCTTGTATCCGGTTCACTTCGTTACTTTAGTGATTTTTCATTGCCACCTTGTGCTTAAACTTGATTTCACTAATAGTAGTCCTTTCCTTAACTTGGGTTAAGCAAAGTCTATTCATTGTCATAAGTGTAGGGGAAGTTTTTATACTTCCATGCTCTTAAACATTGAGGACAATGTTTAGCTTAAGTGTAGGGGGGTCTTCTATCGAAGTGACCTTACCTAGAACTTGTCATTGTCTTTCATGATAATTGGGAAAATTGAATTTTCAACATTTTTCAAATTTTTGATTTACTTTGGCCAACAAAAATATGCATTCATAATTTTTGCATCAATCATTTTCATTTGCATAACACATTTGCATTGTATATATTTCTTCTTTTATTTTTCATCAAAAATATATAAAAAGAGAAAAATAAAATAAAACATGGTTTTAACAAGTTTAGATTTCTTTGACATATTAGGCCCGCCATGGATATTTTGACTCAACCCGAGTTTGCTTATTTTAGCATTCTCTAGCTAGTATCCTTAACCATGTAGTCCTTCATTGGTCTATTAGGCTAAGCTTCCACCAATTTCATTCTTTGAAATTTTAAATTTGTGGAGAATGGGAAATGATAGAGTTGAAGCAAGTGTAAAAGGGCTAGATAGACTTCATGGCAATTACTTGTGGTTAAACCCTTCTCTTCTCTACCTCTACTTTCTTCGCTTGTATATAATTGTTAATAAATAATCAAGTACGGTTTTAATTGGTTTGTAATCTCTTATGCATTTTTGGCTAATCATTCATGGTTGATATGAGTACGTCTTAAGATTCTAAGTTAGCACGTTTTATGTGTACTAGACTTATGTCATGCTCCATATTTAGCGGGTGTTTTTCCTTTTCTTCTTTGCAAATTTCTTGGTGAGGAATAAAGAAAAATAAGAGCGGCTTATGAAAAAAAATGAGTGGCTAGAAAAAAAAGAAAAAAAAAAAAAATAATGCAAGACTCCCAAGAGGGGCAGTGTGGTGTTAATTATAGTGACTATTGAGTTCCAATATTACCTTGACGGGTTGCGGGGATTCAATAGATTGCTCCAATCCAATATTACCTTGACGGGTTGCGGGGTTGAAGATCCAAAATCTCAAAAAGATGCGGATGTAAATTATTGCGTGAGTTTTATTTTTCTTTCCTTAGCGAGTGTGTAGTTACTTATGAAAGCATGACATGAGGATTTTACACATAAGGCGAATGACTTATTACTCTTAATACGGACTTGTATTAATTGTGAGCGGTTTTTCAAGTAATGGATGAGAAGATTACTTAGGATTAAAACCGTCCTTCCTTATTTTTGGATTTTACACTTCTTATATTTCACACTTGAATAAAGACAAATTTGCCCACAAGCAATTTGCTCAAATAATAACCGGTTCCACATTTAATTGTCATGAATAAGTTGATGCACTTTTTACTTGTGAATGCAATGATCCCATTTACTAGCTTGGTATGGGGAAAGTGAAACTTGAGGGTGATAAGTGTCCATGGTATCCAAGCCCTAATCCAAGTCATTGAATTCTTTATGAGTTATTTCCATCAAAACCATTTCAAGAAAAATCAAAAAGATATAGATAGAATTGTATTTTGATCCATTGCATTGTTAAAAGTCAAAATCATACATCATTTAGTTTAGAGTAGTGTAGATGCATCTCATATGGCCAAGGTGGATTAATTATGAGGGAAATGTAAATTTTTAAACCTTGAAAGATAATATTGCATGAGGACATGGCAATGCTCAAGTGTAGGGGAATTTGATATGAGCTTAAACTCATATCCTTTTATCAACAAATAACCCTAAAACATGAAGCAAAATACCCATTTATCTTGTAAAAAGCAGTGTTATGTGGTATGTTTGTGTTTGTGTGCTCTTATGTAGGTAAAAGGATACAATTTCAAGCAAACGAGGAAAAACCAAGCTCAAATGGATGAAAAAGACAAAAGAGGATCAAAAGTGACAAGACTTTGAAGTTCAAGGACCTATCTTGACAATTTGTGAAAGATGGAGGACTTAAAGTGCAAATTATGGAAAGTCAAGATTCAAGTCAAATTTGGTCAACTACAAAGTCAACTCAAGTCAAAGGGCCATTTTGTACAAGTTATCAAAGTTGAAGGGCCAAAAATGTCAAAGGAATGAAGATTCTGGCTTTAAATAGCAAACTGCCAAGTATAGGGACTTAATCTGCCAACTTGGGAAAGTATTGCAAGTTTAATCCATGTGAAAAGTGAAAGGACCAATCAGAAGCAAGAAAACAAGTCACACGGATCAAGTAATTAAGTCCCACTTACAGCCGCCACAATTAATGCAAGATCACAACAGTGCAATCCGCAACACACTTTTTCAACCAATAAGAAGCTGACACGTGTCCTTCTCTTTCAACAAAATATTTACCAGGAACGGGATTTTGATAGAAGGCATTTCAAGTGAAGATCAAAACATCAAAGTTGCTTAATTTTGGAAGACGAATCCAATGGTGTTAACCAATTAACAAATAATCCATTGAATCAAAAACCCCCAAAAGATGTTCATCACCTTCAAAGTGGATTTGCAGAATTCCTCCACGTGTCAAGATATGATTGGCCTGAACACGTCACAACTCCAACAGAATCTTCCTATCTTGCCTATAAATACTTAGCTTGTACCTCATTTTTCAATGGTAGCTTAAATTTGTAAACACATAGTTCTCTAAATTTCTCTTTTCATTTTTTCCCTCTTTTACACCTAACTACTCAAGAGTCTGACAAACTCTTGAGTCAGTTAGTTAGTTAGAACCTTGTAACTACTTTTGTAACAGAAATCACTCAATAAAATTCAAATTTCCTTTTTCCCGCCAAATTCTGTTTCTCAAATTCCTGTTGAATCTTGTTGATATTGGATATACTTGTTGCTGTTTGATGTTAGTTATGATCATACATTGATCATAATTGAAATTGGTGAAGAATTGTTGCTGTTTGATCAGAATTCAAGCTCTTTCCATTGTTCTTGAAGGTTTCATGGCAGAATGATGATTTGTAGCTGAATTGATTGTTGATTTGAGTTGATAGCTAGTGATAGGTGGTGGTATCACTAGGGCAAGAGAGCTCAGCGCTCCTCTTCTACCCAAAGGATTACTACAATAGGTTTCTAAGTTTCTGATTTTTTTTCCTCTAAACAGTCTTTGCATGCTTCATTCTCTAGTGTAATGTTGATGGCTGCCTGTTTTAATTGATAAGTAGTTGTTATTTTATTGATCCTAGTGATTTGTAGCTTGATCTTGTGCTCTTGTGCTTAGTTTTGTAGTTTCTGCATAATTTCAGTTACATTTTGGTCTAATAGCTACTTTCAGTCTTAGTCTTGGTTATTGCTTGTTATTAGCTTGAATACATTTCATTTTGATCACTAAAACAAGTCTGCTATAGCTTTTTAATCAGTCTTAACCATAACTCATAAAGTCTTTGAAAAAGTTTGATCAAAAGCTTTAAAGGAGTGTTTGGGAGTAGCTTTGAATCAGATTTTAAGTGTTAGAAATTGTTGTTTAGAAGTTCATTTCTACTCATTAGGAGTTAACAAGAAGTCTTGAGTCATTTGCAAGTCAATATAATAGTCAAACAGGCAATTGGTAACCAAAAAGTTTGGGTCATACTTGTATTCAGCTTTTATTTCAAAACTTGCCAAATTCAATTGATCATTTCTCCTTCATTACTTGATCAAATTTGCTCAAACCAGTTTCTAGTTATAGCTTATAACATAAACTTTCAGTCTCTAAGAGGAAATTCTACAGTATTCAGAAATAAGCTAGAAAACAGCTTTTTAGCTCAAGCTTGAGCAAATGTCATTCTCTGATGTGAATAGCTTACTGTTTTGCTAGATTTCATAATCCACTTCATAAAAGTTGTAGTTTTCTTTCACATTTCCATTTAGAAAGTATTGAATATGAGTTTTTGAGATTTTGAGCTTTTTCCAAAATTTGGTCAACGTTTGGTCAACATAAGCTCATTTGAGCTTATTTTTAGATATCTAGCTTATTACTGGATGAAATTTGTTCTAATTTGATTTCCCCTTCCTTAAATCAAGAGCTTAATCAGATTTGATAATAAAATCAAGTTGTGGATGTTTGGATTAGGCTATAGCTTATTTTGAGCTTATTGATAAGCACTCTTTTGCTTATTTTGGACTTTTAGCTGAAATCCTTGAATACACGTTTCTTGATTTGGATTTGAAGTTGTTTGCAAGTTGTTTCAGCTTATCTGGTTGAGAAATAAGCTCAAACGAGCTTATTCTTTCTTTGTGCCCGTTTTTACTTAAAAAGTTTGGAAAATTGCACTTTAGTCCCTGGTTTTCAATTAGAGTTAATTTTTGGCTAAACTTGCTAAATTTTAGGGTTTGCAAAAGTTCAGTCCCTGGACTTTGTTAGTTTGTTAAAATTCAGTTTATAAGTTTGTTAGTTTGTTAGTTTTTGGTTAGTTTGTTAAAGTTTTTACAAATTTAGTCCTTTTAGTTAACTGTTTTGCATTTTTAGTCCTTATAACTTTTAGAATTTACATTTCAAGCATTTACATTTTATAGAAATTACATTTTCAGTCCTTATAGTTTTGAATTTTGCATTTTTATATTTTACTTGAATAAAATTTGGAATTTGCAATTTGTTTTACGTATAAGTAGGTTTATATTTTTCATTTTTAATTAGTTTTGTTTGAATTAGCAATAGATTACCAAGCAAGCTTGAACAACCAAAAACAATTATAAATTTGATATTGATTGGACTTTCTATTAGTTAAGAACTGAGAAAACGAACTTGCATTATACACATTTCAGAAATGATGCTAGGTTTGATAATATACAAAGGGAGATCACTATCCTAAGACTCGAGTTTAAGAATGACTTGAAAAAGGAGTTGAAAAATGAGTTTGCAAATGAACTTAAGATTCATACCAACAAAATGGAGGGTAATGTGACTAGGTTACAACAAAACCAACAAAAGATGGAACAAGGGCAACATGAGATAAAACAAGAGACGCTTAAGGCCGATAAGAGGCAATCTATGTTTGAGGATAAAATGTTTGAGGCTATAATGTGTAAACCGTATTCGAGTAGTCTTCCTAGTAACACCATATCGAACCCTAAGGGAGAGATGAAAGTGATTACCACACGTAGTGGTAAGGCACTTAAGGAACCGACTCCGCAACCAATTACTCCAACGGTGGAGGAAATTGAGGAAGAATCCGAGGTGGTGGTCGAAAAGTAGCATATCCTAATCCCACGAAGTATCGCTCAAACCACACCTACGGTTGACCCATTACCATCATTGGAGCCTGAGATTCCAAAGGCTATGCCTATGTCCCAACCCACACCACCCTTACCTTACCCATCGAGACTTCGTAAGGTGAAACGATAAGAACGTGATAATTACCAATTTGATCTTTTTATGAAAATGTTTCGTGACTTGCATTTCAATATAAGTTTTGCCGACGCTTTGGTCATGATGCCTCGATTTGCCGCTAACTTTAAGAGTATGTTGAACAACAAGGAGAAATTGCAACAATTGTCTAGTTGTTCATCGGTTTATCTTAACCGCATACCTCAAAAAGTCGGTGATCCCGGTAAATTCTTGATTCCATGTGCAATTCAAGATATGGAAGAATGCCATGCCTTGGCCGATCTTGGTGCTACTATTAATTTGATGCCACTTGCAATCTTTAAGTCGCTCAATCTTCCTAATCTTACTCCTTCACTAATGTCTATCGAATTGGCCGATCATTCCACGATTCCCGCATGTGGATTGGCCGAAGACGTTTTTTGAAAGTGGGAAAGTTCTATTATCCGGTAAACTTTATCGTTGTCGATATTCACACGGATCCTCAAGTTCCTCTTATTTTAGGTCGCTCGTTTTTTGATACGTCAATGGCATTGATTGATGTGCATGCTAGAAAAATCACCCTACGTTTCAACGACGACGAACTTGTTATAAACACAACACAAAACTATCAACTTTCTCGTGTTTATTCCGTCACGACTATAAACCTGGTTGATATGATCGACGTCGTTTGCGAGGAATTTTCATAAGAAATTTTAGGTTTTGGTGACGATGAAAATAGTGGCAATCCCACTATGCTCGATCCTATTCTTGATAATTCGAAACCATCCTTCACTCCATTTGAAGGTGGTGGTTTTACGTTGGAAGAATTTTATGTTCCTTGTACTTGTAACGAAGACCTCGACAACGATGAGGACTTCTCGATTATCAAGGATTTTCTTAACGATTTCCCATTTCCTCCGCCCGAGGAGGTTATGAGTATCGAACCCAAATCTTCAATAGAGGAACCACGAATCCTCGAGATGAAATATTTACCTCCTTATATTGAATACGTATTCTTGGAAGGAGACGATAAGTTGTCGGTGATTATTTTGGAAGATCTTTCGAATGATGAAAAAACCGCACTTATCGATGTTCTAAAGGACCACAAAGGGGAAATTGCATGGAAATTATCCGACATTAAGGGGATCGATCCCAAATTTTGTACCTATAAAATCTTAATGGAGGAGGACTACAAACCCGCAATTCAATGCCAAATGAGGGTGAACCCCAAAATTTACGACGTCATCAAAAAGGAAGTCCTTAAACTCCTTGACGCGGGAATGATTTACCCTATTTCCGATAGCCCTTGGGTGAGTCCTATTCATTGTGTCCCTAAGAAGGTAGGAATGACTGTTGTGCCAAACGATGCCAACGAGTTAATTCCAACTCGACTCGTGACCGGTTGGAGGGTGTGTGTCGACTATCGTAAGTTGAATGACACCACTCGTAAAGACCATTTTCCCTTGCCCTTGTTGGAGTGTCTTGCGGGAAACGATTTCTATTGCTTTTTAGATGGTTTTTCCGGTTACTTCCAAATCGCCATCGATCCTCGTGATCAAGAAAAAACTACGTTTACGTGTCCATATGGAACGTTTGCCTGTCGTAGAATGCCATTCGGACTTTGCAATGCACCGGGAACTTTTCAACGTTGCATGATGGCTGTTTTTCATGACATGATCGAGAAGACGATGGAAGTCTTTATGGATGATTTTTCCGTGTTTGGTTGTTCGTTCACTTCGTGTTTGTCGAATCTTGAGAGAATGTAGAAACGTTGTGAGGAAACCAACCTTATGCTCAATTGGGAAAAATGTCATTTTATGGTTAAGGAAGGAATCGTCTTAGGGCACAAGGTCTCGAAAGCGGGGATTGAGGTACACAAAGCTAAAATTGATGTCATCGCCAAATTACCTCATTCCAAAACCGTCAAGGGAGTTAGGAGTTTCCTAGGCCACGCGGGCTTTTATCTTCAATTCATCAAGTATTTTTCAAAGGTTTCTCGACTTATTACACATCTCCTCGAAAAAGATGCTCCTTTTTTCTATAACGAAGATTGTGTACGAGCCTTTGAAATCCTTAAGAGGAGACTTACCGAAGCTCCCATTCTTGTTGCTCCCAATTGGAACCTCCCCTTTGAACTAATGTGTGATGCAAATGATTACGCTATTGGGTCCGTTTTGGGGCAACGTCATGAAAATCACTTCTTGCCTATCCACTATGCTAGGAAGACGATGACCAAGGCTCAACTTTAATACACTACAACAGAAACGGAATTCCTTTCCGTGGTGTATGCATTTGAGAAATTCCGACATTACCTCGTCTTGACCCAATGCATAGTGTATACGCATCACTCGGCAATCAAGTATCTCATGGCTAAACAAGATGCAAAGCGGAGATTGCTTCGTTGGATTCTCCTTCTACAAGAATTTGATGTCAAAATCCTTGACAAAAAAGGAGTCGAGAATCTAGCGGCCGATCATCTTTCTCGCTTAGAAGATCCTCACCAAAGTGTGTACGAGAACAAGGAAATCACCGAAACATTTCCTCTCGAGACACTTGGTGTAGTGAATTCTAAGCTTGACTCATCCACCCCATGGTTTGCGGACATCGCAAATTACCATGCGCGCAACTTCATCATTACGGGTATGACGACTCAACAAAATCGAAAATTCTTTCGTGACGTCAAGTTATACTTTTGGAACGACCCTTACCTATTTCAGACTTGTGCGGATCAAATCATTCGACGTTGTGTCTTTGGCACCGAAGCTTCTAATATCAGTAGAGCTTGTCACGAGGGACCCACGGGTGGTCACCATGGTGCTAATCTCACGGCGAAGAAGGTCTTTGATGCCGGATTCTTTTGGCCTACTATTTACCGAGATGCACATGCATTTGTCATGTCATGTGACTCATGCCAACGTCAAGGCAAAGCCTCACAAAACGATGAAATGCCACAAAACATCATCCAAGTGTGTGAGATCTTTGACGTTTGGGGAATTGATTTTATGGGGCCATTCCCATCATCTCGTGGTAATAAGTATATCCTTGTCGTCGTTGACTACCTATCCAAGTGGGTGGAAGTTAAGGCTTTGCCCACGAACGATGCTCGTGTGGTAGTCAAGTTTTTGAAGAATTTGTTTTCTCGGTTTGGAACCCCTCGTGCTATCATAAGCGATTGTGGAACCCATTTTTTTATTGACCAATTCGAAAGGGTTCTAAGGAAGTATGGGGTTACACATCGGATTTCAACGGCTTATCACCCACAAACGAGTGGGCAAGTCGAGGTTTGAAACCGAGCATTGAAGAGGATCACGGAGAGATCGATTGGAGAGAACCGACAATCATGGTCAGATAAGTTAGACGATGCTTTATTGGCCTTTCGTACCGCTCATAAGACGCCCACGGGTGCACTCCATACAAGCTTGTGTATGGGAAGAATTGTCACTTGCCAATTGAACTCGAACACAAAGCTTATTGGTCCCTAAAGCATTGTAATGATGACACTGAAACCGCGGGAAAACACCGGAAAAAGCAATTAAATGAATTGGATGAATTGAGAGACATTGCTTATAAAAATTCATTGATTTATAAAGAGAAAACTTAAAAGTTTCATGATTCTAAAATTAAAAACCGGGTTTTTAACATTGGAGATCAAGTGTTGCTTTTTAACTCACGTTTGAAAATCGTTTCCTACATGTTGAAATCCCGTTGGTCCGGTCCATTCACCATTTTCCAAGTTTTTCCATATAGGACCATAGAGCTAGCTCAAAATGATGGCCCTAACTTTAAGGTGAATGGACATAGATTGAAGCACTACTTTGGCGGGGAAGTTCCCTCTTTGAACTACCTCGACCAAGTCACCTTCCCAATGATAATTACTATTGAGGGGATCGAGATCGGTAATTAAAAACGAGGTGCCTCGTGGGGGAGTCCCATGCTTATCCATGTACATATTATCGCTTTCTAATGTAGTTAACGCGAGAGGATTTGTGCCCTTCCAACCGTTGTTCTGTGGTTGTTTGTGCATTCTGGTTTTTAGATGATCATGGTCTTCACGATTGGAGCCTCTCGTGTTCGTTTTATGGGAACACTCGATCATTTGCATTGAAGAATTTCTCGATATCCACATGATATATCCTTATTTGTTCTAACCTTAGGTTTTTAGCACACTTTATAAATGGCTTTAAATTTAACGGTTACACCCTTTCCATGCTAGATTAAGCATTCGACTACGTCTCTAGTATGGGGGTATCCTACCCTTAGACCCGTAACATTGAGGACAATGTTTAACTTTAGTATGGGCGGGTGAATAGATACTTGCCTTGACAAACCTTCTCGCTTTCTAAAATTTATCTTTTTGTTATCGTTTTGTTGCAAAATAAGGCTAAAAATAGCCAAATTTTAAATTTTTCTCATGGTTTATAAGTGTTTGAAGACACGAATGTAGATTTCCGATGGCAAGAATAAGAGTAATTTTTTACTCGACCATGCGTGTTGAGCACTTAGCTTCGATTCCTTAACTTTATATTAGGCTAAGTCTCTTAAATGAGGACGAGAAATTATAGAGTTAATTATAAGTTACTATGCTAAACATAGAGTACTCGTATTCTTTCAAAAACTCACGTGTTCTTGTTGTTTGCCTATTCTCCCTTCGCTTGTATATATTTTGCTTAATAAGTATTGGCTTAGTGGTTTAGTCTTGATTGTTAGTTTCTAGTCTTTTCTAGTGGCTTCCATGTAATTAAATTGGGAAGACATTAAGGTATCGCCAGCGTCACGGTTTTGAAGTATTGGCAACCCGAATAATCGAAAGCTTCACCTAATATAAGATTTCAAGTGCTCACCTAATCAAGCAAACAATTTGAAGCTCATAAGGCCGAAAAATCTATGTGAAATTGAAAGTGAATTATGCCTTAATCTTTGAAGCTTTAAAGATCCAAAATTCGCTTTAGCGTTAGGATATACGTCTTTGGCCATAATAAAACCACCGATGAGGAGGATAATAAAAGGCAAGGCAAGACCGAAGTCATAATAAAAGCTTCATGGAGAAGTTGAATAAAAATGTAGGTAAACCTATGATAATAAAGCCCATCCGTTAGGGGGCGTATAAAAGTCTTGGTAATAAGTCTCATGTTCAAAACCATTATAAGACCGTGTTTATCGATCCTTCTTGTTGACTTAATTTTTTGACATCGTTGTCTATTAGGGGGGGTTATTAATTCGATGCTCTTGGTTACACCATTATGACTCTATTTTTAGACCTAAATCTCTATCATCGCATAAGTAAAAAATGTATCCTCGTGAACATTCAAGACAAAAATAAAATACCACTTAGGAAGATGGGAGTCTAAGTACGTGATTAGGGCATATGAGTAGTGTTAGCATTACTAACTTATAATGGCAATGATCTCGTTACACACTTGGCATGGAATTGGGTGAAAATCGAGGACGATGAAATTATTTCTAACGAAGCATTCACATGTTCTTGTTCTATGAACCTAAACGTCTCATATTGTGATGAAAATCATACATTATGTCTAAAACACAAGTAGTAGCAAGTAGTAGTAGTGTAGCCAGTTTATCATTCAATAAAATTGCATAAAAATGAATTTTGGAGGTGCTAAGATACTTTATTCTAGCATTGCGTGAGGGCACGGCAATGGTTTAGTATGGGGGAGTGATGAGACTGCTTTTATACATAGTCTCATCTTCCAAAATGGGCTTAAAATGCATAAAATATCATAAAATGTGCCAAATATATGTTTGTGTTTGTTCAATGTGTATTTTAGTTACGGATATTGAGAAAATGGCAAAAGATCACAAGAAACAAGCAAAAACGAACTCGGGAAACGAAGCCGCACAATGAACCGGGCCCTAGAGTTGATTTTCCAAGAAAAACCCTTGAAGAGTTGAAGATTGTACAAGAAGGGTCATCCAATATTAAAGAACTGACACGTTAAACCCTTGTTTATTCATAATTACAAGTTTGGTCCCTAAAGTTTGTCAAATTTACAAAAAGGACCCTTAACTTTGAAGAAATGGCAAGAATGGTCCCTCAAAAATGAATACTTGTCAGTATTAGTCCTCCACAAAGTCAACAATACAAGTCAAGACCTTGAATATTTAAGACATTACAAGTTTGGTCCTTCAAAAATCATCAAATGCCAAAACAAGTCCTTGAAAACACTTTACAAAACTTTTTGGGGCAAAAGTATAAAAACTGAAACTTTAATAACAAAGGATTTTCATTTTTGTGCTATTAAACAAGGAATGAAAGAAGGAAGAAAGAAAGGGGGTGATTTTTGCCAAGACATGAAAGATACATAGACCAGTCACAACATGCCATGTGTCCCACTCACCCAATCCGCCAATCAAAATCCACCATTTCACCACGTCATAATCCACTTAACCGGTTTTTAACTAACTTATTTAATTATGTTTTAAAAACGCGGTTAACACATTTATAAACACAAAACAAGATCAAACCTCACTGTTTATATGAAGAACACAAATTGGGCTTTTCTTAATCATGAAGAATTAACCCTTAATCACCTCCAGATTTGTGATTAGGGATGTCATAAACATAACCCAACTTCTAAACCTTCCACCACCCAAAAGGTCACATGTATCCTCCCTTGCGCACGTTTTTTGGGGAAAAGGCCAAAACCATGCATAAAATCTACCATCCACAATGTAGCTTACAACATAAGCTCATTGGGAGCCCTTTGATCAATTCCACCACCTTTCCACCTCTACAAAATGCCAAGAGGCTTCACATGATCAGTCAAGATATTCAAACTCAAGGGAATAATTGGGACTTCACTACATTAGGGTTTCCTTGTATTTTCAACTTTCTAGATAGTTTGTGAGCCTATATAAAGGCCTTAGTGTGCAACATTGTAGCTTGTTCTTGGATTCCTACAAATCTGTAAATCCTATTTTCTATGTTAATGAAAAAGTGTGTGATATTGTTGACGAATTCCAAGTTCCAATCTTATTCTATGCTTGTTATTGTTACATGTTTGTGATTTTGAAGTTTCCAAACTTGTTTTCAAAGATTGTGCAAGAAATTGCAAGTTTTTCCAAAATCTAATATTTTTCTAAGTCTTGGTTCAAACCTTTGAAATTTTTGGATTAAAAGTGGTCATAACACCCTGATAAGGAGCTTATCAATGTGTAGTGAGCTTGTGGTTTGGGGATATTCAAGGAGTGGGAACAAGCTTGAATTAATCAGCTTTTATTTTCCATTTTCTTTTTTATATAATCTGTTAGATCTAACCTTTTTGTTCTTAGCAGCTATTGGAAGCTTGTGCCTTGTTAAGCTAGGCACATAAGCTCTAAAATTAGTGAGTGTGGATGTACATTCATGAGGTTTAAGCTCTTTTACCAAAAATCTGTTAAAAAAGTGGTATTAAGTGATTTTGTGATCTGTTGTTGTATGTGTTGTTTTTTATGCCTGAATCTTGTTGATTATGCTTCATGTTGTTGGTATGATGCTTGATTAGGCATGGGTAAAACTGTTATACACTTATGCTTTGTTAAATCTTTGATTCAAAAGTTTAAAGGGTGTTTGGGTCTACTGTTTAAAGGGTATTAATTTAATTTGATTTAGTATTTAGGGTTGTTAAGTGCTTGTTTCTGATATACAAGTGTTTGAGTTCTGATATTTGAAAGTTTTGGTCATTGAAACACCAAATCTGATATTGTGCTATATCTTGCTAGATTTTGCATATTTTGACCTAAAATCTTGGTAACACTTAGAGTGTATGCATGTTTAGGATTAAAAAGTGCCTAAATCAAGTTTGTGTAACCTGTTTTAGAGATTTGAAGGTTTGAAATTGGATCTGTGGTCAAATATATCAGCAACCTCACTTTGTGTTCATTAATTGTTCATCAGTTAACTGTGATAGCTCGAATCTTTGTCTAAACCTTGAACCAGTGTATGAAACAAGTTTGTTTGTGTTCATTTGAATTTATTATAGCTTGTGTATGCATTTGGTGAACTTTGGTTGGCTTAATCTTGTTAAATCTGCTTATTTCTTTAAAACTGCTTATTATCCAAGTCTATGTAATGTCTGATGCTTGTTTGAATTAACTTTATCAATTGGCCTGTTGTTTATGTGATTTATTTGTTGTTATTGAATCCTTATAACCCACTAGTTATAAGGGTGCCTTTGTGTTCTTTGAATCCAACAAAAATCCATATAAGACAAAAAGTCAAACAAGTCAAGCAGTGGAAACTTTTCCCACTGTTGGACACCCAAAACTAGCCACTACTAGTGTTAATTTTCAAACATCTTATCAATAAGATATTCTAGCTTATCCAGACCTACAACTTTGATTTTTTGATCAATCTTCATCATTTGACCCATTTGTTTATTCTGGAGCTTTTTAGGGTTTGACTTTTAGGTTTGACTAGAAACCAATTGACTTGACTTTTTCATAAGTGCTTATTTTCTTATTCTAGCTTATTGAGTGGTTCTTTTTGAAATCTTTTTGTTGATTTTGCTTAATTAAGTCATTTGAAACCTTTTGCAAAAAGAATCAGCACTTGAAACAGCCTAGAACTCGAAAACAACTATTTTGTCGTTTTGTGTAGAGAGCTTTTGCTTATTTCAGGTTTATTTCTTGGGCTTTTTCAAAATTTCTTTTTACAGATCTCTTAAGTATCCCAAAAGAAGCTTGTGTGTCAAGTTAGAGTTTATGGCATTAGCTTATGGCTTAATGGGCCAAAAAGCCCATTAAGCATAAGTTGTTGACTATTAATCTATGATAAGCATATTTTCAGCTTTTTGGGCCTTTAGACTTTTGTTCTTAAAATCAAATTTTGAGTCAGATAGGTGATTTTGGGCTTATTTGGAGGTCATTTTTCTTATTGGGCCAAAGTTAGCCCATTAAGCTCACCGTTTGGGTTTTTGGCCCATTTGGAGGCTCATTAGGGGTAATTTGGTCATTTCAAGTTCATTTCTGTTTAAATTAGGTTAAAATAAACCAGTTTGCAAGTTTTTAGAATTTTTTATAAATTTTGGATTTTTATTAATATTTTATTACTAAAATTAGTTTTTAATATTTTTGCAACTTTTTCGTTTTTCTTAGGTTAAATACATTAAGTTAGGAATTTTAAAACTTTTATATTAAGTTTCTTGTCATTTAATTAATTTTTAGAATTATTTTAGTATTTTTGGTGTTTTTAATCATTTTTAAATAGTTTTAATTAATTTTAAATTTTCCAAAAATATTTTTTAGTTTAATTAAGTTATTTTAGAGGTTTACAACTTGAAAAATCTCATTTTGGGCTTTTTGTTAATTAAATTGATTTTTTAGGCTTTAATTAGCATAAAAAAATTATTATTTAATTAAATAAAAGGTTTGAGTGATTTTTGATTTTTTGAAAACTCTAATTACATTTTTTAGAATTTATTGCAATTTTCTAGGAATTTTTAGGGTAATTTTCAAATTTCGTCATATTTTACGGTTTCACGTGCACGACTTTCGTCAGTGTAATTTTAATCGTAATCGTCATCCTTTTCTTTTTTTATTCTCATAATTATAATCTCAAATATTTAATCACTTCTTAACACAATACACTAGCCTCCTTGAGAACGATCCCACATCATCTTGGGTCATAAACACTTGGTTTTCTTAAACCGTTTGTTTTATACTTACCCTAATTACCTCGTTTTCCTAAACGAGTGTGAATTTACAACTATCATTGTTCATCTTGATAAGCATAACATTCACCTTGATAATTTTAAACCTTGTCACATTATAGGTAAGAGTGAGGTCCTCCACATATCTCACAACTTATGGTAATAGCAATCACATCATTTGAAGAGGAATTGTTCAAGGAAACACTCTTACAGGCTTGCATCATCTCTTGTTTGTTCTTTTCAATTACTTGAAGTAGCTCATTGTGACTCTTGAGGAGTTGATTATCAAAAGATGTATGAGCACTATCTTGCACAACATGGACCCTCTCATCTCTTTGGTTATTTGTTTGCATCATAGATTTAGTCTCAATGATATCTCATGCTTCTTGTGTGGATTTGGAAAGAATGTTTCCACCCGTGGAGGAGTTGAGGGAATCTTGATGATGTGGTCTCAATCCATTGTAGAAGGTGTTAATTTGGTGAACTTGGTTAAATCCATGATTGGGGCATTTTCTCAATAACTCTTTAAATTCTTGCCAAGCCTCACTAAAGGTTTGATCATTCCTTTGTTGAAAACCTATGATTAGGTTTCTCAAAGTGGTGGTTCTTGAGGGAGGAAAGAACTTATTCAATTTCTTGGTAAAATCTTCCCAAGTGTGAATGCTCTTAGGAGGTTGTCTATGTATCCAATACCTTGCATTACCCTCTAAGGAGAATGGAACTAAGATCAATTTAATGGCATCATGAGGAACCCCATTATACTTAAGTGTATTGCAAATGGACAAAAACTTCTTGATATGATCATGGGGGTCATCCATGGGTCTCCCTAAGAAGGGTGTAGAAGAAACCAAAGTGATCATATGTGTCTTAAGCTCAAAGGTGTTTGCGGGTATCTCGGGTATAACAATAGCATCGGCATTTCCCTCCACATTAGATTGGAGGATCTCTAATATAGGGATTTTGCAAGGCAAATCTTTTTATGTCTAATTATCGTTCCACAAATCGACTCGAAATTGATCTCCAATTATACGTAAAACTTAATTTGTTTTTGGTAAAATATATTTTTGGAATTTTAAAAACTAAAATAAAAACTAAAATTAAACAAAAGACTTTTTAAAATTTAAATCTAATTTAATTAATAACTATTTTAAAACTTAAACAAAAAGAAAATTAATTTTGTAAATAAAACTTAAATTTGAACTTCTCTAATTAAAAACTTTTCTACTAATACTTTTAATGAAAACTATTTTTTTAACAAAACTAAATTAAATGAAAACAAATTTCAAAACTAAATTTAAAAACAATTTAAATAAAATATATTTTTTTCTATCCTTTTAATTTTTCAAAACTGATTAAAGAAAAAACTATTTAAATACTTTTTAATTAAATTTAAATAAACTTAAAACTTGAATTAAACTTAATAATAAAACTGCCAGCTAATATTAAAGAACCTAAATTAATTAAATGCTAAATGAATAAACATAAAAAGAAAGCTAGATGAGATGGTAAGGCTTGTTAGCTGTTGAGCGCGAGGTCAGGGGTTCGAGTCCCCTGACAGACAACTTTTTTGAAATATTTAATGTTTTTGGAATAATGATAGAAATCAGATTAAATGAATCTGTTTCCCAGCAGTAAAATCAGTAAATGCAAACAAGCTATAACATCCCTAACAAATAAGCAGAAATAAGCTAATAATCAAAATCATAAAAACTGAAAAGCAAAAAATAACTGATAAGCTATAAAACAGATAAGCAAAAGAACTTAAAAACCATAAGCAAAACTAATGTAAAACTAGTAAGCAAAAAATAAAATAAGCAAATTACACAAATCCAATAAGAAGAATAATAAGAAACTAGATAAGCGAAAACAGGTAATAAGCAATAAGCTAAATCTGAAATAAGCTAAACTGAAACAAGAAAAACTTTATTCGAATCAAATAAGCAAATATATCAAACCAAAATTAAAACAGATCCATAAGCAGATTAAGCAGACCTAAATTACTAATAAACCAAACATAAGTAGATCCAAAATAACATCAAAAATAAGCAGAACCAACCTAAACTGAATACCAAATAAGTAGCTAAAAATCAGCTAAATAAATCAAACAAGCAGATCTAAACAGATTCGAAACCCAAACAGATAAAACATAGTAACATAATACGCAGATCCAATCAACGAAATAAATACTCAATAACTAAAACAAATTAATCCATAAAATAACAAGAACAATAAAAAAAGGAAACAAAACCTTATTGATGAAAACCGTTGGGTCGACGGTGGGCGCTGAACCCCCTTATGATCGAAACCGAAACATCACCAGGTAATCAACACCATCGAACCAAACAGTAAACCCATCTTCGAACAGATTTTTTTTGTATAAAATCTTCCAGTAGGGAAGATTAATACCATCCACTTTCTTACTTTTTAATAATTATATAAAATATCAAATAAGGATAAAAACAGATTTAAATGGCAATAAAAATAAATCAGACGATATTTAATTTAATTAAAAATAAACTTTCATTAATAATAAACTGGATGATTACAATACTTGAAATCAGAAAATACAATTTACCTATCATATAATTTTACATAAAAAAATAAAATTAAAACTAATTTAATCCTACTCCTAAATTAATTAAAAAAGCGGTAAATAAAGAAAAATGGAATATCTCTTTACACGTTGTGGAGTGGGGTTTTATAGGAAAACCCGAGAGAGGTGGTCTTCATCTCCAAATCAATCCTGGCCTTTGATCTTCTTATCTCTCTCTTCTCTTTATCATCCACGGCTGAAAATTACCCCCTTTTCACTCGGATCGCCAAGCTGTCATTCCTTGTGTTTTTTTTCTTCTTTGAAGGTGATGTGGATAGCTATGATTGGATGATTGGTATTGGTGATTTGGTTAATCCAATCACAAGAGGAGGGAATGCCACGTCAAGAGAGAGAGGACCATCACTGGTAGTGTTCACCCCCGATAAACTTGGGGATTTAATCCCAAATCGTGTGAATCACACGTATGTATTAAAAC
This sequence comes from Glebionis coronaria, assembly GCA_025667525.1. Taxonomy (NCBI): domain Eukaryota; kingdom Viridiplantae; phylum Streptophyta; class Magnoliopsida; order Asterales; family Asteraceae; genus Glebionis; species Glebionis coronaria. Next base: position 277,781,508 of record CM046882.1, on the reverse strand, counting down.
CCCTAAAAATCCTTGGGTAATTTTTGTGTTGTGGTGAATTAGGGTTTTTGAATGTTGGGTAAAAATGGGTGGGTTTGTCTGCGTTATCTTTTCATTGAGAGAGAGAAAAAGTGAGCAGTGATTGTATTGTTCTTGTTATTATCGAATGGTAAGTGGGTGAGAGGATTGTTTTTAACGTCAAGTGATAAATGGGTTGAATGTGGGTGGGTAAGTAATTCAATAAACGTGTGGGGTAGGGGGGTGGTATACGTGTGAGTTTGTGAGAGTAAATTCGTTTGTGAGAGTTGACTGCATTTGACCAAGATTGTTTCCATCCATCCACTTAATTCAGTCAAATGGGCTTGGCCCAAAAGAATGGAAGTTTCACTTGTATTCATTCTACCGTCCCATTATTATGTTAGCAATTGGGCTTTGTGACCCAAACTTACCCATCCGTCTATAAACAAATGGGCTTTGTGGCCCAATAGATCCAATGTGGGACCCACAAGGCCTAATAACTTTGGTAAATTAAATCCCCGAATAAAACGACTAGATCTTTGGCATTTTGGTCTTTTCTTCAAGTTCGTATCGATTTAGCCGGCTTTTGTGAACTTGGGCACACTTTTGGTCTTTTGACTTTGTCTTCGTGTTTTTCTTGGACTTTTCTTCAACATTTGACCGTGAAATTCCGTGTTTTCTTTTCTTTTGATCATTTGTACCTATTTCACACAAAAACACAAAACCACGCGTAATTCCGACTTTTACAATATAAAACACATGATTAGGTCTTGTTTTTCTTTGATTTTAGTGGCAAAAGGATAAGTGTTTACAAACTTATTAAATCCCCTACACTTGACCATTGCAATGACCCCATGCAATGCATTATTTCAAAGCATATAGTTACATTTTTCTCATAATTAACCCATCTTGGCCTTTATTAAGATATACAATTACTACTATGATGAAAAGATGAAAACTTAAAAGGAGACAAAAGTTATAACAATTTATTAACTTAGAAATTATTTGATGGAAGAAACTCGTAAAGAAATCTAAGACTTAGATTAGGGCTTTAGTGTTCTGAATATTAATCACCCTCAAGTTTCACGTTCCCCATACCAAGCTTAAAAAGAGATCATTGTTTACCATAAGTCCTCAAGTTAAAACCACTCATATAAGACAATTGTGTAAACTCTTTCTCCAATTCCTACTTTGTATCTCTAGATTTTATTGATTGTCATTCACCCCTAGGCTCATTTGACTTATTTGATAATTATTAGTCCAAAAATGAAGGCCAAACGGTGCAAACCCGACACTCAAAACCTAACCTCGTCCTCAAAAACGTTGTCACTAAAGTAAGCCCACATCAAGTGTTAGCCTCAAAATATTGAGCCAAACAAGAATGCTCGGTCATATATTTAATATGTATCGTATTTTAGAACGTTGTAATAGGTAGTATATTAGTCGTGTTATTACGGGCTTAACTTTAAGCTAAGGTTCATTAATAAGTAACCAAAGCCCAAAAGGAAAGCCCGGCCCATGATCATATAGCCCATTAAGCTACATGTAAGCAAAGGCTATATAAACCCTTCCTAGCATGTTAGGAAGGGTGTTGGTCAGTTCATTTTCTCTCTAATCTAATATTCCACAAGTTTCACCAACCACTTTCTCTCTACTTTCTCTCACTACTTTCTCTCTCTAAAATTCATCTCATTTCTACCTTTCTTTCTTTAAATTCGTGTGATTATAACATCACATATATGGGACAACAATTGGTATCAATCGCCATGGGGTAGTTTTGTGATTGGTTGTTGTGTTTTCATATGATCCGTTTGATTTGATCCATATTTCTTCCTCGAATTCAAGATTTTTTCTTGTTTTTGATTGTGTTTCTTAATCGTATAACTTCTTTAATCTTGTTGTAGAGATTTGGTTGTTTTGGTTTGGTTAAAAACACGATCTTGTTGCCTAAAAGTTGCTAGATTTGTTGCCTAAAAGTTGCTAAAATCGTTGCCTAAAAAGTTGGAAAAACAAGGTCCCTTATTGCGACAGCTTGAATTTCGGAATAGGTAAGTACGGTTTCGATCGCAATAACCCTAGGGTTTTACTTTGCGATCAGTATTGCGATAGCCCCTTATTCCGATCTGAACATTCCGATCGTTATTACGATCTGGATTGCGACGGATTTAAGGCAATCTTGAAACGTTACTCTGTCCACATTGCGACAGCCACATTGCGATAGGTACACATTCCGATCTGGGATTTCGATAGGCACACATTGCGATCTGAATATTCCGATCTGGAGGATTCCAACAGGTGCACATTGCGATCTAAAGGACATTCCGATCTAAACAACATTCCGATGGGCATTCCGATGGCACATTCCGATGGACATTTCGATGACATGTTTAGCTAAATTTTTGTTTGAGTATTTTTTAGACTTAGCCACCATCTAGACTAGTTTCGGAACGTAGTTTACACGAAGTTAAAATTTTTAGGTCAAGTAAAATCAAATTTTTTCCATACTAGTTTTAGGACATTTCTAGCTCAATTTCAAAATTTGGTGATTACAAATTTTTAGGTCTACCGTTTTGTCGGACTGAGGAATTTATTGTCGGGCTGAGAAAAAATCGCAATTTTCGGAATTTCAACAACCAAACAAATCACAACTCAACTACTTAAGATCCACATTCAATTCATCATTTCAGAGAATATTAAGATGGATTCTACTGCCGAATACCGTGTGACGAACAACAACATAATGGTGGCAGGTAACAAGGAAAGACCACCAATGCTTGTGTCGGGTCGATATGATCAATGGAAATCCCGTTTTATACGTTACCTTGACACAAAACCTAACGGTGATGCTTTAAGGCAATGTATTTTGGAAGGACCCTATAAACTCTCAAGGATTCAAGTTCCTGCAGTACCAGCCACAGACACGAGTGATGCACAACCTGCATATGAACGTGATGAGAAGAGGACCGACCTCACCCCAGAGAACCGTGCGTGGTTTGATGCAGAGAAGGAAGCAATCTACTTAATTCTCAGTGGCAATGGAGATGAGATTTACTCTACGGTTGACGCATGTCCTACTGCTCAAGAAATGTGGACGGCCATTGAAAGATTGCAACAAGGTGAATCACTTAACAAACAAGATGTGAAAACTAAGATGTTTTGGAACTTTGGCAAGTTTACATCAAAGGATGGGGAATCAATTGATTCTTATTACTCCCGATTCTACAAGATGATGAATGATATGACCCGAAACAACTTGCAAGTTTCCACCATGCAAGTCAATGTCCAATTTCTACAGCAACTTCAACCAGAGTGGACACGGTTTGTCATCTTGGTGAAACAACAACAAAAGTTAGACGAAGTTTCATATCACAAGCTCTTTGACATCTTCAAACAATTTCAAAATGAGGCAAATGAACTTCGAGCTGAACAAGTTGCAAAGATTTCCAATCCACTTGCTTTGGTGTCTACCACTCAACATTACCCAGAATATCACTCCCGTACTTCAAAGACCTACTCTACTCAATCATCATCACCACGATCATCCATTGTCTCCATGTCATATGTTCCAACACGATCCCGAGGCAAAGAAGTTGCAAGAGCACCATCACCCATACCTGAGCAATCATCCGAAGAAGACAGTGATGAAGAAATAGCTCAAAAGGATAGGGAATTCAAGCAACAAATGGCTTTCGTTATGAAGCAATATAAGAAAATCTACAAACCCACCAACAACAACCTTCGAACATCTTCAAACTCGAGGAACACCCATGCACAGAGTCCTCCAAGGTATGACACACGAAGACGTGCTGAGAGTCCTCCAAAGTATGATCGACAACCTAAGTATGATAATCAGAGGGTGGCTACTGTTGTTGGAAATAGGGAAACTGTTGGCACTCAAGTTGTGCAACAAAGTGGGATTCAGTGTTTTAACTGCAGAGGTTTTGGGCATTTGGCTAAGGAATGCAGGCAGCCAAAGAGGGTTAAAGATTATGGTTATCATAAGGAAAAGATGCTGTTGTGCAAGAAAATGGAAGCTGGAATCAAGTTATCAGCTGAGGAAGGAGAAATGCTTGACGACACAGATGATGAACTCTCCGACCAAGAACTCGAGGCACATTATTCATACATGGCAAAGATTCATGAGGTCCTTAACGTCACTGAAGATGACAATGGTCCTATCTTTGATACCGAGCTAATTGATAAGGTACAAGATGATGCTGAATATAATGTGTTTGGTGATACACATGAGCATAGTGATCTACCAACAACAATTACTGACACGTGTATGATGGAAACGGTTGATAGCAATACCACACCCGATTCATCAGACATGTGCAATAATGAGTTTGAGGATGATCAACATGCAAATGAGTATGATGACGAGGAGCGTGTCGCGCTTGCTAATTTAATTGCTAGTTTACAAAAAGATGTCAATGAAAATAGAAAGAATCAAAAGCAATTAAAGAAGGCAAACGCAGCGCTCACTCAAAACTTTGAAGAATGCAAAGCCGCTCTTATAAAATCTAGTGAGACTATTGATAGTTATAGGGCTGAGCTTCTTCAAAAGACCAACGAGCTTGAGGGGTACAAAAGTCGTGTCATCAACGTTAAAAAGGACGATTTTGAAATTAAATACAATGAATCTCTTGCTTTATTAACTAAAGAAAAACGTCAATTTAATGTTTTATTAAGTGATGAACGTCAAAAAACGTACCTTGCCACAACAAAAGTTAATGAACTTGAACAGAGAATTTCTATGAAAACCACCGATTCTGCTAAAATTCTTGACGAGAAGAAACAAGAGGTTGAAACATTAAAACAAGATTTCAAAAATAGACAAAGCAAAGATACTGAAAAAGTAAAGGATCTCGAAGAACAAGTTGATTTTTTGAAAAAAGTTGTTTATAATACACATGACTCTATTCAAACCGTAAGAATGATAGCACCTCGGTCGTTTTTCAAAGGTCAACCTAGCTTTGCCACCCCCAAGTACCTCGAACAAGCTCAAGCTGCAAACCCCCATTTATATTTTGACGAGTCCGAATGGACCAATCATGATTGCCCTGTAGCTAACCTCGATAGTGAAGAGACGTCCCTTTGGGATGAGGAGAGTAGATCACCAGTCAATAAAGATTTTGTGAAACCATATAACTATGCTTATGAAAACAGTCTTTATGGTCTTTTCACTCCACAAAAACAGAAGTCTCGTGAGGAATTATTTTTAGAATGCAAACAAAAAAGAATTCATTGGAAAAAAGCTTTTGCCACTAAGAGGAAAACTAATGTTTTTAAATATATTAATTATTTGCCTCTAGATGCTTCTAAAAGCAAAAGTAGAAAAATACTTGGTTTTCTTAAACACCACGTTAATAATGTTCAATCAATTGTTGAAAGCGATTGGGAGAAACGTCAAAAGGATAAGTGGAAAACCGAGATTCCTCACGACATAACTGTGCTTGTAAAAGAACTTTTAATACCAAATACGAAGATAATAAAAGAACATGTTCTTGAGTTTGAAAATTTAATTCAGTCTGAAATGTTTGATGATTTGAAATATGTTGAGTCTCTTGAAAAAGAAATTGATGACCTTCAAAATGACAAATTAGAATTTTCAAACGAATATGATCTACTCTTAGAAGAATGTCTCTCCAAAGATATTTTGTGTGTTACTCTTCAATCTTGTGCTGATATCGATGAATATTCTGATGTTGCATGCAAATATCTTGATAAAATCAAAGAGTGTGAGCGTCTTGAACTTGAGCTTTCGAAACATAAAGAAAATGTTGATAAAAAGGCTTTTGAGTTACTTCAACACAAAACTGATTTCCTTCAAAAACATTGTCATTCTCTTGAACTTGCTTTGCAAAAAGACGTTGGTAGTTTTCCACATGATAATAAATTGCAAGAAAAACTTTCCCAAACGTTTCGAGAAATGAACGAACAAAATTTGGAAATTAAAGGGTTGAAAGCTCAGTTACAAGACAGGGACAGAGCGATAGCAGAGTTGCAGAAACTCATTGCTAAGATGGGTGGGAAGATTGTGGAACCTAGTGTTAAGAAACCTGTTGTCAGACAACCCAATGCTCAAAAATTGACTAGACCCTCTGTCTTGGGAAAACCATCTGTTTTCTCTAATTCTGCATTTGCAAAACCTGCGTTTGCCCCCAAGACGGATGGGAAGGATAGGTTACCACAAAACACTCCCAAAACAAATATTCGATCACAAAGCATTAAGAACACAAATGTGGTTAAACCAGGGATGTATAGATTGACCACTAAACCCACACAAAACAAAGAAACTCAATCACCTCAGACTTCTAGAAACACTAATAGACGTGTGTCTTTTACTACAGGAGTAGTCCCCACTGCTAGTGTTAGCCGGCCCCAGCTTAAGAGCACTCGCATGAATGAAAAGGTCTGGCAAAACAAAAGTCAAGGGAAGATGAAGGAAGTAGAAGATCACCCTAGGATTTTCAATGTTTCTAAGAATAAAACGTCTGTAATCGCATGTAATGACGATTTGAATGATTCGACTTTGAATGCTATGAAAGTTAAGTTTGTTTGTGTGAAATGTGGAAAGTGTGCTAATGCTAATCATGCTATGTGTGTTTCGAATAATGTCAAAGGCGTAGAAACTAGAACTAAGAAGCAAACTGTGATGCCTATAGTGCTAGAAAACCCAAACGCAAAGTGAACCATTCTGGTGCAACCCCCCCTAAGAAAAGCATTGCATCAGACTCCACCACTAAGAACCCTAGAAGCAAAATTAGGGAATTATATGAGTCTGCTAGCAAGCCTTGGAAATGGTGGTTTGCTAATCAATGTCCTCCAGGATATAAATGGATGCCTAAGGTTAGGACAGAAAATGTGACTACGAGCGTTAGTGTGCCTCTAAGTGACGAAACTAGGGAAACTAATGAATCGGAAATCACAACTAACATGGAATCCAATTTAGCAAATTCTCCATCGTGTTCTAATTCTTCTACAGGTGATCGAAGTAATTCTCTTCATAATGGACTCCGGATGCACGAAGCACGTGACGGGGAATCTCAAGCTTCTAATTAACTTCGTGGAGAAGTTCCTGGGTACGGTCCGATTCGGAAATGATCAATTTTCACCGATCCTAGGATATGGAGACTTGGTTCAGGGGAATATCACTATCAAAAGGGTTTACTACATCGAAGGGCTCAATCATAATCTTTTCTCGGTTGGTCAATTCTGTGATGCGGATTTGGAGGTTGCTTTTAGAAAGAAGACATGTTTTGTTCGTGATTATGATGGGAATGACTTACTTACCGGAACACGGGGTACTGATCTCTACACTATTTTACTACAAGACTCCACATCTTCAACTCCAATCTGTTTCATGGCTAAAGCTTCAACGACTCAAGCTTGGTTATGGCATCAACGTTTATCTCATCTTAACTTCGATACCATCAACTTGCTTTCTAAGAAAGATATTGTGCGAGGCCTTCCTAACTTGAAATTCATCAAAGATCATATTTGTTCTTCTTGTGAGCTTTGTAAAGCTAAACGGAGTAGTTTCAAGACAAAGACTGAACCTAGCTCTAAAGGATGGTTAGATCTTCTTCATATAGATTTGTGTGGTCCCATGTGTGTTCAAAGTATCAATGGGAAGAAATATGTTAGGGTAATTGTCGATGACTACTCAAGGTACACATGGACTCACTTCTTGAGGTCCAAGGATGAAACACCCGATGTTCTCATCAACTTCCTTAAAGTGATACAACGTGGTCTTCAAGCTCAAGTTAAAGTGGTTCGTACTGACAGAGGTACTGAATTTTTGAATTCAAAACTGAGAAACTATTTTGAAGCTGAAGGAATTGAACATGAAACATCTATTGCTCGAACACCCGAACAAAACGGCGTTGTTGAAAGACGAAACCGTACTTTAGTTGAGGCTGCTCGAACATTATTATCCGCTTCAAAACTTCCACTATACTTTTGGGCCGAAGCCGTGTCAACCGCATGCTACACACAAAACCGCTCCTTAGTTATCCCAAGACACGAAAAGACACCATATCACATAATTAATGATCGCAAACCTTCACTCAAACACCTTCATGTTTTTGGATGTACGTGTTACATTATTCGAGATGGTGAAAATCTGGACAAGATGAAAGAGAAAGGTGATGCATGCATTTTAGTGGGATATGCAACTCAGTCAAAGGGATACAGAGTGTACAACAAGAGAACAAAATTGATAGTCGAGACTATTCATATCAGATTTGATGAATTGCAAGAAATGGCACTTGAACAAAGCAGTTTAAGTCCCGATCCACAACGACAAACGACTTCCGTTCACAACCGCACGGAACTCGGACCTCAAGACCACAGCAATGAACCGTCAAGTTCAAAGCTGGTTCCTGAACATGTTCCTAGAGCAGATATGACAGTGGACACGACACTTGAAGAGTTGGAAATGTTATATGGACCAATGTATGATGAATATTTCACGGGGGAGAAACAAGTTGCATCAAAGTCTTCCGCTGTCACTCATGATACGAATGGTGATACCGATCATCATCAACAAAAGGATACAACTTCATCTACATCAACACGGGTTGTTGCAGATTTACCTCCTCCGAATATCACTTCAACAATCGATCCTACAACATCCACAATTACTGTCATTGCTCCAGAGAACACAAATCAAGCAGACGGTGCATTATCTGACGATGACGATTTTCACAACCCATTCGATACATCGGTACACGAAACTGGAGAGTCTTCTACTCGCCATGTTGATCCGTCAAATATGCATACGTTCTATCAACGACATCCTTCAACACATCATTGGACCCGAGATCATCCTTTGGTTCACGTAATTGGAAACCCTTCACAGCCCGTTCGTACAAGACGACAACTAGCAACCGGTGGCGATGTTTGTATATTCGCACTCGCCGTGAGTACTGCTGAACCGAAAAACATCAAAGAAGCCATGGCTGATCATGCTTGGATTGAATCGATGACGGATGAACTTCAACAATTTGAAAGACTTAAAGTCTGGGAACTTGTTGACAGACCATACGATGTGACTCCTTTAAATCTTCGTTGGATCTGGAAAAACAAGATGGATGAAGAAAACACGATCATCAAGAACAAAGCTAGGCTAGTGGCTAAGGGGTATGGCCAGAAAGAGGGAATTGATTTTGATGAATCATTTGCACCAGTTGCTCAGATGGAAGCAGTCAGGATTTTTCTTGCTTATGCTGCACATAAGGGATTCACTGTCTATCAAATGGACGTAAAGACGTCATTTCTTAACGGTCCTTTGAAGGAAGAAGTCTATGTCACGCAGCCGGAAGGATTCGTCAATCCTCATTATCCTGACAAGGTGTATCGTCTCCACAAGGCACTATTTGGACTCAAGCAAGCTCCAAGGGCGTGGTACGACGAGCTCTCGAAATTTCTAGTATCCAAAGGTTTCTCAAAAGGTTCCATTGATCTAACTTTGTTCACTTATAAATATGGGGATGACATTTTGCTTGTGCAAATTTATGTTGACGACATTATTTTCGGGTCTACAAACCCAAAACTTTCAAAATGGTTTGAAAAAGTAATGCACAGCAAATTTGAAATGTCTATGATGGGCGAACTAAAATTCTTTCTAGGAATTCAAGTTCACCAATACCCAAGTGGTATCTTTATAAACCAAGCTAAGTATTGTCAAGAGATAATCAAAAAGCATGGTATGACCTCATGTGACCCCGTTGGGACACCATTATCAACCACATCCCTAGATGCTGACTTGGAGGGATTACCCATAGATCAAACGAGATATCGTTCCATGATCGGGTCCCTCATGTACTTGACAGCAAGCAGACCAGATATTCATCATGCTACATGCTATTGTGCACGATATCAAGCACGACCCACTGAAAAGCACCTCAAGGAGGTTAAACGGATCTTTCGGTACCTTAAGAATACCATTCATTTGGGACTCTGGTATCCGAGGGAAACCGGTTTCTTTCTAACGGCCTATTCAGATTCTGATCATGCAGGGTGTCTTGATACACGTAAAAGTACTTCTGGTGGTGCACAATTTCTAGGACAAGATAAGCTTGCGGGATGGTCTTCCAAGAAGCAGGATTGCACGTCACTTTCATCAGCCGAAGCGGAGTATGTGTCTCTATCTGCGTGTTGTGCTCAAGTTCTTTGGATGAGAACACAACTCACGGATTATGGCTTCCACTTTGATAAAGTACCTATGTACTGTGACTCAAAGTCTGCCATAGCCATCTCCTGCAATCCGGTACAGCATTCCCGCACGAAGCACATCGATGTCAGATACCACTTCATAAAGGAACAAGTTGAAAGAGGTATCGTTGAATTATACTTTGTTGGAACGGATTACCAATTAGCCGACTTGTTTACGAAAGCTCTGTCGAAAGATAGGTTTGAGTACCTCGTTAGGCAAATTGGTATGAGATGTTTGACTCCAGCAGACCTGGAGATTCTGGCAAAGGTGCCTGCTTGATTTATCTATCAAACATCAACTTGTAAATATCTTTGAAAAAGCAAAATACAAAAATATAAAACACATAAAAGCAAAACACAAAATTAAAAAATCTTTCAAAATCCAAAAATATTCTTCTCGACATGTCTTTCAGTATCGATAATATGGACGTGCCTAGAAATGTCGCTCAATAACGACACGGGTGTGTACATAAAGCTCGAATGAAAGTTGTAAAGATTTTTCAAAACATGTCATTTCTTCTTTTAATAAAGGAAATTGTCTATTTTGGACAAATATTTCCAAACAACGGGTAGAGCAATCTATCACGGGTTGAGCTTGTCACAAAACATTCAACGTTTTGAGCTCAACACAATGGCTTGTAATCACTTTCAGATTGCAACCCGGACCGATATTCACGGGGGAGTGTACGATTTAGTACCCTTACCCTCAGCAAAAGAAGAGAAATCTTCTTACACTTGAGTGGATTCGTCAAGACATTCAAAGTCTATGAACTCAAGTTTATGCTTTAGAAAAACCTTTCGATAAAAAGAATTGATTTTTCAAAAAGCGTTGAACACAATTTTTTCAAGAATTTTTCAATGATATTCAAAATCTTTCAAAAATTGTGTGTTCAACAACTCCCATCCTCAAAAAGAGAAATGTGGATCATATCCTCACAATGACAATTCCATTGGATCAATTTTTGAGGGGGAGCATTTTAACTTCATGCAAAAGATTAACACATCTCTCTCCCAGAGATTTCAAGACTATTTTTCAAAATATATTTTAATCAAATTTGGTATCTCTAATATCAAAAGATTTTATATATTAGAGATAGGGGGAGAAAATGTGATTAAAATGTGATCTAATATAAGACTCAAGCACTTTAACTCTTACCTACATGTGCGAAACACTTTCGATTATCGATGCACATGTGAAGGGGGAGCATTTCTGAAACGACAAAACTAGCAAGGTGTTAAATGTTTTTCAAACACTTTGTTAGAATTTAAAGTGGTTTTCATGGTTACGATCAAATACCCACAACATCTTTAATTCACGACGTTATTGGTGTCAAAAGGGTGGTTAGGTTTAAGTCCTATGATCCAACCAGAACCGGAGGGATCTTCCCAGGGACAATCCAATAGATTATTAGAAGTCCTTAGGAAAGATAGAGTAGAATGTGAACGTAGCTGAATGCCGACTAAGTACTGATGCTAGCACTGGAACAATCACAACAAGGTGCTAGTAATGATGTCTTGGTAAGCATTGAAGGGGTTGAAGAATGAAAAAGAAATGTAAGGATAAAGGGTCTAAAGAAAGAAGCCCTCCATACAACTTAGGCAGAAACCGGGTCAACTCATCATGAAGACAAACTCATCATGGACCCAGTGATGTGAAGCACAACCCTTTCCTAGCTACTCAGGCTTCTCTCAAAAGAAGTTTGTTTTATTGTCACGGAGATCAACACGACTTCTATTGACTTTCTCACTCCGAGATAGTTGATATTGAATAGGTGGCATCTGCTCCAGCCTCCGACCACTAAAAGTGCACAAATCGAGTCTAGAGCCAAGAGATCAATCAAATCTCGTTAGGACACACGGATGAAGATCAAGAGATTCCTACGCTATATCCTTGTGATATTGCTAGAACACTCAGAGTGATACTACTTAGTATTCATAATGATGAGTGGAAATCCTTCCAGTGTTAACATCAAACAGCACTGCGGTAGGTCATATGCAAGATTCTTTATGAATTGAACATGTGCAAAACTGAAAAGCAACAGTGGTTTGATTCTGAATAGATTCAAACTCGTTTCAGGTTTCTACGCAATATCTTTATGGTCTTGCCAGAACATTCAGAGTGATATTCATTAATATCCACAGTGACGAATGGAAATCCTTCTAGCGTCAACATCAAACAGCGCTACGGTAGGTGACTTGTGAGATTCTTATGAATCAAACTTGTGTCAACTGGAAAGCAACAATGGTAAGATTCTTTAAGAATCAAACTTGTTCCAGGAATTTGAATTGACGACTTTAATCAAGCGGATGTTTATCTAATTTATTCACTCTTTATGTTCGCAGTCTTGCTTTGAGACGGTCGAGTAAAGAGAACGGCTAGTACAGCCGCGAAACCCTGTCAAGGAGATTCTTAATTGAATCTACCTGATCACAGGTACGATATTTAATATCGTATAACGGTCTTCACCGACCGGAGGTAAAACGCTACCGATTTAGGACGAATGTCAAAGCCATTCAGTCCGTGTCTATGTTTTGTCTCGAGAAGGTGGCGTCACGGTGTACACAGCAAAGTCAAAGATTCAGAAACCACATACTCATGCCTAAAGACATATTCAACAATTAATAGTGTGAGCATGTGGATGAAGACACAAGATCGCAAGATGGCAAAGACAAGTCAAGGATGATTTGAAGATCTCAAGCTTAAAGACAAAGTCGAAAGACAACGACAAAGGCTCAAAGATCACAGCATGAAGGAACAAGACTACTATTACACGTTCAAGACTCCTTTATGGCGAGATTAGTAATCTCTACAAATTTCCTAAATGACCAAAGGTTTATGACCTCTCATTGGGGGAGATTGTTAGCCTCAAAATATTGAGCCACACAAGAATGCTCGGTCATATATTTATTATGTATCGTATTTTAGAACGTTGTAATAGGTAGTATATTAGTCGTGTTATTACGGGCTTAACTTTAAGCTAAGGTTCATTAATAAGTAACCAAAGCCCAAAAGGAAAGCCCGGCCCATGATCATATAGCCTATTAAGCTACATGTAAGCAAAGGCTATATAAACCCTTCCTAGCATGTTAGGAAGGGTGTTGGTCAGTTCATTTTCTCTCTAATCTAATATTCCACAAGTTTCACCAACCACTTTCTCTCTACTTTCTCTCACTACTTTCTCTCTCTAAAATTCATCTCATTTCTACCTTTCTTTCTTTAAATTCGTGTGATTATAACATCACATATATGGGACAACATCAAGGATGATTTAACACGATTTGGGGAATAAATTCCCGGACCCAAAATTTAGCCAATAGTACTACTTATTAATTATTCCTCCAAAGTCATGTAGACTTTATGTGGAGTTTAGCAAGTTCACATCATATACCCTTAGGCTCTTTAAGATGTAAAAATGCTCCCCATCTATTGTCTACACCCTAAGGCTCCTTGAACGATAAACGAGGGAATTGATTTTTTGATCAATTTTTATTCAACACTTACCATGCCATACACCCTAAGGCTCTAATGACAAGGTTCGTGCTACATGCCCCACACCCTAAGGCTCCTTGAGGTCATGTTTTAATCTTATTCTTTCTTTATTTATGATATATATAGTAGGCCAAATTCCTCGGTCCCATGGTCTGAATACCTCCTACTTAGTGGTTATGAGCCACCTTAGTCGGAATTCCACAACGTTGGCACCGTCAATGTGTTCATGCTTCAATTACAAGGAGAATAAATATTTGGCTAAGAGTTAAGATATCGAATCTACACCGCAAAAATCCTCATTTATTAAGCAATTAAATATACAAGCGGGAAGAAAGAGCCACAGTAACCATATAAGGAAAAATTAACCCTTAAACTTATTATCAATTCTATCATCTCTCGTTCTCCACAATTTCAAAATCTCAAGAAATGAGACTCGTGGATGCTTAGCCTAATAAACCAATTAAGGTCCATATGGTTAAGGATACTAGCTAGAGTAAACTTGGATAAGTAAACTCGGGTTGAGTCAAAATATCCACGACGGGCCTAATATATCAAAGACATCTAAACTTGTTAAAACCATTTTATTCATTTATTTATTTTTGACTTTATTCTTGAAATGGAAATATAAATACGATGCGAGGAAAGAAAATAAATGAAAAACTACTAGGCCAAAATAGATCAAAAATTTGAAAAACGTTGAAAAAAAATTAAATTTTCCGGTTAAATGGGGTCAAATTCATGGAAAAGTCCACTAAAATTTCGATAGAAATCCCCCCTACACTTAATATAAACATTGTCCTCAATGTTTAAGCATGTGGGAGAATAAACTCCTCTACACTTAGGACATTGAGTACGTTGTTTAAATCGAGCTAAGGAAGAGACAACTAAAGTGATTACATTTATTTGTCTTATTTATATACATGATTGAATCACAATAGCAAAAACTTATCAAAGGAACCGGGTACACGGGAAACACGGGATCACGGGTCTCGTCAAAAGCACCAAAAGTGGATCATGAAAGCACACATCCCTGCACAACATCACAACACATAAACAACCTACATGGCTCCCCCCTACACTTATTGTAGAAAATAGATAAAAGATAGATCATCGGGTTGCCTCCCGAGAAGCACTTGTTTTTGTTAACCGAGTCACGAGCCTGACTCGACCCCGAATTGAATGGTCCGTGGGGAAGCCTCTAATGTAATACCGGGATCAAAAATCTTATCCTCGGTCCTGGAGGAACATAATAAATGAGAGGCAGGAGGATAAGTTATGAAAGGTAGAAAAGTCCTCTCAACATACGAAAAGTATGTGAGGTCGTAATCCATGGGAGGTGGGGTGGGTAGAGGAGACAAATTGTCATCCCCCGAAGACAATGGATGGTCACTATTCAGCAAAGCCGTAAAGGTATCAATCATATAATAGTGAATTTCACCTCCCGGGTCAAAGCACTCATCCTCGGTAATAGATTCGAAAGGTTGGGAGGAAAGGTGCTCGGAAGGGGGACTTGGGACAATATCTTCATCAATAAAATTATCAAAGAGAATGTCCCCCTCCGTGTCATCATCATCAATACCCGGAGGTATTGAGAGATTGTCAATTTCTTCCATATATGGGTCATTATTCTCAACGGAAGTAAAAGACGGAGGTAAAGATTCATTGATAGGAGTAGAATTCAACGCTTCAATTTGAGAAATAAGAAGATGAACTTTCAATAATTTGTCGCGAAGAATAACGTCTTCCACCTCATCTAAAAGAGCAAGTTCATCGGTGAACTTCTCATAAGTCGGAGAGAATAAATCGTCATCGCCCGCATCTCCCGGTGGAAATGGGTGAAAAGGAGAAATTTCAAACGTGAAATCCTCATAACATGGAGAAATGTCATCCGTAAGATCGACCTCATCCGTAAGCTCCGCAAAAGTCGGCACATCACAAACTTCTTCAAAGAATTTGTCGAGACAAAAATCACTAATCTCACTCAATGTATCACAATCCTTAGATGCCTTTGGGATATCGAGAGAAGGAATTACAATTGCACTAGGACATTGAGCACAAAGATCATTCCAAGACATAGAATTCTCATCGTCATCATCATCAGAATAGTAAGAATGCACAAGAGGAGGAGTAAAAGCACTAAGATTAGATACTTTCTCTTGTCGGCTTTCGTCATGCGAACTAACTTTGAGTTGTTTTAAGCTTTCTAGAATTTCATCCCAACTAGGGAGTTGTTTCTCAAAAGAAGGTTGATGAACGAAGGAGTTTTGTGGGGGTTCAAAATGTTGAAAACCGGAATTATAGCACGGATGTGGCTCATAATTCATTGGTTGACAATAAGAAGTATCGTGAGGGCCCCCACAATAGTTGTAACACGGGTATGGAGAAAAACCCGGTGCATTTTGCGGATACGGATCCTCATATGTGGGAGAGGTGAAGTACGAATTGGCTGAATTACAAAGTGGACAAAATCCAAGTTGTGTATTGTCAAGATGATAGCCGCATCGCTCACATGTACACCATTGACATGTTTGATAACCATTCCAAGGTCTCCCACATCTTACGCAGTACGAATCCATGAAGAATTAAAAATAAGAGGGGTAGAGAAAAGAATTAAACACAATAGAGGATAAAGAGGAGTATTTTTGGTGTAATACTTTAGGAAAAGTATTACTTTTGGGTTTTTTAATTTTTTTTGGTGCAAATCTTAGGAAAGAGTTTGCGTTTGATGATTTTTTAATTTTTTTGTATTTTTATTTTTATTTTTTGATTTTTTTATGTTTTAGATTTTTGTTTGCAAGAAAATTAACGTTCAAGAAGAACGGATCCCAAAATCCAAACGTCTCACGAAATCGTCAATCGTAACGAGCGAAGCGGCAGCGGCGCCAATTTAATATAGGGATTTTGCAAGGCAAATCTTTTTATGTCTAATTATCGTTCCACAAATCGACTCGAAATTGATCTCCAATTATACGTAAAACTTAATTTGTTTTTGGTAAAATATATTTTTGGAATTTTAGAAACTAAAATAAAAACTAAAATTAAACAAAAGAATATTTAAAATTTAAATCTAATTTAATTAATAACTATTTTAAAACTTAAACAAAATGAAAATTAATTTTGTAAATAAAACTTAAATTTGAACTTCTCTAATTAAAAAATTTCTACTAATACTTTTAATGAAAACTATTTTTTAACAAAACTAAATTAAATGAAAACTAATTTCAAAACTAAATTTAAAAACAATTTAAATGAAATATATTTTTTTCTATCTTTTTAATTTTTCAAAACTGATTAAAGAAAAAACTATATAAATACTTTTTAATTAAATTTAAATAAACTTAAAACTTGAATTAAACTTAATAATAAAACTGCCAGCTAATATTAAAGAACCTAAATTAATTAAATGCTAAATGAATAAACATAAAAAGAAAGCTAGATGAGATGGTAAGGCTTGTTGGCTGTTGAGCGCGAGGTCAGGGGTTCGAGTCCCCTAACAGACAACTTTTTTGCAATATTTAATATTTTTGGAATAATGATAGAAATCAGATTAAACGAATCTGTTTCCCAGCAGTAAAATCAGCAAATGCAAATAAGCTATAACAGCCCTAACAAATAAGCAGAAATAAGCTAATAATCAAAATCATAAAAACTAAAAAGCAAAAAATAACTGATAAGCTATAAAACAGATAAGCAAAAGAACTTAAAAACCATAAGCAAAACTAATGTAAAACTAGTAAGTAAAAAATAAAATAAGCAAATCACACAAATTCAATAAGCAGAATAATAAGAAACTAGATAAGCGAAAAAAGGTAATAAGCAATAAGCTAAATCTGAAATAAGCTAAACTGAACAAGAAAAACTTTATTTGAATCAAATAAGCAAATATATCAAACCAAAATTAAAACAGATCCATAAGCAGATTAAGCAGACCTAAATTACTAATAAACCAAACATAAGCAGATCCAAAATAACATCAAAAATAAGCAGAACCAACCTAAACTGAATACCAAATAAATAGCTAAAAATCAGCTAAATAAATCAAACAAGCAGATCTAAACAGATTTGAAACCCAAACAGATAAAACATAGTAACATAATACGCAGATCCAATCAACGAAATAAATACTCAATTACTAAAACAAATTAATCCATAAAATAACAAGAACAATAAAAAAAGGAAACAAAACCTTATTGATGAAAACCGTTGGGTCGAAGGTGGGCGCTGAACCCTCTTATGATCGAAACCGAAACATCACCAGGTAATCAACACCATTGAACCAAACAGTAAACCCATCTTCGAACAGATTTTTTTGTATAAAATCTTCGAGTAGGGAAGATTAATACCATCCACTTTCTTACTTTTTAATAATTATTTAAAATATCAAATATTGATAAAAACATATTTAAATTGCAATAAAAATAAATCAGACGAGATTTAATTTAATTAAAAATAAACTTTCATTAATAATAAACTGGATGATTACAATACTTGAAACCTGAAAATACAATTTACCTATCATCTAATTTTGCATAAATAAAATAGAATTAAAACTAATTTAATCCTACTCGTAAATTAATTAAAAAACAGTAAATAAAGAAAAATGGAATATCTCTTTACACGTTGTGGAGTGGGGTTTTATAGGAAAACCCGAGAGAGGTGGTCTTCATCTCCAAATCAATCCTGGCCTTTGATCTTCTTATCTCTCTCTTCTCTTTATCATCCACGGCTGAAAATTACCCCCTTTTCACTCGGATCACCAAGCTGTCATTCCTTGTGTTTTTTGTGCTTCTTTGAAGCTGATGTGGATAGCTATGATTGGAGGATTAGTATTGGTGATTTGGTTAATCCAATCACAAGAGGATGGAATGCCACGTCAGGAGAGAGAGGACCATCACTGGTAGTGTTCACCCGCGATAAACTTGGGGATTTAATCCCAAATCGTGTGAATCACACGTATGGATTAAAACCCCAAAAAATCCTTGGGTAATTTTTGTGTTGTGGTGAATTAGGGTTTTTGAATGTTGGGTAAAAATGGGAGGGTTTGTCTGCGTTATCTTTTCATTGAGAGAGAGAAAAAGTGAGCAGTGATTGTATTGTTCTTGTTATTATCGAATGGTAAGTGGGTGAGAGGATTGTTTTTAACGTCAAGTGATAAATGGGGTGAATGTGGGTGGGTAAGTAATTCAATAAACGTGTGGGGTAAGGGGGTGGTATACGTGTGAGTTTGTGAGAGTAAATTCGTTTGTGAGAGTTGACTGTATTTGACCAAGATTGTTTCCATCCATCCACTTAATTCAGTCAAATGGGCTTGGCCCAAAAGAATGGAAGTCTCACTTGTATTCATTCTACCGTCCCATTATTATGTTAGCAATTGGGCTTTGTGGCCAAAAACTTACCCATCCGTCTATAAACAAATGGGCTTTGTGGCCCAATAGATCCAATGTGGGACCCACAAGGCCCAATAACTTTGGTAAATTAAATCCCTGAATAAAACGACTAGATCTTTGGCATTTTGGTCTTTTCTTCAAGATCGTATCGATTTAGCCGGCTTTCGTGAACTTGGGCACACTTTTGGTCTTTTGACTTTGTCTTCGTCTTTTTCTTGGACTTTTCTTCAACATTTGACCGTGAAATCCTGTGTTTTCTTTCCTTTTGATCATTTGTACCTATTTCACACAAAAACACAAAACCACGCGTAATTCCGACTTTTACAATATAAAACACATGATTAGGTCTTGTTTTTCTTTGATTTTAGTGGCAAAAGAATAAGTGTTTACACACTTATTAATCTCCATCAATGGTCTATTATCAACGGCGGACATGGCTTCTTGTGTGTTGTTCAAAGCACGATGCTCGGGATCAGCTTGATGGACGGTGTTGTTCTTATTCTTTTTCTTGTTCTTCCTTTTGGGAGGAAGGGGTTGTACACCAAAAGGTATTTGTGCACACGCTCAAGTGCGCATGCAACTCAACTCGAGGAGTGAGAGAGGAGGTCTCGATCGATTTTGGAAAAGAAGGGGTTATCCTTTCCGAGGTTCAGTAAGTAATATCCACAAGAAAATATAATACATGTAAGTAATACTTGGGTGGCAAAACCCCCACTTAGCTTTCCTTCTTAGAATACTCACTAGTGAACGGGGGAATGAGGTGGCGCGTAGCTCTTAAGTACCTTTTTCCCTTAGGCTTGCATTTTATAGCAAAGCCGCATATCTATTCACTTTAGTAGTTCGTATTCTTCGAATTCTTGCCTAACACGAACTCAGGACTGGAACGCCCCCAAGCACGGTGTATTGCAAAAGCATTACTTATGGAAGTATGTGTACTAAGTGTTCGTAGTACGTATATGTATTTACATATAATAATATAGAGAAAATATTTTTGTATTTATTGGGGTTTTTAAGAAAATACTATATGTACGTAAAAACGATAAAAATCGATATATACAATATATTTTTGTTGTAATCTTTTAGGAAAAAGATTACTTTTTGAATTTTTTTTTTTGGTTCAATTCTTAGGTAAGAATTTATATATCCCCGGCAGCGGTGCCATTTAATATTTGATCTTTTCAAGTTAGAATTTCCCAACTCACAACAAATGAAAGTCCAATTAATCTCAAGTTTTTAACTGTTTTTGGTTTTGATAAAGGTTTTGGTATCTATGTCTATTTCAACAATTCACGTAGAAAGGTAAAAATAGTATAACTATGTAACCGTACTACACTAAAATCAAATTGCAATTACCACACTTAAAGCAAATTGTACAAGTTCTAAATGCACAAATGTAAAAATGCTCAAAATGTAAAGTAAGTAAAAGTTAAAGGACCAAATATGTAAATTCAGAAAGTAAAGGGACTAAAAGTGTAAAATGTAACAAACTATAACAACTAACTAACAAAATTCCCTAACAGATTAACAAATATGTAACTAACCCAAACTATAAGGACCTAACTATGCAAACCCTAAAAAAATCAAGCCTCCAAGTCTGATAAACAATCCCCTAAACTTTAGGGACTAAAACGCAATTAAACAAGAATTATAACCAAAAACGGGTAACACACTTTCAGTAAGCTCGTTTGAGCTTATTTCTTGACCAAATCAGCTCTGGTTTTTTGCAAAACACTTAAAATTGGATTTAAGCTAGGTGTGTCAAAGGAAATAAGTTGAAAGCTAGTAAAACTCAAAATAGCTTTTCTCAATAAGCCCAAAATAAGCTATAAGCTGAATTAGACATTCACAAATGGATTTTTTTTACTGAAAATGATTAAGCAAGCAACAAGGAGACTGGAATGTCAAAAAATTTAGAAAATGATCCAGCCAATAAGCTGGAATCTCAAAATAAGCACAAAGTGCTTCACGTTGACTTTAGTTGACCAACTTTTCCAAAAAGCTGAATTTCTCAAAAATGTCTTAAAACATGGTTGTACACAGGATTTTGAAAGTAAATTGCTAAGTTTATAAAGTAGATTGGTGGGAAATGGTTAAGCAGTTGGTCTTTATCACAGAAACTTGAAAATGCTCAACAGCCTATTCAAGAGCTTATTTCAAGCTCAATACTTTAAACTGTATTGTTTCACTTAGAAAAATTAAAAGTTCATATGTGAGCTATAACTAGGACCAAAATTCAGCTTTAAACATCCACTAACACAGAAATGAGAATGGATTGAAATCTGCTTGTTTTTGCTGTTGAAACTAACCCAAACTTTTTATATGCTATTTGCCTGTTTGACAAAATCTTTGACTACAAAACTTTGCAAGATGACTAGTAATGATCTATTGAGTATGTATGAACTCAAAACAACTAGTTTTAAAAGCTAAATCGCTAAATCAATGTTGATCCAAACACTGGTTTATGACTGATATGAGAATTTTTCAAAGACTTATTGATCAATAGTTCATGAAATCATTTGACTCTTATCTGAGCTTGTAAAGCAATTGAAATGAACCATTAACTAGCAAAGAACCAACAATAACACTAAGGAACACAATTAAGCTAACTGATGAAATTTAACCTGATGAAAAGCCAAATAAGCTAACTAAAACTGATATAGGAGCTAAGTAATCAGCTAACAACTATCAGATAATATCAATCACACACAATGAACACCAAATGTGACAACCCGTAAATTTGAACTCATTATTAACTCAAAGAATAAAATAATTATCGCTATAGATTTTTTTCTATTTTATTTATTAAAACGCTATAAGCCATAAATATGCAGATATCCAAAAACTAACAATTTATATTATCAATGATAATACGTACGACGGACTACTTGGAAATTCTACTGGTTATATAGAAATTTATATGCTACGTGTTTAAATTAATTATTGTAAAATAGAAAATAATTAAGGTGCTACTTGAAGACCGTTATTAACTCTAACTAGAGGCCATCAAACTAAAAGCTTATGTTTATAGGTCATATAAACATCAATAATAGTTTATTTTAATAATTAACGTAAATTATCGAAATCACCGTTAATTATTAACAGAAGGTTATATAAACGTTATCAACTCACGATTTCTTCAAAACAATATATGATGGATTATAAAAAGTCTATAAATCGTATATTTATCACTTTTAATTTATTTTCAAAGTTTCAGATAATTTACCGGGATAATCATATTTTATTATAAAATATCGTTTTTATGGAAAAATGATCACGAAAATGTGTAAATTAATTTTATCAACTTCACACTAATAAAATTTATTTGTATACTTCATAATTAATCATAGGAGGTCAATTAAATTATTAAATGACTAGAAATAAGGTCACAATTAATTTTAAAAACCCGTAAGTAATTTTAAAGGCCCGTAAACTCTATGTAAACCCAACTAATTATTCCTAAACCAAAATTAGCCCAAGATTAACACTGCTTAGTGAAAATTTCGTGAGTTTAGGACTTAGTAACCCTTAGGATGGTTTGTATTGCTAGAAAATAGGAGATACAATTTGATAATTTAGGATATCATTATAATACATATCTACAACATTATTGGCTTGCCTAAAATAAATTTCCTTTGTTATCTACACATTATGAACGACCAATATCTTTCCCCTATACCCTACCCATGTTTATAACACAATCAATATGTATTCCATCCCTAAAAATCCTCAAAAACAATTTGGTTCTATCCTAAAGGCAATGTTTTGTTATCTCCTCAAATTGTTTTTTCATGGCAGCCATACATTGTGATTTAATATCATTATTGGAAGGCTCAAGGTATAATTCAAGTAGTTTATAATGGGTAATACGAGTTCTAGTATCTCTATTCCAAAAATCATTCAAAAACTACAAGCTGATCATTGTTTCTACCTTGTTTTCTGCTGTCTCTCACCATCACCCAAAACCATCATTACCAACAGCTCTAATACTCCTAAATACTCCTAAAACTTTTCCTATAACCCTACAAACAGCCCCTAAAGTTCGAACCCTTGAAACCCCTTGAAACGAAAACACTAGTTTGATTATTGTTCTTATTTTCCTTTCTTGCAGCCGATTATAAACACAACCATCATAACCTTTGTGAAGCCTTATTACATCAAAAAATATTCATTTCCAAGTGCCCTCAAACCCTTTAAAACAGCCTTGAAGTTCGTGCTTTGAAAATCTTTAAAAACGAAACCCTTGAAGATGCAAATTAGGGTTTTATACGAAACCCTATCTTTGTAATTCTTGGTTTCTGAATTTATCTTTGTTTGTGTCCTCTCCAGCAGCAAGCACCTTATTTCTAGTTCCCTAGGTGATCACGAAGTTGTGTTTTCAGTAACAACAGAGTTTGTGTCCAAGCTTTGGAGTTATAGTAAAACTGAGACTCATTTAGGCTTCTCTAGGGCTTAATCTTGTTCAAACCACCAATTGATTGTAAGTAATGTGTTACCGAGTGTTAACCAGCTTATTATTCATGTTAAACCTCAACTTAGTGGTGCTTAGATTTTAGAAATATTTCGTAAGTAATAAAAGACGTTAAAAAGCGTTATTTGGTAGATTAAAGCTCTTGCACGTTTGCCGAGGTAGACACCTCCCCATGTATTTCTTTCATACAGTAAAATACTAGACCTTATTATGATTCCATAGCCTCTTGAATCACTTAAAACAGAGTTATAACAAACCTGGAAATTGTTTGGTCGGGCGAGTCATGTTTGGACGTGATTTCGGGCCTCTTAGAGGTCGAATGGGTAAATTTTTCTCAAGGACAATATTAATATTCACCTGGCCTAGTTTCTATAACAGTAATCCATTTTACCTAAGAGTTAACGAGCTTTAAGATACACGTCTTTAATGTTTCTGAAAAACCATGATGTCTAGTGTTAAACTGGCTGTAATTACGTTTTTATAAGCTAAAATTGACCCACTTAAAGTCCAAATCACTACTAGCTCATAAAGGACATTATCGTAGCGTACCAGGTGGGCCATACACAGGAACTTCGTTTGCGTCATAACTCTAAAGTATGCATAAGTTACAAGCTCTTAAAATAGGCCCGCTAGAAACTTTCTTAATTTTGAAAAATGTTGAAAATTGTCATTTTACGTAAAATTTCAAATAGTAACATGTATGTGAGATGCCTAGTTAAACTCCTACTATGTAAACTTAATTATGAATGAATACACGTAAAAATAACGTTATCGTAGAAAATCTAATTATACTAAAACCTAAAACGTTGTAAGCACAATAAAATGTTAAATTTATAAATAACATGAATCATGTTAGTATAATGAAAGTGACACACTATAGTTGCTCTCAAAATAATGAAGAAAATGATTTTAATTGTAAAACACTACTATTGTAGAAATTAAATAAAACTTATATCGTAATATATTATCTTCAAAACCCGAATAACTACATTTTACTTGAACACATGTCAACCTATAAATGATTTTATAATTCATAACATGAATATATAAAATATTAGTTATTTATAAAATCGTAGTTTAAAAGAATGAAACCTAACCATAAATAACTAAAAGAACTAAAATCGATTAATAACCGAAACATTTATAATACTTTAGACCTTATTATTCCGGCCTAAGCACCAACTAAGAACGGGTTCATACATGCATGTCATAATCATCTAGCATATAGTTAATATGTATTATCTTGTTTAGGTTATCACTAAAGTTCTACTTTATTTCTACAACTACTTCCATCTATAGGGTGAGTTCTCTAGCCTCTATCCTAAATTATTTTATCGAACTGTGAGTTCTCTAGCCTCTATCCTAAATTATTTTATGAGTTTTCTAGCCCTTTTCTCAAATTGTTTTATCAAACTGTGAGTTACTAGCCCCTCTCTCTTTTAAACTGTGATATAATCTTTTAGGGTGAGAACATTGCTTGATTTATAATGTGTGAACACAAGGGAACTATTCTGTACTAGTTGATCTAAGTCCCGAAACAACCCAAATGATAACTGCCCCACGAATCATGAACCATTAGTCACCTAGCTGGGTTACAGCAAAGTGAGCTTGAATATTATTGATAGATCTATTAGAGTTGACACTCCTATTTACTTTGAATGGGTGCGTTCAAGTAAATACAGTTTCATTTGAAGACGACGGGTGGCTTCGGTTAGTCACCTGCATGGGCACACACACAAAGTCAGTTAGAATCGTTAACGCATCGGTGTCATGAGCTTAGATAGTAGTAAAGATAAACTATGTGACTTTGTATGTGTTATATTGTCACAGGTGGATACGAATCTTGTGGTTCATTGAAATGAGTTTTATTGTTTTCTTAAACTCAAACCTAGGAACTCACCAACTTTGTGTTGACACTTTAGCAATGTTTTTCTCAGGTATGCTATTCTATGGATTATGTGGAGTCTGCATTATTGTTTTGGCATGTAGAGGTCGTTCTCTCGCATCAAGTCCTCTTCACGCCATGAAGTCGCAACCCAAATCCAGTCTTCCGCTAAAGTAAAATTTGGGGGTGTGACAGAATGGTATCAGAGCCTTGATTATAGAGAACTAGGTTGCATTAGTAACTCTATACTATAATCGGCTCTAAATTACATGATAAAATAACATACCAACCATCCAGTGTTAAATCTTCACTAAATCATAAATTATTTTATATGCTATGTTCATTTCTATACTACTAAGTGTTACTGTTAAAAACATGTTTATGGGACAATGCATGATCACCCATGTGTGTGGGATGACGTAACCTAGTGGGTTGCAATCTAGTATTACAATAGTAAGCAACATGTCATGCTCTATCTAGTTAATTGCTAATTAATAGTAAGATATAGCGAAAATATGATACAAAGAAAAGAGGTGACGAAAAGAAGGATGCTATATGTTGTATCTAGAATATACATAGCCTGATCACCTATGTATAATTTAGATGAAACAATAGTGTGCTCGTACTAGTTACCAGAAAATCCAAAATGAATAAAAATTCACTCAGAATAAAAGTAATCACTTTTTCTACCATACGCTAACCGTATGGGAGATTTTTTTACCACTCGGCATTCTCGTCTTCTTCTCGACAAATACCCTAATGTATACAGTGCTTTGATTTCCGAACGAAATCCTCTAAGGTGAGGTGAATATGACAACCCGTAAATTTGAACTCATTATTAACTCAAAGAATAAAATAATTATCGCTACAGATTTTATTTTTCTCTTTTATTTATTAACACACTATAAGTCATAAATATGCAGATATCCAAAAACTAACAATTTATATTATCAATGATAATACGTACGGCGGACTACTTGGAAATTCTACTGGTTATATAGAAATTTATATGCTACGTGTTTAAATTAATTACTGTAAAATAGAAAATAATTAATGTGCTACTTGAAGACCGTTATTAACTCTAACTAGAGGCCATCAAACTAAAAGCTTATGTGTTCTATATGTTTTACTTGTAATAAATTATCTTAAGTTTATAGGTCATATAAACGTCAATAATAGTTTGTTTTAATAATTAACGTAAATTATCGAAATCACCATTAATTATTAATAGAAGGTTATATAAACGTTATCAACTCACGATTTCTTCAAAACAATATATGATGGACTAAAAAAAGTCAATAAATCGTATATTTATCACTTTTAATTTAGTTTCAACGTTTCAGATAATTTACCGAGATAATCATATTTTTTTATAAAATATCGTTTTTATGGAAAAATGATCATGAAAATGTGTAAATTAATTTTATCAACTTCACACTAATAAAATTTATTTGTATAATTCATAATTAATCATAGGAGGTCAATTAAATTATTAAATGACGAAAAATAAGGCCGTAATTAATTTTAAAAGCGCGTAAGTAATTTTAAAGGCCCGTAAACTCTATGTAAACCCAACTAATTATTTCTAAACCAAAATTAGCCCTAGATTAACACTAAGTGAAAATTTCGTGAGTTTAGGACTTAGTAACCTTAGGACCGTTTGCATTGCTAGAAAATAGGAGATACAATTTGATAATTTAGGATATCATTATAATACATATCTACAACATTATTGGCTTGCCTAAAATACATTTACCTTATTCCCTACACATTATGAACGACCAATATCTTTCCCCTATGCACTACCCACGTTTATAATACAATCAATATGTATTACATCCCTAAAAATCCTCACAAACAATCTGGTTCTATCCTAAAGGCACTATATTGTTATCTCCTCAAATAGTTTTTTCATGGCAGCCATACATTGTGATTTTCTATCGTTATTGGAAGGCTCAAGGTAGAATTCAAGTATTTTATAATGGGTAATACGAGTTCTAGTATCTCCATTCTAAAAATCATTCAAAACCTACAAGCTGATCATTGTTTCTGCCTTGTTTTCTGCTGACTCACCATCACCCAAAACCATCATTACCAACAGCTCTAATAGTCCTAAATACTCCTAACACTTGTCCAATAACCCTACAAACAGCCCCTAAAATTCGAACCCTTGAAACCCCTTGAAACCAAAACACTAGTTTGATTATTGTTCTTATTTTCCTTTCTTGCATTCGATTATAAACACCACCATCATAACCTTTGTGAATCCTTGTTACATCACAAAATATTCATTACCAAGTGCCCTCAAACCCATTAAAACGGCCTTAAAGTTTGTGCTTTGAAACTCTTTAAAAATAAAACCCTTGAAGATGTAAATTAGGGTTTTGTACGAAACTCTATCTTTGTAATTCTTGGTTTCTGAATTTATCTGTGTTTGTGTCCTCTCCAGAAGCAATCACCTTGTTTCTAGTTCCCTAGGTGATCACAAAGTTGTGTTTTCAGTAACAAAAGAGTTCATGTCCAAGCTATGGAGTTATAGTAAAACCGAGACTCATTTAGGCTTCTCTAGGGCTTAATCTTGTTCAAACCACCAATACATTGTAAGTATTGTGTTACCTAGTGTTAACCAGATTATTATTCATGTTAAACCTCAACTTAGTGTTGCTTAGATTTTAGAAATATTCTGTAAGTAATAAAAGACGTTAAAAAGCCTTATTCGGTAATTAAATCTCTTGCACGTTTCCTGAGGTAGACACCTCCCCATGAATTTCTGTCATACAGTAAAATACTAGACATTATTACGATTTCATAGCCTCTTGAATCACTTAAAACAGAGTTATAACGAACCAGGAAACTTAAAATGAAAATTAAAATAAAAACATTAAAATCTGTCAAAGCTGTGAAATATTCTAAGTCTGGAAACTGTTTGGTCGGGCGAGTCATGTTTGGACGTGATTTCGAGCCTCTTAGAGGCCGAATGGGTAAATTTTTCTCAAGTACAATATTAATATTCACCTGGCCTAGTTTCTATAACAGTAATCCGTTTTACCTAAGAGTTAAGGAGCTGTAAGATACATGTCTTTAATGTTTCTGAAAAACCAAGCAGTCTAGTGTTAAACTGGCTGGAATTATGTTTTTATAAGCTAAAATTGACCCACTTAAAGTCCAAATCATGACTAGCTCATAAAGGACATTATCGTAGCTTACCAGGTAGGCCATCCACAGGAACTTCGTTTGCGCCATAACTCTAAAGTATGCATAAGTTACAAGCTCTTAAAATAGGTCAGCTAGAAACTTTCTTAATTTTGAAAAATGTTGAAAATTGTCATTTTACGTAAAATTTCAACTAGTAACATGTATGTGAGACGCCTAGTTAAATTCGGACTATGTAAACTTAATTATGAATGAATACACGTAAAAATAACGTTATCGTAGAAAATCTAATTATACTAAAACCTAATTACGCTAAAACTGTTATAAACGTTGTAAGCACAATAAAATGTTAAATTTATAAATAACATGAATCATGTTAGTATAATGAAAGTGACACACTATAGTAGCTCTCAAAATAATGAAGAAAATGATTTTAATTGCAAAACACTACTATTGTAGAAATTAAATAAAACTTATATCGTAAAATATTATCTTCAAAACCCGAATAACTATATTTTACTTGAATACATATCAACCTATAAATGATTTTATAATTCATAACATGAATATATAAAATATTAGTTATTTATAAAATCGTTGTTTAAAAGAATGAAACCTAACCATAAAGAACTAAAAGAACTAAAAGAACTAAAACCGATTAATAACTGAAACATTTATAATACTTTAGTCGTTATTATTCCGGCCTAAACACCAACTAAGAACGGGTTCATACATGCATGTCATAATCATCTAGCATATAGTTAATATGTATTATCTTGTTTAGGTTATCACTAAAGTTCTACTTTATTTCTACAACTACTTCCGTCTACAAGGTGAATTCTCTAGCCTCTATCCTAAATTATTTTATCAAAATGTGAGTTCTCTAGCCTCTATCCTAAATTATTTTATCAAACTGTGAGTTTTCTAGCCCTTTTCTCAAATTGTTTTATCAAACTATGAGTTACTAGCCCCTCTCTCTTTTAAACTGTGATATAATCTTTTAGGGTGAGAACATTGCCTGATTTATAACGCGTGAACACAAGTGAACTATTTTGTACTAGTTGATCTAAGTCCCGAAACAACCCAAATGATAACTTTCCCACGAATCATGAACCGTTAGTAACCTAGCTGGGTTACAACAAAGTGAGCGCGATGGTTATGGATAGATCTATCGGAGTTGACACTCCTATTTACTTTGAATGGGTGCGTTCAAGTAAATACAATTTCATTTAAAGACGACGGGTGGCTTGGGTTAGTCACCC
This sequence comes from Glebionis coronaria, assembly GCA_025667525.1. Classification (NCBI taxonomy): domain Eukaryota; kingdom Viridiplantae; phylum Streptophyta; class Magnoliopsida; order Asterales; family Asteraceae; genus Glebionis; species Glebionis coronaria. The sequence continues at coordinate 277,751,645 of CM046882.1, read as the reverse complement.
GCATGGTCACACACACGAAGTCAGTTAGACTCGTTAACGCATCGGTGTCATGAGCTTAGATAGTAGTAAAGATAAACTATGTGACTTTGTATGCGTTATATTGTCACAGGTGGATACGAATCTTGTGGTTCATTGAAATGATTTTTATTGTTTTTGTAGGTCCTTAGGTTCTTAGGATTGTGCAAGTGTTGGATTTATCTAAAGAGAGGGATGGAGAAGGAAGAACTAGAGAGAGAAAGCTAGAGAGAGAAAGCTAGAGAAAAGGAGAGAATGAGAGAATGAAAGATTAGATTAATGATAAGTGTGAAATGAATAATGACCAACCCCTCCTAACATGCTAGGAGGGGGTATATATAGCCCACCCTACATGTGGGCTATATGGGCTATACTGTTTACATACTGGATCACGAGCCTAATACTTAAATATATCATTGGAGTGACCGATCCTTTCTAAATACGTAAAAACGTATTTCCAACAATCTCCCCCTAAGGGAAGTCACTCCAAGTTACAATGTCCTAAATAGTCTATAGCTCGTGATCTTTGCTAACAATGATGTGACCGAGACTTTCCTTGCAAAAACGTATTTCCAACAATCTCCCCCTAAGGGAGGTCACACCATTTTACAAAATCTTAAACCTAGCATACTATGCTTGAGTCTTCGATCTTGTTCTTGTGAATATGCTGATGAGATCTTTGACTTTAGTCTTGAGCATGTTTCTTTGCCTTGACCTTGTGCATTCATCACTTGTGAAGTTTGCCTCATCGTGACTTCATGTTCAACATACTTATACCTTTATAAGTTCTTGAAAGCTTCAGAGTTTGATACAGCGGAACACTTGACTTTTAGGCTTTCTTGAATTTGTTAAAGTAATAAGTGCATAAAGTATAAGCATGTGTTGACGACTTCTTATAGATTTAACACCACAATGCCACTTCTTGTTACGATGCATAAGACAGTTAGCAACAAAACATATACACGGATGAAATGGCCTTGAACATTTCTTTCTAATTCGGTAGCATTTTACCTCCGGTCGGTGAAGACCGTTGGACGATATTAAATATCGTACTTGTGGCAGGTAGTTTCAATTGAGAACCTCCTTGACAAGATTTCACGGGTAAACCCGTTCTCTTTATTCGACCGTCCAAAGCTGGCTGTGAACATAAAGAGTGAATCGTTTGGATACTAATATCCGCATGATTTGAAGCCGTCAATTCATGTTCCTGGAACAAGTGAAATTCAATTAAGAACCGCCCCATCTTTGCTTTCCAGTTGTCACGAGCTTGATTCGTATAGAATCTTGCAAGTTACCTACCAAGTGTTGTTTGAGGTTAACACTAGAAGGATTTCCACTCATCACTGTGAACACGAAGGTATCACTCTAAGTGTTCTGGCAAGATCACTAAGATATTGCGTAGAGGCGTGAAACGTGTTTAAGTTCAGTTAAGAATTAAACCACTGTTGCTTTCCAGTTATCACAAGCTTGATTCATGAAGAATCGCACAAGTCACCTACCATGAGCTTTTTGATATTCGCTCAAGAAGGATTTCCATCTTCATTGTAAATACTTTCGTATTACTCGGATGTTCAGGCAAGATCATGAAGATTTTGCGTAGGACTCTTAAGATCTTTCTTACTTTTCATAGTGTGTGAAGAAGCAAGGAATTATGAAAGTGTGTCTTAATGAGATATTTGATGATCTCAAATGCCTCTAGACTCGATCGTGCATGTTGGATTTTAGTGATCGGAGGCTGGAGAGGAGTGCCACCTTTTCAATACCAATTTATTCAGAGTGAATAAATCAATAGATAATGTGTTGTCTCCGTGTGATTAAAACAAATACCTTTTAAGAGATATCTGAGTTAGCTGGGATGGGTTGTGCATTGCATCACTGGGTCCATGATGTCTATCTTTAATATCGAGAATCATTAAAAAAATGATCTCAATAGCATATGTGTTGACCCGGTTTCTGCCTAAGGTTGTAAGGAGGGCTTCTTTCTTTACACCTTTTATCTTTACAATTCTTTTTCATTCTTCAACCCCTTCAATGCTTACCAATACGTCATAACTAGCACCTTGTTGTGATTGTTCCAGTGCTAACTTAAGTACTTGGTCGGCATTCAGCTACATTCACAATCTTTCTCCATCTTTCCTAAGGACTACTATTCCTATCTATAGAATGTCCTTGGGAAGATTCCTCCGGTTCTAGAAGAATCATTGGACTTTAACTTATCCTACCATCCTTTTGTCACCACAATCTTCATCATCGTGAAATAAATGGGTTGTGGGTAAGTATAAATCACCATGAAATCCATTTTGAAGTGCAAATCCATTTTGCTCCCCCTTAACATACGCCACGATATTCGAAAACATTTTGCACATGTCAGGATGAGCCAGCACATTAAGTAAAAACCATTTTTGATAAATCATTTCCCATATTAAATCACATTTTCTCCCTCATATTAAAAATATTAACCCAATCGATGTTTTTAATATCAATTGATTTAATATCATTTTAAGAAAATTTGGGAAGAAAAACGCAAATCCAATTATCTTCATGATTTACACAAGCTCCCCCTCAAATTAATGAGGGTGTACTTGAAACGTAAATTAAATACCTTTTAAACACAAGTGTAAGGTATTTATCACGTGCAAAGATCATATATGATAATGTATTCACAAGAGTAGCAATTTACGAGGTTGCACCTGAATGATGGAGAACATCATATGATAGAATCACATGGTTCTTGTTCATGAATGTTGGTCGCCTCGTCACGTCTAAAGTTATCTCTTGACTCCATGTGTAAGATTGATATCGTTGTCTTGACACCAATATGTGAACTTGGCACTTTCGGCGTCAAAGATTCTGAATGCTGGACAATTGCTCCCCCTCAATTGTTGACCCGTGTTCTATTGAAAGAGATGTAGTCGCCGGTTGAGTAGTCGCATCGTCGAGTATGTAGATATCAATTGTAAATTGCTACGGTTGGTGGAGGTGATAACTTCATAAAAACAAGATTTATCTTGTTTTAACAAATAAATGCACTGACACGTACATGTATTCGTGTTAGATTGTGTTATTACGTAAACACAATCCCTTACATGGTTATAAAATAAACCATGCCCGAGAAAATTAATTCCCGTTGTTGAGTCAAAGCTTTCCGGTGAAATGCTTGACTTGAATATGAAAAGCGGGTTACTATCTGAAATAATAGCAAACCATAATTGAGCATGTTTTAATACATTTGAACTTCTGCTCGAACTTTACTTACAATCCCGTGTCATTATTGAATGACATTTCTAGTATCGTAAATATTATCGATTCCAGAAGACATGCTCTTTTTATCAAAACATTTTGAACACACAATTTTGAAATATTTAGAAAAAACCTTTTGAGAAATTCTCGAAAAATTGTGTTCAAAGTTTTGAAAACCAAGTACTTGAGCTTAAGATGTTGAATATCTTATTAAACGAGCTCAAGTCCGAGAAGTTGTAAACTTCCCGTTGTTAAGGATAAGTTACCATCGGCGATAAACTTTCCTTTTAATTGAAGAACGAGTTCTAAGCTGACATTTACTTAGAAATCGTTTTCATGAGCTTGAAATTTTTTTGAATATTTTAACGTAAAGCTCATGATCGAGAAAGGTGAATTTCTCGTTATGAAGAAAAGTTATCTTATTTAAAAGATAAACTGTCCTTTATGAGCTTAAAACTTGGAATGTTTTAATACAAGCTCATGACCGAGAAAAATGAATTTCCCGTTACGAGGATAACTTATCATTAAAGATAAGCTTTCCTAAAATTGAAGTCCGAGTTACAGTCTGATATTTAACTGTAAGTCATTGTGCATGAGCTTAAAAACTTTGAATGTTTTTAATATTAGCTCATGCCCGAGAAAAATTAATTTCTCATTGTAAGGATAAGTTTATCATTGGCGATAACCTTTCCTTTCTTTGAAGTTTGGGGCATAATCTGAAATCTAAGTATACACCATTTACACGAGCTTAAAACTTTTTAATAGTTTTAAAGTAAGCTCGTGTCTAAGAAAATTTAATTTCTCGTGAATGAGGATAAGTTTATCATCGGCGATAAACTTTCCTTTCTTTGAAGATCGGGCCATTGTCTGAAATTTAACGATGAGCCATATACACGAGTTTAAAACTTTTGAATATTTTTAAAATAAGCTCGTGTCTGAGAAAATTTAATTTCTCGTTTGTGAGGATAAGTTTATCATCGGCGATAAACTTTCCTTTATTTGAAGTACAGGTCATCGTCTGAAATTTAACGATGAGCCATATACATAAGCTTAAAACCTTTGAATGGTTTTAGTGTAAGATCGTGTCCGAGAAAACACAATTTCTCGTCTTGAGGGTAAGTTATCGTTGACGAGATAAATTTCCCTTTCTTTGAAGTTCGGGTCACAGACTGTGATTTGACTGTGAGCCATATAAACTAAGTTTAACTGCGAATCCCCTGAGACACTTGTTTCTCTGATATCAGCTTCTTCAGTAACCAAACTCTGAGAGTGTCCTTAGTTGAACGGTATATAAATATCGGACCGGTTTGTTTATGTTGATCCTTGACTTTGATACCTACAATCTCAGTTGAAGTTTGTATGCTTTTATATGGGTTAGCGATATCTATCTTAGAATCCTACGGGGATTCACAATTTTCTTTTCTTGTGCCAGAGATGACTTGAGGGGATGATTCACTTGTCTTAGTTGGCGAATGTTTCCTTTTATATAAAACCTTAACTTCAGGCTTAAGTGATGTATCATCCTTTGCAATTTCCTTCCTAGTAGTCTTAGTAGAATCGGAGACTATCCTAGTTAAAGGGCACTCATTTCCTACAACAGTGAAAGTTCGACCAGTGGGGCGCCACATTTTACCAATGGGTTTGATTTTAGCTACCCACTGGGATTTAAGTCTAGCACGGGAGTTCACCTCATTAAGTAATTTCTTGACACAAGAATCATGATTGGATTTAAAGTCACATTTCCTACATGTTTTACAAGTAGCATATTTAATGTCCGAGTAAGATCTAGAATTCCTAGATGATTTATTGATGCTCCTAGGATATGAAAAGCTACGGTTAGTAGTGTTGGGTAATCTAGAAGACATCTGACTAGGTTTAAAATTCCTATCTCTTACTTGTGTCTTTTGAATAGCTTCCCTTAGACCAAAGTTATGGCGAACGTCATTTGAACTAGTTCGAGACGTGCTCTTTGGACTATGTCTAGGAAGATTAGATGCAACCATGTGATTAGGTCTTGCAAAAGCTATTTTAGTCACATTGGCCCTAATTGGTGGAGTGACTGTTCTAGAAATATGAGCCATATCAACTTGGGAGGCAAACCGCAGTCTCGAGGATTGTGGTGCTCGGATCTAAATGTAGTCGGTTGTCCACACTAGTTCCTTTGGTTTTCCTCAATTTGTTTTTCAACGCAGCTATAGCAAAGACCTTTTCCTGTACTTGAGCCTTTAAAGTCTCATTATCTTTGAGCAATTCATCTTGGGATGCCAACTTAGATTCAAGCAACTTAATTTGTTTCAAAAGATTATCCTTTTCAGCTTTAGAATCTAGAACTGTTTGATCCAATTTTCGTTCAAGAACAACGTTTGACTTTTCAAGTTTTTCAAAATATTTTTCAAATTTGTCCGTTTTCTTTGAAAATTCAATTTTGGCATCCTCATGCTCTTTAGATTGCTGAGCTAAAATCGCTTCAAGCTCTTTAATCTTGGAATCAGAATCAGTTAACGAAGCAGTCATAAAGCAATTATCATGATGTACTATAGCATTCTAAACAATCTCTCCCCCATTATGACGCACATCGGATGAATCTAAAGTGGTAAAACTATCACCCTTTTCCATCCCATGTTTATCATAATTAGGTTCGAAATGCTCAACATACGGTAGTTCATCGGCATATACATCATATACAACATTACATTGTACCATGTTTGTAGGCTCTTCGTCATAAACGGATATGGTTTCCTCATAAGAGATGTTTGTAACATTCCCCGACGTGTTGATGATATCATGCTGAACTGTTGATTCCATGTCCTTGCAATCTTTAGCAGCCTCTAATGCATCAATCATATGACCATTTTCCTCTTGCATCGTAGATTCTTGCACTCCATAATCATACGCTTGCTGAAGTCGAGATATTTCATAAATCGAAGACGAGACGGATGTCATGAGTTTCAATATTGTACCACGGAAATCTCGAAGCTCGGTATGTGTATCTCGAAGAAATGACTACAAATCACTGAACTTTCAGACTTGACGATATTGAATTGGAGGAAAGGTGTGAGTTGTGTCACAAGAGCTTTATATGCAAGTACCGATGCAGAGTGATTAAAGTCTTCATTGTGGAGTTGCTCTGCTAGTTGGTTCAAGATGATGAACATCGGTTCCAAGAATATATGACGATCTTGACCAAAGATTGTCACAAATTCGCTCCCTCCTTGAAGCCATGAAATGTTCACAAGATTAGATTGAAGTAGTCGAAATGAAGTGATGCAATTTTCTCTGACTTTATCTTGCAAATGATGCAATTCTCCCTCGTTCGATGTCGAGTTCAAAAAATCCATAGAGATTTGATGAAAAATGAAAGAAAAATTCTTGGTCTCGTCAAATAAATCTTGTCACGTCTTTTTATCTCATCACTTATATCACTATGTCACGTTTAGATCTCGACAATACGATTGATGACACGAATCGTTTAAGATAAATCTTATTCAAAATATAGCCTAAAACTTCAACCAAACTTTAACTTGTCTAAATTTAAACTAAGTCCAATAACCTAGCCGGCCCAAACTTGTCTAAACAATCTTATAAAAATTAGGAATATTATCAACTAATTTGTTCGGCCCATCACACTTGAATACCTAGATCCATTAGCTAACAACAGAGATATAAACCCATGTAACCCTAATCTTCCTCACTTGTTACCCTAATCTCTTTCTATCATATATTTCTCCGCCCCCCAAAATGCTCTCAACCATTTTTCTTCTCCCAACACACTTACCTCGAAACCTCCGTCTCCTTCTTTGACTCAATAAAAAATAGCAGTCACCAAAAATCATTAATCCAAACCCATATCTGCCAACTGATCTTATCTCAATCTGTCTAAAGAATACTATCAGTTAGACAAGATTTGAATCATCATCATAAAATGCAACGAATCCCAGCCATGAAACCTATTTATCAACAATGATCAATTTGATTCGCTGCAAGAACAAAATTGTCTTCAAGGTCATTAATAAGATCTCGGGTAGGTTACTTGTGATGGTTTAATTCGATTTTATTTTATTTAAAGCGAAGCAATGAGTCGATTATAACAATAAATTATTATCAATCCTTCATTAAATTCGTATATCAAAAGAGGGATTTCCTTCGATATAGATTTATGATGAGATTATAGTTCGTGTTTATAGATCTTAATTGATCTAGCCGTGCATGTGCAAACACTAAGTAGAAACTGAGATCTTGTAAGTCATGTGTTGATTTCAAAACTGTGTCAAGTGGTTTTCGAGTCGAGGGTGATTGAGACTGAGGCTGTTTTTGGTTTATGATGGTCTTGGTCGAGAGTGAAATCTTGAGTCGTGGTTGATTTTTTTGGTTGAGTTATGGTTGAGTTATGTGTTGAGTTTGTTTGTTGGTTGATTGGAGTCCGAGTGTGTTTGAGTCGAGACTTGGTCTTGGTCTTGTGTTGTTGGTTGGAGCTGTTATGGGAGTCGAGGGTTGACGGTTATGGTCGAGGGTGTGGTTTTTGGTTTGAGAAGAGTCTTAGAGTGTTGGGTTCGAGTCGAGTCCTTGTTAACGAGTCTAGGTGTTGCGTCTGTTAGAGTCTGATTAATAAATTGATTGCGGAATGTTTTATTTCAGGATTTTGCGATGTTTCGTTTCTTGATTCCGCAACTAAGTGTAGAATTCTGCAACTACTGTTCAAGGTCAAGATTCCGCAACCGGCGGATGGTCATGATTCTGCAACTGTTCGTTGGGCAAGATTCCGCAACCACGAAAATGGTATAAATCCGCAACTGGTTAAGTTGAAGATTCCGCAACAAAAAAATGTTATGATTTCGCAACCAAAAAATATTATGATTTCGCAATCACACAAGTATATGAATTCGCAATACCAATAGATTTGATTCCGTAATGTAGCAAAATGGTACTTTCCCAATTCTTATGGATCTAAGATTACTGGGTTCAAAGCTTCATCAAATCTCGAAAATAGAGAAACCAGAAAAAATAAATAAAAATATAACCAGATATGATTTAGTGAACACAATGATGAGACAAAAAACTTATGACTTTTTGGTCAACACTCAAAACCCAGTAAAAAAACAAAAAAAAATATACGAGATTCAAGAAAAACCTAGCTGGTTTGTTTTTGACCAGAAAAAAAGAAAAAGAAAACTACACCATGAACGTTGAGAACTGTGACCATGAAATCACGAGATTTGAGAAGATCAAACGGACAAGTACAAACACAAAACTATGTCACAAGATTGTAACAGATTGGGAACTAAAAAAGAAAAAAAATAAAAAGAGTTAAATTTATATTTTGATCACCAAATCAATAGATAAAAACGCGTAAATCCAAATATTCAACAATAGCTCTTGATACCAACTGTAGGTCCTTAGTTTCTTAGGATTGTGCAAGTGTTGGAGTTATCTAAAGATAGGGATGTATAAGGAAGAACTAGAGAGAGAAAGCTAGAGAGAGAAAGGAGAGAAGGAGAGAATGAAACATTAGATTAATGAAAAGTGTGAAATGAATAATGACCAACCCCTCCTAACATGCTAGGAGGGGTATATATATCCCACCCTACATGTGGGCTATATGGGCTATACTTTTTACATACTGGATCACGAGCCTAATACTTGAATATATCATTTGAGTGACCGGTCCTTTCTAAATACGTAAAAACATATTTCCAATAGTTTTCTTAAACTTAAACCTAGAAACTCACCAACTTTGTGTTGACACTTTAGCAATGTTTTTCTCAGGTATGCTACTCTATGGATTATGTGGAGTCTGCATTATTGTTTTGGCATGTAGAGGTCGTTCTCTCGCATCAAGTCCTCTTCACGCCATGAAATCACAACCCAAATCCAGTCTTTCGCTACAGTAAAATTTTGGGGTGTGACACAAAAACAGTCACAATTAAGCAGTTTAACTATGAATATAAGAATTTAGCATGGCAAGGCAATTGAGTGGAACAAAAATAAGAATATTGATTCCTTTTAGCTATGAAGCCTCCTCTTATGGAGTAGTTAGGCGTTGAGTCAACTAATATCAACAAAAACACCAATGATCAACCACCAGTAACCATCAAATCATCATCATCATCTAGAACTGATCACCCCTGCATCATTCTGAACATTCTACTACTTCTGGCTATGAATTGAACTGATATCTACTTGAAAAACTTCCAAAACACTCCAATAAGCTCTATTGATCAGGTTTGATCAATAGAAACTAAGTAATAACAATGTAGATATGAGAATGCAGGAATGAGAAGTGATTTGAGATGAAAAGTGAAAATTCTAGTTTCATTAATGGCAGGAGTTGGTTACAAGTTTGTTACACTACTAACTAACTAACTCAAGTGGTTTTCAATCACTTGAGCGCTAACTTAAATGCTAACTGAAATGAGAGAAAATGATTAAGTGTATGTTATTTCACATACTTGCTACAATATACAAATGAGATACAACTAAGACTATTTATAAAAGAAATCTGAAGTTAGTTGGGGATGAGTGACATGTTGGAACCAATCCTCAGCTAACACGTGTCATAAATCTGCCAATTAGATTTTGTTGATGAATAACAGATTTGGGGATTTTCTCTTGAGTGTATTTAAGTCTAATTGGATGGTTGGAACGGATTCCTCTCTTGATTTAGAGTACTTTTGATGTTGAACTCATCTTCTGAAAATCACTCTTTCTCATTCTTGATTTTGGGCGTGCTATGAAGTTTGAATGCCACGTGTTATGTTTGAATTGGATGAAATTTATTTACACGGATCGTTATCTGATTACTAATTTATGATTGGTTGAATATTGAAGTAGTAGAGTGCATTGTTTGGATTTGGTTATTTATTGTTGGCGACTGTGAGTGGCCACCTGGCCATGATGTGGCAATCCAAGTTAAAAGAATAGGCGTCGCTCATTGGTTAGTTTCTTTATACACGGATTAATAGCCATATAACTTTGAAACTTAGCAGAAATATCCCCTCTTGTTTTCAGCTTATGAAATTGAACTCCAATCTTCACCAACTTGTCAATTTTGGTCCTTTAAGCTTCAAACTTGCACAATAATGATCCTTGAACTTGTTGACTTGATAGTTGACCATGTTTGACTTTGTTCTTGACTTTCAAATATTTGCATTTTAGTCCTTCAACTTTGAAAGTTGTCAAGAAAGCTTTGACTTTGATTGCCTTTTCACTTTCCATCCTCCTTTTATCTTTTCTTCATTAATAAAGGCTTGATTCCTTTGTTTGCTTCATAATTGTATCTTTTTACTTACACAAGCACAAACAACAAACCATACCCATAATACTGATTTTATGAATCAAAATTAGGTATTTTGCTCTTAGGGTGATTTGTGATATAATTGATATGAGATTTCACTCATATCATTTACCTGCAATAGAACCGTAAAGTTAGACATGTTTACATGTATCAATTTTATATATATATATATATATATATATATATATATATATATATATATATATATATATATATATATATATATATATATATATACATATATATATATATATATATATATATATATATATATATATATATATATATATATATATATATATATATATATATATATATATATATATATATATATATATATATATATATATATATATATATATATATATATATATATATATAATTGTTGGGAATAAATGAAGCCAAGACACTTAGACGCTGACAAGAGGAAATTGGACGTTGATAGGAAGAAATCAAGCGTTGTCAGATCAAGCATTGACAAGAAGAAGTAAAGCGTTGATAAGAAGAAGTTAAACACTGATAGGATACTTAGTCTAAACGTTTTATGTTTCTAGTAAAGATATGTTCAACAATGTATTTCTTATGTTTATCTTTACCTAAAATAGTTGATACGTAGACTCTTGTACAAGGTTACTTAATCTATAAAAGGAGGCCTTTAGGTTTTAGTTCAATATATGTTTTACACTTTCATTGTACGCAAGTTCGATTAATCAATCAAAGTGAAAGTTTGGTTTATTCTGTTTGTGTGTTCTTGTTCTAAGTATTAATTCCGCATAATACTTAGATCGTTTCATATACTACAAAGTTTCTCTAAGTGTTTAACTTGATTCATTCTCGTTTACACAAGCTAAATCGATCTAAGTTTGGGATCAACAAGTGGTATCAGAGCTTGTTGAGGAACTTTGATCTAAAGTACACAAAACCCGAAAAACCTTAAATCGCCAAAAACCCTAATTTTTCAAGAAACCCTAAAAACCAGACAATATGTCTACTCCAGAGTTGACCTCCTCCTCAAGCCATAACCTAAAAATCCCCATGCTAGACCCTGACAACTTTGAGCTATGGAAGTTCAATTTTGAACAGTATCTTCAAATCCATGATCACACCCTATGGGAAATTATTGAATATGGAAACACATTCGATAAGGCTGCCAAGATTCAAGCTGCTATTACTTTAAGATCAACTCCAGGCTCAGGTGAAGTAGATCGAAAAGAACAACCTACCAATGGGAGAGCTGTCTCAACTGAGGACATTGCAAATAGAAGGAACGACATGAAAACTCTAAGTATTCTCAAACTTTCTTTGGGACCAGCCAATCAGCACAAGTATAGAGGTTTTGAATCTGTCAAAGAGCTTTGGGCAGCCCTTCAAGTCACTTATGGTGGTAATGATGATACTGCCTCAGAGAAAAAGAAGAAACTCTTGCATGAGTATGTTGTGTTCAAAGCTCTTCCCAATGAAAAGCTAAGTGGGGTGAGAAGCAGACTTCTTCACATTACAAGCAAATTGTTATTTATGGGAACAGTGCATGATGATGCTGATATCATTAGCACTTTCCTTAAAAGTCTTGGTGATGCATAGAAGATTGAAGCAAGGTTTATAATTGCTACTAATCCTCACAAAAGTTCCACTTTTGATGACGTCTAAATAAACTGAAGATTGTAGAGAATGAAATCCTTTTGGATCAAGGAAGAAAATATACCACTGGAAACATGACCTTCTTCTCACATAATGAAGGTTAATTTGATCAAAGGGATTCATACGTGCACCCCGTTACTGGATCACCTTGTGTCAACGTTGGATCAAGCTTTGTCAGCGCCCCACATTCAGACGCTGACACATACAATGTTGACTCACCAAGGATTAAGCCTGCTGGTATTGATCTAGATACAGTGTGTGCATACATTGCTTCATTGCCTAATGGTTCAGTGATTACATATGAGGACCTTGAGAAAATTAGTGATGAGCATTTGGAGGAGATGGACATAAAGTGGAACATGGCACTTGAAAGCATAAGGGCCAATAGATGGAATAGGAGATTTAGGAAGAAGATGACCTTTAATGCTAAAGACACTGCTGGGTTTGATAAATCCAAGGTTGAGTGTTACAATTGCCATAGAATGGGTCACTTTTTGAGAGAATGCAGATCTCCAAGAAGATCTGATGCTGGAAAGCCTTCAAGCTAAATCATCAAGGTTGAAGATACAAAATCTATGGTTGTTGTAACACCCCCAATTTCGGGTCATAACAGCGGAAGGGTCATTGGGTGTTACTATCATGGTTCAACCTCAATATCATAGAAAACGCCTCAAAATGAGTCGTTTTAACAAAACATACATCTATTCATTTGTTTAAAGATAAAACAGTTCGCACACGGTCCCAAATAGTTTTAAAGTTTACACAACCAACCAAACAATAAAGGTTTCTTAGAATGGACATAGTTTAGAAAAGCGGGCCAAAACGTTTTAATTGAGCAAGCTGCATGAAACCGCCTTCCTTGAGTGCCTTCTTCATGGACCTGAGATAAAACATGCTATAAATTCAACAAAAATGCTGAGTGAATCTATAGAGATTAAATTAAATAAACGAACACAAGTATTCTGAATAAACCTTCCGTGGTTGACAATCATGTGGATCAGACATAATTATCGTTGTTATTTCATAAGTCTCGTGAAATTGAACGTTAACATATATTATTTCAGCCCAACACACCTAGCCAAGTGTGTATATTTCTCTTATACAATTGCATATGATGTTTCATTACTGGTGCATCACAACACCACGCGATAGCTAGTCGCGACCGGACTGGGTGTCACCCCGATAGATCTATCCATAGTATTCGCGTTCCTTTCGATTAACAATTCACGATTCATGGGTCTTTTCAGGCTAAACAAACTTGTATAACAACTTTCATCTAAGTATACAATCGGGTCCTTTGTGTTCAATTTTAAAAGAAAGAGGGTTTACCACAACTTCTCGTTGTACCCTTCATTTATTTATAAATGCTTTTCCAATAACAAGGGTTTCCAAAACTTCTCGTTGTACCCCTTTTATTTTAATAAAACAAGCATGTTATCCCCCTCGCGGGTTTTATAAAACAAGTAAACATGTTAAAGCGAGGCTATAGACTCACCTTGGTACGATAGTAGTAACGTGACGATCGCCGACGATTTGTGATGCCCGTTAAATACGAAGACCGCAACCTACTGATACCAGGCTTTTGACACCCCGTATAAAAGATTCGTTCAAGTATGTCTAATCGAATTGATTATTGGTTTTAAGTATGACTTAGTCGATCTTTGGTGAAACAAAAATGTGTCGTTGTAGTATATTAAATGTGCAAAAACAATTAAAGTAAATGACTTAAAATTAAAAAGGCGTTAATTTAAAATGGCGTTAAAATAAATCTAAGTCTACTTAAAAGTAAAAGGTGCAAGTATTTAAAAACACAACGGAAAGTAAATTAATTAAATGACTAAAAATTAAAGCATGACGAGAATTAAAATTAGACAAGAATTAAAATGATAACTTAAAAATTAAACAAGACAAAAACATAAAACAAACACCTAATCGGAATATATTCCGATCAGACTCACCATCGGAATGAACACACACCCCCTATCGGAATGTTGATTGAAAACACCAGATCGGAATATGTCACCGTTTCAGATCGGAATAACCAAACAACCCCAGATCGGAATAATGTTCAGATCACAAAGTTTCAGATCGAAATCCTGATCGGAATGAGCTATCGGAATACAAAGGTGCAACCTGTCGGAATGTAACCTATCGGAATGTAGCCCAAATCGGAATGTTGATGGGGAAAATTGGGCAGCACTTCGTTTTAGTGAAGCCTTAAGAGCCGTCGCAATCCTGATCGCAATGTGCGATCGGAATCTTGATCGAAATAAGGGGGGTAATTCACTCTATCGCAATCCCGGATCGGAATGCAAAACCCTTGTCCAAAACTGTCACTATCGGAATGTGGTAAAGCAAGCCGTCGCAATGTGTGGAGAACCCTTACATCCGATGGATACAAATTCGTAATAAGCACACGAACTAAATAAGCTATAACTAATAAGCAGTAACAAAATAAATTCGAAATGAAATGAAAACAAGGCGAGACAAAAAGCTAAAAAGTTAAAACCTTTCAAAATTTAAAAGACGAAACTTAATGGAAATAACTTGATAAGTAAAACTTTTAAGAAAATTTTGAAAACACTTAAGCAAAATACCAAATAAGCACACAAGGTTGTCAAACTCGTGGCTTATTTCGTATGAGGACTTAAAAGGAAAAAGAAACGACAAGAATTTGAATCAAATAAGCAAATGACTAAGCAAAAACTTGCTTAATCCGAAATTGTAACCGAATCAAAAAGAAGAAGAGTAGAATGAGATTGATAAAAAGAACTTGATCAAAGATGAATAAAGATTAAAGCAACAAAATTTAAAGAACACAAATTAAAAACACTTACTTGGAAATTAAAAGGATAATTAAAGTGCAAGACAAGTATTTAAAATGACATGTATTTAAATGGCATGAAAAGTAAATGACAAGATATGAAAATGGTGGAAGACTAATTGTCACCTTAGCCAACAACGAAAAAATGAAACTAGATGATCCTATTTATAGTGAATTAGGGAGATGGTTAGAGGAAGCTTCCTCCCCTCCTTCCTTTCTTCTTAACTGCACCATTAAGTCCTTCCCTTCTTAATCTTTTGTTAATCTTGGACTTTAATGACTTATGGCTCGGGATTTCTTTAAACTCGTCTTTTAATTCTTCAATAAATAAGACTCGAGTTCTTCGGCTTTTAGTAAACTTCCTTCTTTTGACTTTTTCTTTGATAAATCTTCAGAATTGGTCTTGGACTTCCGTTCTTTTTGCACTCTTGACTTCTTGACTTCGTCTTTCATCTTTTTCTTCAACAAAAGCCCGTAAATGCCCGTGTTTTCTCCACTTTTCACCTTTTCGTCCTAAATCACAACAAAAACACAAACCACGCATAATTCCGACATAAATGACATAAAATACATGTTTTGGTCCGGTTATTATTGTAATTAAGTGGTAAAAAGGATGGGTGTTTACACACCTATCGAATCCCCTACACTTGACCATTGCAATGTCCTCATGCAATGCATTAGTTACAAAGCACGTTTACATTTTTCATCATAATCAATCCACCTTGGCCTTTATTAAAGAGATAGAAAACTATAAACATTCAAAGTAAAGAAAACATACCTTGGGTTTTGGAAATGTCATGAATAATCATCATCCTCAAGTTTTCGCTTTCTCCAAACCAAGCTTAAAAACGAGATCATTGTTATTATAAGTTAGTAAACTAACACGAACTCATGTGGGCCATTTATTCACTTAGACTCCCTTATTCCTAGGGGTATCTCTTATATTTTATTGTTTGTCTTGAATGATCACGAGGATGCATTTTTGACTTATTTCGATAGTTATTTAGGCCGAAAATAAAGTGAACGATTTAATCAATAGTTAACTACATGACAAAATCTTTTAAAACTGCTTCTCGGGACCTCATAAAGTTCATATCTTGGCATAACTCGCTTCGCGATTTGAGACCTTTCTCGGACCGATATTTGGCAGCGACTTCATACTTCAAACCTTGAGAGACGTTCATGAAATTATGGTCTTCTCTTCATATAGGAATTTCTTCACTTGAAGTTTTGAGAGATTCATACTTGGACCACGACTTCTTCATTTTTCTCCAATCTTTACTTTGGACTTTGATATACAACGTCCGCCTCCTTTTATGACTTGGATCTATTTATCCTCATACCTTGCTTGGGTCTTTTCGGATACACTTCTCCATGACTTTTGGGGAGTATTTGCTTTTCGTCGTGTGTCTCGATCCTTCATATTGATTTTCGATAAATGATTCTTCACATCACTTGGGGTCTTTAGCAACAAAATGTAGCCCTCATGCCTTGTTAGGACCTTTTTGGACTCGCCAATCTTCGCATCTCGCTTCAATAAGTTATGACTTGGCTATGAACTCTAATCCATACCGAGCAACTTTTAAACGATCTTGGGCTAGAAGCTAAGTAACTTTTCAAATCGTACAACCTTATTTATTGCAGATAAATTTATTAGCAGGCGATGGGAGAATAGGCTTATAATTAACTCACATAAATTCACGAAATAATACCAAACTTATAATTGGCTCTATCATCTCTCGTTCTCCACAGTTTAAAATCTCAAGGAATGAGACTCGTGGATGCTTAGCCTATTAAATCAAAGTTTTGGGTTTTCGAGTCGCCTATAGGATCTTGCAAATTCTTAGACTCTTTCAAGTTTAGAAATCGCGTTTTAAAGTTCCCTTGATAAACGACTCTCTAGGATCAATTATAGGAACTTGCGAAAAGTTCTTGTTCTTAACCCGTGAGAGTTAAGACTTTCGCGTTTTATAGCTCCCTATATAAAAGCCTAGCAAAACTTGACTTAAACATGTTAAGGATACTAGCTAGAGTAACTTAGACAAGTAAACTCGGGTTGAGTCAAAAGATTCACAACGTTTGAAATTTAAAACCACTTTATTCAAAACTTATTTTAGCAAAGAAAGAAAATAACTATACAAAGGGAAAAACTAATAGGCCAAAATAGATCAAAAATTTTGAAAAATGTCGAAAAATTGATTTTCTGGTTAAAATGAGGACAAATACAAGGAAAAGGCCACTTAACTTCGATAGAAGTCCCCCCTACACTTAAGATAAATATTGTCCTCAATGTTTAAGCATATAGGAGTAAACTCCCCTACACTTAGGACATTGTTCACTTTGTTTAAATCTTGCTAAGGAAAAGACGACTAAAGAGATTCCTATTTTAATATTGGGAAAATATAAAATAGTGAATCGAAAAGAGTTTAGGATAGAACCGGGAAGAAGGGAACACGGAATCACGGTTCGTCAAAAGTCATCAAGAGTGTGTCTTTGAAGCTCTAATCCCTGCATATGATAAGAAAGAAAGAAAGAAACACCAACGGGGCTCCCCCTACACTTATGGTGAAAACAGATAAAGATAGATAATCGGGTTGCCTCCCGAAGAGCGCTTGTTTTTTGATTACCGAGTCGTGATCCTGACTCGACCTTGATCATCATAGGAAGAAGCATGAAACATATCCACCAGGATCAAAGACATAGTTTTCGTCCATCAAATAGCACAAGCTTAAGGCGAACAAGGCAAGCCAAAGAAGAGTAGGCAAGGTTCCCTTAAGCAGTGATGGAGCACGGTGGAAGCAAGGGTGAAGTGGTGCAAGCAGATTTCCATAAGTTCCAAGGATATTTCCTTTTATTTCATCAGGTGGATACTGAGATGGCTGCAGAATATCGATACCGGGATCGAACACCTTTTCCTTTAAGGGAAAATAACACTCAGGCTCAGCAGAGTGTGAAGAAGATCCGCAAAGAAGTACAACCTCGTCCTCAGAAGAGAGACAAAGAGGTGTTAAATCATACGTGCTGCGGATATTGGTGTCGACCGGTTTCTTCTCCTTAGAAAGAATGTTCTTCAAATCCAAAGTAGGATCAAGACGATAACCTTCAAAGTCCAAAGGAGGTGCATCACTCTCATGAGGGAAGTAAGTGTTGAGAAACGTAGAGAAGTCTTCCTCAAATGAGTAATCGTCCAAAGTAGGATCGAGTGATGGCGGAGGATCTTCATCATGTGAAGAATCACTCGAAAGAGTATCGGCCTCATTAAAATCATCATATGTGGGCAGATCGGGATACTCAGAAGTAAGGTCATCATAATCATCCGTATTTGAGCTAGACTCATCATCATAAGCATCAAAGACCGGTAGAGAATCATAAATAGGAGAGGCGTCTAAATTAGAGCGAGAATCATGCACATCATCTTGAAAAAGTGGGTTATCATTGCAAGACTCGAATAGAGGATTGTTGTAGATGACAAAATCATCAAGCGCTTTAATCATATTCACTGATTCTCGACCTCCAAAGGATTTGCTTGTAAGCTTTCCCATTTTAAAAACTTGTGAATCATCCCCGACTCTTAAGATTAACTCACCTTCGGCCACATCCACTAAAGCTCGTCCGATTCTCAAGAATGGTCGACCAAGTATTAAAGGAATACGAGGGTCCATTTCATAATCAACAACGACAAAATCGACCGGGAAAGTAAATGTGCCAACTTTTATGAACACGTCTTCGGCTATACCAACGGGGTAAGCGAGAGTGCGATTAGAAAGTTCAAGAGTCATCTTTGTTGGAGTGAGGTCGGGTAATGATAGTGTTTTCCAAACACTCAATGGCATCAAATTAATACTAGCCCCGAGATCAGCAAGGGCAGTAAATTCTTCAGTTTTGTTGAAAACGCAAGGCAACATAAAACGACCGGGATCTCCAAGCTTTTCCGGAAGTTCTTTAAGAATAACTGCAGAGCAGTTTTCATTTAAGAGTGTGTTGGCGAGCTCTATCAGCTTCTCCTTCTTGTTAAGCAATTCCTTAAATGCTTTAACAAATTTGGGCATGTGGACAAGTGCTTCAAGAAAGCTAATGTTGAAGTTCATTTGAGAGATCATCTTCACATAGCGTGTCACTTCAGAGTCATCCTTGGTTAGCATCTTGGTCTTGCCTAAACAAGAAGGATAAGGTATATTGGGTTTGGGTGGTGAAGGTGCAGGTGTAGCAGGTAGAGGTTGAGATGTTGAAGGGTCCTTCCTAGAGACATCGTCATGACGAGGCGGAGACGGTAATGGTGCACTAATACTAGGTGTAGGAGGATTAGGGATAAATGGTGGTGGAGGAGGTGTAGATGATGGGGGTGGGATAGGTGGATCGACAATGGTAATTCCACTACGAGTAGTAATAGCACTCACATTTGCTCGCGGATTGGTGAAAGTATTTGAAGGTAGAGAACTCGAAGAAGAAGGTTGAGCTGCGGGCAAGAAACTAGCAAGCATATTCTTTAGATCATTGGTTTGATTGCTGAAGGAAGATTGAATATTATCTCGAAGCTCGGATCTTATCTCATTTCCTTGCTTGGTGATATCTCCTTTCAAATTGATAATTTGGCTCTGCAGATTCTTGATTTGCTCACCGTGGGTTTTCATTATGGCTTCAACATCCGGATTACTGGGTGGGGTTTGTTGAGCAGGTGGGTGATAAGGATTAGAAGCTCTTGGTGGGATTTGGTTGCTTCTATTGTAGTTGTTGGCGGGGTTTTGGTTTTGAGGAGAAAAACCGGGTGAAAGGTAGTTGTTTGACCGGTAACTCAGCAGATTTCTATCCCCTTGTTGTCGAGCTTGGTAATTTTCCGGTGAATAATTACCTGATAGGTGTGAAAACACCCATCCTTTTACCACTTATTTCTTACTAAAACAAGACCAAAACGCGTGTTTAATATCATTTGTTTGGAATTATGCGTGGTTTTTGTGTTTAATATGTTTTCAGAGCTAACCGGATGAATATTGAAGAAAACATGGGATTGCACGGGTTTTATCAAGGAAAAAGATTAAAAACAAAGTCTATTGTCCAAGAGATGCTAAAGATTTGTAGTCAATGGGCCTATTTGAAGATTTATCGAAGAAAAGGACCAAAGATGGAAAATTTACATATGTCGAAGAAACTCAAGTCTATTAAACGAAGAAATTAAAAGACGAGTTGAATTTAATCGTCGACAAATCCCGAATCAGAATCGAAAACGTCAACTTTTCTGAAAAGACGAGAAGACAAGAAGATAGGGAGAAAAAACCCACTCACCAACCAAAAGGGAGACCTATATAAAGATTTCCCTTCACACTTTTCATTCAGTTTTTCTTTTCCTCCTTTTTTTCTCTCTTTCTGTTCGTAGGCATCACCAACACCATTAGGGTGTTTGGTGATTTTGATTTTCTTTTTGTTCTAAGATCTTGTAAGTTAAATCCTTCATTTTGTTTACTGAATCTTAATCATCAATACTACTTATATTTAATCTTTTCATTAATCTTGTTCATCGTCATCTTTTTATTCAAAGTTCTAAGGTTCTTATTAATTTGATTTTGATCTTCAAAAGTTGTTGATTTTATTTTTTTATGATTGGGATTTGATCCTTATGGTTAATAGATGATTTGTGGTTAATTCGGTTAAACCTTTTTGTTTACTTGGTTTGATTTTTATCAAATTCGTGTTCCCCTGTTCTTACGTTTGCTGTTACTGTTCTTCATCCCAGACATTCTGAATAGTCAATTAGCTTTGTCCCTTATTCGGAATATTCATATATTCCGAATAGCCTACTTTCTTTTTCCTTTATTCGGAATTTTTCTTATTATTCTGGATTGTCAGTTTATTCCGAGTAGGGTTAAACATTCCGCATAGCTTGGTTTTTCTGCATGGTTTCCATTATTCCGAGTAGTCTTGATTTTTCCGCATAGAATGATTTATTCCGAATAGCCCAAGATTCCGAGTAGCCTTTTTATTCAGCATAGAGATTATTCCGAATGGCAATGTTATTCCGCATAATCCAATATTCCGAATAGCCTATATTTTCCGCATAGAGTGAATTGTTCCGCATGGCAAGTTTATTCCGGGTAGCATAATATTCCGAATAGAGCAAGTTTTTCAGTAAGGTTCTTTCACAGCTTTACCATTTAATTGCTTAATTTTAATTCAAGTTTTATTAATTAACTTTTACTGGTTTTAATCTTTATTTACTTCATTTATTTAGAATAGAAAACCAAAACCACTATTTGTCACCAAGAACAAATCATTCCACTTTGAGCTGTGATCAATTCGAGGAGATACCGAGAACTTAATTAGAACCCATACAAAAAGCCTGTATCAAATGGCGCCGCTGCCGGCTCTTCTCGTTAAGATCAACAGTTTTTTGTGAGAACTTGGATTTTGGGATCCGTTCCCCGTGAACGTTACTTTTTCATAAAAATTTTCAAAAACACAAAAAAATATAAAATTTTCAAAAATCCTAAAAATTAAAAAACATAAAAACCAAAAATATTTTTGCTTTGTTTTTGCCTTGTTAGTTCTTTTGCAGGTGCATGCGTACACGATCAACGTCTTATCAAGAGCCCGAGCCTCTCGAATACTTAGACATGGCCGGTGTACAAAACAACAACAATAACCCACCTCAAAACAATAATAATAACAATAACAATCCACCTTTCAACAACAATAATAACAACAACAATGAGCCTCTACCGGATAATCGCCCGATGATTGAACTTCTGTAAGCACATGTAGATGGTAACGATGATCCAATTGTTATACCCGCGATTGCAGCCAACAACTTCGAGCTCAAATCCGGCTTTATCCAGATGGTCTCTGCTCAACCATTCTTGGGGCGTACCATTGATGATCCACATGACCACATCAAGAGATTCCTGCAACTCACGAATACGGTCAAATTCAATGGTGTTCCACAAGAGGTAATCCGTTTACAACTTTTTCCCTTTTCTTTAGAGGGACAAGCCCGGCATTGGCTTGCTAAAGAACCGCCACAGAGTATTCTTACGTGGACGGATTTGGAGACCAAGTTTATCAACTACTTTTTCCCACCCTCTCGTACTACCGCTTTGCGGAATGAAATTATCAATTTTGAACAAAAGTACGATGAGTCGTTTAGTGAATCTTAGGACCGTTTCAAAGACCTTTTGAGAAAATGCCCACAACATGGTTTTACCAAAGTACACCAAGTTAACACTTTTTATAATGGTTTAAGCATGAATGACCAAGATTCACTAAACAGTGCCTCGGGGGGTAATCTTTTGGCTAAGACTTTCAATGTTGCTTGGGATATCATTGAGAATAAGTCTCGTGTGCAAACCAAGAGTGTTCGGACCAATGTCGCTAGTACTAGTACTAGTGCAGCGACAAGCGAATTGACAAAATCACTGCGCTTCTTGAATCGCTTGCTACCCAAACCGCCAGCAACACCAACAGCATCAATGCTAAAAACGCTCAAGTAAATGCTGTTAGCCAACCATGTGAGATATGCGGGGGTCCTCACTCTTACACCACTTGTACTGCCACCCAAGACTACCCTTCTGAGAATGTGAATGCAGCATACGGTACCTATCCTCCGGCCGCTTATCAAGCTCGTCCTCAAGGTGACCGCAACCTGCTTAGCTACCGCTCCAACAACTATCTCTCACCACCCGGTTTTACTCCTAACAGCCCAAACCAACAACAAAACCTCAACCGCCCTGCTCAACAACAACAACCATCTCGTGGACCATACATACCACCTCACAAACAACAACATCCACCTCAAAGAAACAACCAAGTTTACCAGCAACCTGCTTATCAACCACCCGCATACAATGCTCCTCCCAACCAACCCACCGCTTTACACAAAGAAGTGGAAACCTACATGAGGACTAACGATGTGATCGTGGGAAATCTTCAGCGGGAAGTGCTCAACTTGAAAGCAGACCTTGTGAAACAAGGGAACGATCTGAGAGCTGATATGAGAAACACTTTGGATAGTCAAACGAATGACTTAAAGAATATGATGGCTAGTTTCTTCCAAGGTAATCAACCCTCTTCTTCGGGTAATCTTCCGAGTAACACTGTTGCAAATCCAAGAGGGGAGATGAAAGCAATCACCACTCGCAGTGGCAAAGGTACCAAGGAACCCGAGCTTCCTATACCTCCACCAGTGATTGTGACTACGGAAAATGAGTCACCTGCTCCTATTCCTCATCCTTCTACTTCCCCAATTTCTCCACCTCCTTCACCTTCTACCCCCATTTCCCCACCACCCGTGGTTGTGAGTGATCCTATTCCCCTAAAGCCTTCTTCTTCATCCAATATACCTTATCCTTCAAGGTTGAGGAAAGAGAAGCAAAAGAGCAAGGATGATATTCAAGTTTCAAACTTTCTCAAAATGTTTAAACAATTGAATTTTAACATCTCCTTTGCCGAGGCTCTCGCTCACATGCCCAAATACACGAAAATGTTTAAAGATCTTCTAAGTGACAAGAAGAAGCTTCTTGACATTGCTCAGACCCAACTTAATGAGAATTGCTCTGCTGTTCTCTTAAGGAAATTGCCCACCAAACTTGGTGATCCTGGTCGCTTCTTAATTCCTTGCAACTTCCTGGGAGTAGAGAATTGCATGGCCCTAGCCGATCTAGGTGCCAGTATTAATTTAATGCCTCTTAGCGTTTGGAAGCAATTATCTCTCCCTGAGCTAGTCCCCACCAAAATGACTTTGGAATTAGCTAACCGTACGGTTTCTTATCCAGTGGGGATAGCCGAAGACGTCTTTGTTGGAGTCGACAAATTCACCTTTCCTGTCGATTTCGTCGTCGTCGACTATGACATGGACCCTCGTGTGCCATTAATTGTTGGTCGTCCATTCCTGAGGACCGGTCGCACTCTCATCGATGTCGAAGCTGGTGAGCTTATCATGAGAGTGGGTGACGATAAAATTGTTTTCAACATGGGAAAGTTGTCTAAACAGCCTTATTCCAACGAGAGTGTTAATTGTATTGACGTTCTTGATGAGGCTTGTGAAGAACACTTCAAAGATGCTTGTAAAAGTATTCCTACCTCTCTTCCCAATGTTGAGACCGTTGCCTTAATTGCTCCAGCATTGACTCCTTTTGGAGAAAGTGACTTGGATGATTTCGAAGCTAGCTTGGGTCCTCTCGATATTAAGTATGATAATTCGTCCACCGATTGGGATGAAGACATTCATACTATTGAGAGACTTCTCAATGAAGACCCGGTTGCTTCTCCTTCTCCTACAGAGGTGACTAATGATGATCCATCGTTAGTTTCACCATCTATTAAGGATCCTCCTACTCTCGAGCTTAAGGACCTACCGCCTCATCTTGAGTACGTTTTCCTTGAAGACAACGAAAAGTTACCGGTCATCATCGCGAAGGACCTGAAAGAAGAAGAAAAAGCCCGACTTATCGCCGTGTTGAAGAAGCATAAAAGAGTTATCGCTTGGAAAATCTCCGACATTTGCGGAATTGATCCTCACTTCTGCACACACAAAATTCTCATGGAGGACGACTTTAAGCCCACTATTAAAAGCCAACGAAGGGTGAATCCAAAAATCCATGAAGTCATCAAAAAAGAGGTTATCAAACTTCTTGATGCGGGTATGATTTACCCTATTTCGGATTCACCATGGGTTAGTCCAGTCCATTGTGTGCCTAAGAAAGGCGGAATCACCGTTGTGCCCAACGCAAACAACGACTTGATTCCTACCCGTCTCGTTACTGGGTGGAGAGTTTGTATAGACTACCGCAAACTCAATGATGCCACAAGAAAGGATCATTTACCTCTACCTTTTATGGACCAAATGCTTGAACGTTTAGCGGGTAATGAATATTACTGCTTTCTTGATGGTTTCTCAGGTTATTTCCAAATACCCATCGATCCCCAAGATCAAGAGAAGACAACATTCACTTGTCCCTATGGCACATTTGCTTACAAAAGAATGCCTTTTGGCTTATGCAATGCCCCCGGGACTTTCCAACGGTGCATGTTGGCTATCTTCCATGACATGGTTGAGCAAACCATGGAAGTCTTCATGGATGATTTCTCAGTCTTTGGGGATTCCTTCTCTTCTTGCCTTGCCAATTTGGAACGTATGCTTAAACGGTGCGAAGACACTCGCCTTGTTCTGAATTGGGAAAAATGCCATTTTATGGTAAAATAAGGCATTGTGCTAGGACACAAAATCTCTAAAGCCGGTCTTGAAGTCGACCGTGCTAAAGTTGATGTCATAGCCAAATTACCTCCACCTTCAACCGTGAAGGGTGTGAGAAGTTTTCTGGGTCATGCGGGCTTCTATCGTCGATTCATTCAGGATTTCTCTAAAATCGCCCGCCCGATGACCCACCTCTTGGAAAAAGATACTCCTTTTATCTTTTCTAAAGAGTGTATCGAAGCCTTCAATCTTCTTAAGGATAAGCTAACTAAGGCACCGGTCTTGGTTACCCCTAATTGGGAGCTGCCTTTTGAGTTGATGTGCGATGCTAGCAACTTTGCTATTGGTGCGGTTTTGGGACAACGAATAAACAAACATTTCCAACCAATCCACTATGCTAGCAAAACAATGACGGGGGCTCAATTGCATTATACGACAACCGAAAAATAGCTTTTAGCTGTTGTCTATGCTTTTGAAAAATTCCGCCCCTATCTTGTTTTATCCACCACAATCGTATACACGGACCATTCCGCGTTGAAGTACTTGATGACTAAACACGACTCTAAGCCAAGACTTCTTCGCTGGGTTTTACTCCTTCAAGAATTCAACATTGAAATTCGTGACAAGAAGGGTGCTGAAAACCTAGCCGCGGATCATCTGAGCAGACTCGATGATCCATATCAAGGGGATCATCCGAACACAGAGATCAATGACTCTTTCCCCCTTGAGACCTTAATGTCTATAAATCTCAATCTTAATGGCACCCCGTGGTTTGCCGATATTGCAAACTACTTAGCGGGTGGTGTTCTCATCCAAGGGTTAACATCCCAACAAAAGAAGAAGTTTTTGAACGATGTAAAGACTTACTTTTGGGATGACCCTTTTCTATTCAAACAATGCACTGACTTGATTATTCGCCGATGTGTTGATGGACCGGCAGCTTTTGACATTCTCAAGGCTTGCCACAAAGGACCCACCGGTGGTCACTTTGGTCCCAACTACACCGCCAAAAAAGTGTTTGATTCGGGATTCTATTGGCCCACCATTTACCGTGATGCTCACGAGATGGTTAAACATTGTGATGCTTGCCAAAAACAAGGCAAGATCACACATAAAGATGAGATGCCTCAAAATTTCATACAAGAATGAGAAATCTTTGATGTATGGGGCATCGACTTTATGGGGCCATTCCCTTCTTCTAAAGGCAACAAATACATCCTTGTCGCTGTTGACTACGTTTCCAAATGGGTTGAAGCCAAGGCTTTACCCACTAACGACGCGAGGGTGGTTTGTAATTTCTTGAAACAACTGTTTGCTCGATTCGGTGTTCCTCGTGCTATTATCAGTGACCGCGGGACTCATTTTTGCAACGATCAATTTGCAAGAGTCATGGCTAAGTATGGTGTCAATCACCGTCTTTCCACCGCTTATCATCCTCAAACCAACGGTCAAGCCGAGATATCCAACCGGGGATTGAAGAGAATTTTGGAACGTACTATGGGAGAGCATCGCACCGCGTGGGCCGATAAGTTAGATGATGCTCTGTGGGCTTTCTGTACTGCTTACAAGACCCCGATCGGCTGTACGCCTTATCGTCTTGTGTACGGGAAAGCTTGCCACCTCCCTATCGAGCTGGAACATAAGGCATACTGGGCCTTGAAGTGGGCTAACTTCGACATCAACAAAGCCGGTGATTTTCGCAAGATTCAACTCAACGAGCTACAAGAATTGAGGAATCAAGCTTACGAGAACTCATTGATCTACAAGGAGAAGACCAAGATTATCCATGATGCTAAAATCAAGAACCGAGAGTTCCACGTTGGTGATCAAGTCTTACTCTTTAACTCTCGGTTGAAGATCTTCTCAGGCAAGTTGAAGAGCCGCTGGTCTGGTCCATTCACCATCGCTAATGTCTTTCCCTATGGCACCATTGAGCTTTCTCAGCCAAATGGGCCCAACTTCAAGGTGAATGGCCAGCGTTTGAAATTGTACTTTGGTGAGGACATCTCTCACGAGATGATTCCATCCCTCACCACGTTTCCCATTAACTAATTTTGGGTCGAGTTAGGCTCGTGACTCGGTTATCAAAAACAAGCGCTCCTCGGGAGGCAGCCCGAGTATCTATCCCTTTTCGTTTTAACCTCCTAAGTGTAGGGGGGCCTATATAGGTGTTTGTCTTTGTGTGGTGATGTGATTACAGGGATGAATGCACTTTTGGAACCTTTGAAGAACCGTGCTCCCGTGTTATCCGAAATCCGGTTCTATCTCTCCACTATCGTGATTCAATTTTCTTCATATTCACATTTGAAATTGATCACGTTAGTCGTCTCTTCCTTAGCTTGATTTAACCAACGTGCACGATGTCATAAGTGTAGGGGAGATTTTTCCCACATGCTTCAACATTGAGGACAATGTTTATCTTAAGTGTAGGGGGGACTTCTATCGAAGTTTTAAGTGGACTTTTCCATGAAAATGCCTTCATTTAACCGGAAAATCATCTTTTTCAACATTTTTCAAATTTTTTATTAACTTTGGCCATTTAGTCGTAATTTTAAAATTTTTCTCGCTGCTTTCATATGTACATATCCCGCAATAAAGTCAAAAATATTAATAAAGTGGTGTAGCTAGTTTTGAAATCTTTGACATATTAGGCCCGTTGCGATTATTTTGACTCGACCCGAATAGACTTATTCAAGTTTATTCTAGCTAGTATCATTAACCATGTAGACCTTAGTTGGTTTATTAGGCTAAGTATCCACGAGTCTCATTACTTGAGATTTTAAATTGTGGAGGACGAGAAATGATAGAGTCAATTATAAGTCAGTATTCTTGCACAAGCTCACTTGGTGTAATTATTTCCTTATTCTCCCATCACTTGCTAATAATTTATCTGCAATAAGTAAGGTCGTACGATTTGAAAAGTTAATTAGCTTCTAGCCCAAGATCGTTTAAAAGTTGCTCGGTAATGATAAGAGTTCATAGCCAAGGCATAACTTATGAAGCGGGGCGCAAAGATTGGCGAGTCCGAAAAGGCCCTAACAAGGCATGAGGATTCCATTTTATTGCTGAAGATCCAAAGTGATGTGAAAAGCATTATTCTGATAATCAATATGAAGGATCAAGACTCACGACGAAAAGCAATCAACTCCCATAAAGATCATGGAGAAGTCTATCCGAAAAGACCCTAACAAGGTATGAGGATAAATAGATCCAAGTCCGAAAAGGAGGCGGATCGTTGTATCTCAAAATCCTAATTAGAGATTGAAGAAATAATCATGAAGTCGTGGTTAACAAAGTTGGAGTACCCCTCAAAAGTCTCCAAGTGAAGAAACTCTATTAACGATGAGAAGACCATTATCTCAAGAACGTCTCTCAAGATATGAAGTATGAAGTACATGCCAAATATCGGCCCGAGAAAGGTCTCAAATCGTGAACCAAGTTATGCCAAGATATGAACTTTTTGATATCCCGAGAAGCAGTTTTAAGAGATTTTGTCCTTTAGGTAACTATTGATCAAATCGTCCTACTTTGCTTTCAGCCTAAATAAACTATCGAAATAAGTCCAAAAATGTATCTTCATGATCATTCTAAGACAAAAATAAAATATAAGAGATACACCTAGGAATAAGGGAGTTTAAGCATTTAATTAAGCCATGTGTGTAAGTGTTTGAATTGCTAACTTATAATAACAATGATCTCGTTTTTAAGCTTAGTTTGGGGAACGTGAAACTTGAGGGTGATAAATCTTCGCAGCACCGAAGCCCTAATGTAAGTCCTTGATCTCTCTGCAAGTTATTTCCATACAGCTATTTTCAAGTGAAAATGGTTTCTATCCTTTATCTCCTTTAAAGTTTTTAATTTCTCTTAGTATTTAAATTTTTGTTTAGTAGCATGTTAATAAGGCCAAGGTTGATTGATTATGAGAAAAGTGTAAATTTGCTTTATTACTAAGCATTGCATGAGGGCATGGCAATGGTTAAGTGTAGGGGATTTGATAGGTGTGAAAACACCCATCCTTTTACCACTTATTTCTTACTAAAACAAGACCAAAACGCGTGTTTAATATCATTTTTTTGGAATTATGCGTGGTTTTTGTGTTTAATGTGTTTTCAGAGCTAACCGGATGAATATTGAAGAAAACATGGGATTGCACGGGTTTTATCAAGGAAAAAGATTAAAAACGAAGTCTATTGTCCAAGAGATGCTAAAGATTTGAAGTCAATGGGCCTATTTGAAGATTTATTGAAGAAAAGGACCAAAGATGGAAGATTTATATATGTCGAAGAAACTCAAGTCTATTAAACGAAGAAATTAAAAGACGAGTTGAATTTAATCGTCGACAAATCCCGAATCAGAATCGAAAATGTCAACTTTTCTGAAAAGACGAGAAGACAAGAAGATAGGGAGAAAAAACCCACTCACCAACCAAAAGGAAGACCTATATAAAGATTTCCCTTCACACTTTTCATTCAGTTTTTATTTTCCTCCTTTTTTCTCTCTTTCTGTTCGTAGGCATCACCAACACCATTAGGGTGTTTGGTGATTTTGATTTTCTTTTTGTTCTAAGATCTTTTAAGTTTAATCCTTCATTTTGTTTACTGAATCTTAATCATCAATACTAGTTGTATTTAATCTTTTCATTAATCTTGTTCATCGTCATCTTTTTATTCAAAGTTCTAAGGTTCTTATTAATTTGATTTTGATCTTCAAAAGTTGTTGATTTTGTGTTTTTATGATTGGGATTTGATCCTTATGGTTAATAGATGATTTGTGGTTAATTCGGTTAAACCTTTTTGTTTACTTGGTTTGATTTTTATCAAATTTGTGTTCCCCTGTTCTTACGTTTGCTGTTACTGTTCTTCATCCCAGACATTCCGAATAGTCAGTTAGCTTTGTCCCTTATTCGGAATATTCATATATTCCGAATAGCCTACTTTCTTTTTCCTTTATTCGGAATTTTTCTTATTATTCCGGATTGTCAGTTTATTCCGAATAGGGTTAAACATTCCGCATAGCTTGATTTTTCCGCATGGTTTCCATTATTCCGAGTAGTCTTGATTTTTCCGCATAGAATGATTTATTCCGAATAGCCCAAGATTCCGAGTAGCCTTTTTATTCAGCATAGAGATTATTCCGAATGGCAATGTTATTCCGCATAATCCAATATTCCGAATAGCCTATATTTTCCGCATAGAGTGAATTGTTCCGCATGGCAAGTTTATTCCGGGTAGCATAATATTCCGAATAGAGCAAGTTTTTCAGTAAGGTTCTTTCACAGCTTTACCATTTAATTGCTTAATTTTAATTCAAGTTTTATTAATTAACTTTTACTGGTTTTAATCTTTATTTACTTCATTTATTTAGAATAGAAAACCAAAACCACTATTTGTCACCAAGAACAAATCATTCCACTTTGAGCTGTGATCAATTCGAGGAGATACCGAGAACTTAATTAGAACCCATACAAAAAGCCTGTATCATTACCATAAGCTGCATACACATTTTCCGGATTTACTTGTGTAGAAGGACAATCGGTGTATGAGTGAGGACCGCCGCATGTTTCGTAAGGATTGGCAACCGCTTTAACTTGTTGTTGTTGTTGGTTTGAAGCGAGAAGCGTGATACTTTTGCTCATTTCAGTCATCATGCGGGTGAGTTCGGTCATCTCAGGGTTTGCTGAGGTGGAATAAACATTGACTCTCGGGTTGTTCCTTGAAGAAGCAGAGGAATCCCAGTTTTTGTGGTGAGTAGTCATGTTCTCAATTAACTCTCTACACTCCTCGGGTCTCCTTTTCATGAATGTGCCACCGGCGGCTGCATTAATCGTATCACGATCTCGAAAAGTCAATCCGTTGTAGAAAGTATCAATCAATGTGACAGGGAGCATGTTGTGGTTTGGACAACGATCAATCAAGACATTATATCTTTCCCAAGCATCAAAAAGAGACTCATCAGGGTCTTGCATGAAACCGCTGATTTGATTGCGAAGGCTTGTGACCATGGATGGTGGAAAGTAGCGCGACAAAAAGCGTTGAGTCATGTCATCCAAAGTGTGAATAGAATTCTTCGGGAGACGATCAAACCATTTCTCGGCATGATGCGATAAAGTATGTGGGAAGAGTTGTAGGCGAAGAACATCCATTGTGGCACCAGGCAACTTCATGCTTTGGGTGATTGTAATGAACTGGCCGAGGTGTTTGTTGGCATCATCATCAGGCATTCCTCTAAAAGGATTTGTTTGCACTTGCTGAATCATGTGGTGCTTCAACGAAAACTCAGGAGCGTTGATTTGCATCGGCGCAATCGGTCCTCCTCGTCCAAACATGGTAGGTTGACAAAGCTCCTCCATGGTCCGAAGATCGGGCTGTGGAAGAACATTGTTGTTATTGTTGAGGTGCGGTGGATGATTATTGTTGTTAACACCTGACATACTTAAATCTTCTTGAGTCTCGGGCTCTTGATAATTAGAAGATCTAGTACGCATACACCTACAAAGACAAAAGAAAACAATACCAAACACAAAAACAATATATTTACACAAATAAAGATAAAACCTTTTTGGATTTTTTGAAATTTTTAATTTTATGGATTTTTATCAATTTTTAATTTTTATTTTTTTTGAATTTTTTATGCAAGAAAAATAACGCTCACGAATGAACGGATCCCAAAAAGCAACGCGTCTCTCACAGAAAACCGTTAATCTTTACGAAAAGAGCCGGCAGCAGCGCCATTTAATACCAAGCTTTTGACACCCCGTATAAAAGATTCGTTCAAGTATGTCTAATCGAATTGATTATTGGTTTTAAGTATGACTTAGTCGATCTTTGGTGAAACAAAAATGTGTCGTTGTAGTATATTAAATGTGCAAAAACAATTAAAGTAAATGACTTAAAATTAAAAAGGCGTTAATTTAAAATGGCGTTAAAATAAATCTAAGTCTACTTAAAAGTAAAAGGTGCAAGTATTTAAAAACACGACAGAAAGTAAATTAATTAAATGACTAAAAATTAAAGCGTGACGAAAATTAAAATTAGACAAGAATTAAAATGATAACTTAAAAATTAAACAAGACAAAAACATAAAACAAACACCCAATCGGAATATATTCCGATCAGACTCACCGTCGGAATGAACACACACCCCCTATCGGAATGTTGATTGAAAACACCAGATCGGAATATGTTACCTTTTCAGATCGGAATAACCAAACAACCCCAGATCGGTATAATGTTCAGATCGCAAAGTTTCAGATCGAAATCCTGATCGGAATGAGCTATCGGAATACAAAGGTGCAACCTGTCGGAATGTAACCTATCAGAATGTAGCCCAGATCAGAATGTTGCTTGGGAAAATTGGGCAACACTTCGTTTTAGTGAAGCCTTAAGAGCCGTCGCAATCCTGATCGCAATGTGCGATCGGAATCTTGATCGGAATAAGGGGGTAATTCACTCTATCGCAATCCCGGATCGGAATGCAAAACCCTTGTACAAAACTGTCACTATCGGAATGTGGTAAAGCAAGTCGTCGCAATGTGTGGAGAACCCTTACTTTCCGATGGATACAAATTCCTAATAAGCACACGAACTAAATAAGCTATAACTAATAAGCAGTAACAAAATAAATTCGAATGAAATGAAAACAAGGCGAGACAAAAAGCTAAAAAGTTAAAACCTTTCAAAATTTAAAAGACGAAACTTAATGGAAATAACTTGATAAGTAAAACTTTTAAAAAAAATTTGAAAACACTTAAGCAAAATACCAAATAAGCACACAAGGTTGTCAAACTCGTGGCTTATTTCGTATGAGGACTTAAAAGGAAAAAGAAACGACAAGAATTTGAATCAAATAAGCAAACGACTAAGCAAAAACTTGCTTAATCTGAAATTGTAACCGAATAAAAAAGAAGAAGAGTAGAATGAGATTGATAAAAAGAACTTGATCAAAGATGAATAAAGATTAAAGCAACAAAATTTAAAGAACACAAATTAAAAACACTTACTTGGAAATTAAAAGGATAATTAAAGTGCAAGACAAGTATTTAAAATGGCATGTATTTAAATGGCATGAAAAGTAAATGACAAGATATGAAAATGGTGGAAGACTAATTGTCACCTTAGCCAACACGAAAAAATGAAACTAGATGATCCTATTTATAGTGAATTAGGGAGATGGTTAGAGGAAGCTTCCTCCCCTCCTTCCTTTCTTCTTAACTGCACCATTAAGTCCTTCCCTTCTTAATCTTTTGTTAATCTTGGACTTTAATGACTTATGGCTCGGGATTTCTTTAAACTCGTCTTTTAATTCTTTAATAAATAAGACTCGAGTTCTTCGGCTTTTAGTAAACTTCCATCTTTTGACTTTTTCTTCGATAAATCTTCAGAATTGGACTTGGACTTCCGTTCTTTTTGCACTCTTGACTTCTTGACTTCGTCTTTCATCTTTTCTTCAACAAAAGCCCGTAAATGCCCGTGTTTTCTCCACTTTTCACATTTTCGTCATAAATCACAACAAAAACACAAACCACGCATAATTCTGACATAAATGACATAAAATACATGTTTTGGTCCGGTTATTCTTGTAATTAAGTGGTAAAAAGGATGGGTGTTTACACACCTATCACCTACCAAATAAGGCGCGTTCGTTAATAAACGACTCAAGTATAAATAGTACTTAAATAATACGAAAGTCAATTTCATATAACCATGAAAATCCCGAAAAATAAAAAAAATATATAAGTGGACTTCTATACCCTTTTATTCAACACTTATTTATTTAAAAACTTGCACTCTCGACATTGACCCGTCATAAGACGCCAAGTCAACGCAAGTCCAACCATCATTTTACTTCGCTCGGACCAGGAACTAAGTCATTTATATAATGACTTTACACTTTGGTAAGTCACCATGTCTAATAGTGAATACTCAACTCACGCCACACAAGTATTGAACTACGTGTCCAAAATAACAATCAGCATGTACACTCCAAATATACACACCAATCTAACCTATCTAGACATGTCCGATTTAGACGAAACTTGGTGACAAACTCACACATAATATGAATAAGACTCAGTTTAAGTTTCATTAAAAATATTACTTCTAAGACCTTCTGCCCAACACACCTTCGTGTTATAAAACCGGACAGTTTTACGCCTTTGACTTGTAAAACCATTTCGACTTATCTAAACAATTCCGTTTGCAAAACCGACACTCGGGTTTGAAAATAGACTCATGACCTGAGGTTTAGCAACTTACAACAGTCCTTGAACATTTTTAAAACTCATTTTATAGTCCCCGAGATTCGATCCAAATACCGACAACAATTTTCGGATTGTGCCGATACCCGTCTCCCGGTACACAAATACTAAAAGTAGCATAACTTTTCGCTCGTAATGAGTTAGAAGCTCTACTTTAGCTCAAACGAAGCTAACGAAATTCTCTACAACCCTATCTTATTAGTTTACCAAGTTTATTACAGTAAGTATTTCAAAAATAGCCTTAAACTTACTGCCTAAAATAGACCATCTAAAAATCATACCAAAACAAATTTTCAACCCATTCCAACAATTCCTATGGTCCTAATATCATCCTAATATCACACTAACACATCTAACTAACTCATAACACCCTCAAATTTAATCTCACAAAAATTAAATAAATAAAAACCTTACATGCAACAACAACCCACTACTAATATAATAATATTAACAACATTCATCACCATAAAAATGAATCAAACATGATGTTCTTCATCAAAATTTGAAAATAAAAATTAAGTGGATGCATGTGGGAAAAATTTATAACAATATGAAGCTCTTTGAATTTCCAAGATGGGTCTTGTCTTAAATTCTTTTGATTCAAAGTTAAAAATCAAAAATCAAAGGGTTTAGGGGTGTTGGGGTGGACGGTTTAAACACGGAGAAAGGAGAGAGATGAGTTTTGATAAAAATGAATTTTTAATAAAGAAATGTGTAGTGGAAAAATCTTATATAGTGGGGTGAGGGTAGTTTTTGTCATTTTTGCATAGTTTTGGTCCCAAAATGCAATTAAATAGTTTACAAGGTAGAAAATGTAAATTGTAAATTTTAAAAATATTTACGTGCTCGGGTTTAGTAAAAATACTTTCCGAAAGTTAAAACGCTTCATAAAAATAATAATAAAGCTTCGACACGACTTAGAACGCAATTAAATCGAAAACGTCAAAAATATACAATATCGAGAGAATCGATAATAAAACGTAAATTTTTGGGCATCCGTCGGTATCGCGATCACTAATAGTTATCGTCATTCGTTAAAACGTAAAATACGAGAAATAAAGATTAAATTTAATAAAAATCATTTTTATGATTATTTGAGAATATAATATCGATACCTAACATATTCCTTGTCGGTTTTCATCTAATCGATATTCTTACGCTGGTTTCAAGTCATAACCTTCTCGGTTAGTCGATAATTTAAAATTCTCATTAAAGTAAACACGTAATACGTAATAGTCGAGATTAAAATAACGACCTAAAATTGACGGGTTGTCACATCATCCCCACCAAATTAGGATCTTCGCCCTCGAAGATCAACTTGCGTTCTTGCCCGATCGCTTGTTGAAATCAAAGAGATGAGGGTAATTCTTCCACATTTGGTCTTCTCTTTCCCAAGTATACTCCGGTCCTCTCCGCGAGTTCCATCAAACTTTGACAATAGGTATTCGGCTTTGCTTCAGTTGCTTGACCTCGAGATCCATGATCTCGACCGGTTCTTCAATAAAGTGCAACTTTTTATCAACCTTAACCTCGTCTAACGGTATAACGAGTTCTTCATCGGATAAACAGTTCTTCAGATTCGACACATGAAAAGTGTTATGAATCCCATACAGTTCTTGTGGTAGTTCAAGTTGGTATGCCACGGGTCCCACTCTATATGTAATCTTGAATGGTCCGATATAACGAGGACTCAACTTCCCACGTTTTCCAAATCGTACAACACCTTTCCATGGTGATACCTTTAGCATAACCTTATCTCCCACGTTAAACTCCAATGGTTTTCTTCTCACATCCGCATAACTCTTTTGTCGGCTTCGCGCAGACAACAACCTATTCTTGATTTGTACAATCATATCCGTCGTCTCTCTAATCAAATCTGGTCCAGTGAGTTGGGCATCTCCAACCTCACTCCAGCTAACGGGTGATCTACATCTGTTGATCCCAAACTTAGATCGATTAAGCTTTGTGTATACGAGATTAGATCAAGTACTACACGTAGAGAAACCTTTGCTTATGAATAAAGTAACAAAGTGTTATGCGGAATTAACACTTGATGTAAAACACAAAGATGTTAAACAAACTTTCAGTTGTATTAGAATAATCGTACTTGATTACAATGAAAGAGTTTTAACAATCGAAAACTTATGAAAACTGATATATGACTTTAACCTAAAAGACCTTCTTTTATAGAACAAGAAGTCTTGTACAATAAGCTACGAATCAACTATTCTAGGTAAAGATAATAATAGAAAATACAATGTTGTGCTTATCTTTACCATACATAAATAAAGAAACAAATAAACAAAAGATACGTATGAAGATATTCCATCAGTGTCAATCTTCAAGGCTGTCAGCGTTGACTTCTTCAATGTCAACGCTTGGCTGTCAGCGTCCAATGTCATCCTATCAGCGTTGACATTCTTCTTATCAGCGTCTAGTGAACTGACCCATATTTTGTTCCCAACAATCCTCCCCTAAACTTGATATCCATTCCAATGATCAAGTTTCTAAATAAAAACTTAAGACTTAGGAGGAATCTTGCAAAAACTTCTTATGTTGGTGATAAACATATCTGATCAAGTCCTTGGCCACGTCACTAGTATAATCAATCTCCAAGGGTGTCTCTAGCATCTTCTCCAACACTTCTTTGGACAAGAAATAGTCAGCATCCACAAGTAAATACTCTGAAAACTTTGTAGAGCTCATATGAAATACACCACAAGTAGAATAAAGCCTCCAATGAAGATTACTGAGATCATCTTCAAGATCCTTCCATATGGCAGGATCTGCTTCTTTTGGACCACACAAAGTCATAAATGTGTTCCAAAGTCTTATTCCATTTGCTGAAGTAGGTGCTTCAACTGTATACTTGGCCTCTATTAATCTCCATAGATGCACCAAGTCTTCTCTGTCTATGCTTGCAAATATAGAAATAACTGAAGTGAAAGTATGTACCTCCTTTCCAAATCTGCCAATCTTCCAAAATCCACACTCATCTTCATCAAAACTGATGATTGGATTTCTGTCATCTAGAGGTACTACATTTACCAAATCTGAAGCTTCCAATGGAGAAAGCTTGAGATGCTTCCTTATAACACCTTCAGTTAGAAAATACACATCCATGTCTTTAGGAAATTGGAAAGGATCTCCTTTCTTCACTGGTCTTTGAGCAATCCTCATTTCCTTTTGAATCTGCATTTCCTCAGCAAGCTCTTGTTTCCTTTCTTCTGAAAGAAACTTGTAGACATTCTGTTCTTGCACCTTCCTCCAAATAGGATGTGCCCTATACTCTAGCTCCTCAAAAGATAAGGCCAGCAACTTCTTTGATGTCCAATTAGGCTGATGACATCTAAGAAACTTATAGTACAACTGCCTTCTATCTCTTTTGAGCCAGGTCTTGACCTCTTGTGCATTAAACCTCATAATCACCTTTATGTCATCTTGTACCCTGAGAAGTACTTCCAACCCCCAAATTTGATCTGACAAGCTCATCCCTGGGTTGTCCATAACCTTGTCTTCCCAAGCATGGTACATTCTGGTGATTTCTGGTAGGTCCCAATCAATCTGATTCTTCAACTCACTCAGCCTTTCCTTTGCAAGCTCATCCTCATATTCAAGCCTTTCTGGATCTTCAATAATTTGAATACTTGAATCTGAGCTATCACCTTCTTTATCATCACCACTTTCTTCCTCACTCTCAGAAACAACAAATGGTGATCTTCTACTCCTCTTCAAATCTCTTTCCACAAGTTGTGCAGCCAACTGTTCATCAAATGCAATTTGTGCTGCATCTTTCTTTGGAACATCTTCTTCAATCAGAATCCCTTTACCTTTGTCTTTTGGATCAATAATTGGTAAAGTAGAAGAAGAAACCTGTGTGGACACATCTTTGATGATTGTTGATGGCTGGAATACATCAACACCACCTGCAACTTTATCAGCGTTCAAGTTACTCCTATCAGCGCCACGATTACCTTTGTCAGCGCTGGATGTGTCAGCGTTCAAACCTGTATCAGCGCCCAATGTTTCTTTGAAAGATCCTTCCAAGTTTAATGGTGTCACCTTGGATGTATCAATAACTGGGTGCTTCTTCAAGTTGGTGAGTGCTTCAGCAACCTGCAAAGATTCACTAAATTGTGAACTCTTCTCTGAACTCTTCTCACTAGCTGTATGAATCAGCTCATCCTCCTCATCCTCCTCATCCTCCCCTTTGGAAGATTCCTCCATTAGACTCCTGCTACTTGGATTCTCCAAAACAGTCACACGCTCCCTCAAAACTTGGAGTTCACGTCCCTGTTTGTTGACAATTTGTACAAGGCTGACATTTTGCTTTTGCAAGCTAATGACAGCAGTCGTCAATTCAATTATTGTCATAGGTTCCAATCTGCCCTCAGCTAGAATGGGGATTTGACCTCCCAAAATAGAATCATCGGGCATGGATGAGGTCTTAATGATGTTGGGACTGTCTTGACCAGCATCTAAGCCTGTGTCAATAGCCCCAGCCTCACCCATGTCACCAGCCACACTTGTGGAGGTGGTTCTCTCTGCTACAAGGCTAGGATCACTAGAGGAGAACACTCCAGTAACCCTTTGGCGTTTATTCAACCTAGATTGTAATGGGGTGGAAGATGAAGTAGATTGTGTGGGTGTAGGTTGGTTAAGGTGTGTTTGGGATTGTTCAGGGATTGTATCAGTGTTGGGATTGGCTGTGTCAGCGCCCACATTGTGAGTGTCAGCGCTGGGTTGGTTAATGTCCATGTG
The DNA here is from genome assembly GCA_025667525.1 of Glebionis coronaria. NCBI lineage: Eukaryota > Viridiplantae > Streptophyta > Magnoliopsida > Asterales > Asteraceae > Glebionis > Glebionis coronaria. The sequence goes on along the minus strand of CM046882.1, from coordinate 277,712,440 downwards.
GTCTGGTGAAGGTAATGGTTCATGAATAGGCTCAAGTTGGGGTTCAGGTTCTGGTTGTGGTTGTGGCTGAGCAGCCTGAATTACTTCAAGCATGGGTTGGGTAAGAGGTATGGATTCGTTTGTGGAGCTCATTTTAGCAAAAATGGTTTTCTGTTGTTTAGGGATCTCATAAAAAGTGTCATGATCCCTAGAACAATATTCTTGTAAATCAAAGACCATTTGCAAAAATCTAGGGTAAGCCAAAGTCATTTTACTTCCCTTGTTTTTACACATCCCTTCAAAAATCATTTTTGAAAAATTATACTTAAGCCCACGTGTTATACAAACCAAAGCACTTGCTATTGACCTGTTTATTTCATTAAAAGAAGTACATTTTGGACTTAAGCATTGTAAAAGGACATGTATCAAATATTTCCAGTCAGAGGGAAATTCCTGCTTATGATATTTATTTAAAGTGACATCAGCAGGAATAGGATAACCCAATTCCCTAAGACCTTGTTCTATTGTTGCAATGGCAAGAGTAGTCACACCATCAGCGTCATCAAGACGCAAAGCTTGGCGAACCAAAGCTTCAGTGACCACCCATGTTCTTCCATGAACAGTAGATGTTAATGTGGTCACTCCATTAGCTGTTGTGGAACTAGCAGTGTTCCAAAACTGTCTAATATGTGTGACAGGGACTAATGGTGTATGAGAAAGTGCATACCTCAACGAAGATGCATTTAAAAATGCCACCATCTGTGAATACTGAGGAAACAAATCATCATCAGCAGTCAAGTAAGCTACCATATTGTGTTGGCTCTTGAACTCCAATGTTAAATTCTTTGAGTTGAATTTGGGTGCCATGTTTGAAAGCTGTTAAGGTTATGTGAGATGGAAAAATCTAGGAGAAAAGTGTTAGACAAGAAAATATGAATACCCAGAATAAAAAGATTTAACCAAATTTATAGGAGAGATGCATGATTTTGATTGGTCAAAAATGAGGCGGTTATATTCAAAAAGCAATGATGAAAATATTGAATCAAATATAACTTATCTCATGCATTAATTAAAAGTAACAACTCCCCAAAATTACGGCCAAAGATTAGTCAAAAATAACAACTGGGTAGGGCCCACTAGGTGTCAACGGTCAAAAATAGCCCATCAGCGCCCAACGGCTATATTTTCTTGTCAGCGTTTGCCTAAAGCCTTGTCAGCGTCACGATTGGACGTAACAGCGTTTGGAGAAAAACTTGTCAGCGTCTAAAAATAAAAATATTTAAAAAGAAAGATACCTTAACAAAGTAATTTATCCTAAGGGAAATATCTTACAAGTTGATAATAATTACTGGGCGGCAAGCACTGTCCATTTATGCACACTTGCATAAGCAAGATAGACACAAATGTCCTCTAGAGTCCCTTGCTAACCAAAATACTTACCAACAAAGTTATTTCACAAAATTCTGTGTAACTCCCAGGTAAACCCATAACCAAAGTATTCCCAAGTCTCCCATCAGACCACAACCAATTCTAGGCCAAAAATGTCTTGGCAGCATGCATAGTTTGTCAACTTTGCATGCTACAGTGCCTCATGGTTTAGTTAAACTAACCCATACTCACCTGTGGACACAATCTAGAATTGTGATGAGAGTATTGTAAGAATACCCAAGAGTCCTAAAGGTTCCTTAAACCTCCCCTTAAACTATGATACATGAGTTCTCAAAATATAAATGAACATTAAAAATTTATGTCAAGATAGGAATATAAATATTCCAACCATCATCCATAAACAAAACATGTCCAAATAGCTCTTCAAAGATCCATAAGCAACTCTGTATCCAATGGCATAAAGCTACCACCTACCTACACATTTAGATGAAAACCACAAAACTAACATTTGTTGCTGACAGCGCCCCGACAACACTTGTCAGCGTTGAAGGAACTCTTGTCAGCGTTAGACAATAATATCTCCAACAACGGCAAAATAACACTTGACAGCGTTACATTTACCTTTGTCAGTGTTAGAAAAATAAAGTGGAAATCTAAATCATCACAAAGACCAATAACAATGCATTATCCTGTACATACTTTTACAAAAAGGTTCCAAAACACATATTAAGTGAGATTAACCATTCCAATATTTGTTACCAAATATTGAAATCTTCCAGCATCAAAAGGTTTAGTTAATAAATCAGCCACATTATCTTCTGTATCTACCCTATCTGGTTGTATTAAACCTTTCTCAAAGCAATCTCTTATAAAATGATGTCTAATTTCTATGTGTTTGGTTTTAGAATGATGTACAGGATTTTTAATAATGCATAAAGTACTGTTATTGTCTACAAAAATCTTGGTATGCATAAAATTATACCCATAATCCAACAGCTGGTTCTGAATCCATAAGACTTGTCCACAACAAGCAGCTGCTGCAACATATTCTGCTTCAGTTGTAGAGTTTGTCACCACTGTTTGTTTCTTGCATTGCCAAGATATCAATCTACTCCCAAGAAATTGGCATCCACCAGTTGTGGATTTCCTATCAAACTTTTCACCACCATAGTCACTGTCTGAATATGCAATAAGGTCCAATGGAGAATCTTTTGGGTACCACAAGCCAAGATCTGGATAACATCTTAGGTACCTAAAAATTCTTTTCACAGCAAAAAGGTGACATTCTTTGGGAGTCACTTGATGGCGTGCACATGCACACACAGCAAACATGATGTCAGGTCTTGAGGCTGTAAGATACATCAATGAACCAATCATTGATCTATAGTGCCTAACATCCACATCCTTTCCAGCTCCAATTTTTCCCCAAGGGTGTTGCCTATCCATAGGAGTGGAAGCCTCCTTCTCATGTGGAGAAAAACCATATTTCTTCAAGATTTCAGCTACATACTTGTCTTGGGAGATGAAGATACCATCTTCTTTCTGCTGAACTTGTAACCCTAGAAAGAAGTTCATCTCACCCATTGCACTCATCTTGAATTTATCTGTCATGAGCTTGGAAAAATCCTCACTCATTTTTGGATCAGTAGACCCAAAAATGATATCATCAACATAGACCTGCACAAGCAACACATGTTTTCCTTTCTTCTTTGTAAATAGTGTCTGATCTATGGTGCCCCTCTTGAAACCATTTTCCACCAAGTAGGTGGACAATGTACCATACCATGCTCTTGGGGCCTGATGAAGTCCATACATAGCTTTCTTCACTCTATAAACCTTGTCTGGATTCTCAGGATCTTCAAAACCAGGAGGTTGCATGACATATACCTCCTCAACAATTGTCCCATAGAGGAAAGCACTCTTCACATCCATTTGATAAACAGTGAAGTTCATGCAAGATGCATAAGCTAAGAAAATTCTGATAGCTTCAATTCTTGCAACTGGAGCAAAGACTTCTTCATAATCTATGCCTTCCTCTTGTGTATATCCCTGAGCTACCAAACGTGCCTTGTTTCTGACCACAATGCCTCTTTCATCTTTCTTGTTCCTTAGAACCCATCTTGTCCCAATTGGTCTCACATATCTAGGACAATCAACCAGCTCCCAAACATCCTGTATAGCAAATTGGTGAAGCTCATCCTGCATTGCTTCCACCCAACTTGGTTCCTTGAGAGCATCAAAAATTTTCTTGGGTTCTTCCTGTGACAGAAAACATGCAAACAAACATGCTTGTACAAGAGGGGTATCAACCTTCTTGTGTATATTAGCAATAAATCCACCAAGACTTTGATGGGATCTTCTTGTCTGAACTGGAGCCATAACATCACCAATGATATGAGATGTGGGGTGATCCTTAGCTGTGGAAGTAAGAACTCCTCCTTCAAAAAGTCTGGTGTCCTCAACTTCACGCTCCATGTTGCCAATATCTTCTTCAGATTCTTCTTGATCAACAGAAATCTCTTCATGGACATTGGAAGGTCCACCCTGTTCAAAATGGGAAGAGAAAAGCTGTGTAAAGGTGTCACCAAAGTCTGAACCTTGTTTGTCAGCGCTTGGGCTAACAACGCTTGAACTGTTGTTGTCAGCGTTTGAGCCATCAGCGTCTGAATTAGTCGTGTCAGCGCTTGATTTCCCTTTGTCAGCGCCTGAAGAATCATGCATGTTTGTATTTGGTGGTATTTGAACACCACCATTATCTTTCCTAGCAGCAGTAGCAGCAGCATAATATTCATCTGTCCATATAGGAAGTGTAACATATTCTTGTGTGGGAGATGACTCAGCTGCTGGTGGTCCATCCTTCTTAGCAACCTGTATACCTGAAACATTACCAATTCTCTTTTCCAAAACACTTGAAGTTTCCTTCACAATGTCTGGATCAGTAACAGGCATATAATTTAAAGCTCTAGATAAAGGTTCTAAGTCAAACAACCAATTTGGACCACTTTCAGGATCACTAGATTTACTTTCTAAAAACCTAACATGTACTTTTTCAAGTATACGTTTTTCCTTTTTAATGTAAACCCTATATCCTTTACTCTGCACTGAATAACCCATGAAGTAGCCTTCATCACCTTTAGAATCAAATTTACCTAGGGCCTCACTAGTTTCTAAAACAACTACATGACATCCAAAAGGCTTGAGAAAGCCAATATTTGGCTTCCTTCCCCAAAGTAACTCATAAGGTGTCTTATTATGTATTTTGTTGACCAATGCCCTATTTTGAACATAACAAGCTGTGTTAACAGCTTCAGCCCAAAAGGCTATAGGAAAGTGGGCATCAGCCAACATGGTTCTGGCTGCTTCAATAAGGGTCCTATTCTTCCTTTCAGCAACCCCATTTTGATGTGGGGTTCTAGCTATGCTAAACTGCCTAGTAATCCCTTTCTTGGCACAAAAATCATCTAGCAACTGATTTCTAAACTCACCCCCATTGTCACTTCTAATAATTTTGACCTCATTACCATTCTTCTTCTCTATCTGGGTAATGAAATTAATCAGACTTTGGGCAGTTTCACTTTTCTTGGCTAAAAAGAAAGTCCATGTAAACCTGGAATAATCATCAGTGATAACAAAACAATATGATTTACCCTTCAAACTTTCTATATTAGTTGGACCAAAGAGGTCCATATGCAATAAGTGAAGTGGTTTAGAACTAGAGTGCACCTGTTTAGATCTGAATGAGACCTTGTGCTGCTTGCCCTTAAGACATGCAACACAAGAGTGGTCATTGTGGAAAGCCTTTTCAGGCAAACCATCAACTAAACCAAGCCTCACAAGTCTATTGATATTCTTAAAGTTTATGTGCCCTAATCTCCTGTGCCAAAGATTACTTTCATCTACTGAGGCTTTAGCATACAGACATGACATTTTATTATTTATCTTAATTCCATTAAGATTCACATTATATATGCCTTGGTGTTCTAAAGTCTATGTATTTTTCCTCAGGGAGCTTATAATCTTTGCTTAACACCAAGCACTCAGTATCTGTGAAAAGAACCTTATTTTTGTTATCACACACTTGTGATACACTAAACAACTTATAATCCAGTTCTTTTACCAAGAAGACATTCTCAAACCGTAGATTGTTGGTGACAAGGGTTCCTTTTCCTGTGATTGTTCCATATCCCCCTCCAAAGTATACCTTATCACCATCTTGAATAGGAGAGAAATTGGTCAGATAGTCTTCCTTTCCTGTCATGTGCCTTGAGCATCCACTATCCCAGTATCCATAATCATTGATCTTCTTCTGAATGCCCTGCACATAAAGAAAACACATTATTTTTCTTTGGGAACCCAAGCCTTGGAAGACTTGGATTCATTTGGTTGTTCAACAAGAACAGACTTGGTTCTCATAACAACCCCATTTTCATCCCTGTTTGAATGAAATTCCCAGTTAACCCCAATTGGTGTTGACAATGACTTTGAGATATAATGAAACCTGTTGCATGTCATAGAAATACCAGTAGAATTAGGGTTTTGGTCTTGTTTTGGTCTCCATGTTAAGCTAGTAGAAGCTTTAGACCTATTTCCCTGTGATTGCAAATACCTAGGTTTAGCAGTGTGTCTGTCAGCGCTGAAATTTCTCTTGTCAGCGCCCCGATTGCTCTTATCAGCGTTGAACCTAGGGTTTGCTACAGGAACCCATTGCCTATTTGACCAAGTGTTTGACTTTTGAAAAGGTCTTAGGCCTTGTGTGTTAGACCCTCTAGAAAAGAATGGGGCTGGTCTAACAACTTGTGAACTTTTGTTCACAAAGGTATTGGGTCTGACAGTGTTTGACCTATGTTGACTTTTGTCAGCGCTGAAATGGTTCCTATCAGTGTTGACATTGGAAGCGTTGACACATTTGTATGCCAAATGTGAGAAGCTACCACATGTGTAACAAGCTTTTCTAGACATAGTCTTAAGTCTAGAAGCAAAGAAGCCTGTTCCATGGTTACTAACTTGGCTTTTTGGTGACCTAGTATTTCTATACATCTCAGCATACTTAACACTAGGTTTTCTAACAGTTTGTGGGCCAAGGTCAACAGCTTTGCCAGTGGTAGGGTGTGTGATCTTAATAGGTTTAGGATCAAGGCTCTTGATTGGTGTGGGCTCATTTGGACTTTCACACAACAACCCTCCCTTAACAAACAAGGTGTGGTTAGCTTTCTTCCACTCATCTAGGTCAGTCAGTTTTTGCTTGTATTCCTCAACTGGGGAAGTCACTCTAGGTGGAGGAATAAATTCCTCCTCTTGGCATTCTGGCAAGCCAGTCCAAGATAAGTCCTTTGATTGGACACCATAGAAATCCCCAGCTGGTGGTGGAACACCAGTATAATTATTCATCCCAATCCCACTCATATCCTTAGAGTCTCTTTGTTTACTAACACACTCTCCTAGGGATTGTGTGGCCTTATCAAATCTCTGGATTTTAAGACTCACATTATCTTTATTTTTGTTAGCCTCCTCTAACTGAGCTATCAAATCAAGATTAACCCTATTTACTATATCTTGAACATCTTTACTCTGATGTAACTCATGTTTTAAGATATTTATTTGATCCTTTAAATCAAACTCCATTTTCTTATACTCAGCTACTGTCTTTTCTGTTTGGGTAAGAGCAATTTGATAATTAGATACTTTGCATCTTTCAGTACTTGCCTCATCTAATAATTTAACTATCTCTTGTTTTAATTTTTCAGTATTTAAACGACAACCCTTAGAACAGAAAGCATCATCATATACCTCATTATCTGATGAAGAGGAGGAGTGTGCCATGAGAGCATATTCAACATGCTCTTCTTTAACTTCAGCAACCAAAGCTCTGTCCTCTTCCTCATTCTTAGCCATCCAGCTCCAATCCCATTCTCCAACACCATCAATTTGTTGAACAGCAACCATGGCCTTGGGATCTGGGCTCTTAATCATTTGGCTTGAAGGCTTCCCAGCATCATATCTTCTTGGAGATCTACATTCCTTCATAAAGTGCCCCATCCTATGACAGTTGTAGCACTCAACCTTGGACTTGTCAAATCCAGCAACATCCTTAGCATTAAAGGTCATCTTCTTCTTGAACCTTTTATTGAACCTGTTTGCTCTTAAACTTACAAGAGCCATAGTCCACTTGATGTCCATTTCTTCCAATTGTTCATCACTTATCTGCTCAAGATCTTCATATGTAATTCTTGAATCACTGGGCAAAGAAGCAATGAATGCACACACAGTATCTAGATCAAAACCAGCAGGTTTAATTCTATCAGCGCCATGATTGTGTGTGTCAGCGCTTGAGTATAAAGCGTTGACAGGATATGATCCAGCGCTGACAGACTGACATCCAGCACTGACACCTTGAGATCCAGTGGCTGGATGTCCATAGAAGTTCATGGAATCAAATTGGCCTTCACTTTTTGAGAAGAAGGCCATGTTACTACTGGAAGATTTATTATCACTATCCAATTGCCATTCATTCTCCAACAGTCTTAGTTTGTTGAAGATGTCATCAAACCTGGAGGTCTTGTGGGTGTTATTGACAAGAATGGATCTTGTCTCAATCTTCCATACATCACCAAGGCTTTTGAGAAAAGTAGCATTCAATTCAGGGTCATCAATCTGTGTTCCCATGAAGGAAAGTTGACTTGTGATGTCAAGAAGTCTACTTCTCACACTGCTGAGATTTTCATTGGGTTGAGCCTTAAAGACAGCATACTCATGCAAGAGTTGCTTCTTCTTTTCTTCTTTTGTGTCAGCATTGCCACCATGTGCTACTTCAAGAGCTTCCCAAAGCTCTTTTGCAGACTCAAAGCGTTTGTATTTGTGCTAATTCTCATGACCTAGGGCGTGTTTCAAGATGTTCAAGATTTTCATGTCCACCCTCTTCTTGGCTATATCTTCAACAGCTACAGCTCTCCCATCTCCAGGCTTTTCCACCTTATCAGCTTCAGGACAATTAGGAACAGCTGTCCTTGTGGCAATTGCAGCAGTAATCTTTGCTGCTTTATCGAATGTGTTCCCATATTCGATAATCTCCCAAAGAGTGTAGTCATGAATAGCTATGTATTGCTCAAAATTGGACTTCCAAAGCTCAAAGTTCCTGGCATCAAACATGGGAATTTTGATACTAGGGTTTGAGGAGTTGTTTTGTAGCAAAGAAGCAGGTTGATCTGTGCCAGACATGATGTTTTTAGGGTTTTGAGAATTTTAGGGTTTTTAGGGTTTTTGGTGTTTTAGGGTTCTGGCGTTACTTAAAGATCAAAAGTTTCCCAACAAGCTCTGATACCACTTGTTGATCCCAAACTTAGATCGATTAAGCTTTGTGTATACGAGATTAGATCAGGTACTACACGTAGAGAAACCTTTGCTTATGAATAAAGTAACAAAGTGTTATGCGGAATTAACACTTGATGTAAAACACAAAGATGTTAAACAAACTTTCAGTTGTATTAGAATAATCGTACTTGATTACAATGAAAGAGTTTTAACAATCGAAAACTTATGAAAACTGATATATGACTTTAACCTAAAAGACCTTCTTTTATAGAACAAGAAGTCTTGTACAATAAGCTACGAATCAACTATTCTAGGTAAAGATAATAATAGAAAATACAATGTTGTGCTTATCTTTACCATACATAAATAAAGAAACAAATAAACAAAAGATACGTATGAAGATATTCCATCAGTGTCAATCTTCAAGGCTGTCAGCGTTGACTTCTTTGTGTCAACGCTTGGCTGTCAGCGTCCAATGTCATCCTATCAGCGTTGACATTCTTCTTATCAGCGTCTAGTGAACTGACCCATATTTTATTCCCAACAACATCTTCTCCCATGAAGTGCTTCAAAAGGTGCAGCTTTAATACTCGCGTGATAACTGTTATTGTACGAGAATTCGGCCAAATGTAAGTGCTTATCCCAGCTACTTCCAAAGTCTATCACACAAGCACGTAGCATATCCTCCAAAGTTTGGATTGTTCTTTCGCTTTGCCCATCGATTTGTGGATGATAGGTTGTGCTCATGTCCAAATTGGTTCCTAACGACTTTTGAAGTGATCTCCAAAATCTAGAAGCAAAACGACTATCTCTATCGGAAATGATCGAAATAGGAACACCATGCTTGCACACGATTTCCTTCAGATAAATATCGGCGAGTTTCTCCAAACCGAACCTCTCGTTGATTGGAATAAAATGAGCGGATTTAGTTAAACGATCGACAATAACCCAAATTGCATCAAACCCAGACGGTGTCCTTGGGAGTTTTGTGATGAAGTCCATCGTAATTCACTCCCATTTCCAGATTGGAATTTCAGGTTAGACAAGTAATCCTGACGGCTTCTAATATTCGGCTTTCACCTTTGCACATGTTAAGCATTTCGCGACGTATGTTGCAATATCAGCTTTCATATTCGGCCACCAGTATAACTTTTTCAAGTCTTGGTACATTTTGTCCGATCCAGGATGAATGGAATACTTGGACTTATGAGATTCTAACATAATCAATTATCTCAGTCCACCATATAATGGTAACCAGATTCGACCTCTCAAACATTTGATACCATCGGCTCGCGTCTCAAATGTTTCGCCGTCTCCTCTAAATCTTTCGGCTGCAATATTTTCCTTCTTGCATGCTTCAATTTGTGCGTTCCGAATCTGCTCAGTTAAGTCATTATGAACTGTCACTACCAAAGCACGCACTCGAATCGGTTTCTCCCTTTCCTTTCGACTTAACGCGTCAGCTACCACGTTCGCCTTTCCTGGATGATAACGAATTTCGCAGTCGTAATCACTCAAGAGTTCAACCCATCGACGTTGCCTCATATTCAGCTCCTTTTTATCCAATATATATTGTAGGCTTTTATGATCAGTGAATATTGTACACTTCGTACCATACAGATAATGTCTCCAAAGTCGCAGAGAAAAAACCACAACGCCCAATTCCAAGTCATGGGTAGTGTAGTTCTCCTCATTCTTCCTTAATTGTCTAGAGGCATATGCGATCACCTTTTCACGTTGCATGAGAACAGCACCGTATCCTCTAAGAGATGCATCGCAATAAACAACAAAGTCTTCACTTCCTTCAGGTAACGATAAGATCGGCGCACTACAAAGTTTCATCTTCAGGGTTTGGAAAGCTTCTTCTTCATCATCGCCCCACACATACGGTTTATTCTTCTGAGTCAGCTTAGTTAATGGTTTCGATATCAAAGAGAATTCTTCAATAAACCTTCGGTAATAACCAGCCAAACCTAGAAATTGTCGTACTTCAGTTGGAGTAGTCGGAGCACTCCAATTCTTGATGGCTTCGATCTTTGCAGGATCAACATGTACTCCACTTTTGTCAATCACATGTCCGAGAAATTGTACAGAATTAAGCCAAAAATCACACTTTGAGAATTTAGCGTACAACTTTTCGTTCTTCAACAAGTTCAAGATAATCCTTAAGTGTTTGGCATGCTCTTCATTGCTCTTAGAGTAGATTAGAATATCATCTATGAAAACGATCACGTATTTATCAAGATACGGCTTACAAATGCGATTCATTAAGTCCATGAATACAGCAGGTGCATTAGTCAAACCAAAAGGCATAACCAGAAACTCATAATGACCATAACGAGTTCTAAACGCCGTAATAGGAATATCTTCCTCACGTATGCGAAGTTGATGGCAACCAGAACGAAGATCAATCTTGGAGAAAACACGAGAACTTTGAAGTTGATCAAATAAATCATCAATTCTTGGAAGCGGATAACGATTCTTGATCGTCATCTTATTCAGCTCTCGGTAATCAATACACATACGAAACGAACCATCTTTCTTCTTAACGAATAAGACAGGAGCTCCCCAAGGTGACGAACTCGGTCGTATAAAACCCTTATCAGATAGCTCTTGCAATTGCACAGATAACTCCTTCAGCTCGGATGGTGCTAAACGATATGGCGCACTAGCCACGGGTGCAACACCAGGAATTAGATCAATTTGGAATTATACTTGCCTTGGAGGCGGAAGTCCAGGCAAATCTTCTGGAAACACTTCAGGAAAGTCACGGATAACAGGTACATCTTCAGCACGTTTCTCCTTCGATTCCTTCTCCACTACTTTAGCTAGGAATAACTCACAACCTCTTTCGATATACTTACGAGCCTTAACGCACGAAACGATTTTCAGTCGTGAATTACGTTGATCACCTTCGATAACCATGGTCTTGTCATCCAAGGGAATCCTAACTTTCTTTTCTCCACACAAGATAGACGCGTTATACTTGGATAGCCAATCCATTCCGATAATAATATCAAAACTTCCCAATTCGACAATCATCAAGTCTATCTTAAAAATACGGTTCAGAAGATTAAGAGAACATCCTAGGAGCGCACGATTGGTACTCACTAATTTACCATCAGCTAGTTCTACCTCATAACTCGCGTCTAATTCGACCGGTTTGATATCAATTAAGGTACTAAAACTTGTAGACACAAAGCTTTTGTCCGCACCAGAATCAAATAAAGCTGTAGCATAACGGTTGTTCAGTAAAAACGTACCAGTGACAACTTTCGGGTTTTGCTTCGCTTCGGCTTCACCCAACTGATAAGCTTTTCCCTGGTTATCTCCACCACGTGCATTCTTCGGAGGTTGAGGGCATTGGTTCCTCATGTGTTCTTTACCTTGGTAGTTAAAACACGTTACTCCCTTCTTTCCTGGTCCCCAACAGTCTTTAGTCTTGTGACCTAACTTTTTGCACTTCCCACACTTAGCACACTCACCAGTATGAGACTTCTTGCAGCGTTGACATCTGGTTCCCTTGTCAACGGATGTAGTTTCAGTCATCGCATTAGCATTACCCCTCCTTCGGTTTTGATTTCTGCTGTGAGATTGACGGTTATCACCACGATCATCACTATCATTTTTAGCTCTTCTTTTATTACCTTCAGAAACACCATCAGCCTTGTCTTGGATGATTTGACCCATTAGTTGGTAGGCCATACGAACAGCTTCATCAATATTTGCAGGTTTAGATGAGGTCACATCACCAGGGATGTTGGTAGGTAAACCTCGAATATACTGCTCTACCTTCAAGTATTCTGGGTTAACTTTGTTTGGACAAAGTAGAGCAAGTTCATGGAATCTGTTTGTGTATCCATAGATGTCAGTACCCTTCAGTCTCAGCTGATATAGTTCCTGTTCTAACCTCTGAATAACACTCCTTGGACAGAATTCCTCAGTCATCCACCTTCTTACTTCAACCCATGGTGTAGCATAAGCAGCATCCATACCCATTGATGCCATTCTTCCATTCCACCAAGTTAATGCTCGCCCTTAAAGAGTAGCAGAGGCAAACATTACCTTATCTCCTTCCTCACTTCCACTAAATCGAAACATGGATTCCAATTTCTCAAACCATTGCATTAACCCAACAGCACCTTCAGTACCCTTAAAAGTTGGAGGTTTGCATTTCATGAACGAGGTATAATTACACTTCTTGTTTTCCGGAATCACTGGTCTATCAGCATCACCAGTTCCAGCACCAGCATTGCCAGCTCCCGTATTACCAGCTCCAGTATTATCGGCTCCAGTGTTACCAGCTCCAGTAGTGCCAGTTCCAGTGTTGCCAGCTCCAGTATCGCCAGCTCCACCAGATCCACCAGCTCCACCAGCTCCACCGGATCCACCGGCTCCACCAGATCCACCAGCTCCACCAGATCCACCGGCTCCATTATTCAAATTTGCCATAAATGCATTCATAGATACCTGAAATTGATCAGCTACTATAGCACGTAACTGAGTCTCAGTCAACTGTTTTGGCAGCATGATCCTGTTACACAATTCACATCAAAATGAGTATTCATTCAACGCTTGTGATAACAAAACATAAAATAAGAATAGATAGATGAAAAGAAACAAGAATGGATGATAGAACGAAGAATAGAATTTAGACAAGGAACGAAGATTCACGAGAAACGAGTCAAAAGACAGGGATTTCTATTGTGACAATCAGCGTCGTTTGTAAATCACGTATTAGTATTATAATAATCAAATAATAAACATTTATAAATAAATAAATGTAATCCATTATGCTTTAAGCATAAATAATAATTAAATATGTATAACATATATATACTTTTCTTATTCTCGTCCATTGGCAACTCGGAGGTTTCGCTTGCAGATGTTATAGTCAAAAGATTTCAAAATTTTATTTTTGGAAAATCTTTTCGTTCTCTATAACTTGAGCTCTGATGCCAATCTGTAACACCCCCAATTTCGGGTCATAGCAGCGGAAGGGTCATTGGGTGTTACTATCATGGTTCAACCTCAATATCATAGAAAACGCCTCAAAATGAGTCGTTTTAACAAAACATACATCCATTCATTTTTTTAAAGATAAAACAGTTCGCACACAGTCCCAAATAGTTTTAAAGTTTACACAACCAACCAAACAATAAAGGTTTCTTAGAATGGGCATAGTTTAGAAAAGCGGGCCAAAACATTTTAATTAAGCAAGCTGCATGAAACCGCCTTCCTTGAGTGCCTTCTTCATGGACCTGAGATAAAACATGCTATAAAGTCAACAAAAATGCTGAGTGAATCTATAGAGATTAAATTAAATAAACGAACACAAGTATTCTGAATAAACCTTCCGTGGTTGACAATCATGTGGATCAGACATAATTATCGTTGTTATTTCATAAGTCTCGTGAAATTGAACGTTAACATATATTATTTCAGCCCAACACACCTAGCCAAGTGCGTATATTTCTCTTATACAATTGCATCCGATGTTTCATTACTGGTGCATCACAACACCACGCGATAGCTAGTCGCGACCGGACTGGGTGTCACCCCGATAGATCTATCCATAGTATTAGCGTTCCTTTCGATTAACAATTCACGATTCATGGGTCTTTTCAGGCTAAACAAACTTGTATAACAACTTTCATCTAAGCATACAATCGGGTCCTTTGTGTTCAATTTTAAAAGAAAGAGGGTTTACCACAACTTCTCGTTGTACCCTTCATTTATTTATAAATGCTTTTCCAATAACAAGGTTTTCCACAACTTCTCGTTGTATCTCTTTTATTTTAATAAAACAAGCATGTTATCCCCCTCGCGGGTTTTATAAAACAAGTAAACATGTTAAAGCGAGGCTATAGACTCACCTTGGTACGATAGTAGTAACGTGACGATCGCCGACGATTTGTGATGCCCGTTAAATATGAAGACCGCAACCTACCAAATAAGGCGCGTTCGTTAATAAACGACTCAAGTATAAATAGTACTTAAATAATACGAAAGTCAATTTCATATAACCATGAAAATCCCGAAAAATAAAAAAAAATATAAGTGGACTTCTATACCCTTTTATTCAACACTTATTTATTTAAAAACTTGCACTCTCGACATTGACCCGTCATAAGACGCCAAGTCAACGCAAGTCAAACCATCATTTTACTTCGCTCGGACCAGTAACTAAGTCATTTATATAATGACTTTAAACTTGGGTAAGTCACCATGTCCGATAGTGAATACTCAACTCACGCCACACAAGTATTGAACTACGTGTCCAAAATAACAATCAGCATGTACACTCCAAATGTACACACCAATCTAACCTATCTAGACATGTCCGATTTAGATGAAAATTGGTGACAAACTCACACATAATATGAATAAGACTCAGTTTAAGTTTCATTCAAAAATATTACTTCTAAGACCTTCTGCCCGACACACCTTCGTGTTATAAAAACCGGACAGTTTTACGTCTTTGACTTGTAAAACCATTTCGACTTATCTAAACAATTCCGTTTGCAAAACCGACAATCGGGTTTGAAAATAGACTCATGACCTGAGGTTTAGCAACTTACAACAGTCCTTGACCATTTTTAAAACTCATTTTATAGTCCCCGAGATTCGATCCAAATACCGATAACAATTTTCGGATTGTGCCGATACCCGTCTCCCGGTACACAAATACTAAAAGTAGCATAACTTTTCGCTCGTAATGAGTTTGAAGCTCTACTTTAGCTCAAAACGAAGCTAACGAAATTCTCTACGACCCTATCTTATTAGTTTACCAAGTTTATTACAGTAAGTATTTCAAAAATTTCCTTAAAGTTACTGCCTAAAATAGACCATCTAAAAATCATACCAAAACAAATTTTCAACCCATTCCAACAATTTCGATGGTCCTAATATCATCCTAATATCACACTAACACATCTAACTAACTCATAACACCCTCAAATTTAATCTCACAAAAATTAAATAAATAAAAACCTTACATGCAACAACAACCCACTACTAATATAATAATATTAACAACATTCTTCACCATAAAAATGGATCAAACATGATGTTCTTCATCAAAATTTGAAAATAAAAATTAAGTGGATGCATGTGGAAAAAATTTATACCAATATGAAGCTCTTTGAATTTCCAAGATGGGTCTTGTCTTAGATTCTTTTGATTCAAAGTTAAAAATCAAAGGGTTTAGGGGTGTTGGGGTGGACGGTTTAAACAAGGAGAAAGGAGAGAGATGAGTTTTGATAAAAATGAATTTTTAATAAAGAAATGTGTAGTGGAAAAATCTTATATAGTGGGGTGAGGGTAGTTTTTGTCATTTTTGCATAGTTTTGGTCCCAAAATGCAATTAAATAGTTTACAAGGTAGAAAATGTAAATTGTAAATTTTAAAAATATTTACGGGCTCGGGTTTCGTAAAAATACTTTCCGAAAGTTAAAACGCTTCACAAAAATAATAATAAAGCTTCGACACGACTTAGAACGCAATTAAATCGAAAACGTCGAAAATATACAATATCGAGACAATCGATAATAAAACGTAAATTTTTGGGCATCCGTCGGTATCGCGATCACTAATAGTTATCGTCATTCGTTAAAACGTAAAATACGAGAAATAAAGATTAAATATAATAAAAATCATTTTTATGATTATTTGAGAATATAATATCGATACCTAACATATTCCTTGTCGGTTTTCATCTAATCGACATTCTTACGCTAGTTTCAAGTCATAACCTTCTCGGTTAGTCGATAATTTAAAATTCTCATTAAAGTAAACACGTAATACATAATAGTCGAGATTAAAATAACGACCTGAAATTGACGGGTTGTCACAGTTGCCATGCAAGAGATTGATGGTATTGGCTGGGACTTGAGCTTTTTGGCCAAATATGTGGAAGAGAACAAAGCCTTGGTTGTAGAGAAGGAAGAAGAAGAGCATGTTCACTATGCTCTCATGACACATTCTTCATCTTCATCAGATAATGAGGTATATGATGATGCATTTTGTAGTAAAGGTTGTCGTTTAAACACTAAAAAACTTAATAAATAAATCTTAAAGCTAAAATCAGATGTTTTGATGAAAAATGCAAGTTATCTAATTATCAACTTGCACTTGTTTAAACTAAAAAGACTGTGGCTGAATATAAGAAAATGGAGCTTGACCTAAAAGATCAAATCAATGTTTTGACTCATGACCTCAATGCTAGCATTGAGATTAGGGATATCTTGGAGATATCAAAAGGTGTTATACAAGCTGAGTTGGATGAGGCCATTTGTTGGAAATACGTTTTACGTATTAGGAAGGATCGGTCACTCCAACATTAGTTCGTGTAATAGCTCGTAGTTTAGTCATTTGCATTTACTTAAACGAAGCCCAAAACCGAGCCCATGTAATGTATGGGCCGGCGGCCAAATGTAAGCCCAAGCCCATGACAAGGGCTTGGGTATATAAACCCTCTCCTTTGATGGAGAGGGTGTGGTTTTCATAATTTACACATAGTTGTTCTTAACTTTCTCTCTCTAGAAGTGTGAAATCCACCATCTTTCTATCTCTTTCTCTCTCTAAAACATAAGCATAGATTTACAAATCTACAAATGGTATCAAGAGCTTGGGATGAAATATAGGTTTGTGTTTGTGTTGCGTATTGTTTTCTAAACAATTCGTATAGTATAAGTGTGTTTTGCCGAAATCTTCAAAATTTTTTGCTTTGATCGTAGTATCAAGTAGTGCAACATAGGATTTTGTGCTTAAAAGTGTTCTTGGTATCTTGGTTTTTCATTAAAACATCAATTTTTTGGATCAAAAGTGCAAAAAGGTTGTGTTCTATCATTCCGAAATTTAAGCAGAAACATCCATCGGAAAGTACAAATTGTACTTGGGCTTCCATCGCAATAACCTTCCATCGGAAAGGGTTTGGTTTCTACATTGCGATCGTGGGATTTTTATCACTTATTCCGATCTGAATCATTCCGATAGCTATTGCGATCTGAGATTCCGACGGGTATAAGGAAGTATTTTAAGTCGTTACTCTGCTCGAATTTTGTCAGCCACTTTACGATCTGAACATTCCGATAGGGCTTTGCGATCTGAACATTCCGATACCAACAACATTTCGACAGGGCTATATTCCGATCTGGTATTACGATCTGACATTCCGATCTGGTTTTACGATCTGACATTCCGATCAAGTATTACGATCTGACATTCTGATCTGGCATTCCGATAATCACAATTTTTTTCCATAACATATTTTAGGGGATTTTAACATTGTTTCTCGGTTTTAACTCACAACAACACAAAAATACTTAACCTTATTTCATTGTTCGATCAACTTTGTAAATCTTAACTTATTGAAATGGAGTATACATCTCTTACGGATAAGTCCATCCTCTCGGGTACGGATAATCGTCCACCAATGTTGGTGAAGACTATGTATGAGGAATGGGCTTCCCGAATGGAACTTTATATGTTGAACAAGGAGAATGGACATCTAATTTGGGCATCGGTGCTCAATGGACCATTAGATTATGGTACTGTGACGGAAGGTACGACCACTCGTCCTCGCACAACGGGTGAGTTGACTGGAGATATGAAGATTCAAGATAAATGTGATAAGTATGCTACAAACATCATTCTCCAAGCTCTTCCTCCAGATGTCTACAAACTCGTCAGCAAACATAAAGTTGCCAAAGAGTTATGGGATAGAATTCGTGTTCTAATGCAAGGCACCTCGTTAACTAAACAAGAACGAGAGTGTAAGCTTTATGATACTTTTGATAAGTTTGCCTATGTGCCAGGGGAGACTCTCAATGATTACTATCTGAGATTTACCCTATTGTTGAATGAGCTTAACATCTATGGCATGGCAATTCCTACCTTTCAATTGAACACCAAGTATTTGAACACTCTTCCTCCCGAATGGAAAAAATACGTGACGGATGTTAAATTGGCTAAGGACTTGCATAACACCAATGTGGATCAACTTCAAGCTTTTCTTCAACAACATGAATGCCATGTGATCGAGGCTCGGTTGTCTACACCTCAAGTTCATGATCCACTTGCAATGTATGCTTCTCAACAAAACATGGCTTATACTTATCAACAACCATCATACTTGCAGCAGACACCACCACACATCTATCAGCAACCACAGCAACCATCTTATCAACCACCAATGATGCCACAACAAGAATATCAACAAAGTGTTCATCAACAATCTTTTCAACAGCAACCACCATATCAAACATCACCTTCACAAACCAACACTTCTCCATTGGGCTATACTCCTCAGCAAGGATATTTTCCAATTGAAGCACAACCATCACAAGCTTTCTACTCTAATGAACTTCCACCAATCCAAGCACCAGTCTTTACTCCAAATGATACGCCAGCTGATGTTCTAAACCATCTTACAGCCTATTTGTCAAAACTTGTTGCAACTAGAGGATTTCCACCAACAAACAATCAGCTCCGCACCTCATCAAATCCTCGACAACAAGCCACTGTTCAAGATGGTCAAGTGACGGTGCAACCCATTCAGGGAAGGCAAAATTCATATGGAACTCCTACAAGGACTGGGAACAATCAAGCTGTGAATGCTCAAGCTAGTGGAAATGGGAGTCCTATTGGTCCTAAAAAGGTTGTGACTTGCTACAATTGCCGAGGACAAGGTCATATGGCTAGGGAATGCACTCAGCCGAAAAGGAGGAGGGATGATGCATGGTTTCGTGAGAAGATGTATTTGGTTGATGCTCAGTCTAAGGGGAAGATTTTGGATTCAGAGGAGTTAGCATTTCTTGCAGACCCAGGGGCAGCAGATACTGAAGGCATTGCAGTCGTTTCCACTTCTAATGCAGCTTATCAAGCGGACGATCTTGATGCATACGATTCGGATTGTGATGACATTCACTCTGCCCAAACTGCTCTCGTTGCTAATCTCTCTCACTACGGTTCTGATGTCATCAGTGAGGTACCAACCACATCCAATAATATTGATGATAACCAACATCAAGTTGGGCATGAAAATGACAACCTCGAACAGCATTCGGGAATTAGTAATTCAAATGATGTGGTACCCAAACCTACACATTTGAGTGAACCTCAACCAAATGCTACGACGGGTATGGAATCTTATGCTCAACATGATTTGGTAATGGTACCTAAACATATAATTGATCAAATGCATATGGCCCTCAGACAATCCGTAGATACGAATTCCACCCTAACTGCTGAGCTTGCGTTGCATAAAGAAAAGGTCAAAACTTTTGAAATGGTCCCTCAAGAAGAGAAAATAACATGTTCTGAATTTGACCAATTTCGTTTTGAAAAGATTGAACACTTGAAAGAAATAGAATCATTAAAAGCTAATCTTTCCAATGAATTAAAAGAAAAAGAGTCGGTTGTCAATGATTTTCAGAAACTTAAAATGGATTTCGAAACTCTCGAGTCTAAAAAGGTTGAATCGGAAATTAATGCTACCAAACTTTTTAAATTCAAAGAACAACAGCTTTTAAAACAATACGCTTCCACAGAAAAGGTTCATCTTTTAACTAAATCATTTAAAGAATTCGAACTTAAGCGTCTTCAAGATTTACCACCTAATCCAGGTTATGCAAAACAAGCTCAGGAATATATTCCCGGCCTTTATGATATGACCATAATTGGAAAATCGAAAGAAGCACCTTTTGTTCGTAGTACTGAGGAGACACAATCACTTGGGGATGAAACTCATTCTAAAATGCTTTCAAAATTCCATACAATTGATTATGATCAACATAACAAAGATCAATTTTCGAAAAAGACACGCATTCGCTTACAAAAGGAATTAGCAGAACTAACAGTTCTTGTGCCCCAAAGTTTGTCAAATGAAAACCTTCCTAGTACGTCTCCTACACTCGTCAAAAAGGATTTAACGAAGTTAATTCCACCGGTAAGTAAGGCGTCCGTTAACTTAAATACGGTTCACCAACACTTGGCCGATTTTGACAAGGTCATTTTGGAACGTACGACGGCCACGGCCATAACAGAAGGTGAATGGAACTTTGAGCACACTAGAGCTGCGTTTCGAGATGAAATTGTTCCGTTTGTAAAGAATGTTAAAGCTTGTCTTCGTAATATTGATCAAGATTTGTTTTTGGAAATAGAAGAAGTTAGACGTGTTTTCAATGAAATGGAAGATGCTTATGAAAACAGTTTACTTGAAATAGAACGGGTTTCACGCCATAATGATCTGCTTTTGAATCAAGTGATGTCTCATGATATAGTTTCTGTCTGTGTGAATACAAGTGTTGATAATGATTCTATTGTGCAAAATGTTAAATCTGTGGATACTGTGGTAGATAGTACTTGTCACGAATCTGACGCTGAATTTTTAAAGCTTCAAGATTCATATTCATCGCTTTCAAAACGTTTTGATGAGATTCAAACACATTGTATTTCGCTTGAATGCAAGCAACAATTTATTCAAGAAATCTTTGAAACGTCATTCGAAGGTGTTAATATCGATGACGCAAATTTTGAAAAGAATTTTCGATTGAATTTACAAACAAAACAGCGTCAGCCAAGTGACAAAGTTGCTAACTTTTTGCCGATAGAAATAGAGAAATCTAAGGAGCATAACTGTGTGAACGTACTTGAGGCCGCTGAGAATCTTAAACTGGATCTAGATAATCGAGTTTCCAAGATTTTGTCCAAAGTTGATAACTTAAAACAGAAAAATACACGACTCTTCGATTCAGTACAGCCCGCATGTGTTGATACCACTGCACAGAATCAATCATTGATTGAACAATTGAATCGAAAGTCGATGGAAATATCTGATTTGAGGGAACAAATTTGTGATAAGAACCTGGTCTTGGCTGAGTTAAAGGAAACACTTCGTACTCTAAAAGGTAAGAATGTTGTGGATTACGCAGCCACTATCTCAGCTTCGTCCTCTAGTGCAATTAAAAGGAACCTAATAGCCGTCACACCACTTAACAAGGGCCCTAGGACTAAACCATCTCAAACTTTGGTCGCTAAAGATAAGGCGGAATCAAAACCAGCTTCTAATATTCCCGTGTTGCCTTCTACAGGAGTAAGCACCACTACTAAGGCTCAAAGATCTAAGCTTAAGAGAAACAAGAAGAATGATAGGATCTTGCCCCCATCTAGTAGTCAAGTGAAGAAGAAAGTAGAAGCCCATCCTAGGAATGTTATTTCTGTTTTGAATAAAAAGAATCATGTAGCTAAACCTAAAGGCTCTGCGGTTGTGCAGCGTTCTAAGCCTACTGTGAATTCTAATTTAAAATGTTGGAATTGCAATGAATGTATGTTTTCTAGTCCTCATGATTCTTGCCTTATTGACCATGTGAATGAGATGCAGGCCCAGAAACATGGATTAGAATGGAGACCGACTGGGAAAGTGTTAACCCAAGTTGGCTGGATGTGGCGCCCCACTGGTAGAACTTTCACTATAGTAGGAAATATGTGCCCTTTGACTAGGATCACTCCCACTACAGCGAAGAAAGCGTGCCCTTTAACTAGGAGTACCAAGGCTACCAAAACACAAGCGTGTCCTTTAACTAGGAACACCGACACTACTGTAGGAACCAAGTGCCCTTTAAATAGGTCTACTCCCACTGTAGTGCCCGCAAATAATCCAAAACCAAAGAAGGTTGGAACAGTAAAACCTGTTAGTGCTAAAACTCACATTAGAAAACGTAGGAAATCTAAGGGTCTTGAAAATGTTAGCAATTCTGATAATTCTATATTTGTATCTGCTAACACTCCGGAACCAATAGTTTCCAATGCATTGTCTACTGTTGTTATTGAAAACAGGTGGTCCAAATTGTTCTCTGGTATTTGGACTCTGGTTGCTCCAAGCATATGACCGTAGATCGCTCTCAGCTCAGAAATTTCGTCAGCAAGTTTCTTGGTACGGTTCGATTTGGAAATGATCATATTGCAAAGATAATGGGTTATGGTGAATATCATATTGGGAATGTTATAATTTCAAGAGTGTATTACGTGGAAGGTCTCGGTCACAACTTATTTTCTGTGGGACAATTTTGTGATGCAAACCTAGAAGTTGCTTTTCGAGAGCATACCTGCTTCATTCGTAATTTGGAAGGGGTTGATTTATTGAAAGGTACTCGAGGGAATAATTTGTATACTTTGTCTCTACAAGACATGATGGCCGCTTCTCCCGTATGTCTTCTCTCCAAAGCATCGAAGACTAAGTCATGGTTATGGCATCGACGGTTATCTCATCTTAACTTTGACGCTATTAATCATTTGGCGAAAAACGAACTTGTTCGTGGTCTTCCTAAACTATCATTTCACAAGGATCATTTGTGTTCCGCGTGTACAATGGGGAAAAGCACTAAGAAGTCTTACAAACCCAAGACTGAAGATACCAACCAAGAGAAACTTTATCTGTTGCATATGGATCTTTGTGGGCCAATGCGTGTTGAAAGTCTTAGTGGCAAAAAGTACATCCTCGTTATTGTCGATGATTATTCTCGGTTTACATGGGTGAAATTTCTGAAAGCAAAAAATGAGGCACCTAAATTCATCATCGGATTTCTCAAAATGATTCAAGTGCGTCTCAACACTACTGTCCGACGCATTCGTACAGATAATGGAACCGAATTTGTGAATCAAATCTTGCGTGATTATTATGAAGAAGTTGGCATCTCTCATGAAACATCCGTTGCACGCACTCCACAACAAAACGGTGTCGTTGAAAGGCGAAATCGCACACTTATGGAAGCTGCTCGAACGATGTTAATATACGCAAAGGCTCCATTGTTCTTATGGGCAGAAGCAGTATCTACAGCAGTGTACACCCAAAACCGGTCACTAATTCGTAAACGCCATGGTAAAACACCTTATGAGCTTCTCCATGGAAAAGTACCAGATTTATCATATCTTCATGTATTTGGTTCTCTTTGCTATCCAAACAATGATGGTGACAATTTGGGAAAACTTCAACCAAAGGCTGATATTGGTATTTTCATTGGTTACGCACCCGCAAAGAAGGCATTCCGAATCTACAACCGTAACTCTCGCAAAATCCTTGAAACTATGAATGTTGATTTTGATGAGCTGACAGCAATGGCTTCTGAGCAAAGCAGCTCTGAACCCGCACTTCATGAAATGGGACCCAGTAATATTAGTTCTGGTCTTGTCCCAAACAACCCTACTTCATCATCATTTACACCACCTACTAGGAAGGAATGGGATACGTTGTTTCAACCGTTCTTTGATGAATTCTTTACTCCTCCAAGTATTGTTGCTCCAGAACCTGAAGTAATAGCTCCGGTAACCGAAGTTGTCGCTCCAGCAACCGTTGCACAATTAGATACACCTGCACCAACAATTGGTCAAGATATACCTTCAACAAGTAATTCTCAACCAACACATGTTTCAACTACCCATGTCATGCCTATTGATGATGAAGAGGATGATGATGATCACGATTTGGAATTCGCTCAAATGCGTGAACTTCCATTCTTTGGGGTATCTATTCCCGACCCTAATCAAGCCGGGTCGTCCACCTCAGAGGAAGCTCCTTCTACAGTTTACTCCAATCCACGGATTCGTGAACATGACAGCAAGTGGACAAAGGATCATCCTATAGATTCTATTATTGGTGACCCTAATCGTCCGGTATCCACACGAAGTCAGTTACAAGAAAGTGCATTGTTTTGCCACTTTGATGCTTTTCTCACTGAAGTTCAACCTAAGACATGGCAACAAGCTTTTACTCAATCCTGTTGGATAGAAGCTATGCAAGAAGAACTTAACGAATTCATACGTCTTGATGTTTGGGAACTTGTCCCATGCCCGGATCAAGTGCAGTTACTCACTTTGAAATGGGTTTACAAGGTGAAACTTGATGAGTTAGGCGGAATATTGAAGAACAAAGCTCGTCTAGTAGCTCGTGGATACAAGCAATTATTGGGCATCGACTTTATGGAATCCTTTGCACCTGTTGCCCGTTTGGAAGCTATTAGACTATTCCTCGCTTATGCAGCCCATATGAATATGATCGTCTATCAGATGGATGTGAAGACGGCATTTCTTAATGGAGAAATCAAGGAAGAAGTCTATGTTCAACAGCCGGATGGTTTTGTGAATCCTAATTATCCTAATCATGTGTACAAGCTTAAGAAGGCTCTCTATGGGTTGAAGCAAGCTTCACGCGCATGGTATGATCTATTGTCACAATTCCTCATTACTCAAGGCTTCGCAAAAGGCAAGGTGGATCCTACGCTGTTCATTCAGAAACGAGGTAAAGATATAATTATGGTCCAAATATATGTTGATGATATTATATTTGCAGCCTCGACCCAAACCTTATCGGATGAGTTTGGGACACTCATGTCTTCCAAGTTTAAGATGTCAATGATGGGCAAGGTATCATTCTTCTTAGGTCTTCAGATATCTCAGAGTCCCAGAGGCATCTTTATCAATCAATCCAAGTATGCCCTTGAATCGCTTAAGAAGTATAAGATGGAATCTTGCGACCCCGTGGATACTCCAATGGTGGAACGAACTAAGCTTGATGCAGATCCACATGGAGTTGCCGTTGATCCGACGCTTTATCGTGGAATGATCGGTACTCTTCTGTATATCACAGCTAGTCGACCTGATCTTCAGTTTGCTATATGTATGTGTGCCAGGTATCAAACTAGGCCTACTGAGTTACACTTATCTACTGTTAAAAGGATCTTTCGATATCTTAAAGGAACCATTAATCGGGGACTTTGGTATTCGAAGGACTCTTCTATTGCACTAATGGCATATGCAGATGCGGATCACGCGGGTTGTCAAGATACACGGCGTAGCACGAGTGGAACTTTGCAACTATTAGGAGATCGACTAATCAGTTGGGCATCGAAAAGGCAGAAAAGCGCTGCAATTTCAAGTACGGAAGCAGAATACATAGCTATGTCCGGTTGCTGTGCTCAAATTCTTTGGATGAGATCGCAATTAACCGACTATGGTCTAGGTTTCAACAAAATTCCGATGTACTGCGACAACCAGAGTGCAATTGCCTTATGCTGCAACAACGTTCAATTCTCCCGGTCGAAGCATATTGACATTCGCTACCACTTCATCAAGGAGCAAGTGGAAAATGGAGTAATCGAGCTTTACTTTGTCCGATCTGAGTATCAATTGGCAGATATTTTCACGAAGGCTTTAGATCGCGCTCGAATAGAATTTTTGGCCGACAAGCTAGGAATGAGAACCTTCTCGCCTGAGACTCTAAAGGAACTAGCAGATGAAGCGAAAGAATAGTCTTGGTAAAACTATTCTCCGTATCCTTGGTGATCATTTGTATATATTGTTTATATTTTTATCCACAAAAGCAAAATACAAAAATATAAAACCATATAAAAACCATAAAAATTGAAAAATCTAGAAAAATCCAAAAATATTTTTACTTTACTTTTCAAAGGCATGTCTTTTGGTACGATAATATTTACGGCCTTAGAAATGTTGATTAATATCGACACGGCGCCATAAATAGAGTTCGTACAAAAGTTGTAAATATTTCATAAAACATGCCTATATGGCTTGTAGTTATTTCTGACTGCAACCCGGTTTTCATATTAAAGTCAAGTATTTCTTATGAAAGCTTTGGCTCACAACGGGAATTAATTTTCTCGGGCAAGGTTTACTTTAAAACCTTGTAAGGGATCAAGTTTACTTTATAACTTGGTCTAACACAAATCTATGTACGCCTCAGTGCATTTATTTGTTAAAACAAGAGAAGTCTTGTTTTTATGAAGCTATCATCTCTACAACCATAGCAATCTACAATTGGTATCTACATACTCGACGATGCGACTACTCAACCAACGACTACAGCTCTTTCAATAGAACACGGGTCAATAATTGAGGGGGAGCAATTGTCAAGCATTCAGAATCTTTGATGCCGAACGTGCCAAGTTCACAAGTTGGTGTCATGACAACAATACCAATCGTACATGTGGTGTCAAGAGATGACTTCAAACGTGACGAGGCGACCAACATATGCTGACAAGAACCATTTGATCTTATCATATGATGTTCTCATCTATCAGGTCCAACCTTGTCAATTCTTTTCTAATATGGTGAATATGTGATCATGTTACAAGTCGGTATCATATCTCATACTTTGATATCATGAAGACAAAATGGACTTGCATTTTTCTTCCCAAAACCTTTGTTAAAACTTCATTAAATCAATTGATATTAAAAACATCGATTGGGTTAATATTTTTAATATGGGGGAGAAAATGTGATTTAATATGGGATATTATCACAAATGGTTTGACTTAATGTGCTGGCTCATCTCTACATATGCGAAAGGTTTTCGAATATCGTGGCATATGTTAAGGGGGAGCAAAATGGATTTGCTATATCAAAATGGATTTTCATGGTGACATTTACTTACCCAAACCCATTTATTTCACGACGATGAAGATTGTGGTGACATAAGGATGGTAGGATAGGTTAAGTCCTATGATTCTTCCAGAACCGGAGGAATCTTCCCAAGGACATTCCATAGCTAGAAATAGTAGTCCTTAGGAAAGATGGAGAAAGATTGTGAACGTAGCTGAATGCCGACCAAGTACTTAAGTTAGCACTGGAACAATCACAACAAGGTGCTAGTTATGACGTATTGGTAAGCATTGAAGGGGTTGAAGAATGAAAAAGAATTGTAAAGATAAAGGGTGTAAAGAAAGAAGCCCTCCTTACAACTTTAGGCAGAAACCAGGTCAATACATATGCTATTGAGATCATTTTAATGAATCTTGATATTGAAGACAGACATCATGGACCCAGTGATGCAATGCACAACCCATCCCAGCTAACTCAGATATCTCTCAAAAGGTATTTGTTTTAATCACACGGAGACAACACGTTATCTATCGATTTATTCACTCCGAATAAATTGGTATTGAAATGGTGGCACTCCTCTCCAGCCTCCGATCACTAAAATCCAAAATGCACGATCGAGTCTAGAGCCATTTGAGATCATCAAATATCTCACTAGGACACACTTTCATATTTCCTTGCTTCTTCACACACTGTGAAAAGTAAGAAAGATTTTAAGAGTCCTACGCAAAATCTTCATGATCTTGCCTGAACATCCGAGTAATACTAAAGTATTTACAATGAAGATGGAAATCCTTCTTGAGCGAACATCAAAAAGCTCATGGTAGGTGACTTGTGCGATTCTTTATGAATCAAACTTGTGATAACTGGAAAGCAACAGCTGTTTAATTCTTAACTGAATTTAAACACGTTCCAGGCCTCTACGCAAATATCTCAGTGATCTTGCCAGAACACTCAGAGTGATACCTTTTTGTTCACGGTGATGAGTGGAAATCCTTCTAGTGTTAACCTCAAACAGCACTTGGTAGGTAACTTGCAAGATTCTATACGAATCAAGCTCGTGACAACTGGAAAGCAACGATGGTGCGGTTCTTAATTGAATTTCACTTGTTCCAGGAACATGAATTGACGACTTCAAATCATGCGGATATTATTATCCAAATGATTCACTCTTTATGTTCGCAGTCAGCTTTGGACGGTCGAATAAAGAGAACGGGTTTACCCGCGAAATCCTGTCAGGAAGTTACTTAATTGAAACTATCCGTCACGGGTACGATATCTAATATCGTCCAACGGTCTTCACCGACCGGAGGTAAAATGCTACCGAATTAGAATGAAATGTTCAAAGCCATTTCGTTCGTGTCTACTTATGTTGCGGCATTTGAAGACGGTGGCGTTGCGGGATCCAAGAAGAAGTCGTCCCCGCACGCTTATACTTTATGCACTTAATACCTCATCAAATTCAAGAAAGCCTAAAAGTTAAGTCTTCCACTGTATCGAACTCTGAAGCTTTCAAGAATTACAAAGGTATAAGTATGTGGGACGTGAGGTCACGAAGAGGCGAAGATCACAAGTGATGGATGCACAAGATCAAGGCAAGAGATTAATGCTCAAGATTGATATCAAAGATCACATCAGCATGTTCACCAGAAAAGAAAAAGAAAAAGAAAGACGAAGACTACGAGCTCAAGGCAAGCATAGTATGCTAGGTTTATTTTATTATTGTAACTTGGGTAACGCCCTTGTTTGGAGTGACCTCCCTTAGGGGGAGATTGTTGGAAATACGTTTTACGTATTAGGAAGGATCGGTCACTCCAACATTAGTTCGTGTAATAGCTCGTAGTTTAGTCATTTGCATTTACTTAAACGAAGCCCAAAACCGAGCCCATGTAATGTATGGGCCGGCGGCCAAATGTAAGCCCAAGCCCATGACAAGGGCTTGGGTATATAAACCCTCTCCTTTGATGGAGAGGGTGTGGTTTTCATAATTTACACATAGTTGTTCTTAACTTTCTCTCTCTAGAAGTGTGAAATCCACCATCTTTCTATCTCTTTCTCTCTCTAAAACATAAGCATAGATTTACAAATCTACACCATTAAAAACAAAGATAATGTAGGGCTTAAAATTCAGAGATTTGATAAAGCTTCTCAAACCCTAGAAAAATGTGTTATTGAACAAAGAGATTCTAGGGATATGACTAGGATTGGGATGAAAGAGTATGCTGGTGTTCCACCACCTGCTGGGAACTTCTATGGTGTCCTTAGAAAGGATTTGTCTTGGACTGGTATACCAGAACTCCAAGAAAAGGAATTTATTCCTCCACCAAGGGTTCTTACTCCAGTAAAGGAATATATGCAAAAATTGATTGATTTGGACCAATGGAAGAAAGCCAATCCTACTTTGTTTTTTAAAGGTGGCATGCTTAGTGAAAGCCCAAATGAGTCACTGGAAAGACTGTTGACCTTGGATTAAACTTTGATAGAAAACCTAGTATTAAATATGCAGAAATATATAGAAAACCTAGGTCACCAAAAAGTCAAGTTAGTGATAATGGGACAGGTTTCTTTTCATCTAGACCTAGAGTTATGTCTAGAAAAGCCTGTTATACTTGTGGGAGTTTTTCACATTTGGCTTATAAGTGTGTCAATGCTTCAAAAGTTAACGCTGATAGAAAGTCAACCATGGTCAAACCCAGATCTTTTGCCCAACTAAGTCCACAAGTCATTAGACCAGCTCCATTCTTTACTAGAGCGTCTAATACTTATGGACAAAGGCCTTTTGAAAAGACAAATACATGGTCTAACAGACAATGGGTTCCTGTAGTAAACCCTAGTTTTGGCGCTGACAAGTGCAATTTCGGTGTTGTCAAGAACAATTCTAACGTTGACAAGAATGTTTCCAACGTTGTTATACCAAGTAATAGCAAATACTTGCAACCAAAGGGAAAAGGGTCTAAAGTTTCTTCTAGCTTAACTTGGAGACCCAAACAAGGCCAAAACCCTAATTCAGATGGGATTTCTATGACCTGTAACAGATTTCATTTTATTTCAAAGGTCATAACTAAACCAATCGGGGTTAACTGGGTGTTTAATCCAAAAACGGATGAACAAAGGGTTGTTTAATCCAAAAGTCAACCATGGTCAAACTCAAACCTTTTGTTCCACAAAGTCCACAAGTTAGTAGACCAGCTCCATTCTTTACTAAAGGGTCTAATACTTATAGACAAAGGCCTTTTAAAAAGACCAATACATGGTCTAACAGACAATTGGTTCCTGTAGCAAACCCTAGTTTTGGCGCTGATAAGTGCAATTTCAGCGTTGACAAGAACAACTTTAACGCTGACAGGAATGTTTCCAGCGCTATTAGACCAAGTAATAACAAATACTTGCAACCAAAGGGAAAGGGGTCTAAAGCTTCATCTAGTTTGACATGGAGACCCAAACAAGACCAAAACCCTAATTCTAATGGGATTTCTATGACCTGTAACAGATTTCATTATATTTCAAAGGTCATAACTAAACCAATTGGGGTTAACTGGGTGTTCAATCCTCAAAGGTATGAACAAGGGGTTGTTATAAGGACTAAATCTGTTCTTATTAAACAACCTAATGAATCCAAGTCTGCTCAGGCTTGGGTTCCTTTGTTTTCTTTATGTGCAGGGCATTCAAAAGCAGGTAAATGATCATGGCTATTGGGATAGTGGATGCTCTAGGCACATGACGGGGAAGGAAGATTATTTGACAAACTTTACCCCCATTAAAGATGGTGACAAAGTGTACTTTAGAGGAGGATATGAAACTATCACTAGCAAAGGCACTCTTATCACCAACAATTTGTGTTTTGAAAACGTATTTCTAGTAAAAGAACTTGATTACAATCTGTTTAGTGTAACACAGGTTTGTGATAACAAAAATAAGGTTCTTTTTACTGATATTGAATGCTTGGTGTTAAACAAAGATTTTAAACACCTGATGAGAAGTTCATTGATTATAGAACACCTAGGCATAAGGACATTTATAATGTGAATCTTAATGGAATTAGGATGAATAATAATCTGTCATGTCTATATGCTAAGGCTTCAGTTGATGAAAGTAATATTTGGCACAGAAGGTTAGGGCACATAAATTTTAAGAACATAAATAGACTTGTGAGACATGGTTTAGTTGATGGTTTGCCTGAAAAGGCTTTCCACAATGATCATTCTTGTGTTGCATGCCTTAAAGACAAGCAGCACAAAGTCTCCTTTAAGTCTAAACTGGTGCACTCTAGTTCTAAACCTCTTCACTTGCTGCATATGGACTTGTTTGGTCTAACTAATATAGAAAGTTTAAATGGTAAATCTTTTTGTTTTGTCATAACTAGTGATTTTTCTAGATTTACTTGGACTTTCTTTTTGGCTTTGAAAAGTGAAACTGCCACTGTTTTGATTAACTTTATTACCCAAATGGAGAAAAAGACTGGTGTTGGAAATACGTTTTTCCAAGGAAAGTCTCGGTCACATCATTATTAGCATAGATCACGAGCTATAGACTATTTAGGACATTGTAACTTGGAGTGACCTCCCTTTGGAGGAGATTGTTGGAAATACGTTTTTACGTATTTAGAAAGGATCGGTCACTCCAATGATATTGGGCTCGTGATCCAATATAGCCCATATAGCCCACATGTAGGGTGGGCTATATAAACCCCCCTCCTAGCATGTTAGGAGGGGTTGTTGAACACATAATCACATTTCCATCTTTCTTTTCATCTTCCTCTCCTTTCTCTCTCTTCTTTCTCTCTCTAGGTTCCTCCATTTATCATCCATCTTAAAAGATAATCCATACATGCCTAATCCTTAGAAAAACAAGATCCTACAATTGGTATCAAGGGCATGGTTGATTCTTCGGATTCGCACGTTTTAATCTATTGTTTTGATAAAGTTTGATTTTATTTTTTTTCTTTCTTTCTTCTAAAGTTTTTTTTTTGTCACGAATCACATTTTTTTTACATATTTAGATTCTATTATTGAAAAATATCAATTTTTTTTTCTCTAAAAAATATCAGTCTTCCTTTTTAAAAATCACAATAGTTTTTGGTATTAGTTCGTTGACTCGATTTGGGAGAAAGGTCTCAAATTTATCAGTTTTTCTATTATTTTTCTTATATATAACTCTTTATCAGTTTGTCTTATTGTAGTATTAGTTTTTGTTAACTTATCTAGCATTTCAGTTTTTCTAGTGTTCGTCACGTATCCAGGTTTGTATTTGCGTTTTACACATCCATCGGAAAGTACCAAGTTTGAACATTCCGATCGCAATAACCCTCGGGTTCTACTTTGCGATCAAGTTTTTCCGACACCCTTATTCCGACGTGATTGCGATAGCACTTTGCGATCGTGATTGCGACAGGATTTAGGTTCAAGTGAGTCGAAACTCTGCCGAATTTTTTTTCGCTATATTGCGATGGAATGTTAACACATTGCGATGGTGAGATTTTTTAAACATTGCGATGGTGATTTTTTTTTAATATTGCGATGAAAGTATTTTTAGATATTACGATGGAGAATATTTCAATATTACGATGAATGTCTTTTAAGATATTGCGATAGAAAAGTTTTGACTCTAATTAAAATTCGACTCAAAACCAAAAACTGACCCTCGGCTATACACCACAACAGACTCAACCAACCCTAGAACTCTAAACCAATTCGACCACAACACTCTCGACTCTCACAACAGCCTCGAACATCTCTCAAGACTCGACTCCATATCACAAACACCCTCGACCTAAACCTCGACAACAACAAATCCACACACCCTCGAGACTGACTCGATCTCTCAACTCCCCATTGACTGGAACACCACACACCAAAGACACAACACACCCTGAAACACAAACTCACCAACATCCTCGACCACACACAACCCAAACCAAACATCCACAGACTCGATTTACACAGACTCGATTAACAGACCCACACCCTCGTCTCACCAGAGACTCGACTCGAATCCTCAGCCGACACTCACACAACACTCGGACGACACCAACACTCGCTCAACTAAAACCAACAACACTCGACTCAAAACACGATCTCTGTCAAAGACTCTCATCGATCTCGAAACCAAAAAATTAATCAGAAAGCACCTACCTGAGATATTAATTAAAAGATCTTGCAGTCGTTGTTCTTGTGGAGCTTCGTTCACTATTAAATTATTAAGGGTGTTTGCTTTGATTCGTGGGTTACATCAGCCCAAAGGGAACGATTTATCGTGTTTGTGTATGTGATTTGTCGCGGGGTAATTCAAAGGGCTTTGTGTTTAGTGTGTTTTGGGAGAAGTGATTTACATCTGCTTAGAGAGGAAGGGGGTATAGATCAGTTTTAGGGGACGAAGTTTCCAAAGTTTGGTGATCTGCTTTGTTAGATTGAAGACAGAGAGGGTTGGGAGGCGATTTGTTTGAGGAGAAAGAAGAAAACGATTAGTTTGTTCCAAAGTTTAGAAAGTTCACAAGTTGAAAAGTTTGGGAGAAGTGATTTGTTGAGAGCTTTTTTAAAGATTAGAAAGTGGGGCGGAGGAAACGAGGTTATTTTTTTTAGGGGGCCATTTGAGATTTGTTTGTTCCAAAGTCAGCCACGTTTCAAGTTCCTCTATTTTGTTTAAACGTGGTGTTCCAGCTTAAAATCTTGTTTACACGTAAAACACTTTGTTTACACGTTTCTTTCCTTATTTACAAAGTATAGTTTTTTAATATATCAGATTTTTAAAATATCAAATATATCAAACATATATCAGATTTTTGGCATATCACGACTGGGACACGTTTTGTTAAAGTAGACATTTACTTTTTTATATATCAGTTTACATTTGTTTTTTTTGAATTGTAGTTAAGTTAATTTTTTTATTTTTTTTTTATTTTTTTTTTTTTTTGGTAAATTTATTTTGAATATTTTGTCAATTGATGACGGGCCGATCATTATATTTACCGTAGCTTGGTTTTATTTGTTGACGGGCTTTATTTTTGGAGTGAGCCGACTTTGAATTAGTATCCGGTTTAATTTTTCAACGTTTGAGCCGACAACAATTTTTGAGCCGAGAAAAGTGTGATCTCATCTATCGTGGATTTTTTTTTTTTTTAAAAAGTTATTTACGGATCTTTCGAAATTTCTTCACGAATTGTAAGATTCCGAATACAACTACAATCACGATCATTTTTCATCATAATTCAATGGAGTCTTTGAATTCGAAATTTCAAGAGGAAGACTTGCATCACATGCAAAACACAGCTAGAGAAAGTGGTATAATTTCATGTCGACTACTTCAGTCACATCTTAGGACTATTGCATGGGTTCAAGGAGGAAGCAAATTTGTAACACTCTTTGGTCAACATCATTATACATTAATCAATTCACTATTTCTCAACTTGAACCACCTAGCTGAGCAACTTCACAAAGAAGACTTTAATCACTCTGCATCCGAAACTGCATATCAGGCTCTTGTGACACAACTCACGCCTTTCCTCCAATTCAATATCATCAAGTCTGACAATTCAGGGATATGCCGGTCATTTTTTCAATACACACAGAACGATGTTAAAGATTTTTGTGATAAACTGTTGAAATTTATGACTTCGGTTTCGTCTTCGATTTATGAAAGATCCAGACTTCAGCAAGTGTATGATAATGGAGTGCAAGAATCTATGATGCAGATGCAAGAGGAGAATGGTCATACGGTTGACAACTTGGAGCCTAACGATGGCAAGAGCACGGAATCAGGAGGACAACATGATACCAGTGGCACATCAGGCAATGTTCACGAGATTTCTTTTGATGACACCTTACCCGTTAATGACGAAGAGCCTGCGGACATGGTACAATGTAATGTTGATGATGTATATTCTGATGAAATACCGCATATTGAGCATTCTGAACCTAACTATGACAAACATGGGATGGAAAAGAGTGATAGAAATACCACTTCTGATTCATCCGATGTGAGTCATAATGGGGGAGAAAGTGTTCAAAATGCTAAACATCATGATAAGTGCTTTATGACTGCTACATTAACCAATTCTGCTTCTAGGATTAAAGAGCTTGAAATGATTTTAGCTCAGCAATCAAAAGAGCTTAAGGATGCCAAAATTGAATTTTCGAAGAAAACAGAGAAATTTGAAACATATTTTGAATAAATTGAAAAGTCAAACGTTGTTCTTGAACGAAAATAGGATCAAACAGTTCTAGATTCTAAAGCTGAAAAGGATAATCTTTTGAAACAAATTAAGTTGCTTGAATCTAAGTTGGCATCCCAAGATGAATTGTTAAAAGAAAATGAGACCTTAAAGGCTCAAGTACAGGAAAAGGTCTTCGCTATAGCTGCGTTGAAAAATGATTTGCGGAAAACTAAAGGACCTAGTGTGGACACTAAGCTTGAAAAACCATCAATCTTGGGGAAACCGCCTACAAATCAGTTCGTCAGACAACCGACTGTCAGACAACCTACTACATTTAGATCCGAGCGATCACAATCCTCGAGACTGTGGTTTGCCTCCCAAGTTGATATGGTTCATCTTTCTAGAACAGTCACTCCACCATCTAGGCCCAATGTGACTAAAACAGCTTTTGTAAGACCTAATCACATGATTGCCCCTAATTTCCCTAGACATAGTCCAAAGAATACGTCTGGAACTAGTTCAAATGACGTTCGCCATACTTTTGGTCTAAGGGAAGCTAAGCAAAAGACACAAGTAAGAGATAGGAATTTCAAACCTAGTCAGATGCCTTCTAGTTTACCCAACACTGCTAACCGTAGCATGTCACATCCTAGGAGCATCAATCAATCATCTAGGAATTCTAGATCTTACTCGGACATTAAATATGCTACTTGTAAAACATGTAGAAAATGTGTCTTTACGGCAAATCATGATTCTTGTATCAAGAAACTACTTAATGAGGTGAACTCCCGTGCTAGACTTAAATCCCAGTGGGTTGCCAAAATCAAACCCATTGGTAAAATGTGGCGCCCCACTGGTAGAACTTTAACCCTTGTAGAAAACGAGTGCCCTTTAACTAGGATAGTCTCCGATTGTATTAAGACTACTAGGGAGGAAATTGAAAAGGAGGATGCATCACCTAAGCCTGAACTTAAGGTTTTCTATAAAAGGAAACGTTTACCAGCTAAGACAAGTGAATCATCTCCTCAGAACACCTCTGGCACAAGTAAGGCCAACTGTGAACCCCCACTTGCTTCTAAGATAGATATCGCTAACCCTTATCCAAGCATGCAAACTCCTAATGAAAATGCAGGTACCAAAGAGGATGTTCCAAAAGAACGAAGCGGTCCAATCATTTTATACCATTCAATTAAGGACACTCTCAGAGTTTGGTTCCTAAAGAAGCTGATATCTAAGAAACCAGTGTCTCAGGGGATTTCCAGTTAAGCTTACAGTGCATAAAGGACTTATAGTCACATCACAGACTATAACTCGATCTTCAATGAAAGGAAAGTTTATCTTCGATGATAAACTTATCCTTATAACGAGAAATTAATTTTTCTCGGGCATGAGCTTATTTCAAAAACATTCCAAGTTTTCAAGCTCATGCACTATGGCTCACAGTCAAATCACAGTCAGTGACCCGCTCTTCAAAGAAAGGGAAGTTTATCTACGCAACGATAACTTACCCTCAAAACGAGAAATTAAGTTTTCTCGGACACGAGCTTACATTAAAACCATTCAAAGGTTTCTAGCTTGTGTAGATGGCTCCTCGTTAAATGACAGACGATGACCCAGACTTCAGAGACAGGGAAGTTTATCTACGCAACGATAACTTACCCTTTTAACGAGAAATTAAGTTTTCTTGGACACGAGCTTATCCTAAAACCATTCAAAGGTTTTAAGCTCGTGTATAAGGATCTTCATTAAATGTCAGATGATGACCCGATCTTCAAATTAAGGAAAGTTTATCGCCGATGATAAACTTATCTCGGTCATGAGCTTGTATTAAAACATTCCAGGTTTTAAGCTCAGAAAGGAAAGTGAATCTTTTAAATAAGAGAACTTTTCCTCATAACGAGAAATTTACCTTTCTCGGTCATGAGCTTTACGTTAAAACATTCAAAGTTTTTCAAGATCATGAAAACGACTTCTAAGTAAATGTCAGCTTAGAACTCGATCTTCAGATAAAAGGAAAGTTTATCGCCGATGGTAACTTATCCTTAACAACGGGAAGTTTACAACTTCTCGGACTTGAGCTCGTTTTGTAAGATATTCAACATCTTAAAGCTCAAGTAATTGGTTTTCAAAACTTTGAACACAATTTTTCGAGAATTTCTCAAAAGGTTTTTTCTAAATCTTTCAAAATTGTGTGTTCAAAAATGTTTTGATAAAAAGAGCATGTCTTCTGGAATCGATAATATTTACGAACCTAGAAATGTCATTCAATAATGACACGGGGTTGTAAATAAAGTTCGAGCAGAAGTTCAAATGTTTTAAAACATGCTCAAAATGGTTTGCTATTATTTCCGATAGTAACCCGCTTTTCACATTGAAGTCAAGCATTTCACCGGCAAGCTTTGACTTCAAAATCTGAAGTTATCATCTCCACCAACCGTAGCAATTTACAATTGATATCTACATACTCAACGATGCGACTACTCAAACGGTGACTACAGCTCTTTCAATAGAACACGGGTCAACAATTGAGGGGGAGCAATTGTCCAGCATTCAGAATCCTTGATGCCGAGAGTGCCAAGTTCACATATTGGTGTCAAGACAACTATATCAATCATACACATGGAGTCAAGAGATAACTTCAGACGTGACGAGGTGACCAACATTCGTGAACAAGAACCATGTGAATCTTTCATATGATGTTCTCCATCATTCAGGTCCAACCTCGTAAATTTCTAATCTTGTGAATACATTATCATATATGATCTTTGCACGTGATAAATACCTTACACTTGTGTTTAAAAGGTATTTTATTTACGTTTCAAGTACACCCTCATTAATTTGAGGGGGAGCTTGTGTAATTCATGAAGATAATTGGACTTGCATTTTTCTTCCCAAACTTTCTTAAAATACTATTAAATCAATTGATATTAAAAACATTGATTGGGTTAATATTTTTAATATGGGGGAGAAAATGTGATTTAATATGGGAAATGATTAATCAAAAATGGTTTGACTTAACGTGCTAGCTCATCCCGGCATGTGAGAAATGTTTTCGGATATCGTGGCATATGTTAAGGGGGAGCAAAATGGATTTGCACTTCAAAATGGATTTCATGGTGACATATACTTACCCAAAACATCTCTATTCACGACGGTGAAGATTGTGGTGACATAAGGATGGTAGGATAGGTTAAAGTCCAATGATTCCTCTAGAACCGGAGGAATCTTCCCAAGGACATTCCATAACTAGAAATAGTAGTCCTTAGGAAAGATGGAGAAAGATTGTGAACGTAGCTGAATGCCGACCAAGTACTTAAGTTAGCACTGGAACAATCACAACAACGTGCTAGTGATGACTTATTGGTAAGCATTGAAGGGGTTGAAGAATGAAAAAGAATTGTAAAGATAAAGGGTGTAAAGAAAGAAGCCCTCCTTACAACTTAGGCAGAAACCGGGTCAATACATATGCTATTAAGATCATTGTTTAATGATTCTTGATATTGAAGACAGACATCATGGACCCAGTGATGCAAGGCACAACCCATCCCAGCTAACTCAGATATCTCTTAAAAGATATTTGTTTTAATCACACGGAGACAACACGTTATCTATTGATTTATTCACTCTGAATAAATTGGTATTGAAATGGTGGCACTCCTCTCCAGCCTCCGATCACTAAAAATCCAAAATACACGATTGAGTCTAGAGCCATTTGAGATCATCAAATATCTCATTAGGACACACTTTCATATTTCCTTGCTTCTTCACACACTGTGAAAAGTAAGAAAGATTTTAAGAGTCCTACGCAAAATCTTCATGATCTTGCCTGAACATCCGAGTAATACGAAAGTATTTACAATAAAGATGGAAATCCTTCTTGAGCGAATATCAAAAATCTCATGGTAGGTGACTTGTGCGATTCTTTATGAATCAAACTGGTGATAACTGGAAAGCAACAGGGGTTTAATTCTTAAATGAATTCAAACACGTTCCAGGCCTCTACGCAATATCTTTGTGATCTTGCCAGAACACTCAGAGTGATACCTTAGTGTTCACAGTGATGAGTGGAAATCCTTCTAGTGTTAACCTCAAACAGCACTTGGTAGGTAACTTGCAAGATTCTATACGAATCAAGCTCGTGACAACTGGAAAGCAACGATGGTGCGGTTCTTAATTGAATTTCACTTGTTCCAGGAACATGAATTGACGGCTTCAAATCATGCAGATATTATTATCCAAATGATTCACTCTTTACGTTCGCAGTCAGCTTTGGACGGTCGAGTAAAGAGAACGGGTTTACCCGCGAAATCTTGTCAAGGAGGTTCTTTATTGAAACTACCTGCCACAAGTACGATATTTAATATCGTCCAACGGTCTTCATCGCCGGAGGTAAAATGCTACCGAATTAGAATGAAATGTTCAAGGCTATTTCATCCGTGTATATGGTTTGTTGCTAACTGTCTTATGCAGCGTAACAAGAAGGTGGCATTGTGGTGTACAATCCAGAAGAAGTCGTCACCACATGCTTATACTACATACACTCAGTACTTCAACGAATTCAAGAAAGTCTAAAGGTCAAGTCTTCCGCTGTATCAAACTCTGAAGCTTTCAAGAATTATAAAGGTATAAGTATGCAGAACATGAAGTCACAAGGAGGCTCACAAGTGATGAATGCACAAGGTCAAGGCAAGAGAACATGCTCAAGACTAAAGTCAAAGATCTCATCAGCATATTCACAAGAACAAGATCGAAGACTCAAGCATAGTATGCTAGGTTTAAGATTTTGTAAAATGGTGTGACCTCCCTTTGGGGGAGATTGTTGGAAATACGTTTTTCCAAGGAATGTCTCGGTCACATCATTATTAGCATAGATCACGAGCTATAGACTATTTAGGATATTGTAACTTGGAGTGACCTCCCTTTAGGGGAGATTGTTGGAAATACGTTTTTACGTATTTAGAAAGAATCGGTCACTCCAATGATATTGGGCTCGTGATCCAATATAGCCCATATAGCCCACATGTAGGGTGGGCTATATAAACCCCCCTCCTAGCATGTTAGGAGGGGTTGTTGAACACATAATCACATTTCCATCTTTCTTTTCATCTTCCTCTCCTTTCTCTCTCTAGGTTCCTCCATTTATCATCCATCTTAAAAGATAATCCATACATGCCTAATCCTTAGAAAAACAAGATCCTACAATTGGGAATGAGGTTAAGATTCTTAGAAGTGATAATGGTGGTGAGTTTAGAAATAAGCTGTTAGATGACTTATGTGTCAAGAAAGGGATTACTAGGAAGTTTAGTGTAGCTAGAACCACACAACAAAATAGGATGGCTGAAAGGAAGAATAGACACTCATATAAGCAGCTAGGATAATGTTGGCTGATGCTCACTTTCCTATTGCATTTTGGGCTGAGGCTGTGAATACAGCCTGCTATGTTCAGAATAGGGCATTAATCAACAAAATCCACAATAAGACACCTTATGAGCTATTTTGGAATAGAAAACCTAATATTGGTTTTCTTAAACCCTTTGGATGTCATGTAGTTGTACTTGATACTAGTGATGCCTTAGGTAAGTTTAGTGCTAAAGGTGATGAAGGCTATATTATGGGCTATTCAGTGTAGAGTAGAGGATATAGGGTTTACATTAAGAAGGAAAAACGTATACTTGAAAAGGTACATGTTAGGTTTTTATAAAGTAAACCTAGTGATCCTGAGAGTGGACCAAATTGGTTATTTGATTTGGATCCTTTATCTAGAACCTTGAATTATATGCCTGTTACTAATCTAGACATTGTGAAAGTGAATTCAAGTGTTGTGGAAGAACCAGTTTTTGAAATTTCAGGTATACAGGTTGATAAGGAAGTAAGATCACATGCAGACAAATCAGCTCCCATACTTGAGTATGTCACCATTCCTATTTGGACAGATGGATTTGCTGTTGCTGCTGCTGGAAAGGAAAAGAATGGTCCACAAGAAAAACTAGTTGATGAAAACATGCATGAATCTTCAAGCGCTGACAAAGGAAAATCTGGCGCGGAAAGGCCAAATTCAGGCGTTGATGGCTCAAACATTGACATCCCCAGTTCAGACGTTGACAACTCTTTTGACCATTTATTCTCTTCCAGTGTTTTTGAACAAGGTGAACCTTCCTCTAGACATGAAGAGGTTCATTCAGGTGATGATGGAGGAGAATTTGAAGATGATATTGGCAACTTGGAGACTGAAATTGAAGACAACACAATTATTGAAGGAGAAGTACTTACATCTACCATCAAGAATCATCCTTATTCTCTAATCATTGGTGATGTGATGTCTCCTGTTCAAACTAGAAGGTCTCATCAGAATCATGGAGGTTTTATTGCCAATATCCACAAGACGGTTGATACCCCTCTTGTTCAGGCATGTTTGTTTGCTTGTTTTATGTCACAACAGGAACCCAAGAAGATATTTGATGCTCTCAAAGAACCAAGTTGGGTGGAAGCAATGTAGGATGAGCTTCACTAATTTGCTATTCAAGATGTTTGGGAGTTAGTAGATTTTCCCAGATATGTCAGACCTATAGGGACAAGATGGGTTCTTAGAAACAAAAAGGACGAGAGAGGGATTGTGGTCAGAAAAAAAAGGCACGTTTAGTTGCTCAAGGCTATACACAAGAGGAAGGGATAGACTATGAAGAGGTTTTTGCACCTGTTGCAAAGATTGAAGCAATAAGGATTTTCCTAGCCTATGCTTCTTGCATTGGCTTCACAGTTTATCAAATGGATGTGAAGAGTGCTTTTCTTTATGGAACAATTGTAGAGGAGGTTTATGTAATGCAGCCTCCTGGTTTTGAAGATTCTGAACATCCAGACAAGGTGTATAGAGTGAAAAAAGCAATGTATGGACTTCATCAAGCCCCAAGAACATGGTATGGTACATTATCCACCTATCTGGTGGAAAATGGATTCAAGAGGGGCACCATAGATCAGACTTTGTTTACCAAGAAGACTGGTAAGGACTTTTTACTTGTTCAGGTCTATGTGGATGATATCATCTTTGGCTCTTCCAGTCCAAAGATGAGTGAAGACTTTTCCAAGCTCATGACAGACAAGTTCAAGATGAGTGCAATTGGAGAGATGAACTTCTTTCTAGGGTTACAAGTTCAGTAGAAAGAAGATGGTATCTTCATCTCTCAAGACAAATATGTAGCAGAGATCTTGAAGAAGTTTGGTTTTTCTCCACATGAAAAATGGGCTAGCACACCCATGGATAAGGAACACCCTTGGGGAAAGATTGGAGATGGAAAAGAGGTGGATGTCATGCATTATAGGTCAATGATTGGGTCATTGATGTATCTTACAGCTTTAAGACCTGACATTATGTTTGTTGTGTGTGCATGTGCACGCCATCAAGTGACTCCCAAAGAGTCTCATCTTTATGCTGTCAAGAGGATTTTTAGGTACCTTAGGTGCTATCCCACCTTGGGATTATGGTATCCAAAGGATTCTCCATTGTAGCTTATTGCTTATTCAGACAGTGATTATGGAGGTGACAAGTTTGATAGAAAATCCACAACTGGTAGATGCCAATTTCTTGGAAGTAGGTTGATATCTTGGCAATGCAAGAAACAACCAGTGGTGGCCAACTCTACAACTGAAGCAGAATATGTAGCTGCAGCTGCTTGTTGTGGACAAGTCTTATGGATTCAGAACCAGCTGTTGGATTATGGGTATAATTTCATGCATACCAAGATTTTTGTAGACAATAATAGTACTTTATGCATTATTAAAAATCATGTACATCATTCTAAAACAAAACACATAGAAATTAGACATCATTTTATTAGAGATTGTTTTGAAAAAGGTTTAATACAACCAGATAGGGTTGACACAGAAGAAAATGTGGCAGATTTATTAACTAAACCTTTTGATACTAGGAGATTTCAATACTTGGTAACAAGTATTAGAATGATTAATCTTACCTAATATGTGTTTTTGGGACTTATTGTAAAAGTATGTACAGGATATGCATTGTTATTGGTCTTTGTACAAAGTTAGGTTTTCCACTTTATTTGTCTAACGCTAACAAAGGTTATTTAAACGCTGACAATTGTTAAAATGACGTTGACAGGAATATGTTGGTTTTGTGGTTTTTGATCTAATTATGCAGGCATTATGAGCATTGTACAAATGTATACAGAGTTTCTTATGGATCTTTGGAGCTTACTTGGAGCATGTTCAAGTTCATGGATGATGGTTGGAATATTTATATTCCTATCTTGACATAAATTTTTATTGCATGTATTTTATTTGGCAACTTGTATATCATATTTTAAGGGGAGGTTTAGGAAACCTTTAGGACTGTTTGGGTATTCATATAATACACTTATCACAATTTTATATTGTGTCCACTAGTGAGTACGAGTTAGTTCACTAAATTGTGAGGCACTGTAGCATGCAAAGTTGATATACTTTGCACGCTTCCAAGACTTTTTGACCTAGAATTGGATGTGGTCTGTTGGGAGACTTGGGTATGATTTTTATTGGGCTTACCTAGGAAGTTACAAAGGATTTTATAAGATAAGTTCATTGTAAAGAACTTTGGTTAGCAAGGGACACTTAAGGACAATTATGTCTATCTTGCTTATGCAAGTGTGCATGATTGGACAGTGCTTGCCACCGTATGGTGATTTTCAGTCTATAAGTTATCTTCACTAGGATAAATTACTTTGTTAAGGTCCTTTTTCTTTTATATTATTTTTATTTTTGGACGTTGACAGTTTTATTTCCAAACGTTGTTAGGACCAATTTTGACGTTGACATGGCAAATTCCAATGTTGACAAGAATATAGCCGTTG
This sequence comes from Glebionis coronaria, assembly GCA_025667525.1. Lineage (NCBI taxonomy): Eukaryota > Viridiplantae > Streptophyta > Magnoliopsida > Asterales > Asteraceae > Glebionis > Glebionis coronaria. The sequence continues at coordinate 277,668,379 of CM046882.1, read as the reverse complement.
GGCGTTGATAAGTTATTTTTGACCGTTGATAAACATTGGGTCCTACCCAGTTGTTATTTTTGACAAAAATTTGGGCCGTAATTTTAGGAGTTGGTAACTTTTTATTAATGCACAAGATAAGTTATATATTTTCAAGATTTTAATCATTATATTTTGAAAATAACTGACTCATCTTTGATCAATCACATGTTTTCACCTCTCCTATATATTTGGCTCATTCCTTTGAAACAGTGTAACTGCTTATTCTTGTCTAACTAAATTTTCACAAACCTTCATCTTTCATAACATTTATCACAGCTCTCTACATCAATGGCGCCTAAGTTTAAACCAAGAGATTTGGAATTGGGGTTCAGAAGTCAGCATAACATGGTTGCTTATTTAGAAGCTGATGATGCTCTATTTCCCCAATATACTCAGATGGTGGAGTATTTAAATGCATCCCCTTTAAGGTATGCACTTTCTCATGCTCCTCTTATCCTGTCACACATATTAAACAGTTTTGGAATATTGTCACTTCTCAACAGTTAATAATGTGACTACATTGACTGCTACTGTCCATGGGCTTCCATGGGTGGTTACTGAAGCTTTGGTTCGCCAAGCTTTGCATCTTGATGATGTAGATGGTATAACCACCCTACCCATTGGTGAGCTAGAACAAGGACTCCAAGCTTTGGGTTATCCTTTGCCAGAAGATGGCCATTTAAATAAATATACAAAACAAGAATTTCCCCCAGCTTGGAAGTACTTGATACATGTCATTCTTCAATGTTTGAGTCCCAAATGTACTGCACACAATGAAATTAACCGATCAATTGGGAGTGCCATTGTGTGTATTGCTACTGGGCAAAAATATAATTTTTCAAAAATTATTTTTGATGCATGTGTCATAACAAGGGTACCAAGATGACTCTTGCTTACCCAAGGTTTTTACAAATGGTGTTTGATGAACAAAGATACTGCAGTTGTAACACCCCATTTTGGAAATGGAATCTTACGCATAATCATGGCGTGTCATCAAAGCATACAAGGATAAATGTCTAAGCATTATTTGACCATAAAAGGGAAATACCGGAATCAAACATCGGTAACCCCAAAGTAGAACTCATCACACACAAATATAAATACTGTAAAGGGAAAGGACGAAACAATGTCCATAGCAAACTGTATTAAAGTAAAGGAAATGCATAATGTAAAGAAAGACAGTAAAGCTTCCAGTCCATATGCACGTACGTTTGAGATCTACGAGCGTCCCTGAGTACCTGCCGTTTTGGGAACATGAAAAGGAAAACGGCTGAGCAAGACGCTCAGTGCACGGATGTACAATATAGCATGAAATAGGATAAGCATGTAACATATAACAGCGGAAGACTAAGTTCTGAGTAAACTGGTTAAGTATTAAGAAAACTGGTTTTATAGTTTGAAAAGCCTTATGTTTATCTTATGAAAACTGTTTTAACATAAATATACCATAGCCCATATAGGTCATGAAAAGGTCACGTGCATGAATACTTGGAGGGGTGACCTCATCATGCTGATTAGAGGGGATGCCTCTAATTAATATACTGGTTTGGGTAGGAGGGATCAACTCCTTGTGAAGGATGCAAGGCACACACCACATTCACCATGATATACTGAATAAAACATGTAACTAGGATGCACCCATACGCCCCACATGATATAATAATATGGCCAAAACTGAAAAGGGACGCCACGAGCAATCACTCTGCCGTGGGGAAGTCATAACATTGGTGCATCCAATGTTATGGTTATGGTACCTCCATAACTAGGTGAAACTGGTCATGCTTGTATATGGCTATAGATTATGCTAATTAAACATAAGCAGTTCAAAACAATAAAACAAATACTGGGAAAACAGTTGGCTGCATATGGGAAATCCTAATAAGGAAAGAATGTCCATACTGAAAGGACGGGAATCCGTACCTCAAGTCCAGTGAATGAACGGAAGAAAGACTCCTACTTCTGGATCACTAACGCTACATGAATACACACGTGTATAAGTATCGATTCACTGATCACGTACTGGGTTTTATGTCTCGTCTTAGCTTACTTTGTATGTTTTACGTCATGGTTTTTACTGTTTAAAGCCTTAAACTCTGTGTATCTTGTATTCTGATTAATCTGATTAAGTATTACTGGTATTTCATGTATTATTATACTTACTGTGTAATAATAAGTAACTTTCCAAAAATAGCAGGTTTCCAAAAATAGAAAGTTTCCAAAAATAGAAAGTTTCCAAAAATAGAAAGTTTCCAAAAATAGAAAGTTTCCAAAAATAGAAAGTTACCAAAAATAGAAAGTTTCCAAAAATAGAAAGTTTCCAAAAATAGAAAGTTTCCAAAAATAGAAAGTTTCCTAAAATAGAATTTACTGCTTAAAATAGATTAGTTTCTAAAAATAGAAAGTTTCCAAAAATAGATCAGCTGCCTTAATTAAATAAGTTTCCATATATAGAAGGTTTCCATGATTAGATTAGCTGCCTGAATTATATAGATTTCCATATATAGATGGTTTCCATTAATAGATTAGTTGCCTTATTTAATTAAGTTTCTATAAATAGAAGTTTCCATATTTAGAATTAAGCTGGTTACATAAGCTAACATATAAGTCTAAGTGTTTATAAGCTTATTTCTTTAGTCATATGATATAGTGTATAGTTTAATTATTATTTCATGTATTTTAATTAAACTATAGGTTAAGCATTTTAATTAAAATATAACATGTTTAATTAAAATGAAATAAAATACTTAGGTTAAAATGTGTATTATTATTATTAATAATATAACCTAAGTCATGTCTAAATTAATTAATTATAGGCATGTTTTAAATAATTAATTAATTATAACTTATAACATAAAATACTTAGGTTAAATTAATATCATGCTAAATTAATAATTAAAATAACCTAAGTCATGGTTTAATTAATATTTCATGTTATTAATTAATTTATATCCTAAGTTCATAATTCATAAAAATTAACATGAAGCATAAATCATGATTTAACCAACGAACCCTGAATCGGGCACGAACTCGACACCGTACCCCGAGCCAAACTCGGGGTACGTGTGCCCCCTTGCTGCCGTGGGTCCCACAAGCACCAACCAAGACCAAAAATGGTCTTGGTGGTGGCGGCAATAAGCAAACCAAACCCCCCTCGGGTTTGTTTTGCTAGGCGTCTAAAACAAACACCCTTTTTATATCATTCTTTGATTTTAATTTACCCCAAAACATGTTAGATCAATGTTTAATCATCATGTTTTAATAAGAATAATAATAACATGTTCATGAAAATAATCAAAGATTAAAAAGAATTAAAAAGAAGGGTTTAGAATGATATACCAATACGTAGCTTGAAAGGGGATGAACAAACACGGTTTCTAGCACTTGTTTTTAATGTCAAAAATCAACAACACCATCCTATGGTGGTGTTATAGGTGGCGGCACAAGGAGGAACAAGGAGGAGGAGGAGAAAACTTTTTAGGTTAAAATGTTATTTTGCTTGAAAAGTGAAAAATGAAAACATATTTACCATAACCCCCCTTTTCTTGTAAAAGTCCATGGGCTTGGCCCACCTTGGTTATTGTGCCGTGGGTATGGGGGCCCCACATGGGGTACCCGTACCTTTCTCGTGTCCCGATGTTTCGTGTTCGTTCGTGGTTAAACGTGTTTCTGTTTATTTTATCATGTAGTTTATCGTCAACTTTACGCTCGTAATTATATTATATGTATTTACGTAATTATTCTAGTTCGTATTTTAAATGGTGATCATGATTTAATTATGTTCACATGACATATTTATTAACTGCTTATCATGAGTTCGTACGTAATCGATACTTATCATGTCATACACGTATGCACTTGCTTGATTAATAGCACATGAATGTGATCAATACTAAATAAGGTAAGTTTTAATCTAGGACGTACGATCTTAAGGGCACTATTCATGGTAAAAGCATGCGGGTTTTACAATTCTTCCCCCCTAAAAAGAATAATTCGTCCCCGAATTATAGATAAAGCAAACTGGAAAGAAGTAACATACCCGAACTCAAAATATGAAGTGAGGGTAAGAAGCCCGGATAGACTCCTTTGTTTCCCACGTGGCTTCCCGCTCGGTATGGTCCCTCCAAAGAATTTTGACGAATGGAATCGTCTTCCTTCTCATGACTCGTTCTTGCCTGTCGAGCACTCGTTCGGGTTCTTCTATAAAAGTGAGGTCTTCACGTATCTGTTCCAGTGGATACTGAACCATGTGAAGGGGATGATACTTGTACCCTCTGAGTAAGGACACATGGAACACGTTATGCACGTGCGAAAGCTGAGGAGGTAACGCCAATCGGTAAGATACTTCACCGATTCGTTCAATGATATCAAAAGGTCCGATGAAACGAGGACTGAGTTTCCCTTTGATCCCGAAGCGCTTAACACCACGTGCCGGCGAAACCTTGAGGAAGACGTGATCTCCCACATTAAAATGTATGTCCCTACGATGCTTATCGGCGTAACTCTTCTGACGTGACCGTGCTTCCTGCAGCTTCTGTTTAGCTACTTCGATCTTCTCATTGGTCATTTCTATAATCTCTGGTCCTTCGAGTGTCCGTTCTCCCACTTGATCCCAGCAAGTTGGAGCGCGACACTTTCTGCCATACAACATTTCGAAAGGAGCACATTTGATACTTGCGTGCCAGTTGTTGTTGTATGCAAACTCGACCAAACAGATGTAATCTTCCCAATCACCTGTCCATTCCAACGCACACGACCTTAACATATCTTCCAATGTCTGAATTGTTCGCTCCGACTATCCGTCCGTTTGAGGATGAAAGGCCGTACTCAGCTTAAGTTGTGTACCCCAAGCTTTTTGCAGACCTTTCCAGAATCGCGACGTGAAACGATGATCTCTGTCTGAGACGATGCTGGAGGGAGTACCGTGGAGTCTCATGATCTCCCTTCTGTAAGTATCTGCGAGTTTACTTACCGGATCTTCCTTGCGTATCGGTAAGAAATGAGCTGATTTGGTGAGTCGATCAACAATGACCTAAATAGCATCGTGCTTCTTCTTGGTAGGCGGAAGACCGGTAACAAAATCCATGGTGATTTTGTCCCACTTCCACTTTGGAATATCCAACGGTTGAAGGAGACCGCCCGATCGCTAATGTTCAATCTTAACCTGCTGACAGGTAAGACATTTGGAGACGTAAGTGGCTACATCCTGTTTCATACCACTCCACCAAAAGTGCTGTCTGATGTCATGGTACATTTTTGTCGACCCAGGATGTATAGAAAATGGGGAGCTGTGAGCTTCAGCTAACAATGCTTCCCGGAGGTCTTGATTGTCAGGAACACAAAGTCTCGTGCCCTGCCAAACGATACCGTCTGCGTCCATTCTGAATTCTGTCTGCTTCTCCAAATTCTGAATTATCGCCCAAATCTCTCCATCATCCTTCTGCTCTTCCTTGATCCTAGTCAGTAACTCAGGTTCTACTCTAAGATTCGCCCAGTATCCGTGCTGCCCACGTACCATGATTTCGATGTCTAGCCGCTCCAAGTCTCTTATGTTTTGTTCCTTGATTTCAATGCCGTTGATCATTCTGGACTTTCTGCTGAGTGCATCTGCTACTACATTAGCCTTCCCGGGATGATACTGTAGGTTAATATCATAATCCTTCAATAGTTCCAACCATCTCCTTTGTCTCATGTTCAATTCTCGCTGTGTGAAGATATACTTCAAGCTCTTGTGATCCGTGAAAATGTCGCATGATTCTCCGTATAAGTAATGCCTCCATATTTTCAATGCGAACACCACTGCAGCAAGTTCTAGGTCATGCGTAGGATAGTTTTCTTCATAGGGCTTAAGCTGCCGTGAAGCATACGCGATCACTTTCCCATGTTGCATGAGAACACAGCCCAGTCCCTTCCCCGATGCATCGCTATAGATCTGAAATCCACCTGTACCAGATGGGAGAGTAAGAATAGGTGCAGATACCAACTTCTGCTTTAGGTCTTCGAAGCTCTTCTCTCGTTCTTCCGTCCAAACGAATTTCTCTCCTTTTCGCATCAGTTTGGTGAGAGGTAGTGCCAAACGGGAAAAGTTCTCCACGAATCTGCGATAATATCCAGCTAAGCCTAAGAAACTGCGGACTTCTGTCGCTGACGTTGGTCTTGGCCATTTAGTGATAGCCTCAACCTTTGCTGGGTCCATAGTGATCCCTTCTGCTGATACAATGTGACCTAAGAATGCCACCTTGTTTAACCAGAACTCACACTCGGAGAATTTCGCATACAGCTGCTTCTAACGAAGAATCTGTAGTACCGTACGGAGATGGTCTTCGTGTTCCTCCGTGGACTTTGAGAAAATCAGGATGTCATCGATGAATACAATGACAAACTTATCAAGGAATTCATGGAAGATTCTGTTCATCAGATCCATGAATACTGCTGGAGCATTGGTCAGGCCGAATGGCATGACCACAAACTCATAATGGCCATAGCGGGTACGAAAAGCAGTCTTGGCAATATCATGCTCTTTAACCCTTAGCTGATGGTAGCCTGACCTTAGATCGATCTTTGAAAAGTGTTTGGCTCCTTGAAGTTGGTCAAACAGATCATCTATACGTGGCAGTGGATATCTATTGCGGATGGTAATCTTATTAAGTTCACGGTAGTTAATGCAAAGTCGCATGCTGCCGTCCTTCTTCTTAACGAACAAGACCGGTGCGCCCCATGGAGATGCGCTTGGTCTAATGAACCCTCGTTCAAGAAGTTCCTGCAGTTGGTCCTTCAGTTCTTTTAGCTCTATGGGGGTCATACGATACGGAGCCTTAGAGATTGGCTCAGCTCCTGGAACAAGGTCGATGTTGAACTCCACTTCTCGTGCAGGTGGTATGCCTGGAAGTTCAGCTGGGAAGACGTCTTGAAATTCCGAAACTACTGGTTGATCCTGAATCGATGGGGATTCAGCATCCATGTCATGAACCGTAGCTAGATAACCTTCGCAGCCATGTGACAGTAATGCACGTGCTTGCAAGGTAGATATGACTTGTACAGACCGTCCGGGTATGAACCCGTTATGAATGTACTCTGGTGCATTAATGTCGCCGAAGATCACCCGATATGAGTGGCAGCCTATGGTAGCATGGTGCTTGGATAGCCAGTCCATGCCGAGAATCATATCGAACTCAATCATGTCTAGGGGAAGTGCATCTACTACACGAACTTTATCGTCAAACTCTAGAGGAAGACTCTTGTATACATGAGTTATTAATACAGAGTCCCTCAGAGGCGTGGAAATGGTAAGCCTATTTTCTAACGGCAAGGGAAGTGTCCTGATGTTCTTAGCATATGTAGTGGAAATAACTGAATGAGTGGCACCCGTGTCGAAAAGAACACATGCAGCTTGGCCGTACATATACAAAATTCCAGTAATGATACCTGTAGATTTGTTTGCCTGATCGCGCGATGTCGTGTAGACACACCCAGTGGTAGGAGGCGGTTTAGTATCAGCATGGCCCGAAGTACCCTCCATTTCACCCTTACGGCAATCTCTCATACGATGGCCAGGGAGGCCGCACTTTTAGCATGCGTCGGAATCACGACGACATGGGCCAGGGTGTCTGCGATGGCAAGTACTGCAAAGAGGATGAGTGAATCCTCCAGCAGGAGTCCTTGCTTGCTGAGGGCCTGCTGATGACAAAATGTGTTAAAATAAAGTATATGCACGAGTATAAGACATATGCGTCATAAGATGTTCACCAGTGTTAGCTGAACGGTTAGGCTGCGAACCCCTGTGGTTCTGGTCCTTCCCATTACCGTGGTTCCTGGTAGAGATTAATATAGAGTCAGCATGAGAAATATAACATGAAATCATGCGAAGATGCGTAAATAGTAGGACCTGCTGTTGTTGGAGTGTCCCGCATTGTTACGATAATTATCATTACCGCTGCGCCTTTCCACAACAGAACGGTCGTTAGTGTGACCGTTTCCTTTGGGCTGATTCGGCTGCTGTTGAGTAGCCGGCTGAGACCGGTCCCCAGTTTTCTGCCTGGAAGATACAGTTTAGAGATGATTATTGGACATATAATGATAGGATGGGGTCTGGTTATCGATAGAACACGAAATGTTAATCTCTTGTCGGGTCTTTTAGCTTCCCCGAACTCATCTCGTTCCTGCAACATCTCTAGCTTCCTTGCTGCGTCAGCCACTTGTGCTACTGTATTGAACGTAGCACATACCAGATTGTTCGCGACCGAGGTGCGAAGTGCCCACCTAAAGTGGTGTGCCTGCTCCTCAGGAGTACCAGCTGCTGCTCCCAGAAAACCAGCTAAGCAAAGAAAGCGCTGCATGAATTCGTTGCTATTCTCGCCCGCTCTCTGACGTATCTTATGGTACTCTCGCTTGAGTTTGTCCTGCTCTGCCTTGGGAAAGAACTGCTCCATCACTCTCTCCTTGAATTGAGCCCATGTCAAACCAGCGACCCAATCATCACCTCCTTCTGACTGCGTCAAGGCTAGCCACCAGTTGAGTACATTGCCTTCAAACCGGTAGCATGCCAATCTCGCCTTGAATGCGGGGTCACATCCCATAGCATTGAAAATCTTCTCAATGTGAGTCAACCAGCTTTCAGCATCGCTGGGGCTATCAGTCTTTTCAAAAGCTCTAGGACGGAGCTTGTTGAATCTTTCCAACCACACTGCTAGTGTCACTGGGGGAGGAGGAGGAGGTGGCTGATTGTGCTGCTGATTGTTGGCAGCTTGGACTTCAGCACGGATGTCATTCCTTAGTTGAGGAAGCAAGGCTTGCATGGCAGCCTGAATTGCAGCATTGAGCTGCTCTTGCTCGCGTGTGAGAACCATCTGACAGTATAACATAAAACATATGATTAACAGTTCAAAACATAAAATATATTTTATATATATACATGAAAAAAATTTATACCAAAAATTTCACGAGAAAATTTTATGCAAGAAAATCTTTGTATGAATGCATGATGCAGTTTTATGAAAACTTTTGATGCTCGAGAGTGAACGCCTCTGGTCAGTTCACTCAAAATAAAAGACATATCGAGGGGACGCCTAAGGGTCGGTCCCAATTTTAAAAGTTTCGATAAAACACATGCGACTAAATAGGGCCAGTCCTGTACCAACCATTACTTAGTCAAAAACCCTGTAACAATGACATGTATATGTATGCTTAAAAATGATGAATGCATGAAAACAACTGTCAGTTCTAGGAAGACCGTAGTGACTACCCACAAATCACAGGTCATATTTGAGAGCCTACAGGTCGAAACCTTGGCTCTGATACCATAATTGTAACACCCCATTTTGGAAATGGAATCTTACGTATAATCATGGCGTGTCATCAAAGCATACAAGGATAAATGTCTAAGCATTATTTGACCATAAAAGGGAAATACCGGAATCAAACATCGGTAACCCCAAAGTAGAACTCATCACACACAAACATAAATACTGTAAAGGGAAAGGACGAAACAATGTCCATAGCAAACTGTATTAAAGTAAAGGAAATGCATAATGTAAAGAAAGACAGTAAAGCTTCCAGTCCATATGCACGTACGTTTGAGATCTACGAGCGTCCCTGAGTACCTGCCGTTTTGGGAACATGAAAAGGAAAACGGCTGAGCAAGACGCTCAGTGCACGGATGTACAATATAGCATGAAATAGGATAAGCATGTAACATATAACAGCGGAAGACTAAGTTCTGAGTAAACTGGTTAAGTATTAAGAAAATTGGTTTTATAGTTTGAAAAGCCTTATGTTTATCTTATGAAAACTGTTTTAACATAAATATACCATAGCCCATATAGGTCATGAAAAGGTCACGTGCATGAATACTTGGAGGGGTGACCTCATCATGCTGATTAGAGGGGATGCCTCTAATTAATATACTGGTTTGGGTAGGAGGGATCAACTCCTTGTGAAGGATGCAAGGCACACACCACATTCACCATGATATACTGAATAAAACATGTAACTAGGATGCACCCATACGCCCCACATGATATAATAATATGGCCAAAACTGAAAAGGGACGCCACGAGCAATCACTCCGCCGTGGGGAAGTCATAACATTGGTGCCTCCAATGTTATGGTTATGGTACCTCCATAACTAGGTGAAACTGGTCATGCTTGTATATGGCTATAGATTATGCTAATTAAACATAAGCAGTTCAAAACAATAAAATAAATACTGGGAAAATAGTTGGCTGCATACGGGAAATTCTAATAAGGAAAGAATGTCCATACTGAAAGGACGGGAATCCGTACCTCAAGTCCAGTGAATGAACGGAAGAAAGACTCCTACTTCTGGATCACTAACGCTACATGAATACACACGTGTATAAGTATCGATTCACTGATCACGTACTGGGTTTTATGTCTCGTCTTAGCTTACTTTGTATGTTTTACGTCATGGTTTTTACTGTTTAAAGCCTTAAACTGTGTGTATCTTGTATTCTGATTAATCTGATTAAGTATTACTGGTATTTCATGTATTATTATACTTACTGTGTAATAATAAGTAACTTTCCAAAAATAGCAGGTTTCCAAAAAGAGAAAGTTTCCAAAAATAGAAAGTTTCCAAAAATAAAAAGTTTCCAAAAATAGAAAGTTACCAAAAATAGAAAGTTTCCAAAAATAGAAAGTTTCCAAAAATAGAAAGTTTCCAAAAATAGAAAGTTTCCTAAAATAGAATTTACTGCTTAAAATAGATTAATTTCTAAAAATAGAAAGTTTCCAAAAATAGATCAGCTGCCTTAATTAAATAAGTTTCCATATATAGAAGGTTTCCATGATTAGATTAGCTGCCTGAATTAGATAGATTTCCATATATAGAAGGTTTCCATTAATAGATTAGTTGCCTTATTTAATTAAGTTTCTATAAATAGAAGTTTCCATATTTAGAATTAAGCTGGTTACATAAGCTAACATATAAGTCTAAGTGTTTATAAGCTTATTTCTTAAGTCATATGATATAGTGTATAGTTTAATTATTATTTCATGTATTTTAATTAAACTATAGGTTAAGCATTTTAATTAAAATATAACATGTTTAATTAAAATGAAATAAAATACTTAGGTTAAAATGTGTATTATTATTATTAATAATATAACCTAAGTCATGTCTAAATTAATTAATTATAGGCATGTTTTAAATAATTAATTAATTATAACTTATAACATAAAATACTTAGGTTAAATTAATATCATGCTAAATTAATAATTAAAATAACCTAAGTCATGGTTTAATTAATATTTCATGTTATTAATTAATTTATATCCTAAGTTCATAATTCATAAAAATTAACATGAAGCATAAATCATGATTTAACCAACGAACCCTGAATCGGGCACGAACTCGACACCGTACCCCGAGCCAAACTCGGGGTACGTGTGCCCCCTTGCTGCCGTGGGTCCCACAAGCACCAACCAAGACCAAAAATGGTCTTGGTGGTGGCGGCAATAAGCAAACCAAACCCCCCCCCTCGGGTTTGTTTTGCTAGGCGGCTAAAACAAACACCCTTTTTATATCATTCTTTGATTTTAATTTACCCCAAAACATGTTAGATCAATGTTTAATCATCATGTTTTAATAAGAATAATAATAACATGTTCATGAAAATAATCAAAGATTAAAAAGAATTAAAAGAAGGGTTTAGAATGATATACCAATACGTAGCTTGAAAGGGGATGAACAAACACGGTTTCTAGCACTTGTTTTTAATGTCAAAAATCAACAACACCCTCCTATGGTGGTGTTATAGGTGGCGGCACAAGGAGGAACAAGGAGGAGGAGGAGAAAACTTTTTAGGTTAAAATGTTATTTTGCTTGAAAAGTGAAAAATGAAAACATATTTACCATAACCCCCCTTTTCTTGTAAAAGTCCATGGGCTTGGCCCACCTTGGTTGTTGTGCCGTGGGTATGGGGGCCCCACATGGGGTACCCGTACCTTTCTCGTGTCCCGATGTTTCGTGTTCGTTCGTGGTTAAACGTGTTTCTGTTTATTTTATCATGTAGTTTATCGTAAACTTTACGCTCGTAATTATATTATATGTATTTACGTAATTATTCTAGTTCGTATTTTAAATGGTGATCATGATTTAATTATGTTCACGTGACATATTTATTAACTGCTTATCATGAGTTCGTACGTAATCGATACTTATCATGTCATACACGTATGCACTTGCTTGATTAATAGCACATGAATGTGATCAATACTAAATAAGGTAAGTTTTAATCTAGGACGTACGATCTTAAGGGCACTATTCATGGTAAAAGCATGCGGGTTTTACAGCAGTAGGGATCACAATGATTTTTATACGATCCCTTTTCAAAAGAAAGCACTTTTTGGGAAGATGGATTCACCACCTCATAGAGACTTACCCCTTACCCAAGCCATGCTTGCTGTTATTGCCGCAACACAACCTCCACCAGACCCACTACCACAACCAGACCCATTGCCTGACCAACTACCATCACCTCAGCAAATGGACATTGACCAAGAACCTTTCAACGCTAACACGTTAAATGTTGGCGTTGACATTCCAAATCCAAACGCTAATACACTTTTACAACAGTCCCAAGCACCCCTTAACCTTCAAACAGACACCCAATCTACATCATCTTCTACACCCCCTGACTTTAGGATTGAAAAATGTCAAAGGACTACTAGAGTGTTCTCCGCTAGTGGTCCTAGCCATGTTGTAGAGAGAACCACCACCACAAGTGTGGTTAGTGACATGGATGGGGCTAGGACTATTGGTGCTAGCTTAGATGCAGGCCAAGCCAGTCCTTACATCATTAAGACCCCATCCATGCCCCATGACTCTACTTTGGGAGGTCAAATTCCCATTCTAGAGGAGGGCAGATTGGAACCTTACACATTGTTGGAATTGACGGCTGTCTGCATTAGCTTGCAAAAGCAAAATGCAGACCTTGTACATACTGTCTCTACACAAGGCCTTGAACTCAAGCAATTGAGGGAGAGGACTGTTGTTTTGGAAGCTGTTGAGACTAGGAGAAGGCGTACAAGAGTCCTTTCATCAGGGGAGGATTTTTACAAAGGGGAGGAAGTTGCTACTGAGCCATTTAATTCAAGTGACAAAGGTTTAGGTGGTTCTATTGGTGTGGAGATGACTGAAGCTTTGACCAGCTTGAAGGAGAGACCAGTTATTGATGTTTCACTGGTAACTCTAACAAAGATATCATTTTTGGAGATGCTAGAACAGGTTTCTAAGTCAAGCGATGGTAAGAGTAAGATGAGCGTTGACAAGTAGGTTTTGGACGCTGATAGAATTGTAGGTGCTGATAGGAGTAACTTAGGCGTTGACACACAGGTTTTGAACGCTGATAGACCTGCAGGTGTGGTTGATGTATCCCAGTCATCAGCTATCATCAAGGAAGTGTCTACACAGGTACCATCAATTTCTTTACCCTCCATTGATGTATTAGATAAAGGTAAAGGGATTATGGTTGAAATAGTAGTTCCCAAGGATGCAGCCCAAGTAAAGTTTGATTCTATGTTGGCTACACAACTTGAGAAAGATGAGAGGATGAAGGAGACTACTATTGAGAGTAAGGAAGGCAGTGATGATGAGAGTACAGATTCAAGTGTAATGATTATTAAAGAACCAGGGAGACTTGAATATGGTGATGATTTGGAAAAGGAATGGATTCCAGAGTTGAAAAATCAGGTGGATTGTGAGATGCCTGAAGTAGCTCAGATGTACTTTGCATGGGAGAATAAGGTAATAGAGAATCCAGACATGACACTTTCATATCAAATTTGGGGTTTGGAGATTCTACTAAGAGTTCAAAGAGATTGCAAGGTGATTCTGAAGTATAAGGCTAGCAAGGTCTTTCACAGACTAAAAAGGATATAAGGGAGCTCTACTACATGCTTCTCAGATGTCATCAAGGAGGCTGGACTTTTAAGAAGTTGCAGGGTTTGTCCTTTGATGAGTTGGAATATAAAGCTTATCCTATATGGGCAAGTGTTTAAGAGCAGAACACTATCAGACTTCTTTCAGATGAAAGAAAGGAAGAACTTGCAGAAGAGATGCAGATCCAACAGGCTTTAATTGCACCCAGACCTTTGAAGAAGGGAGTTCCACTTGAGTTCCCAGAAAATTTGGATAGAGTAAACCCTAGTTAAGCAGTTATTAGAAGGAGTATTAAGCTCTCATCCTTGGAAGCTTCACATATGGTAGAAGTGTTAACTAATGATTCCAGAAACCCTATTGTTCACTATGAGGAAGATGCAAGTGGGTTTTGGATGATTGGCAGATATAGGAAGAAGGTACACACTTTTACTACCCTTATGTCTTTGTTTGCAAGCCTGGATAGGGAAGACTTGGCAGATCTTTAGAGATTGATGAAGGCCAAGTATGAGACTGAAGCACCTACTTCAGTCAATGGAATAAAAATTTGGTCAACATTCAAGAGAATGTGTGAGCCAAATGAAGAAGATCCAGTCTGGAAGGATCTTGATGATGATATCAGTAGACTTCAATGGCGTGTACATTCAGCAGCTGGTGTGTATCTGTTAGGAATAAAGTATTTAGAAGTTACTCCTGGTCATATAGTAGTTCCTACTGGAGTACTTTGTTCCTCCTGGTCGTATTATAAAGTTGAAAGAAAGATTGTAGAAGATAAGATCAAATATTTAGTCTTCCTATTCATATGGAAAGTATTAAATATATTGATTATGATGAGAAGGTTACAAGTTTGTTTAGGAAACTATTAAAGGATATTAATGTATAATACTTAGGCAAGTATTAATGATATTGTAACCACCTAGGACCCCTTGCACTATAAAAGGAGGTCCTAGGGTGTAGAGATAAATACACTTCTACACACACATTCTCTACACATTTATCTCATTGTTTGTTATAGCTTCAAGGTTGTAAAACCCTATCACTATTAAGAGTGATCGTATTAATATATTGAGGCTTGGATGTTTGGTTATTTCTATTGTTCTTCTTATATATAAAGATTGGTTTCTGCACACTCTTTGTATTGTGATCAAGGCTTCAAAGATCCTTTAAGAAGCAAACCCAACAAGTGGTATCAAAGCCTCGTTGAGAAGCTTTGATTGAGAAGAACAAGATTTCTACATCCGTGTTGCTGTGAAGTGAAGTTGTTGTTCAGAATTCGCGACAGTTTAGAGACAGATTAGCGACGGTTTGCCAGTATTGTTGAAGAAGACATGGCGTGCAGAACTTCAATTCCAGACAATGAGGTCATTCTTATGACAGAATCTGAAGTTAGAGAATATAATGCTAAATTAAAGAATAAAATGCATGCTAATAACAACTATGACGTAGTAATTAGTTGTTCTGAAAATTGTGAACAAAAATATGCTGATCTTCAAAAACAATGTTTTGATTTAGATGCTCAAAATGATAAATATTTCTTAGAAGTTCAGTCATACAAAAGAGCTCTAATAACTTTGGAACAGCAGAAAAAGTGGTTTCAAAATACTCAATTAGAGTATGAAGATAAGATTAGGGTATTAAGTATTGACTTAGAAAATACAACTAATCTATTGACATATTCTAAAAAGCTTAATACTGAGGTAAATAAAGAGAAGCAGGAGCTACAGACTAAACTAGATAATGCTTTGGCTAGGTTTGATAAATGGAAAAATTCATCTAAAAACTTAGTCAAACTAGCAGATAGCTCCATGTCTGGTAGGACTAAAATTGGTTTGGGGTTTAAAAACTATATTGGGCCAAATGATGTTTTTGACTCCTCTTTGTCTAGTGTGTTTGACACTACCACTGAAGATGTGGAAGGTAGGCCTGTTTTCAATAGGTATAAACCAGCCGCAGAGATGCATGTTGTTCCTCCACCTCTCACAGGGACATTCATGCCTACCTTAGACCATTTTGACTTTGATGAATCACAAATGACATATGGTACAAGGTCCACTGGCTCAATTGAAACTAATTCTGTGTCTAATGACTTTGTCACTTGTAACTCTAGTGACAAGTCTTTAGAACCTAAGACTAGTGACCTTGACTCTTGTGAGTCCGACTCTAGTGTTGAAACACTTGAGTCTATGCTTGAACCTGTTATAATTGAACCCATGACTAGTAAATATGCCTCATGCACGTCTACCTTAAATGCTAAATCACCTAAGTTCTACCCTTAATCTGTTGGGGCTAAGAATGAAAGTAAAAGGAAAGCAAATAACCTTAGGAAAAACAATACGAGTCCTAGAGGTAATCAAAGAGGTTGGAATGGCATGATGACTTAGAAATTAGGTGATAACTTTGAGTTCAAAAATAAGGCTTGTTATGTGTGTGGTAGTTTTGATCACTTATACTATACTTGTAAACACAAAATAAAGATTAATGATCAACAACAGGTTAAATCAGTGTGGAATAACTCAAGACAGGTGAATCACAAGAACTTTGGTAGATTTTCTCACCCCAATCCTAAAAATAACATAATTCCACAACCAAGATGTTTTCATAATGTTAAGGGTACAAGGGTTGAGTCTGCACGGTCAAAAACAAAGGTTAATATTGTTAAGGCTTTAGCTAGGTGGGTTTGGAAACCTAAACAAGATGGTTTACAACATGTATCCAAATCAAATAGTGCATCAAAAACCTTAACAAGATATGACTATGTTGATGTTTTTGGAAGATTCAAGTCTGTCTTAGCTTGGGACTTCCATAAACACTAATCTTTGTTTGGTTTGTGTTTATTTCATTAAGTGTGATTATAAATTACTATGTTTTGTGTTTTATATATTTGTGTGAACTAACTTTTTGCTGGAAAAGAGAAGTTTTTTTTAACAAAAAAAAATACAAAAATAAAAAATAATAAAAAATAAAAAAATCCTTGTTGGTGAATACTTTGCTCCGTTTGAGGGGAGGTTTTAGCTTAAGGGGAGGCTTGTTGTATGTATAACTGTGTATATTCTTGTGTTTTTCTGTCTAATCAGTTTTGCAGATTGACATTGGTGCTGGTGGATATGGTTCCTCCTAGTAGAACTAAGTTGCTCCTAGTCGACCAATGGTTCCTCCTGGTTGCACTCATCCTGCTTCTGGTGGACCATTGTTCTTCCTGATGCATTCTACGTTCCTTCTGGTTGACTCATAGTCTTTTAGTGGTTAAAAAAATTAAAAAAAATTAAAAAATAATAAAAAAAAAGAAAAAGACAATAGACAATAGACACTTTCGAATCAAAATACCTTTGTATATATTTCACTTTTTGGGCTGTTTTTGTTTGGTACTTAGGTGTTGGCTGCCCCCCACACAACAAATGGTGCTCAACTCACCATGTTTAACAGACAAGAAAGAGTTGATTCACCATGAGGGTACGGCTCTGGTGTGATTCTCAAATCCGTTGATGGTTGTCAGGTTACCCAAAACTGGATGGTTTTCACTTGCCATGGTCCTAGACTAAAAAGTGGCTAATCCAAGGGGGTACGGATCTTGGTAAAGATTTTATCAAATCCGTTGATAGCTATAATAGCTTGCTCAAAGCTATAGGGTTTTCAGCTCACCGATGCTTAAATTGCTAAGAGTTGGCGAGTCCAGAAGGGTATGGCTTCTGGTAAAGACATATCAAATCCGTTGACGGCTATGATGGTTTGCCTAAAATCATCAGGGTACCCCCACTCACCATTGATTCACGTTCTAAGAGTTGGTCTGGGTTCTGGTCTCCCAGGGTGATGCTTATTCCACCATAAAGACTGGCTAGCCCAAGAGCGAGCAGCTACTTGGTAAAGGCTCATAAATTCTGCTCCAGTTGCTGTCAAGAATCAACATGTGCAGATGTTTTCAAGCTTTAAAGAAGCTCAGTAGTTCATGTATTGGCAGCTACTTTTGTGTTTCTTCTAGTGTTATCAAGTGAGATTGTTGCTGCTGTGGTTCATTGATAGGTGTGAAAACACCCATCTTTTCTACCACTTAATTACATTAAAACGGGACCTAAACGTATATTTTATGTCGTAAATGGCAGAATTATGTGTGGTTTGTGTTTTTATTGTGTTTCAGGGTCGAGAAGGTGAAAAGTGGAGAAAACACGGCTTTCACGGGCTTTTATTGAAGGAAAAGACAAAAGACGAAGTCGAAAGATCAAAAGTGGAAAAAGAACGGAAGTCCAAGACCAATTCTGAAGATTTATCGAAGAAAAAGTCAAAAGACGGAAGTTTACTAAAAGCCGAAGAACTCAAGTCTAAATTATGAAGAAATTACAAGACGAGTTCAAATAAATCCCGAGACGAAGTCTGAAAAGTCGAAGAATTTAAGAAGACTGAAAGACTGGAAGACTGAGGACCAAGAAAGAATGAAAGAAAGAGGGAGCCACCAACCACTCCCCTCTCCTATAAATACCACCCTCACAACATGTGAGAGGGTTGGTTAGTTTTAGGGTTAGTTTTTAGGATTAGATTAGGAGTAGGTAGTTTCTCTCTCTAAACTTATGCTTTCTCTCTCTAGATTAATTTGTGTTTAAGCTTTTGTTATTGAATCATTACTTTTTAATTAAGCTTTTCATTCATCATCTTCTTCCTTTCTAGTTTGATTTGTTCTTATTCATCATTGTTCATGTTCTTGAGTTTTTATGATTTTGATCAAGTGGGTTTTGATTAATTTGGTTATGTTTGTTAGTTTTGATTATTTGTTTTGATTGATTATTGTTAGTTGATTCTTATTGGTTGTTTTGGTTTAATCTTTTGTTTGATTTTGATTAATATGTGGATTGGATCGTGTTTACTGTACATCCCCTGTTCTTCGCTTGGTTGTTTCTGTATTTCATCATTCCCAGAAGTTCCGGATCAGTGATCCTTTATTCGGAACATTGAAGTTCCGTGTCAACATTCCTTCATTCGGAAGTCTAAAAACTTCTGGATTAAGTGCTTCATTCGGAAGTCTAAAAACTTCCGGATCAAGTGCTTCATCCGGAACTTTAAAAGTTCTGGATCAAGGGATGCTCATTCGGAAGTCTGAAGTTCCGGATCAAGGGATGCTCATTCGGAAGTCTAAAAACTTCCGGATCAAAGGTGCTTCATTCGGAACTCTGAGAGTTCCGGATTAAGGGCTCTTCATTCGGAAGTTTAAAACTTCCGAATGAAGGTTTCTGTCAAGTTTGTTTTTGTTTTAAGTTTTGTCTTTTATTTTTAAGATTATTTTTCCCGTTTTTTTTATTTATGTGCACTTTTATTTGCTTTCCTTTTATTCAAGTTTAATTTCGTGTTATTTACTATTTAAAGTTTTGATTTTTACTTTTTGTTAAGTTTTAATTTTACGTCCTTTCATTTCTCCCCTTTTATTTTTAAAGTTTTTAATATCGCACCGTTTACATTTTACCTTGTTTTAGTATTAGTTTCTCGTCATTTATTATTCAGTCTTGCTCATTTATTTTACCAAAACCAAAAATATGTGTTTCACCAAGAACAACTAATCTCACACAATTAACCGGAAATCAATTCGATTAGACACCGAGAAAACGAACTTCCAACGAGTAAAAAATTAGTTATTAAAATGGCGCCGCTGCCGGCTCTTTTCTTGAAGATCGAAGGTTTTTTGTGAGTGACGCGTTGGATTTTGGGATCCGTTCACTTGTGAACGTTATTTTTCTTGTCAAAAATTTTCAAAAATCCAAAAACATTTGAAAATTCATAAAAAGCATTTCTTTTTCATAGTTTTGCACCAAAAATATTCTTCTTGCTTGTCTATCTTTCTTTATGGATTTTTATGTCCATTGCGTCCGGTGTGGGAAACAATTATCTGGGAACAACTCTTGTCAATGGTGTACATGTGAGCGGTGCGGAAATGATATCGACTACACACAATTCGGATTTTGTCCCTTGTGCAACTCGACTAACTCACTCTTTTTGAACCCACCTCCTGTTCCCCCGTGCATCTATTGTGGAAGCGATTCTCATTGGCATGTTTCGTGCCCGGTTCGATACCCGTATGGTCACGGGCAAGAACCGGGGTACAATTATGACAATGATAATAGCTATCCACAAGACGCACTTGATTTTTCTCCATACCCGGTTTGCAACAACTGTGGGGGTCCTCACGATACCTATTATTGTCAACCGATGAACAATTATGAGCCACAACCGTGCTATAATTCCGGTTTTCACAATCTTGAGCCCCCACCGCACTCACTCGATCATCAGCCTCGTCACGGGATGAGTTACCAAGAACCAATTGTCGATCTTGCTACAGCTTTTCAAGCGCAATCAAAAGAACTTTTACACACGCTGCGAACTTGTATGGAGTCATTTTTACAGCAGCAAGATCAGACGAGTACTCATATCCCTGAGCATATTATTGGCCCTATAGATAATGAGGAGAGTGATGACGATATTGAGATTATTTTCGACAAGGAGGAATTTCTAAAGAAAAATACTTCACTCCTTAGTGATGATGGTTTTCACATTCCTGAGATCGATGAGTTTCTTGATATTGATACACCCGTAGAATACATATCCGGGTATTCTGATGTGGAAGGAGATATACTTTTTCTAGAGGATTTATTACACGATGACACTACACCTTCTATCCCAGAGGTGGAAAGATGTGAATCTACTGAAAAAGGGACGCAGGTGGAAGGTAATTGTTATCATACTTCTCATATTATATTGCCACCTCATCCTCCCACGTGCACACCCAAGCGGGTGATGTATCACTTTTACTCTACTCGTTTTATACCGGGAAATGAGGATGAGTGCTTTGACCCGGGAGGTGACATTGATTATGCTATGATTGATAACAATACGGCTTTGCCGTTTGCTCAGCATCCATTGTCTTTGGGGGGTGACAATGTGCTTACTATACCCAACCCACCTCCCGTGGATCTTGAATTCACATACTATACGTATGTTGAAAGGACCTTTCTCCCTTTCAAGACTTATTCCCCCGCCTCTCCTTTGTTGATGTCCTCCAGGAACGAGGACAAGGTCTTTGATCCTGGTATCACATTCGAGGCTTCCCCATGGACTATTTAATTCGGGGACGAGTCAGGCTCGTGACTCGGTTAACAAAAACAAGCGCTTTTTGGGAGGCAACCCAATTATCTATCTTATTTCACCATAAGTGTAGGGGGGAGCCCCGTTGGTGTTTCTTGTTCTCTTTCTTATCATATGCAGGGATTAGAACTTCAAAGACACACTCTTGATGACTTTTGACGAACCGTGATTCCGTGTTCCCTTCTTCCCGGTTCTATCCTAAACTCTTTTCGATTCACTATTTTATATTTCTCAATATTAAAATAGGAATCTCTTTAGTTGTCTTTCCCTTAACGAGATTTAAACAAAGTGCACAATGTCCTAAGTGTAGGGGAGTTTACTCCCACATTCTTAAACATTGAGGACAATGTTTATATTAAGTGTAGGGGGATTTCTATCGAAATTAAGTGGCCTTTTCCTTGTATTTGTCCTCATTTTATCCGGAAAATCAATTTTTCGACATTTTTCAAAATTTTAAATCTATTTTGGCCTAGTTGTAGTTCCCATTATTTTTGCTATTTTTCTCTTATTTTAATAAAATGGTTTTAACAAGTTTAGTTATCTTAGATATATTAGGCCCGTTGTGAATTTTTTGACTCAACCCGAGTTTACTTATCCAAGTTCACTCTAGCTAGTATCCTTAACCATGTAGACCTTAATTGGTTTATTGGGCTAAGCATCCACGAGTCTCATTCCTTGAGATTTTTAATTGTGGAGAACGAGAAATGATAGAGTTGGTTACAGGTTTGGTATTCTCTCATTAACTTATGTGAGTTAATTATGATCTTTTTCTCCCATCACTTGCTAATAAATTATCTGCAATAAGTAAGGTCGTAAGATTTGAAAAGTTACTTAGCTTCTAGCCCAAGATCGTTTAAAAGTTGCTCGGTAATGATAATAGTTCATAGCCAAGGCATAACTTATGAAGCGGGGCGCGAAGATTGGCGAGTCCGAAAAGGCCCTAACAAGGCATGAGGATTCCATTTTATTTCTGAAGATCCAAAGTGATGTGAAAAGCATTATTCCCAAAGTCAATATGAAGGATCAAGACTCACGACGAAAAGCAATCAACTCCCATAAAGATCATGGAGAAGTCTATCCGAAAAGACCCTAACAAGGTATGAGGATAAATAGATCCAAGTCCGAAAAGGAGGCGGATCGTTGTATCTCAAAATCCCAAATAGAGATTGAAGAAATAATCATTGAAGTCGTGGTCAACAAAGTTGGAGAACCTCTCAAAAGTCTCCAAGTGAAGAAACTCTATGAACGATGAGAAGACCATTATCTCAAGCACGTCTCTCAAGATATGAAGTATGAAGTACATGCCAAATATCGGCCCGAGAAAGGTCTCAAATCGTGAACCAAGTTATGCCAAGATATGAACTTTTTGATATCCCGAGAAGCAGTTTTAAGATATTTTGTCCTTTAGCTAACTATTGATCAAATCGTCCTACTTTGCTTTCAGCCTTAATAAATTATCGAAATAAGTCAACAATGCATCCACGTGATCATTAAGACATCAATAAAACATAAGAGATACCCATAGGAATAAGGGAGTTTAAGTGATTAATTGAACCGCATGAGTAAATGTTTGTTATGCTAACTTGTACTAACAATGATCTTGTTTTTAAGCTTGGCATGGGGAACGTGAAACTTGAGGGTGATAAACATTCATGACACACAAGCCCTAATGTAAGTCTTAGATTTCTTTACATGTTTCTTCCTTGTTGCATCTTGTTATTTTCTATCTTTTCCTTAGTTGTTTAATAAAGGCCAAGGTAGGTTGATTATGATGGAAAGTGTAAACCTTGCTTTATCACTAAGCATTGCATGAGGGCATTGCAATGTTAAGTGTAGGGGATTTGATAGGTGTGAAAACATCCATCTTTTCTACCACTTAATTACATTAAAACGGGACCTAAACGTATATTTTATGTCGTAAATGGCGGAATTATGCGTGGTTTGTGTTTTTATTGTGTTTCAGGGTCGAGAAGGTGAAAAGAGGAGAAAACACGGCTTTCACGGGCTTTTATTGAAGGAAAAGACAAAAGACGAAGTCGAAAGATCAAAAGTGGAAAAAGAACGGAAGTCCAAGACCAATTCTGAAGATTTATCGAAGAAAAAGTCAAAAGACGGAAGTTTACTAAAAGCCGAAGAACTCAAGTCTAAATTATGAAGAAATTACAAGACGAGTTCAAAAAAATCCCGAGACGAAGTCTGAAAAGTCGAAGAATTTAAGAAGACTGAAAGACTGGAAGACTGAGGACCAAGAAAGAATGAAAGAAAGAGGGAGCCACCAACCACTCCCCTCTCCTATAAATACCACCCTCACAACATGTAAGAGGGTTGGTTAGTTTTAGGGTTAGTTTTAGGGTTAGTTTTTAGGATTAGATTAGGAGTAGGTAGTTTCTCTCTCTAAACTTATGCTTCTCTAGATTAATTTGTGTTTAAGCTTTTGTTATTGAATCATTACTTTTTAATTAAGCTTTTCATTCATCATCTTCTTCCTTTCTAGTTTGATTTGTTCTTATTCATCATTGTTCATGTTCTTGAGTTTTTATGATTTTGATCAAGTGGGTTTTGATTAATTTGGTTATGTTTGTTAGTTTTGATTATTTGTTTTGATTGATTATTGTTAGTTGATGCTTATTGGTTGTTTTGGTTTAATCTTTTGTTTGATTTTGATTAATTTGTGGATTGGATCGTGTTTACTGTACATCCCATGTTCTTCGCTTGGTTGTTTCTGTATTTCATCATTCCCAGAAGTTCCAGATCAATGATCCTTCATTCGGAACATTGAAGTTCCGTGTCAACATTCCTTCATTCAGAAGTCTAAAAACTTCCGGATTAAGTGCTTCATTCGGAAGTCTAAAAACTTCCGGATCAAGTGCTTCATCCGGAACTTTGAAAGTTCCGGATCAAGGGATGCTCATTCGGAAGTCTGAAGTTCCGGATCAAGGGATGCTCATTCGGAAGTCTAAAAACTTCTGGATCAAAGGTGCTTCATTCGGAACTCTGAGAGTTCCGGATCAAGGGCTCTTCATTCGGAAGTTTAAAACTTCCGAATGAAGGTTTCTGTCAAGTTTGTTTTTGTTTTAAGTTTTGTCTTTTATTTTTAAGATTATTTTTCCCGTTTTTTTTATTTATGTGCACTTTTATTTGCTTTCCTTTTATTCAAGTTTAATTTCGTGTTATTTACTATTTAAAGTTTTTATTTTTACTTTCTGTTAAGTTTTAATTTTACGTCCTTTCATTTCTCCCCTTTTATTTTTAAAGTTTTTAATATCGCACCGTTTATATTTTACCTTGTTTTAGTATTAGTTTCTCGTCATTTATTATTCAGTCTTGCTCATTTATTTTACCAAAACCAAAAATATGTGTTTCACCAAGAACAACTAATCTCACACAATTAACCAGAAATCAATTCGATTAGACACCGAGAAAATGAACTTCCAACGAGTAAAAATTTAGTTATTATTCATATTCTAATCCTCATGCTTATTGGTGGCACATCTACTTAGAAACTTGAACTCAACCAGGTTAAATTCAAGTTTAGGGGAGGATTGTTAGGAATAAAGTACTTAGAAGTTAATCCTGGTCATATAGTAGTTCCTACTGGAGTACTTTGTTCCTCCTGGTCGTATTATAAAGTTGAAAGAAAGATTGTAGAAGATAAGATCAAATATTTAGTCTTCCTATTCATATGGAAAGTATTAAATATATTGATTATGATGAGAAGGTTACAAGTTTGTTTAGGAAACTATTAAAGGATATTAATGTATAATACTTAGGCAAGTATTAATGATATTGTAACCACCTAGGACCCCTTGCACTATAAAAGGAGGTCCTAGGGTGTAGAGATAAATACACTTCTACACACACATTCTCTACACATTTATCTCATTGTTTGTTATAGCTTCAAGGTTGTAAAACCCTATCACTATTAAGAGTGATCATATTAATATATTGAGGCTTGGATGTTTGGTTATTTCTATTGTTCTTCTTATATATAAAGATTGGTTTCCGCACACTCTTTGTATTGTGATCAAGGCTTCAAAGATCCTTCAAGAAGCAAACCCAACAGTATCATTTGAGTACTACAAAGTTTTCTGAATATCTTCTTGTGGATGCTAAGTATCCTATGTCCAAGGAAGTTTTGAAGAAAATGGTGTCAACACAGCTGCAGATGGATTACACAAGTGATGTTGGCAAAGATTTGATTAGATATATTTATTTCCAGATGAACAATTAATTTGTATTTGTAAGAATCCTCCCTTGTATTTAGTTTTTATTCAGAAACTTGATTACTATAATAGATATCAAGTTTAGGGGAGGATTGTTGGGAATAAAATGAAGCCAAGACACTTAGACGCTGACAAGAGGAAACTGGACGTTGATAGGAAGAAATCAAGCGTTTGTCGGATCAAGCATTGACAAGAAAAAGCCAAGTGTTGATAAGAAGAATTCAAGCACTGATAGGATACTTAGTCTACACGTTTTATGTTTCTAGTAAAGATATGTTCAACAATGTGTTTCTTATGTTTATCTTTACCTAAAATAGCTGATACGTAGACTCTTGTACAAGGTTCCTTAATCTATAAAAGGAGGCCTTTAGGTTTTAGTTTAATATATGTTTTACACTTTCATTGTACGCAAGTTCGATTAATCAATCAAAGTGAAAGTTTGGTTTATTTTGTTTGTGTGTTCTTGTTCTAAGTATTAATTCCGCATAATACTTAGATTGTTTCATATACTACAAAGCTTCTCTAAGTGTTTAACTTGATTCACTCTCGTTTACACAAGCTAAATCGATCTAAGTTTGGGATCAACATACATATATATATATATATATATATATATATATATATATATATATATATATATATATATATATATATATATATATATATATATATATATATATATATATATATATATATATATATATATATATATATATATATATATATATATATATATATATATATATATATATATATATATATATATATAGATATATATATATATATATATATATATATATATATATAGATATATATATATATATATATATATATATATATATATATATATATATATATATATGTATATATATATGTATATATATATATATATATATATATATCTCTTTACATTATATATAAGAGGAGGGATATGACACATAATCATTCCATTAATCCACGTCATCATTTTCCATACAAGGTCCATGGAAAATTCAGAATTTTTAAAACATCTGCCACTAACGAGATTCAAACATAGGTTTAATATGTAAAGAACAAGCACCTAAACCAATAGACCAAGCCACAAGTTGTGTTAGATAATTGAAAAACAAAATATATGAACATCGCTACAGCATACTTTGACTAAACCCTAATACTAACATTTATATTTGTATTCGTATCATAAAAAACATTAAAATAAAGACACACGATGATCGACTCTTTTCTCTTACCCTTATTTGCAGTTTTTGTTATACTCGATTCATTCTCCACGTGCTTTTTTGTTTTTACCCCATTGTGCATCATGATATTGCTGATGTTATAGTTGTTCATCTCCATTGTGCATCATAATTTTTTTTTATTTTTTCTACAGCTAATAATAATGTTTTAATTTCTCTACAATTATAATAACCTAATATTGTGCATCATGATATTGCAAGATACTTTGAACAAGTATTGGCCAAGACTAATAATGTTTTATTTTTTCTCACCACTTATTGAAGAGGTTTTTTCTTTCTAGATTTTGACATTGCAATATACTTTGAACAGGTAGGCTAAACCCCGGTTTCAAGTTCATAGTTGGATATTCTATCGTTGTACTATATCAATACTAAATGACATATTTTATATTAGGTTTGTAGATAAGATATGTGTAAGGTCTGTCGGAGCACTACTTTGGGTTGGAACATTCAAACACTACCCCTAACAAGGCGTTTACATCTAATCAGGTAATCTTTTTCCTTAAATTGTGTGTATCTCAGTCGTGTGCAAAAAATATTACTAGCACTAATTATTACAAACAACGGTGTTTGATTTTATTCCTTGCTATTTTCATGTTATCCCTCCTTCTTATATGTATTTAGTCTCGGACATGGCTGAATGGCCAGGTCAGTTTTATTTATATGTTGCTAAACATCCAGGTACATTGTCAGATTTAATCAGGAATCCGATTTTTAATATGTTATTCTAAGTGAAAAATGTCATTCTTAAGAACCCTGCTTTCATATCACAGTTTGATATAACTGTCCCAAAGGTAATTTGAAACTCTTGATGCTTCTAGATAATCTTTACAGCTTGATTTTGATATCTCGAATCGTTGGTCAGACCATGCTATATTGCAGCCAGCAAGATTGGTACAATAATGTGAAGTGAAATCTTAAATGGTCCCCATTTACTTCAAAAGAACTACTATAGCTCATGCCTTTAGTTATAATAATTCTTTTTTACCTTCTCTGTTTCAAGATATTGGGTCTCATGGGACAAAGGTATTGATAAATAACTTATGGCTCAATGAAGAATGCATCTATGAACAGAACATTAATAATGTATCTATGAACAGAACATTTACGAATGATTATGCCATTCCCACCTTGAAAGTAACCTATGAACTTTGGCGAAGGCTTATGATTCAATGACGATTACATCTATGAACTGAAAGTGACCAATCATAAGCACCAAATATCTGGACCCTTATGTATAGGACCATGAAATTTCCCGTATTTTTTCTTATGTTTATGAAGAGAACTTCACATTTCTGACTTAGCTTGAATATCAAGCCATGTGCTGAAAGCGGTCGGATACAAAACACCCCGTGTCTTGCAACTTTGAATGGTATGTGAAATGTATCAATTGTTTCCTGACTGAAACTTACTGTCAGTTTGTCTGAACTTCTATGTTTTTTGTGGCCGTAATATCTTTCAGGAACAACATCGAAACGCAAAGGGAATTACGTCAGCTTGTGGGAAACTCATGGCATACCACTATCTCCCCAAAATCTGATAATGCTGCAAATCTTTCGGAAGACTACACATAACTATTATGAATATTGTATAGAATGAGATCGAGCGTTATAGACAACCATTAATCGATGGCGGAGACCTTTGAAAACAGTCATACAGGTACGTGGTTATATCAATTTTAAGTTATTTATGCATTAAGGGGTCTTTTTTGTTGTGTTATACCTCAAACGGGTGAAATTAAAAATGTTTAGCTAAGTGGTCGAATGAGTTCAAAAAAGGTAACTTTATATGTAGTCCATAAAACGTTCTAAATGAGTTAAAAAATATCATATCATCATTAATCGTAAGTTGTGCATTAATGATTTATTTGTAGTGGAGACAAGATGTTCGGGTCGACCGACCCATTCCATTTTAACCCATATTTTCGAATATGAACAATAAGAAGGCTATTCCTATAGGAAGTAATCTTAACCTCATACGTAGTATTATTAACAGAAAAGTATGCATGATAAATATCCAAATTCAAAACAACTTTTGTAGTTAGACATGGTGCATTTATGTTATTTTTACCTTAGTGAATGGTGTTTGGCATTACTTGCTTAGGTTACTGTTTTCATAGAAATAGTTTGTTGCCCGCTTATTTTCTAGGAGGTTCATAAAGCGTATCCCAAACAGCTCTAAATACCTTTTTTGCCTCTTTACATGTCTGTTCCTCATAACATAACTGAAAAAAGGTCGAGTTTGAAAGTCGGGCTGTTTGGCACATGCTCGGGGTGGACCTGGGCAAGTATGATATCATTTGCATCAAATACTTCACAATGCCACTCATGCCTCCGAATTTTGATTTCCTACTAGAAAAAGAGTAATTTTTTTAATAATTAATACGACCTTTTTTAAACCATCGTTCAAAATTAGTCTTTGTCATAGCTACATACACACTTTCGCTGGGCATTGAGATTTTCATCTGAATTTAATCATTTATCAGAAGTCTTATTAGGATTCTGAAATAAGTTTGTGCTTATCTGAATCTGAGGCTGGCACACAAATCAAAACATTATCTTCGCCATAGTGTAATAATAGAAACTAAGATGATAAACTGTTTTTTAGATGACTGAGATTCCGCTCGTGAGTTCATAGGGAAGGATAAGTAGACAAAATTTAAATAGCCAAACATTATCAATATCATTTATCGTAAGTGATTTGAGTCATTATAATACTTTCTAACCAAAGTTAATCTTATACAGCTTGATTGTGGCCATGGGCTTCCTGGAAAACACCCCTTCTGCTCCAAGAGGGATGTTTGGTGGTTTTTTATATACGTTAAAAGAATGTTATTAAGCAGATGGTTTTATTTCCTATTGTGATTTTTGGTGGTTTCTTATCCCGATTGAAAAGGTCCTGGTGAGTACCATGAGCCAGATATCACATGAATATAGTAATTATAGCCCAGTTTGTTGGAGAAGTAGAACCTATTCATCCTCGAGTTTGTTGGAGCTGTCGCCATAAACTTGTAATGCTTTCTGAAAATTATGGTATAAATGTGAGTAGGTGGCATATTTGGTAGATCAATAAACTTCTGTTCTATATTTGTTGAATAGAAAACTCACACATTATTGTTTTAATTTAAATGTACATGCTATTACCCGTTTGCATATGCCTGTTGATATCAGGTCGCGTTTATACGTGCATTATGAACTAATTATTGTGATTTGGTTTACAAATACTTGGTTTTGTCAACAATAGACTTATATCGAATGATATGTCTGCTAGATTGTTAAAACTAGACAATCTGTGATCTTAACTGCTATCTCAAAGGAAAATTAACTCTACTATTGTGGATTTATAAGTCATATGGGAATATGGGATAGCTTGATACAAAGTAAATGCTTTAGATAGTTAGTCGCTTTTAGACTCAAATCATTTACATTTATAAAATTCACTGATGGTCAACTCTGGGTTCTTTTATTTTTCTATTGGTAATTTCTTTAAGTCTATGTCAGTTGTATATTTAAGTTTAGATATTATACATGTTCAGCCATGAATACCATCAAAAGCCAAAGGATATACATGAGTGGCAGTAGGCCTGTAAATGAACTGAACGTTCAGCGAACCGTTCGTCGATCGTTTGACAAAAAATTCGTTTATGTTCGTTTATTTAATAAATGAACGAACACGAACAAGATTTTTGGTCTGTTTAGTTAAATAAACGAACATGAACAAAGGCTTTGTTCGTTCATTTACGTTCGTGAACGATCGATTATGTCCGTTCGGTTACGTTCGTTTATTTTATTCGCTTACATTCGATAATATCCCAAACGTTAAAGAAATAATAATAAACTATATATCAGTTATTTTAAAATGTCTAATAATAATATATAAGATGATGATATAGATCATCTAAAGTAACAACTTTAGTTACATGGTTGTTTAGCCCGTTTACATTTATATGTCGTCGTTTACGTTTATTTATGTTCGTTTATGTTCATTCGATTACGTTCGCTTAAGTTATATGAACGAACATAAACAAACATGAACAAGTTCAAATCTAAATAAACGAACATGAACAACAATTTTTGTCTGATTAAGCGTTCGCGTTCGTTTATTTGTTCGGCTAAAACTAAATAAACGAACATGAACATACCTTCGTTCGCATGCGTTCGGTTCATTTACAGCCCTAAGTGGCAGGCTTACAAGTATGTCTACTGATGCAAAAAGCTAATATTGTTTCCTTCACTTATTAGTGTTCAATTCCCTTATATTGCAGCAACTGATTTTTAGTGCGTTAGTTAAAAAAGATGAAATTGTTACCCTAAAAACATAGACAGACATACATAAGACTTAAAAACATTTAGGTGTGTTTGTTTAAGCTTGGTTTTGAGCTTAGGAGCTTACACGATTTCATAATATATTTCATAAGCTTACTTTCTCCGGCTAATTTTGAAATTTATTTAAGCCTCAAAAATCAAAATAAGCAAGCCCGAGAAAAGGATCTTATATAACATAAGCTGAAACGACATAAGCCAAAAAATAAGGATAAACAAACACCTTTTTTAACAAGAAATTTACATGTAACACCACATAAGAAAATCTAACTTAAACATTTGATAAAATAGTTAAAATAAAAGAAATGCTGGCCTTGCACCTAATGGGTTAAAAAGGGAGCCGTGAAATGTTGGCCATTCTATTATTGAAAGGGGCGCTGTTAATAATAAAAACCAAATGAGCAACAATTCTGAGCTTCAAAACAAGATCTAATGTCACTTCTAATGTAACATGGAAGTTGGATCTACAATTAGATATTGAAGAGGATGAATGTGCTATGGAGGTGGAGCCTACACTATTGCTTAAGTCTACCAAGCCGGTGCGAGCTAGAAGACGGACAAGGCATGAAAAATGATTCGGAAAAAAATACACAAATGAAGATGGAACTTTGCAAAATATTGTTGCTCCCACTATGCCTTTTATGGCGGCTCGGTGAGTGTTGGAACACAAAGAACAAGCAAGTTTTCCGTACTATCAAAAATAGTTTCTTCAGTCAAACCTGATAAGATTGATTACGATCTTGAAGAAGGGGGCCAGGATGAAAACGAAGACAAAGAATCAGAGGTTACATATAAGGATGAGTCCTTTTGAGTAAAGATCAAAATGTGTCTTAAAAAAATTTAAAAATGAACATTAAATAAAGTTAACCACACTTTTCAACTTTGCAGACTTACTTAAAAATTAGTTAATTAAAGGTGTGATGAAGCAGACGTCATGGCACACTCGGCATTCATGTACGCACGTCCATGCTTCTTTTACATAACGTGAATCCACCACCAGTTTGTTGAAGACATAAAATTCGTGTATTTACTCTTTTTAAAATTGAATATACATTTGTTGTCCCATATATTTGTGATGATTAATCAATGAAGAAAGAAAGAAAAATAGATGAAGAAGAGATGAATTCCTAGAGAGAGAAAGTAGAGAGGAGGAGAGGATTAACTTTTGGAATATTAGATTAGAAGTGAGAAAATGAACAACCAACCCTCCTAACATGCTAGGAGGGTAGTAGATATAGTCCACCCACATGCGGGCTTTAATGGGCTATATATTGGACCGGGCTTGTCTTTTGGACTTTAATTAGTTTAAATCCAAGCCCGTAAACCACGACTAATTAACTACCTATTACAACGTTCTAACTAATGTTACAATAATAACCTATGACCGAGCATTCTTGTTTAACTCAATATTTTGAGGCTAACAATCTCCCCCAATGTGAGGTCATACCCTTTTGATGTTTAGAGATCAATGGAGATTACGAATCTCGTCATAAATGAGTCTTGAACGTGTAACAGTAGTTTTGTTCCTTCATGTTGTGATCTTTGAGCCTTTGTCATTGTCTTTCGACTTAGTCTTTTATCTTGAGATCTTCAAATCATTCTTAACTTGTCTTTGCCATCTTGTGATCTTGTGCCTTTATCCACATGCTCACATTATTAATTGTTGAATAAGTCTTTGGGCATGAACATGTGGTTTTGAATCTTTGACTATGCTAAGTACATCGTGACGCCACCTTCTCGAGACAAAACATGGACACGGACTGAATGGCTTTGACATTCGTCCTAAATCGGTAGCGTTTTACCTACGGTCGGTGAAGACCGTTATACGATATTAAATACCGTACCTGTGATTAGGTAGATTCAATTAAGAATCTCCTTGACAGGGTTTTGCGGTTGTACTAGCCGTTCTCTTTACTCGACCGTCTCAAAGCAAGACCGCGAACATAAAGAGTGAATCAATTGGATAAATATCCGCTTGATTAAAGTCGTCAATTCAAATTCCTGGAACAAGTTTGATTCATTAAGAATCTTACCATTGTTGCTTTCCAGTTGACACAAGTTTGATTCGTAAGAATCTCACAAGTCACCTACCATAGCGCTGTTTGATGTTGACGCTAGAAGGATTTCCATTCGTCACTATGAGTATTAATGAATATCACTTTGAATGTTCTGGCAAGACCATAAGGATATTGCGTAGAAACCTGAAACGAGTTTGAATCAATTCAGAATCAAACCACTGTTGCTTTTCAGTTTTACATATGTTCAATTCATAACGAATCTTGCATATGACCTACCGCAGTGCTGTTTGATGTTAACACTGGAAGGATTTCCACTCATCATTGTGAATACTAAGTAGTATCACTCTGAGTGTTCTAGCAATATCACAAGGATATAGCGTAGGACTCTCTTGATCTTCATCCGTGTGTCCTAACGAGATTTGACTGATCTCTTGGCTCTAGACTCGATTTGTGCACTTTTAGTGGTCGGAGGCTGGAGCAGATGCCACCTATTCAATATCAACTATCTCGGAGTGAGAAAGTCAATAGAAGTCGTGTTTATCTCCGTAAAAATAAAACAAACTTCTTTTGAGAGAAGCCTGAGTAGCTAGGAAAGGGTTGTGCTTCACATCACTGGGTCCATGATGAGTTTGTCTTCATGATGAGTTGACCCGGTTTCTGCCTAAGTTGTATGGAGGGCTTCTTTCTTTAGACCCTTTATCCTTACATTTCTTTTTCATTCTTCAACCCCTTCAATGCTTACCAAGTCATCATTAATAGCACCTTGTTGTGATTGTTCCAGTGCTATCATCAGTACTTAGTCGGCATTCAGCTTCGTTCACATTCTACTCCATCTTTCCTAAGGACTTCTAATAATCTATTGGATTGTCCCTGGGAAGATCCCCCCGGTTCTGGTTGGATCATAGGACTTAAACCTAACCACCCTTTTGACACCAATAACGTCGTGAATTAAAGATGTTGTGGGTATTTGATCGTCACCATGAAAACCACTTTAAATTCTAACAACGTGTTTGAAAAACATTTAACACCTTGCTAGTTTTGTCATTTCAGAAAAGCTCCCCCTTCACATGTGCATCGATAATCGAAAGTGTTTCGCACATGTAGGTAAGAGTTAAAGTGCTTGAGTCTTATATAAGATCACATTTTAATCATATTTTATCCCCTATCTCTAATATATAAAATCTTTTGATATTAGAGATACCAAATTTGATTAAAATATATTTTGAAAAAATAGTCTTGAAAACTTTCGGGAGAAAGATGTGTCAAACTTAGCATGAATTTTGGAACGCTCCCCCTCAAAAATTGATCCAATGGAATTGTCATTACGAGGATTTGATCCACGTTAAACTTTTGAGGATAGGAGTTGTTGAACACACAATTTTTGAAAGATTTTGAATATCATTGAGAAATTCTTGAAAACATTGTGCTCAACTCTTTTTGAAAAATCAATTCTTTTTGTCGAAAAGGTTTTTCTAAAGCATAAACTTGAGTTCATAGACTTTGAATGTCTTGACGAATCCACTCAAGTGTAAGAAGATTTAACTTCTTTTGCTAAGGGTAAGAGCACAAAAGCGTACACTCCCCCGTGAATTTAGATCCGGGTTGCAAACTGAAAGTGATTACAAGCCATTGTGTTGAGCTCAAAACGTGGAATGTTTTGTGACAAGCTCAACCCAAGATAGATTGCTCTACCCGTTTTTGGAAATATTGTCCAAAATAGACAATTTCCTTTAAAAAAGATAGAAATGACATGTTTTGAAGAATATTTACAACTTTCATTCGAGCTTTATGTACACACCCGTGTCTTTATTGAGCGACATTTCTAGGTACGTCCATATTATCGATACTGAAAGACATGTCGAGAAGAATATTTTTGGATTATCAAAGATTTTTTAATTTTGTATTTTGCTTTTTTTATTAATATTTACAAGATAGATGTTTGATAGATGAATCAAGCAGGCTTCTTTGCCAGAACCTCCAGTTCTGCTGGAGTCAAACATCTCATACCAATTTGCCTAACTAGATACGCAAACTCTCTTTCGAAAGAGCTTTTGTAAACAAGTCAGCTAATTGGTAATCAGTTCCAACAAAGTATAATTCAACAATACCTCTTTCAACTTGTTCCTTAATGAAGTGATATCTGACATCAATGTGCTTCGTGTGGGAATGCTATACCGGATTGCAGGAGATGGCTATGGCAGACTTTGAGTCACAGTACATAGGTACTTTATCAAAATGGAAGCCATAATCCGTGAGTTGTGTTCTCATCCAAAGAACTTGAGCACAACACGCATATAGAGACACATACTCCGCTTCGGCTGATGAAAGTGACGTACAATCCTGCTTCTTGGAAGACCATCCCACAAGCTTATCTTGTCCTAAAAATTGTGCACCACCAGAAGTACTTTTACGTGTATCAAGACATCCTGCATGATCAGAATCTGAATAGGCCGTTAGAAAGAAACCGGTTTCCCTCGGATACCAGAGTCCCATGTGAATGGTATTCTTAAGGTACCGAAAGATCCGTTTAACCTCCTTGAGGTGCTTTTCAGTGGGTCGTGCTTGATATCGTGCACAATAACACGTAGCATGATGAATATCAGGTCTGCTTGCTGTCAAGTACATGAGGGACCCGATCATGGAACGATATCTCGTTTGATCTATGGGTAATCCCTCCAAATCAGCATCTAGGGATGTGGTTGATAATGGTGTCCCAACGGGGTCACATGATGTCATACCATGCTTTGTGATTATCTCTTGACAATACTTAGCTTGGTTAATAAAGATACCACTTGGGGATTGGTGAACTTGAATTCCTAGAAAGAAATTTTAGTTCGCCCATCATAGACATTAAAGTCCAAAAGACAAGCCCACAAAACAACTAATAGTTTATTTAACGTACCACAAATAATTTAACAATGCTTTAACAAATGTTTAGTCTGATTTTGGTTTCCTACTAGAAAAAGAGTAATTTTTTTAATAATTAATACGACCTTTTTTAAACCATCGTTCAAAATTAGTCTTTGAGCTTAATGCAGCCATAAGAAAACAGAATATGGTTTTTGGGCTAATATATAATGAAGGCCTGGTATATCTCAAGTCTCGTCAAGTATGAGCCACCTTTAAATGTATTTTTATGTTTGAAGTTGGAATACGCATATAATTAGTTAATTACCTTCATATTTTGTAGTGTTTATACCTAAAATAAGTAGATTCTAATATAGCAACCCTAACCAATAACCAATATCTATAAACACATTTTAGTGTATTAGGGTGTTTAGAAATGCCCTTTAAAACTGATTATCTCCCTCAAATACATAGTTTAATTTCATTTTTGGGTGATAATCTTCTTTTACATGTCAGTTTTGGGGATTTTATATTACTCAAATTTATTATCTCATTCGAATTTAATAAACTCATCTTAAATACTGATAATTACGTATTAAATTTTGATTTTTCTAATTTATTAATTTTTCCTTATCAGTGACAGTCAAGTATAATCGACGTATTCAGCTTCGATGTCATTTTAATGGAACTAATTAATGGTAGGTAGAAACAACTTGTAACAAAGCTAGCCACGAGATACTGTTTATTTAGTTCAATGGTTACAAAAAATATAAACAAACAAAAAAAACTTTTTCACCATAATCTACGGTATGCATATATATTCACTATATTAATTTTCGTTTTTTAATATGAGGTTATTTCTTTTCGTTGTATCCAATAAATAATTTGATATTTTATTTTTCTTCACTTCATATTTTGTAGACGATATTCTCAAACAAGCTTGCCTATATAGGATGAACATTCTTTTTGATTTTTTGGTTATGTATTAAATAATTATTTTTCATATTTTTATTACTGATTTAAGATTGCTTAAATTTTAGATTGATATACACCAAAGAAGCTAGCCCAGCGAGAAACATCCGAAAAATGTTGCTACCATGCTTAAATTTTTTATACAAAACAATTTTTTTGACACAAATATTTAGTTAAACAAAAAATGTAAATGACTATTCGAAGTCATGTCCGCCCATCGTTTCAACATATTTAGCTATCAATTATATATTATATACATATAAGAAGTGGTAAGAATGTTCATAGTTTTGTTCGGAAGGTAAGTATATTTAGTTATTTGTTGTTATAGCTACTATCATGGCGTGCCGAGAACAACTGATTGAAATATGTTCTATATTAATTACAGTGTTTATAACAATAAAATAAACTCTATTCAAATATTCAATAGTCTACATCTCAATCTCATACAACAGAATGAATAAAACCTACTTGTGCATCAGTCGTACTTTTGAAATCTCGATGCAACTTCATAAGTCATGATTGTATATATTTAATTTATAGGCTCATTTAGTTTGTTTTTACAGATAATTTATTAACTTTCATTTTCTCTTATCAGACAAACCATCCTTTCTTTTCGATACTCAATTGTTATGGTGTCCATGATTGATAAGTTGTTACAACTGTTATCATTCTCATTAAAGTTGTTACTCACTTATTTTATAAAAGCTTATCAATCTAATGATTTGAATTGTTCTATTAGGAGGTGTTTGTTTATAACTCAGATAAAATTTTCTTTCTCACATCGGACGAGCATTCATTTATTTTCGTTGTTAATACATTCAAAAGTTTTGCATGTTTATACTTGATTTTTATTTACCAGTCAAGTAAAAATTACAAACAAATATTACCAAGTAAAAAAAGTAAAACGACAATCAGAAGTCATACCCTGTCCATCGGACGGGTTTTGCCACTAGTATATATATATATACATATATATATATATATATATATATATATATATATATATATATATATATATATATATATATATATATATATATATATATATATATATATATATATATATATATATATATATATATATATATATATATATATATATATATATATATATATATATATATATATATATATATATATATATATACTAGCGTCGTAACCCGCCCAACGGGCGGGGCCATTTCGTAAATCTTTTTTTTAAAGTGTGTTTTTGTATTAGTTTTATCTGTTCACAGTGGGACTCGTTTTTGTTAAAAGAAAACACTTTTTGATATTTTTACGCCTTGGTCCACCTAGCGGTTGCGTTTTGTACAAATATCGATATGTATATTTTTAGCACACCCAAAGAACGTGTTTTGTCCTATGTAAATCTAAAATATCATTTTTTTTAAAAGTACTTTTGTGTATCCTTTTTTTTAATTTCCATTGTACATATAGCTGTGTGTGTGTGATAAAATATTTTTTGTTAAACGTAAATTGACTTTTGATAGTTTTAGGCCTTGATATACCCAACGCATGTGTTTGATGTTTTGCTAATCTACAATATAGATAAATATGTGGGTTCTCATGTTAATCTCTGAATTTACATAAATTTACGGTTTGGTTTGTTTTGTGTAGTTTTTCTGTTATTATTTCATTTATTAAATAAATATTAATAGAAATTAATTCTATTATATATTATATATATGTTTGGTCCTATTTTAGTTTTTAGGTTTCGTCCATCGTTTTTAATTTTCTATTTAGATAAATATTGGTGTTAAGAAATTGTATATTTTACAAAGTGTTTTTTTATGTATAATAGCAATTTTGTCAAAAAATTTTGCAATATTAAAATGTATGTTATAAAACCCTTATATCTATATTATATATAAAAGGTGTACTACTTTTTTGTAAAAATGATTTTTTTAACATTTATTTTAGAAAAAAATTCACCAATTATTTGAAGAAACTTGTGAAGTCTACAAAGCAAATTGCCCTTCGGGTCAGGGTTGACCCGGTCGAGTCACCGGTAACAGGTTCGACAACCGGGTCAACCTGAGCGAATCACCGAGTCACGAGTTTAACTACCGAATCAACCCAATCGAATAATCGGTTCCACCATCGGATTAATCCGATTGAATGACTAAAGTCGAATATCATAATCAGTTTACGATACTAATGCATTATTCTGATCGTGTTTGTATATAGACTATTATTTTCATCAGTAGATTCCATATACTCATATATGTATATTGATGTAGGGGTGAGCATATGTACCGAGAATCAAACTGAAACCAAGAACCGAACCAGAACCGAGCCAACCCGAACCGAATTTTAGACACGCGATTCAGTTATTGGTTCCTTAATTTTTTAAATTTTGGTTTTCGGTTCGGACCCGCGGTTCTCAGTTCCGGAACTGAAGAACCGTCCGAGTTTCATGCATACTAAATTTTATAAGATGTTTTGCCATTAGATCAGTTGATTTTTAAATGTATATATTGAGATGAACTAAGAGCAGTGTTGCAAAAATAGGTTTTGGCGGCCGATTAATCGGGGATAAATCATTTGGCGGGGATTAACCGCCACGATTTTTACATATCGGCCTTATTAATCAGTTTGGTCAAAATCGTTCAAAGATCAGATAAATCAGGGATATATCAGGGATAAATCAGTGAAATCTTAAAAAAGGATAAATCAGCCAACTCGGTTTCGAATATAAATTGGTCACGAGTTTGACTACCGAATCAATCCAATAGAATAATCGGTTCCACCATCGGATTAACCCGATTGAATGACTAAAGTCGAATATCATAATCAGTTTACGATACTAATGGAGTATTCTGATCGTGTTTGTATATAGACTATATTTTCATAAGTAGATTCCATATACTCATATATGTATATTGAAGTAGGGGTGAGCATATGTACCGAGAACTAAACTAGAACCAAGAACCGAACCGAAACCGAGCCAACCCGAACCGAATTTTATACCCGTGATTCGATTCTTGGTTCCTTAATTTTTCAAATTTCGGTTTTCGGTTCGGTTTGGTTCGGACCCGCGGTTCCCGGTTCCGAAACCGAATAACCATCCGAGTTTCATGCATACTAAAAGATGTTTTGCCATTAGATCAGTTGATTCTCAAATGTATATATTGAGATGCAGTGTTGTAAAAATAGGTTTTGGAGACCGATTAATCGGGGATAAATCGTTTGGCGGGGATTAACTGCCACGATTTTTATAAATCGGTTTGGTCAAAATCGGTCAAAAATCGGATAAATCGGGGATATATCGGGGATAAATGGGTGAAATCTAAAAAAAAAGATAAATCAGCCAACTCGGTTTCGAATATAAATCGGCTATATCGGAAAAATCGGATAAATCGGCCTAATCGGACATATACTTTCAAAATTTTATAATTTTATACATAAAAAGTCCAATCTGATTAATCTTCAATTAATCCATGCCAAACCGATTAATCGCTTGACGGTACACAACCGCCTAGATAGCGTCGCCCGATTTTTGCAACCTTGACTAAGAGCAGCGGGGAAAGTACCAACTTTGATCGAATAATATGCCAACTTTGAATCACAAATATATGTACTCATATGATGTTTGGTTATGTTATCTTACTGTGTGATTAGAAAATGCCAACTTTGATTGACAATATTGTATCGTTTTTTACATTTTATATATTTAAAAAATGTTCAATTATGTTACTATCCAAGTTATCCAAAAATGCCGAGTCCTAGTTAATTTAAGTACACCATAAAACTGATTGAGCCTAAAATTTAGTCGTATGATAATTAAGTTTCTTTTTTTTTAACAAAGTATGATTATTCAGTTACACTTCTTGGTGAGGAAACTTCACACGCCACTTTCAATCATCCATATTGTGTCAAAATGAAGACAACACTTTCTATTTTCAGTGAACTAACGAAATGCATAAAAAATTTCGGTTCCTATCGGGTAGAACCGAAATACCCGAACCGAACCAGAGAACCGACGTGGAACTGGACTCACATGCAATTCGGTTCTCGGTTTTTAAGGTTTTAATTTTTTGGTTCTCGGTTCTTTTGGTTCTGAGTCGGTTCTTTGCGGTTCCGAAACCACCCTCACACTATATTAAAGTACTCCTTGTTTGACTTTTCAATATAATGCTTGATGTGTAACTTTAGAATGGTTTAAAACTTTAAATTCGTAAGTAATGCACATGATACCTATAACTTAACTCAAAATAATTATTAAGGATTTCAACCAAAATACTATAATTGAAATATTTTATAAAAGTGCAAAGAGATGATCATAATTCAATATAAAAAACAATGGAAATATGTGAACAGTTATGGCATCCACAAATTGAGACCATATTACAACAAGAGTCCTGTGGTAGCATATGCACGTTGGCCTATTAAAATTGCCATGCATTATATTTTTAACTGTGAAGAGTGCTTATAGACGAGCGTGTAAAATGTGTTAAAAATGGGGTAATGTCATTGTCTTGTATGAAACATAATTGGAAGAATAGCAGCAGAACATCAATTGTGTGGAACTCGTCCAGATTTTCTGTGAACTGTTTGGGTAAAATTTTGTATATTGCAATTGCAATCACCTTGTTTTAACATAGAGTAACTTATTAGTTTACGAACTTAAAGCTTTATACATCAAGCAAAGACTAAAGAGTAAAACATACCTGATGTTGCATGAGAGGAACATGCGTTTGCTGGTTCTGCTACCCAGGAACACCAGCACGCCTTCCAGGACGTGGTCCTTGCTGACCTTGTGGAGTTTGGTATTGGACCAGCACCGAGACTCATACCTGGAACGAGTTGCTGCTGGTACCCAAACCCAGGCTATCCAGATTTAACCAAACAAAGTTGAGTAGGATAGTAGTTGTGAATCGGAAGTGGTTAAATTAGAGTCTGAACCATCATGTCAAGATTTCCTTGCAACCGAGCTCAACCTCCTGCTCCTATTCCTCCAAAAGTGAGGATCATTTGATCTGCCATATTATCGTCTCCTACTTCTGTCACCACCATCCCTTGTGTCCCTAAAAAAACGCCTGTCATACTCATAACTGGAGTAAGGTGTTGGGTCAAAAAGTTGATGTGGCAGAAACTCCAAAACGAAGAAAACATGCTAGACGCTGACACGCCATGTTTGGACGCTGACAGAAGTCTACGGCGCTGATGGAATTTCTATTTACGGAATATATTGGATATATTCTAAATAATATATTCAGTATATATCTATAGAAATAGAATATTTAGATGTTTATTTGATATTATCTCTTGTAGATTCTGTTCCTTCCACTATAAAAGGAACAAGGGTCTTAGGTTTTATTCATATTATTCATTCACAATGTAAACCTAAAGTGTGTGTCGCACTAGACGTGGGATTCAATGTATACACGTCTAGTGGTTGTTTATTATTAATATAATGAACAATCGTTGAGTATTTTATGTGTCTTGTGCCTAAACACCTTGTTATGATCATTGTTCTATTCCGCTATGTTATCATATGAACGATGATCAACCTAGATATAATGGTTCATAACCATTGAGTCTAACGATCTATGGACTCCACAATTGGTATCAGAGCCTAAGGCTCTTGATATCTAGGTCCGACGAGGTGTTCGTGTATCGTGAAGAGAAGAAAAATTCGTAGAGTTTTTCTGGACGTTTTTGTGTGCGCAGCAGTATTCAGAAGGTCATAACTTTGGATTGGACCGTTGGATCGTCACGAAATTTTATATGTGTGTTCTACATACATATATCTAGATATCCACCGGAGGGATTGTCGAGATCTATCCCCAAGAAAAAGTTATTAAGCGTCAAAGTCAGCAGGGGTCATATGCTGTTTTCTGTGAACAGTAATAGTAAAAACGCGATTTCTCCTTCGTTAACCGTTGGATCGTTGTGAAATTTGATCTGTAGGTTCTTGACACATATGTATAGGATCTCATTGAAGGGATCTTCGATCTGAGCATTTATGAAGAAGTTATTCGCTGTCGAAGTTCACTGCAGTTTATGGATTTTCACATGAAATAATGATTTAGGGTTTATAAAACCCTAGATCAATTAGCCGCTGATGGGAGTTATTTAGACGCTGATAGATGTTGGTGTGACACTGACAAGGCATGGATGAGACGCTGATGACGTCAGTGTTTGGGACAAGACGCTGACAAGGTTTAAAGTTGGCGCTGATGTTTGTTATTTAGGTGCTGACAGGCTTAATTTAGGCGCTGACAGGCTTAATTTTGACGCTGACAGAGTAAGTCAACGCTGATAGGTTGACAGTGTTGTCCGATATATACATTTTTAAACGCTGACAAGTGTTGTCTGATATTGGACAACACACAGTGTTGATATCTTGGACAGTGAAGGATATTGGACAACACAAGGAAGGCTGCTGTTTGAGAAAATTGGACGTTTTAAGCACACAAAAAGGAGGATTATACACACAAAGGTACATGGAGTCTCCGTTTTAATATAGAATATCATGATGATATTAATGGCTCGGATATTTTGAAAGGGATTAATGATTTTTAAGTAAGTTAGCAATAATTCATGAAGACTTTGATTGATATTAGATTATGTAATCGGGATAGCCTTGTGAAAGAGTTATTCGACATCTAACTTTTACATATGAAGATATTGGTTCATTAAGACTTGTCATGAAGAAGTGTTAGCTTAAGGGGAAGAATTCTTATGGTAAGTTTGATGATTGAAGAAGATTTTCGCGAGTTTGTGTTCTATCATATCTTAAAGTCATGCACTTCCAGTCATAGACTTTCAAGGTAACTTGTTCGTGCTTTACATGGATGGTGATGAAGACTTGTCATAACACTTGAAGGAGTTACATTATCGTGCTCAGTGTCTTACAAAGGATGAGAATATTGACAAGGGATCGAGGTCTACTTATATCATACTCTATAAGTTCTTAGTCACATGGATAGTACAAGACATGGAACACAAGGTTGGGTTATTCTACTTCTACATCAAAAATATTATATTAATTGTTCTTCAAGATCATTACACAGAGCCTACATATGGAGAATCTTCAACATTGCAACATTGTTTACTTTCCTGTTGATGTGACAAAAAGGGGAAGATACGCATGCTATACTTGAGGGGAAGCAATTTGAAGATCATGTACAACTTACAAGAGATACACATAGAGTTTTGCCGACATCAACTAGGGGAAGATTGTTGGGTCAAAAAGTTGATGTGGTAGAAACTCCAAAACGAAGAAAACATGCTAGACGCTGACACGCCATGTTTGGACGCTGACAGAAGTCTACGGCGCTGATGGAATTTCTATTTACGGAATATATTGGATATATTCTAAATAATATATTCAGTATATATCTATAGAAATAGAATATTTAGATGTTTATTTGATATTATCTCTTGTAGATTCTGTTCCTTCCACTATAAAAGGAACAAGGGTCTTAGGTTTTATTCATATTATTCATTCACAATGTAAACCTAAAGTGTGTGTCGCACTAGACGTGAGATTCAATGTATACACGTCTAGTGGTTGTTTATTATTAATATAATGAACAATCGTTGAGTATTTTATGTGTCTTGTGCCTAAACACCTTGTTATGATCATTGTTCTATTCCGCTATGTTATCATATGAACGATGATCAACCTAGATATAATGGTTCA
Organism: Glebionis coronaria; assembly: GCA_025667525.1. Lineage (NCBI taxonomy): Eukaryota > Viridiplantae > Streptophyta > Magnoliopsida > Asterales > Asteraceae > Glebionis > Glebionis coronaria. Next base: position 277,624,077 of record CM046882.1, on the reverse strand, counting down.
TAACCATTGAGTCTAACGATCTATGGACTCCACATAAGAGCAAGATCTTACTGGTGACCTAGATCTATAGTCTCTTATACGACTTGGTGGTGGAGAATAAGAGCGACATCTCAGCCACCATTAATAATTTATAGGAGACTTCGAGTCTCTGTCCTACTTTGATGTAGCATTATCGTCATCATGAGAACACCTTGAAGACGACATATAATCGATAATCTGGATAAATATAAGAACAAACAGAATTGTACAGCATGTTACATTGTTACAGTTGAAAAACCAAAAACACAGATTCGAGGTCCCAAACGTAGATAGATCAAGTAGCTAGATTCACTTACGTTTCGCCTAAAATCTTTAATGTTTTAACCTTCCAGTTAATACTTATGAACGAATTTCCTCTCTTGCATAATCTGTCCCTAATCTAATAGGCCTAAGAGTAGTAAAATTCACTCACTCTTTCTGCTTCCCGAGCCAAATTTTCTTTGTAGCTAGAACTTGTCTTGTCTGTCCCCGAAACCGATAGTTTATATAAGTATCACAGTAGATAGCAAAACATATGAGAAATTTCTTAACTACTGAATTTGTCATTTGTAGAAGAGAGTTTAGGTTGTGTTCAACAAAGCTTTAGTATGTAGCATCAAACAGGCATACAAATTGAAAAAACATAAACACATAATTCAGACTACACACCCAATATCACAACCACAAACACAAGTTATATACAGAGCACACAAGTCTTCGTATTTCTATTTATAATCTTTTTACACAAGTATACGCCGCCGGATAAGATAAATATCTTTAAATCGATGGTTGTAGACGTCATATCAAATAATAAAACAGCCCTAGGCTGTTGCCTAATCGGAATCATCATGCTTAAACTTAAACTATAACAACCTTACTTCTAGTCATAAAATGACTACCAACTAATGAAACAACTAAATGGTACAAAAAACAAATATACAAAAGATAAACCATATGTCCAGTAAAGCAAGTTATGTGACTATGTACGGGTCGAATAAGTTGCAGATAATAGTAAATTTTTATAGCAACGTTTTAGTGACATTAGAGCTGATTAAATTTATGCGACTATGAACCATTCAAATAAGCAGCTTTGAAATAGCTACTGAAAACTGATTCTGCTTGTCCGATTATAAAAGGGTGTTTGACACAGGGCGAAATGTGGGAATGCAATTTTAATGTTTTTTGTTCGATCAGGTGTTTTATAATTGCACCTAAGACTGATTATAGTTTAAAATGATGCTTAGTATTTGGTTAAAACTGTTTTATACAGTTTGAAGATTGTTGTCATTGTAACGCAATACCAACTACAAGCTCAAGTCAATAGACACTTGAGCATTCAGAAGTTTAGCCTCGAGGCTTGCCATGAATATAGAAAAGTAAGAAGGTGAATATAATTAATATATTTTAGGGATAAGTTGAAAGAAAGCTGGAGCATACCCGATTGAGTAATGTGTTCGTGTCATTTGAATAAGAACTCCTGAAGTCTGATTTTATGATGACCACACAGCTTGACACCATCTTGAGCAGCAGTCTGAAATCCAACTTTAATCTCATCTGGTAGTGCTCCTACATCAAATTCTAATAGATCTACTACAAACAAAAAAGGATCAAAGACTTGCAACTGATGCTTAAAAAGAAGTTTATGAATTGATGGGCTTAAGATAGTGAAGTCGTCACCATGAGCATGTGTCAAACAACAAAGTGCATCAACCGCATGCTTTCTAAGCTCGTCATTTTTCCTTCATGCATGAAGAAAATGTTGTGAATAACCAAATGTGAGCTGAGCACGAGACTCGCAGAATCCCAAAGAAGCAACTATATCATAATTCAAACTCTGCAGTGCAGAGCCAACCTATCTGTTTGTGAGTGCCCATTCATAGAACTTCAGTGGCTCATAAATAAAACAACACGATTATACCCAGGTCTCCAGACATCTCATTAATCCATTTAACTTTAGAATAAATTTCCATTTTTACTTTTTTAGTTTGCTTTTGTAAGTTCTATAACTAAGAGTACTAACCATTTGAGAAATTTAAGTTGATAGGGAATAAAAAGAGAACCAGTATCTACAAAGATAAATAGAACACGGTTTAGTTTAGCTTTAAATCTGAAAACCCTTCAATTAATTCTGCTGAAGCCAAGTCTGCATTCTCTAACTAACTGGTCTATTATTGTAATGAAGGATCCTGTTTGATAATTAGCATACTCGTTGACCCATCACGTTCAGCCTAAAATACAGAATCACATTATAATCGTAAGAGATAATTTCATTTTTATATTTTTTTTTTGATAAAATTTACCTTTCTCGTGTCTAAAAGTATGATAACATGCTACAGGAAATCATGTATGATTTAAATGAATACATTTTTATTCCAAACAGTCGATACATTGGGGCTGTAGATGTCCTCCTATTTTGTATTGAGAACTCAAAACAGCATTGTTCATCAGGATAGATAGACCAAATCTATGATCGCTATATACATGTTCAAAGACAGCAATCCGCCTCTTGTTGATGCGTTAGAAATTCTCATATCATTTAGCAATAGGTTACTTAATAGAGCAGACCTTAAAATCTGTGATGATCAACTCACAAAGCAATAACCATGGACATCGTCATAGCGCAAAACAAGGAAGGCATATGTTTTTCTATTAAATAAGGATCATCAAGGAATTCGATAATTTTACTTACTGCAAGTAGAATCCCTATTGAATATATGCAACAAACGGGTTAATTCGGGTTAGAATTTTGTCAAACGGTTCAGATTAAAAGGAACCGGAATGGGTCACAAATGGGTTAGAAGTCCACCCAAAATCTATCTGTTAACAGCTACAACATCTAGATCATTTCTATAGTATTATTGTAACAAAGTTGTTTTAGAAAGGAAAAAACTATTCCTAATACGTTCAAGGGTCAACCCTAACCGACTCGGCCGAGCCATTTTAAGCCTGTTAGCCAACCCACCTGACCAACCCAAACTGCCACCCCTAGATCTTGTACTCAGGTTCCAATTTTCCCATTTATAACTATTGTTTGTTGCAGACAAATGGCAAGAAAAGAGAGCTGAAAACAAACCTTTTGGAGAAGTGTTCCGGAAGAATCATCCTCCGGATACAATTGTGCCATTCCTCTTGACCATATTTCAAACGCCTCATCCTTCCATATCAATAAAATGATTTAATAAAAATATATCTCGGGGTTTACATCAGATAGAAACGGAATAATACCTAACATTAACAAAAACTATAAATTCTAATAAGCCGGATCAGAGATATATCGCACCGTAATGTTTTTTTGGGAAAAAAGATCAAAAAAATAAACGATTGAATCAGATCTTTTGATAAAAAATAAGGTTCTTTTGATCTTAATATTTTTTTTTTATCTTTTGATGTTTTTTGGTTAAAAAATTAACCATTTGAATCTGCTGATTACTGTAATGATTTTTGGAAAAAAGAAGATCAAAAAGTTAAACGATTGAATCAGATCTTTTGATCAAAATTAGGGTTATTTTGATCTTGATGCTTTTTTACTCATGTTTTGATCTTAATGTTTTTTTAGGAAAGAAAAGTAATCGATTGAATCTGGATCAAACAAAAAAGATCAAAGATTGATTGTTTTTTAATGTTTATTGATTAGGTTTTACATCCCGTTCTTTAAGAAAAATGGATGCTTTGTGTGTGTGTTTTGACCTAGTCATTGTGGGGAAAAATGAAAAAAAAAAGTTTAGAGTAATATATATACCTGCGGTTTGAAAACGTGATTTTAAAACACAATGCGTTTTCAAAAAACGGATGACAGCCAATAGTGACGAAATTTAGGAAACTTTTGAGATTTTTTAGGGAGATCTCAAATACTATTGGTCTAAAGATGTGACTGGGATATGACTGGATTAAAAAGTGTGGTTTCAAATCATAATTATACCTATATATAATATAGAGATATTTATATATATATATATATATATATATATATATATATATATATATATATATATATATATATATATATATATATATATATATATATATATATATATATATATATATATATATATATATATATATATATATATATATATATATATATATATATATATATATATATATATATATATATACACATACATATGTATATATATATATATATATATATATATATATATATATATATATATATATATATATATATATATATATATATATATAGTTGGGGTAAAATTAAACAATCCTTATAATAGAATAAATAAAAAGAAGAGATGAATGTGGGAGTGACATGTGTCACCTTCTCACAACATTATCAAACGTTATATTTTTAATAAAAATATTCGAAAAAATTTTTATAAAATTTTTTTTTTTTCAAATTTTTTTTTTCAAAATATTTTTTTTTTCAAAAAATATTTTATTTTGAAGTTTTTTTTTCGATTTTTTTCCTTTTTTTTTTGAAAAATGTTTTCAAAATTTTTTTCCGAAAGGTTTTTCTTTTCAATTTTTTTTTTAAACTATATTGAAAAAAATCTTGTGCATCACAGTTACTGTAGATGATTTAGTATATCAAGAATAAGGAACTTATTAATTACCTTTATGCACCATATTTAGAGTCTTGATGCACTGAAATTTTAAGTGTGATTCACTACAACACATCAATAAAAATTCAGTGCATCACAGTTCTACGTTTTATAGCATCATATTTATAAGTTAACGCATCACGGTTTTAAGTTATTGCATCACAATTCCTTCACAAAACTTATAATTATGGTTTAATTCACATATATATATATATATATATATATATATATATATATATATATATATATATATATATATATATATGATGCAACACATTTAAAACTACGTTGTGACAAACTATAACTATCACACACCAAAAATACATGTGATTACGAATAATATAACATAAATTTTCCATATGGATAACTATGATGCAGTAAGTTGAAATCTTAATGCACCAAACTTAACCAATGCATCATAGTTATAAGTTTTGTGCTTCACGAATGATGGAGTAATTTATAACCTTAATGCAACAGAATTATAACATTGATACATTATAAGTAAATGCATTATAGTTATCCGCTAGAGAATACAAACTATAGCATTAGTATCTCTTGTATTTTTGGTGCATTATAATACTAGTTTACTGCATTGTAGTTATAAGTTTTGTGCATCATGAGTGGTGTACTAATTTAAAACCTTAATGCATCATAATTATGACATTGATACATTATAAGTAAATGCATTATAGTTATCCGTTGGAAAATAAAAATTATATCACTAGTCATCACTTGTATTATTGGTGCATTAATTTAATAGTTTACCACATTATAATCATAATTTTGTAAATCATAATTAAAACATTGGTGAATGCACTATAATGTAGTAAATTAAAATTGTAATGCATTGATTTATAAACATGATGCACTAAAACATGTAACTATAATGCAGTAAAAAAGAATGAAAAATTTTTCCAAAAAAATTCTTCGAAAAAAATTTTTGAAAAAAAAAATTTACTAAATTTTTTTTCGAAATTTAATTGTGATGCAGTAAAACATGTAACTGTGATGCAGTAAATATTTTTGAAAAAAAATTCGAAAAAAAATATTTCTGAAAAAAAAAATTTGAAAAAAAAAATTATGAAAAACATTTTCGAAAAAAAAATTTCGAAAAAAAAAATTTCGAAAAAAAAATTTTCGAAAAAAAATATTACGGATTTTTTTATTTCGAAAGTTATTTAAAAAAATCATTTTTTTTAAGTTAGATGACTTGACATGACAATATCATGTGAAATAATAATTTGAAAGGATGACACATGTCACCCCCCAATTTAACCTATCCTTTTTATTATAAGATTTTTTGTAAAATAACTCCACCCTATATATATATATATATATATATATATATATATATATATATATATATATATATATATATATATATATATAGGGGAGAGTTAAAATAAAAAGACTTTTTTTGGTGAGAAGGATAAGAAGGATTTTTAGCCAATCATTTAAAATCAATGGATAAGATCAATTCATATTCCTAACTAACTAACTAACTAACCACCAAAACACGATTTTTAAAAAGTCTTCAAAAAATTCTGAAAAAATTCCAAATGGTCGGATTTTTTGGTGCCTAAAAAAGTTGTGAATAAACGTTTTTTAATTTTGAGTTTTTTACGTTTTTCTGATGCACAAAAAACAAAATTTGATGCACAAACACGTGAATTTTGGTGTACAAAATTTTTTCATTCAAAAAATTTTCAATTTATTATAGTTTGATGCGGAATCATATTTTAAAGCAAAAAGTCAAAAGAAGTTGGGCATAAAAATGAATTCTTGATGCACAAAAAACCTAAAAAACCTAAAAGAAAACGTTTTTATGCATCAAAATTCCGTTTTTGTGCATTAAAAAAGCGTAAAAAACTTCAAATTAAAAAAACTTTTTTCACAAAAGTTTTTTGTACCAACATACCCGATCTACTGGAATTTTTTCATAATTTTTGAAGAACTTTAAAAAAACACGTTTAGATGGTTAGTTAGTTAGTTAGTTAGTTAGTTAGTTTGTTAGGATTTTGATTTAATCTCATCCATTGATTTTAAATCAATGGCTAAAAATCCTTCTTATCCTTCTCACCAAAAAAAGTCTTTTTATTTGATCTCTCCCCTGTATATATATATATATATATATATATATATATATATATATATATATATATATATATATATATATATATATATATATATATATATATATATATATATATATAAGAGGAGAGATTTGCCACGTCATCTAATAAGGCACTAATCCTACGTGTCAACGGCTTACAAACTGGTCCGAATGTTTGTTTCAAATTTTCGATATATCAATTTACTATATATAATTTTTTTCTGTCGTTTAAAAAATTTAGTTACTATATATAATTTATTCCATAATTTTTTCTTTGCAAACAAAATCCAAATACCGGAATCAAATCCAGCACATTCGATTCCGCAACGAAAATCACAAAGAAAAATAAAACTTGCGCTCAAAAGGATCATTCGTATATTCACAGAGAAATCCTAAAGATCGTATTTTACGAGGAGGAGTTGTGCATCAGCTGTAGGGTTTTGATGGCTAAAGGTTTGTTTTGCCTTTTTTTCTAAACCATAATATCCAGAGGCGGACCCAGAATTTATAATAGGGTGTTGCACAAGTTTTTTCTATGATTATTAGTACTAAACAAGGATTTAAGCCCGGGCTTTGCCCCGGTTTATTAGATGTCTTGTTGCAACCTGCTCATGTGTATATGAAGTTACAATTATGCCAAGTCTATTGCAACATCAAATTGTTTCAAGAACAATATTATTAGTCTAGTATTAGTGTTCCGGATGCAATTATCCATTTCATATAACCATCATTTCCTGGTTCGCACCAGTCATGTTTTTTTTTTGCTTCTGATGACATCTGCTCGATCAAAGATTTTTTAGCAGCTTGTCTCGAGTCCGTTAGGGTAAGAATGGTTGTGATTTGTTACAGTCACTTCGTCTACAACATCGTTTGTTTGTGTACCTGCATGAAGTGGGAGGTTAATGTATGAGTATGAAGTGTAATATGAAGACCCTCCTCCATTAAGTAAGTCTATATAAATATACATATCACATATGTATATATTAACATCTCTTCTAAAAAACAATATGAAGAGATCCTTGTTATGGGTCAAAATATACAGCATCTTAACTCTTCATAAACTATATGACTTTAGGAGTTCTATGTATTTGCTAATTAAGCTCATTTGATCAATTTAACCCGTTTCGCTATACGCTTTTATTTAATTTCCACGGTTGGCCTAATGACCCATTTTTTTTTAACATAATCCATATCAACCATTTTGTACATAAATGAGTCAACTATTAAACCTCAGCACCATAATAAGTTTACCCAGATACCACCCTTAAACTATCATATAGTATGCAAATAATTAACAGATTAGCATACGAAGCATCACATGCTGAGTTCAGTATATTAGCACATGAAACGATTCAAGGACATACGAATGGAGTATCAAAAGGTTGCAGCAGGTGAAACGCCAAAGTGTATGTTTTGGATCATAGGCAAATGTTGTTTGCTGAGTTTGTTTAGACTCGTCCTTCTAAACTTTTCATCCATTGCATGTTCAGTAACCCGCAAATATGCGGAAAAATATAATCTAAAATAAAAATAATATATATACAGCCTAGATGAAGATAACAAACATTTTAAATATTTAAAACTTTCACATACCTGATCCATACAAACTTACTTGTGTCGATGTATGTGATTGTTGCGCGGCTCGTAAATCTTACTCCATGCGGGTGTTTTCGCATGTGTTAATAGGAATAAAATTTGAGTGAAGTGGGTTCATATAACCAAATCGTGTTACCTATATTAACATGTGTATCGTGATCCACTTTGACACAAAAATTTGCATCCCATAGAGCAGCGGATGTAAAATATATTTTTGTTTGGCTAACACTTCAAGGCACCCCTCGATATGCACCAGCACACATCAAATTCATGCAATAATATGTTTAGAGTAGAAATCCAAAAATAAAAACACAAAAGCTTGTATCCATACATGTTTAAAGAGGTGTCCATGCTTTCGATCTTCTGCTTCAATAGATCTATTGAGGATAACACCCGATGTAGCACTGCAAAATGAAGTCAAAATTCAACACAATCAACGTATTTATAGTGTTAAGTATCGTGAGTGCATGATGGTAAGATAGATTAATGCATACTCGTCTTACCCGTGACCTGTAAAAAAACGCATAATGATACCCTTTTCTTTCTGGAGCTTCAACAACTCTTCATCATCTGGAGTTAACACATACAAATAATTCAAATTACAATTGAATAGTAATGTCCGTCATGACACATTTGCTTATAATTAGATCACTTTAAGCAATATTCTATATCCAGAAGATCCAACTTGTATAACTAAAAAATAACTAAAAAATGAAAGTGTGTCAAATGGGTCAAACACTTCAAAACTCGCCCAAGAAATTATTTTTTTCTGCATAAAACCTTACAGCTCATTGCATTCGTTTAATCAAATTATTACTCAATTAACTGTCTTACTCGTTATAATGATAAAATAATTACTTATCAGAAATATAATTTTTTGGATAAACTTTTTCTAGGTCAGTCATACTCGATCATTTTGACAAACGCAAAATCACCCATTTTGAGTAGATACCCGCCCCAACCATTTCAACACCTCCAAGTCTTTAACATTGAGACATCCAGGTAGCACGTAGTAAGTCCCTTCTCTGTTGAATTATTTTATTTTTTTAACCGGATCCGGGAGAACTAAACCATCGGATATAAGGGGAGCCTATAAGTCTAGAATCGGATATAGGGGAGCCTATAAGTCTATAATTTCACATTGATCTTGCTGCAGCTAACTTCATTTCCAAGTTTGATATCGTATTATCTAGTGTTTTGCATCAATAAATCATAACGACAAAAGTAAGGTTTTAATTTCAGACTTGTTACTCTTGGATAATTTATTCTATGTGGAAAAAGAAACTCATCAAGTGGTGAAATAAATTAAGAAACATACAGATAACATAGTTAACTGGTTACACAGTTATTGTAGTTTATGTTGTGCATACATATCCACACAACTGTCATGTTTTGTTGCTTTAGTAACCTTAAACTGATAACAGAAAACTTCCACATATCATAAGCATGAACTTATAAGCTTATCTAGACACAAAATTGGCTTATTTTGTTGGACATGCAAAACAGTCCCTAAAAGCTTAAAGAATAAAGAGTAACCGAACATCATAGCCTAATTTTTTCCCCAGAAAAGCATATTATTTTTTTCTTCAATAAGGCAGTGTTTGGATTTCTGTTACGCTGTTTTATTGTAGCCACTTACTCGCGTCAAATAGTATAATAAAATTACCTATTTACTTTGTACAATAGATCTAGCATTATTATTTTAAGACACGGTGTATAAATCGGCAGAATTTATTAGACGTCGGATCTCTTAAAAATTCAATCTTAATACAGTTGTATAAATCATCATAATTTTATCAGATTTCTCGTATATCTTGGTCCAATATCTGAATTCTGTTATTTGATTTCAAAGGGCTAGTAACAGATACACACATGTATTTCTTAGCTACTAAGAGTTGCAACAGTCTAAATCCTTATCTGCTAGTGGTCTAACTCGAATAACGTTTCTATCATTGGTACTACATCTAGGCAAAGCGTATGAAAAACTAAAAAGATCAATTGAAAACCTTGGAAAGCAAATGTATTTCAATCATCGTCTCATTCTTGGTTTTATTTATTTTGAACTTATCACACGGTGATCTCATGAAGTCTAGGCATGTATAAATTAGATGCTGACTATCTAAAATCCCAACTGACTGATTATAGAATAGTAAAACAAAATCATATGTTTATCCCAATTTATAAACTAATTTGAGAGATTGTAGTACCTTTTTTTAGAAATCCATCATTTTCGCAAACCATCCTTTATGACTTGTTAAAACATTTCTACATTCGCAAATTACGCCTAAAATGTAATAGTATGATGAAAACCCACCTAAAAAACTCTGTAAAATTGGTCTTCCGCCTACGATATGGTCACAACATTATTACTTCCTCCATCAAACTCTCGTTTAGAAGAGTTGACGTTTTTCAGCTTTCTTCACTGCTGCTTGTGAACAAACATAACATTCAACTGTAAGAAAGAATTTGAAAAAGAAACTTAGAGATAAGAAGATTAACGCGATATAGAAGTCATGAAGATTAACATGTATAGGTGTTCGTGGATGTTGTCCTTCGTCTGCAAGTAGTAGTCATAAGCTAGTCAATTAGATGTATGTGCAGGAACTGTTAGGTTCAACAACTACACCCCACTAACTTGTCCGATTAACTCACCTATGAGTATTTGTCATATGCATCCACAAAACTGAAATTCATACTTAACTCAAACTGTTTGGAGTATTATCACTCCATTTTATTTATAAAGTAAGCGCTTAAAAATATGTTTTGTTTTTTCTTACCAAAAACCATCTGCGCTTACACTGCCCGAAAAAGGGTGTTTAAGCAAGTAAAAATACATTTATTTTATAAGCCATAAAGTAACCCAGGGGCTTCAATTAGCTTATTATATTGGCTTATCGGCTCGCTTACTGCAGACTTAACCTCAATCCCTCCACATCTAAGCAAGTGTATGATAGCAATTAATTCCGCGACAATTAGTTTTAATAAATTTAACTAAAAGTGCCTATGTTTTACAAACCTAAAAACACTTTATAAAATAAAATAAAATAAACAGAACATAGTAACCTTCAACTGAAACCAAATAATATTGTTCCTTTCATCCTCTTCCTCCTGCGTAAGAATATGAACACAAATAATTGAAAATCAGATTTAATCCGAAGTCACATCAAAACAGAGCAATCAAAATAAAAAACCCCAAAATTCATGTTCATCTAACCGAAAACAGAACTTTTAAATAAAGCCCTTATTGAACCAATAATATTCAAGATTAAAATAAACTTACATGTAACAATAAGATTGATTTGGCCATTCAATTGGATCTGAGAAACAGTGAGGTTTGTGTGTGAAAGAAGTGTGTGGAACTATGAAGGAGAGGAGAAAACCTTATCTAGGTGAAGAACAGATGGCGCTTTAGTAGATCAACTGAGGACACGTAGTTAGCGAGTGAGGGAAATAACGTTCGCAGCCAAGACACATAGAAGTTTTTTATATTACTGGCCAAGAGAGAGCAGCGCGTGAAGATAGAAGTTTTTTATATTACTGGCCAAGAGAGAGCAGCGCGTGAAGAGGAAATGGTGTTATACATTCATTTATTTACGAGTATATTGTTAAAAAACAATGGTCGGTTAACTCACGTTTCCCCATATCTCACACCATTTCCTCTTCACGCGCTGCTCTCTCTTGGCCAGTAATATAAAAAACTTCTATGTGTGTTGGCTGCGAACGTTATTTCCCTCACTCGCTAACTACGTGTCCTCAGTTGATCTACTAAAGCGCCATCTGTTCTTCACCTAGATAAGGTTTTCTCCTCTCCTTCATAGTTTCACACACTTCTTTCACACACAAGCCTCACTGTTTCTCAGATCCAATTGAATGGCCAAATCAATCTTATTGTTACATGTAAGTTTATTTTAATCTTGAATATTATTGGTTCAATAAGGGCTTTATTTAAAAGTTCTGTTTTTGGTTAGATGAACATGAATTTTGGGGTTTTTTATTTTGATTGCTCTGTTTTGATGTGACTTCGGATTAAATCTGATTTTCAATTATTTGTGTTCATATTCTTACGCAGGAGGAAGAGGATGAAAGGGACAATATTATTTGGTTTCAGTTGAAGGTTACTATGTTCTGTTTATTTTATTTTATTTTATAAAGTGTTTTTAGGTTTGTAAAACATAGGCACTTTTAGTTAAATTTATTAAAACTAATTGTCGTGGAATTAATTGCTATCATACACTTGCTTAGATGTGGAGGGATTGAGGTTAAGTCTGCAGTAAGCGAGCCGATAAGCCAATATAATAAGCTAATTGAAGCCCCTGGGTTACTTTATGGCTTATAAAATAAATGTATTTTTACTTGCTTAAACACCCTTTTTCGGGCAGTGTAAGCGCAGATGGTTTTTGGTAAGAAAAAACAAAACATATTTTTAAGCGCTTACTTCATAAATAAAATGGAGTGATAATACTCCAAACAGTTTGAGTTAAGTATGAATTTCAGTTTTGTGGATGCATATGACAAATACTCATAGGTGAGTTAATCGGACAAGTTAGTGGGGTGTAGTTGTTGAACCTAACAGTTCCTGCACATACATCTAATTGACTAGCTTATGACTACTACTTGCAGACGAAGGACAACATCCACGAACACCTATACATGTTAATCTTCATGACTTCTATATCGCGTTAATCTTCTTATCTCTAAGTTTCTTTTTCAAATTCTTTCTTACAGTTGAATGTTATGTTTGTTCTCAAGCAGCAGTGAAGAAAGCTAAAAAACGTCAACTCTTCTAACCGAGAGTTTGATGGAGGAAGTAATAATGTTGTGACCATATCGTAGGCGGAAGACCAATTTTACAGAGTTTTTTAGGTGGGTTTTTATCATACTATTACATTTTAGGCGTAATTTGCGAATGTAGAAATGTTTTAACAAGTCATAAAGGATGGTATTTGCGAAAATGATGGATTTCTAAAAAAAGGTACTACAATCTCTCAAATTAGTTTATAAATTGGGATAAACATATGATTTTGTTTTACTATTCTATAATCAGTCAGTTGGTATTTTAGATAGTCAGCATCTAATTTATACATGCCTAGACTTCATGAGATCACCGTGTGATAAGTTCAAAATAAATAAAACCAAGAATGAGACGATGATTGAAATACATTTGCTTTCCAAGGTTTTCAATTGATCTTTTTAGTTTTTCACACGCTTTGCCTAGATGTAGTACCAATGATAGAAACGTTATTCGAGTTAGACCACTAGCAGATAAGGATTTAGACTGTTGCAACTCTTAGTAGCTAAGAAATACATGTGTGTATCTGTTACTAGCCCTTTGAAATCAAATAACAGAATTCAGATATTGGACCAACATATACGAGAAATCTGATAAAATTATGATGATTTATACAACTGTATTAAGATTGAATTTTTAAGAGATCCGACGTCTAATAAAATTCTGCCGATTTATACACCGTGTCTTAAAATAATAATGCTAGATCTATTGTACAAAGTAAATAGGTAATTTTATTATACTATTTGACGCGAGTAAGTGGCTACAATAAAACAGCGTAACAGAAATCCAAACACTGCCTTATTGAAGAAAATAATAATATGCTTTTCTGGGGAAAAAATTAGGCTATGATGTTCGGTTACTCTTTATTCTTTAAGCTTTTAGGGACTGTTTTGCATGTCCAACAAAATAAGCCAATTTTGTGTCTGGATAAGCTTATAAGTTCATGCTTATGATATGTGGAAGTTTTCTGTTATCAGTTTAAGGTTACTAAAGCAACAAAACATGACAGTTGTGTGGATATGTATGCACAACATAAACTACAGTAACTGTGTAACCAGTTAACTATGTTATCTGTATGTTTCTTAATTTATTTCACCACTTGATGAGTTTCTTTTTCCACATAGAATAAATTATCCAAGAGTAACAAGTCTGAAATTAAAACCTTACTTTTGTCGTTATGATTTGTTGATGCAAAACACTAGATAAGACGATATCAAACTTGGAAATGAAGTTAGCTGCAGCAAGATCAATGTGAAATTATAGACTTATAGGCTCCCCTATATCCGAGTCTAGACTTATAGGCTCCCCTTATATCCGATGGTTTAGTTCTCCCGGATCCGGTTAAAAAAATAAAATAATTCAACAGAGAAGGGACTTACTACGTGCTACCTGGATGTCTCAATGTTAAAGACTTGGAGGTGTTGAAATGGTTGGGGCGGGTATCTACTCAAAATGGGTGATTTTGCGTTTGTCAAAATGATCGAGTATGACTGACCTAGAAAAAGTTTATCCAAAAAATTATATTTCTGATAAGTAATTATTTTATCATTATAACGAGTAAGACAGTTAATTGAGTAATAATTTGATTAAACGAATGCAATGAGCTGTAAGGTTTTATGCAGAAAAAAATTATTTCTTGGGCGAGTTTTGAAGTGTTTGACCCATTTGACACACTTTCATTTTTTAGTTATTTTTTAGTTATACAAGTTGGATCTTCTGGATATAGAATATTGCTTAAAGTGATCTAATTATAAGCAAATGTGTCATGACGGACATTACTATTCAATTGTAATTTGAATTCTTTGTATGTGTTAACTCCAGATGATGAAGAGTTGTTGAAGCTCCAGAAAGAAAAGGGTATCATTATGCGTTTTTTTACAGGTCAAGGGTAAGACGAGTATGCATTAACCTATCTTACCATCATGCACTCACGATACTTAACACTATAAATACGTTGATTGTGTTGAATTTTGACTTCATTTTACAGTGCTACATCGGGTGTTATCCTCAATAGATCTATTGAAGCAGAAGATCGAAAGCATGGACACCTCTTTAAACATGTAAGGATACAAGCTTTTGTGTTTTTATTTTTGGATTTCTACTCTAAACATATTATTGCATGAATTTGATGTGTGCTGGTGCATATCGAGGGGTGCCTTGAAGTGTTAGCCAAACAAAAATATATTTTACATCCGCTGCTCCATGGGATGAAAATTTTTGTGTCAAAGTGGATCACGATACACATGTTAATATAGGTAACACGATTTGGTTATATGAACCCACTTCACTCATATTTTATTCCTATTAACACATGCGAAAACACCCGCATGGAGTAAGATTTACGAGCCGCGCAACAATCACATACATCGACACAAGTAAGTTTGTATGGATCAGGTATGTGAAAGTTTTAAATATTTAAAATGTTTGTTATCTTCATCTAGGCTGTATATATATTATTTTTATTTTAGATTATATTTTTCCGCATATTTGCGGGTTACTGAACATGCAATGGATGAAAAGTTTAGAAGGACGAGTCTAAACAAACTCAGCAAACAACATTTGCCTATGATCCAAAACATACACTTTGGCGTTTCACCTGCTGCAACCTTTTGATACTCCATTCGTATGTCCTTGAATCGTTTCATGTGCTAATATACTGAACTCAGCATGTGATGCTTCGTATGCTAATCTGTTAATTATTTGCATACTATATGATAGTTTAAGGGTGGTATCTGGGTAAACTTATTATGGTGCTGAGGTTTAATAGTTGACTCATTTATGTACAAAATGGTTGATATGGATTATGTTAAAAAAATGGGTCATTAGGCCAACCGTGGAAATTAAATAAAAGCGTATAGCGAAACGGGTTAAATTGATCAAATGAGCTTAATTAGCCAATACATAGAACTCCTAAAGTCATATAGTTTATGAAGAGTTAAGACGCTATCTATTTTGACCCATAACAAGGATCTCTTCATATTGTTTTTTAGAAGAGATGTTAATATATACATATGTGATATGTATATTTATATAGACTTACTTAATGGAGGAGGGTCTTCATATTACACTTCATACTCATACATTAACCTCCCACTTCATGCAGGTACACAAACAAACGATGTTGTAGACGAAGTGACTGTAACAAATCACAACCATTCTTACCCTAACGGACTCGAGACAAGCCGCTAAAAAATCTTTGATCGAGCAGATGTCATTAGAAGCAAAAAAAAACATGACTGGTGCGAACCAGAAAATGATGGTTATATGAAATGGATAATGGCATCCGGAACACTAATACTAGACCAATAATATTGTTCTTGAAACAATTTGATGTTGTAATAGACTTGGCATAATTGTAACTTCATATACACATGAGCAGGTTGCAACAAGACATCTAATAAACCGGGGCAAAGCCCGGGCTTAAATCCTTGTTTTCCTTATATTACGTAAAAATAGGTGTAAAAATAGGTGTTGCACGTATCGTGAAATGCCTTATTTTTCAACAATTTTACCCTTCATAACCTAAAATCGGGTGTAGCCCGTGCTACACCCGGCTCCCATGTGGGTACGCCCAATATCACAATAACAGTTTGTAGGTGTGGTGTTTTTTATATTCACAAAGGTGAATCGAATTCATCTTAGCTAAAAGGTATGTATACGTTTGTTTTACCTCTTTCTCTAACCCTAATATTTTCATAACAGTGTGTGATTTCATTGTATTAAGTTTTAGGATATGTCAGATCTCGAAGTTGTGTTCACGGACAGTACTTCAATTCAGTTCTGAAATAAGTTCGAGGTATAAATTCTATGTTCTGAGATAGTCACATAAATTAACTGGGTAATGGTCTTTTAATGTTAATATGGGAGTGTGAGTCTCCCCGGCCACCGCACAGATGCGGACCTGATGAGTATTGAACCTGAGAGCTTAATTTGTGAGGACTGTCGATGTTCTTCACTAGATCAGATTTCCGCTTCTAGACTTCCAGGTCTGTAGCAGGTGATAACTAACTATATCTCCCTCATAATACTAAAGAATAAAAGTAAACAGAAAAAGTAGACGTTACACTTAATTGGCAAATGAGTGTCTTTTAAGTATTAACTCATCGTATCAATTTATTTTCCCACATGTACCCTATGAATTTAACAAAATTAAAGTTAAGTAAAAAATCTTGGTATGTAATAAGTTGTTTGGATACACCTTTATAGGTAGTTTTGTGCTAATGAATTTGCATTAGGATTCATTGAATCTAATTATACTCTTCATGAAATTGCAGTGTTACGATAAGAAAATCCAAACTAACACTTCTGATGCACTCTTGCAGATTGATACGTAGGCTTGCCACGCCTCCTGGACGACAACTATCTTCTTTTGGTTGCATTCCAATGGTTCTTGATCGTGTTCTTTCTCCTACCAAGTAACCTCCTCAATGTCATTTGATGAAAACTTATCCTGAACGCAAACTGTAAGTATCTTTGTCTGCCTTTTATTGATTCTCTTTTGTTTCATATTCGCTATCTTTTAGGTGACTGAGGTGAGTTTGTTTCTTTGTTTTCAAAGCAAAGTTATGTATACGATACACCTTTGTATGCGACTCCGAAATATGCTTATGTTGACTTGATTAAATTCTTGATTGGTCGGTGTGATATTGCTACTGCTAGCATTAAAGCTAACAATAGGTTTGAATGAAAAAAACGTTCCGGTATGTTTAGTTTTCTTTCTTTTTTTTATCGTTACTCATTAATACATAATGGCATTATTATGCATCTTCAATAAACAAAATCAAAACAAAGGGTTCACTATCATTGAAAAAAATCAAAAACGATTTAAAATTAAAGTTCCTTAGATATTTAACCACTTTTCAAAAGGGAGTTTTTTATGAGAGTAAGTCATTGATGTATCAAGATTATCAGCTCTGATCACAATGACAAGTCTGTTGACGTACGAAACCTTTTTGGCATTGTTCTAAAAAAGTAAGTACTTATTTGATAGGAAAAAATGTATAACATGACATGGTTAGATAGTGATTGGATATGCATTTAAATAGTTGGATAAGCTGGTTTAATTTTTCGGAGTAACACATGTATAGGTATGTAGGAGGGTGTTTTGAATTGCTTATCTGCTTATCTGCTTATCTGCTTATTTTGAAGCAGATGATAAGTCTCATACGTTTGGCCATACTAATAGCATATTAAAAAACAAAAACAAGATTGAATAATATTTTTCTTTTCCCACCCTGCTAAACTTGAAAGCTAGATCAAAGTGATTATTTTGTTTTCACATTATAAATAGCTGCACTTTTTTCGGCATTCCGGGATTGCTTATTTAAGCGCCTATCTGCTTATTTTTTTCACTAGATACAGTTTTGAGCATAATGCTTTTGTGTTTAGTTTAGTTTACTTAAAATGTTACATTATCAGTCATCTCTCAAAATGATGATTTTTTTCTGTGTACATTCGATGCTAAATATGGAGAACTACATGTTTTAAGAGTTCTTATTTAATCGTAGGGGACAGTTTAGATCTGCAACACATCGCTAAATAAGTGCATAATCGACAGCTATCGATGAACTGTATAAGCGAGTACCATACTTGAAAAGTCGACACATGTGCTGTTAATAGGTTTTCTTATGCAAATGGGTGAATTTTTTTATGAAATTGCAACATATTTTGTGGTTCGCTTATCAAACGAATACTCCGAGGATGTTGACATTCTGCAAGATGTTAAAATACTGACATTCTGCAAGATGTTAAAATACTGACATTCTGCAAGATGAGAGCACTCATAAGAGTCTTTAATTCATAAGCTCATGCTCATAAGTTCACAATCTGAAATTAATGACTTATTCGCTTTTCTAAAGTCAAATAAGCTGACAACATAAGGTAACTCAAGCACACGTTTGATAGATAATTGGGGTTGTTTGATTACCTTTTAATGAATCTGTTAAGCTTTAACATTTAAATCAGTCAAAGGCTTCGGAGTTTGATAGAACTCAAACTGCTCAAAATCCTAAAATGTGTTTCTGAGCAATTTTTGCATAAGATAGGAACCTAAACCATTCAGTAGCTAATTATAACTGTTTATTTAGAATTAGCTTCATTTTGTTTATTCATTTAGCATTATCTTCATTATGTAGGCCTGGTGATGTAAACAGTACATACATACATGTTGAGAAATTGGATGGTGTAGAATTTGGAGTCGAGTTTGCATTGACTAACAAATTAAATTTTTAAATAATATATGTCACCAGAAATACAAGCTTAAGGTGAAGCCCAAGATCGGTTAGAGATAATAAAGGGCGTCACTCGTCAGTGATGCTTTAAGGCCAGGGGTTTTAACGGTTCTTATGGGGATCAGACCACTTTAGTGGATGTTTGAGCAGGACTAAAAACAGGTGGATATATGCATATTTTGTATGTTGTATTTTATCTAGCCAGAAAATAGAACCAAAGTTCTCTGTTTCATTTCAGTTTAGTTTTCTAATGGTGCAAAACAACATAAGGGATGCTGGTATTGGGTGGTTTACAACACAATGGACAACAAGGTTTTATGCACCAGAACAAATTTAGGCTTATTAACCCGTTGAGTAAGTCTATCCATTTAAAATGATCTAATTTTAGCCAACTGATTTGATCCTGTTTAGTTAAAAAGAAACCCAAATGGAACCATTCATAAATACATGTCATATTTACAACTGTAATCTTAGCACAACATAACAAGAATTAAATACAGTATTATTTTTCTATGCTTGTGATAGGAACCACAGTATTAAAACATACTATTCTGTTTTTATAGCTTATAACATTTCCACGAAAGCGATTCGTTCTTATCAAACGTGGAGGTTGTAAAAGTGCACATGCTGCAGCTGTTGGTATGTTCCATATATCTCTCGAAGCTATGAAGGGGTGTTTAGATGCACGTTTTCAAATGTATTATGTCGCATGTTGCACTTGAAGCTATTAGGATTAATTGCATATATGTTTTCATGACGGAATAATCAAATATTTGGTCTAACAAATTGAGATTCTATAGAAAATAGACAGATAAAGGCGAAAAGTAACATTTTTCTAGAAACAAAGCACAGATAATCAGGATAAGAGTATCGGCAAATTCAAATTTTATTTCATTGTTGCTGCAGCTGCTATAGAAGTGATTATTCAAATTGTATGATAAGGAGTTCTAAAATGCAAATCTAAGTACCCCTCAACTCTGACTTGATAATACTTTTAGATGAAAAACCACTTATGGTCGGTTCTTGATACTCCATTTACATGTTTTGTCAGTTGTTTCTTGTGTAGAGATGGGAAAAGTCACATTTGCTATTAGCTAGGCAGACCTTCATCTCCCATCTGTATCACTATCACAATAGCAACTAAATATTTATACACTCATGAATTTTTGGTGCATTGCAGGAAATTAATAACAAATACTCGCCAATTAATAAACAGCTATGGCCTAATGTGACGTATCAATACAGTGGGTAACAAGCTAAGGAGGGTAACATCATCTGGTAAGTTGTTGTAAATTAACACATAAACTTCGTACGATTAACGCTCAATTAGATATACATGAAACAAACCAAGCAACTGTGTCTTTCTATAGAAAATAAATGCACCGCCCGTTGAGACCCGTACCCACACCTGCCCTTTTTGCTGTATAACATATTATAGTATTATTAAATGGTGTGATAAAGAAGCTGATTTTCATGTATGATATATGCATTGACATAAAACATAACTTTATTGTTGTGTTGCAGGTTGTAAGTATCCTCCCACTAAAAGACAGAATGAATCCAAAGTTAAAGAGCATGTACTACCATACAAACTTTTAGGAAAATCTGCATTAATAATACTTCAAACCGGCCTTGCAGCAATGGGAGTAAGAGATAAATCCACGCACGTTAGAAGGAACGTAGTTGCGACCATAAAAAAAACGTAGTGGCGACCATAGTTCAGGTACTACATCTGAACTAATATATAAATATGAGCTCATATTGTTACACTTTGGACAGCTGATTCGAAAATAGTCTTAACCAGTGTTAGCAGATTATAAGTGCTTACTTTTAAGCATAACCAGAGAATCTAATTAATCCCAAACACTCCTAAATCATCAACAGCTTGAGACTTTGTGCAGCAGTTTATGTATTTATCGTAGATATACTTACACTCTAAACCAAAAATTGATGGTCGTTCCAGAATATTGTTGGCAGGGGAGTACAGAAGTAGTACAAGCCCCACGGTGACTGGAAGATATGCGTTAAGGTATTCGTTATAGTCTGATTTCATGCTTACATAATGTAAAGCGAGTAGCTCAGATTGTTTTGTGTTTTTTATAGACTGTTTTTAAGTACAACAGATTTCATACAACTGTATTATCAAATATAACAGATCCCATTTTGTTTTAATTTCCTCGTGTGAGGTTTAGAAACTTTGAATCCAATATAACAGATCCCATTTTGGTTATCTTTGTTACATAGTTTGTTATGTTAAGACTTGACTGTCTGAAGAAGGCTACTGAATTTTCTAGATTGATATATAATTACTTACAATGGGCTTCCTCCATATTTATAGATATCAACTAATAATCCATGGGGAGAAATAGAAGTCCATTGCATAACTTTTCTACATATTTTCTTCTCCTACTTCATATGTTGCATCAGCCTTTTCTAGCATAATCAGAAGCCAGAAGATATTCAGTGAAGACTTATGTTGTATCTCATATATTGAAATATGATGTTAGATTGAAATTGTTCAGGTATGCCAGAAAGCAAAGATTGACAAAGGAAATGAGTATTCAGGATAGACATGTGTTTACTTGAGTAACACAAGCAAACAACAACAAATGCGTAGATGTGGTAATTCTTTTCTTTGCTTTAGCGTCTGCTAATAAGCATTTGCTATCAAGTTCTTTCATTGTCAAAGTACATTACGTAAATAAGGGGTGTTTGGATTTCTTTGTTTTATGCTTATGCACTCATTTTTAGTTGACTCAAGTACAAATGACTGTTTGGGATTACCTATATTTTCTACGTTTGTGCTGATGCACTTATTATATAGCTGAAGTACAAATGAAGGGGTTACTTAATTTATCTACTGTTCTCCAATCGGTTTTATCTTTTAGTGAGGGGTTTTTAATTTTGAAGAGTTTAAGCACAAGGGGTTTTTGGCTAGAGGTAGTTTCAACCTGCACATTCTAAGAGTATATTAAGATTTCAGCATTTATATGAAAATGTGATTTTGTCACTAAATCTAAAAAATCTCCATTTATTTGTTTAAAACAGGAGAGAAGAGCTTGCAGAGTCGTTACTATTGGTCCCAAAATCATACAAGGAAAAAGAAGCTAAGGTTGCAAGAGAAGAAACAAAAAAAATGTCATCGAAAAAATTCGTCATTGGCTTATGCTCCAACAACTTTCATAATCCTAGGTAGCCAACTACTACTCTACACAAAGTCATTATTTCTTAAAAAAAAGATCCCCAGTTTTTTTTTGATTCGGTAGGTCATGTGTTTATTCACTCAGTCATGTATATAATTACGCAATGCTCTTTTCATGTATGAATACCTAAGTTTTGTTATTCTTTCTTTAAATTCCATAATTATTGGTTGCGTTTGGTTATACAACTGTTGTTGAGGGTGCCACCGAGTCTCTTTTGAACCTTATTTCATCATCATTTTTTATAGACGGTGTCAATGGGGTATGATGCGAGACCAGGTATTTCTGCTGTTACTTTGTGACCTTACACAACAATAGAAGGCGATAAGATTTAAACCTGCATTTTTACAGAGAGCAGAACGCCCAGTGAGTTGTACATTATAAACTACAAACAATGGTATAAAAGAATCTTGAAATGGAAATAGGCACTGCTTTAGATCAATGTTAACTTTTATTCAGCACAATAACCTTCTTACTAAGTGTCGTTACCTTCATCATATCGGGTATCCTCGGGATGCAGATAGCTTCATGTTTCTATAGAATTGTATGAATACAAAGGATGCGGTGGAAGTCAGCAAAGGAAAAAAACAAAGGAACTCTGGTATAACTTTGGTACTAGCAGATAAGTAGTCCAGTTTGAAATAACTCTATCGAGTTGACTTCAAAGGCTGGAAGCCTAAAATACTGCTTGAACCTTTTCTTAAACTATTTATAGTCAAACAAAAGTTCATGACCTATATGAGGTCAACTTTGGTCTAGGATGTTTTGTATTATCGAAGGCCATGCACTGGAGAAACTTCGTTTATCATGGGATGGGAGGATAATATCGATATTTTTGGTTTAACCAACATTAGTCTGCTTTTGAGTGTGATTTAACATTTAATTCGGTGGTTTAACATTAGTCTGCTTTTGAGTGTGTTTTGGTCCATCTTATAACAAAAAAGTTTGTTCCTATGACGGGAACTTTCATCTTCAATGACATTGATCACAAGTCCCAGTTGCTGTCTTTATAATCTTCAAAAAATGCCAGGTTAGTAAAACATATAAGTACCTCTTTTTATTGTTTATATATTGGTGTTCCGAGTATAAAAAACGCATTTAATGAGTTTAAATGTTTGAACATTCCATTGAAACTACGTTCTAAATCAAATATTATAATGTTCACGGGGACAAAAGGAGTTTAAAAAAGTTTAAGGTTTATAAATTTCTAACAATTTTACTGAGAGACAAAAAATGTGCAACACGCATTCTAAGGCTAGGGGGAGTGGTAAGTTAAAATCCCACCGCCACGTCAGCTCTACCTCAGCTTTCTCTTTCCTCTCAATAACCCACTCAAAACTCACATTTCAAGATCACCTCACCTCCACCTCATCTTTCCATATCACTTTTATTTAATTTATTTATAAAATACATACTTTTATTCCATCAAATTAAAAAATGATACACGCGGGTAAATACAGACATTAAAAATATTAGGCATTATTAGCCAAGTTCTGGATTAAATCGGATCGAAGGTTTTGATGCACTTGAGATGATCTGGTGTATCCCATAATAGCATGAATTTCTTCCGTGCTTCGTACCAGATCGTCCGGTTGTTGTGCTTCTCCTCGGAACCATTTGGGACTTATCGCATATTCTTTGTGTTTACGAATCATATTATGCATTATAATACATGTATACATCATATTAACAAGTCTTTCTTTCTTCAAAGCACGTGCTGGATTGTCGATTATGGCCCATTTCTTTTTCAGAACACCAAACGCGCGTTCCACATCCTTCCTTGCTGATTCTTGCTTCTGCTTATATAATATTCGACTGTGGTCATCGTTAGATGGTTCTGGAATCGTCTTAACAAGTGGAGCTAATTCGGGATATATCCCGTCAGTAAGATAGTATCCAAATGGATAATTAACGCCGTTAGCCGTAAAATGGACCTCTGGTGCTCGTGTTGTTTTCAAATCGTTAAACAAAGAGGATTGATATAACACATTGATGTCGTTGTTAGACCCAGAAACACCAAAGAAAGCATGCCATATCCACAAGTCTTCCGACGCAACAGCTTCCAACAAAATGAACGGATTCGATCCGTGATCACGTCTAACATATTGCCCTTTATGGGCGTACGGACAACCAAACCACTCCCAGTCCGTACAGTCTAGACTTCCTAGCATCCCAGGGAAACCGTGCTTCCTTTCGTGATGTTGATATAGTAATTCAACATCACTCACCCTGGGTTTTCTCAGATATTCTGGCCCATAAATCGCCCTTATAGCAGAACAAAAATGATCAAGACTTTCCCGTGAAGTTCTTTTAGATTTGCAGATATTCATCTAAAAAGGATGGGACAATGCCGTATGCCAATTGACGAATTGCAGAAGTGAATTTCACCAATGGAGCAACGCCTTCTCTTCCGGTACAGTCGATATTTGAATTAAAGTAAGGATCATGTGCAGTTACAGCCGTAACTATATCGTTGAAAAGTGATCGATCCATTCGATATGTCTTTCGGAATGCACGTTCGTCGTAGATCGGGTTGTCAGTGAAAAACGCGGCAAGTAAACGATCATGGGCACCATAACGATCTCGATTAACCGGGTTTCTAGACACTTTTTGTCGTCTATTTTGAAAAAACGCCATCACTTTTGCTAGCAACCGGACACGAGGGCTATTCATCAAAGTTTCTTCATCTTCGATCATTAGATCGGGGTACATAAATGTATATTCATCAATGTTTTCCATGCTAAAAATTTAGAATTTAGACAAGTTGGTTTTTTTGATTGAGAGAAAGATGAAATGAGAGATATGAAAAAAAAGTGAAATGAGGATTATATAGAAATAAAATGAGGATGAAAAAGAAAGATTTGGGGTAGTGTGAATGGTGAGAAACTCACATGTAGCGACTTTTTTTGCCCTAGGAACCACAACCCACGCGTGGGTTTTTGAGGTGGGATAGTGGGATTCATAGCAACCCACGCGTGGCTTTTTGCCACATGTATCCCACCCGTGGTTTTTTTGCACTACTCCCCCGGCCTAAGTAAAAGCATACTCTTTTCTCATATAGTATAATATCTTAATTGTACGTTGCTTTTAAATATAGTATAATAGTGATGCATCATACTTATGACTTTGGTTTGTAATATACTACTCCTTCCTTTATACAATTTTATATAAAAATTTAGAACAGAAATTGTTACATCGATTCATAGTTACAAAATTAGTTTGTCCAACCTCAAAAATCCAAAATTAATTTGTCCAACCAATGTTTTCAAACCCTGTTTGACTCAATCGGTTTAACCGGTTGGTCCGGTTTCGGTAAAAAAAACGAGTCATATTAAACCGGTTTGCACATTTTTGGAACCCGGCTTCACCCGTCGAGTTTGGTGTATCCCGGTTCTCAAAAACCGATCGGGTTTCAATTTTTTTATGTTTTTTAGAAAAAAGCATGTAAATTTTGTGTATTTGCGACGTAATTTTATTTTTACATAATAAAAAATGAGTAGCACTGTATCCTCAATATTTGTATTTGTTCCTTAAAAATATTTGTTCATGTTGGGTTAATGGATGAAAGGGTGGATCTGCTCGGCCGAGCCTACTATTGGTCGCGTCCTTAATATTGGTGCCAACAAGCCATCGTAGCTCGCCATCAATGAAAACGCTAATGGTTTGGGCCGATATGCCATTATCAGCCAAGAAAATGGATTAGTGCCAATTGAGCCTGAGATCCATGTCGATGTACCTCAGGACATCAACAAGTGTGCTGGTGTGACTCAACGTGCCTTCGTTGCATGCTACAAGGCTCTTCGTGACCACCACGTTCTTTTTGAGGGTACCCGTTTGAAGCCAAACATGGTGACACCTGGATCTGATGCCAAAAAGGTTGCATTAGAAGTGGTTGCTGATTACAATATTCATGCTCTTCAACGAACCATGCCTACTGCTATCCCAGTTGTCGTCTTAACACAAGGACCACCGCTTTAGGCCAATCCGCAACAGTCACCTCATGTATCTCTCCTCCGATAATGAACATGCCCATCTTGGTGTATATATGTTTTGTAATAATATTCTTTTGGAAAAGTTTAGCACATGTCACTGTTTTGCATACACGTTAGTTGTACTTTTATTGACCAACCCACATGGACCATATATTATTAACTCAGAAACAACTCTGTAGCCTTCAGGATCGAGCCACTGGTCCGGTAGCTCGACAACTATGTACATATCAACATCTTCATCTCTGAACACTCTTGATCTTTTGGCAATCCACAACAACATATGAGAGTGTGTCATACCCAATTTTTAGAATTCAATAGTGTATAGAACTACAAAGTGAGAAACGATTAGAGTAAGATATTATTTGTTATGTTTACTGATTTTGAATATAATAACACAAAAATAATTACTAAGCAATTAAATATTAGCATATTTTCTATTTTTGTCATATTGATGTAGAGGTGGCAAAACGGACGGGCAGGCGGGCTATGGGCTAAACGGGCACGGGCTTAAACGGGCACGGGTTAAATGGGCACGGGCTAAACAGGCACGGGCTAAACGGGCTCGGGCCAAACAGGCACATGTTATAAAAATCACTAAAATAACAAAAAACAAAAGGAAAAATTATAAATACTGTTTAATACTAGTCAGTTTTTTACATATTTAATTGTAGTAAAGTTATCAAAGTTAAAACATGTTGCTTTTTTTATTTCTGCCCATTATGCCCATTTAAATAAACTACCCGCCCAAAATAACCCATTCAAAAAGTAAATCAGCGCCCATTCCGCCCATTGTAGTTGGCAAAAGTGCCCAGGTAGCCCATTTGATTGGAAATGGGCGCATATTGCCACCCCTACATTGATGCATCCTCATTCTAATTTTATGAACACAGTTATGAAATTGGCTTCTTAAATTGTCTTCTATATCTATGTCGCTTTTTAAATTTAAATAACAATGGTGACTACAGTGGGGTTAGATTCCATTTTTGAGTAAATAAGAAGCAAATATTTGGTTTTGACTAATAAAGGAGTGAAGGTTCGAATATGACAAAAAGGACCCTAGAAAGAATTAAAAAATTATAATTTTGACAAAACTTACTTGCTTTGTTATAAATTGAGTTTTATAATCCTTTTTTGTTTTTCTTCACATAAAATTTTAGAACGAGAAACCCATCTTGACTACATGAGAAAAAAAACCTGAATCTATCCATTCAAGCATATAGATACGTTGAACAAGTTTGGCCCAATTTGTCCTGGTGTGAGTTGTTCAATGTGTGGTAAAATGGGTTTGTATTGATTGTTCATCCAGACTATGATTGGTTTACATGAAAATGGGTCAAGATGGCCATATATTACCGTAATGGGTTAACTTTCAATTAGTATTCGTTACTGTCTATGTACTTATGTAAAGGCATATGTTTTTAAGACTATAAAAAACGAGCAATCTCATCTCCAACGGAGACCACTCGACCAATCTCATCCATTTGAAAATTCGTGTAAAACGAGCGTATAAAAGTGGCAACATTATAAATTTGTACGGATGTCTAATTTTGTTCGAACAATCCAAAATTCCTACTGTATTAAGCTTTGATATGTGAGATGCTATGACAATATTTCATATATTTTAAAGAGTTTAAGAAACAAATCGGCTTATATTTGTAAAAGTTATGGTTAATTTCACCATATGCATTACATGTAGCTAGGAGTGTCAATATTTCTGACCTGATCCGAACCCGACCCGACCCGAACTCGATCCAAGCATATTTGGGTCGAGTTAGTCGGGTTCAAATTTTAATTTGGGTTACTCGGGTCAGCCCGACTAACCTGAATTCAAAATCAGCTCGGGCATCGGGTATTAAAATTATATCGAATTCGTTGACCCGAATAACAAATTTTTTTTATTTTTTTTATTTTTTAAATTTAAATTTAATATAATTTCTATTAAAAAAGAGTAAACTTTTTTTTTAAATATTTTACTCGAATTCGAGTTGACTCGAACCCGAATAAACCGACCCAAATAGACCCGAATCCGATTAATCCGAGTTAAAATTAGGTCGGGTTCAGATAAATTACTTTTAGCTCTAACCTAATTTCGACCCGACCCGAATAACCTGAACCCGACCCGATTCGCACCCTTACATGTACTAATGTTTAGGTCATTTCATTTTGCTATCTTTATGACTTTATAAGACCTCTTCAATAGATAATTTTATTCATTCGTTATTATTTGACATCCCTTTACTATGTCTTATACAACGTTGTGGTTGGACAAACTATAAGTTTGATCCAATTTAATTATTGGTTGTTTAGTGTGTAAAAAATTATAAAAGGTTTAAACTATAAAATTATAAAATTCATATTGAAATAATACCTGATAGACATGTATGACTCAATTAATGGAAAAAAATGATGAGTTTGAGAATAATATTGTTTTATTATCGTTAAACTATCCAGTTAAGGGAACTTGTGTAGGTATTAAAAAGGAAACATATGTTAAAATTAAGAGAAATCTATGTATGGATGATTAATTGGTTGATTTTTTTATAAGGTGGCTAAATCTAAATATTATGTTTATTGAATTTACATTAATTTTATAAAAAAAAAAGGTTAAACGACAATAAGAAGTTATACCCGTTCATCGGACGGGTTTTGCCACTAGACCATTGACACGAGGAGTATTCAAGTTTATGACGGTATTTTAGTCATTTCAATTTATAAAAGAACCAAAATGAAATCCAAAGTTTCTCAGTCATATTGTTTTTGTAATTTCAAAACTCGACTGACCAAACGTGTAATTTTGTCAAACCACAGGGAACATTTTTGCAATTCTCTCTATGTTTGAGTAACAGTGTTATAAGTTGCCTTTACAAATGCGCGTTGTATTTCATAAAACAAACGAAATTTTATTTTTTGATGCTATCATTTCTATTCATGGCTAATTCTTCCAAATAAACACAACTATACTTAAAAAAAACTTATAAAAACATTTTGACGAATAAAAAAAAGAAGTCATATAGTCATCAATCGGATATTATAAAAAAATATTTATCAAATAAAAAAAATAAAACGACAATCATAAGTCATACCCGTCCATCGAACGGGTTTTACCACTAGTATATATATATATATATATATATATATATATATATATATATATATATATATATATATATATATATATATATATATAGGGGAGAGTTAAAATAAAAAGACTTTTTTTTGTGAGAAGGATAAGAAGAATTTTCAGCCATTGATTTAAAATCAATGGATGAGATCAATCCATATTTCTAACTAACTAACTAACTAACTAACTAACCATATAAATATGATTTTAAAAAAGTTCTCGAAAAATTCTGAAAAAATTCTATAATATCGGATACGTTGGTGCATAAAAAAGTTGTGAAGAAAGTTTTCTTAATTTTGAGTTTCTTGCGTTTTTTTAATGCACAAAAACGAAATTTGATGCACAAAAAGATGAAATTTTGTGTACAAATTTTTTTCATGCACAAAATTTTCAAGTTGTTTTAGTTTGATGCGGCATCAAATTTTAAAGCAAAAAGTCAAAAGAAGTTGGGTATAAAAATGAATTCTTGATGCATACAAAACGCAAAAAGCCTAAAAATTATCGTTTTTTGTGCATCAAAATTTCGTTTTTGTGCATTAAAAAAACGTCAAAATCTTCTAATTAAAAAAACTTTTTTCACAAAAGTTTTTTGCACCAACATACCCGATCTATTCGAATTTTTTCAGAATTTTTGAAATTATTTTTAAAAATTATATTTAAATGGTTAGTTAGTTAGTTGGTTAGTTAGTTAGGATTATGGTTTAATCTTATTCATTGATTTTAAAATCAATGGCTGAAAATCCTTCTTATCCTTCTCACAAAAAAAAAAAGTCTTTTTATTTGATCTCTCCCCTATATATATATATATATATATATATATATATATATATATATATATATATATATATATATATATATATATATATATATATATATATATATATATATATATATATATATATATATATATATATATATATATATATATATATATATATATATATATATATATATATATATATATATATATATATATATATATATATATCTTTACATTATATATAAGAGGAGGGATATGCCACATAAGCATGTTTTAATCCACGTCATCATTATTAATAAGGAAATAATAAATATGTTAAAAAAATATTTTCGGAAAAAAAAATAAATTAGAAAATCGTATTTAAGAAAATAAAAAAATCAAAAAATCGTATGTTGACAGTCGTATTCATTCACGTTCAAAACATTCTCAACCCTAAACAAACGATAGATCTGAATCCAGAAAAGAAACAGAAATACCACTGATTTGAATAACCACCAAGTAATGATGATGGATTCTCTCTTATTCACAAATGTTTGAAGCGAACATATCATTTATTTGTTGCCTGAGTCAAAACAAAGGAAACAAGGGTACCAAAAACCTTGAATAATCAGCACACACCTCTAAGAATATAGAAGCTCTTATCTACTATTATTAATATAATTATTATTTATTTGCAGCATGGCTGCTCCTGTGATTCACCCGAGCCAACTTAGTTGTGGGGAATCAGATCTCGAGGTTGCAGGTACATTGTTAACCATTCCATAGCGTATCTATCTTTGTTCAAACTTTCGTCGATGTTTCACTCAGTTGTTGCTGTATAGATTTAACTAGGAAGAAAAAGCATAGTGTACTTGCCAAGAGTTTAAGAAAAGGGAGTAGAGTTCCAAGTATATATCTGTGACTTATATGTTTTGTTTTTCATCTTTACTCTCAATTCTGTTATATTATCATAGTAACTGTGTCCCAAAGGTTTTTTGTTACAAGAAATTTATATTTAATTACATGTTTTGACCTGCTACCAACGAATTACAATATGCATTTGCCCGTTCCCGTATGAATGTTTAAATTTACAACCCGTAGCTCCAATATTGTTTCAATGACATGTTATTTGGTTAAATGATATCACGGACTTTAGTAGGTAAAGTTTTAGTTAAATGTATAGAATTCGGAGTGTCGTGAGAGGTTACAGTATAATCCAAAGAATCCAAGAAGCATATACCTATAATTTTGGTTAAATGTGTTGATTTATTGCATTATGATATGATTTGTAAAAGTATAAAAAAAACAATCGGCCCAAGTTACACCAACTTGAAAAATATTCATTGTCTTATTTTACATCAGATCAAATTGAAAAACCTTAAAATCACCTAATATGCAGAAAGTATTTGACCCTTATTAACCGCAAAAGCAAAAAAAACCCTAGCCACACATAAAATAAAAAAACCGAGAATAATATTTGTATGTAAACTGTTGTCGATTATGTGTATCATTAAACTTAGTTCATTACATGTCTCATATCTTATTATGACTTTGGTGGTGAATTGTGACAGCGTGAATTCCATTGATCGAGCATAAGAGATCCTTGATCTGATTCCTAGAAGAGCAACTTGTGCTTACATTCATAATCAGGTCTACTGCTCTCTGTTTGTAGCTTTAAAATATTGAATGTTGATTTTTGATTACAAATGTGTTTAGCACGTAATGCGCTTATTGTTTGCTAATCGAATATTTTAATGACAAACAGAGGTATGAATCGCTTTTTTGTGCTCTTATTTTTTGCTTAATAGAATAGATCTCAGGTAAGTTGAACATTTTGTATTGATTACATTGTGTCATCTTTCTATACAAGGTCCATATGATGATGCACCTACTTATCAGATCAAAAAGTGACATAATTTTCTAACTGGGAGTATTACTTCGATTACGGTGTTGCTGGTTTAAGACCGATACACTTGGGACTATCAGGTAATTTTTTTCCAATTATTACCACATATTTTTTTGGGGCGTTACTAAAGAATGTTTATACGAACTCGCTCCACGTATTATAAACTCTAAATCTCCAGAATAATGGTGCGTATAACTGAATGCTAATCTGGTACAGAATTTGAAGCACGTTATACCTCCTGAACTTGAGGCTTAATTAAGTATTATGTATGCGTTAATTCTGTTTTATTTAATTGTGTGGTTAGCTTATATGCACTTTTATGTTTCAAGCCATTATTGTTATTTTCATAATTCCGAACCTAATCAAGAAAAAAAGAAAAAAGGACCAGCTGCACTGTACTTGCATCAAAGTTTTATGCAATTAATATTGTAGGTCATTCTATCCTTGTGCTTTATTAGAGGCATTTCTCTAATTAAATATAGGAATCTTTACAAATGCATAGTTCATTAATGTTTCCATCTTCGTTTCATGGATTAACTTATATCAGGTAAAAGATAAATCAGTATCATCGTTTGAGGGATGCAAACCATTTCCTGTTTACGCGACTAAAAAAGTTATAGCTTATGGAGAGTTTGCCATTACAAAAAAAATTAGTGATTAACAACCTTTATCCTGTCAAAATGATGGTCAAAAACTCTAGAAAAATATTGTTTTTGGTATTGATAATCAAAAGTGTCAAAAATGTCAACCTTTAGGTTAGTTTGTCAATTTTGATGTATGAAGATATAGGGTTTGGCTTTGTTTGGAGTTATGAATTTTAATTATTTATTTTAGTTTTGAAATCAAAAATACCTCGACATGAGGTGTTAATATAAATCGTGATTTGTTAGTTAAACTAATATTGTGGAAAGTGACACTTTAATCTTTTTTTGTGTAGGTGATGATCACTCCAGATGTGACATCATTTGGTGTGAATCGTGTTGTAATGGCGCAAAGGGACACTTTACAAGGACTCTCTCATCTTGAGAAGAGGATGCCTACGTATTGGGATGGAAGAAGGAGGTTGTATACTGCATTTTTTAGCTAAAATATATTATCGTTACGTATATCAAACCGATTGGTGTACTGCCGAAACACTAGAAAATGCAAATCTTTTGATAACCAAAAACGCAGGCACGTCATATCAGTTAGTATCTTTTCCGATGCAGTAACAATAAAGTTGACTTCCTAAGATCAGCTAGAGTATCTTTTAAAGTATTTTGGTTCTGTAACACTACAGTTCAATTAATACATAATATTACATAGGGAAAATAGTTTTTCGTTATTGACATCTTACCCAAATCGCCCATTTCACGAGCTCTTGCATTATATGCTACTATTCTTTTTGGACATACCACTTTTACACTATCAACTTCGTTGTACAATGGGTTCTGCATCTAACATAATTAATCATTCACAATCTATTGACACGCATATGCTTGCATATATCACAAAGACAATGATAGATGTTGGTGCTAAGATATGCTCATGTGTGCAGTAAGTCACTGACCTCCACGTGTCTTCCTTAGCACACATTTTGTTTCTTTAATCTATTTGTTAGCTGCAACCCAACCTTATAATAGAAAGCAAACCCTTAGTCAAATTGCACCTCTGGTAATGTTTTGATGCGGATCCCTCTTATTTTACATTAAGTGTCTTGCAGTATGAAAACATCAGCCTAGATAGTGAATGGATAACTTTTTTATTTTGTATATTTTATTGTTTTTGAAAGAGAAAACCTGATACTTTTTGGTTTTTTGTTGTGGCTGATTCTGTCTCAACCTACTTAACAAAGTATCTTATACCTTTTTCCTGAATTTTAGGGCGAAAATGTGCCTCCACCTTTTACGTCATTTAAAGATACTGGGTTTCCGTCTGATGTTTTATGCTACCTTTATGCAGCCCTGGTGATTATTATATAAAGTAGGCACACTTAAGTGTTGTATATACATGTTTCTCTATTTTGTTGTTACACAAGTTTCACCAATCATGTTCGCTTTTCCGTTTGTACTGTTTTCTCTTGGTGCGAAATTTGCTCCATGGAGGAACAAAAATGGGTCTAAACTGTTGTAGATACAATTTAATACTTTATGATCTTTATTATATAAATATAAGATCATTCTATCATTGTCATTTTTAGGTAGACATGTGATGATCCTCGATACATATAACTTACGCAGCCGCGAGAAGCGAAATATGAGGTGCATAGTAACCGCTTATTTTCCTTTCAAATGTCTCAACTAAAAATTGTTATATTTATTGCATAGTGATGCTGACAGGAAAAAAGACAACATTAGGGCCTTCAAGTATGATTAGGAACCTTTGGGTTGCAGGATGATGATGAAGCTGATACGGTAGGTTGCTGCACTTTGAAAGTGGAAAATGTGGAACCGTTACCTCCAATATCCTAAAGGTATGTTTATTTCAATCTTTTGTGGGTTGTATGATAAGAAAGTCCTAATGCGTATGCTTCTGTGGGTAAATAGTACTGAATTAACTGACTATGAATTACTTGACGTATTATGAATCACATTTGCTTTACTGATAATGTATAATTAAAACAAAAACTGCTCGCATCCACTTTGAGTGTGCAAGCCTCATCCTCTGTGTTTATATCCGATATTATGTATTACCAGTCAAATGCGAGTCTATAAATACCTCCACTGATGATTTAAATACTTCTGGTCGATTAGCAATTTAGCATTATCCCATTGCAGTTACATTAGTGATTAAATGTGGTTACATACCTCCAGGTTATATGGCATTTAGTGATTAAATATGTTGTGATCATTTCTTATGAATTTGGATTCGTCGCATGGAGAAAGAATTGGAGATGCTGATATCGATGAAAGTAACAAGAATCGTATTTTACGGACAGAGGATAAGAGTGTAGAGAGAGATACAAGGATCTGTAAAAATTAGGTTTGCAGTTATTAGGCCTGGTTTTTAGTTTGACATAATTCCTATTTATATATGAGTATGGATAGGTATGATTATTTTTTTCCATCTAAAATGGTTTTGTGACAGATGTTAATATAATACATCTGTCAAAAGTGGTTTATGCAAATGTTTTAAAAGTTCTTACATGAGATTTTGATTGATATTTTGAACTTCATTTCAGGAAAAAAGACCAACCATAGGATAAATATACAAATTACCAGTCTATTCGTTCATTCCTTGAAGACTTGAAGTATCTGCTTAAGTTATTAAACTTGACAAGTTATATATTTTGACAGGGGTGGAATCTGTCGAAGGAGTTGAAGCTAAATTACGACAAGTAAAGTTGTTTCTATGATAACAAGTTATTTATTCATCTATAGCTAACTTCTTTGATTGTGTCTGAGGTTAACACGACCAAATTGCATATTCTGATGCTTATGTTTCCTGTTTAATACAAATACCATATATAATTAAAATTACTCTATTGTAAACGTAGGAGGATGTCAAGGATAAAGTGACAAGATTTCTTAAATTTGTGATCAATGTGACTACACCAAATGACTTAGAATCTCACCATCAACCTTTCTTCCTGATATCCTATAAAAATGACTAATTGTCGGATGCTAACGGAATTTAATGAATCTAGCATCGTCATCCTTATCAAACCAATGAGATAAAATGTATAGTACTTTGTGATACATGGAAACTATTCAGAATGAAAAACTTCTTCATGCTAATTAGGGGTGAGCAGAAACCGAACCGCGAACCGCAAAACCGCAAAAAACCGCAAAAACCGAACCGCAGAAACCGCACCATGACAAAAACCGACGGTTTGGTTTTAAGAAAAAGGAAAAACCGCAAATGCGGTTCGGTTACGGTTTTCCCTTGTAAAACCGAACCGCAAAACCGAACTGAACCGCACCACACAATAATTATTTATACTGAAAAACGTCACATCGACTATTTTATGCGAGTTATAAGACTTCTAATGCATATTATCATTGATATTCATATAACTTATTAGTAAAGTGTTTGTTAGATTCAATTTATACATTGTTATAACCGAAAAAAATCAATATTTTAAACAGAAAACCGCAAAAAGCCACAATTATTATATAAGTCACAAGTAATGGTTCGGTGCGGTTAAAAACCGCAAAACCGCAGAAACCGCAAAAAACCGCAGAACCGAAACTGTGGTTTTTGGTTCGGTGCGGTTTCTATTTTTATAAAAACCGCAAGTACGGTTGCGCTTCAGTTTTAGTCAAAAACCGCACCAAACCGAACCATGCTCACCCCTAATGCTAATAACAAATATTTCAATCATGATAATGACAAATATATAAAATATGCATCTTTGATTGTCAAGGTATTTCAAAAGGTATGCAATTATTTGTACATTTGAACATAGTTCAACCAGTATGTAATGACTACTCGAACTTATGTAGTTTAAACATTTTTAAGATTGCTTATTACTCAAACTTATGTGGTTTAGGAGGAAATTCCATTATCTCGATTTAAACTGTAAACACTTGACTCATATCCTTTTCCTTTTCAACTATAGTTATGGTCTTGGCATATGAAAGATGAACAAAAGGTTGTAGCAGCTGGAGGACTTCATGTTGTTGGAAGTGTACCTTGGATTTGCTGCTAAAAAGTACAAGGTATTAGTGACTTTCATAAAAAAGAAACCTATTTAAATCGACATTTTTAACTCAATGATATTATTGGTGAAGGTGATTAACAACACGTGGGTCAGGTCATATAGAATCCCAAGAAAGAACTGAACCTATGAACAAGGCAACAATCTAAACACCCACGTTATGCCTCCTTAAATTTTGATAAAGTAATGATTCACCTATCTTAAATACTTTAAATTAGGGGTCCTTCCTGGTATACTTTTCACAGAATGCTATAGTTTTGGTATCCCCACGAAAGCTATACATAGTCCATAACAGTATGGGCATATTCTGCATCCCACACATATACTGTTATGTTTATCTATACTAATATATATAAAGCATTTAACACTTTTTCTATAATTAGAAGTCTTAAAAATTAAGCCTCAAACATTTCTAATAATGGAATGCATATTAAAAGTCTAGAAATAATGGTAATCAACACATTTTTGTAACGGAAAATTTAAGTGTTTTAAATTTAATTAGAAGTTACAACAAAAACATAAATGTCTTAATCATGTTATAACTTAATACATAAAAGCATTTTTAAAGCCTGAAACAATTAATTTTCATATATAAAGTCACAAAAAAATCTTAAAACACATATGAAATTTATGCAAAACAAAACAATCGCTCTATCTCAACCACCATCCGCTGTCGTCGACTTTGAGGTGACGAAAAAACTGTGGTCGTTGTCTCCAGAAAAGATGTTCGTTTTTGTAATGATGGTCTCTTGGTTTACCAAAATCTTACGATATAAGATATGAATTTCATTGATCTATTTTTGCCATGAAATTAGTCACCGGCTACCCGCCGCCGCATTGCGCGGGTAGCCGACTAGTTTTTATAAGTTTATCTTACTACTTTATAAGGGATTTAACTCCTTTCTATATTTAGTAGTCTTAAAAAATTCAGCATAAAACATTTCTTAATTAGGAAATAATACAATGCAAAGTTATATAGTCACATCTCAATAAATTGTAACAAATGAAAAAAACTGTAACAACTTAATAAAAATGTAATAAAGATGTAATAAACGGAAAAAAGAGTAACGGTTGTAACAATCATCAGAGTTGTAACAACCATTCAATGAAAATTAAATATAAAGTTGTAACATTCATCACCCATCATATATATACCCATGATATATCATTCTCTTCATTCTCGTAATTATGTCACCGAGCTTTTAAAACCCCATTGTTACGCAACCACCAACCGACATCACAACTGGCAAACTAAACATACCGCTTAAACCCACACCATCACCCGACCACCGAGACCAACACCCGCCGCCGAAAATTTAGTCATCGGATACCGCCGCCGCATTGCGCGGGTACCGGCTAGTTTTTATAATGATTACTCTTTTATGACCATTAGTTTGTATAACTTTGTTAGTATATTTTTCTAATGATTAGTTTTTTTATGACCATTAGGCTGTATATATTTTAGGGTTAAGTATAAAAAGAGACAAAAAGGACACCATGTTATCCTAAGTATGACAACTTTTTTTTTCTTCCAAAATGAGACATGTACTTTTGATCAACCGATCAACCGGTTTTATTTTGTGACACGTGTCCAACTGATCATCCAACTTTATTATATTTTATTAATATTTTCTCTCAATGTTTGACCTATACTCGTCCCCACCTACTGATCAACTAACGGCAGATCATCTGATCAACCAACTTTTTCATCTTGGAAATTGAAAAAGTAAAAAAAAATTATATTATTTGTACTTTTAGATTTTGTAAATCTTTTATTGAAAAAATAAATTTATTAAAAAAATATGTTTTTCTTATAACTAACATAAAAAACAGTTCACAACAATGTAATGCCAATCTCATGTCCATTTCACTCGATTTCACTCGTCGGGTTTCAATCTTTTTGTCACCAATTGAGCATCTCCATGTCCATTTTGTGAATCTTTTTAATCTTAGGGTTTCAATGTAATGCCAATCTCAAAATCAATCTATGGCTTCCCGAGTAAGAGTATGTTTGTTATTAGTATATTTTTATTTTGATTATTTTGTTTGCTTATCATTGTTCATATGATTAAAATCACTTTACTCAGTGTTAGTTTTAGAAAAAATTGATTATTTGACTATGATTAATATTACACATTCTGTTATTTTTATGGAACTCAGTGTGTTTGTTTTTTCAAAAAAGTCTGAATAGTTTAGAGATAAGCAGTTTAGATAAGCAATCCTGGACATTTTTGAGATGAAGCAATGAGCAATTCAACAGCTTATTAGTAATATGTTATGTTTGGTATGTATTGTCGTATAATCTTGTTGGAAATACGTTTTACGTATTTATGAAGGATCGGTCGCTCCAACGATAATTATGTAATGGGCTCGTGATCTATTTACTTTATGTATGGTCCATATAGCCCACATGTAGGGTGGGCTATATATAACCCCTCCTAGCATGTTAGGAGGGGGTTGTTGGTTCACATTTACACTTAATCATTTATTCATCTTACTTTCTCTCTCTACAATTCTCTCCCTTCTCTCCTTTCTCTCTCTAATCCCTCATCTAATTCCTTCATTTCTTCTTTATTAATCAATCAATCAACCAACCTAATCCACCAAATACATGATCTAGAATAGGCCATTAATTTCGTAGACCTTCAATTGGTATCAGAGCCTTGGTTAGTTTGGTTTATTCTTGTTTTATTTCTTTTTGATTTTGGTGGGTTTTGATTTAATCATGCTTAAATCATAAAAAGTTTGTATTAGTGTTCTTTAAGAAAAACCATCTTGATTCTTAGTGTTTTTGGTATTTTTGTGATTGGGATTAGTGGATAAGTATTAGTTGTTACTTATTTTAGTCGAAAGCACAAAACTTTTTGGGTTATTTGGTCAAAATCCGGGCTTAATCTTCATTGTTACTGTTCGACTGTTCATCGGAACAATCTTCTGTTCATTCAGCAAAAGTTCCGGATCAAGAAGTTCCGGATCAAGGAGTTCCGGATCAAGGAGTTCCGGATCAAGGAGTTCCGGATCAAGGAGTTCCGGATCAAGGAGTTCCGAGTCAAGAAGTTCCGAATCAAGAAACTTCCGAACCAAGAAGTTCCGGATCAAGCCAAACTTCCGAACCAAGAACTTCCGAGTCAAGAAGTTCCTGATCAAGCCAAAGTTCCGGATCAAGAACTTCCGAGTCAAGAAGTTCCGGATCAAGCCAAACTTCCGAACCAAGAACTTCCGAGTCAAGAAGTTCCGGATCAAGCCAAAGTTCCGAACCAAGAACTTCCGAGTCAAGAAGTTCCGGATCAAGCCAAAGTTCCGAATCAAGAACTTCCGAGTCAAGAAGTTCCGGATCAAGCAAAACTTCCGAACCAAGAACTTCCGAGTCAAGAAGTTCCGGATCAAGCCAAAGTTCCGAACCAAGAACTTCCGAGTCAAGAAGTTCCGGATCAAGCCAAAGTTCCGAATCAAGAACTTCCGAGTCAAGAAGTTCCGGATCAAGCAAAACTTCCGAACCAAGAACTTCCGAGTCAAGAAGTTCCGGATCAAGCCAAAGTTCCGAACCAAGAACTTCCGAACCAATAAGTTCCGGATCAATCCAAAAGTTCCGAATCAAGGTGATCTTCCGGATCAATCCAAAAGTTCCGAATCAAGGGAGTATTGGATTCCGATTTGTTTTATCAAACGGTTGAGTCGACAAAAATTTCTTGAGCTGACAATTGAGTTGTCATTCATCGACTTTCAATGGATTTCTTGAATTCGACATCGAACAAGGGAGAATTACATAAAGTGCAAGCCAACGCGAGAGAAAGTGGTATAACTTCATTTCAAATGCTCCAGTCTCATCTTGTCACTCTTTCGGGGATTCAAGGAGGGAACGAATTTGTGACAATCTTTGGACAAGATCGCCATATATTCATCGACTCCATTTTTACCACTTTGACCCAACTAGCCGAGCAACTCAACCATGGAAACTTTAATCACTCTGCATCGGTTCTTGCATATAAGGCTCTTGTGACACACCTCACGCCTTTCCTCCAATTTAATATCATCAAGCCTGAAAGTTCAATGATTTGCCAATCGTTTCTTCGAGATACACATACCGAGCTTCGAGTTTTCCGTGATACGATTTTGAAACTCATGTCATCGGTCTCGTCTTCGATATATCAAAGATCACAACTTCAGCAAGTGTATGTTAATGGAGGGCAAGAATCAATGACGCAGATGCAAGAGGATAATGGTCATACGGTTGACAACTTGGAGCCTAACGATGGCACGAGCACAGAATCAGGAGGACAACATGATGCCAGTGGCACGTCAGGGAATGTTCACGAGATTTCTCTTGATGACACCTTACCCATTTATGACGCAGAGCCTGCAAACATGGTACAATGTAATGTGGTTTATGATGTATATGCTGATGACATGCCGCATATTGAGCATTCTGAACCTAATTATGACAAACATGGGATGGACAAGAGTGATAGAAATACCACTTATGATTCATCCGATGTGAGTCATAATGGGGGAGAAAGTGTTCAAAATGCTACAGTTCATCATGATAAATGCTTTATAACTGCCTCGTTAACTGATTCTGATTCTATGATTAAAGAGCTCGAAACGATCGTAGCTCGGCAATCTAAAGATCTTGAGGATGCCAAACTTGAATTTTCTAAGAAAACGGACAAATTTGAAACATACTTTGAAAAACTTGAAAAGTCAAACGTTGTTCTTGAAAGAAAATTGGATCAAACTGTTCTAGATTCTAAAGCTGAAAAGGATAATCTTTTGAAACAAATTCAACTGCTTGAATCTAAGCTGGCATCCCAAGATAACGTGCTCAAAGAAAATGAAACATTAAAGGCCCAATTACAGGAAAAGGTTTTTGCTATAGCTGCGTTGAAAAACGAGTTAAGGAAAAGTAAAGGACCTAGTGTGGACACTAAGCTTGAAAAACCATCAATCTTGGGGAAACCGCCTACAAATCAGTTCGTCAGACAACCGATTGTCAGACAACCTACTGCATTTAGATCCGAGCGACCACAATCCTCGAGACCGCGGTTTGCCTCCCAAGTTGATTTGGTTCATCTTATTAGACCAGTCACTCCAGCAACTAGGCCCAATGTGATCACTCCAGCTTTAGCAAGACCAAATCATATGATTGCCTCTAGTTTCCCTAAAGATACCAAGACCACGTCTAGAACTAGTTCAAATGACGTTTGCCATAAATCTGGTCTTGGGGAAGCTAAGCAAAAGACACATGCAAGAGATAACAATGTCCAACCTAGTCAGATGCCTTCTAGATTACCCAACACTGCTAACCGTAGCATGCCATCTTCTAGGAGCATCGATCAATCATCTAGGAATTATTCAGACATTAAATATGCTACTTGTAAAACATGTAGAAAATGTGTCTTTACGGCAAATCATGATGCTTGTGTCAAGAAATTACTTGATGAGGTAAACTCCCGTGCTAGAATTAAGTCCCAGTGGATAGCTAAAATCAAACCCTTTGGTAAAGTTTGGCGCCCCACTGGTAGAACTTTTACTCTTGTAGGAAACGAGTGCCCTTTAACTAGGATAGTCTCTGATTCTACGAAGACTACTAGGGAGGAAATTGCAAAGGATGATACATCACTTAAGCCCGAACTTAAGATTTTCTATAAAAGGAAACGTTTGCCAACTAAGACAAGTGAATCATCCCCTCAGGCCACCTCTGACACAAGTAAAGCCAACTGTGAACCCCCACGTGCTTCTATAATTGATATCTCTAACCCATGTCAAAGTATACAAACTCCTAATGAGAATGCAGGTACCAAAGTTGATGTTCCAAAAGAACAAAGCGGTCCAATCATTGTGTATCATTCAACTAAGGACACTCTTAGAGTTTGGTTGCTGAAGAAGCAGATATCAGAGAAACAAATGTCTCAGGGGATTCATGGTTAAGCTGCAAACTAGGACTTATAGTCATATCACAGACTATAACTCGATCATCAAAGAAAGGAAAGTTTATCGCCGATGATAAACTTATCCTAAAAACGAGAAATTCATTTTTCTCGGGCATGAGCTTATATCAAAAACATTCCACGTTTTTAAGCTCATGCATTATGGTTTATCATTAAATATCAGATGGTAACCCGTGCTTCAAATAAAGGAAAGTTTATCGCCGATGATAAACTTATCCTTACAACGAGAAAGTAAATTTTCTCGGACACGAGCTTACATTTAAAACCATTCAAAGGTTTTAAGCTCGTGTACACGACTTCTAAGTAAATGTCAGCTTAGGACTCGTTCTTCAGATAAAAGGAAAGTTTATCGCCGATGATAAACTTATCCTTAACAACGGGAAGTTTACAACTTCTCGGACTTGAGCTCGTTTTTATAAGATATTCAACATCTTAAGCTCAAGTAATTGTTTTTTTCAAAACTTTGAACACAATTTTTCGAGAATTTCTCAAAAGGTTTTTCTAAATCTTTCAAAATTGTGTGTTCAAAAATGTTTTGATAAAACGAGCATGTCTTCTGGAATCGATAATATTTACGAACCTAGAAATGTCATTCAATAATGACACGGGGTTGTAAATAAAGTTCGAGCAGAAGTTCAAACTTTTAAAACATGCTCAAAATGGTTTGCTATTATTTCAGATAGCAACCCGCTTTTCATACTCAAGTCAAGCATTTCACCGGAAAGCTTTGACTCAACAACGGGAATTAATTTTCTCGGGGACGTGACGAGGTGACCAACATTCGTGAACAAGAACCATGTGCTTCTTTCATATGCTGTTCTCCATTATTCAGGTCCAACCTCGTACATTGCTAATATTGTGAATTCCTCATCATATATTGATCTTTGCACGTGTTAAATACCTTACACTTGTGTTTAAAAGGTATTTAATTTACGTT
The DNA here is from genome assembly GCA_025667525.1 of Glebionis coronaria. NCBI lineage: Eukaryota > Viridiplantae > Streptophyta > Magnoliopsida > Asterales > Asteraceae > Glebionis > Glebionis coronaria. The sequence goes on along the minus strand of CM046882.1, from coordinate 277,580,287 downwards.
TCAAGTATACCCTCATTAATTTGAGGGGGAGCTTGTTAAAATCATGAAGATAATTGGATTTGCATTTTTCTTCCCAAATTTTCTTAAAATGCTATTAAATCAATTGATATTAAAAACATCGATTGGGTTAATATTTTTAATATGGGGGAGAAAATGTGATTTAATATGGGATATGATCAATCATAAATGGTTTGACTTAACGTGTTAGCTCATCCCGACATGTGCGAAATGTTTTCGAATATCGTAGCATATGTTAAGGGGGAGCAAAATGGATTTGCACTTCAAAATGGATTTCATGGTGATTTATACTTACCCGCAACCCAATTATTTCACGACGATGAAGATTGTGGTGACATAAGGATGGTAGGATAGGTTAAAGTCCAATGATTTCTCTAGAACCGGAGGAATCTTCCCAAGGACAATTCCTTAGATAGAATTAGAAGTCCTAGGAAAGATGGAGAAAGAATGTGAACGTAGCTGAATGCCGACCAAGTACTTAAGCTAGCACTGGAACAATCACAACAAGGTGCTAGTGATGACGTATTGGTAAGCATTGAAGGGGTTGAAGAATGAAAAAGAATTGTAAAGATAAAGGGTGTAAAGAAAGAAGCCCTCCTTACAACTTTAGGCAGAAACCGGGTCAATACATATGCTATTGAGATCATTTTTGTTAATGATTCTCGGTATTGAAGAAAGACATCATGGACCCAGTGATGCAATGCACAACCCTTCCCAGCTAACTCAAATATCTCTCAAAAGGTATTTGTTTTAATCACACGGAGATCAACACGTTATCTATTGGTTTATTCACTCCGAATAAACTGGTATTGAAAAGGTGGCACTCCTCTCCAGCCTCCGATCACTAAAAATCCAAAATGCACGATCGAGTCTAGAGCCATTTGAGATCATCAAATATCTCATTAGGACACACTTTCATTATTCCTTGCTTCGTCACACACTGTGAAAAGTAAGAAAGATCTTAAGAGTCCTACGCAAAATCTTCATGATCTTGCCTGAACATCCGAGTAATACGAAAGTATTTACAATGAAGATGGAAATCCTTCTTGAGCGAATATCAAAAAGCTCATGGTAGGTGACTTGTGCGATTCTTTATGAATCAAACTTGTGATAACTGGAAAGCAACAGTGGTTTAATTCTTAAATGAATTTAAACACGTTCCAGGCCTCTACGCAATATCTTAATGATCTTGCCAGAACATTCAGAGTAATACTATTAAGTATTTACAGTGACGAATGGAAATCCTTCTAGTGTTAACATCAAACAGCACTTGGTAGGTAACTTGCAAGATTCTTTATGAATCAAGCTAGTGACAACTGGAAAGCAACGATGGTGCGGTTCTTAATTGAACTTCACTTGTTCCAGGAACATGAATTGACGGCTTCAAATCATACGGATAATATTATCCAAATGATTCACTCTTTATGTTCGCAGTCTGCTTTGGACGGTCGAGTAAAGAGAACGGGTTTACCCGCGAAATCTTGTCAAGGAGGTTCTTTATTGAAACTACCTGCCACAAGTACGATATTTAATATCGTCCAACGGTCTTCACCGACCGGAGGTAAAATGCTACCGAATTAGAATGAAATGTTCAAGGCCATTTCATCCGTGTATATTGTTTTGTTGCTAACTGTCTTATGCAGCGTAACAAGAAGGTGGCATTGCGGTGTACAATCCAGAAGAAGTCGTCACCACATGCTTGTACTACATACAAATAGTACTTCAACAAATTCAAGAAAGCCTGAAGGTCAAGTCTTCCGCTGTATCAAACTCTGAAGCTTTCAAGAATTTAAAAGTATAAGTATGTGGAACATGAAGTCACGAAGAGGCAAATATCACAAGTGAAGAATGCACAAGATCAAGGCAAGGAAACATGCTCAAGACTAAAGTCAAAGATCACATCAAGCATATTCACAAGAACAAGATCGAAGACTCAAGCATAGATGCTAGGTTTAAGATTTTGTAAAAAGATGTGACCTCCCTTAGGGGGAGATTGTTGGAAATACATTTTTCCCAATAAAGTCTCGGTCACATCTTAGTTAGCATAGATCACGAGATATAGACTATTTAGAACTTTGTAACTTGGAGCGACCTCCCTTAGGGGGAGATTGTTGGAAATACGTTTTACGTATTTATGAAGGATCGGTCGCTCCAACGATAATTATGTAATGGGCTCGTGATCTATTTACTTTATGTATGGTCCATATAGCCCACATGTAGGGTGGGCTATATATAACCCCTCCTAGCATGTTAGGAGGGGGTTGTTGGTTCACATTTACACTTAATCATTTATTCATCTTACTTTCTCTCTCTACAATTCTCTCCCTTCTCTCCTTTCTCTCTCTAATCCCTCATCTAATTCCTTCATTTCTTCTTTATTAATCAATCAATCAACCAACCTAATCCACCAAATACATGATCTAGAATAGGCCATTAATTCCGTAGACCTTCAAATCTTTATGTTATGTTGTCAAAGATTGAATCTTTTGATATGAAGTTGGTTTTTGATTGTGTTAAGATTGGATTTTGATTTCGGATTCATGATTAGATGTATGGTTTGAAAAAAAAACTGTTTTGAATAAGAAGTTTTCAAGTTGCTTATTGGATAAGCTGTTTAGATAATCAATCCCAAACACCCACTTTGAATAAGCAGTTTAAGATTAGAGATATTTTTGAAAAAAAAACTGTTTTGAATAAGCAAATTTTAAGTTGCTTAGTGGATATGGGTAGTTTTGTTGGTGAGTTAGATAAGCAGTTTAGATAAGAAATCCTGGACATTTGTGTTTGGTATCTATTGTCGTATGATCTTGATGTTGTGTTGTTAAAAATTGAATCTTTTTTATATATGTGAAGTTGGTTTTTGATTGTGTTCAGATTGGATTTTGATTTCGGATTTGATGATTAGCTATATGTTTTTGTTTTGAATAAGCAGTTTTTAAGTTGCTTATTGGATACACGGTTTGAAACACCCCCTTTGAAGTTTTGGGAAGTATTTGTGGTTTGGTATGTATTGGCGTATAATTTTGATGTTGATTTGAATAAGCAGTTTAAGATTAGAGATATGGTTATATACTTTTGTTTTTAGCGAGTTAGATAAGCAATCCTGGACATTTTTGAGATGAAGCAATGAGCAGTGAAGGGATTTCTTATATCCAAGTGAAGGGATTCACAGAAGATGGGAGAATGGGTACCGGATAACAGCGGCTGCTGCAACCGAAGACCAAGCTGCTTTCATACTTAGTACCTCCAAAAGGAGACTACAGGATGTTACTCAAGAAACTCTTCGCACTACTGCTTTTCCTAGTACCCATGTAAAGGTGAGTTTGCTATTATTTATCATCAGATAAACGGAAATGTGCCCGAATTTTGACCCATTTTGATCCATTTGCTGCTTATACCCGAATTTGATCTACTTCTGAGATTTCGATCTCTCCGACAATCCTTGCTGCTTATACCCGAATTCTGTCTTGCCTTATTTCACAGTTAGGATCAGAAAGCATTTCTTCTAGTGTGCTACCTTTACCAATCATTCCCACATCTTTATATCCATAGGTCTTCCACCTTCGTGATATTCTCTTCTTTTCCTCCATAATCACATCAGATTCAGACATACTAGATGAACGTCTGGGTCTGTCACCCCGATCAAAGGAATTTCTAGATGAAACCGCTATCATTTCTGATTCACTAGCAGAGATGTACAAGCTCTCGCTCGCCACATATCCCTTAATAAGTTAACACGACCATTTTCAAATCCCTCTTTCATTTGACTAATAATCTTCCTCGCAATCTCTCTAGCTTTTCTGGACTTGTGCCTTGAAGACCTGACCTCGCTCGGCATCACTAAAAATCTTACGTTATATGTTATTTTGTTCATATAAATGAGATTAATTGATTATTGATTAATTGATTATTGATTAATTGATTATTGATAAATTATTTTAATTGTTGGCCTTAAACTCTTAACAGTACCCTAGTGTTATTTTATTTGGAAAGACTTAATGTAGGTATAATCGTTTATAATATAAAGCATCGTTGTCGGAGTCTTCGGGATACATCCAGGTGTTCCTCGATGGAGGATTGAATCAGCAAAGAATGGGGTATGTTTTTACATCTTTAAAGAATAGGTGCATAACAATTAGAGGTAGCCAATTTCTAGGGGACAGAGAGGAGATTAAGTAGTCAAAATGTGTAATCTTATAGCACGGGTCAAAATGATTCACTTGATCTGCCAACAATTTTTCATGCCTGATTTTTATTTGCTGAATACGCTTGGTATGACTTTCGACCGGTGTATCATTTGGCCCGTATCGTTGACAACTGGTTATTTTAATTTTTTTCATCCGATACAGACATTACTTCCTGGTAAGTCGCAAATACTATGGCCACAACATCCTAAAACTGCAACCTACTGTACTATGGCAGCTGTGGAGTATGGGTAATGGATACCATATCATAGCCTAGAATTCCAAAAATAGTGCAAAGTCCTAGACAAAATGCAGTGTGGCATATGCTAGTGTTATACATTAGTTCAAATGCGCATCAAATTAGGGAAAAACATGCATATAATTGTGGGAAAATACTTTACACTTTATAGAACCGAAAGTTGAATATTAAAAACATGAATAGTACTACCTAAACGGAAAAAGATTTCCATTCAATCTTATAATTTAATTCACCAAAACTCTTCTTTTCAACATCATTGATTTTCAAGTTAAGTAAAAGAAGCACGCACTTTGTTTCAAAAAAACAGTTTCCTTATTAGAGTTTGCAAGGTTGATTATAACTATAGTTATCAGGGCCAGTTGGTCACTGCAGTGTTATTTCACACAGTGCTATGATATTTAAAGCTTGAAGACGCTCCAAGTCTTTAAGACTTTTAAGTATACCAACACAATGTTTAGTGTAAAACTCAAGAGAAACACTAACCTGCTAGAACCAAGGCCAACATAGTGAGGGAAAACAATAGGCCCGCAAACATTGTTATTGCTATGAACAACATCACAGCCATAAGAAATTGAAATGCAAAGCGTACCTTTTTGGTATATGTCCAGCATCTCCGCCCACTCATAATAATTAATGAAGATGCATTAAGAGTGTGTATGTAAATTTTCGTACCGTCTGTATATCAATAGCTAAAACACCAAAATAAAAATTACCTCTAAAGAGATTTGTCAATGAGAAACTCCAATATAATGTTATCATGCCAAGGATTCTATTCGTAATAGTTCGAGCATAGCGTTTGGTGAGATGTCTGTTCAGTAGAGTTCAAGCCGGCTCAGCGCCGCGCTTCATCCTCAACGGTGGCCTTAATATTACTTGGTTAAGCGCTTATTTCATTTTTTGCATTCCAGTTTAAATCCACTAGCTGCTATTGATTGTATAAACTGGTAGCTTATGACGTGTAATACTTAGCTTGTTATCAGTTCCGATTTATGTTTTACGTTCCAATCATTCCAGTTTCGGTTCATTACTGTTTGAGGATTGGAGTTTAGAATAGCTACACATCAAATTTGTTTTCATTACTGTATAGATAGTATATGTTTCCATTCACTAGTTTAAGTCTCACTTTTCATAACAAAAATGTTTGATCAAATAGAAAATCTGTAGTTTTTTTAACTCATCAATAAGTAGCTTAAAGATTTTCCTTCAAAAATTAATAGAGATAAAAAATGTTAAATTGGTTAGAACTGTAGGATCATTGTCAATAGCAAGAAGCTATGAAAAAAAACATTTTCGAATTGAATTAACAATGCAAAGCAGTTTTCATAATGACACATCAATAACATGTGTCTCGTACTCTTGCTTTATGCCCCTTTTTACTTATTTTTTGATATTTTGTGTTAGATCTGTGATGCAGTAGCTATTGCTAAAATCCTCAATGCAATACTAATGATACCATATCTTGAAGTGAATCATGTATGGCAAGACACAAGGTCAGTAAACCATATATGTCCACATTTCCATATATTTACTTCTTTGTCCTAATTGGAAATTAATAATTGGTCTTTTGTGCTTCTGCAGCTCCTTCACGGATATTTTTGATGTAGATCATTTTAGGAATACATTGAAGGATGATATATCGATAATTAGGGAGTTACCTGATGAATATGCATGGAGTACACGGGAATATTATGCTTCTGCAAGTTGGTATCTCGAAAACGTCGCTCCCGTTCTAGAAGAGGACTCATGTGGCTTGAACATCTGCAAGTGCAGCTACTGTATGAAAGAAGCAAGTGTGCAGATGTTGAGCGACATAATGCATTGTTGCAGAACCAGGTTGACATGTTAATGAACATTCTTCAGGAACCTGAGAAGATGGATGACGAGGAACACCCACGAGATCCTTAAAACTAAACCCATTTATTTATTTATTTTGATCATCTTGTTCTCGGCATGTATAACCTTAGAAAGTTATAGATCATCTACTATGTTTTGCTGGTGTGGCCAGATACTGTGCATATTTGTGGCATTAATGTTTGTTTGAATTAGAAAATAGACATAAGCATGCCACCACCAAATGTATCAATTTACGTGTATAATTTGTTTTTCACACAATGAGTTGTATCGGGATTGTTTGCATTATAACATCCTTCCTTCAGTATATCATCAAAAAGCTATAGAAAATTTTATTTCATGTAAACATGTCAAGTTTATAAAGTATTGTATTGAACTCTTGAAGGCTTGAAGCTACAAGAAGAATATGATTTATAGGAAGAAACATAAACCATTTTTATAAAAAATAGTTGCAACTACGTCCCTCCTAAAAGGGGCGAAATAAAGGATACGATATGTTCTTGTCGGTTGACTGACTCACGAGACTCGACTGTCATCATTTTACTACTAATTCAAACTCGGGAAAAAGCAACACCTATAAGATTACGAACAAGATGCATCTGCATATACTCATCCATCTGATAAAGTCATCATTTTGAATCACCAATACTTTACACAAGCCATAGAACGACGTCACAAGTTGTATACAGTGCTAGTTCTATTTGCACAAAGCTACAAGAAGAATATGATTTATAAAACTATCTACTTTTATTTTCGCCATCGGTTGCCTTTTCGCCCTTTGAATCATGAAGTGTTGCAGGGTCCTTTTGCAAAAGACAACAAAGAGAATCGTTTGACATTATGGATTTCTCATCAGAAGTGGACGATCCATACTGAGCATCATTGAATAAGCATTGGCTGATGTCTTCAAGAATTTTTAGGTTGTCTTGTTCTTCATGGGAAAGAGGATGGTCGTCACCAGATGTTCTGTTTTTTGTAATTTTGTTTTCAATGTGATTTACCAAATCACTCATTGACATAGATGGGTGCAGCCTTGGGACTTGCATCTGATCCCAAGAGCCTAGTCCCTTTAGCTCTTTCATATCGGCAATTCTCATTTCTTCACTTGATGATGTGTCTATCACTAATAAACCTTATGCACATTGCAGACAATGACGCCTGCATGAATTATACAGCATGTTAAGATAAGTATGTATAGAAACAAAATGTTGTATTTGTATAGACCTTAATATCTAAATCAAACAAGCCAAAAGTAAACTATGGAAAACGTATGGTATGCTTAGAACTAACTAAATGGAAGAAAAAGCTACATCAGCTCACTATGCTATAGCTTATAGCTACTACCACGGGACATATAGCTTATAGCTACTATCTGCCCTTAAGGTAGGTTCTTTATACTTGCAACGTGTCTTCTATTAACGAGTAAATCATTACGAGACTATGATTATATATGTATCTTGTCAAAACGGAGGTGTAGGGAAACAAACTTGCCCGCTCCATGTCCGTCTTTAGTGTCAATAACTTTTCGAAGGTACTTGGTCCCACCTGTATCGATGCTTTCAACGATTGGGTAGCGGAGACGATTAACGAGTGCTTCACCCAGTCTTGTAACATGAGGAACAAAAACCAATGCTTCAAAGTTGACTTTGCAACGTAAGCGTTGGATCTCAATTGGCATGTTGTCAAATGCTAGTCTTTGGGAAAATGGTGAAATTGCAGCAATCCCGTAGCTATAAATCACAATTCAGATGTTTAAACATTGTGCAATGGACATTGATTCTAAATCCTGATACTTAAAATTTTCAGAACTGTTATCGCCATGTACCAATAACAGTTTATAAGAAAATTAAAAAGACCATAAGTATAAAAAATTGAGTGAATTACAGCAGTTTTATATATATGATCAAAGCAATGGTACCAGCATGATTACGGAGGAGACTATTGTCTTTCGGTTTTCTACTGGCACAACTGCTCCACTGCAGCCATAATTTGGGGCGGCTGAACCACTTTCCATTCCTCTAAAGTTCCTGCATATGGTGTCGGAACATCTTGTGACGACAGACACATAACTGGAGCATCCATATAGTCATTAAAGTTTTCAATAATGGTTGCAGTCAAATTAGCACCAATTCCACCCGTTCTCATTAAAGTTTTCTGTAATGGCTGCAGTCATTAAAGTTTTCAGTAATGATTCGAGACGTTGGTAATGCTCAGCCCCAAGCTGCCGCCCGACCCGATAAGACTAATCGGGAATGCTCAGTCAAATTAGCACCAATTCGAGACGTTGACTGATGTTTCCATAATTTCCCAATTTCAATTCAAGAGTTAAAACAGTAGTATGAAGCTGCACTTTTAATGAATGTAAAGCTGCAACATAGTTGATCACTACAAAATATTTAAAGACTTAAAGAGTGGTCCGTTGGGGTCCCCATGTGTGGCCGCATTGTGTTGATATAATCGTAGAGGTATTGTTCCTACATTTTTTTAACTGTGCACTATCATAAGAGTTTTGCTAAAAGCATATACTAACCTAAGTTTCTACATAACAAAACCCCCACAAACATGCCAAAGTAAAACTCACAAACATCAGTAGTTCTTTCTTTAGGTCTGTCTAAAAAATATTAAATTCTTTAAACACAAAGATTCAATGGTCATCTTTTAGAATCTTGGCGGAAAGTGGCAAGCATTTTCATCGTGTTTATAGGACTCGAACAAAATTAATGATGTGTAAAGAAATACTTATTTTTTTTGTACCTTTCGGGCCTAGCAAAGTGCGGACGCCGGACCATTTCGGGGTCAAATTGCTTATGTATTTATACCGCTTTCTAAGGTTAGGACCGATATGCACTTTCGAGTAAAGTAAGGGATAAAAAATATAAGGCAAGGTTTAAATGATATGATGCTTGTACCTTCTAATGCAGAAGTACTTTGCCCATCCCTATCACACTGCATATATATAGGTAAAGTCGATCAATTCAAAATTCTGGCTTCAAGTAAAGTTCTTTAGAATGAAAGTTAAAAGGAATGCATGCATCAACTATTTCTCACCTGTACAATCGCACGCTAATCTTATATTCACTCAGCTGCTTAATTAGTGGCATGATATTTCTTAAGCATCCCTCCTCTCCTTTTCAAATGCCAAATCCATAAAGCTTTTCTGTGCTTCAATGGTGGAATTGATCCTGGAAGATCCATGATTTATGAGTTATGAGCATGTGTGGCACATAAAATGAAAGTATCCGAATTGTCTGCGAAATCAGCTGAAAAACATAGCTAAATGGAAAAACAGATTCAATCACGATTACCAGAAAAGAATATCATAAACTGAACCTAAAAGATAAGTATGCTGACTTAAATTAATGGCACTGACTAAATGCTATAAAGAAAGTTGTTAGGTTCTTTTTAGGATCTGTCCTAGCAAGGGCAAGTATCACGGGACGGGCTTGTATTTGTATGGGTAACAAGGGCATTGTGACATTGAAAGGTTCTTGTGCACAAGGTCAAAGAAGAAATTCTCTGAGACCTATGTTGACCAAAACCTGTTTTGACCCATTACATGATCTGCCCAACCCGCCCATCTTGCACCACAAAGCAATTGTCAAAACGCAATATGAGGGTTCCCAGTTCTAAATTGAGCCGAACTGGTTAAGATCTGCTTGCAAATTAGGACCATTACTTTTTATCTTTTGGTTTCCTATAGGTTCGTCCATTTCTAACTGACGCAAACCCCTTTCTGCAGTTCTTCCATAGTATTACCAGCAACAACCGTCCTTACGGTCAAACTAAACCAAGCTATGAATTCAACCAAAGGATCGTAAACTGCTAATAAGATCAGAAGAGGCCCACTTGACATTATCAATTCTTGCAGGTTGTTGAGTGGCATGTTCATGATTGTAAAAATCAGTGGAAGAAAGAGTTGATTGTAAAAAATAAGAGACAACATATAGAATAATACACATATCTGGCAAAATAAGCACCTATGCAGGCCAGGCAAGCTGGGTTCAAAAGAATTAAAGTGGTAGAGCTTATTTTTAAGTTCGGGTCAAAACAAACAAGTCAGGTTGTGTAGTGTGATAGGAAATAGAGGAGAAGCACAGTGTAATATTATTTTTAAGTTTGTTCTTTTCCAACAAAATAATAGTACAAAATATATATATATTTTTTTTTTACTTTTTCAATTTCCAAGAAAAAAAGTACTTTGGTTGATCAAAATTGGTTGATCAGCCGTCGGTTGATCAGTAGGTGTGGACATGTATAGGTCAAACTTTGAGAGAAGATATTAATAAAATATAAAAAAGTGGGTTGATAAGATGGACATGTGTCACACAATAAACCTAGTTGATCAGATTATCAAAAGTACATGTCTTATTTTGGAAGAAAAAAAAAGTTATCCTACTTGGGACAACACCATGTACTATTTGTCCCTTTTTGTACTTAGCCCTATATTTTATCCAATTTGTGGTTGTATCTGTACTGTAATTTGTGGGATGCTTTTATCCAATAATATTCTCAATATATTGTTATGTTAATTTTTCTAATGGCATGGAGCTAGGTAGAGGAAGGAAAGAAACTTTGATGATTGTCGGTTATGGGCATGGTGCGGCTGTGTTGTCACCTGAGCCAGGAGAGGGGAATATCACAGCTTGTGTAATGTATCCTGTATAGCTTTAAACATCACCTAAAGAAGCTGTTATTTAGATAAATTTGAGTTTTATTCCACTTGATGTTGTTTCCTACGAGTCTTTATTAGCAATATATACTTGCCACTTTCAACGTAACATCTTCTACTATATTCTTAACGATCTCAAGTGATTGCTCTTAGATTTATTGTATATATTAACATTGTTCATGGTAGCCAACTTGAGAATCAATGCTATTTTTTTAAATTAAAATTATGCTTATTAGATGATCAAATTTAAATATGCAATATACAAGTTGTTAATGTTACAACTACATCACGTGTATGTAAGTCTAAAAAGTTGATTGTATCCCTTTTAGAAAAAAAGTTGAGATTCATCACGTCTTACATTTTGTTCATGATATGATCCGTATGACCTGTTCAAGGCCATGACGTGAATACAGTTATTAATTTATGCATGCATGTTGGGAAATAATGACTTAACTTCCATGTTTCTATTTTTAAGCATAGTGGGTAGTTTTCTTTCAAGTTCTTATTTATATGTAATTGTTTCACTGTTTTTTGGATATGAATGAAATGAAAAGTCTTTAGATTCTCTCTAGTGTTCTTGGAGTCTTGCCCGCTCAAGGGCCTTATCCTTCCGCTTCTTATATCTACTTCTTGGGAGATTGACCATCTATAATCGGTCTTTATCAATGGTGCTTTCATTGGCTTACTCACCACCTCCAACACCATATCCACCGTCTTCTGGCGAATCTACGGACACCACACCCGCTTCACCTCATCTTCTCCACTTTTCTGGTGAATATCCATTCCAATGGATCTCGCAAGCCGAACGGTTCTTTGCATTTCACGGAATCTATGATGACGACCGATTTCCGTATGTCATTGAAGTATTGGCTGATGAACCTTTTTCATGGTTCAATTCATGGTTTCGAGGACCCGGACGCCTCACCTGGAAGTCTTTCACCACCGCTGTGCTTCATCGTTTCCATCCCACCACCACATCCAATAATGGAATCGCCACACCAGCACCAAAACAACCCTCACAACCTTGTCCATTGACACCACAAACCAAACCCAAACCAGCCCCCCAACCGACGCGCCCATCTATCATTTATGGCAACCAGATCATCACCCGCAACACCCATTTATCGATGACCAACATGGGCCCAAAGGCTGTCGGAAGACGTGACTGGCGACCACCACCGTACCGCCTTGTGGAGAATAATCCAAACGCCACCGGAAGACGTGAGTGGCGACCTCCATGGGTCTGTTTGCATTCCGTCCTTGAGGACAAGGACGTTTTTCAGGACGGAGGTATTGATATGATCCGTATGACCTGTTCAAGGCCATGACGTGAATACAGTTATTAATTTATGCATGCATGTTGGGAAATAATGACTTAACTTCCATGTTTCTATTTTTAAGCATAGTGGGTAGTTTTCTTTCAAGTTCTTATTTATATGTAATTGTTTCACTGTTTTTTGGATATGAATGAAATGAAAAGTCTTTAGATTCTCTCTAGTGTTCTTGGAGTCTTGCCCGCTCAAGGGCCTTATCCTTCCGCTTCTTATATCTACTTCTTGGGAGATTGACCATCTATAATCGGTCTTTATCAGTTCATGTATTGTAGCTGCATATAGGGGCCGTAAGCCGCTTATGGTAATGACTTCAAAGAATTTACTATGTATAAAGAGTGGAAGCTGAGTTTATCTTTGCTGACATTTAAGGTCACCCAGGGTTCGCTGGACAAGGACTAAATTAAAAAGACGCACTGATGTCCCAGGATTAATAAATCAGATGTTATTGTGATGTTGATTGTATTGTAACATCCTACATTGAGAGCGATTTAAATACTAGAAAAAAAGGTGGTCATCGAATTTATGGCTATGTACTATCAATTTCAATGATGTAAACAAATAAAATTGTGCTTTTAGAATATTTGGGAAAAAAATCTATTTTGAGTAGTTTTTAAGATGACTATTCGATATAGCATGGTTCTTCTTGATTTATACATATAAAAGGTAAACTATATAATCATAGAATGTCCTGTATTGTTTCTTTCGACTATTATATACATTTTAATTTTTATGGATGCGATACTTCGGACGAATCGTGCAACTATACAATAACACTTTACAAGATTTAATTTTATAAATTGTTTTTTATGTTCTTTTGTGTACAAGTTTTTCTTAAAAAAACTTTTTTCCAAACTTTTTATTATTATTTACAAGATATAAAAAATGAAAAATTATTATCTTATTTATTACGTAACATACAAGACTTTTCATGTTTTGTCGTGTATAAATTTTCATAAAATTAATATGAACTTTATACGGTTATTTCAAAAACCACAAATATACTTAATAATATAATAAATATAAATAATAACCAACTGTGTTAGCACAGTTGGCATCAAGATATCTTTGGAGAGGCCTTTGTTTCGATCCTTACCAAATATTTTCAGGGGCGGAATAAAATAAAAGCAGAAGTAGGATTTATCCTTATGACGAAAGATTCGAGGCTTGCATACTGCCCAATTAGATGTCGCTGCGAGCTCGAATCACTAACAACTAACTAGCCGTTAAAAAAAATACAAATAATTAGTCCGTCATTTCTACCATACTTCAAAAATCTTTGTAGAGTATACAAGTTTTCAACCCAAATATTTGTCCGTCTTTTGATTCCTTCATTCGCGGTCAAATTTCTTTTTAAAAAACTACATCGCAAATTTATAGGATAACGCCAAAATATGACTACAAACTTTTTGAAGATTAGGCAAACAACTAATAGAAATACGTATTTAGTATAAAAATTATTACTACTCAATGCCTTCGTGAAACTCAATGGAGAGTTGGAAAATATCTTTTTATAACGTATGTTATTGTGTTTAATTCTTGATTTTCTAATACCAAAACCAATAAAATAACAACTAATGAATGTATATACTGATATACGTCATATACTTTTCTTAGGAACACTTTGTAACTATACAATTTTTACAATATTTTTAGCTCATTAACTGCTACTTAATACGTATATATCTTGGATACTCACAGGTCTCTCTTATCAATTGTTACCTAGATTTTTCCTTCGATATTGGCTCGCTCAATATGAATGAACGTCAAACGAATGTGTTGGTAAATTTAGGCTTAAAGAAACTTTGTAGAATATACGTTTTTTTAACACCAATATTTAGATAAACAAAAAATGTAAACGACAATCATAAGTCAAACCGTCCATCGGACGGGTTTTGCAACTAGTATATATATATATATATATATATATATATATATATATATATATATATATATATATATATATATATATATATATATATCCCTACTACTTATAAAGGGTATAGGACTCTTTTTTTCAGTACATTTATTCAGGGAAATATAGGAAACGTAAATGGAAAGTATAGGAATCTTTTTACTATGTTTACATCTTTAACTTCTGACTTCTGAAACTTTTGAATACATAAACGCACCCCTCTCTTAACCTAATACACACATCCTTATTAACCAAACCGCCGCCACCATCCTTTCTACAGCCAAATCCACCTCTCTCTAAACGAAACACTTACAGCCGTCGCTACCGTCTCTGCCGTTTGCCGAGGTCAATATAGTCTAATGGTTTTGTAGTTGATTTCTGGTGGGCTAGGTGGACACGGTGGTTTTGGTGGTTATGGTGGTTTTGGTGGTTCTGGTGGTTTTAGTTGGTTTTGATAGTTTTGTGTGATTTTGGTGTGTGCGCCTCATAGATCAGAAAACAAACCTCTCTCTATAAACCTAACCAATCTAATTTTGATCCAAAACACTCATCCATATCTCACCCCACGCATCATAGAATACAAACCCTACTCTCTCTATAGTTTGGTTTTCCTGCAAAGATCTGGGTTTCTGGCAACGGCCTATACCGTCTGATTGCAAAATCAAGCTTCAAACTTTATGTAACTATTCTAACCCTAATTCTTAAAATTTGTTTTTTCATATCTTTTGTTTTTATTTTTAATGAATTTGGGTCTCATCATTAATGGGGTTTGATTATTTTGATTTAGATTGATAATTTTGTAAATATGAATGCAATTGGACCATTTTAAATAAAAAATATGTTTAATCTATTTTTATAGTGTTTCTTTAACCTTATATTTTGGTTGTTGTTGTGCCACCAGGAACTGCTTTTATTCATTTCAGATCACGGTTGTAGGCCACGCTGAGGTTTTAATTATACTTTTAAAAGGTATGTCTCAATAAAAAATCTACAAAGTGTTTTGTTCTTCTTATTGGTCATTCGTGATGTTTTTGTTTAGTTTAGATTCAAATAAGAAAATATGACTATTTTGGGGAAAATGATTCAGGAAAATATGACTAGATTGGGAAAATGATTCAGGGATGTTTGGGTTGGGATGTTTGGGTTGGCTTATTTTACCGGCTTACGGGGTTATTTGTAATTTGTAAAAGTTTT
Organism: Glebionis coronaria; assembly: GCA_025667525.1. NCBI lineage: Eukaryota > Viridiplantae > Streptophyta > Magnoliopsida > Asterales > Asteraceae > Glebionis > Glebionis coronaria. The sequence continues at coordinate 277,564,866 of CM046882.1, read as the reverse complement.
TTTTGTTACTATAGTATGTTATTACTGAGTTTTTGTACTCGAATAAGCTGCATTCGTTACCGAAAATGTGATCATACGAGCTTAGTTGAGTAAATGAACAAAAGATTGCCACTAAAATAGCATAAATTTTGTATGTAATATATATATATATGAGCTTTGAAGGTATTAAACTGTTAATAACAATGCCTCCTGCGCGTTTCAATTAATGTCTTGGAATCTTGATTTTCCTAAATATGTCATTTTCGGTTAACTTTTAAACTACTTGCCTAGATAGCAAAATATCCATAACACACATGTGAATTTGTAAGCTCATGTCGAATAAGCTCACAAGCTGAAAATAATGGGTCTTTTACACACCTTTTTTGAAGTGGCTACGATTTTACGTAGTAAATTTGTTTTTTGTTTTTGTTTATATAGCCGACATATGGCTTTATTGCTTTCTTGCTTATATTTCATAAGGTCGGTTTTGGTTCTTATTTTGAAACTTTTCGGCTTATATAATGCATAATGAGCCTACATAAGCCGAAAGCTTTAAAATACGCCACATAAACAGTGAGCTTATGAAACATAAGCCCAAAAACAGATAAGCCAATCCCCTACAATAGTAGCAAAACAAACAACCATAATCTGTAATTTATGTGTTGGCAATGCGCGGTTGAACTACGTCTTTAAAAAGTAATTATTATAACGCTTGAGTTTACATAATGCCATGCTAACACTATTATTCTAAATATTTCCCCTGTTTCTACTCTTTTGCTCGCTTGTATATGTGAAATCTTACGTTTATCCCATTTCATAACAGATGTATGAAAGAGAGATAAAGCATTCACCCATGCATCGTAAAAAAGAATCTGTCAGCTACTATAAGCAAACACTTCCTTTGTCTAAGCATAGAGATTCTTTGTGGGAGGAAGCTTTCAGATGGAAGTAAATAATGATTCTGCTGGAGAAACATCAATTCACGATCTTAAAGCACTTTGACACTAGAATAAGGAACGATAACGGGCCTCCTAGGGTGATCTGACTGTTAAGCGAGGTGAATTTACTGAATTGGAGGACAAAGAATGTCTAGGAAAATATCTAAGGTCCTAATCTTTGTCTCTTTTTTATCTTTACCATTTTGTAAAGGCAGCAAAAAAGAGGGTTGGGTAATGGGTCTAAACTGGTATTTTTTACGTACATGTCAAACATGCTGACCTGATTGATTTGTTATCAATTAAATAAAACCTTAACTGACCTGTTCCCATTCTAAGGATTTTAAATTCCCACCTTTGGTTCGGCCTATATCTTTAGAATAGAAGTTATGATCTACAACAAATAATGTATGGGTCTAATGTGTAGGCTGGAAAGTTTGATGAAGAAAGAAGAGGAATTGCTAAATACTCCATTGCATCTGTAAAGGTTCATCCAGGTAATGAAATGAGGGTGAGTATTATACTTTGCACAAATAAAAAATTGTTAGCACCGTGTCGTCTATGTTTTAATTCCAAACTGATTTGTTAGCACAACAAGTATATCCAAATAAAGAAGATGTGCATAAAATAAAGAAGTATGTGTTTGGCATTGCGTTCTGAAATTTGTAAAGAAATTTTTTAATAATTGAACCCGTTGTCTTAGTTTAACACATTCTTTCATAATTTTTTGGATATTGTTCTTATTACGTTCTCATATACTATCTGATACTTCAATTCACTAAACCGTTGAACTCAGGGTCTCAGTATGTAAAGTTGCAGCCCTGATAATCATGTTATAGAGGTGCGGTTGATGGTGGGCTCATTGCATCCTCCTATATTCATAGGTACCTCACTTATACACCCTATATTTTCAATCCACCACTCATCTTTTTTATATCCATGTGTTGGTCATATTTTTGTTATCTCATAAAGGTAGCATCAAATACTTTAAAAACGGCAGGTCGGCAGGTCATACTCTGATCTTATGCTTATTTTATCACCCTTTTTTATCATGAAGGTATCAATTTGCTGAAATAAAACCATTTAGCTTCTAAAAAATTATTGCCAATGGTTTAAAAGCTATCTTACAATCGAAGCCACTTTTTCTAGCCTCCTAATAACTTATTCATACACTATAATGTATAGATTTAAAACCATATTTTAGACTTAGCTATATTTCCAATTTGCATTTTGCAATAAGATGTTGTTATACAGATTCGTCCAGCTAAATGTATGGGCCAATGAAACTATGATTTTATAAATAGACACAGGTAAAAGTTAAATGAATATGCCATGTTTTTTTTCTTAAAACGATCACATTAATAACAAAATTATTGGATATATTTTGACCCATCTGCACTTTAGTACTGGTCACATTAATAACAAAATTATTAAATGACATATGTGCGAAGTTTGACATTGTTTCAATCGTATATGATACACAATTTGACATTGTTTTTTATGTAAGGATCTTGTAATTTGTTTCTTAAAGAAATTGAATGTGTCTGTCGATATACAAATTGGAAATAAGGTAATATTGGTACAGACTACAGATTAAGAAGTTATCTCTGATGTATAAATTTGTCTAAATACTGAGTAATAATTAGTATACAAAATATATTGTGGGTACTATGCTTTTGCTTATTTATTCTTATCATAATATTTAGTTATATTGTGGGTACTATGTTTTTGCTTATTTGACTAGATTACACAATTTTTACTTGTTTAGAAACTTTCACATTTACATAATGTTTTACATGATTTTAGTGATGGTAAACAGCATCGTGTACAACTGAAGTGAAAAACTTTGATTATAAAACTTACAATTTATGTACGTCTCTTTGTAGAAAATTTTTTGGCCCACCCGACTATGAAATCCTGGCTCCGTCCTTATGTTACCATAAACAATGAAAAAAGAGAACATCCACATCACTAAAGTCTGCCGCGATGAAGTGCGACTTTCTAAAACTTGCTGCATACAAATAGGGCATTTTGGGATTGTACTTTTTTCTTAATAAAAGTTATCGAGATGTTTTATAATGTAGACAATTGGTTTTTATATCACTCTTTTAGACCGGTTCATAGTTGGTGCATGTAAGCAGTTTATTTTGTCGCGTCACCTACTTAATTTCTATGGAATTATGCTTTATATCTCAATAGTTGGTGGACTTTAGAACTTTATTCTCTTAGATGATCAAGGCTCATTGTTCCGAAAAGTTTTAAAAAAGGTGAGTTAGTTTCGGTACCATCGTCAACTCTTTTCCCAATGATATATCATTCATTTCCGAGTAATAAATTTCCATGATATATCTCAATTAATCTTTAATTATAAGAGTGTTACTAGATCATAAAGTTATATATGATCAGAGATAATTAAGACCATGTAGAGGCTCACTGGCACATCATTGGAGGTTTATGAGACTGTAACAGATGTAAACATATGGTCAAAGTTGATAGCGGATTAGACTTATATGATGTGAAAAATCTTCATTAGTAATGTTTTACTACATAGTATCCATCTATTTTTTTTTGCTTTCTTTCCTTTTAAGTTGTGGCATGTGTGTTATATGATGTTGTAAACGTAAAAAAGTACGATTCATGTATATGTTTTCGCCAGACAAAAAATCGTCTTCATAAAAATACCAAAGCTCTGTCGAAAGGAGCCCGCAACAAGGCGCGGGGAACCAACTTGTTCAAACTAACCTAAATATCCAGTTTTGGTTTGTTATGCAATGACGACAAATAAAGTAAAAGACAAACTATGTCAAAAGACTTGTTGTTTTTTTAGACGTTTTCTCATTGACAGATTACTTTTTTTTTGCCAAATTACTTACGTTGTGTTTTTAATTCATATCATTCAAATCATTCAAATTGTTGAATACATATAACATTTAAAAACAATTTATGTTTTTAAAAAATTCTAAACGTGGGTGTTTATATGCCATACTCGGTTTTATCGCATGGTCGGCTTTATCTTTCGTTTTTTAAGGATATCACAATCGCGTACAACTACAAAGGTATTAGCAAAACCAGCCAAAGAGAAGAATAAACCCCAAATTACGTGTACCAAGTTTTACACAACGAGTAATATGCGTTGCTAAATTTTATATCATAATTGATATAATGTTTTATTTTAAGTTTCAATTAATGTTTTATTGTTGTTTGGATATGTAAAGAACTTATCGTACGTTAAGTCGGCAGTTTGCAATTTGATATTTTCACGAACTATTTTGAATATTAAACGAAAATTACCATAATATAGCGTATCGTTGATTATCTGTCGTTAGGAATTTCCGGCGCTGTGCGCGGGTAATCGCCTAGTATATATATATAGAGTTAGGTTAATGTGGTTTACCTCTTTAAAATTGTTAAAATAAGAAGTAGTATTCACCATTAGATTTAACTAGTTAGTATTAAATATAATAAATAATAGATGAATTGCATTAATGTAACAAATATCTAGTCAACGGACAAGTAATAAATAAACCTAAAATTAATTTTCACTTAATCAATACTATTAATTCTTAAAAACAATATTTAATTTTCATTTAACGATACTTTTAGATAATAATGTTTTTCTTGATACATCTTCATATTTATTTATTTTTATATATTTTTAACCTTTATATTAGTTAGACTTGATACATAACAAAGTTTTGATACATCATGTCTAAATAATAATCTTTACAAGTAAACAACTACATATTCAATATTTTATAAAATAATAAGATGATACATCAACAAGAAATGGAGGTACATATCTATCAACTCATATATAAAATAGATACAATTCAGGTCACATCCAAAATTACAAATATGATGATACATATTTAATATCTAACTCGTACACAACCTAAACAAATAAAAAACCGTCATGTACCAATTGATGTCCGTAACTATAACTTAATATAATATGCACAAAATTACTTGTCTTGAATTGTATAAATTAATATGTGATACAACATAAGAAAAGAAAACTAAAACTCTAAAATTGTTGCTAGTACATATTAGTAAAATATAGTTACTTTTGAAAAAAACATGGTAGTGTTTTTTTTACAATTAATATCAAGTGTTTCAAATAAATACAATTAATAAGTGTAATAAATGTGGTTAAATTTAATCAATGAGGCTATTTTTTTTATAAATTTCATAACAAAGATAAAATATAGTTAATTAACAATTTAATGTTCTTTTAATTAGATTGATGTCATCTTGATTAAACTAGTAGATCTAAAGGTCCAAAACACTTTTTATTTTAATAATTATAAGATACTACACTACTTTAACTAAAATCTATATATATATATATATATATATATATATATATATATATATATATATATATATATATATATATATATATATAGGGGCGCGCTATTTGCAGAACCTCTTTTTTGGTACAGAACGTACAGAACTATTTTTTTACTCATAATAATGCATGGTGTACACTACATTAATGCACAATGGCATTTTTGAAAATATTTACTACTTATTAGTTATATTAAATATTTTTTAATAACAAAAGGGTATAATAGGAATAACATATTTTAACATTATTTAAGTATTTTAAATAAAAAACGTTTTTACATCCCTTTAATTTTTTTATGTTGCATTTTTTTTCTATGGTACAAGTTTAAAAAAAAGTACATGTATGTTTTACAAGTTTTTAAAAAAAGTACATATATGTTTTTTTTTAAAATGTTACAATTTCACATACATTTTTATGTACAACTCTTTAGTTAGTACTTGTTTTAATTTCGGTAATTTAACAAAAGCAAAAACATAAAAACAATACACCATATTTGATATCAACAGAGTTACAATTCAAACAAATGTATTTTGTAAAATATAGATGTACAATAGATTCAAAAAACAAGCATGCACGCTTCGAGAACATATATACACGTCTTCGATAACATATACGCAAGGCTCCGAAACATATATTCACGGCTTCGAGAACATGTATGTTCGGATTCAAGAACATACATGCACGCCATCTAAAAACATAGCTGTCCATTAATCATTTTTATCACATACCCTCGTTTCTATGAGCCATCTCCTGAAACATATAAAAAAACTTTTGATATTTAATAAAACAAAACATATACAATATATTTTTAGTTCGGTTGATGACATGTCCATTCAGATCTTATCTAGTGGTATTGAAGTAACAAGTTTGATCAGGAAAAAGTTACTTCAAATAGCTATATAGCTATGGATCCAATATAATATAAAAAATATACTGTAAAAGAATAGATAAGATAGAATTAAGTACATTGTTGCAATTGTTGCAACTAGGGGTGTCGAAAAAGTCGACCCGACCTGAACCCGAACCCGAATAAGTATATTCGAGTCGGGTCATTCGGGTCTAAAATAGTATTCGGGTCAATTCGGGTTGACCCGTTTTGACCCGAGTTCTAATTAAGCTCGGGTTCGGGTTTATATTTTTTAGCCTTGACCCGATTTGACCCGACCCGAATTAACCCGAACCCGACCAACCCGACTTGACCCGACTCAAATAACACATTTTACATTGAATTTATTACTTAAATTAGCAAAATTTCATACTTTTTCCTTATAGTCGGGTTGACCCGAACCCGAGTTGACCCGACCCGAATTGACCCGAACCCAAGTGACCCGAGTTCTAATTAAGCTCGGGTTCGGGTATAATTTTTTTAAGTCTTGACCCGACTTAACCCGACCCAAATTGACCCGAACCCGGTTGACCCGACCTGATTCACACCCCTAGTTGCAACCATACTAGCAGTCAAACCAATAAAGAAAACAATTTCCATCATCATATCACTTCATATAAACATGAAAACATAAATGAAAAAAAAAGAATGAACAATAATATGTAGTAAAACCTTCGTTAAACAATGATGCCAAAAACGTAATTTGTAATACATAAGATTCCATACAAATAATTTAAAAATAATTTTGTTGACTAGTCATCAATGCAAAATTTATACACATATGAATTGATATCTACTTGTTAAAAAAAGTTGCAATTAAATAGAGTTGCGATATTATAACAAAATTTATGTATTCAATATTCACCATGCAAACTTTCTAGAGTACTAGCCGGGTACCCGCGCAATGCGGCGGCGGGTACCCGATGACTAAATTTTTGACGGCGGGTGTTGGTCTCGGTAGTCGTGTGGTCGGGTGGTGGTGTGGGTTTAAGCGATATATTTAGTTCGACAGTTGTGATGTCGGGTGATGGTCGCGTAACAATGAGGTTTTAAAAGCTCGGTGACATAATTACGAGAAGGAAGAAAATGATATATCATGGGTATATATATGATTCTTGATGAATGTTACAACTTTGTATTTAATTTTCATTGAATTGGTTGTTACAACTCTGATGAATATTACAACCGTTACTCTTTTTTCCGTTTATTACATCTTTATTACATCTCTATTGAGTTGTTACAGTTTTTTTTTCGTTTGTTATAATTTATTGAGATGTGACTATATAACTTTGCATTGTATTATTTCCTAATTAAGAAATATTTTATGCTGAATTTTTTAAGACTACTAAATATAGAAAGGAGTTAAATTCTTTATAAAGTAGTAAGATTAATTTTTCATACTGGCACACTTTTAAATCCCAGTTTCCCATGTCTAACCTTCTTATTAATTTTATATTAAATAGTTATTGTTTTATTTTTTAATAGTCAGACAATCAAAGTATTCCTATATCTTTTATACACCTCCGACCAAAAACTTCATTGAAACAACTATGATTGTTACACATTAAATAATCAAGTAAATACTACTATTAAGAAAACATATGATTAGTGTATGCATATATGTTTACCTCGAAGAATCAATAACTAATTGAAACTTAAACAACGAATGTTTGCTCCATTCTTAAACAAATTCCAAAATCATTAACCTCCTTTATATGTTTTCATCATTATATAACGAATACCGCTATCACCAAATGGGGCACTCGTAGTCACCGCTAGAGACAACAGATCGTGGTGGCCGCCGGAGGTGATGGGCGTAGTGACCGTCGGAGATCTCAGATCGCTTGTATACAAGGTGATGACGTATCAGTTCTTTTTTCAGATCGAAAGTAAATTGAGATGAATATTTTCAGATCTAAAATGAGTTGTTGGGGTTTTCTGATGGAGATTTTTGTTAGCAAATTTGTGATGGAGAGGAATATTGAAACAACCGTGGTTTTAGATCTAGAGAAATGATGTTATGAGTAATTTTAAAATCAACTGTACCTGATTTTTATTGGGATGCTATTTTTATGTGAAGTTAAAATCTCTTATTTGTCCTTTCTTTATTTTTATTATTTTATTGAGGAGTAAATATTTTTAAAACTGCCTTCTTGCATTAATAGAATGTACATTATGCATCACTAGGAGTAAAAATTGGTTTTGTAGGTTTTGTACCAAAAATCAGGTTCTGCAAATAGCACTTCACTATATATATATATATATATATATATATATATATATATATATATATATATATATATATATATATATATATATATATATATAGAGAGAGAGAATTTGGATCAAACGAGAACTTTTAAAAGTTAAAAAAATAAAAACTATTGATAAACCAATAAGATGAATACAAGTGGCAATTAAATTGTAAACTTTATATTAAATAAATAATAAAGTTAAAGGGTATTATAGTCCATCTATTTTATATTAACTCTACAATAACTACACAATGTCGTACACCACTAAAATAAATCAATTTCTCTTTCTTTCTCAGATCTATCACCGTGATCTTTTCTCCCAAAACAAAATCTGTTTGATCCTAAATCCCTATTCTCGTCTTTATTTTATCTGGTGAAATGCAAATTAATCACAAATATACCAAGACTCGGTTGCCAACTAAAATAATCAAAAAATACCGATTGATTATAAAAATCCAATACCACCGTCCTCCACATAATCACTGTATCTATTTCTTTTCTTCTTTGTTGACGTGGGCTCCTAGTACACAAATGAGAGTATATGTTATGTAGATACATTATTAATAAAAAATAGATGTTTATCTATTTCTTTTAAAAAGATGATGTACGACGATGCATCGGGTATGTTTGAGGCGGTGTACGAAGATGCATAATTTATTTTCGAGATGGTGTACGACGATGTACCGGTGTAGCGGAGTGTGATGATGGTGGGCCGGTGCGCTGATGTACCGGTGTATCGGAGTGTGATGGTGGTGAGTCGGTGCGCTGATGTACCAGTCTCATGGTGATGGACTGATATACCGGTGTACCGAAATCTCATTGTGGTGAGCTAATACACAGAACGAGTCACCGAGTATGAGGTCAAACCGTCAGATCTAGTCGCCGGTACATGTCGGTGTATCGACTATCAGGTTTCGGGTAAAATACCACATAAACCATATGTATCACTGTGTTATAGATCTGCACACCTAAGGAGGCATTAATTTTCTGGCAAAAGATCATTTTTCGTCAATACGTTACAAAATATTATGGGTAAAAGCCCACACGTATGTTGTATTCCAAGATGGTAATGATTTGAATTGATGATGTAAAATGATGTTAGTATAATATTTTAATTGTCATAGTTAGTAAAACTTTATTAAGTTTTATTAATTAATAAATAGTAATCTAAATTGGTAAAAGTTAAGATTTTGGTGAACTTTTATTTATTTTTTCAATATGTGCCAGTGGGATTTTGGAAGTATGATGTGTCACGGTGCGTCGGGTTCGAGATGATATATCGGAGATTGATAGTAGTGGGCTGATGTACCAGTGAACCGAGCCTAATGGTGATGGGAAGGATGATGCACAAAAGGAAAATTTATTTGATGAATCAGAGAATGTGGTTTGGTTTTTATGTGTCAAACTGTCAATAAAAACACTAGTCAGGGTTGGTTGTATATAACTCTTTTTTATTTGTTTCTTTTTTTAGAACTAGTAGTTTATAACATGGGACTTTTTTTAAAAGTTTTATTGTAGTATTTGTATTAGCTTTTCTTTTTTATGAGTTTGATCGAGTATTGCTACATAGTTTTTTTTTTGTACAAGTTGAGTTGTATTGAAAGGTGTATATGACACAGTTGGATTGAAAATAGGTATGTGAGATTGTTGATTTTATCACTATATGTACATGCATATCTATATTGCACCACCTTCAGCTTTTGTACCACTTTGAGCTAATAAAATTCGGATAAAAATTTCAACTTTTGATGAGTTGAAAATTAAGTACCATTAATGCACCACTTTCAATTATTCTCTTTAACATTACGTTGCTAGTTTTTAGAAGATTCAGTTTCATTTAATGAAATAAAATATGCTCATTAATAAAAAATAAAAACATTCATTTAAATGATAATGTAATTATTAGTTATGACAAAAATGCCTTTAAATTAATATTTATTACAAAAAATGAAATACATTTATTATTAATCTCATCTAACACTAATAAATAGATCCAATGGTTTACATTAGCTCTCATTTTATCAACTTTAAAAAAACTCTTACATTAACCTCCCTATATATATATATATATATATATATATATATATATATATATATATATATATATATATATATATATATATATATATATATATATATATATATATATATATATATATATATATATATATATATATATATATATATATATATATATATATATATATATATATATATATATATATATATATATATATATATATATATATATATATATATATATATATATATATATAGAGTGAGGTTATTCTAAAACAAAACTTATAATAAAACAAATGAGGTGGAACCACAGGCTGCCATGTGTCCCCCCTCTTTTCCAAAAAAAATGGTGTCTTTTTTGTAAACTCTCAAACTTTAGGGTATCTTTTATAAAATCTGAATGTATTTTATAAAAAATTCTTCCCCGTCATTTACTTCAACACTCTGTATTTCACTTTCTCTCACTAAAACCATTTTATCTAACTAAAAATTCACACACATCTTAATTCACAAAAATCATCGAGTCATAACTAATCTTTAGGGTTTGAATAACAAAATCACGATCGATTCATCATAAAGAAATCATGATTGATGACCGAATCAAGACTCATCTTTAATCGAAAGTCACAGCGATTCCAATCAAAATCAAAACTTTAAAAGTAAGTAATTGTTGTTTTTTTTGTGTTTCAATCGATTTAAATATATTGTATTCAATGTTTTGTTCTAGTTTGGAAAATGGTTGAGAAAAGGTTTGATACAAACTATGTTTAAAAAAGTTGCATACAAAATGTTTGATAAAATGTCTCAACTAGAATTTTGTTACTGTAATGCACTAAATTTATATTCTGACGCAGTTGTTTTGAACTAAATGTGTTACTGTAATGTCTCAACTAGAATTTGTTAATGCAATGTGACAAGTAAAATTAATTAATGTATTGCACTAAAATGTCTGTAATGTGATAAAAATGAACTGAGATGTAGTAGGTTTTCTACTACATTGTAGTCTTTCATTTTACTACATTATGATGTTATTCTACTACATTATAGATATAATCTATGTAATGAAGTAGGTTTTGTACAATAATGAAGTAGGTTTTCTATTACATTATTGTACTAAACCTAATGCATTATTGTACAAAAGCTACTACAATGAGTACAAAACCTACTGCATTGATTAATGTACTAGAATAGGAACTGATATGTAGATGGATTGTGTGTGATGTACTAAAATGTGAACTGCATGTAGTAGGATTGTATGTGATGTACTAGAAAATGGACTGGATGTAGTAGGCTTTATATTTATAGTTTCCAATGCATTAAAGTAGTGATGAAGTAGGTGGTTTACATTTTTATAACTTTAATGGAGTAGGATTAATACTATGATTGAGTAGAATTAATATTATGATGGATTAAAACTAATATTATGCATGTGATTTGGTAAAATTACAACTGTAATGGAGTAGGATATTTTTAATACGAATATGCTTTAGTAGGATAAAGTTGTGTTTGAGGTTTTGTCGAAATTAAGTATTTGTATGTAATATAGAAAAGATTTGGTAAACTTATAACTGTGATGGAGTAGGATTAACACTATGATTGAGTAGGATTAACACTATGATTGAGTAGGTTTTGTCGGAATTAAGTAGCATTACAACTTTATATCTACCATCTTACATTTTTACTACATTGCATGCTAGTTTATATTTTAATGCATCACATAATCTTAATGTAGTAGAAATAAAGTTTTAGTGCAGTAAATCATGCATGTGAACAATAGAAGTAACCTACTGCATTACAATGTATTAAAATTAAACAATAATGCAATAGAAAGAACAATGCAAGTAACCTACTGCATAACAGTGCATTAAAATTTAAATTGTAATGCTGTAGAAGAACAATGCAAGTAACATACTACATTACAGTGCATTAAAATTAAACTTTAATGTAGCAGAAAGAACAATGCAAGTGACCTACTACATTACAGTGCATTAAAATTTGAACTGTAATGCAGTAGAAATAACTATAATTCATCTTAGTCTTCTACTACATTACAGTTTAATTTTAATGCATTGTAATGAAGTAGGTTACCTACATTCTTCATATGCATGATTTAATGCATTAAAACTTTATTTCTACTACATTAAGGTTTAAATTCTAATGCATTTAATGCAGTAGGTTACTCGTATTGTTCATATGCATGATTTACTACATGACAGCTTTATTTCTACTACATTACAGTTTAATTTTAATGCATTGTAATGAAGTAGGTTACATACATTTTTCATATGCATGATTTAATGCATTAAAACTTTATTTCTACTACATTAAGGTTTAAGTTCTAATGCATTTAATGAAATAGGTTACTCGTGTTGTTTATATGCATGATTTACTACATTGCAACTTTATTTCTACTACATTACACTTTAATTTTAATGCATTGTAATGAAGTAGGTTACGAACATTCTTCATATGCATGATTTAATGCATTAAAACTTTATTTCTACTACATTAAGGTTTAAATTCTAATGCATTTAATGCAGTAGGTTACTCGTGTTGTTCATATGCATGATTACATTGCAGCTTTATTTCTACTACATTACAGTTTAATTTTAATGCATTGTTGTGAAGTAGGTTACGTACATTCTTCATATGCATGATTTAATACATTAAAATTTTATTTCTACTACATTAAGGTTTAAATTCCAATGCATTTAATGCAGTAGGTTACTCGTGTTGTTCATATGCATGATTTACAACATCGCAACTTTATTTCTACTACATTACAGTTTAATTTTAATGCATTGTAATGAAGTAGGTTACGTACATTCTTCATATTCATGATTTAATGCATTAAAACTTTATTTCTACTACATTAAGGTTTAAATTCTAATGCATTTAATGCATTAGGTTACTCGTGTTGTTCATATGCATGATTTACTACATTGCAGCTTTATTTCTACTACATTACAGTTTAATTTAATGCATTGTAATGAAGTAGGTTACGTACATTCTTCATATGCATGATTTAATACATTAAAACTTTATTTCTACTACATTAAGGTTTAAATTCTAATGCATTTAATGCAGTAGGTTACTCGTGTTGTTCATATGCATGATTTACTACATTGCAACTTTATTTCTACTACATTACAGTTTAATTTTAATGCATTGTAATGAAGTAGGTTACATACATTTTTCATATGCATGATTTAATGCATTAAAACTTTATTTCTACTACATTAAGGTTTAAGTTCTAATGCATTTAATGAAGTAGGTTACTCGTGTTGTTCATATGCATGATTTACTACATTGCAACTTTATTTCTACTACATTACAGTTTAATTTTAATGCATTGTAATGAAGTAGGTTACATACATTCTTCATATGCAGGGGACAAAGGAAGATGCATTTAACAATCTGCAAACAGTATATAGCTTACTCTAATTGAAAGATGAAATGGTACACGGATGCATTGGGCGCGCAACAGGTTTCTTGGAAGATACTTGTGCATCATTTAAAATAATGTTTAAATTTTATTAGATGTAATACTTTGAATGTCTAATACGATGTAGTGTATATTTTAATGATGACATTGTTCGTTTGTAATCATATTTTATATTCTACTACATTATTATCGTTTATTTTACTGCATTACCATATTTCATTCTACTACATTATAGTTATATTTTAAGACATTACAATTATATTTTACCGCATTGTATTCTTATAATTTACATATAACTAAGATGCAGTATAATATAAATTGAATGAGTAAAAATAAACACTGATGTAGTAGGATATAATCCTATAATGCAGTAAAATTAAACAATAATTTATACAACTCGTAGAACTGGAATTGTGACCTCATTTATCTCCATATGCCGAACAACCCCTTCTCTTGGTTAGTCCTTCAACAGTACTTCAGTTCTTCGCTTTATCATTTCGTACCCTAGATTATTGATTTTAACCTTCATCTGAAACATATAAAAGATATAAGTCAATAGAAGATAAACTATAATTTAGTAGAAGATAAACTACAATTCGGTAGAACATAAACTATAATTCAGTAGAACATAAACTATTATTCCAGTAGAAGATAAATTATAGAAAGATCCTACAACATCATAGAAAGTTCTACCAAATCACATGCATACTTTATTACTTTTACTCAATTTCAGAAATATGTCAAACAAAATTATGGCCTAACTCATACCCGTGAACATCAACATACATCCTGCAACATCATAGATCAACTTCTACCAAATCACATGCATACTCCATCACTTTATTAATTTTTTGAAAAACAACAAACGCTAATAAATAAACTTATGCCTTTGAACATCACCAAAAGACCTTAGAGCATCACAGTACAACTTTTACCAAATCAGATGCATATTCAGTCACTTTTACTCAATTTCAAAAAAACAGTAAACATTAATAACTCCTAACTCATGAATATGAACATCAACAAATATCTTAGAGTATCACAGTTCAACTTTACCAAATTAAATGAAAAATCAATCAGATTATAATGCATTAAAATTAAACAGTAATGTAGTAAAAAGAACAATGCAAGTGACCTCTGCATTATAGTGCATTAAAATTTAACTGTAATGCAATAGAATAAAATTTGCTTATTATTATTAAAATTTTACCAAATCACATGCATAGTATTAGTTTTACTCCATCATAATATTAATTCTACTCAATCATAGTGTTAATCCTACTTCATCACAGTTATAGTTTTACCAAATCGCTTCTATATTTCATACAAATACTTAATTTCGACAAAACCTCAAAATACAACTTTATCCTACTCAAGCATATTCACATTATTCACATTAAAAATAATCCTACTCCATTACAGTTATAATTTACCAAATCACATGCATATTATTAGTTTTACTCCATCATAATATTAATTCTACTCAATCATAGTGTTAATCCTACTCCATCACAGTTATGATTTTACCAAATCACTTCTATAGCAAAGAGAACTTTATAATTCTCATTGAGACATTATATCAAACACATTTTATATATCAATCATAGACACACACTTGCATAAAACCTTATATATTTTTGATATTCTATTTCATTCTAGAGCATTATAGTGCATTTTTAACATATTTTCTACCTATGAACAATGAAAGTAACCAACTTCATTAAACTATAATTTCTACCACATCAAACCCGTAAGTAACTTATTGCATTACGGTCTCATTCCTAGTACATTAGAATGTTAAACTAGTGCATCACAATTATGAATTCTTATTGAGACATTATATCAAACACATTGTATGCATAAATCATAACCACACAGTTACCCATTAAATGCATTAAATTCATTAGAATTTAAACCTTAATGTAGTAGAAATAAATTTTTAATGCAGTAAATCATGCATATGAACAATGGAAGTAACCTATTGCATTACACTGTATTAAAATTAAGCTGTAGTGCGGTAGAAAGAACAATGCAAGTAACCTACTGCATTACAGTGCATTAAAATTTAAACCGTAATGCAGTAGAAAGAACAATACAAGTAACGTACTACAGTACATTAAAAATAAAAAACACTAATAAATCGTAACTCATTCATATGAACAATAGCAAATATCCTACCACATCACAGTGCAAGTTCTATCAAATCACATGCATACTTTATCACTTTTACAAATAACTTTTACTGCATTACTGTTACGTTCTACTACATTACTTTATATCCTACTGGGTCACATATATGTTTCTACCGCATTGCAGTTACAATCTACTACATTACTGTATATCTTACTGCATCACATTGTGAATTAAAGCATCACAGTTAGAACTAACGCATCACAGTTATAGAAAATCATATAGACATTTTATCAAACACCTGGTATGCAGGTTTCATATATACTGACAATTTCATATCCAAAAGGAAACAATATGAATCTCAACTAAACTCCTAACATATCATGTCTATATCAATAACAATAACAAAAAATCCAAATCCTACTGATAATTTCGAATTACAAATAAAAATATAATTAAAAACAAAATTGACTTACCTTCACTTTTAAATGATGAATCTACAGAGATCTTTCGTTTTAGAATGAACACAAGCAAATATGATGTATAATTAGGGTTATGATATCAAACAACTTAATCTTAAATGAATAAGGTGGATTAGGTAGTGGTTCACGACTTGGAAGGTGGGGAAGATGGTGGACAAGGTGGGGAAGGTGGCGGTTTGCGATGGAGAAGAAGGTTATTAGTCCAGAGATTAGAGAGGATCTAAAAGTATCGACCCAGAGATTGATATGTGTGTGAAAAATAAATATTCTAAAACTGCCCCTGAAGTTTCTAAAATTACAAGTGTACACCATTTTTTTTGGAAAGGGGGGGGGGGGGGGGAGGACACATGGCAGCATGTGGTTCCACCTCATTTATTTTATTATAAAAAATGTTTTATTTTACCCCAACCCTCTCTCTCTCTCTCTATATATATATATATATATATATATATATATATATATATATATATATATATATATATATATATATATATATATATATATATATATATATACTAGTGGCAAAACCCGCCCGATGGGCGGGTATGACTTGTGAGTATTATTTAAATTTATTTATTTATCTAAATATTGGCGTTAAAAAATTTATTTTTAGGAATTTAACCTGTTTGTAATAAGCCCACCTAATGGACGATGGACGAGTATTACTTGTGAATATCATTTACATTTATATCTTTAACTAAATATTGGTGTTAATAAATTATATTGTTAGGAATTTAAAATATTGTTTGTAATAAGCCTAGTGGGCATGTGTTGTAATTTTTCGTTTAAACTTTTTTTTTTTCTAAATATTGATACTAAGAAATTGTATATTTTCAACTTTTTTGTTTTGCAAATTTTTCGTTTGAACTTTTTTGTTTTGTTGAATATTATGAAATGTATATATTTTATAAAGATTTTTTCAGCGTGATTGCAACGTTAGTAAAATTGTTTGCGATTATAATATTAGTTAGTAAATATATTAGTATTCTACAAAACATTGTCTAAACCAATCTTTTGAAACCGGGTTTTTACATTGATCCGGTCGAGCCAACGGGTCCGATCAACCCGGATTTCTAAAGAAAGTAATTTTGTTTTCATATTTTTAATAATTAACAAATATATATTTAAAAACCATGAAACTTTTGTATATTGAACATATAAACTATTAACCAACTAATATAATATGTAAAAATAAAATTTCATCGCAAATAAATTTTACATATTTTTTTTAAATCCAAAAAATCAAAACTCGGCCAAGTCTCGAGAACCGGGTTGACCCGGGTCACCCCAAACTAGGCGGGTTTAACGGAGTTTCGAAAATATGAAACCCGGGTCAATATGACCCTTTTTTTAGACCCAAACCGGGTCAACCGGTTGACCCGGTCGGGTTGACTTGGGTCTGAAAACATTAGTCTGAACTAAACAACAAAGAAATACCTAGATAAAAATTTAGACCTGCGATACATTTCTCGCATATAACCTTTATACATGTTACCCATTGAGATTATGCTAATCAAATGAAGATAATCTATGTATATATCCTTGAACAATGTTATATGTAGCCCAAAATAACATGCCAAATGTTCATCTTTTATTCTAATATAGTAATATAGAGTCAGTTTATTCATAGAGTATGAATTTTGGATATCAAATCTACTTTTTCACTGATGAAGTTTTGAGGGAGCATGACCTGGTTCTTAAAGCACAAGACAATCTAATACTACTAATCATGAAATTATTGTTTTTGGAACACGAAAAAAAGAAAACCAAACAATTTGAAGTCGACCCCATTGCAAAAGAGACCTCAGTCAATCATCATTTCATCCTACTGATCATGTCATATTTTCATTCTTCTTACTCTTCTTCGCCTTGTTTCCCTTCCCTTTGTTGTTTCTCGCATCCGAAGTGTTATCGCCGCTGCTTTGATTTTCTATCACCAATTCCACCTGTGAATCGTCGTAGACTTTTTATTTAAACTTAGTTGTGCAGCTTCTCACTCACGTGACCATTTGCCCAACCTTTGATTCCTGACTCATGACATATTTTTTATGAATTCATCTATCTTTTGCCTATAAACTTGCAGCAGCTTCACAACAAGTTTAACATCCTTCGTTGAGTCTGATTGCTTGATATCCGATTGACTGAAAAAGATCCAAAAACCCAAGAAATCTTAATATGGATTGCTGTTTGGTTTGGTCTAAAAAGTGACAAACCCATTCAAAGTTCAAAGTCTATAGTAGTGCAAATCTAACCTTAGATATTATGCAAAATAAGCGCCTTCGCATTACATACAAATGATATATCTTCGTTAGGAAAAGAATTAAAATTTACAAGGGAAGTAGCTAATGCGCATTTATTATCTCAAGTTCATCCTAGCAAGAAAACAGATACTGTAAATCATAAGGAAGCAAACTTATACACAGGTGGTAATGACAGACAAATTCTTGTATGGTGTCCTACTAAGTTGAATTCCGGAGATGTGGGATATCCTACCAGTTCTGTAAAACCCGCTTAAAGATATCATTTAATTAAAACTTTTAATATTTAAATAATTCACGACGAGTAAATACGTATATTAATTACGACATGACAACAAAAGTCAAAATACCATATAATTAAATATGTATATTAAATACGTATATTAATTATATTTAAAAAAAAGTCAAAATAACAAGTTAATTATTGCAAAGATTTGGGCTTTATGATAATAACGAAGGTTAAAAAGAAAACTGAAAGCTGCCATGATTAGAAATAGAATACATGGCCAATGAGAATGACCATCACGATCCATTCTCAATTTGTACCTAAAATCACGCTCGATGGTTTTGATTTTAATACTTAGAACCTGCTTAAAGCCTTAAGAAGACAATAAGACATAACCGTCCCACTACTAAATCAAAAATTAGCGTTATGAACAGTCGTCAAATTGGGCTTGTTGGAGTTTTAACATTTTTCGAGTTTGGATCTCTAGGTCAGTTCATATTCATATGTAACGGTTGATTTTGTTCAATGGAGGTTGGAATCGGTGTGTTTAGTTATGTCGGTCATCACTAGACTTCCGTTCTTATGTATGTGCCATGTTTCGATACATTGTTCGAAGAAAAATAGGCTGCATTATTATTCACGATGGCATGGGAACGAGAGTCGACGTGTAACAATATCGATTGTGTTTTAAGGTGTGGAGGTTCTTGTCCGAGTTGCCGATTTTCCGTTCATATTGATATATCAGTCTTTCAGTTCGGGCTCATGTCACATTCTTGGTTTCACGAACGGGATTGCTAGAGTCGAGTTACGGTTCGAGATTGTATTCAAGTGAAGTTGATCATCGATCTCATGTACCACCTGCTTAAACCTTTAGTTTGATTTCGGGTAATAGGTTCGATATCGTCTACCCAAGCTTTTAGTTTGTCCTCGGCTTTGTTTCAATCAGATTACATTGAATCTTAAAGTTCGAGTTGGCACTCGTATCGTCTTGGAATTCACTTTCTTCTCCGTTAGAATGGAGGTAAGTACTAAACCGAGTAATCCTTTCTATCATAATGTGAAATATAGTTGTGTCATATTCGAAGGTCACCATATACGTTTCAAATATTAAGCGAACTGATTTTGGACGCAACTTGAGATATTATATGGAAGGTATTTTATAATGCATGAATTAGCTACCGTTCTTAAAAATGCATGAATTAGCTATCACCTTTTGTTTTGGATATAACAGAAACCTTCCATGAAACTTTCAAATAAATTCTTTAGTACATTTTGTTTTCTCATTTAGATGGAAATTCACTTTGCTCGTAAGCTAATAATTATATAATCAAAATAGGTGTTAAGACTTGAAAAAAATAAATATAAAAATTAGCTGGCTTTTAATGAGTAACTGATAACTCATGTAGATTACGTGAAGTTGGAGTAGTCCATTTCTGTTATCCATCGTTCTCACGGCTTACTGGACCTAAGGTACGGATTTTCCGTCCTTTCAGTAAGGACTTCCTTTCCTATGCATGATTAGGATTCCCCGTCTGCAGCCAAATGTTTTCCCCAGTATGTGTTTAAGCTTATCAGTAATCATGTTAATAACTAAATAAATTGCCTGAGCATTATATACAAGCATGACCAGTTTATGTACTAGTTACGGAGGTACCGTAACCATGGCACTAGAGGCACCGGTGTCGTGACTCACATGCAGGAGAGTGATATCCTGCATCGTCCCACTCATGTTCAGTTTGGCCATTTTATCAGTATGTTTAGTGGGGCGTATGGATGCATCCTAGGCTTATCAGTTTACAAGTTATTAGGGTGAATGTGGTGTGTGCTCTACATCCTTCACATTGGAGCTGATCCCTCCACCCAGCACAGTATTTAGAGGTCACCCCTCTACAGTTATTTAGAGGTCACCCCTCTACAGCATGACGAGGTCACCCCTCCAGTTATTCATGCAACGTTGTTACAGCACATGACCTATATAAGCTCTGGCAATTAAAATACAGTAAATGCATGTTTTCAGATTTAACAGATAACAGTTCAGCTTTATTAATTATAAATCAGACTTTACAGATTATACAAAGATTTCCGCTGCAACTTTACTTATCAGTATTACAGCTCTAGTATTTTATCATCTGTTTCATTTCAGTAATCCCTTATCATGCTTTATATCCGTTCACTGAGCGTTATGCTCAGCCGTATCTCCCTTTCATGTTCTAACGGCAGGTACATCGGGACGCTTTTAGGATTCTAAGAGCATATGCGTTCGGATGGAAGCTATCCAGACTTCTTACTTTATGCATTTCTTACATTATTATGCTTATTTGGACATTGTTTAGTCCTTTCATTCAGTATTTTACTTTTCATGTTTTGGGCTTATGTTTGGATTGCCGATGTTTGATTCCGGTATTTCCTTTATGGTCAGTTAATGTTTTAGGACATTTACCTTATGCTTTGATGACACGCTATAAATACACGTAACGGTCCACTTACCCAAGTGGGGTGTTACATTTATGGTATCAGAGCTATAGGTTCGACCTGTAGGCTCTAAAACTTGACCTGTGACTAGTGGGTAGTCACCAGGAACTTCCTAGATTTTGGCGTTGTTATCTTTCATGTTTCTCATGCATTTATCAGTCAGTTATCTTCAGTTATCAGTCGGTTTTCTTAAAGTTTTTGACTAAGTAAAAGGTTGGTACAGAACTGGCCATATTTAGTCGCATGTGCTTTTCTACGAATTTTGTTCTGGTGAACCGACCTATAGGCGTTCACCCTTGCCCGTTCAGATTTTGTATTGGTAAACCGACCCATAGGCGTTTACCCTTACTCATGTCAAATTCATGTTTTCAGTCAAATATTACTTTGTGAACCAGCCATAAACGTTCACCATTTTTCTGGTCCAACTTTCATGCTTTTCAGTCGAATGATGTTTTGTGAACCGATCCATAGTTGCTCACCTTTGTCATATCAGGACATTTCATAAACTTTGACAGGTATGGATTGGACTACAACCAACCATATTTACTTCTAGATTGTAAATTTGCTATACGTGACAGTCCTCATGGAATTTTGACAAGTATGGATCGAACCAAAATCGGCCATACTTAGTCACATTTTTTTCTTCTTTGAATTCTGTGAATTGAACTATAGCCATCCACACCAGTTGTTGTTAAACCTTAGTTGATCATACGCTTATGTTCTTTGTAACAATCCAATTTTCACAATCTCAAGTTGATGTCGCCTTCAGGTGGGTTCAATTTCATGTTCCCTTGTAAGGATTATGTTTTCAGCAGAGTGATAATGTTTCATGCTAAGATACAGAAGGATTACAGTAAAATCCTATTTCTTGTTAAATCATGATTGGCCTTTATTGATCATGCTTCATGTTGACCACTGTTGGGACTTCGATTATGTCATACTTTTTCAGCCTTGATACAACCAGCAGTAAGTCGACGCAGGGATTGTCAGCCTATCATGTTACTTATTTCAGATCAGTTTACTACCGTTTAAATCAAATTATTTGCTTGATCATGTCAGACAAGCGACACTAGTATCGATCATCCCATAAAATTTCCACCAGTGCCATGTACAGTATTCCATATGTACCCCATTTACAGTGTCTCAGTTATACTCTATGTACAACATTTCATATGTACTCCACGTACAGTGTCTCAGATATGCTCCATGTGCAGTATTCATTTTGTACTTCATGTACAGTAGTCCATGTGAACACCATGTACCCTACTCCATGGGTATTGCTAATCGATCCTCAATCATCTCAGGCATTTCCACTTGTCGATATTCTACCAGGTGTTGATGCTGCTCATGAGTTGAAGATTTTACCAGATGCTGATGCTGCAAACACTTTAAAGACCTCACAAATGCTAATGCTGCTAATACTTTGGAGATCTCTCAAGATGCTGATGCCGTTCATACTATGAAGATTCTGCAGAACAAGGACGAAAACTATAAATTTGAAATTTCTAACAAGAATAAATTTCAACCATCAAACACTACCATTCCATTCCATACTTTTACCTTCTCAGTTGGATGTCACACTTCACTCAGCTAACCGTCCATTCAGAAGAGTGGGAATCGAAGCTCAGTCGGCCACTCAGCAGAATAGTTACATGAATCACGATCATGATAATGACCGTCATAAATTGACAGACAAAGCAGTAGTGACAACCACCGTGCTTATAATTAATCAGTTAGCAACCATCAGAACTCCGGAACGGACGTGACCAGAAATACAAAGGTCAGCAGTCTAACCGGTCCGCCAATCCTAGCAGTTACCAAAAAATTTCAGCCTTGTCCAAATTCATCCACTAAAACACATGTCAAGACATCAGTCAGGACATAAGTCTCAGGTATCGTTTCAGAAGACACATATCAGGACACCAGTCGTGGTACACGTTGTACGAATCTTTTCTCAAAATACGAGCCAGAACTCATAACTCCAGTATGTTCCTAAACCAGGCCCTTAGTAATTTAGGGTACCCTTCAGAAAGGGGTATACCCGTTCTATTATGCCACGCATGAACCAGATCATTTGAAATTTTAGTCACCGCTACTAGAGTATGATTCAGGTTAAACACGCAGCATTCACGCTGTGAGGTTACAGACGAACACATTCAGTAAAAATTTGCCATGTTCACTTCACGTATTCCTATGTCAGCTTTATCTTAAATCAGGTAGTCCCCTACCTCTCAGCCAGAAAGGACTCAACAGTATCATCATATTTATTAAAGCCTTATTTTCAGTTAACGACGAGATCCGTCTTACTAAATCCCAAATATATTCATTATACCTTCTGTCAGAAAAATCAGTACAAATTATTTCTGCCTTACAAGCGCGTGACTTATCAGTCCATAACTACGAAGACTTTTAGCTACCAGTTATAAATTCACTTCTAAAATTCCTCGAATCCATGATCAGCAGATTATACTAAAATTTGCAGATGTCATTCCAGAAATTCCTTCCTAACTACGAGACATAATTTAACATCGAGCTTGTCTCAAGAATAGTGCCTATTTCCAAAACTCTTTATTCCAGAGTTGCATCTAAGTTAAAAGGGTTGCATCATCTGCTGCAAGAATTACCGGAATGAGGCTTTATTCGCCTTGGCGTACCACCAGGAAATGTGTCATTTCTGTCTATCAGGAAGAAGACCGGTATCATGAGATCATGTATCGACCACTGAAAATTTTACAAGATCACCTTTCTTAATCAATGTTCATTCCATAAATAGCAGGTTTATCTGATCTGCTACGATGTCATAAAAATTTTCTAGAACAAATTTCCGATCATGCTACCATCAGTGGTGAGAGAAAGAACATGACGTTTCCAGACTGATGTTGCACATATTACAGTATCTCTAAAAATTTTAATTTTATACTTTTGAGCTTCCTAATGCTCCGGCTATATTATGAAATTATGAATAAAATTTTCCATGACTCTTTGGCAATATCATTAGTATATTCATTGATAACATTCGGATCTGCCCAATGCTAGATAAGAACCCGAGATTCATCTTCTCACAGTTGCACAGAATCTTCAATAGGAGTAATTTTTATACACAACTTTCCAGATATAAATTTCACTTGAACTGAGTGGCATTTCTGAGCCACCCTATTTCAGCAGAAAGAAATTTCAGACAATCCTGCGAAGGTGAAGGCCATCACCTGATGGTCCTGACCGACGCCTGCGAACGAAGTATAAACTTTTCTAGAACACAATTGGATGCAACCGCAGAAATTGCTGACAGTCTCACTAAAAAAATATATTCTTCCATAGCTACTCAACCAGATTTCCACTAGAATGTCCCATATTCCAGGCATAATTTTGATAGAAGCAGTATCACACATTGATGTAGTTATGTTCATATCTGGATGCCTGATATACCGCAGGTTTAAGATAGAACACCGTCATGTTAGTGAGTTACTACAACCCTTAGTAATTTCTGAGCAGAAATGAGCCGAAATTCCATGAAATTGTTATCAGTTACCCCAGACTCAGAAAAAGTATAATACTATCTAAGTCATTGTCGACCATGTAATCAACCTACGCGTTTTTTTTTCATCTGAAAGGATTTCGCAGTAGCGGACCTGCAGAAAATTTTGTAGTAAATCGTACGATTTCAAGGTATTCCATCGACCATCATATCAGACAGAGTTCATGTTCGCGATCACGTGTATGTCTACGCTCACTTTACGTTCATGTTTATTTCACTTTCACGTTTACGTCTCATTCGCAGTGTGATGTTGTTTCAGTTAACGTATTGTGTTATCTCATGATTTAAGCTCACGTTCGGGTTCATAACATTGTTCAGTTCAAGTTCGTGTTCCATTTCGCGATTCACGTCTCGCAGTTTATTACCGAATACAGCTACAGAAAGCTTGAGAAACCAGACTCAAGTTTAGCACGGTTTTTCCATACTCAGGCAGATGTTTCACATCTCAGGCAGTATTGTTTGGCATTCCTTTCTCAGTCAGCATCCGTTCATGATATGTTCTAGTATCACGTTCACAGTATGTTTCACGTATCACATTCACGATATACTTCATACTCAGCGTTCCTCATATACTCGGGAACCACGTTCACAATTACTTACGTAGCATGTTCACAATTGTTCACGTAGTTCGTCCTTATATGTTTTCAGCAGCTTGTCCTGAAATATAAGTGTTATCTTTTCAGGATAATTGTACGTACCGTTTCATGTATACTACATGCTATAGCTTATTCATTCAGATTCAGAAAATCCATCTAAAGTATAGAACTAGAAACTATTCAGCATCATCAGGACAGGGTTATCAGAACCAAGATTTTGTTCATTATGTTTAGACCTTTGAAGGAATCGTTTCGAGCGGGAAGCCACTCGAACCGGAGGAGTCTATCCGGACCTCTCATTCATTTTCCTTTAATATATCTAGTTAAGTCCTTTCAGTCATGCCACGTTCCATGTTCTCTTCAGCCATGTCACGTTACATGATCATTTCAGTCATGTCAGGTTTATACCTATCAGCAGCATTATGTCTTAATTAGAAGACAAATTATCCTTCAACTTTTTTGTCTTTTCATTTTACGTGTTCTTTCAGTTCTTATAACTTCACCAGCTTAATTACCATTAATTCGAGGACGAATTATTTTTTTAGAGGGGAAGAATTGTAAAACCCGCTTAAAGATATCATTTAATTAAAACTTTTAATATTTAAATAATTCACGACGAGTAAATACGTATATTAATTACGAAATGACAACAAAAGTCAAAATACCATATAATTAAATATGTATATTAAATACGTATATTAATTATATTTAAAAAAAAGTCAAAATAACAAGTTAATTATTGCAAAGATTTGGGCTTTATGATAATAACGAAGGTTAAAAAGAAAACTGAAAGCTGCCATGATTAGAAATAGAATACATGGCCAATGAGAATGACCATCACGATCCATTCTCAATTTGTACCTAAAATCACGCTCGATGGTTTTGATTTTAATACTTAGAACCTGCTTAAAGCCTTAAGAAGACAATAAGACATAACCGTCCCACTACTAAATCAAAAATTAGCGTTATGAACAGTCGTCAAATTGGGCTTGTTGGAGTTTTAACATTTTTCGAGTTTGGATCTCTGGTTCAGTTCATATTCATATGTAACGGTTGATTTTGTTCAATGGAGGTTGGAATCGGTGTGTTTAGTTATGTCGGTCATCACTAGACTTCCGTTCTTATGTATGTGCCATGTTTCGATACATTGTTCGAAGAAAAATAGGCTGCATTATTATTCACGATGGCATGGGAACGAGAGTCGACGTGTAACAATATCGATTGTGTTTTAAGGTGTGGAGGTTCTTGTCCGAGTTGCCGATTTTCCGTTCATATTGATATATCAGTCTTTCAGTTCGGGCTCACGTCACATTCTTGGTTTCACGAACGGGATTGCTAGAGTCGAGTTACGGTTCGAGATTGTATTCAAGTGAAGTTGATCATCGATCTCATGTACCACCTGCTTAAACCTTTAGTTTGATTTCGGGTAATAGGTTCGATATCGTCTACCCAAGCTTTTAGTTTGTCCTCGGCTTTGTTTCAATCAGATTACATTGAATCTTAAAGTTCGAGTTGGCACTCGTATCGTCTTGGAATTCACTTTCTTCTCCGTTAGAATGGAGGTAAGTACTAAACCGAGTAATCCTTTCTATCATAATGTGAAATATAGTTGTGTCATATTCGAAGGTCACCATATACGTTTCAAATATTAAGCGAACTGATTTTGGACGCAACTTGAGATATTATATGGAAGGCATTTTATAATGCATGAATTAGCTACCGTTCTTAAAAATGCATGAATTAGCTATCACCTTTTGTTTTGGATATAACAGAAACCTTCCATGAAACTTTCAAATAAATTCTTTAGTACATTTTGTTTTCTCATTTAGATGGAAATTCACTTTGCTCGTAAGCTAATAATTATATAATCAAAATAGGTGTTAAGACTTGAAAAAAATAAATATAAAAATTAGCTGGCTTTTAACGAGTAACTGATAACTCATGTAGATTACGTGAAGTTGGAGTAGTCCATTTCTGTTATCCATCGTTCTCACGGCTTACTGGACCTAAGGTACGGATTTTCCGTCCTTTCAGTAAGGACTTACTTTCCTATGCATGATTAGGATTCCCCGTCTGCAGCCAAATGTTTTCCCCAGTATGTGTTTAAGCTTATCAGTAATCATGTTAATAACTAAATAAATTGCCTGAGCATTATATACAAGCATGACCAGTTTATGTACTAGTTACGGAGGTACCGTAACCATGGCACTAGAGGCACCGGTGTCGTGACTCACATGCAGGAGAGTGATATCCTGCATCGTCCCACTCATGTTCAGTTTGGCCATTTTATCAGTATGTTTAGTGGGGCGTATGGATGCATCCTAGGCTTATCAGTTTACAAGTTATCAGGGTGAATGTGGTGTGTGCTCTACATCCTTCACATTGGAGCTGATCCCTCCACCCAGCACAGTATTTAGAGGTCACCCCTCTACAGTTATTTAGAGGTCACCCCTCTACAGCATGACGAGGTCACCCCTCCAGTTATTCATGCAACGTTGTTACAGCACATGACCTATATAAGCTCTGGCAATTAAAATACAGTAAATGCATGTTTTCAGATTTAACAGATAACAGTTCAGCTTTATTAATTATAAATCAGACTTTACAGATTATACACAGATTTCCGCTGCAACTTTACTTATCAGTATTACAGCTCTAGTATTTTATCATCTGTTTCATTTCAGTAATCCCTTATCATGCTTTATATCCGTTCACTGAGCGTTATGCTCAGCCGTATCTCCCTTTCATGTTCTAACGGCAGGTACATCGGGACGCTTTTAGGATTCTAAGAGCATATGCGTTCGGATGGAAGCTATCCAGACTTCTTACTTTATGCATTTCTTACATTATTATGCTTATTTGGACATTGTTTAGTCCTTTCATTCAGTATTTTACTTTTCATGTTTTGGGCTTATGTTTGGATTGCCGATGTTTGATTCCGGTATTTCCTTTATGGTCAGTTAATGTTTTAGGACATTTACCTTATGCTTTGATGACACGCCATAAATACACGTAACGGTCCACTTATCCAAGTGGGGGTTACAAGTTCTACTTTCCTCTAAACTCCAACTTCTAATTGCTGCAGATTTAGTTCTTTTGATATTCCTGTCGGCTTAAATTCAGACCACAAATTCGGACTTTTGAGATTCAAAAGTTGGTAAATAAACTAAAGGATCGCTATGTCCTAGGTTTAAAATTTTATCTAAACCAAGTGCTCGAAACCGACATAGTTTGCAAGTAATGATACAAGTATTTATTGGTTTTCTCTGACTTTAATAGAAGAACTGGGCATCCTTCTACAGTCGACGAAGATAACCGGAGTGACTGAATTTGCGAGTCCATAGCTTCACACATCTGTTTTTATAGGAGATTTTGTTGGTTAAACTGTATATAAAAGTACATATTATGTTGGGGGTGTAAAATACTCATGTAATTTGTTTTAGTTATTTGGAATTGTAAAAGTTGCGATACTTTTACCAATGTGCATCTGCGACTACAGCTAAACTTCCCACTTCCATGTTTTTGCTACGAAAGTATCTACATATTTGATTATTAGATCATAAAATTACGTTACCTTGTTATTCTAAATACATTTTAAATATGTATCTCTACTGAATTGGTTCCAATCATCAGAAACATATGCAAGTGTGCATCTAAGGAAAGAATTTTTATGATTTTTCTCAAACAGATAATGTAGTGACATGTCAATGATAGTGAAAGCAAATCCAATAGTTATAACTTGGAGAGTTGTAGAGTCTGATTAGTTTCCACTTGTTCTCACAATTCACAAACAGCTGTTTGTGCAAACTACTCCTTCCTTACATTTATAAAGTTCGGGAAGCAAATTATTAGGATGTTTAAAAAGATGAATGTGTAGAAACTTACCGGTAATCATACTCACTACATGGATCTTCTATTTATCATGAAACATGATGTTTGAAGTTATGCTTGATCCTTGAAGTGACAGATGAGCATGTCGTGTTAAAGATTGAGTCACAGTATGTCAATGTAGTGCATGTAGAAATGCTCCGTTTGCCTGCAAATAATCTATTATACCATTTGACCCGTTTCCTTTTTCAGCTCATTTCTTTGACCCGTTGGTGATCTAAGCCAAATAGAAGAATTTGTATATAAATTGGTTAAAATTGTGTCTCTACTCGACAAGAAATATTATCATACCATGCTGGTCTTTTGGGAATGCACCTTACAGTTTACAGTATCTTCTCGGTGCATCAGAAATAGAAATATACACTTGTACCAAGGCTTGGCATAAACAATGGAACAAAAGCATTCTAGTGGACACACATGATAACAATATGAACTTAAAATCTTCACATACAGTTCAATAATTATTAAGTGTATCAAATGGGTCTATTGTCCAAACATATCAGTTAGTCTGTCTTGTATTTATTTCAGCATAAGTTAAATATTTTTTTTCCAAATCACCTCCTAGTAACCAACCTACCCATCTTGTCACCTGAATGAAGAAACATGAAAAATTGAATAGACCAATTGTTTTTTCCATCAAATACGAAAGTTTTAACAAAATAGGGGTAAATTTAACTTATAAAGAAATCATGGATTCCTGTTTTTTTTCCAAGTATCAGACATGCTCAAGAGAAAAAGGATGGGTACATAAACTAAATCTATAAAAATATTTCATGATACTTGCTGCATTCAGTACATCCCTTTGCAAAATCAACCCACTGGAGTTAGACTTCTGAGTTAGTTGATTCGGGTTATCGTTTGCTGGGAAATGTTGGCAAAGTTACATGACCATGGGATCCTTTTCCAACCTGATTATAAATAAAATCAAACCAACACTTAATAGTATTATCCATTGTTTTCAAAAAGATAATTTTTGTGACTTGAAACAAAAACCTAACTTGGAAATCTATATTTAGTACTTCACGTCAACATCGACATATATATGGGTTGCCCATGCATTTTTCAGAAAGGTCATCTTTCAAAATATTATTCTCCTTTTTGAGTTCTCGGTCATTCTGATCGTAATGATTCACATAAGATTAACCAAAGAGTTATTTATACCCATTAAGAGTACAGTTGTTTCAGGACTCCCAAACACCCCTAAAACAGCATAAGACACAGACAAACACATTATTTAACGCAAGGCAACCTTTTAGCCTTATCTAGTAGGTGACGACGATGTTTAACTCTACCTTTTTTAAACAAAGGGACGTGAATGTTTCTTACTTCTAGTTTAAATTCACCTCTTTGATGGCGATCACAACCATCCTTTCTTACAAACCTTAAGTCAATTCAACTTGGCTGCTACGATTTTCTTGGTCGTTGTCTATAATATCAACATGACCATTCTTGTAAACACAAACATACGAATAAGTTGTCCCATGATCAATACCAATAATACTTCCACCATCTAATAAATAAGACCAAAAACCAATCCAGAAACCAAAATAATGAACTCGGCTTCCAACTTAAAATGAAAACTTGAATTCAATTTGCAAAATTTATAAATCATTTATTTGTGCGACAAGGAAGTTACTGCTCTTGAGTATGGTATTATCTATGAGCCGTCGCTAGGGGGTTAATTTAATTCCTAAATAACAGGTAAATTAAAAGCAAAATATCTTTATACAAATTCTACTTAATCTGAGGTAGACTACCTATTTATTTGAAGTGGATTGAAGCTCAGTCACACTAATTCTTCTACGTTATGAAATAAATAAAGACACAGCGCATTGAACGTTATCCAACCACCATTAATAGAGGTAATCTAATTCATGCACACCTATAAGTAGATTATAGGTTTCAAAGAGGATGACAAAATCAATGTTTGATAGATTATTTTGCATCCACCTATCAATGGAGATGATGTGACGTACTCCAATTTGGGGATCACAGTTAATATAGCAGGGAGTTGACAAATTCATACCAATCACCAATTCGGCCGCACCTTTGTTGTTGTTCAGAATAAATTTTGCTTTCCAAGCACAATGGATCATATAACATTCACCTATCCAATTAAGAAACTAAGAAAGAGCTATCACAAATTCTTGTTAACTAGAAAGAACTGAAACCCTGAGGCTAAAGGGGTAATAATTTAGCTGCTTTTGAGCAGCTAAACTACTGAAAGTTCATAGGCTGATCAAAACACAGAAAATAACTAAAAATATGTGTCAGTTTTAAAGATCGTAGTTAGTAATGGGTCTTAATTACATAACTTTTAGCAAATATTAGGAAAATAGAAAGAAGATTGGAACAAAACACATTAACCCATTCGGACGAACCAAACCATGAACTAAGAAACCAAATAACTAAAGTTATGTGTCAGTTATAAGGATCGTAATTAGTAACGGGTCTTAATTACATAACTTTTAAAAAATATTAGGAAAATAGAAAGAAGATTGGAACAAAATTATAATTGACCCGCACAAAGATTATCTATTTTGAACCGTTTCTCAACCCACACGTCCTAACACAAAATGGTATTATGAAGAGATAAAATGAAGTAGCATTTTCATTAACAGTACACTTCAAAACTTTCGGCTACTCTTATGATTCAAAAGTTGAATAAGAAAATGAATCTATAAATAAAGAGCTTACCAAGATTGGTTGATCCAAGCTTCCCATTTTGGTGTCCTTCATCCTCGACACATGAGCGCTGGCCAACAACAATAAATAATGACTTATAAATGCATTATCCTGAAATCATAGATTATTTAATTTAAGATACATAAGTGATATAATAAGTTTCGGGGTTTGTGTAAACTTTCATTGCTACACTATTGTAGCTTGATTTCAACATCATCAAGAATAATACAATTGGTCAGCTTTACACCAGCCCCTACGAATTCACAAAATAGCCATAAGTTCTACAGTATTAAATCAAGTACGACTACCTACTATAAATGACACCACTTAAAAAATTACTGTAATAAAAGACAGATGTGATCACTTCATTAAAAATGTACTGGTATAAAGGAGAGCAGAGAGTGGGACTCACTCATATGTTGGGGGATTTACCATAATCAGCTTTACAGGTGGTCGAGGATGGTCAGTATCCCACTCATCCTTCCCTAAATCAGTCCACTTGTCACATAGACCATTTCTTTCCTTGCAATCAGGACCCCATTTTTAGTTCCATATGCCCTCAAGAAGCGGATCATTACATCAAGAGCCTAATCATTCTTTGCTTGTGACTTCACAGTACCCTGATGATTGGAAGAGGACTTTTGTGAATCACTTGCGAGTATAATAGCAAGAACATTATAAGCTAAAAATCTTCAACTTTGTAAAGTATAGAAAGAAATTAACAGGTCAGACTATATGATTCAACTTGGTCACGCACCTCAAGATACAATTCCAGTCTTATCGTCAATGTGGTGAAAGCGGAATGAAACTGTTAGACCCTTGTG
Organism: Glebionis coronaria; assembly: GCA_025667525.1. Taxonomy (NCBI): domain Eukaryota; kingdom Viridiplantae; phylum Streptophyta; class Magnoliopsida; order Asterales; family Asteraceae; genus Glebionis; species Glebionis coronaria. The sequence goes on along the minus strand of CM046882.1, from coordinate 277,531,903 downwards.
AATCTAGACAATCAAACAACCAAACACCGATTAGATAGCTTACGAGAATAAACTGACATTTTTTATAATTATTGTACTTTAAATCAAGATACACAACCGTATTTATAAGTGAAATATTGATCACTGATAGGAATAAGAAACTCACAACACACTCGGGATGTCATAAGAACTGAACTTTGTAGGTTGAGGATGTGCGTTTTGGAGCCATTTGTAAAATTCCTTGAGTTCTTCTTCATCCGTAAAATTCCTACAAAAAATTAGTATAAAATCATAAAATCAGTTATCAATATATCAATATATCAATGGGTCTTTTACATCTTCACAAATAGCAAGAAAATATTTTCTAGCTTCTCTACTAAGATCTGCAATTAGAACCTAATTCAAAAATAAGACCGCATATGTTAATACCGCTTATGATAAAAAAATAACGACTTGATTTGTTAGTCTTTTTCATCTTTTTGGTCCATGGATTGCCCTACTATAAACCTGCGTGACCTATAAACATAAAAAAACAGTAGAAACAATGAAGACAATAATCCTAAATAACGTATTTGTTATTATCAAAACTGAATATAATCTGATTCGAGATTTATAAGAAGATCTAATTTTATCCGTATAATTTTGGAAAAATTGAAGGAGCTGTTATTAATAAAAGAACAATCGTATTTAAACAAATATTCCAACTTGTTTACTGCATCAGTTGACAAAAATTAAAAATTTAATTAGATTGGAATCACATAAATAAAGTATTTGCAATTTGTGAGGGACGTTTTGGCGATGATATTACCTGATCTTGTGTGCGTTTACAAACATTGATTGGGATTTTCTAATATTCATTGTTTGATGATCATCGGGGTTGATAGATCAAGGGTAGGTTATGGTTACAGGTTATCGTTGCGCGGTTGATACGAATGAATTACACGTATGATATTAGGGCTTAATATGCGGGTTAGGATGATAACACGAATTGGGCTTAATATACGGGTTTGGTGCTGACGTGGATTAGGAAGAGAATAAGTGACGTGGCAAATCCCTCCTCTTATATATAATGTAATATATATATATATATATATATATATATATATATATATATATATATATATATATATATATATATATATATATATATATATATATATATATATATATATATATATATATATATATATATATATATATATATATATATATATATATATATATATATCTATATATATATATACTAGTTGCAAAACCCGTCCGCTAGACGGGTATGACTTCTAATTGTTGTTTCACATTTTCTTATTTGGTAAATATTTGTTTTTAATGTTCGACTGACGTGTATGACTATTTGTCGTTGCTTAACTTTTTTTATGTGGTAAATATTTGTTTGTAACCTTTTTTAGTGGTGTTGTCTTTTAATGCATTATTAGTCGTGATGACTTGTATTTGTTGTTAAGTTTTTTTTACGGAATTAATTGTTTTAGTAAATATTTATTTGTATTTTTTTAAGCGTAGTGCTGGTTTTAATGCTTTCTTTAGTACAATTATCTTTTAATGCATGATTAAATCTTCAAAAGTAAGTTATTAACCTATTTTTTAAGATATAAAAAACCTAATATTATAATTACCTTTTTCGTAATAAATAATTAAGTAAAGATAAATCAGTTTTAAACTTATCAAATTATTAACAAATGCATTAACAATATAATATATAAATGCTCATCAAATATGAGAAAATAAAACTTAATAAAATATAAATGTAAATTAAAAATTCTCTATATACAATGTTCACTACTTTATTCACGTCCACGTCTAATATAAAAAAACACTAAAGCCAAACAGTGTTAAAACACCTACGAAGTATTATAAAAAGGAAAAAAAACACCAACAATAAAACCGTAATCCATTTCCTTGTGGTAAAACACCTAGAAAGTATTATATCAAAGAAAAAACATTAAAACAAAAACCTTTATACTTTTAATAGAATCCATTTCTCTATTTATGTAAATGTGAATGAATAATAGCTAAACATAATGTGTAAATATTTACAATTGATGTGTAATTAGTTACGGAGTACATGTCTTGATACATATTTAAAAAGGTATGTTCATTCAAATTTATGCAATTCAAAAGTGCCGGTAAAAGGTATGATATAGGCAAAGTCGGAATAAAAATAACTAATGATGTGCGAATCAGGTTTCGACCACTTATAAATTAACATTTTTAAGTTGTTGTAAATAGCGTGAAGCGTGGCGTGACAGCATGTTGAAGCTACAACTTTAACGGTTAAGACGAGATTTAGCCTTTTTAAAATGTGGCTTACGACGGCAAAACATATACAAATATTTATTTGTTTTATCATATTTCAATATTATATTTATTTCTAATTTGTATATCATATTTCAAATATTTAAATTCTCCCCGTATTCCAAATTTTTATTTTGCTTTTCCTAGATTATATTTTATATTTTTTGATGATCAATGATTATAGTAATCACACAAATTATTATATACGTCGAGAACGATGAAGAATAAAGATGATGAGACCGAAGATGATGATGCTCGATGATATGATGCTAACGAGGCTTGGTGGATGATGATGCAACATGACAACCATATTGATCTGTAAAGTAAATCAAGATGATGAAGCCGATTTGTTGGCCTTTTCGGAATTGAAATCTAAGCATGTCAATATATATATTATTAGATGCTTTGCTTTGGTTTTGAAGATTGTGACAATAATGACGCTTAAAAAACTAAAGATGTTATTCTTAGATTATAAAGGCTAAATATGATACATGCATGAAGAGTTAAAGATCATGAATGAATTAAAAGTTTCATTATCAGCCTTGATACAATTATATAAATTATATTGATGGTAACATAGTTTCATGCAATGTTTTGAAACTCGGGTTGATCCGACCGGTTCAACCAGTTGAATCAGTTTTGGTCATAAAAAAGGGGGTCAAATTGACTCGGGTCTTATATATTAGAAATCCGGTGTGACCCGCTAGGTTTGAAGCGACCCAGGTCGACGTGGTTCTGGCCGGTTTTGATTTTTTTCGTGTTTTTTCGCAATTTAATTAAATGTATTTGTAATGTAATTTTGTTTTTACATGTTATATTTTTTAATAAATAGGTTTTAGATCAAATATCTGAAATATTCGTGACTTTTTTGTATAAATATTTTTCGTAATATTGTAAATATATATATAATTTTTTCATAGAAAACCGGGTCGACCCAGCGATCCGACCGGTTGAACCGGTGACCTGTCACTCGACCGAATCGATTTAAAACCCGTATTTCAAAACATTGTCTCATGATGATGCAAATAATGTGATTAAGATGCATGTTATTCAGTTTGCAAATTATGAATCTGCGATCGATCAAAATGCCTCTGTGAATCAAGAACCTCAAAAGCAAAACAATGGTTTTATATTAATTTAATCTATTAACACGCATCCAATCGATGAACTTTTAAACCGAAAGAAAAAAATCTATATCCTAAAATGGTGGTCAAAGACGCTCCTCATAGTTAGTCAAGATTACAATTTTGCCCCTAAGCTGCATATACACGTGTATATTTTTCATCGTATTTTACCTTTTTTTAGTTTAGGAAGCCATTCTGCTAGAACAAATCCCTATATACACATTCTAAAAAGGGATTTATCGTAACAATTCATACAACCCAATAAATCAATGAGCTTATCCCGAAAAGAAATTCTCTTTAAGAAATGTTTCATTGCTGTCAAGAACTCCTTGAAAACAGAATAGTTGCCTTTATCAAACCTTCCCATGATCAAAGGCTCGCATTTGCAACAGATCCAAAGTAGAAAATGACAAGAGAGGAAAGAAACATGGAACCAACATCAAGAAGTGCCAAATCTCACAAAACACGTTGGTGTTGTTTTCATGTTGCCTCTATATTCATTCTCTCAGCAACACTCGAATCTGGATTTATAATAGTAGGAAAACATTGTTCCTGTAGATAAAAATGAAGAAAAAGGTAACAAAGCATCAACATTTAAGTATAAAAATGCCATCTGCTAGATTAAATAAATAATCTGAAATCTGCTACACAGTACAATAATGTAAACATACCATCGATAATGTAAACATACCATCGATGAACCAAGTCTTTGACAGAGTGCCACATGTTCGATCAAAAACTGATACTGCAAGTTTGCATAAAATTTAATGTCATTGGAGGTAATCGAGACATGTAGATTATGTGCCATGTGGATTACCGTAATTAAGTCTTTAACGAAGTCCTTTAGAAGATATATAGTTTCTGAATAAATTGGAAGCATACAGTTCACTTCTTTAGATCACTGTACTTTCTGTTTCGTTGTTAAATGCAAACGACCAAGCATCTTCTCTATTGTCCAATGCCAGGTAAAACCTGGATGTAATCCAACGCTCTCAATGATAGAGTGATTTGTCTATATGGTTCCCCTAATAAACAACATTATGTGATACTTTCGACCCATTACTTAAATTACAAATAGGAACGGGTCAAATAAAGGGAAGAAATAACAAAAAGAGACTTATAGCATAGTCACCCAAGTTGTTAGTTAAATTTCTTGTTGCTCAGGATCTTGAAACCCACTAAACAAACCCAGTTTAGAAATCTAATGCTCTAATAGAGACGGGTTGAATTTTTTCCTTAAAATGTGAACACTTTTTGAAAAACATAAGACTGCACATATGGATGTATGGGATGACCGAATACATGGTGAAAACATTATCATATGACCGAGTCAGTTTTAGCGAAAGAGCCACCATATGGCCCCTAGTGTATGTCCACAAATCTGGCGTATGTGGTTTTGTCAAGCCTTTCATTTCAGAAGACATGATAAATCTTGGTTTTGATCATGATAGTTATTATTCGAATATTGTTATAAAATAGCTGATTTGGAGAGAACTTGTAAAACCCGCATGCTTTTACCATGCATAGTACCCTTAGGATCGTACGTACTAGTTAAAACTTTCCTAATATAGCATGATTACGATTACGTGTTAGGAGTTTACGTATTACGTACGTGTTAGAACACGATAAGTATTTTATATGCACGATCACGTAATAATTATTTAACAATAGTTAATCACGAACATGCGATCATGAAATCATGAACGTAATTAAAACACGAACTATTATTAATTACGTATATATATTTATTACGAGCGTAATTAAATATATTAGATCACGGTATTTACGTAACGAGAACAATTAAAACACGAACATAAATAAACGCAAACGAGTAACTAAATAACGAGACACAGAAAAAGGTACGGGAACCCCATGTGGGGGTCCCTACCCGCGGCCAAACAAGGGCAATGGGCCAAGCCCATTGTCAAATTTACTAAAAGGGTTAATATTGTTTTTACACTACACCAAAAACACTTTACAGAAGATTTTAAGAAAAACCTAAAACCCTTTCCTCCCTTGTTCTTTGTGCCGCCACCCATAAATCACCATACAAGGTGATTCTTTGATCTTTGATCTTGAAGATTTGTTGATTGTTCGTGTTTGTTCTTCGTTCTCTTGATCCACGCAGTCGGTAAAACCTTTTTAAACCTTTTCTTTTAATTTAATCTTGCTATTAATTATGAACATGTGATGTTTTTATAAAAACATATTAATTAATCATAGATCTAACATGTTTTGGTGATTAATTAAATCAAAGGGTTGTTTTAAGGGGTGTTTTGTTTTGGCCGCAGGCTGCAACCGACCCCAAGGGGGTTTCGGTTTGCCAAGCCGACCACCACCAAGACCATATGGTCTTGGTTGGTGCGTGTGGGTCCCACGACAGCAAGGGGTACCCCGAGTTGGTTCGGGGTACGGCGTCGATTCATATCCGGTTTATGTTTTTAAGCCTAGATCCGGTTCATGATGTATGCTAGTTTTTTTTTATGTTATGAACTTATGTTAAAATTAAATTAATAAAAGATGTGATTAATTTAATAACATGACTTAGGTTATTTAATTATTAATGATCATGAAATTATTTTAACCTAAGTATTTATATATTTAAGACTTATAATTAATTAATTATTTTAAAACCATGGATATACTTAATTAATTAACATGACTTAGGTTATATTATTAATATTTAATAATACATATTTTAACCTAAGTATTTAATATATTTAATTAAAAACATGTTATACTTTAATTAAATATTATAACCTATAGTTTAATTAAATTACATGAAATAATTATTAAACTATACATTATACCATATGACTTAGAAAATAATCATGGAAAATACTTAGGCTTATATACTTAGCTTATTTAACCAGCTTATTTCTAATTATGGAAACTTTCTATTTTTAGAAACTTATTTAATTAAGGCAGCTAATCTATTTATGGAAACTTTCTATATTTAGAAACTTATCTATTTTAAGCAGTAAATCTATTTTTGGAAACTTTCTATTTTTGGAAACTTTTTATTTTTGAAAACTTTCTATTTTTGGAAACTTTCTATTTTTGGTAACTTTCTATTTTTGGTAACTTTCTATTTTTGGAAACTTTCTATTTTTGAAAACTTTCTATTTTTGGAAACTTTCTATTTTAGGAAACCTGCTATTTTTGGAAAGTTACTTATTATTACACAGTAAGTATAATAACACATGAAATACCAGAAATACTTAATCAGATTAAACAGAATATAAGATTTAACACAGTTTAAGGCTTTAAAACAGTAAAACATAGTAAGAACACATAAAATAAGCTAAGACATAACATAAAATCAGCTATGTATTTAGTAAGCAGATACTTATACATGTACGTATTTATGTAGCACTAGTGATTCGGAAGTAGGATTCTCGCAGTTCGTCTTTCTCGTTCACTGGACATAAGGTACGGATTCCCGTCCTTTCAGTATGGACATTCTTTCCTTATTAGGATTTCCCGTATGCAGCCAACTGTTTTCCCGTAGTATAAGTTATGAGTTTGATTGCTTATGTTTAATTAAGATTACCTATAGCCATATACATGCATGACCAGTTTCACCTAGTTATGGAGGTACCATAACCATAACATTAGAGGCACTGATGTTATGACTTCACCACGGCGGAGTGATTGCTCGTGGCGTCCCTTCAGCTTTTGGCCATTTATTATATTTATCATGTGGGGCGTATGGGTGCATCCTAGTTACATGTTTTTATTCAGGATTACATGGTGAATGTGGTGTGTGCCTTGCATCCTTCACAAGGAGCTGATCCCTCCTACCCAAAAACCAGTATATTAAATTAGAGGCAGCCCCTCTAATTTGCATGATGAGGTCACCCCTCTAATTATTCATGCACGGTGGATTTTCATGACCTATATTGGCTAATGGTAAAATATGACAACAGTTTTTATAAGATAAATATAAGACTTTCAAACTATAAAACCAGTTTTATTAAGACTTAACCAGGTTACTCGGGACTTAGTTTTCTTCCGCTGTTATTATGTTATATGCTTATCCTATTCATGCTTTATTGTACATCCGTGCACTGAGCGTATTGCTCAGTCGTTTTCCTTTTCTATGTTCCCAAAACGGCAGGTACTCAGGGACGCTCGTAGACACTAAGAGTACGTGCATATGGACTGGAAGCTGTCTAGCCTTCTTTACATTATGCATTTCCTTTCTATTGATACTTATGCTTTGGACATTGTTTAGTCCTTTTTCTTTATTATACTATGTTTGTGTGTGACGAGCTTTACTTTTGGGACTACCGATGTTTGATTCCGGTATTTTCCTTTTTATGGTCAAGTAATGTTTAGACATTTTACCTTGTATGCTTTGATGACACGCCATAATTACTGTGATATTTCCATTTCCAAAATGTGGTGTTACAATTATGGTATCAGAGCCAAGGCTTCGACCTGTAGGCTCTCAAAAATGACCTGTGATTAGTGGGTAGTCACTACGGTCTTCTAGAACTGACAGTTGTTTTCATGCATTCATCATTTTTAAGCATACATATACATGTCATTGTTGCAGGGTTTTTGACTAAGTAATGGTTGGTACAGGACTGGCCCTATTTAGTCGCATGTGTTTTATCGAAACTTTTAGATTTGGGACCGACCCATAGGCGTCCCCTCGCTATGTCTTTTGTTTTGGGTGAACTGACCAGAGGCGTTCACTCTCGAGCATACAAAAGTTTTCATAAAACTGCATCATGCATTCATACACAAAATTTTCTTGCATAAATTTTTTCTCGTGAAATTTTAGTATAAAATTTTTTCATGTATGTATTTATATTTTATGTTTTGAACTGTTTAATCATATGTTTTATGTTATACTGTCAGATGGTTCTCACACGCGAACAGGAGCAGCTCAATGCTGCAATTCAGGCTGCCATGCAAGCCTTGCTTCCTCAACCGAGGAATGACATCCGGGCTGAATTCAAGCTGGCAACAATTAGCAGCACAATCAGCCACCTCCTCCTCCTCCTCCTCCAGTGACATTAGCAGTATGGCTGGAGAGATTCAACAAGCTCCGCCCTCGAGCTTTTGAGAAGATATATAGCCCCAGCGATGCTGAAAGCTGGTTGGCTCACATCGAGAAGATTTTCAACGCTATGGGCTATGACCCCGCATACAAGGCGAGGTTGGCATGCTATCGGTTCGAAGGCGATGTACTCAATTGGTGGTTAGCATTGATGCAATCTGAAGGTGGTGATGAGTGGGTTGCTGGTTTGACTTGGACTCAGTTCAAGGACAGGGTGATGGAGCAGTTCTTTCCCAAGGCTGAGCAGGACAAGCTCAAGAGAGAGTACCATGGGATCCGATAGAGAGCTGGGGAGAATAGCAACGAGTTTATGCAGCGCTTTCTTCGCTTGGCTGGTTTCCTTGGTGCGGCAGCAGGTACTCCTGAAGAGCAGGAACATCACTTCAGATGGGCTCTTCGCACATCGGTCGCAAACAATCTGGTGTGTGCGACGTTCAACACTGTAGCACAAGTGGCCGATGCAGCACGAAAACTGGAGATGCTGCAGGAGAGGGATGAGTTCGGGGAAGCTGAAAGACCCGACAAGAGGTAAACATTCGTATTCAAGCGGTGACCAATCCGTATACTTTCCATATGTCAATAATTCATCTCTTTAAATGTATCTTCCAGGCAGAAAACTGGGGACCGGTCTCAGCCGGCTACTCAGCAGCAGCCTCATCAGCCCAAGGGAAATGGTCAGACTAACGACCGTTCTGCTACGGATAGGCGTGGCGGTAATGACAATTACCGTAACAACACCGGGCACTCCAACAACAGCAGGTCCTAATACTTACAAATTTCTTATGTTTTATGTTATAACTCATACTCTGACACTTTAGCAAACTTCTACCAGGAACCATGGAAACGGTAGGGACCAGAACCAGAGAGGTTCGCAGCCTAGCCGTCTAGCTATCACTGGTATTCAATCTTACGATTATCCGCTTTGTCCTTTGTACCCAATTACCATGTCTTATGAAAAATGTTTTATCAGGTCCTCAGCCAGCCAGAGCACCTGCTGGAGGATACACTCATCCTCTTTGCTCTACTTGCCACCGTAGGCATCCAAGACCATGTCGCCGTAATACTGATGCGTGCTTCAAGTGTGGTCTTCCTGGCCATATTATGAAGGATTGCCGTAAGGGCGAGATGGAGGGTACATCGGGACATGCTGATACCAAGCCGCCTCCTACTGCCGGGCGTGTCTACAAGACATCTCGAGACCAGGCCAACAAGTCTACAGGTACCATCACTAGAATCTTGTATATGTATGGTCGCGCTGCATGTGTTCTTTTCGATACGGGTGCTACTCACTCGGTTATTTCTACTGCTTATGCTAAGAACATTAGGATGCCTCCCTTGCCACTAGAAAATAGGCTTACTATTTCCACGCCTTTGAGGGACTCTGTATTAATCACCCATGCATACAAGAGTCTTCCCCTAGAATTTGATGATAAGGTTCGACCTGTCGACGCACTTCCGCTGGACATGAATACCTTCGACATGATTTTGGGCATGGATTGGCTATCCAAGTATCATGCTACCATAGACTGCCATTCATATCGAGTTATCTTCGGTGATGTCAATGCACCAGAGTACATTCATAATGGGTTCATACCCGGACGGTCTGTACAAGTCATATCCACCCTGCAAGCGCGTGCACTACTGTCACATGGCTGCGAGGGTTATCTAGCTACGGTTCACGGCATGGATGCTGAATCTCCAACGATTCAGGATCAACCAACAGTGTCGGAATTCCAAGACGTGTTTCCAGCAGAACTTCCGGGCATACCACCTGCACGAGAAGTGGAATTCAGTATCGAGCTGATTCCAGGAGCTGAACCAATCTCCAAGGCTCCTTATCGCATGGCTCCAATAGAGCTGAAGGAGCTGAAGGATCAACTGCAAGAACTTCTTGAACGAGGTTTCATTCGACCGAGCACATCTCCATGGGGCGCACCGTTTTGTTTGTTAAGAAGAAGGACGGCAGTATGCGTCTTTGCATAGACTATCGCGAGCTCAACAAGATTACCATTCGGAATAGGTATCCGCTGCCACGCATTGACGATCTGTTTGACCAACTCCAAGGGGCCAAACACTTCTCTAAGATTGATCTTAGGTCAGGCTATCATCAGCTACGGGTCAAGGAGCAGGACATCGCTAAGACTGCCTTTCGTACCCGCTATGGCCACTACGAGTTTGTAGTTATGCCATTTGGCCTGACAAATGCTCCAGCGGTGTTCATGGATCTGATGAACAGAATCTTCCATGAATTTCTGGACAAATTCGTCATTGTTTTCATCGATGACATCCTGATTTTCTCAAAGTCCAAGGAGGAACACGAAGACCATCTTCGTACAGTACTACAGATTCTTCGCCAGAAGCAGCTGTATGCTAAATTCTCCAAGTGTGAGTTCTGGTTAGACAAGGTGGCATTCTTAGGTCACATTGTATCAGCAGAAGGAATCACTATGGATCCATCGAAGGTTGAGGCCATCACTAAGTGGCCAAGGCCGACATCAGCGACGGAAGTCCGCAGTTTCTTAGGCTTAGCTGGCTATTACCGTAGGTTCGTGGAGAACTTTTCCCGCCTAGCACTACCATTGACCAAACTGATGCGGAAAGGGGAGAAATTCGTCTGGACTGAAGATCGAGAGAAGAGCTTTGAAGACCTGAAGCAGAAGCTAGTATCTGCACCTATTCTTACTCTACCATCTGGTACGGGTGGATTTCAAATCTACAGCGATGCATCGGGGAAGGGACTTGGCTGTGTTCTCATGCAACATGGGAAAGTGATCGCGTACGCTTCACGGCAGCTTAAGCCTTATGAAGAAAATTACCCCACGCACGATCTGGAACTTGCTGCAGTCGTGTTTGCATTGAAGATATGGAGGCACTACTTATATGGAGAATCATGTGACATTTTCACGGACCACAAGAGTTTGAAGTATATCTTCACTCAGCGTGAATTGAACACGAGGCAGAGGAGATGGTTAGAGCTTTTGAAGGATTATGACATTAATCTGCAGTATCATCCCGGAAAGGCAAATGTAGTAGCAGATGCTCTTAGCAGGAAGTCCGGAATGATCAACGGCATTAAATCGAAGAGGAAATCATCAGAGACTTGGAGCGACTAGACATCGAGATCATGGTACGTGGACAACACGGTTACTGGTCTAATCTTAGAGTAGAACCCGAGTTGCTATCTAAGATCAAGGAAGCTCAGAAGGATGATGGAGAAATCTGGGCGATAGTACAAAATTTGGAGAAGCAGACAGAATTCAGAGTAGATGCAGACGGTATCGTATGACAGGGCACTAGACTTTGTGTTCCTGATGACCAAGAACTTCGGGAAGCTTTGTTAGCTGAAGCTCATAGCTCCCCATTCTCGATACATCCTGGTTCGACTAAAATGTACCATGACATCAAGCAGTACTTTTGGTGGAGTGGTATGAAACAGGAGGTGGCCACTTACGTCTCCAAATGTCTTACCTGCCAGCAGGTTAAGATCGAGCATCAGTGATCTGGCGGTCTCCTTCAACCGTTAGATATTCCAGAGTGGAAGTGGGATAAAATCACCATGGATTTTGTTACCGGTCTTCCGCCTACCAAAAGGAAGCACGATGCAATTTGGTTTATCGTTGATCGACTTACCAAATCAGCTCATTTCTTACCGACCCGCAAGGAAGATCCGGTAAGTAAACTCGCAGATACGTATAGACGAGAGATCATGAGACTCCACGGTGCACCATCCAGCATCGTCTCAGACAGAGATCCTCGATTCACTTCGCGCTTTTGGAAAAGTCTGCAAAAAGCTTGGGGTACACAACTTAAGCTTAGCACGGCTTTTCATCCTCAAACGGACGGACAGTCGGAGCGAACCATTCAGACATTGGAAGATATGTTGAGGTCATGTGCGTTGGAATGGACGGGTGATTGGGACGAATACATCTGTTTGGTGGAGTTTGCATACAACAACAGCTGGCACGCAAGCATCAAGTGTGCTCCATTTGAGATGTTGTATGGCAGAAAGTGTCGCGCCCCAATCTGCTGGGATCAGGTTGGCGAGCGAACACTCGAAGGACCGGAAATCATAGAGATGACCAATGAGAAGATCGCAGTAGCTAAGCAGAAAATTCAGGAGGCATAGTCACGTCAGAAGAGTTACGCCGATAAGCATCGTAGGTATTTACACTTTAATGTAGGAGATCACGTCTTCCTTAAGGTTTCGCCGACACGTGGTGTTAGACGCTTCGGGATTAAAGGGAAGCTCAGTCCTCGTTTCATCGGACCGTTTGATATCATTGAACGAGTCGGTGAAGTATCTTACCGATTGGCGTTACCTCCGCAGATTTCGCATGTGCACAATGTGTTTCATATGTCCTTACTCAGAGGGTACCAGTATCATCCCCTTCACATGGTTCAGTATCCACTAGAACAGATACGTGAAGATCTCACTTTTATAGAAGAACCCGAACGAGTTCTTGACAGACAAGAACGGGTCATGAGAAAGAAGACGATTCCATTCGTCAAAATTCTATGGAGGGATCATACCGAGCGGGAAGCCACTTGGGAAACGGAGGAGTCTATCCGGGCCTCTTACCCTCATTTCATATTTTGAATTCGGGTATGTTCTTCTTTTCCCGTTTACTTTATCTATAATTCGGGGACGAATTATTCTTTTTAGGGGGGAAGAGTTGTAAAACCCGCATGCTTTTACCATGCATAGTACCCTTAGGATCGTACGTACTAGTTAAAACTTTCCTAATATAGCATGATTACGATTACGTGTTAGGAGTTTACGTATTACGTACGTGTTAGAACACGATAAGTATTTTATATGCACGATCACGTAATAATTATTTAACAATAATTAATCACGAACATGCGATCAAGAAATCATGAACGTAATTAAAACACGAACTATTATAATTACGTATATATATTTATTACGAGCGTAATTAAATATATTGGATCACGGTATTTACGTAACGAGAACAATTAAAACACGAACATAAATAAACGCAAACGAGTAACTAAATAACGAGACACGGAAAAAGGTACGGGAACCCCATGTGGGGGTCCCTACCCGCAGCCAAACAAGGGCAATGGGCCAAGCCCATTGTCAAATTTACTAAAAGGGTTAATATTGTTTTTACACTACACCAAAAACACTTTACAGAAGATTTCAAGAAAAACCTAAAATCCTTTCCTCCCTTGTTCTTTGTGCCACCACCCATAAATCACCATACAAGGTGATTATTTGATCTTTGATCTTAAAGATTTGTTGATTGTTCGTGTTTGTTCTTCGTTCTCTTGATCCACGCAGTCGATAAAACCTTTTTAAACCTTTTCTTTTAATTTAATCTTGTTATTAATTATGAACATGTGATGTTTTTATAAAAACATATTAATTAATCATAGATCTAACATGTTTTGGTGATTAATTAAATCAAAGGGTTGTTTTAAGGGGTGTTTTGTTTTGGCCGCAGGCTGCAACCGACCCCAAGGGGGTTTCGGTTTGCCAAGTCGACCACCACCAAGACCATATGGTCTTGGTTGGTGCATGTGGGTCCCACGGCAGCAAGGGGTACCCCGAGTTGGTTCGGGGTACGGTGTCGATTCATGTCCGGTTCATGTTTTTAAGCCTAGATCCGGTTCATGATGTATGTTAGTTTTTTTTTATGTTATGAACTTATGTTAAAATTAAATTAACAAAAGATGTGATTAATTTAATAACATGACTTAGGTTATTTAATTATTAATGATCATGAAATTATTTTAACCTAAGTATTTATATATTTAAGGCTTATAATTAATTAATTATTTTAAAACCATGGATATAACTAATTAATTAACATGACTTAGGTTATATTATTAATATTTAATAATACATATTTTAACCTAAGTATTTAATATATTTAATTAAAAACATGTTATACTTTAATTAAATATTATAACCTATAGTTTAATTAAATTACATGAAATAATTATTAAACTATACGTAATACCATATGACTTAGAAAATAATCATGGAAAACACTTAGGCTTATATACGTAGCTTATTTAACCAGCTTATTTCTAATTATGAAAACTTTCTATTTTAGAAACTTATTTAATTAAGGCAACTAATCTATTTATGGAAACTTTCTATTTTTAGAAACTTATCTATTTTAAGCAGTAAATCTATTTTTGGAAACTTTCTATTTTTGGAAACTTTCTATTTTTGGAAATTTTCTATTTTTGGAAACTTTCTATTTTTGGTAACTTCTATTTTTGGAAACTTTCTATTTTTGAAAACTTTCTATTTTTGGAAACTTTCTATTTTGGAAACTTTCTATTTTTGGAAACTTTCTATTTTAGGAAACCTGCTATTTTTGGAAAGTTACTTATTATTACACAGTAAGTATAATAACACATGAAATACCAGAAATACTTAATCAGATTAAACAGAATATAAGATTTAATTAAGGCTTTAAAACAGTAAAACATAGTAAGAACACATAAAATAAGCTAAGACATGACATAAAATCAGCTATGTATTTAGTAAGCAGATACTTATACATGTATGTATTTATGTAGCACTAGTGATTCGGAAGTAGGATTCTCGAAGTTCGTCTTTCTCGTTCACTGGACATAAGGTACGGATTCTCGTCCTTTCAGTATGGACATTCTTTCCTTATTAGGATTTCCCGTATGCAGCCAATTGTTTTCCCGTAGTATAAGTTATGAGTTTGATTGCTTATGTTTAATTAAGATTACCTATAGCCATATACATGCATGACCAGTTTCACCTAGTTATGGAGGTACCATAACCATAACATTAGAGGCACTGATGTTATGACTTCACACGGCGGAGTGATTGCTCGTGGCGTCCCTTCAGCTTTTGGCCATTTATTATATTTATCATGTGGGGCGTATGGGTACATCCTAGTTACATGTTTTTATTCAGGATTACATGGTGAATGTGGTGTGTGCCTTGCATCCTTCACAAGGAGCTGATCCCTCCTACCCAAAAACCAGTATATTAAATTAGAGGCAGCCCCTCTAATTTGCATGATGAGGTCACCCCTCCAATTATTCATGCACGGTGGATTTTCATGACCTATATTGGCTAATGGTAAAATATGACAACAGTTTTTATAAGATAAACATAAGACTTTCAAACTATAAAACCAGTTTTATTAAGACTTAACCAGGTTACCCGGGACTTAGTTTTCTTCCGCTGTTATTATGTTATATGCTTATCCTATTCATGCTTTATTGTACATCCGTGCACTGAGCGTATTGCTCAGCCGTTTTCCTTTTCTATGTTCCCAAAACGGCAGGTACTCAGGGACGCTCGTAGACACTAAGAGTACGTGCATATGGACTGGAAGATGTCTAGCCTTCTTTACATTATGCATTTCCTTTCTATTGATACTTATGCTTTGGACATTGTTTAGTCCTTTTTCTTTATTATACTATGTTTGTGTGTGATGAGCTTTACTTTTGGGACTACCGATGTTTGATTCCGGTATTTTCCTTTTTATGGTCAAGTAATGTTTAGACATTTTACCTTGTATGCTTTGATGACACGCCATAGTTACTGTGATATTTCCATTTCCAAAATGCGGTGTTACAGAACTAATCGGCTTTCATCACTACTTATTATGGAACTTATGGTCCATTACGTTTAAAGACTCCAAAAAAGATTGCAGTTTGCTCAGTCAAGTCCTTGCAGGCCAGAGCTAATAGTCCAAACGATCCATTGTTGCCTTTTCTTTTTCACCCTTCTCGCTAAAGATAAGATGTGGATCAATCCAACTTGGTATTAGTTATTCGACCACCAAATCTTCAAATAACCAATAGTATAGTCTAAAAACACTATAACGGTTCTAGCAAAGAAAAAATTGACTGAACCAAACATAATGTTAGGATACATGATATAATTCCATAAAAAGAATTTGAACCTCCAAAATAGGAAAAATTGTGTCAACAATAAGAATCCCCATTACCTGGTAGACATTACTAATTATCTTGTTGGCTATATCTGAAGCTTTGGTCGCAAGTTCCTAACACCTGGTCCAAATAACGTTTATCAGATATGACTTCCTCATATCGAGTATGCAATTTTAATTTTGATTATGTTTATAAAATCAAATGCCTGAAATTTTTCCATTACTTACACATTCGACCTACTGATACCAGCATTCAAGGTATCCTGAATCATTATGAATTGATATATCAGCTAGACGTTCATCCCTTAGATCAGCAGGTACTGCTTCATAGAAGGTTGGATCAACTATTCAACCTCCTTCTATTCGTGACATCATTAAAGAAAAATTAACAACCCCCTGGAGAAAAAAGCAAGGTCAAAAGTTTTTCTTTCATTTACTTCAAAATTAACAACCCCATGAAGAAAGAAGCAAGGTAAAAGCACAGCAAAATATACCATTTGGTCTTCAAGATCAGCAACATGAATTTGATCTTCATTGTCTTTGTGTGCCTAATGTAGGCCCTCCGAATTATTAACTTCAACATGCTATGGGCCACTTTTGATTCTGCAATAAAAGGACAAATAAGTGAATCTGGATGCACATGCATATAAACTTAAGGGGTGTTTGATTATGTACTTTAAAAGTGATTATGTAATATAAGTTAAATAGTTGTAGTGACCAGGTGCATACATATAGGAGAATTTATGATTACTACATAACCTATTTTGTGATAAAAAAAGATGAATACATTATTACGCGGCCAAGTAACAGGATAACAAAACAAATTACACACTAACTGATCACCAAAAATTACATGTGATGGTTGTATTCATATAGTCTCAGACACCCCTGAGTAAAGCTATAAAGACAATTATAAACGCTATTTAAAAAGTATCATATATTTATAAAACAATCCCAAACATGAAATACCCTTAAGTTAAATTTATGGGTAAAAAAATATACTGAACTCCTAAACTTAAAAATCTAACGACTCAAAATAGGGAAAACACATTAACTGGAGTATCAATCAGACCCATCTTTTAAATATTTAACGAATCGCATTATTATATAATATCAACAAACCCAAAGCAGTCTTATCATAAGCGATTTGCACCAGCAAGGTGATTCATTTTCAACCAAAAGCACTAATGAAATCGAGCAACTGAGCTATGTAGCCGTTCCAACATCATATCCTGCAACAAAGTTACTTCTAAAATTCCAGTCTATGATCTATCTTATTCATAAACCAAAAGTACTAATGAAATCGACCACTTGAAAGCTCAGCTATGTAGTCGTTCCAACATCCTGCAACAAAGTTACTTCTAAAATTTCAGCCTATGATCTTAATCATAAATTTTCTACCTTTTTAGAACTAGCTAGGATTTGATTCTTAATATTGATGCTTTCATTCTTTTGGTAAAGAAAGTAGCATGCTAAAAGAAAATCCGTACATTACCATTTGGATGAACCAATTCCGGTGAAATCCTCCTTCTGCCATTCAGTTTCATTTTAATTCAACTAACACTGGATCGAAAAGTAGTAGTAGCTTTAAATGTTTAGATCCCTTGCCTCCGTTTAAAATACTCCTCAAAAGCTCTCATTATTTTTAAAGCCCTAGATTATTTTAAGTAATATATCATAAACATATCTTTAGACAAAAACCACTATCATGTGAAAATCGCCTGGATTCCAGGCGGTGTTTCACTATCAAATCCGAACTAAATTGTTGTACCTCACCTTAACATTTGAATGAAAAGTTGAAAGACCCCTTTTATCAATGGCATAAGCTAAAAGCATAAAATATCACAACTGAACTAATTAGTGGTATAAATTAATACAAATGTATAACTCCTACCTTCATGGCAGCCATATCAAGCATCCACTTCCACTTTCAATATATCGTATTGTGCAAGGTGATTGCATTACCCGGCATGAACGCCAACTTAAAACTTTAATCTGCTTAAATACCCAGCTAGAATCGACAATATCCTAAAGCATAGCAAAATTTATGATTAAATTAAATAAAACAATGAGATTTAGGTTCTTTTTTCTATCCTACCACCTACATAAAAAAACGTTATCGTATAATACATTATCATAAACACAACAAATTATACAAAGCACTGAAGAGTAAATTAAATACATTAATCAGATTTAAGTTTTTTTCTTATCCAACTCATGCATAAATAGACATCATCATCGTCGTGTAAATTAGTAACATAATAAGATCATGAACACCACATGATATACAATTATTAAGGATTCAAATATGCGTGCAATCGATGTACCTCACTTGCATTCTTGACTCAACCTACAAAACAACAAAAAAAACTCATGGATCTTCGATTAAGTAACTTACTTATATGATGATTAAATAAACTAACTAATTTGCAAGTAATGATGAATTAATTTTTACATTGATGGTTCATGAGAATACCTTTTTTATTTTGCGTACGTGTTTTTAGGGAGAAAAAGGAGTCGTGAATGGGATTAGGGTTTGGAGAAGAATATCATCGGGGCATGAATGATCAAATTATTTTATGAACTTGAAGGATGGTAATTCGGGTTATTGTATTGTACGTTACAAATATCATCAGGAAAAAAAGTTATAGTTTGTCTTGTAAAATCTTATCATACAATAAAATTGTTTATATATTTTGTTTTTAACATTCTATCTGACTTGGTTCATTGGTTAAGGTGTTTGTTTGTGAGTGTGCAGACACAAGTTCGAATCTTATTTGAGACAAATTTTTAAAAATTTCGCAATTTCATATGATTGCATGCTAAAAAATGATGACATGGATTTAATGAATGCTTATGTGGCATTTCCCTCCTCTTATATATATAATATATATATATATATATATATATATATATATATATATATATATATATATATATATACTAGTTACATAACCCGCCCAACGGGCGGGTTTGTTTAGTTAACTTTTTTCAGCGTTGCTCGATAGTTTAACTGTTTTTGTTAAAAAGAAACTAACCTTTAATTATGTTTGGGCTTGGCCACCCAGCGAACGGATTATGTCACATGTTAATTATAATACGATTTTATCTAAAACTCTATATTTATATTTCATTAATTATAATCTTCTTTCATGTATATTTAGGAAAGTTTAAATTTATTGGTTTACTCGGTCGAGAAAGTACGTAGGCACATTTTTTATATTAAGGTAGCGTATATTGCGTTGGTTGCTAGCAATAAGAAATTCATTTGATTTTAAAGTTATAGACTTTTGCTGGTGACACCAATAAAATATTTTAGGATGGGTTCGTAATTTTTTAAATATACAATGTTTATCGATAAGTTATAACGGTTGTTGTGCTTGTGTAATCACAGTTAATTCCTCTCTTGGTTCTGACTTTTGATTGTGAGACATATAGTTGTTTTTGTCAGTGTGAGAACATCGTGTTTGCTAAAAGCAAACGAATTTTTGATATTGTTTGCCCTTGTATCACCCAATGGATGACAACCTTTTACAGTATTATTTAATTGTTAATGTGCATTTATATTGACTCTATTTTTATGTTTAAAGTAAATTAAGTGTGTATGTATATTAAATATATCAGTACAAATTCTTTATTAGCTATACTTTTTCTAATTTACATAAATCATATAAATTAAACTTTACTTATGTATGATTGTGTCATATCAAAACATTCCAATTGGTCTGTGGCCATGTTTAGGTTGCGTAAATATAAATATTTGTTTCTTGGTCCCAAATGTATTTGGTCGATTCATCATATGCTCAATGCTTCACTTCTAATGGATTAAGAAACGCCTGCGTCTAACCAGAGCCTCATTCACGAGTCCTCAGTCAGTTGGGACTGAAATTGGTCCATCTGCTTTTTTGAATCCTTATGACCCCCTTTGTTCCTCGAACTCTTTCCACCAACAACCACATGTTCCTACATACAACCACAGTAGGTTACCTAGTAGAAACAGAGCGCGAATTCTAGGTTAGGATAATAGTAATGTTATGAGATATTCTTGGGTAAATCCTACGTTCCTACTTTCCCCCCCTTTTTTTATTACATATTTTTAACATGAGCTTATCGATAGCTTTAGCTTGGATGCTTCCAAAAAGAGTCCCTCCATATTTGCATTTAGGGGTGGGAATCGGGTCGGGTTGGTTGGGTTCGGGTTGAATTCAGGTTGAGGGTAAAAATATTTTACCCGAACCCGACCCGAGTCGAATTCGGGTTAGTCGGGTTCGGGTCTATTCGGGTCGGGTCTATTCGGGTTCGGGTCAATCCGACCACGGGTAAAATATAAAAAAAAACTTTTTTAAATTTTTTTTTATTAGAATTTATATTTAATTTAAATTTTAAAATAAAAAAATAAAAAAATTTCTTATTCGGGTCAATCGGGTTGACCCGAACCCGAATTAGGCATAAATATTTTACCCGATGTCCGACCCGATTTCGAATTCGGGTTAGTCGGGTTGACCCGACTAACCCGAATTGAAATTTCAACCCGAGTAACCCAACCCGAATATGCTCGGGTCGGGTTCAGGTCGAGTCGGGTTCGAGTCGGGTCGGAAATATTGACACCCCTATTTGCATTTGTAAGATCAATCATCTCGAGATACACCAAGGAAGATATTAGAAACATCGAAGGACTACTCATCTAGGATTCTTGAAATGCTATTCTAATTTTTTGCTAACACCAATGTTATGAAACCTGTTAATAAGGTGTGCTTACTTTCTCACCAAGAACAAACTATCTTCACCCTTACACAAAATAGATGATGAATAAATCACACGCACCATTTTCTTTGGGAAGTCAGAGTTAATGTTTAGATACAGAAAGTCGAAGTGATAATTAGGTGCAAAAAATAAGATTTAGATTCTGTAAATGGAAACAAAAATCAACCTACAATGGACCTTAGCTACTTTTCTAAAAACCTATAATAAGCACAGTTTTACCGACACCCGCACCACCAAACAGACCAAGCTTTCCTCTTTTTTGGTATGCTGCAAGAAGATCGACAACCTATAAGGGACTGCTAATCACATTTTTTCATGATATCACTGTTCGTATATCAGGTGGAGACATTAGCCAACTATGTAACGCTACAACAGACGGAGGAACATGCCTCTACTTATATTTATGAGCTTCACTTACGGCAAAAGGAAGTTTTTGAGGGTGCATTACACCACATTCAGTTACATATGAAAATAGTGTATCATTGTCCTGAATTTGTGACAAACTTAAAGTAACCTTAAAGTATCTGTCATGCAACGCCACTGGTCTTGCAGACAAAGGTTAAACTGACACGTATTTTACGGTAGAGTTAGCAAATTAAAAAGCGCAGACATGTCACAAAAATTTCCTCATGCAAATTGAAGATGAAAAAGCAGACCGGTCATAGAAAAAAAGTTGTGGGCAATATTTTTTTAACAAACATATAATGGCTGAAATGCATAATCAATTTTTTTTTAAATAGATGGTTCTATATAAATCTCGCCTGATACCCCAATATCTCACACGGTTTGATACGCAAACCCTGAGACGACCAAATATCCTTCGCCATTCGCGTTTCCTCATGACCCACGCCATAAAGGAGTATAGAAAAGCTCCTCAAAAATATAACTCACATCCTACAAAATAAATGTTACTGATTAACCAATCATGGACTAATATAGCTTTTTATTTATGGAAATTATAAATTTTCAAAAAACAAATGTAAAAATTAACAAAGTGCAATAAGAATATGATTGATAGTTACGAGTATTTTTTAGGTAAACCTGTTTTGATTTTGTATTAGAATATGGAATACGTTTAAGATGGGACATATAATCGTCGAGCAAGATGTATAGTAGTGCTTGCGATTTTCAAACAATATTTTAACAAAAAATGGTGTAATATGATTATCATGAGAAACGTACAATTTTATAAAATACTGATGTGTCTTATAAAAACTTATCATGATGCTCGTTTTGAAACCAGGTTTTTGAATCGACCCGATCGGGTCACCAGGTCTTGGTCAATCCTGGTCAACCTTATTTTCTAAAAAAAAATTTCTTCATATTTTTAATAATTAACAAAAAATATATAACAAAACCATAAAAACTTCTGTATATTAATAATATATAAATTGTTTACCAATCAATATAATATGTAAAAATAAAATTTCATCACAAATACGTAAATTTTAAATATTTTTTCAGACTGAAAGAACATAAAAACACTAACCAAAAACATCATCACACTATAGAAATACATTAAATATAGTATTATATATCAGTTCAAATATTTAAGAAAGCAAGGCGCACTAAAATCATTAACTTTACATGGTATTCTAACCTTTTTTTTTTTCATTTTTTCATTTTATCAAAGTACATTATAAGAAAAAAAAGTCGTCGGATATGATTTGAAGAATCAAAATAGAACCTCATATCTTGGTTGATACATTAAAAGACATGTAATACTCAAGCTCCACTCAATTTCCTAAGCCCTTGGTGATTCGGATAAACATTGTTGCATCATCTGCATCACACCGCCCGAACGCTATTTAGACAAAAACCGGTAAGCATATGGACTGAGAACCGAACTGGAACCGAGAACCGACCCAATTCGAACCGAATTTTATAACCGTGGTTTGATTCTCCGTTCTTCAATTTTTCAAATGTCGGTTCTCGGTTCGGCTCGAAATTGCAGTTCTCGGTTCCAGAACCAAAGAACCGTCCGACATTGAAATATTTGAGATTTATGTTGAGATGTTAAGTGTCTTTACCTCATACTTCAAAAGTAACATTCATTAACAAAACGTATCCAATAAATTGTTCAAACATTCATTGCGTTTTTTTAAACCGGTCTTATTTACAGTCATTGATAAGTGTTTCCATTATCTTATTTATATTTGCATAAGAGTTTTGTTCAAAAAAAAAAATTTGCATAAAAGAGTTAGGGTGCGTTAGTATAAAAAAACTATCTTTTATAAGTTTTTTTGCATCGAATATGGTTCAGCTCCAAATATTTACCCCAAATGTTAGAATGAATTAAATAAACAATATTTTCATCTAACGAAGCTAGATCGACTTAAAAATACAAGCCGTATATTTTTTAAATGTGCTTATAGAGCGTGTTGATTGTGCGTCAGACCTATCCAATAAATGTCGGACGTATCCAATAAATGGCACGAAGGTGCTTTCAACAGAAGTTCAATCCAACAGAATTTTTTGAAGATGTGCTGATTGAGCGTGAGTAAGTTCTGCACCTACCATCTTGTGCAATTATAGCAACTCTCGTCGTATTTTCTTTGTTGTTCTAACGTGAAAAATTGAATTCTTTTTGCTGTTTTAGGTATATCCAATGTACTTCATCTGTCATTCAAGCTTTGACACTCTTCAAGAAATTACATCGTAGACACAGACAAATCTGTTATATTTTTTTCGAGTGCAAATAAGGTACAACTTTAATTTTTTATTTGGTAGGGGTGTCAAGACAAATCTGTTATATTTTTTTCTATTTCTTTCATTATAGACATATACAAATTTGGATGGAGACCGACCGAATTTAGTACAAACGTCATGGGCGTTAATGTCACTTGTTAAAGATAGACAGGTAGTTCCTCATGTTTATTCTTGTTGATTCATGTCACATTATATTTGTTCTTCTCAGAAAATGCACACAGATTCTTTGAAAAAAAGAATTGAGATTGAGAAGTTTAGAATATTTCAAGTAGTAAGTTTAGGTCGGCTGATGTTTTGCGTTTGTAAACTGTGGTTAGGCTGAAATTGATCTTAAGCTAATAAATAATGGAATACGGCCTCATTAATTCACTAATGAAAGGAGACTTTCCCCGATAGGTTCTTGTTACCATAACTTGATATTCCCAAACTCAATATACTTGCTGCAGTTTTTAATTTGAAATGCGATCTCTAGTTTTATTAATATTTGGTTTCTATTAATCACAGGAAATGACTGGAGTTTTTAAGAGGAATTGTACCCTTAATTACTCAGCTTTTCGAAATATTTTTCCCATATGGGCACTTGGTGAGTATCGGAGTCTTATTGTTACATATATGCATCATATGTGATGAAACCGGTTGCCGGAAATTTCATTTGTATGTTGTTGTCAGAAAATTTCATCTGTATGTTGTTGTCTTCTTGATGTATGCTTTGGTGCATTTGAGAGTTCTGTAAAATTGACTAAAGAAAGAGCTGCACCAAAATGTGACTTGTCATTGTATGTAAGAAACTTACTAACGTAAAATTTACAAATTAAAAGGAATCAATACAACCACACATTTAATATAAGACTTTGACTTTCCTGCTTGCTACCAAGAAGAATACAACATTTGACATAAACAAATTAAGCCATATTACTCTTGCTTTCAACTTCCTAATCTCAGCACATGATCATAATTTTTAAATAGCCTAGACTTGTTTCCATGTTTACTCAAATATTAGGCAGAACATTACCTTCAACCTCCACCTAAAGCAGAACATTAGGCAGGAACGCAGATGATGCTGCACCTGAGGCGATTGTTGCCCCAACCTCCACCCCTTCTGTCGTTCTAGTTTTGGCACCCAGATGGTCGGTCACTTTAACCTCCATCATACTGTTTCAGATATTCTAGCCAAAAGGACTTATCAGCTGGAGACAGTTGGGTTCCCTCCCAAGCAACTCACTGATCAAAATCAGACCTTTGAGCAGGCTGGTTTAAACTTTTTTCTATGACATTCTTAGGAGACAAATTAAACTTTTTTATTGCTGCTTTTTGCAGGCTTACATTGAAAAGGAAGATAATAAGAAGCTTAAACAGAAACAACATGAGCGATGCAGATTGAATGAGCAACAAAAATAAAATGTAAAACATTTGCCCGAGTGTGGTTCAGAACACGCCCAGCCTGAGCCAAGTGTCATGTGTCGAGAAGACGTCATAATGTAATAGTTTACGATTTGTGAACACTGAGCTTTGCTAATGAAGTACGAATATCAGCACTGCTACACGCTTCAGGTGTCTGAATCATGTTGCCGCTTTCTGTAGGTATAACATCTAAAACCGAGTACACCCTGTTTGCATGGAGTTGGTTGTTGCTACTGCTGCCAATAGCCAAGTACTTAAGTATTCTGACACCACATACATAATCATTGAATAAAACGTATACTTTTTTGGTGTAGTTAGAATTGAAAGTTTATTCAAAGGGCTCAAAAAGTGTTCGGTTAATCTCTGAAATAATAGTCTTCTACATCAGTTACTTATCAAAGATAACTACTTCATTAACAAAGAAGGTAAGTCATTTTTTATTTAATTTGTTTGTTTTTTACATATCACAACCAGTTCTTGTAGCATAACTGATAATTAACGTGTTGGTGAGATTTATTGTAATGATATAAAAATATATTCAGATGTTTCTACTGTAAATCTACTATAGAAAGTAGTAAAATAAGCGTGACAAACGAACATTATTAGCACGTTCAACAACTTCAGGCTCATTCTATGTGAGAGCGGCAACTTTAAATGCAATGAAACCGATCAAAGAACTCATCTCAATCAAGTTTCTTTATTAGAGTTGGATTCTTATGGGGTGTTTGGTTTACCATATATGATTGGGCCTGTGAAATAGTTAAATTTTAGATACCTAATTAATTCACTTTTTATTGCTTATGAGCTCATGAACATGAGTTTATAAACTTAAATAAGTTATAAGCTCAATAAGCTTACCAAATAAGCTAATGAAAACACCCTAAATCATGTTCTTGGAGCTCTTTAGGTGGCTTGAAAAATATAAAGACTCGAAAGAAAAGATTTTGCAAAACTATGCGGTTAATTTTTATGTTCCGTAGTAGGAGATTTTCCTTGAAAATAATTCCTCCTATAAATTAAGTTGGACAATTTTACCTGATTGGAATCACTCGGGGAATGACACTCTTCGATTATTTCTTTCTCAGATGGTATCATATTTGAGTCTCCAATC
This sequence comes from Glebionis coronaria, assembly GCA_025667525.1. Taxonomy (NCBI): domain Eukaryota; kingdom Viridiplantae; phylum Streptophyta; class Magnoliopsida; order Asterales; family Asteraceae; genus Glebionis; species Glebionis coronaria. The sequence goes on along the minus strand of CM046882.1, from coordinate 277,505,518 downwards.
GTACTATGATCACGTTTTTTCAATCTAACAGCAGCCACAAAGTTGCTTCTCTTCTACATCCATTTACAACCACACTCAGTAGTGAATTTGTTGGGGAAGTTTCTTGTAAGCTCCGCAACGGAGCTAAAGAAAAGGATAAGAGAAAAAATCAAATTCGGGAGGTTTTGAATCGTGAATTATAAACAACAGTAAAACAATGCCTATACAACGTAAAACAATGCATATACTAATACAACGTAAAACAATGCTTGTTATTCTCTCTGGTGCCGGCGTTGTAGCTATGGCACGAACTGGGTCTGGTAAAACAACCGATGTTTTGATTCCTATGCTTGAGAAGCTGTAGCAACATGTTTACCAATCTGATGTTAGAGCTCTTATTTTGTCGCCCACACGTGATCTTGAATACACCCAATATAATCTGCTGACGCGTGAGCAAATTACAATCATCAGTTAATTACAACTAAATCAGCCAAATATAACACATGGGAATAGTTAGCCATTCAAGCAAGGCATCAAACACATCATACAAATAATCATAGCAACCTCGTGGATAATCAAATTATAACAATATCGAAGTTGATGGGATACTTGGTTGAACGGGTTAATGGGTCAAAATTTGTCTAACATGTATGTCAGTTTATTACTATATAAAGGTTCAAAAGTACTAAAAAAATCATTGAATTATTAAACTGAATACTAAGAGTATATGAAGTTGAATACTAAGAGTATGTCTACCGGTATCATGATTTTTAAACTTCAAGTTGCGGATACTTCACAAGTTAAACGACTAATGTTGGTATGTTATTGTGACCTATTATTTTACCTCTCCTATTTATATGCTTAAAAGACCATAATAAGCATATAAGCACTTAAATATAGATTCAGAACACCAAGTAAACTGAATATTGGTCTTTATCAAACACCCATTAAACTGAATATTGGTCTTATAAACTGAATATTTGTCTTTAACTGAATGGTCTTATTTCAGGGGTATCGACCTCTAAACAGTAATAGGCACCAGCCACGTGAAGGGGTGTTTGGATGTGCTGCGTATATTAATATTACTTGTCAGGACTGCTTATCACGTGTGCATGACTATTATTACTTTTCATGCCATATTGTGCCACATGAATGTTGGTCTTAAACTGAATATTGGTCTTATAAACCGAAATATCAGTCTTAAGCTGAATATTGGTCTTATTCCAAACACCCATTGAACTGAATATTGGTCTTCAACTGAATATTGATCTTATTTCAGGGGTGTCGATCTCTAAACAGTAATAGGCACCAGCCACGTGAAGAGGTGTTTGGATGTGCTGCAAATATTATTATTACTTGTGATGCTCACAAAGATTCCTATATAGCAAAAAACGTAAGCAGCAATGGTTGGGGATTCTAACTAAATAGATATCATTTAAAAAATTTGTATTCAATCTTCATGCCTTATTGTGGTGACTATTCTTCTTTTACTAAAATATGATTCTCTATATATAGGAAAATTGTACTCACCACCAAACCTTCAAAAAATGCACCTCCGAACTACACACACTGAATATTGGCCAGCATGCTGAGATAACTTGCATCGGCCTGAAAAATTAACAAAAGGCAAAAAACCATATCCATATATGACAAACGCAATAATATAAAATTAGTTACATCAAAATATTACTAATTAAATCATATATATAGGTCTATTTTTGTGTTAAATTTATATTTGTCATAAATCATATAGCCATTGTGACGCAATAAATACTATTTTAAGTGACCGTAGCTCTCTCCTGGCCACTCTTCGCCTCCAGCCACATTGAGTATATATAATGCAGCCTTCTGAAGACTCTTGTAGTGAGAATGTGCTTTGTAGCAACGGTAGTGAGCCTGCATGCCATCACAAAAATTATAATTTGTATATTTTACTGTTATTAACTTGAAAATAAAGCAGCTCCATAGTCAATTGGAGGCGTATTAATATAGTAGATAACCTTGTGAACATGTGTTTGATTTTGCATCATTAAAGATGGTAATTGGTAAATGGATCGAAGAAAAAATCACATGTAAAGAAAGTGCACTACCTCTGTAGGATCCTCAGTCTAGTCCTTGTGAAAATATGTGAGACCTAGCGACTCACAATCATGAAAAGTAAGGGTATACACCAGGATTCAATAACTTAGCAGCTGTCATTTTTGTTCCATAATAATAGGATCAGCTCCACAAGTTTCAATAGTAAAAGCTAACATGACCATGGTCCATCATAACACAAACAGACCTGCAAACGCCTAGCAACAGATCACTCCTCATTAATAAGCAATATTACCTTCGACCCACATATATATTTTTTTAAACTTTTTTCCTATGTTTGACACAATAGATATACAAAATAATGTGACGGCGAAAAATACTCTGAATTAGGTTTGTAGTCACTGGATAGAACATGTAAAAAAGCAGAAGCAAATTTGGTAACCTAACTCTAAGCCGAATAAAACCAAAACTTAATAATAAATCATATATATATACATAAATCTGTCATGTCGCATTTAAACCATAATAAATCTGCTAATGGAATATAATAATTTTCATAATAGTATTGTGATGGTTTTAAACCAACAACACCACAAAGAGAGGCACTCATCCTTACAGATCTTGCACAACGAAGCCAGATCATCTTGTGTGTTTTGACACTGATGATGGCTGGACAAATCAAATATATATACCTGTTTATATCGTACACATATATCGTTTTGTTCTCGGGTGGTGACTTATACTCCACCAATTGTGTTGAACATGCATGATCAAGATTACCTACCTGCAAGGAAGATGACTATTATTGGAGTTGTACATGTAAAGTGTTAGGGTTAGAGAAACAGGCATTAGAGAAACATGAAAACAGGCATTAGGGTTTTGAGAAAAAGATGTATGGTTTTAGGTTCAATAGACACACGTAGATTTTGTAAACCTTACAGTTTTTGTGGGGCACTTTTTCTGAGAGAAGGAAGAAGGTATATATGATGATGGATCGAAGATCATAGTGATGATGCAGATGCAGGAGCAGGAGTAGGGTGTTGAATAAAAAAAATTCGTATGTTTTAATAGCAACTAATTAAGGAATAGATTTTTTATATCATCCGAGATATTTTATTAAATATTAAAAAATAATTCGTAGGTTTTAACAAAAGCTTATTAAGGAACATATTTTCTATATTATTCGAGATTTTCTATAGAATATTTATATTTTATATTAGGTAAAAAAATGTAGCCAATACTAAAATGCCACATAGGATATGACATGGCGCCATTTTATTTTCCTATGTCAAACTTAGCCCCATATATATATATTATATATATATATATATATATATATATATATATATATATATATATATATATATATATATATATATATATATGGTTTTTTGTAACAGTTGTCTATGCCTTCGACAAAGCCGAAAGCATAGATTGTTACTAAGAGTATTTTTTATTGTATGTCACTCATCATATTTGGTATGTCAACTATCAAATATGATATATCATATATGATAAGATTTTATCATATATGATGTATCATTTATCATTTTTTAAAACCTCCAAATTTTACCCAATTTTACAAGTCATGTGTGCTATGTCACATATCAAATATGATATTTCAATCATTTTAAGCTTTTCTCGTATATGATAATCTTTTATCATATATGATGTAGCATTTATCGTTTTACAAAACTTCTATTTTTTATGAAATCTTACAAGTCATGTTTGCTATGTCACGTATCAAGTATGATAGGCTTTCTTATTATATATGATGTAGTTTTCTTTTGGCATTTTTACGAAAACTATGTTGTTCATGTATTTAACTATTTATTCTCTCAAATCGTCTATCCATCACCATGAAACTGTGATTTATTAATTTTTAACCGAGTTTTTTTTTTGTTTTAATATGGCTAGTATGTGAGTATACGCATCTCTCATTTCGTTGTTTCTTATCTTAGAGCTACTCGTCTCATTAAATTTAAAAATATAACATAAATCCTACTCTATTCATAAAAAACAATATGTAATTCAAAATAATAATAAGAAAAATTAATGAATGTGTGATTTTATACCTTGTTGTCTCGTTCGTTTTTCTGGTTTTTTGGCAGAAGCTTCGATTTTGGCTTTAGATTTCATCGTTGATGTTGTTTTTTTATCGTGATTCAGTTTGTTAGATGAGTACGAAGATTATTGTGATGAAATGTGTGTGTGTGTGTGTGTGTGTGTATGTGTGTGTGTTTTATCTCGTTTAGTGTGTGTGAGAAATGACGGTTTCGTCGAAGATAGTATCCGATGTTATGTTTGGGCGGGAGAGTAAAATGACGAAAATACCCCTAGATCTTTTTTATTTTAAATATGGGCCTTTGATCAAAATATGATGGATGACTTAGATGTGTCCCTTGTATCCAAATGATACAAGGTATCCAAAATAAACCTTCTCAAATCTAAAAGATAAGAATTGATAAAAAATACTTTAAAAATAAAAAAGGCAATAAAAATAAAACGGAAAATGTATCATATGTATAGAACTAATTTAACTCGACGACTCAAACGGTTAAACGATGATCTAATGGCTACTAAATACATTGGTATAATGGTATGGAAGAAAATTTTGATATACGTATATAGAATTGACATCTATGTAGACTCTTAATTTAGCATAAACTCCATCAACCAATTATATTTATTTAATTTTTTAAGAACCCGCTTCCTACATTTAAAAATAATATCTCACAAACTACAAATCATCAAATGACAAAAAAATACACTATTGCAACTAGAATTAAATCAGCTTTACATAGATGGGCACATGTATAAAATTTCGACGAACTTTTTTTTGTCTGAGAAAATCATATATGATTTATATCACGAATAATATATATCATATATGATTTTCCAAAATCCACTTAAATTAGGGTGATGCTGTGTGACCAGGGAAAAAGTTGTTGAGTTTATCATAAATGATTTTTTGAATTTTTTAAGACAAACTTTTTTTGACGAAAGTATATACATGTGCACTCAATAGAAATTTGATTAAATTTTTGTCGCGACTGTATGTTTCGTTTGGCGTAACGATTAATGGTTTGTGAGATATTTAAGTTTTAGAAAAAATGATGAAAGTGAGTTTTTTTTGTTAGATGAAAAAAAATAAATGATTGAGACTTTTCCTTCATATATAATAACTAGCATGGTACCCGCGCAATGCGGCGGCGGGTACCCGATGACGATTTATGAGACGAACAAATGTTACACTTTTTACTCATCAATTTCAATTTTGTATTCAATTTGAGGCTGAAGTTGTAAAAAGATTGAGTCGAAACAAAATTAATCTACTAAAACGAAGAAAAATGAATAATAATATAATATATAAAAAAGAATGTCAAAATTAAAGAACAAGAAATTTTAAGAAATATAATGAAATTAGATTATGAGAAAAATAAATAAATAAAAAATATTTCAATTTAGAAATAAAAATAAGTTTTTAATCAGTTGTTACAAAAAGTTTGTTACAAAGTGATGATCATTAAGAATGCACATATTGTTAGAAATGAATATTTTCATAACTGTTCTGAATCAATAAAGTAAAAAACAGTAATCAGAATAATAGAATGCATATAATGCAGGAATTACTCAATTGATTAATTAATGAGGAAGAATACAATGTGTATATATAAGATAATATTAGGGTAAAACCCTAATAGCTAATGGGCCATGGGCCTCTATTGGACATCCACATGTAATTATTTATAACACTCCCTCTTGGATGTACATATTAATAATACGCTCTGAGAATGCTACCTCGTTAAGAACGTCATGAAAACCCAGTGGGACAAAACCATGACCAAGGATAAAAAGAGTGTAGCGTGTATTATCTCCCTCTGATGACTACATCACTTGAGATCTTTTAGTCGACGCGTTCCATTGTTGTAGATTAACTTCATAACGTTGATGCAGAAAGTATCTTGGTAAATAGATCCACCAAACAATCGCTTGAACAAAATATGTTGTCTTATCGTCATTGATAGACATCAATTCCATATTTATCTATTTGAACAATATGCCTCGTTGAAAACCTTACTAGACAAAACACAGTACAAAAATCTAGTGATGGAAAAGAGTACATAATTCCACGATATGAGTTGTTGCCTTATTAAAAACCTTGCCAGAAAACCCTGTGGGGACAAAACCATGATCAAGGAAAAAAAACTAAACATAAATTCTTTATACGCTCAGGGATGTTGCCTCATAAAAAAAACCTTGCTGGAAAAACCCTGAAGGGACAAAACCTTGGTCAAAGGAAAAAGAGTGTAGCGCGTATCTTCTCTTCCTTTATGATCACAATATCGACGATCACCATCTTTATAAATCAAGGAGTTCTTTCCAATATCATGTGACCTCATAAACATGAGAGTCGTTTATCCATATAAAGATATAACTTTGTCTTTAGCTTTCATGATACATATTTCATCTTTAAGATGCTCATTTTTAGAACTAAGACAAAGTTTGTCTTTTGTTTCAAATTCAATTTTCTATGTATCTAATCGCCTTTACAATCATAATTCGTTATTTGGCACAATTCTACACACTAAGGCGATTATAACATATATGCCCAAAACACGATTAGTACAATCAAGTAGTTTTCTCGAGAACGTTTCTTATATGCTTTAAGCATTAAAATTACTAGCATAGTCTATGCATTTTATATGCAATAATGAAATCTCAATATCACATGAGCTCTAATCGTATATCTTTTAGACGCATATCAATTATTTGTCACATTTCCGGACTTTTACAATATCAAAATACATTATTGGATCCACCACACATGAACATGTATCTACATCATTTTCAAGTCTTTGAGAAATAGATGTGTGTCATTGCTTGTAACTTATGGATAAATTAATTTCGCTTTCTCATAAAGACCGACGCATATCCAATAAGCTTTATACATTTATGTATATGGACTCTTTGTCTCAAACACTTGTCTCATCACAGGAGACTTCAGTTTATTCATTATTTTCTTGCATCATTATATTTTGGCCATTCATCTATCCATGATCCTTACATTCACTTTAGCGCTATATTATTTATTATCATTATCATGCACATTATCATATATATCCATCGACGTTGATTCATTTATCTTCGATTCCACACTTTACTAGACATTCTATTTTATCATTTATTGAGATCTCATAGTATTTCATGTACCCGGGGTTTACTCAATTACATTCATGTCTAGTGTCTCTTTAGGAGACTATCATGGGGTCTTTAGAAACCTCGATTCGACCATCTTAAGTTTCTTGCTCCATATTATCTCTTCTATCGAGGATTTTTATTTGGAATCAATTAGTATATCACGTTGCAGACGTGTCATAGACTTACTATCAATCACTGATTATATTGTTGGGACACGCACTATAACTGGAGCACATGTAGCGTATATGATCTAGTCACTTTGTTTGGGTCACTAACCTTGTCTGGTAATTACTAGATCTGGAATATAAATTATCCCATGAAAATTACGTTCATATTCATTATTTGTGAGGATCAAATTTTCATTATTATAATTCATTCCAAATTTTCCGCTGCTCATTCTCCCTCTGAATGAATTATCATTTTCAACATCCCATTTGTGTGTTGTGATGGACTTAGTATGGTATATATCACGTATTTCAATATCTCTTATGGGAACTATATGGTTTGTGACCAAAACCATTATAACTGGGAGCATTTCGTATTAATTGTTGGCAAGATGCGAATTCATATGTTAAAAATTGCCCCATAAACTAAAGCTTTTGTTCACATAGTTATTGGGTTTGCAATCAAGTGAAGACGTTTCAACAAAAGCAATTCGCTTATGAACATGGGCTATATAAAGTTCAACACTTATTTTGTTGGAAATACGTTTTTTACGTATTTAGGAAGATTCGGTCACTCTGATAATAGATTAAGTAGTAGCTCGTAGTTCTTGTTATTAAGTTAAACAAAGTTAGCTAAGCCTAGTCCACAAAGACTAAGGCCACGGCCCAATGTAAGTCCAAGCCCATCTCATGGGCTTGGGTATATAAACCCTCTCCTTAGATGGAGAGGGTGTGGATTCATCATAATTTTACACATAGTTCTTTCATTTCTCTCTCTAGAAGTGTGTTTGATTCTACCAAGTTTCTATCTCTTTCTCTCTCTAAAACATAAGCTAGATTTACATATCCTACAAATGGTATCAAGAGCCATGGGATGATTGTTTGGTTTTTGTATTTGTGTTCTTGATTCTCTCGCCCATTTTGATCCAAAATCACACGAACCAAATTTTTTTTGTGTTTTTATGATTTAATCTTGATATACTTCATCTAGTTACTTGTTATTGTGATTTGGTATTGGTATTTTGGTTAAAAACACAAAATTTTTGGGTGTTTGATTCATTTTTAGGCTTAGAATCTCGAATTTGTTGTGTTATTGTACTGTCCGAGAAAAGTAGGATTCATAGTACGATCTGTGTATTATGATCGCATAAACCTGGGGTTTCTACTTGCGATCTAATAGCACGATCACATAATACGATCACTCGTTGCGATCACGAGTACGATCACTCGTTGCGATCACGAGTACGATCACTCGTTGCGATCACGAGTACGATCACTCGTTGCGATCTGAGTACGATCGTTGGGTACGATCAAATGAGTGCGATCAGAGTACGATTGTTGGGTACGATCAAGGAGTACGATCACTAGTACGATCTGAGTGTGATCACCAGTACGATCTGAGTACGATCGTTGGGTACGATCACTAGTACGATCCGATTTCGATCTGAGTACGATCAAGGAGTGCGATCTGAATACGATTAATACACGATTTTTACTCGTTGAAAAGTTCGTTTCTCGGTGTCTAATCGAATTGATTTCCGGTTAATTGTGTGAGATTAGTTGTTCTTGGTGAAACAAATATTTTTGGTTTGGGAAAATAAATGAGCAAGACTTAATAATAAATGACGAGAAATTAAAACAAGTTAAAATGTAAACGGTGCGATATTTAAAACTTTAAAAGTAAATGACGAAAAATGAAAGGACGTAAAATTAAAACTTAACATAAAGTAAATGATGCAAATAAAAACTTTAAACTAAAAGAAAAGTGAATAAAAATTCAAATAAATAAAAAGGCGGGAAGAATCAAACTTGAAATTAAAAGAAGAAAACTTAAAAATAAAAACAGAAAGAGCCTTGATTCGGAAGTTTAAAACTTCCGAATGAACAGGCTTGATCCGGAACTTTTAATGTTCCGGATGAAGCTTGCTTCATTCGGAACTTTTGACTTCCGGATGAAGCTTCCTTCATTCGGAACTTTTGGACTTCCGGATGAAGGAGTATTCATTCGGAACTTTAGACTTCCGGATGAAGCTTGCTTCATTTGGAACTTTTAAAATTCCGGATGAAGCCTCCTTCATTCGGAACTTCTAACTTCCGAATGAGGCACTTGATCCGGAACTTTATAGACTTCCGAATGAAGGACTCTTGATCCGGAACTTCTGGGAATAAGAACAGTAACTTCAGAAACTAACAACCCGAAGAACAGGGGAATATACAGTAACACGATTTCATCCACAAATTAATCAAAATCAAACGAAAGATTAAACCAAAACAACCAATAAGCATCAACTAACAATAATCAATCAAAACAAATCATCAAAACTAACAAACATAACCAAATCAATCAAAACCCACTTGATCAAAATCATAAAAAACTCAAGAACATGAACAATAATGAATAAGAACAAATCAAACAAGAAAGGAAGAAGATGATAAAAGAAGAGCTTAATTAAAAAGTAAGGATTCAATAACAAAAGCTTAAACACAAATTAATCTAGAGAGAGAAAGCAATAGTTTAGAGAGAGAAACTACCTACTTCTAATCTAATCCTAAAAACTAAAACTAAAACTAACCAACCCTCTCACATGTTGTGAGGGTGGTATTTATAGGAGAGGGGAGTGGTTGGTGGCTTCCTCTTTCTTTCTTTCTTTCTTGGTTCTCAGTCTTTCAGTCTTTCAGTCTTCTTAAATTCTTCGACTTTTAAGACTTCGTCTCGGGATTTCTATGAACTCGTCTTGTAATTTTCTTCATAAATTAGACCTGAGTTCTTCGACTTTATTAAACTTTCGTCTTTGGACTTTTTCTTCGATAAATCTTCAGAATTGGTCTTGGACTTCCGTTCTTTTTCCACTTTTGATCTTTCGACTTCGTCTTTTGTCTTTTTCTTCAATAAAAGCCCGTGAAAGCCGTGTTTTCTCCACTTTTCCCCTTCTCGACCCTGAAACACAATAAAAACACAAACCACGCATAATTCCGCCATTTACGACATAAAATATACGTTTAGGTCCCGTTTTAATGTAATTAAGTGGTAGAAAAGATGGGTGTTTTCACACCTATCAAATCCCCTACACTTAACCATTGCAATGCCCTCATGCAATGCTTAGTGATAAAGCAAGGTTTACACTTTCCATCATAATCAACCTACCTTGGCCTTTATTAAACAACTAAGGAAAATCAAAAAGAAAGAAAATAACAAGATGCAGTCAAGGAAGAAACATGTAAAGAAATCTAAGACTTACATTAGGGCTTGTGTGTCATGAATGTTTATCACCCTCAAGTTTCACGTTCCCCATGCCAAGCTTAAAAACAAGATCATTGTTAGTACAAGTTAGCATAACAAACATTTACTCATGCGGTTCAATTAATCACTTAAACCCCCTTATTCCTATGGGCATCTCTTATATTTTATTGATGTCTTGAATGATCACGAGGATGCATTGTTGACTGATTCCGATAATTTATTAAGGCTGTAAGCAAAGTAGGACGATTTGATCAATAGTTAGCTAAAGGACAAAATCTCTTAAAACTGCTTCTCGGGATATCAAAAAGTTCATATCTTGGCATAACTCGGTTCATGATTTGAGACCTTTCTCGGGCCGATATTTGGCATGTACTTCATACTTCATATCTTGAGAGACGTGCTTGAGATAATGGTCTTCTCATCGTTCATAGAGTTTCTTCACTTGGAGACTTTTGAGAGGTACTCCAACTTTGTTGACCACGACCTCATGATTATTCTTCAATCTCTATTTGGGATTTTGAGATACAACGATCCGCCTCCTTTTTGGACTTGGATCTATTTATCCTCATACCTTGTTAGGGTCTTTTCGGATAGACTTCTCCATCATCTTTATGGGAGTTGATTGCTTTTCGTCGTGAGTCTTGATCCTTCATATTGACTTTGGGAATAATGATTTTTACATCACTTTGGATCTTCAGCAATAAAATTGAATCCTCATGCCTTGTTAGGGCCTTTTCGGACTCGCCAATCTTCGCGCCCCGCTTCATAAGTTATGCCATGGCTATGAACTCTTATCATTACCGAGCAACTTTTAAACGATCTTGGGCTAGAAGCTAAGTAACTTTTCAAATCGTACGACCTTACTTATTGCAGATAATTTATTAGCAAGTGATGGGAGAAAAAGATCATAATTAACTCACATAAGTTAATGAGAGAATACCAAACCTGTAACCAACTCTATCATTTCTCGTTCTCCACAATTTAAAATCTCAAGGAATGAGACTCGTGGATGCTTAGCCCAATAAACCAATTAAGGTCTACATGGTTAAGGATACTAGCTAGAGTGAACTTGGATAAGTAAACTCGGGTTGAGTCAAAAAATTCACAACGGGCCTAATATATCTAAGATAACTAAACTTGTTAAAACCATTTTATTAAAATAAGAGAAAAATAGCAAAAATAATGGGAACTACAACTAGGCCAAAATAGATTAAAAATTTTGAAAAATGTCGAAAAATTGATTTTCCGGTTAAAATGAGGGCAAATACAAGGAAAAGAACACTTAACTTCGATAGAAGTCCCCCTACACTTAATATAAACATTGTCCTCAATGTTTAAGCATGTGGGAGTAAACTCCCCTACACTTAGGACATTGTGCACTTTGTTTAAATCTCGTTAAGGAAAAGACAACTAAAGAGATTCCTATTTTAATATTGAGAAATATAAAATAGTGAATCGAAAAGAGTTTAGGATAGAACCGGGAAGAAGAGAACACGGAATCACGGTTCGTCAAAAGTCATCAAGAGTGTGTCTTTGAAGCTCTAATCCCTGCATATGATAAGAAAGAGAACAAGAAACACCAACGGGGCTCCCCCTACACTTATGATGAAAATAGATAGATAATTGGGTTGCCTCCCAAAAAGCGCTTGTTTTTGTTGACCGAGTCACGAGCCTGACTCGTCCCCGAATTAAATGGTCCTTGGGGAAGCCTCGAATGTGATACCGGGATCAAAGACCTTGTCCTCGTTCCCGGAGGACATCAACAAAAGAGAGGCGGGGGAATAAGTCTTGAAAGGGAGAAAGGTCCTTTCAACATACGTATAGTATGTGAATTCAAGATCCACGGGAGGTGGGTTGGGTATAATAAGCACATTGTCATCCCCCAAAGACAATGGATGCTGAGCAAACGGCAAAGCCGTATTGCTATCAATCATAGCATAATCAATGTCACCTCCCGGGTCAAAGCACTCATCCTCATTTCCCGGTATAAAACGAGTAGAGTGAAAGTGATACATCACCCGCTTGGGTGTGCTCGTGGGAGGATGAGGTGGCAATATAATATGAGAAGTATGAGAACAATTACCTTCCACCTGCGTCCCTTTTTCAGTAGATTCACATCTTTTCACCTCTGGGGTAGAAGGTGTAGTGTCATCGTGTAATAAATCCTCTAGAAAAAGTATATCTCCTTTCACATCAGAATACCCGGATATGTATTCCATGGGTGTATCAATATCAAGAAACTCATAGATCTTAGGAATGTTAAAACCATCATCACTAAGGAGTGAAGTATTTTGCTTTAGAAATTCCTCCTCGTCGAAAATAATCTCAATATCGTCATCACTCTCCTCATTATTCATAGGGCCAATAATATGCTCAGGGATATGGGTACTCGTCTGATGGTGCTGCTGTAAAAATGACTCCATACAAGTTCGCAGCGTGTGTAAAAGCTCTTTTGATTGCGCTTGAAAAGCTGTAGCAAGATCGACAATTGGTTCTTGGTAACTCATCCCTGACGAGGCTGATGATCGAGTGAGTGCGGTGGGGGCTCAAGATTTTGAAAACCGGAATTATAGCACGGTTGTGGCTCATAGTTGTTCATCGGTGGAGAATAATTAGAAACCGGGGTTGGTTCATAATAATCCATAGGTGAAGAAAACTGAGGACACGGATTTGGCTCATAACAATTCATTGGTTGACAATAATAGGTATCGTGAGGACCCCCACAGTTGTTGCAAACCGGGTATGGAGAAAAATCAAGTGCATCTTGTGGATAGCTATTATCATTGTCATAATTGTACCCCGGTTCTTGCCCGTGACCATACGGGTATCGAACCGGGCACGAAACATGCCAATGAGAATCGCTTCCACAATAGATGCACGGGGGAACAGGAGGTAGGTTCAAAAAGAGTGAATTAGTCGAGTTGCACAAGGGACAAAATCCGAATTGTGTGTAGTCGATATCGTTTCCGCACCGCTCACATGTACACCATTGACAAGAGTTGTTCCCAGATAATTGTTTCCCACACCGGACGCAATGGACATAAAAATCCATAAAGAAAGATAGATAAGCAAGAAGAATATTTTTGGTGCAAAACTTTGAAAAAGAAATGCTCTTTATGATTTTTAAAATTTTTTTTGGATTTTTGAAAATTTTTGACAAGAAAAATAACGTTCACAAGTGAACGGATCCCAAAATCCAACGCGTCACTCACAAAAAACCTTCGATCTTCACGAAAAGAGCCGGCAGCGGCGCCATTTTAATACACGATTTTTACTCGTTGAAAAGTTCGTTTCTCGGTGTCTAATCGAATTGATTTTCGGTTAGATGTGTGAGATTAGTTGTTCTTGGTGAAACAAATATTTTTGGTTTGAGAAAATAAATGAGCAAGACTTAATAATAAATGACGAGAAATTAAAACAAGTTAAAATGTAAACGGTGCGATATTTAAAACTTTAAAAGTAAATGACGAAAAATGAAAGGACGTAAAATTAAAACTTAACATAATGTAAATGATGCAAATAAAAACTTTAAACTAAAAGAAAAGTGAATAAAAATTCAAATAAATAAAAAGGCGGGAAGAATCAAACATGAAATTGAAAAAAGAAAACTTAAAAATAAAAACAGAAAGAGCCTTGATTCGGAAGTTTAAAACTTCCGAATAAACAGGCTTGATCCGGAACTTTTAATGTTCCGAATGAAGCTTGCTTCATTCGGAACTTTTGACTTCCGGATGAAGCTTCCTTCATTCGGAACTTTTGGACTTCCGGATGAAGGAGTATTCATTCGGAACTTTAGACTTCCGGATGAAGCTTGCTTCATTCGGAACTTTTAAACTTCCGGATGAAGCCTCCTTCATTCGGAACTTCTAACTTCCGAATGAGGCACTTGATCCGGAACTTTATAGACTTCCGAATGAAGGACTCTTGATCCGGAACTTCTGGGAATAAGAACAGTAACTTCAGAAACTAACAACCCGAAGAACAGGGGAATATACAGTAACACGATTTCATCCACAAATTAATCAAAATCAAACGAAAGATTAAACCAAAACAACCAATAAACATCAACTAACAATAATCAATCAAAACAAATCATCAAAACTAACAAACATAACCAAATCAATCAAAACCCACTTGATCAAAATCATAAAAAACTCAAGAACATGAACAATGATGAATAAGAACAAATCAAACAAGAAAGGAAGAAGATGATAAAAGAAGAGCTTAATTAAAAAGTAAGGATTCAATAACAAAAGCTTAAACACAAATTAATCTAGAGAGAGAAAGCAATAGTTTAGAGAGAGAAACTACCTACTTCTAATCTAATCCTAAAAACTAAAACTAAAACTAACCAACCCTCTCACATGTTGTGAGGGTGGTATTTATAGGAGAGGGGAGTGGTTGGTGGCTTCCTCTTTCTTTCTTTCTTTCTTGGTTCTCAGTCTTTCAGTCTTCTTAAATTCTTCGACTTTTAAGACTTCGTCTCGGGATTTCTATGATCTCGTCTTGTAATTTTCTTCATAAATTAGACCTGAGTTCTTCGACTTTATTAAACTTTCGTCTTTGGACTTTTTCTTCGATAAATCTTCAGAATTGGTCTTGGACTTCCGTTCTTTTTCCACTTTTGATCTTTCGACTTCGTCTTTTGTCTTTTTCTTCAATAAAAGCCCGTGAAAGCCGTGTTTTCTCCACTTTTCCCCTTCTCGACCCTGAAACACAATAAAAACACAAACCACGCATAATTCCGCCATTTACGACATAAAATATACGTTTAGGTCCCGTTTTAATGTAATTAAGTGGTAGAAAAGATGGGTGTTTTCACACCTATCAACGATCATAGAGTACGATCCACGAGTGTGATCTGAGTACGATCCCCACTGCGATCACGTGTTGCGATCCAACATTTTTTTCAAAAAGGTATTTTTGAAAATTTTTATTTTGACTTGGATTTTTTGGTTTCTCGAAAACATAATTTAGGGGATTTCACATTATTTCTCGGATTTAACACACAACAAAAAATACATTTACTTTTTTTCATTGACCGATCAAATTTGTAAATCTTAACTTATCGAAATGGAGTACACATCTCTTACGGATAAGTCCATCCTCTCGGGTACGGATAATCGTCCACTAATGTTGGAAAAATCTATGTACGAGGATTGGACTTCCCGAATGGAACTTTACATGTTGAACAAAGAGAATGGACATCTCATTTGGGCATCGGTGCTCAGTGGACCATTAGATTATGGTACAGTGACGGCATCTACTCGTCCTCGCACAACGGGTGAATTGACTAGAGATATGAAGATTCAAGACAAATGTGATAAGTATGCTACAAACATCATTCTCCAAGCCCTTCCTCCAGATGTCTACAAACTCGTCAGCAAACATAAAGTTGCCAAAGAGTTATGGGATAGAATTCGTGTTCTAATGCAAGGCACCTCGTTAACTAAACAAGAACGAGAGTGTAAGCTTTATGATACTTTTGATAAGTTTTCCTATGTGTCAGGGGAGACTCTCAATGACTACTATCTGAGATTTACCCTATTGTTGAATGAGCTCAATATCTATGGCATGACAATTCCTACGTTTCAATTGAACACCAAGTATTTGAACACTCTTCCTTCAGAATGGAAAAAGTACGTGACGGATGTTAAATTGGCTAAGTACTTGCATAACACCAATGTGGATCAACTTCAAGCTTTTCTTTAACAACACGAATGGCATGTGATCGAGGCTCGGTTGTCTACACTTCAAGTTCATGATCCACTTGCCATATATGCTTCTCAACAAAACATGGCTTATACTTACCAACAACCATCATACTTGTAGTAGCCACCACCACACACCTATCAGCAACCACAACAACCATCTTATCAACCACCAATTATGCCACAACAAGCATTTCAACAAAGTGTTCATCAACAATCTTTTCCACAGCAACCACCATATCAGACATCACCATCACAAGCCAACACTTCTCCAATGGGCTATACTCCTCAGCAAGGATACTTTCCACTTGAAGCACAACCAGCACAAGCCTTCTACTCTAATGAACTTCCACCAATCCAAGCACCGGTCTTTGCTCCAAATGATGCGCCAACTGATGTTCTAAACCATCTCACTGCCTACTTGTCAAAACTTGTTGCAACTAGAGGATTTCCACCAACAAACAATCAGCTCCGCACCTCTTCAAATCCTCGACAACAAGCTACTGTTCAAGATGGTCAAGTAACAGTGCAACCTATTCAGGGAAGGGAAAATTAATATGGACCTCCTACAAGGACTGTGAATGCTCAAGCTGTGAATTCTCAAGCTAATGGAAATGGAAGCCCCATTGGTCCTCAAAAGGTTGTGACTTGCTACAATTGCCGAGGACAAGGTCATATGGCTAGGCAATGCACTCAACCGAAAAGGAGAAGGGATGAAGCGTGGTTTCGTGAGAAAATGTATTTGGTCGATGCTCAGTCTAAGGGAAAGATTTTGGATTCAGAGGAGTTAGCATTTCTTGCAGACCTAGGGGCAGCATATACTGAAGGCATTGCAGTCGTTTCCACTTCTAATGCAGCTTATCAAGCAGATGATCTTGACGCATATGATTCGGATTATGATGATATTCACTCTGCCCAAGCTGCTCTCGTTGCTAATCTCTCTCACTACGGTTCTGATGTCGTCAGTGAGGTACCCACCACAACCAATCTTGGTAATGATGATAACCCACATCAAGTTGGGCATGAAAATGACAACCTCGAACAACATTCGGGAACTAGTAAATCAAATGATGTGGTACTCAATCCTACACATTTAAGTGAACCTCAACCAAATGCTACGACGGGTATGGAATCTTATGCTCAACATGATTTGGTCATGGTGCCTAAACATATTATTGATAAAATGCATATGGCTCTCAGACAATCCGTAGATACGAATTCTACCCTAACTGCTGAGCTTGCGTTGCATAAAGAAAAGGTCAAAACTTTTGAAATGGTCCCTCAAGCAGAGAAAATAACATGTTCTGAATTTGACCAATTTCGTTTTGAAAAGATTGAACACTTGAAAGAAATAGAATCATTAAAAGCTAATCTTACCAATGAATTAAAAGCTAAAGAGTCGTTTGTCAATGATTTTCAGAAACTTAAAATGGATTTCGAAACTCTCGAGTCTAAAAAGTTTGAATCGGAAATTAATGCTACCAAACTTCTTAAATTCAAAGAACAACAGCTTTTAAAATAATACGCTTCCACAGAAAAGGTTCATCTTTTAACTAAATCGTTTAAAGAACTGGAACTTCAGCGTCTTCAAAATTTACCACCTAATCCCGGTTATGCAAAACAAGCTCAGGAATATATTCCCTGTCTTTATGATATGACCATAATTGGCAAATCAAAAGAAGCACCTTATGTTCGTAGTTCTAAGGAGACACAATCACTTACGGAAGAAACTCATTCTAAAATGTTTTCAAAATTCCATACGATTGATTATGATAAGCATAATAAAGATCAACTTTCTAAAAAGACACGTATTCGCTTAAAAAAGGAATTAGTTGAACTAACAGTTCTTGTGCCCCAAAGTTTGTTAGATGAAAACCCTCCTAGTACGTCTCCTACACTCGTCAAAACTGATTTAACGAAGTTACTTCCATCGGTAAGTAAGGCGTCCGTTAACTTAAAAGCGGTACACCAACACTTAACCGATTTTGACAAGGTCATTTTGGAACGTACGACGGCCACGGCCATAACGGAAGGTGAATGGAACTTTGAGCACACTAGAGCTGCGTTCCGAGACGAAATTGTTCCGTTTGTAAAGAATGTTAAAGCTTGTCTTAGTAATCTTGATCAAGATTTGCGTTTGGAAATAGAAGAAGTTAAACGTGTTTTCAATGAAATGGATGATGCTTATGAAAACAGTTTACTTGAAATAGAACGGGTTTCACGCCAAAATGATCAGCTTCTAAAGCAAGTGATGTCTCATGATATAGTTTCCGTCTGTGTGAATAAAAGTGTTGATAATGATTCTATTGTGCATAATGTTGAATCTGTGGACAATGTGGTAGATAATACTTGTCACGAATCTGACGCTGAATTTTTAAAGCTTCAAGATTCATATTCTTCGCTTTCAAAACGTTTTGATAAGATTTAACACATTGTATTTCGCTTGAATGCAAGCAACAATTTATTCAAGAAATCTTTGAAACGTAATTCGAAGGTGTTAATATCGATGATGCAAACTTTGAAAAGAATTTTCGATTGAATTTACAATCAAAACAACGTCAGCCAAGTGACAAAGTTGCTAAATCTTTGCCGATAGACATAGAGAAATCTAAGGAGCTTAACCGTGTGAACGTACTTGAGGCCGCTGAGAATTTTAAACTTGATCTAGATAATCGAGTTTCCAAGATTTTGTCCAAAGTTGATAACTTAAAACAGAAAGATACACGACTCTTCGATTCAGTAAAGCCCGCATGTGTTAATACCACTGCACATAATCAATCATTTATTGAACAATTGAATCGGAAGTCGGTGGAAATATCTGATTTGAGGGAACAAATTTGTGATAAGAATCTGGCCTTGGCTGAGTTAAAGGAAACACTTCGTACTCTAAAAGGTAAGAATGTTGTGGATAACGCAGCCACTGTCTCAACATCGTCCTCTAGTGCAATCAAAAGGAACCTTATAGCCGTCATACCATTTAATAAGGGCCCTAGGACTAAACCATCTCAAACTTTGGTCACTAATGATAAGGCGGAATCAAAACCAGCTTCTAATATTCCCGTGTTGCCTTCTACAAGAGTAAGCACCACTACTAAGGCTCAAAGATCTAAGCTTAAAAGAAACAAGAAGAATTATAGGATCTTGCCTCCATCTAGTAGTCCAGTGAAGAAGAAAGTAGAAGCCCATCCTAGGAATGTTATTTCTGTTTTGAATAAAAAGAATCATGTAGCTAAACCTAAAGGCTCTGCGGTTGTGCAGTGTTCTAAGCCTACTGTGAATTCTAATTTGAAATGTTGGAATTGCAATGAATGTATGTTTTCTAGTCGTCATGATTCTTGCCTTATTGACCATGTGAATGAGATGAATGCCCGGAAAAATGGATTAGAATAGAAACCGACAGGGAAAGTGTTAACCCAAGTTGGTTGGTTGTGGCGACCCGCTGGTAGAACTTTCACTATAGTAAGAAATATGTGCCCTTTAACTAGGATCACTCACACTAAAACGAAGAAAGCGTGCCCTTTAACTAGGAGTACCAAGGCTACCAAAACACAAGCGTGTCCTTTAACTAGGAACACTGACACTACTGAAGGAACCAAGTGCCCTTTAAATAGGTCTACTCCCACTGTAGTGCCCGCAAATAATCCAAAACCTAAGACAGTTGGAACATTAAAACCTGTTAGTGCTAAAACTCACAATAGAAACGCAGGAAATCTAAGGGTCACACAAATGCTAGCAATGCTGATAATCTTATATCTATATCTGCTAACACTCCAGAACCAATAGTTTCCAATGCATTGTCTACTGTTGTTATTGAAAACAGGTGGTCCAAATTGTTCTCTGGTATTTGGACTCTGGTTGCTCCAAGCATATGACCGGATATCGCTCTCAGCTCAGAAACTTCGTCAGCAAGTTTCTTGGTACGGTTCGATTTGGAAATGATCATATTGCAAAGATAATGGGTTACGGTGAATATCATATTGGTAATGTTATTATCTCGAGAGTGTATCATGTGGAAGGTCTCGGTCACAACTTATTTTCTATGGGACAATTTTGTGATGCAAACCTAGAAGTTGCTTTTCGAGAGCATACCTGCTTCATATGTAATTTGGAAGGGGTTGATTTATTGAAAGGTACTCGAGGGAATAATTTGTATACTTTGTCTCTACAAGACATGATGGCCGCTTCTCCCATATGTCTTCTCTCCAAAGCATCGAAGACTAAGTCATGCTTATGGCATCGATGGTTATCTCATCTTAACTTTGACGCTATTAATCGTTTGGCGAAAAATGAACTTGTTCATGGTCTTCCTAAACTTTCATTTCACAAGGGTCATTTGTGTTACGCGTGTAGAATGGGGAAAAGCACTAAGAAATCATACAAACCCAAGACTGAAGACACCAACCAAGAGAAACTTTATTTGTTGCATATGGATCTTTGTGGGCCAATACGTGTTGAATGTCTTAGTGGCAAAAAGTACATCCTCGTAATTGCCGATGATTACTCTCGGTTTACATGGGTGAAATTTCTTACAACAAAAAATGAGGTACCTAAATTCATCATCGGATTTCTCAAGATGATTTAAGTGCGTCTCAACACTACTGTCCGACGCATTCGTACAGATAATGGAACCGGATTTGTGAATCAAATCTTGCGTGATTATTATGAAGAAGTTGGCATATCTCATGAAACATCCGTTGCACACACTCCACAACAAAACGGTGTCGTTGAAAGGCGAAATCGCACACTTATGAAGCTGCTCGAACGATGTTAAGTTACGCAAAGGCTCCATTGTTTTTATGGGCAGAAGCAGTATCTACAGCAGTGTACACCCAAAACCGGTCACTAATTCGTAAACGACATGGTAAAACACCTTATGAGCTTCTCCATGGAAAAGTACCAGATTTATCATATCTTCATGTATTTGGTTCTCTTTGCTATCTAAATAATGATGGTGACAATTTGGGAAAACTTCAACCAAAGGCTGATATTGGTATTTTCATTAGTTACGCACCCGCAAAGAAGGCATACCGAATCTACAACCGCAACTCTCGCAAGATCCTTGAAACTATGAATGTTGATTTTGATGAGCTGACAGCAATGGCTTCTAAGCAAAGCAGCTCTGAACCCGCACTTCATGAAATAGGACCCAGTAACATTAGTTCTGGTCTTGTCCCAAACAACCCTACTTCATCATTTATACCACCTACTAGGAATGAATGAGATACGTTGTTTCAACCGTTCATTGATGAATTCTTTACTCCTCCAAGTATTGTTGCTCCAGAACCTGAGGTAATAGCTCCGATAACCGAAGTTGTCGCTCCAGCAACCGAAGCACAATTAGATACGTCTCCACCTACAATTGGTCAATATATACCTTCAATAAGTTATTCACAACCTACAGCCGAATCAACTACCCATGTCATGCCTATTATTGATGAAGAGGATGATGATGATCACGATTTGGAATTCGCTCAAATGCGTGAACTTCCATCCTTTGGTGTACCAATTCCCGACCATAATCATGCCGGGTCGTCCACCTTAGAGGAAGCTCCTTCTAAAGTATACTCCAATCCACGGATTCGTGAACATGACAACAAATGGACAAAGGATCATCCTATAGATTCTATTATTGGTGACCCTAATCGTCCGGTATCCACACGAAGTCAGCTACAAGAAAATGCAATGTTTTGTCATTTTGATGCTTTTCTCACTGAAGTTGAACCTAAGACATGGCAAGAAGCTTTTACTCAATCCTGTTGGATAGAAGCTACACAAGAAGAACTTAATGAATTTATACGTCTTGATGTATGGGAACTTGTCCCATGCCCAGATAAAGTGCAATTACTCACATTGAAATGGGTTTACAAGGTGAAACTCGACGAGTTAGGCGGAATATTGAAGAACAAAGCTCGACTAGTAGCTCGTGGATACAAGCAATTATTAGGCACCGAATTTATGGAATCCTTTGCACCTGTTGCCCGTTTGGAAGCCACTAGACTATTCCTCGCTTATGCAGCCCACATGAATATGATCGTCTATCAGATGGATGTGAAGACGGCATTTCTGAATGGTGAAATCAAGGAAGAGGTCTATGTTCAACAACCGGATGGTTTTGTGAATCCTAAATATCTTAATCGTGTGTACAAGCTTAAGAAGGCTCTCTATGGGTTGAAGCAAGCTCCACGCGCATGATATGATCTATTGTCACAATTCCTCATTATGCAAGGCTTCGCTAAAGGCAAGGTGGATCCCACGTTGTTCATTCAGAAACGAGGTAAAGATATGATTATGGTACAAATATATGTTGATGATATTATATTTGCTGCCTCGACCCAAACCTTATCCGACGAGTTTGGGAAACTCATGTCTTCCAAGTTTAAGATGTCAATGATGGGCAAGGTATCATTATTCTTAGGTCTTCAGATATCTCAGAGTCCCAGAGGCATCTTTATCAATCAATCCAAGTATGCCCTTGAATCGCTTAAGAAATATAAGATGGAATCTTGCGACCACGTGGATACTCCAATGGTGGAACGAACTAAGCTTGATGCAGATCCACACGGAGTTGCCGTTGATCCGACACTTTATCGTGGAATGATCGGTACTCTTCTGTATATCACAGCTAGTCGACCTGATC
This sequence comes from Glebionis coronaria, assembly GCA_025667525.1. Lineage (NCBI taxonomy): Eukaryota > Viridiplantae > Streptophyta > Magnoliopsida > Asterales > Asteraceae > Glebionis > Glebionis coronaria. The sequence continues at coordinate 277,482,547 of CM046882.1, read as the reverse complement.
TTCAGTTTGCTACATGTATGTGTGCTCGGTATGAAACTCGACCTACTGAGTTACACTTAACTACTGTTAAACGGATCTTTCGATATCTTAAAGGAACCATTAATCGGGGACTTTGGTATTCGAAGGACTCTTCTATTGCACTAATGGCATATGCAGATGCGGATCACGCAGGTTGTCAAGATACAAGGCGTAGCACGAGTGGAACTTTGCAACTACTAGGAGAACGACTAATCAGTTGGGCATCGAAAAGGCAGAAAAGCGCTGCCATTTCAAGTACGGAAGCAGAATACATAGCTATGTCCGGTTACTATGCTCAAGTTCTTTGGATGAGATCGCAATTAACCGACTATGGTCTAGGTTTCAACAAAATTCCGATGTACTGCGACAACAAAAGTGTAATTGCCTTATGCTGCAACAACGTTCAATTCTCTCGGTCGAAGCATATTGACATTCGCTACCACTTCATCAAGGAGCAAGTGGAAAATGGAGTAATCGAGCTTTACTTTGTCCGATCTGGGTATCAATTGGCGGATATTTTCACGAAGGCTTTTGATCGTGCTCAAATGGAATTTTTGGCCGACAAGCTAGGGCTGAGAACCTTCTCGCCTGAGACTCTTAAGGAACTGGCAGATGAAGCGAAAGAATAGTGATGGTAAACTATTCTCCGTATCCTTGGTGATCATCTGTCTATAGTGTTTATATTTTTACCCACAAAAGCAAAATACAAAAATATAAAACCATATAAAAACCAAAAAAATTGAAAAATTAAGAAAAATCCAAAAATATTTTTACTCTATTTCAAAGGCATGTCTTTTGGTACGATAATATTTACGGCCTTAGAAATGTCGATTAGTTTTGACACGGCGCCATAAATAGAGTTCGTATAAAAGTTGTAAATATTTCATAAAACATGCCCTTATGGCTTGTAGTTATTTGTGACTGCAACCCGTTTTTCACATTAAAGTCAAGTATTTCTTATGGAATCTTTGGCTCACAACGGGAATTAATTTTCTCGGGCAATATTTACTTTAAAACCTTGTAAGGGATCAAGTTTACTTTATAACTTGGTCTAACACAAATCTATGTACGCATCAGTGCATTTATTTGTTAAAACAAGAGAAGTCTTGTTTTTATGAAGCTATCATCTCTACAACCATAGCTATCTACAATTGGTATCTACATACTCGACGATGCAACTACTCAACCGACGACTACAACTCTTTCAATAGAACACGGGTCAACAATTGAGGGGGAGCAATTGTCAAGCATTCAGTATCTTCGATGCCGAAAGTGCCAAGTTCACAAACTAGTGTCAAGACAACAATACCAATCGTACACGTGGTGTCAAGAGATGACTTCAGACATGACGAGGCGACCAACATATGCTGACAAGAACCATTTGATCTTATCATATGATGTTCTCATCAATCAGGTCCAACCTTGTCAATTTTTTCTAATATGGTGAATATGTGATCATGTTACAAATCGGTATCATATCTCATACATCTGGTATCATGAAGATAAAACGGACTTGCATTTTTCTTCCCAAAACCTTTGTTAAAACTTCATTAAATCAATTGATATTAAAAACATCGATTGGGTTAATATTTTTAATATGAGGGAGAAAATGTGATTTAATATGGGAAATTATCACAAATGGTTTGACTTAATGTGCTGGCTCATCCCGACATATGCGAAATATTTTCGAATATCGTGGCATATGTTAAGAGGGAGCAAAACGGATTTGCATATCAAAATGGATTTTCATGGTGACATATACTTACCCAAAACCCATTTATTTCACGACGATGAAGATTGTGGTGACATAAGGATGGTAGGATAGGTTAAGTCCTATGATTCTTCCAGAACCGGAGGAATCTTCCCAAGGACATTCCATAGCTAGAAATAGTAGTCCTTAGGAAAGTTGGAGAAAAGATTGTGAATGTAGCTGAATGCCGACCAAGTACTTAAGTTACAACTGGAACAATCACAACAAGGTGCTAGTTATGACGTATTGGTAAGCATTGAAGGGGTTGAAGAATGAAAAAGAATTGTAAAGATAAAGGGTGTAAAGAAAGAAGCCCTCCTTACAACCTTAGGCAGAAACCGGGTCAATACATATGCTATTGAGATCATTTTAAATGATGCTCGATATTGAAGATAAGACATCATGGACCCAGTGATGCAATGCACAACCCATCCCAGCTAACTTAGATATCTCTCAAAAGGTATTTGTTTTAATCACACGGAGACAACACGTTATCTATCGATTTATTCACTCCGAATAAATAGGTATTGAAAAAGGTGGCACTCCTCTCCAGCCTCCGATCACTAAAATCCAAAATGCACGATCGAGTCTAGAGCTAATTGAGATCATCAAATATCTCATTAGGACACACTTCCATATTTCCTTGCTTCTTCACACACTATGAAAAGTAAGAAAGATCTTAAGAGTCCTACGCAAAATCTTCATGATCTTGCTTGAACATCCGAGTAATACGAAAGTATTTACAGTGAAGATGGAAATCCTTCTTGAGCGAATATCAAAAAGCTCATGGTAGGTGACTTGTGCGATTCTTTATGAATCAAACTTGTGATAACTGGAAAGCAACAGTGGTTTAATTCTTAGTTGTACTTAAACACGTTCCAGGCCTCTACGCAATATCTTAGTGATCTTGCCAGAACACTCAGAGTGATACCTTAGTGTTCACAGTGATAAGAGGAAATCCTTATGGTGTTAACCTCAAACATCACTTGGTAGGTAACTTGCAAGATTCTATACGAATAAAGCTCGTGACAACTGGAAAGCAACGATGGTGCGGTTCTTAATTGAATTTCACTTGTTCCAGGAACATGAATTGACGGCTTCAAATCATGCGGATATTTTTATCCAAATGATTCACTCTTTATGTTCGCAGTCAGCTTTGGACGGTCGAATAAAGAGAACGGGTTTACCCGCATAATCTTGTCAAGGAGGTTCTTAATTGAAACTACCTGTCACAAGTACGATATTTTTATATCGTCCAACGTTCTTCACCGACCGGAGGTAAAATGCTACCGAATTAGAATGAAATGTTCAAAGCCATTTCGTTCGTGTCTACTTATGTTGTGGCATTTGAAGACGGTGGCGTTGCGGAATCCAAGAAGAAGTCGTCCCCGCATGCTTATACTTTATGCACTTAATATTTCATCTAATTCTAGAAAGCCTAAAAGTCAAGTCTTCCGCTGTATCGAACTCTGAAGCTTTCAAGAATTACAAAGGTATAAGTATGTGGGACGTGATGTCACGAAGAGGCGAAGATCACTAGTGAAGGATGCACAAGATCAAGGCAAGAAATTAATGCTAAAGATGGATATCAAAGATCACATCAACATGTTCACCAGAAAAGAAAAAGAAAAGAAAGACGAAGACTACGAGCTCAAGACAAGCATAGTATGCTAGGTTTATTTTATTATTGTAACTTGGGTAACGCCCTTGTTTGGAATGACCTCCCTTAGGGGGAGATTGTTGGAAATACGTTTTTTTACGTATTTAGGAAGATTCGATCACTCCGACAATAGATTAAGTAGTAGCTCGTAGTTCTTGTTATTAAGTTAAACAAAGTTAGCTAAGCCTAGTCCACAAAGACTAAGGCCACGACCCAATGTAAGCCCAAGCCTATCTCATGGGCTTGGGTATATAAACCCTCTCCTTAGATGGAGAGGGTGTGGATTCATCATAATTTTACACATAGTTCTTTCATTTCTCTCTCTAGAAGTGTGTTTGATTCTACCAAGTTTCTATCTCTTTCTCTCTCTAAAACATAAGCTAGATTTACATATCTTACATATTTCAATAATCGCCCAAACTTGTAAGTATTCACCACTGTTCTCAATAATAATATTTGGAAAATCATGCTCACATCGAGCCACTAATCACGCTAACTTGAAGTTGCGTATTTAATGATCATTTTGACGATGCATCGATTTTATAACTCAAAATGATCCATATGAGACATGTACAGGCCTACATACATGCTATTTTTATCTTTTTCAAGATTTTAAGGAATGAGTCCTTATTTATATTTAGTGGTGATAAGTAATGAACTTTCATTAAGAACAATAAAGATAACCAAAATTATCTTTGAAGAAACTCATGGTTCTTATATACTTTTCGCATATCATTGACCCGGGATGGTTCAACCGGTCATGCAATTACTACAACAATCTTGGCTAATAAACTTATATTTTATGGCCTCATATGTTTCAGTTGCACCTTATATATATAAAAATCAATTACTTTTCTAATAAATGCATATGAGCTATGTGTAGCTTCTTATAATTATGTTACTATATTTAAATTAGCCTATAGTAATATCGAATAATAAAGGATGTATTATAGTAAAAATTGCACTATTTGCTAAACACATATATGTCAATGATCAATCACTCAATTCTCATAAGTCATACGCAATAATATTAACGATAAATAATGTACATATATAACAAACTAACAATAGTAAACCTACTCAACTTATTCTTTTCTTTTTCCCCTAAGAACATGTATAACTCAACAATAAATTCTCACTTACATACTGTTGTTGCTTGTACACTTGAGAATTGAGATTGTGAAAATATGAATCTTTTTAATCACATTGATAACTATATGTCGTCAAATTCCATCCATAACTTATAATGTATAGTTGTATACTACTATCACATAAGGACAATATAGACAAACAACATGACTAAGTCCTTATCATAATATTTGAACAAAGCATAGTATTAACTCAAAAACAGGACCTAGACACACGTTTTTTTTACCAAATCAATCACAATCTTTTTAAGTTTTCACGAAAAGACAAGGAATCAAGTATATATGGTATATATTCTAATTTGCTTTTACACAAGTTCTAATTAATATGAACTTAAATAGATTAATTACTAACACTCACCGACGGAGCCAGTGGGGGCAGTGGATGCTGTGCCACCCCCAAGAATGGCGGACTTATATATAGCAAGGTCAGACTAAAGTTAGCTAAAAATCAATATAGTAAGAATTTACTCTTGTTTGAGTAGTTTTAATGGAGGTTTTGGGCGAGTGAAGAGGATGACCCAAATATTAAAATAAGACAAATCATCTCTTACACGTTTCTGTGTGTACTTTTACTGAAAAGTTAATTTAAACCCCTTTACTTTATAATTAATCATTATAACTCAAAATTTTGATTGAACCTTTCTTAAAAAAAAAAAACCTATATACTGTTACCGAAAAATAATTCGGACCCCCTCAACTCGGATTCCTGGCTCCGTCCCTGCTAACACTTATATAGTCATACTTACATAGTCATTGTAGATGCAAAATCAATCCGATTATATTTTTATTGGCTCGTTTAAGTCAGAATTTATGATCATTTTCCGAGACAAGAGTCAAGTAAACTAATTAAGCATAGTAGGCTAGAAGTAAATCTTTTCTCATATAGCATTACCTGTTATTTTATTTAATTCTTATAGGACATCTAATCCTAAGTATATGACAAGTAAAATAACGAGTACTTAATATATCAGTTGAGGTTATAAAATTTACCTCTTCCGTTTATTTATGAAGAAGAATCGTTGATTCGATGTAGTGGACTCCGATACTCATAACCTTTTTTGCAACGAACCGTACACTTCAACGATCCTTCATAGCATATGTTTAACGGGTCTTTCACCATCAGATATTCTCGTTTATGATTCTCGTTGAGACAATAATCATGTATACCATTATCTTAATACACTCTTGCAAAGATGAACACTTTAGGTTGTTACCATGTTTTTGTGATGCCATGTTCACAAGTGATGCTAAAAGAAAATATTCACAAGTAAAACCCTCAAACGAGATCGTATAGTAAAAGCAATAACATAAGTAGCAAAATATTATGCAAATCTACAACCTAGTCTATAAGCGCATCAAACCATAATAGATCTACTGATCTACTATGAACGGGACATATAATAGGGGATACATGCATGTATTAGTTACCGATTGATGAATTAAAAATGATATGGCTTTATTATTAGTATTTGAATAATAGAGTAACCATGCTATATGAAACAATATCATATTATGTGACTTCAGTGTAAGAGGGTGTTTGGTTAAGCTTATAAGTGGACTTAGACTTATACGGAGTATTATATAAGCAAATTATAGCTTTTATATAATAAGCTTATAAGTCTTTTTTAAGTGTTTGGTTTAGCTTATATAACTAATATGGTAAAATGACAAAAAAAATACATAAAAATAAAAAGGATAGTATAATTAAATAAGGATATAAAAGTCTTTTTAGGTAATATTTTTATATAAACTCAATTAACCTTACATATGCCACAAATTCTTGGCTTACCAAAACCTCCTTATATAAGCTTATAAGCCCACTTATATAAGCTTAACAAAACACTTGGTTTTGACTTATAAGCTTATATAAGCTAATAAGCTTATAAGCCCACTATATAAGCTAAAACAAACACCCTGTAAGACAAACCTCATCATATATACCCAGTTTCTGTCTTTCTTATCATCATTTTTTTTTACTTTTTATCCGATCATGAATCATAATAAAAAAGAACATTGATCGAAACGATCGAACAAACATATATGAACCATGTCGCTATGAAAAAAACATTGAATATATTAGTCACTCATAATATTGTAATAATCAAGCATATACATAGATGTCAATGTTAAGATGTATATGTAATATGGGATCACAATAATATATAAAGGAAAAAAAACTTATCTCATAATCAAAACCGTATGATATCTTTTGTAATGACACAGTGAACGTCACCACTAGAGCATTCTTTCGAAGTCATAATCAAAAACAAATTCAGCTGTAGAGCGTGTTGATAACGTGTTTTGAATCAATAAAGTAAAAAACAGTAATCAGAATAATAGAATGGATATCCTAATAGCTAATGGGCCATGGGTCTCTATTAGACATCCACATGTAATTATTTATAACAATAACAAGCTATTTTTAATGTCCTTCAGACTTTCTAAATTTTAAATTATCCCAAATCTCTACTACATATAAAGAGAATACCCTCAAAACTTGAATGTTGAAAATTCTCTAAATAAGGAATTGTTGAAAAAATAAATGCTGCAAGTAATAGCTGGCATCCACATTACACATTACGTTTCAACATCTATCTCTCACTAACCCTAATCTCTCTCTCCATAAAAACCGCCTACTCCCTATCATCATCTATCTCTAAATCTGCTTTCTCCAACCAACCATACACCACTGGCGCCGCTATTTTTTTTCCGCCGTTCGCCAAACAAATGACCATGGTTTCGGTGGCCTCACAACAGCTACTTGTTTCACATACCCTTCTCCATAGCAAAACACACATGTCTTCTCTCACACTGTTTTTCCACCAAACCTTTTTGAAAACCATCCACCGTACTACTAATGTAAAAACCACTGGTCACACCTCATTTTCTGATAGCAACACAAAAAATCAGTCGCTCCTCCCACCATAAACCACCGCTTCTTTCACCAGAATCAACCAAAAACTACTCCTCATCCCTAAAAAAAATGGCACCAGACGAGTGATAAGGAAGAAATATCTAATTGATTGTTGTTTCTTTTGATTTTTCCAAGGTGTCTCTCTCTTGCTGTAACGAATCCAAAGACACTAAGATGATTGCAGGTATATGGCTTTCGGGTAGAACATTTATGTATTATGGTTTATTTATTTGGGAACTGTGTTTTTTTTGCTATTTCATTTTAGGTTTAGCAGGTAGTTATTTGGATGAGGCGTATTAACAAATCTCTAATACATATTGAGTATTTGTGGATATATGTAAATTCCCAATGAGGTTTTCTTTCTATGATCTTAAGTTCTTCTCTGAACACACGTACATAGCCGATATGATGTTAGGTATCTGCTTTATACATAGAAACGCGCTTAGATAGGCAATCCCAAACATGAAACACCTCATAATTTATTAACAATATGTGTTATGTTCTAACTATCCCTAATCGGTTTTGCGACAAAGAATGCATATGTTACTATTGTACTTAATTACTTAAGCTCAAGTCAATAACATTATAGGATTGCCATCTTATTACTTTGCCTTAGTTCAACATGAGCCAAAAGTTGTTGACATTGGTTGTTAACAAACAAAAGTAGGTTTAAACACGCAAGTACCTTCATCTTCACATTGGTGAATCGTGATGTAATCGATGTTTTTAAGCTGGTTTTTTGTATTGACGTTCTGTTGGGCTTACGTTTCATAAGTTCACTTTTTGTGCTTTATTTTGATATTTTTTGGCTTATATAAATTCACTATTCTCATACGGGTAATAAACTTATATAAGTTGGGAAGTTAAAAAATAAGCCACAAAAAATGGGCTTATGAAACATGAGTCAGTAAACCAAATAAGCTGTTAATTAGCCAGCTATATAAGGCAAAAGAAACACACCCTTACTGTTTAGATGAGTTTTGGTGTATGCGCTTATTTGGAAAATTTGTTACGCATATGCTTGGCCATTTATGCGTTTAGGCTTCTTAAAATGTACTAATAAAAACTACGAGTACTACTAAAGAGCATCGTCATACTATTCTATAGACTGCATAGAACAAAAATTACTGAGGGACAGTGTATAGTACTTTAGCTGCCCAATTTTTTTCATTTTTTTCTTTTTTTCTGATGTTTGAACAGCTGAAGATCCAAAAGAAGGCTGGGAGAGTATCTGAAGGATTTACAAAGCCGGGGTAATAATATAATATTAAAGAGCAAAAGGAGAACATGGTTTTCTGATGCCTGTTTGTGGGAAATTTATAATATTTCTACACAATCGAAGGTAAGTTAAACTGAAATTGTTGGTTGACATGATCTGTTATCTTGAACATTGCGAGCTAAACCAATTAAAAACTGCATTTTTTCGTGCAGTGTATAAGAAGACCAGCTGCGATTGCTGATGATAGAGGTTTAGTAATTTTGCAACACATACGGCAGACACACGGTAACATAATAACCAACTTATTATGTCTATGTAAAAGGTACATAGATTTGATATTCTTGCAACGTATATCAGATGAAGAGCAACATAAAATATTTGCTTTTGTTGTGTCATCTTTCTAAGGATTAGCTTTTTTTGATGGATTATTAATATATTTTTTTTATTGTTCCGACATATTAGCACATGAACTCACGTTTCTGTTTGTGCAATATGGAATTTAACTCACGATGTGTTTGTGTAATATGGGACTTTAGGTAGTATTGTTTATATATATTAACTTTAAACTATGTTCTTGATGTGTTTTGGAATTCATTAAGTGGGTGCCGCCTTGCCTTTATTGGAATCCGCCGCTACAGTTGCTGAAGCAGCTGCTGGCGTTACCATCATTTCCGAACTCTGCTTAAAAGTAAGGTATTTGCTTTATGATTTATCTGAATTGATATAAACCGATTATGATCGATTGTTTTGAAAAATATTTCCAGTTTTATCATAGAGGATAACCGGAAACCTAAGAAATATTTTTTTCTTGGACATAAACATTCGGGACAGATTATAATACTTGAAAATGAGATATCTTTTTCTTCGATGTGACAATTTGTAGAATACCAGCTGGTGCTATCACCAATCTTGCAATGAAAGGTCTCTCATATTCTCTCATTTTTTTCATGATTCATGGACCTGATGTTCAAAAGGTTCACTATTCTATGCTTTGGACTATAAATTTAGAACTTTTGGCATGTGCAATAAGATGTAGAATGCTGATGAGTCATTAATGATTGGTGGATTGCATTTCATGGGTCTATGATCAAGATGCATATGCATGTAGTGGTCAGTAATGCTCAGCACAGTCATTGTTAATATATTACTTTTAAATTCTGATTATCTCACGTTTACTTATATAACCTTTTATTCTAAATACATACGCAGGACTGGGGAAAAACCTCACTCATGAGTCAATTGAGTGAACTTGGGGGCAGGAGGAAACTTGATAAATTGACTATTGGCCCAGTTCTTAAAGTAAGTTCTTACTTTGTTACCATTACCAGTAAAGAAGATCTTAAACTTTAAGATATCAAGATATTAAAATTTCCATCTTTCTAGGTGACAACAAAAGCTATGCCAGACCACAAGGATCAATTGCTTAAAATTATGGGATCAAAGCTACTCTGGGGTGGTAAAGAGTTGCCTAATCATTCTATTCTATCAATTTATGGTGCCATATAACCAACAACTATCTTTATTCCGCTTGAACAAATACTGAAACCTGAGCATTACGACCTTGTTACAAAATAAATATTTGGCCCGTTTCCAAGTACCTTAACATCCACTGCAAATACTATTTCTCAAGAAACTTAACATGACTTCATATTTTGCTTTTGTTTTGTGCAGATCGTGACCGAGTAGAAAGAGTGTCAAGTACCAATGGTGTTGGAATCCCTTGAAAGAAGGCATGCACATTTAACTGCTGTTGTGGTCTCTAATGATCCATTGTTTGTTCAGGTATATCAGTTGACCAAATTTTTTATATATTTATTTTAGTCCTTGTTATGTAATTATTAACTTTAGTTCTGTTGGGCGCGACCTGTTTTCAAAGTATTTTGGGGAATACCGTAAATGGAACTACTTATACTGGACTAAGAGCAAGAACTACAAGGGCACCACAAAAATCATTGGTGGGTTTAAAGAACATCTCAGTTTTGTTATCTACTTTTTGTTTTCTAAAATTGAGACTCTATCTAACATGTTACGAATACTTGTCTCATAGAGGTTGGACCTGCTGGAGATCCAAGAGGAGCAAGAGGAACACCTAAAACTATACAGTGAAGTCATCTATGATTTTGGTCCAGTCCCACACAAATGGCAGATCCCTCCTTCTACTTGGTCAATTTAACATGACCAAAGGGTAAGAATGTCTTTCAATTTACAAGTGTGTTCTTGCTGTAACAGCATTTGACACTAATTGTTTATATAAAGAGAATCTTTTGTGACACAAAGTGTTTCATGTCAACTTACCGACCCATATGAAAGTCTCCATGTGACCCATTACATAATCCATATGGCCTGCTCATTTTGCCCCTCCCAAACACACCCATCTAATAGTATTTTTCTGACCTTAAAATTTTACACATTACGATGTTAATTTGATCTTTTACACGTAGACACTTTTGACAAGTCGCGTTTTTACGAAACAACGTGCATATGCTAAACTTATTCCCTACATAGTAACTTTGAATCCTTTAGTTTCACAACTTTACTGGGAGCCAAGGTGATTTGGTTTTGTAACTTCCATCTTGCTGTTTCAGGTAAATTTACATACTCATTTTGCCGCTCCCAGACACACCCATATGACATGCACAAAATTGCTAATCAAGTCCAGATGTCATCAAAGATAACAAAGATTCATCAACCTATGATTGTTGTTGGTCACTGCTGAAGACACCAAACCCAAAACTTGAATATGATGTATCACTTCATAATAGATGTGGGAACGGCTTTTCATTTTCTTTCATTTTCTTTCATTTGGACTAGAAACTGTGTATGGATGCACATGTGTTGAGAGTTCACATATTTGAATTTATAACTTATAGAACAAGCATATTGATCCTTTCAGACAAAGCTTGTACCATTAAGTGTCGTAGAAACAGGGTTACACATATCAAAAGTTCAGCATACTAACAATTAGAAACAACAAAATCATTTAACAAATAATTTTATCGCACTATTGTGAAATACCCATACAATGCTTAAGATAATTTATGGCTTCAGTCCCACAAAGCTCATATAGTAGTTATGTATACCAAACAATATCTAACGTTGACACTTGACACACTATGGATACTGAAAGCAAAATAGTATGAAAGCCTATGATCCTTTATTAATAGTTGTCACTTGTCATCACTTGCAAACATAAATCTATAAGTCGTATGTGTAAACTTTCTGTTATGTCTTATTTGTTTCTAATGTTTTTCCTTAAAAAGAATACCTGATTACTAACATTTATGCTATGGTAACAATAGCCCATTATGACTTGTTTGAGTTGTACTTCATTCTATAGTCATTACACCTTTTAATTCAGTTAAAACAAATTACAAAGATAGTGAAAATAGTTTGAAATTTAAAAGTCCCGATCGCAATGCGCGACTGCACCATCTCGTTATCTTTATTACATATAGCGTTTCGTTAATTATCTGGCGCCAGGAAATTCCGCAGCTATGCGCGGGTAATCGCCTAGTGCTTTATAATGGGGGAATGGTAGAGCTAAGATGGGCTGTTATAGTTTTGGCACCAAAGTTTAGTTGGCGCACAGCTTCAACCATGGCGCCAGACAGTGATAGAGCTAGGAATTTTGTTTTAGGTGGGCCAATTAGCGAACTAACAGAACTATGCGTTTTCATCCCTATAACTATTAGACGTAAAACGAAACCAAAACTTTGGTTAAATTTAAACGGTACTACGTAACTGTTTCTCCAATTAAATGGGTAACAAGCTAAAATGAATGATTCTTTTTTTTTTATTTTTTAACTTGAGTTTCGGACTTAATATCGTGAGCCAACTAAACATAAAGCGACTACATTTTTGCATAGCTTGAAGTCGGCGCAAGTGCTCCGTAAGGAGAAAGCTTGATTTGTTGTCTGGATTGATACTAATATAGATGATTCATACATCATACATATTTAATAGCTGGAATTAGATACAAATGTTTAGAGTAAGTATAATTCAGTAGTATTTTTCTTTCTTTTGAACGAAGTATATGATGGATCAACCAAATATATAGCAATTACTAATTAAGCTTGCTGAGTTGCTGTTATATCGTAGATTATTGGGTGGGCCAGATACACATAAATATACAGAATTAAGCTACCCAAGAAAAAAGTCCAGTATAATATAGAAAATTGTGAGAATTTTGGGGTTGATTTTGACCCACCCTCACTTACACATGCCTCCGTCCCTGGCGCCAGAGGGCCTCGCGCTAAAACTAACAGCTGGCTATTAGATTTTTATGTTTTTTTTATAATAAAAGTGGGTATATATAGGCTCATTATACCTCTTTAACACCACTTTTTCAGACCAACCACTTTCTATAAATGTGGTGTCAAAAAGTTTAGCTCCAAAATCCCAGACTTTCTGATGACAATAGCTCTAGTTTTCTTATACATATAGTATCAAGTATGATAAACAAATATTTTTTAAAAAGGGACATAGGTGGCAGCATAGAGAACGAGCAAATACAAAACCTGATCCAATAACAGATTAAAGCGGAAGACCAATAAGGCAATAACTAAACAATGGCTTCATCTTCTTCAGTTTCATCACTATCTTCCATTATCTGTTCAAACAAACTTACTAATAGCACTACGTTAACTGATTCTTCATGCTCATTTGGAAGAAGAAACTTCTTGAAAGGCTTTACATTGTTGGCTCCATTTACGTATTCTCCTTTACCGTTACTTGCGAAGGAAGTCCCCGTTGGCTCGTATCTTCCGCAGTCCGATTTCGATCCTGGGTTTGTTTTGTTTCAAGCTTCCTCCAAAGACACCCCTGCTCTTCGTGCAGGTACTTTTGAACCATAATACTGTATATGTTATGTTTTGAATTCTGTTTTTGGAATTATACTTTTAATTAATGCTTATTCGCAAAACATTATACGGAGTAATTCCCAACGTTGCCGAAGCTGGGACTGAACCATTTGCGTCCCAAAATACAAACAAAACTTTAAAAAAATTGGCACTACACCTCCAAAATGGGTGTCCCATGAACCCCGTGTGGACGAAAATGACTAAGCAGCCCGCTTAGGAGAGTGTTTTGCTGAAAGTAAGAGGAGGACGTGAGTGTATTTTATTTGCCAAGAGAGCTGCCCCAAAAGTTGCAAACGCCAACCTCTTAAAAAAGGGAGGGCTTTACCTGGTTTGAGTCTGTGTGGCGCTGGTTCAAACTCCGTGGATTAGTCGGCCAAAAGGTTGGCAACTGTGGTTACCAAAAAGAAAAAAGGTTGCAGCATGTCGGATTGAACTTGGGTCTCCACTAGAGAATCTCAAAGGAATTATTAAATTTGATGCACATATACTTATGTAAATTGCTGCAAAACTCTTTCAATTGCTTTTTATAAGTAAATTTAGGTGGATCCCATAACTAGTAAGGTTGGATCAGTTGGTTATCTCTCTTGCCTGTTGAGAGAGAGGTCAAGGATTCGATCCAAACTCCTTGCGAGGCCGGAGGTCCTTTTCTATCTTTGATAGAACCGGAACCAGCCTCTAAAGCTTTCTTTTAGTTGGACCCATAACTCGTGTAAGACGGTAGTAGTGGGTGTTACTGTTAGGTGTATCCATAACAAGTTTACGAATGTAGTTGACATTAAATCTATTTGTTAGTGCTCACATAATCAACTTTTAGATAGCACTAAAGCTCCTTGGTGTAATTTTATTCGCCTAAACCTAATTTTATGTGATTTTGGAATTTGATATTCAAGTCCTCATTATTTTGACACTTCAAATATTTTTGCGTCTGGAGTGTACATTAAGATAATTACTACTCGTGGACTGGTTTAATTATGGATTAGTATTACGGGCAAGTTATCACAAGATACACTAATATCAATTTTAACTGATTACATATATACTGTCAGGGTTTAAGTTCTTGTATTAGTTTCGTCTAGGTTGGAATCTGCTTTAGATGATTCAAGTATCTCACAGAACAAGCCATTTGTCAGAGCAGTTTTTTAAATAGTCCCTTCTCATAACCATCAACAGTTTTTTTTCTGTTTGCATACTGTTTTATTTGATATGTGGACATTCGATATGTTTCAGTATTGATGGACATATATAAGTGTTGTGCTGGTTGTTGAGCTCGGATGAATTGCAAGATGAAATATGCTACTAACCGTGGATATATACTAATTAAGAGTATTAGGGTGGGCCATTACAATGTATGCTTTTGACGCAATACTAAATTGTTTTATGTCTTACAGGATCAACAGAAAGGACATTTCGGATTTGGCATAAAAGAGGATATAATTGTTAGAAATTGAGGTTAAAAACGGAAAAAAATAGAGATAAACAGTTTTGTCATATTTGTGAGAGAAAAAAAAAACAAAAGGAGGTGATGACCTTAGTGTTGGTGCATTATACATTTCGTTTATAGATCTTCCATGAAGAGTGTAAGATGGTCACATTAATTAAAAAGTTGTGCCGATAATGAGGATATTCATGTCTTTTACGCACTTATTTTTTCCGATGTGTGTGTTGATAGATTTTTTACTTACCTGTCCACAGTATTCTATAGTGTACTATAGTATTACATTATACCCAACTTAATGTTCCGGTGATAGTCATCTAGTGTCATTCAACTGTGTTCTTGCAGAGAGGTCTTAACCTTAGGCCATCATGCAATTTCGGTGCAGCTAGAAACTAGCATCATATCTGTTTATTTATTGTACTTCCTGCATTTATTATAAAGTAAAATTTTGATTTAGTTGCTTGCAGGAAATGTGGAGCCATACCAGTTCGTTCTTCCGCCAACTTGGAAACAACTGCGTATTGCTAACATATTATCTGGGAATTACTGCCAACCCAAATGTGCAGAACCTTGGATAGAGGTGAAATTTGAAGATGAAAAGCAGGGAAAAGTTCAAGTAGTAGCTTCTCCCTTGATACGATTGACCAACAAACCTAATGCAACAATTGAAGATATTGGGAGCCCCGAGAAGGTCATCTCATCTCTTGGTCCTTTTGTTACTGGAAATACTTTAGACCCAGACGAACTACTTGAAACATCAATTGAGAAGATTGGAGATCAAACGGTATCATCTTACAACTCACATCTTGATCATATTTGAATGTAGGAATGCGCATATCTCATGATATAGATACTTATAAAATGAATCAGGTTTCTGAATATTAAGTTTGGGTTATCAATAGACCAATTTGATCTAAAGGATTATTGGACGTTGTCTGTCACACTTGTGTTATCTGGATAGCTAGGTTTCAAAGGTTTACGATTTTACTCTGTTTGCTATGATAAGGTAGGTCCATGTGGAAGCAAGCTGACATGCTCTGCGTAAAATCATCCCAAATGGAATGACAAAAGTTTTATGATAACTATAAAATATATAAATTTTAACTACTGGCATTGTTGATTTGGTGGGAGTGGGAGATCATAACACTTTTAACAAATCATCCCAAATGGAATGACAGAAGTTTTATGATAACTATAAAATATATAAGTTTTAACAAATCCACCTCTATATAAGAATGGGCCGAAACTGCTATGTCTGGTTAGTGGTTACTCCTTTGTGAAAGGATGTTATGAGATATCCTTACAGATTTAATTAGTCAATGGCCTGTCAATGCTTAATGCAGATTTTCCTTTTCACCTTACATTAGAACATTTTATGTTATATATTTGCTATAGATCATATGCAATCTTTTTCTTCTGACAAGTATGTGATATCCTTTTTTTGTATTATGATCTTAAAAACGGCACATGTTGTTGTATTTTCAGTACTACAGGTACGTTCTGGATACTCCTTTTGCGTTGACTGGTTCACACAACATAGCAAAGGCTACAGCAAAGGGAAACACAGTGATCTTATTTGTGGCTAGTGCCAGCGATAAACAGTGGCCGTCATCCCAAAAGACATTGAAAGCAATAGTAGATTCGTTTCATGTGTAACCCTTCTCTTCTTGCAAGTATGTCTTAATATGCGTGCTATGATCGATATATTTGTTTACAATAATGAGTTGCACTTTCATAATAGAGATAAATAATGGATACAAGTTATGTGGTTTGAATCTATTATTCTATTGGTAATCGCTGTTCTAACCTCTGCGACTCAGAATGAATAGAAGAATTAGTGATGGCATATTAGATCTCCACATTAGTAACACTTATAAGACATTATGCTGTTAGATTTTTCAAAATAACTATCATATTTCTTGACGATTATGAACATGTGTACAATGTGCGCTGTTTTACTCTTCTGCGCCGTTGATATGTTTGATATTATTCTTGTGTGCTTGTTTTGGTCTGATTTCCGAAGAATTGCTACACGACCTCTTCTTGAATTTCAACTAAATGAAAACCAGTGATAACTTTGAGATAGAAGTCAGTTTATGTAGGCGTCAGCCATCAATCACAGTGTTTAAACATCGATAAAATGCAATAGTCACCTAAAATCTACAAAGATTCACAATCCTACAGATTTTTTTTTTAATATGCATTTTTGATGTTGCCGATAAGATAAAACTGACTTTATAGAGAGACCCTGCCAATGAATGATAGTATCATGACTAGAATACATAGCTGTGATTCATTTCTAAGACATCGTGTTAGTTTTTGATGAAACAACATGACTTGTGCTTCTCGGGAACTTAACAGGACTGATGTCGAAAGTCGAAACCATCAACTGTATCAAAATTAGAAGCCCTGTCCTCGTGAATCTTAGTCATACAGACACTCGGACTATGTGTAGACAGTGGTTTCCTTAAGAACTGAGACTCAAACTTGTTGGATAAACCCCTTCGTGCCGCAATTTTCAATAAATCTGCAAGATCTTGGTCACTGCTACTCATTCTCCTGGACTTTGTGTTGAAGCTCTTGGGCAAAGTAGACACGTTGACTGCTCCTGGGCCGCACCTGGAATCTATTTGATTTGACAATTCTGACATGGCTTTGACATACAAGTCTTTTACTTTGTTGAGGAATGTAGCTAGACCCCTAGAGCATCTTCGGTACTTGGTTTCTTTGTTAACCTTCACCTTCATCTTAGAAAAATGAATCAAATATGTTCTTTTTGGTACAAAGTCTATGTTGATCTTGATGCTTAAAATAAGAGGGAAACGAATGAGTCAAATGTGTTTATGCCCTTTGTTGGTAAGTTATGTATCCGATATTGTGGCAAGTCTATACAAAGTTACAAGCTTTAGCATCTAAACCATGATTTTTGAAGTAAAGTGTCATATTCAAATGTTTATAGATTCCCTTATACGATTTTCAGTTGTTCTAAAACTATAGTCGTCTTACAAATATAAATGTAATTAATATAACAAGTTTAATGTGTTGGAACACCTCCAAAAACCCTAAAGATGATTTGCGAAACCCTAGATCACTGTAAAGAATAAACAAAAGCCACAAAGACGACACGTCACCAAACGATTCACTTTATTAATTAACGTTCGATTACATAGGAAGAATAAAAAGCTACGGTGTGTTTTGTGCATCACCCCCTCACCTCCTTTTATAGGGTGAGGGGGTCGGTTACAAACTCGAGTCAAGCCCACTCAACACACTTACCATACAATAAGGAAAGAAACCTAATCAAGATGCTAACTATCTTTGGAAACTATATTCAACAATTTCCACCTTAGTGACAAGACTAGTTTTATTCCCAGCTCGATTAGTAGACCTTTAAGCTAAATGCTTTCCTTAACAACTTCCGTAAGCGCCATATACTCCGCCTCTTTAGTAGACAATGCAACAACATGCTACAAAGTTGCTTTCCAACTCACAACACAACCATGTACCATACACACGTACCCGGTTATCGACTTACCCTTGTCAGGATTTTTAACATAATTGCTATCCACGAAACCGTCAACATCTACGTGCTTCCCTTGATCTCTACCATACACTAGACCTACATCAGCAGTGCCCTTCAAGTACTTCAAAATCCGCTTCACCGCTTCCCAATGATTTTTACCTGGATTCACCAAATACCTGCTCACAATGTTAACAGCGTACGCAATATCCGGTCTAGTGCAAACCATCAAGTACATTAAACTACTTACAACATTCGCATATGAGACCTTACTCATTCTTTCCACATCCCAGTCACTCGACGGACAATCCTTCAAAGATACCTTGAAGTATGCTCCCAATGGCACAAAGACCGACTTGCCATTATCCACTCTGTAGTTATTCAGAATTTCTGCACATATCCCGACTGAGACACCTTCAGGGTTCGGTTACCCCTATCCTTGACAATCTCCATACCAAGTATCTTCCTAGCTGGACCAAGTTCCTTCATATCAAACTCTTTCCACAACAGTCCTTGGTATATTCGATCTCAGACTTGCTTTTACAAGCAATCAACATATCATCTACATACAACAGTAGATATATGTACATACCTGGTGCAAACTCCTTGAAGTAAACACAGCTATCATAGCTGCTACGACTAAACCCATTCCTAGCCATATACACATCAAACCGCTTGTACCACTGCCTTGGGGACTGCTTAAGACCATAAAGAGATTTCTTCAACAAACATACCTTGTTGCCTGTTCCTTCTTCAAAACCAAGCGACTGCCTCATATAAATGGTTTCTTCAAGATTACCATGCAAAAACGCCGTATTCACATCAAGTTGTTCCAACTCGTAATCATCACAAGCAGTTAATGAGAGAATCACCCTAATAGATGTATGTCGAACCACGGGTGAGAATACCTCATTATAGTTTGTAACACCCCAATTGGATAAGTCGACCGTTACGTGTATTTATGGTGTGTCATCAAAGCATATAAAGTAAATGTCCTAAAACATTAACTGATCATAAAGGAAATACCGGAATCAAACATCGGTAATCCAAACATAAGCTTAAAACATGAAAAGTAAATACTGAAAGAAAGGACTAAACAATGTCCAAACAGGCAAATAAATGTATGAAGTGCATAAGTAAAGAAGTCTGGATAGCTTTCATCCGAATGCACGTACTCTCAGAATCCTAAGAGCGTCATGGTGTACCTGCCGTTAGATCATGAAAAGAAACTACGGCTAAGCATAACGCTCAGTGAACGGATATAAGAGCATGATAAGTAATACTAGATTGAAACAGATGACAAACACTGAATCTGTAAGGACTGATATATAAAATGCAGCAGAAACTGCTTAAGTTCTGAAAATTCTGGTTTATGACTGGTAAGCTTTACTATAAACTGTTAAATCTGAAACATGTATTTAGTGTATTTTAAATGCCAAGAGCTTATATAGGTCATGTGTTGTAACAACGTCTGCATGAATACATAGAGGGGTGACCTCGTCATGCTGTAGAGGGGTGACCTCTAAATAATGTGTTGGGTGGAGGGATCAACTCCAATGTGAATGATGTAGAGCACACACCACATTCACCTGATAAAGTGTAAACTGATAACCTAGGATGCACTCATACGCCCCGCTGATAATATTGATAAAATGGCCAAGCTAAAATAAATGGGACGCTGCGAGAAATCACTCCTTCGCAGAGGAGTCATGACACCGGTGCCTCAAGTGTCATGGTTACGGTACCTCAGTAACTAGTATATAACTGGTCATGCTTGTATATAAAGCTCAGGCAATTTAACTTAGTTATTAAAATAATTACTGTAAATTTTATAACACATGCTGGGGAAAACATTTGGCTGCAGACGTGAAATCCTAATCATGCATAAGAAAAGAAGTCCTTACTGAAGGACAGAAAATCCGTACTATCAATCGACTAAACGAAAGGAGCAAATAATAGTAGAGAGATGTGAATATCCGTACCTTATACATCTCAATAAAATTAATCGCTCAACGCTATAAATAGTCAAACTTATGTCCGTTCATTTCTCTATATAAATATCACAATTGAATGTTAATTATATATCTTTCTTATGCATTCAAAATTTTCACTCGTGTCCTCTAAATGTTGATCGTATGCGTCTCGCTTTTATCTACTGTTTTGTTACTTGATTAGTTTACCATAAACTGATGTAAGATTAATTGTTAATGTGAGCCTAGCCATAATTCTGTCTATTATATATTCTTTATAAACTTTATAGTAATTAGTAAAAAAACTAAGCTCTAATTGCAAAACTACACTTTTAAGTTATTAGAAAACCAAATACAGTAATTGTGTTTATGGAAAAACGTAATAAGTTAAAGATTGTTTATGAACAAGCAAACTTAATAAAACATGGCAATGATATGTTACTTGAAAACATTGGATGGTTAAACTAAAATATTTTAAATTAGTTAAAGGGCATGTGATGCAAAAATTATCAAAGACCCGCATACATGAACTAATGCTATTACGGTCTACATCAAAACTGCATGTTTTATAGATATATTATCTCATCGTTGATGGTTGAACGTATCTTAATGGTAATAGATATATGCCTTATAACATATTCGCCAAAATAGTACTAGTTATTAAAATCGTAGTTCAAGATATACCTGCTGACAACACGATGGATCGAGACGATGCGGTAGATCGACACAAAAACCAAACACGAACACTAACACCAGAATCTACGAGATATGATCGAAACCGAACGCGAATACAAAACTAATAAGACACGATTGAACCCACAGTTCGACATGTACACGAACCGATACACGTACGACTCACGAGCCAAAACCTTAACTCAAATCATAACTGAAACTCATCGAGACCAAACATAAACTGAAACACGAACCGAACACAAAATAAAGGTCTTGCGTGATCATATAACCACATTGCTTATGTAATCTCTTGTTTTGAAAGTGATTGGTTATGATACATGTTGGAGATGCATGTGTATAGAAGGAAATAACACGTAACATAAGGGTGTGATAATAGGCTCTTAAATGAGCCTATGGTGGCTAAACTTTCGGTATGTGATAGTCTCAATTTGACCAATTCTACGAGTAAAATTTCATCCTTTCATAACTGAATATAATTTTTTTATTTATAACTTATATGATATCTTATCTTTACTTATATTTATAAAGTGTCAAAAATGCTTTTATTTACTTACTGATTATCATAATTATAGAGCAAGCTTGATCACAATTTCTTGAATATGACAGCTAAAAGTAATCAAATCAACTATTTCTGACTTTTGGCTTAGTTAAGCTTGTAAGGTTTATGTCTAACATAAAGTCTTTTTTTTAATTTCCGTGACATATCTTGTCATGTCATATTTAATATATGTATTTAATGATCGTGAATAACTTAATTATTAAAAGTTTTTATTTAAATGGTATTTTCATGCGGGTTTTACAACTCTTCCTCTCTAAAAAAATAATTCGTCCTCGAATTAGAGACATGATAATGCTGCGGTTTTACAATTCTCCCTCTCGAAAAGGAAAATTCGTCCCCAAATAAAGAAAAATAATCTGATGGAGTTATAAAAGCTGAAAGGACACATAAGCTGAGAAGACATGTAAGCAAAAAGGACAATTCGTCTTCGAATTAGAACATAATGCTGTTGAAATGATATAACATGACATGACTGAAGTGATCATGTAACGTGACATGGCTGAAGCGGACATGGAACGTGACATGGCTGAAGAGGACATGGAACGTGACATGGCTGAAGAGGACATGGAACGTGACATGGCTGAAGAGGACATGGAACGTAACATGACTGAAAGAACCTACTGAATTATGAAAGGAATAGGATGAGAAGTCTGGATGGACTCCTCCGTTCCAAGTGGCTTCCCGCTTGAAACGGTTCCTTCAATGATCTTGACACAATGGAAAAATCTTGGTCTTAATGAACATGTCCTGACGATGCTAAATAGTTTCTGGTTCCATACTTGAGACGGAATTTCTGAATCTGATCGAATGAACAAGATTTAACATGTAGGATACATGAAACGATACGTACAAATAACATGACACGATGACATTTATATCTCTGAGCAAAGCTACTCAAGACATATTGTGAACGTGGTTCACGATCATATGATGAACGCTGTGCATGGAATATATCGTGGACGTGATACATAACATATCGTGAATGTATGCTGACTGAGGAGGAAATGCCAAATGCTGTGAGATGAGACGTGAGACGTGATGTAAAACGTCTGTCTAGGGATGGAAAAGCTGCGCTGGACTTGAGTCTGGTTTCTCAAGGTTTCTGTAACCAAATCTAGTACAAGACCCAGAACGTGTATAGTGAGATGGAACACGAACCTGAACATGAACGATGTCATGAATGTGAACGTAAACGTAAATCATGAGATGGACAACATATGAACGGAACAAAATCATAACTGTGAATGCGAGACGTAAACGTAAAAGTAAACGTAAACTTAATATGAACATAAACGTGGACGCGAAAGTGAAGGTGAACGTGATCGTGAACCTGAATTTATATCTGATATGATGCTTGATGGAATACTCTGAAATCGTATGATCTATTGCTGAATTTCTGAAGATCTGATACGACGTAATCCTTTCGGATGAAAGAACACGTGTAGGCTGGGTTAAATGGTCGACAATAACTTAGATAGTACCATACTTCTTCTGAGTCTACATTAACCTGATAACAACCTCCATGGAATCGTGTCTCATTTATGTTTAGAATTTCTAATGGCTCTAATAACTCACTAGCATGTCGGCGTTCTATCTTGAACCTGCTGGCATGTCAGGCATCTAGATATGAACATAGCTGCAACAATGTATTATACTGCTTTTATCTAAATCCTGCCTAGGATTTATGGTACATTCTTGTGGAATCTGGATGAATATCATGGAAGAACTATGAGTTACAGTAAATTAGACCTCTCCTTGCGTAAGATCTTCCGAACTACATAATTTAGTGAAGTTTCTCTTCTTTATGCGTAATCTTAGTCGTGGAAGAGCTAATCGTGAGAGCTGTCAGAAATTTCTGCGGTAGTAGCCAACTGAATAGAAAACTTCGTACTTCGGTCACAAACATCGATCATGACCATCTGGTGATGGTCTTCACCTTCGCAGGATTTCTGAAATTTCTTTCTACTAAAATAATGTGGCCCAGAAATGCCACCTTGTTCAACTGGAATTGATGAGACTGCTTTTATACATAGTCTCATCGTCCAAAATGGGCTTAAAATGCATTAAATATCATTAAAAATGCCAAATATATGCTCGTGTTTGTTGCTTGTGTATTTTAGGTACGGATATTGAGAAAATGACAAAAAATCACAAGAATCATGCAAAAAAGAACACGGGAAAAGAAGCCTCACAATGAACCGGACCCAAATGTTGAATTTCTAAAAATACCCTTGAAGAATTGAAGATTGTCAAGTTTGGTCCTCCAAGTTTGAAGACTTGTCATTTTATACCCTTGTAAAACTCTAAAATTGCATTGTGGTCCCTAAAATGTCAAGACTTTACATATGTGATATTCGAAGATTTGCAAGAAGTCTAAGCCGAGATTTTACTTAATGAAGCAAAAACGGGCACTTTCGGATCGACTCGACAAGTTTGAAGATTTTTTCATGTTTAATGAAGTCAAAGTTAACCCGAAACCCGACAATGAAGTGGTCATGAAAAACCGATCCCGAAAACAAAATTTTACGGATCGATCCGCACCCATTTAACGGGCCGAGTCAGCCTGTAATAATAAGATATTAAACTAAAGCCCAACATGGTTTTTTATCATTCGGATGGGCCTTTTAATCATTAAAATTCGTCTACCACAAACCCTAGCCCAAAATTACATGTCCTAATTTCGAATGGGCCAAGATCACCACTCCATTTCCCTTAATATTCATAGGCTATCAAAACACATCCAGCCCATTCCAATGTTTATTTTGGTTTTGGTTAAAATTACACCAGACCTTTTGTTTTTATCATTCATATCTAACAACATGGAAAAGGCATTTAGGGTTTCTTCCTTTAATGGCAGCCACCATCCCTAATCCCCAAATCAAAAATTAAATCAAACCCTAATCCCTTGACCATCACTATCACACATCACAAACACTACCCCACATCACGTGAAGACTACGAATCAAGAGAAAGGGGACATAGATTGAATGGCTAGGATGGGTTTCTTGCTCTCCACAACAAAGTTACAAGGCCAAGATCATAAAATTACTTCTACAAAATCACATGGGCATCAAGAGACGAATCTGAAATCAGCATATCCTCAAGAATATGCCAAGGGTAGAAGAGGAAGATCACATGACTAGGGTTAGTACTTTTTATTTTCTAGAAATCTTGTGACCCTCCTATATAAAGGGCTTAGGTTTTATATTTCTTTCTTGTTCCAGATTTTCTATGAATGTAAATCCCTTTTTTTATGAATGAAAAAGTTGGTGTTTGATTAAATCTGAGTTCCTCTTTATTTTTCTGCAAGTGTTTTCTTGGTTTCAGTTTTATTTTCATTTGAAAGATAAGTTTCATATACCAAAGCTTTTCAAAGTCAGTTTTTTTATATATCTGTTTTTAATCTGAAATTATTTTTGTTTCTGTTGTGGTTACTGTTCGAGACACACAAAAAAAAGGGTTATCTTTGGTTACTGTATACAAAAGATTTTGTAACTTAATTTCAAAAAAAGAAAAAAAATTATATTGCAAAGTGTTGGTGTCGGTACCACTGTACTAAGAGTAGAAAAAAGTGAGTGAAAATTGTTGTTGGTGTTCGAAAGAAAGAAAAAAAAAGGAAGAGAAAAAGGTGTTGTTGTTGCTTGTTATTGTGTCACACAAAAAAGGTGAAACTTTGTGTTGATGCTACTGTTCGAGTAAAAAGAAAAGGAGAAAGAGTGTTTGCTGTTGGTCTCGAAAAAAAAAGACAAAAAGATGGTAGTATTTTGGGTGGTTTTACTGTTCGAAGGAAGTAAAAAGGGAGTTTAGTTTATTATTGTTGGTTGCTTACTGTTCGTATGAACCAAAGAGTGGAAGAGATTGTTGTTGATGTACTTTTCGAATCCGAAGAAGTGGGATGGTTGATTTCCGGGCTGTAGTCAGTGGTTCTTGAAATTGGATGGGTTCTTATGATTTATAGATGTTTTCGTGTTAAGATCGTATGTGTCATATGGCTTGAGTTGTGACTCGACGGGTATTGTTCAACCATTTTATTTGATTCAGTATGTTAACCACTTATGTTTGCATAACCTGCACTTGTTCTTAGATGTAAGTTATTGTTGTTAGTATTTTGCTTTGTGAGAGTAGCTAAACAAAAAAAAGTAGTAAAGAATTCTTTTTTAGTTTTCCATGAGACTGTCAAAACATATCGCTGTTGATAACTTGTCGGTGCCATAGGTTTAAAATCTGTTTTTAGTCATTTGTGAATTTGGAGATCTCTAGGTAGCTTAAAAATAAGCTTAAAGTTTGCCTCTTTGCGCGTAGGATAGAAAGAGTAATCTGCTAGTGTTCACTATAAATTGTTCTTGTTTGATTTTTTTTGTTGTTTTGTTGCTTTCTGCTTTGTTCTTATATGTGGCTGTTAACA
The DNA here is from genome assembly GCA_025667525.1 of Glebionis coronaria. Classification (NCBI taxonomy): domain Eukaryota; kingdom Viridiplantae; phylum Streptophyta; class Magnoliopsida; order Asterales; family Asteraceae; genus Glebionis; species Glebionis coronaria. Next base: position 277,456,397 of record CM046882.1, on the reverse strand, counting down.
CTGTTAAGCCCACTGTTAAAGTGTGATTATTTGCTGCCAAAAATGAACCAAAAAGCAAATCCAAAATGATATTCAAAAGAAAAAGAGAGGAAGCAAGGAATGGAACCCCTGACCTCTGGGAACAAACAAACGCAACCTTGCATAGTCTAATCATCTGCTCTCTTGGAGATTTTGGTTAAGAAACCCTTTTATATTTCTTTAATACATTTTTTTTAAGGCTGTATATAAATTAGAAATCTGTTTAAAAAAAAAGAGACCACAGTGGGTTTCGAACCCCTGACCTTTCATTTATATAGCAACGCCTCATCAACCCTTTAGGATACCATCTGCTCTAGTGGTATTTTCTTGTTAAGGTCTCTTTAAGTTTTTACTTAAACCTTGTTTTCCCCTTTAGCTTATTAGCTTATAACATTTGCCCAGCTTATTTAGCAGCTTATGTTTAGCTTATTTTAGAGTTTTTCATTTTTCTTAGGTTTTAAATACTTTTTAGCTACTTTTTGTAATTTTTGGTATTTTATAAAATCATTTAATATTTTTAAATCATATATATAGTTTAATTCGTATTTAATTCATAATAAAAAAATTAAAAGTCAAAAAAATATAATTCTTTTTTTAAAAATTTTCTTTTGTCATTTAGTACGTATAAAAATAAATTTGTCTTTGTAGGCTTTTAAATTGGATTACTTGCTTTGTAGTCGCGTTTTTACGTTTTATCGTTAACTTGTTTTGCCTTTGCTTTGTCCCCGTAGACGATTTAAGTTTTCCAACGCCTTTTTATGCTTACCCGTATCTTAGGTTTTATTTATCGTTCATTTTATTAAAAAATTTTTTTTTTTTTTCGTCGAATTTTACGATCTCGCGTTTTTTACGTCGTAGAGTAATTTTAGCTTAATCCGTGTTTTTCTTTCCTTTTATCTTTCCAAAAGCGTAATCACTCGATTAAATAACGTCTATAATTGTTGGCTAAACACCATACCTCCACCGAGAACGAACTCGACGACGAGTATTCACGTTTTTCACAAAACGTGATACTTAATACTTACCCGCTTTTGTCGCTTTGTTTTTCCTAAAATAAAGTGTACAAAATACCGCAACCAAAATGGTGCCGCTGCCGGGGAGGTGTGTTTAGCCATACTTATTTATCGTGTTTGTTTGAGTGTTTACGTTTTTATCGTAAATACTTCTTTTTATTTTTCTATATTATTAGCCATAGAAATAAATATGTGTTAAATAGAACTCTATTAACACAAAATCGTTTTCTCGTTTTTCTTGTGAATAATATATTGTATTTACGTAGAACAATTAACACACAATAAATATCCAAATACGCGAGAAATCGCACCTCAATAGTTGAGCGTTCCGGTCACTATTGTTGTATCGAATTCAAACGAAATCAAAGGCAAAATAGATAAATACTCTTAATTGGTTTAATCTCGATAAATACAAACTATAAGGTGGGTATAAGGCGGTTGTATTTCACGACCTAAGGAAAAAAGGCTCTTAAGTGCTTCGTGCCGCCTCGTTTTCTCCGCTCGCTTGTGCGTATTTTGAAAGTGACGATTGATTAAGGGTTTGCCACATCAAGTATTATTAATCTATTTTTGTGAGTTTTAATTATTGAACCTCGAAACGTTTTGGCGTTCCGCCAACGTTTCAAAGTCGACGAGGGTTTTTACTTCACGTAATTACCTTCATTCTTCTTGGATTCATTAATCGAGACCTTTTATTAGTGGATAGTTTTTGTAGATTAATTTCTACGTAATACACCAAAATTCCAAAAAAATTAAAAAAACCAAAAACACAAAAAGATTATTCGATTTTTTCCTCTATTTTCATAATTCTCTTCTTTCACCCTCTATATCGTTTAATTCTCGAAACGACTTTCTCGTTGCATCATGTCGTATGATGGTGGATATTATTCGTGTCCATATTGTGGAGCCCCGCCCGATGGTGCCAATTGTTTTAATTGTAAGGTTGTTGGAGGTCGAGAGGGTTATACCTATAACTCCGCTCCATGTGATCGTGATGACAAGTTTCGATCTTACGACCAAGATCACCCATCGTCTTCGTTTTATTCGTCATATGATTCGTCTTATAATTGTGATCAAAATGATGAGATGAATCAAAACGCCTTTTGTGACTATGTGAGACGTAATAATAAAAACTTAACGATGATTCAAGAACAAGTTACGAATCTTAAGGAACATTACGAAAAACAATTGGAAACTCAAAAAGAATTTTACTTAAAGGAAATGGCCTCCACGAGAACCGAGTTGGAAAACGAATATGATGCAGCTTCTAAAGAACAAGAACGTTTATTTTACCTAATTGACGAGAGATGGGATAAAATTATTGATATAGTTGTGGAGGCTTACACTAATGAGCGAAATGAACTTCTTTCAACGATTGAGACCTTAGAGAAAAAAGTAGCTTCATACGAGTCGAGTTCTTCATCGAACGTCACCAATCCTAATCTCAAAGGAGAGGTTCAAGCCTTATCGACTCCTAAGACTCGTACGTCTCGTATTGATCCATATCTCTCGAATTTTAGAGTCGTGCAACCTTCGTCGTCTTGCAAAAACATAGAGGAAACAGAAAAGTCATCCAACGAAGTTTTGAAAAATGTTTTTGAAAATAAACCAAAAGAAAAACTCATAGGATACTTGGGAGTATTAAATCTTATACATTGTAAACCTAATTTTTCTAATGAGGATGGAATTATTGAGGATTTTCTAAATCAATACACACCAATTTTGAATGAAGAAATTCCATCAAGTGATTTTGAAAAAGAAAAATGTGAAAAGGTTTTAAAGGAAATCGTTGAACCCTCGTTTTTACAAGATGAACGAAAATTAATTCCGAAGGGACATGTTAGTAGTTTTGCTAAAATGTTTGAAAACCCACGTTCGATCCCTTCGAAGGACAAAGTTGAAACCGTCAAGGCAAAATCGTCACGAGACGAGCCTTTTACTCCTAATCCCACACCGAGTGAGATTTTGGATTTATCATGTGAGAAGTCCGCCGGTGGCCTTGCTCACATCGATACGTTTTTTGATGTCGAGGTGGAAACGACAAAGGCAAAATCTTTAATCGAAGAGCCTTCTTTTCCTAGTTTCACGACTGTTGAAGCTAGCGACTCGATTATCGAAAATTTTATTGCTCAACCTCTTCCACGAGGAAGAGAAGACATTTTTTATCCCGATGGCGATTTTTCCGAGATCAAACGTATTCTTGATGATCCGCCTTCTATTTTCGAGTTTGATGAGGACCGTTGCGTTAGCCCGGAGGGGGATGTTTTATTAATCGATTCACGTTTTAAAGATTCAAATCCTCCTCCCGCCTTCAAGATAAATGTGAAAATTTTAAGTGTGCCTAGAATTGTTTTAGAAACACCAAATATTTTCAAATTAATCAACTTGGGTTTTCGTAACAAAGAGCTAAAAAATGAAAAAGGGAATGATTTTAAAATTAGTTTTAAAATTTTTCCAAACTTAACTCCGTCATCACCTCGTTTAATTGAACTTGCAACAAACGCGTCTACTTCTTTTGACGACGTTTTGTGTGGACCTAGTGTGGGGGAAGCCCCATTTGTTTCCTCACACTTCTCCACCGAGGACGAGATTTTTGACCCCGGTATCACGTTTAAGATAAAATCTCGGTCTTTTACCGAAGTAGTCACTAGAAAATCTTTCTACACTTATGGTGAGAGTTTACCTCGAGTAACTCAATTTTTTTGCCCACCCAATGTCCCACCTTTCTCTTCTCATTCTATTTTCTTGTGTCCTTTTGGGACGATGATGTTTAAAGTCGTGTTGTTTTGTTTATCATCCGAAAGCGAAGACACGATATTTGATCCCGGTATAAAGGCTTTGCCTTTATTCTCGGTTGCTTTTGGGCCTTGATTACATGTAAGTCCCACTAAAAATGACCTAACCATGATTATCCCTAAATAATTACATTTATGGGGATTCGAGTCGAGCTTTTGACTCGGTTATCAAAAACAAGGTGCCTCATGGGGGAGACCCATGCTTATCCATGTACATATTATTGCTTTCTAATTAGTTTAATGTGAGGGGATTTGTGCCCTTCCAACCTTTGTTCCGTGGTTGTTTGTGAATTGTGGTTTTTAGATCATTATCTTCACGATTGGAGCCTCTCGTGTTCGTTTTATGGGAGCACTCGATCGTTTGCTTTGAAGACTTTCTCAATATCCAAATGATATATCATTTTGATGTTCTAACCTTAGGTTTATAACACACTTCATAAACGGCTTTAAATTTAATGGTTACACCCTTTCCATGTTAGATTAAGCATTCGACTACGTCTCTAGTATGGGGGTATCCTACCCTTAGACTCAAAACATTGAGGACAATGTTTAACTTTAGTATGGGGGGGGGGGGGGTGAGTATATACTTCACCTTGCTTACGTCAACACGCAATCCAAAATTTCATCTTTTTGTTATCATTTTGTTGCAAATAAGGCTAAAAATGGTCAAATTTTAAAATTTTTTCGTATTTTTCATAAGTGTTTAAGACACGAATGTAGGTTTTCCGATGGTGAGAATAAGAGTAATTTTTGACTCGACCGTGCGTGTTGAGCACTTAGCTTCGATTCCTTAACTTTTTAGGCTAAGTCTCTTAAATGAGGACGAGAAATGATAGAGTTATTTATAAGTCTCGTAATCGTCACGATCTCATGTGTAGTAATTATTAGCTTATTCTCCCCACACTTTTGATAATAAATTGTTAATAAATACTGATTTAGCGGTTTAGTCACTATTGTTGGTTTCTAATTTGTTTTAGTAGCTTCCATGTAATTAAATTGGGAAAACATTAAGGTATCGCCAGCGTCACGATTTTGAAGTATTGGCACCCGAATAATCGAAAGCTTCACCTAATAATAAGATTTCAAGTGCTAACCTAAATTAAGCAAAAATTTGAAGCTCACAAGGCCGAAAAATCTATGCCTAAATTGAAAGTGAATCAAGCCTTAATCTTCGAAGCTTTAAAGATCCAAATTCGCCTTAGCGTGAGGATATACGTCTTTGGCTAATAAAACCACCGATGAGGCGGATAATAAGAGGCAAGGCAAGACAGAAGTCATAATAAAAGCTTCATGGCGAAGTTGAATAAAAGATGGAGGTAAACCAAAGATAATAAGGCCCTTCCGTTAGGGGGCGTATAAAAGTCTTGGTAATAAGTCTCATGTTCAAAACCGTTATAAAACCGTGTTTATCGATTCTTCTTGTCAACTTAATTTTTTGACATCGTTGTCTATTAGGAGGGGTTATTGATTTGATGGTCTTAGTTACACCGTTAGGACTCTATTTTTAGACCTAAATCTCTATTATCGCATAAGTCAAACAATGTATCCTCGTGAAACATTCAAGACAAAATAAAATATAAGAGATACAACTTAGGAATAATGGGAGGATAAGTACGTGATTAGGGCATATGAGTAGTGTTAGCATTACTAACTTATAATGACAATGATCTCGTTACACGCTTGGCTTGGAATTAGGGTGAAAATCGAGGACGATGAAATTATTTCTAACGAAGCATTCACGTGTTCTTATTCTATGAACCTAAACGTCCCATTTTGCGATGAAAATCATACATTATGTCTAAAACGCAAGTAGTAGTAATAGTAGTAGTGTAGCTAGTTTATCATTTCAATAAAGTGAATAAAAATGAATTTTGGAGGTGCTACGATACTTTATTCTAGCATTGCGTGAGGGCACGACAATGGTTTAGTATGGGGGAGTGATGAGACCGCTTTTATACATAGTCTCATCGTCCAAAATGGGCTTAAAATGCATTAAACATCATTAAAAATGCCAAATATATGCTCGTGTTTGTTGCTTGTGTATTTTAGGTACGGATATTGAGAAAATGACAAAAAATCACAAGAATCATGCAAAAAAGAACACGGGAAAAGAAGCCTCACAATGAACCGGACCCAAATGTTGAATTTCCAAAAATACCCTTGAAGAATTGAAGATTGTCAAGTTTGGTCCTCCAAGTTTGAAGACTTGTCATTTTATACCCTTGTAAAACTCTAAAATTGCATTGTGGTCCCTAAAATGTCAAGACTTTACATATGTGATATTCGAAGATTTGCAAGAAGTCTAAGCCGAGATTTTACTTAATGAAGCAAAAACGGGCACTTTCGGATCGACTCGACAAGTTTGAAGATTTTTCATGTTTAATGAAGTCAAAGTTAACCCGAAACCCGACAATGAAGTGGTCATGAAAAACCGATCCCGAAAACAAAATTTTACGGATCGATCCGCACCCATTTAACGGGCCGAGTCAGCCCGTAATAATAAGATATTAAACTAAAGCCCAACATGGTTTTTTATCATACGGATGGGCCTTTTAATCATTAAAATTCGTCTACCACAAACCCTAGCCCAAAATTACATGTCTTAATTTCGAATGGGCCAAGATCACCACTCCATTTCCCTTAATATTCGTGGGCTATCAAAACACATCCAGCCCATCCCAATGTTTATTTTGGTTTTGGTTAAAATTACACTAGACCTTTTGTTTTTATCATTCGTATCTAACAACATGGAAAAGGCATTTAGGGTTTCTTCCTTTAATGGCAGCCACCATCCCTAATGTAACACCCCAAAAATTGGTCAACGGAAGCGGTAAAGCTCGGGGGCTGTTACGTCATAATAACAAAGTCCAAGGTGCAAGAGAACGACTCTAAATGAGACGTTTTAAAATAATTTACCTCGTTGCATTAGATTTAGAATTACAAGGTTCAAATCATAAATAAATTTAAACAAGTGCAGCGGAAATTAAAGTTTAATGGTAACAATGAGGTAAAAAAAACAGTTTGTTAAGCATGAGCAAATCTTCAAATCCAAGTACAGTATGCATGAGACTCCAAAGCAAGCAACAAGCAAGTAGTTCAACACCTGAGATAAACGCTTAAAAGTGTCAACACAAAGGCTGGTGAGTTCATAGGTTTAAGTTAAAACATAGCATTCGATATTGGACCGCAAACAAACTGTTTAAAGCATATGAGACCATTATAGGAGATATAATGTCATGCATATGGGAATCAGATGTGAGAATTATAGTTATGATAGCACTAAGCTCATGACACCGAGGCTGATGACAAGCACGTACAACTGATGCACGCGTAATATATAAGATTGCCCCAAGTAGGTGCCTAACCCATGGCCACCTAGCAACAACCATATGATATACGTCCGTTTGGCATGGCGATGTATTTGAACACCCGGACGGGGGTTGTCAAACCCCAATAGATCTATCCATAACATAAGCGCCTACTCAACCAGAGTAACTAACGGTTCATGATAACAGGGGACTAGTGGGCTATCGCTACTTAGGCATATCACACATAACTATTAGCAAGGCAACAATGTAAACAGATTTTGCGTCCATCAGGCAGGCAACAAAGCATTTATCTCACCCAGATGATTAAACATAAAAGACAGTTTAATAAGGGCTATGACTCACCTCAGTACGCAAAGATTTCACAGCAAGAATATGAAAATCAAAGATGCAGCAAACACAAGTCGCAACCTAGATATATAACGCTAAGTTAGGTCACAATCAAACAATGAAATAATGCATTCGTCAAACGCACATGTCACCCTTTACCACGGTTTAAATTATAAATAATATGTGCTCGAAACGTTTGTTGATGAAACACTCGACTAAACTTATAAGTAAAGAAAAATATCGACTCGACTTAATAAAATATTCGTCAGTATTTCGACATTACATTAATAATTACCAATTTAACTTAGTTAAAATAGTTCTCAATTCTCAAAAGAAAAAAATATGCAACTTTGCGACGATATTTCTAATTTAGCCATTTAAAACGACATTCAACCCACTAGATAAATTCAACTAGGCACTCACAAACACAAACCCTCGCTCACTGTTTATAATAACCCGACACAAAACCTACCCAATTTAATATTTGAAGAAAACAGTTATAATTTCAAAGCTTTAGCCCAAAAAGACTTAAAATAAATTGGACAATTAAAGAAATATTTATAGGTTACATTGTAGTAACAAGCCAAGACCCTACTACCCACGTGATCCCCTTTCTAAAACGTTTTGGAGGTAACTGTTGGTCCAAAGAGACGCCAGCTTTTGTCAGACTAGTATAAAACCAAATTCATTTTTCATTTCATGTCCCCCCTCTCTCTCGTGACTCTCCTCTCTGCTTCTCTCTCTCGCTATATAAACAACAAGAAGAAAACCATTTTTGCTCTTCTTAGTCTCTTGGTAACAGAAGCAAGGAACCCATTTTATAACCTCACGTTAAAACTTAGTACAAAATAAGCTTTCATCACCAAACGCTCACAAACTCACACAACCCTCGACTAGCTTACCAACTCGTCTCACGTTCGCACACAACACTCGGTTACCACCACACACCCGACTCGAACCTTGTATCAAACTCGACACAAGAAAAGCTCTCAACAAAACTCATCTCTCTCGTCTCACACTCACTCGTCTCACCCCAACGTTTTCCCATATAAACCTCGAAACACGCATGACCTCGACCTACAACCCATACAAAACGTGATACCCATTCCAAAAGCTTTTCAAAAGCTTCTCAAAACATTCATGTTAAACCCATTTCAAAAGCATGCACAAAAACCCTTTCTATGAAGCTTACTACATGACGTTACATATATTTACAAACCATATTTATTTTCTGAAAATGGTGGCAAAGTGATGACACATGTACAGCGACGCAGCAAAAGAAAGAATAACGATAAAAGGTGCAAGAGATAACCTTACGACAAGCACAATAACCGGTACACAAAGCTTTTAGAACTCGAGCCAACAAACAACGAAACCCACGTCGAAAATAAGGAAACCCGCGTCAAAATAAGTAATTCACGAACAAACCGATGAACCCGCTTCACAAACGAACAACCTTACTCGAACCAGTAAAAAAAAACCCACGTCGTGTAGTACCCCGTCGACAGCAACAGCAGCTAGCGCCTTCGAATAAGTGAAACCCATGTTCTTCAACCGCGACAAGGGTAACTCGCGTCGACAGCAACAAGAACTTCGAACGGGTTGGTTTAGTATTTGTGTGAATGGTGTGTTTGGTTAACGGTTGTACGAAATTTGGGGTGATTTAAGCCATAACATGTAATATGACGTTTATATATTTGTTGGAGTTTTAAGATGGTGAAATGGATGCTTGAGTGATGATAATGGAGTATGTTGTATGTGTGTGTTCAAGGATGAGCATGAATGATGCATGATTGTAAAGAAATAGAGGATACAGTTCACATTGTGGGGATCAAATTGATCCAGCCTATGGTAGGAAATGGGAAGGACTAGTACTACTCATGGTTTTAGGGAAGTTGGTTGAAAGCAAATTTCAAACTTTGCTTATAGAGATGTTTCAGTGGGAAAGGATCCTATGTGGGTTTTTATTTTATTTTATCCGAGAGTTAGAGAGAAAGATGTAATATTGGTGTATGTATGTTGTGTGGGTTAAAGATTAGGTGAATTTGTATGTTTTGAACAATAGTTATAGTAGTAGCCAAAAGTGAAATAGACAATGGTAGGAGTTGCTTACTCATATTTGGCAAAGAAACAAATAAAGGTATCACACACGTATTGTATGCATTTTACATTCATTTGGGGTGTATAGATTTACGCAGTAGGTATCAAATAATTAGACGAACATTAATTATTATTATTATTATTATTTTACGAAAAATAAAACGATAATTAATGGCTTGTTAAATAATTAATAAAATTAACTATAACACTATATATATAAATAATTATTCGCACAACATTAATACGTACAGATACGCATACAACAGCTAAAACGCAGATAGTTCGTGCAACACTACACAGATAAATCTTACACACATTATGTACACGTACATGAATTAAATTTCAGATACGTTTAAGATATTGATCGTAAATCATTACGCAACCAATAGTGACACACTCGCAGTGTTCATAACAACGCAGACTGAGCATACTCAGGACATAATACACGCCAGCAGATGTTATCTCACGAAACAAGGGAACGCTTCCCAGTTTAATAGCAATTTTAGCACATAGTTGACAAAAATAAAAGTCCAGGGGCAAAACTATAATTTTAGACAGTCTGAAAATTACAGTGTGTTACAGTCCCCCATCGTTAGAGAAGCTTTCTCCTGAAAGCTTAGAGTATGTTATCAACACGGTAATCAGCGTACAAGTGTGTGTACTTACACGAGATGACGCTCCTAGGTGAATTCAGGACCACGCCTAGAATTTCACCTCACATTTTGGTACGCGCTTCTACTTCATCCGTTTGACCTCGCGGCCCATAGTTTTAACAGGCTCCTTGACAAAATTCAAATTGTCATCGACTTGGATTTCGTCCAACGGCACGACAACTGTTTCACCAGAAGACACTTCCTCAAATTTGATACGTGAAAACTATTGTGCACCCGGTTGAGTGCTTGCGGCAACTCCAACCTATAAGCTACGGTTCCAACCTTTGCCAAGATCTTGAAAAGTCTATTGTAATGGAGGCTCACTACCCTCGTTTTCCCAAAACGTATCATACCTTTCCAAGGTGATACTCTCCATATACTTCATCTCCACCGTTTGTTGATAAGAGAAGTACGAACAATGTTCTCCTCGCAAGTAATCGCAACGCGAGATTGGGCAACTAATCGATACGGATGATATCGTCAAAACTTTGTAAAATATACGGGTGTGAAGTCGATGTTGAACGAACGGTTCGATAAGGAAATTGGTGTACGGCGAATGATGAGGTCGGCTCTATATAATACGGTTGAATAGAAATCTACTCGAATATATGGATATCCATCTCTTGCACAAGTTAAGTATACACACGCAAAATTCTGTTTTTCGAAAATAGAAAATGTGAATTTTTGACAGTGTTCATGGTGACTACTACGAGCATAGTATATTCCTTCCCAAATTATACATAGGTGATCAGGCTTTGTATAATTGGGGACTAACAATGCGATGCTCCTTTTCGCTAAATAATGTTATGTTCCCCGGAATCAAATGGTATATACTATACCGGTTTATAAGACAGTAACCAAAAAGTACGAAAATAATTTTATAGTACAAAAATAAATTAGTTTAAAGTCTTTCAACAAGTGGTTCACAAGGTATTTAATAAAGTGTTTTAGAAAGTCCAGTAAATTTTTTTTTTTTTTTTTTTTTTTTTTTTGACACAATAACAACCAGTGATTTATGAAGTGATGGCAAAATGGTACATAATATAGTTGCAAATGGTTCATAAGATGGTGTGAAGACATAAAAAAAATTCATAAGATGATATGAAAGAAGAAATATTGCAAGACAATGGTGAAATGATTCAAAATGTTGTAGGGCTTCGAAAAGAGATATACTTAAACGAACTGTCATAACACTTTCATTAATAGAGATTCAAATATAAAAAAAAAACGATGTCAAGACATTGATTGATTAATTAATTCTATGCATTAGCATACTCCATGTCGTCGCTAGGGTTCTTACGAGCTTTTCTTTTTGTTGTTAGCATTTTCCCAAATAAAAATGGCAAAATAAGACAATATAAGTCGATTCTAAAAGGTTGAGTCCCAAAATGAAATATTACAAGGTGATGAATTGAAGTCGTGTTTGAATTAATCGACTTGTTTCTAAATGACGGGTCACGAGATAAGGTAATTGTTTTCAAAATTAACGGACGAGTGTTAAAAACCAAGAGTCAGATAGTAAGATAGTAAGTGGGATCGAAAAATTTTGACGAGTTCCGATGAACCAGGATTATGTAAAGTCACGTGACAGATATCTTAATGACCATCATAACAATTACAATCTCATAACATTAAAGGAGACCATTGTTTCACTTACAATGTATAACGAAAGTTCCAACGTTTATATAAATAATCTTCATATAAAATGATGTGAGATACACGTAAGGAGCAGTAAACGCAAGTATAGGGCAATGCAAAAGTATGCATGCACAAAGTAGCCGTGTATATATGATAATATATATATTATGTATATGTATAATATAATAACACATAAAGCACGTAATCACATATCGGTTATAGTCTAGGCCTAAGATGCAAACCTAGTTCTCTATAACCAAGGCTCTGATACCAATCTGTAACACCCCAAAAATTGGTCAACGGAAGCGGTAAAGCTCGGGGGCTGTTACGTCATAATAACAAAGTCCAAGGTGCAAGAGAACGACTCTAAATGAGACGTTTTAAAATAATTTACCTCGTTGCATTAGATTTAGAATTACAAGGTTCAAATCATAAATAAATTTAAACAAGTGCAGCGGAAATTAAAGTTTAATGGTAACAATGAGGTAAAAAAAACAGTTTGTTAAGCATGAGCAAATCTTCAAATCCAAGTACAGTATGCATGAGACTCCAAAGCAAGCAACAAGCAAGTAGTTCAACACCTGAGATAAACGCTTAAAAGTGTCAACACAAAGGCTGGTGAGTTCATAGGTTTAAGTTAAAACATAGCATTCGATATTGGACCGCAAACAAACTGTTTAAAGCATATGAGACCATTATAGGAGATATAATGTCATGCATATGGGAATCAGATGTGAGAATTATAGTTATGATAGCACTAAGCTCATGACACCGAGGCTGATGACAAGCACGTACAACTGATGCACGCGTAATATATAAGATTGCCCCAAGTAGGTGCCTAACCCATGGCCACCTAGCAACAACCATATGATATACGTCCGTTTGGCATGGCGATGTATTTGAACACCCGGACGGGGGTTGTCAAACCCCAATAGATCTATCCATAACATAAGCGCCTACTCAACCAGAGTAACTAACGGTTCATGATAACAGGGGACTAGTGGGCTATCGCTACTTAGGCATATCACACATAACTATTAGCAAGGCAACAATGTAAACAGATTTTGCGTCCATCAGGCAGGCAACAAAGCATTTATCTCACCCAGATGATTAAACATAAAAGACAGTTTAATAAGGGCTATGACTCACCTCAGTACGCAAAGATTTCACAGCAAGAATATGAAAATCAAAGATGCAGCAAACACAAGTCGCAACCTAGATATATAACGCTAAGTTAGGTCACAATCAAACAATGAAATAATGCATTCGTCAAACGCACATGTCACCCTTTACCACGGTTTAAATTATAAATAATATGTGCTCGAAACGTTTGTTGATGAAACACTCGACTAAACTTATAAGTAAAGAAAAATATCGACTCGACTTAATAAAATATTCGTCAGTATTTCGACATTACATTAATAATTACCAATTTAACTTAGTTAAAATAGTTCTCAATTCTCAAAAGAAAAAAATATGCAACTTTGCGACGATATTTCTAATTTAGCCATTTAAAACGACATTCAACCCACTAGATAAATTCAACTAGGCACTCACAAACACAAACCCTCGCTCACCGTTTATAATAACCCGACACAAAACCTACCCAATTTAATATTTGAAGAAAACAGTTATAATTTCAAAGCTTTAGCCCAAAAAGACTTAAAATAAATTGGACAATTAAAGAAATATTTATAGGTTACATTGTAGTAACAAGCCAAGACCCTACTACCCACGTGATCCCCTTTCTAAAACGTTTTGGAGGTAACTGTTGGTCCAAAGAGACGCCAGCTTTTGTCAGACTAGTATAAAACCAAATTCATTTTTCATTTCATGTCCCCCCTCTCTCTCGTGACTCTCCTCTCTGCTTCTCTCTCTCGCTATATAAACAACAAGAAGAAAACCATTTTTGCTCTTCTTAGTCTCTTGGTAACAGAAGCAAGGAACCCATTTTATAACCTCACGTTAAAACTTAGTACAAAATAAGCTTTCATCACCAAACGCTCACAAACTCACACAACCCTCGACTAGCTTACCAACTCGTCTCACGTTCGCACACAACACTCGGTTACCACCACACGCCCGACTCAAACCTTGTATCAAACTCGACACAAGAAAAGCTCTCAACAAAACTCATCTCTCTCGTCTCACACTCACTCGTCTCACCCCAACGTTTTCCCATATAAACCTCGAAACACGCATGACCTCGACCTACAACCCATACAAAACGTGATACCCATTCCAAAAGCTTTTCAAAAGCTTCTCAAAACATTCATGTTAAACCCATTTCAAAAGCATGCACAAAAACCCTTTCTATGAAGCTTACTACATGACGTTACATATATTTACAAACCATATTTATTTTCTGAAAATGGTGGCAAAGTGATGACACATGTACAGCGACGCAGCAAAAGAAAGAATAACGATAAAAGGTGCAAGAGATAACCTTACGACAAGCACAATAACCGGTACACAAAGCTTTTAGAACTCGAGCCAACAAACAACGAAACCCACGTCGAAAATAAGGAAACCCGCGTCAAAATAAGTAATTCACGAACAAACCGATGAACCCGCTTCACAAACGAACAACCTTACTCGAACCAGTAAAAAAAAACCCACGTCGTGTAGTACCCCGTCGACAGCAACAGCAGCTAGCGCCTTCGAATAAGTGAAACCCATGTTCTTCAACCGCGACAAGGGTAACTCGCGTCGACAGCAACAAGAACTTCGAACGGGTTGGTTTAGTATTTGTGTGAATGGTGTGTTTGGTTAACGGTTGTACGAAATTTGGGGTGATTTAAGCCATAACATGTAATATGACGTTTATATATTTGTTGGAGTTTTAAGATGGTGAAATGGATGCTTGAGTGATGATAATGGAGTATGTTGTATGTGTGTGTTCAAGGATGAGCATGAATGATGCATGATTGTAAAGAAATAGAGGATACAGTTCACATTGTGGGGATCAAATTGATCCAGCCTATGGTAGGAAATGGGAAGGACTAGTACTACTCATGGTTTTAGGGAAGTTGGTTGAAAGCAAATTTCAAACTTTGCTTATAGAGATGTTTCAGTGGGAAAGGATCCTATGTGGGTTTTTATTTTATTTTATCCGAGAGTTAGAGAGAAAGATGTAATATTGGTGTATGTATGTTGTGTGGGTTAAAGATTAGGTGAATTTGTATGTTTTGAACAATAGTTATAGTAGTAGCCAAAAGTGAAATAGACAATGGTAGGAGTTGCTTACTCATATTTGGCAAAGAAACAAATAAAGGTATCACACACGTATTGTATGCATTTTACATTCATTTGGGGTGTATAGATTTACGCAGTAGGTATCAAATAATTAGACGAACATTAATTATTATTATTATTATTATTTTACGAAAAATAAAACGATAATTAATGGCTTGTTAAATAATTAATAAAATTAACTATAACACTATATATATAAATAATTATTCGCACAACATTAATACGTACAGATACGCATACAACAGCTAAAACGCAGATAGTTCGTGCAACACTACACAGATAAATCTTACACACATTATGTACACGTACATGAATTAAATTTCAGATACGTTTAAGATATTGATCGTAAATCATTACGCAACCAATAGTGACACACTCGCAGTGTTCATAACAACGCAGACTGAGCATACTCAGGACATAATACACGCCAGCAGATGTTATCTCACGAAACAAGGGAACGCTTCCCAGTTTAATAGCAATTTTAGCACATAGTTGACAAAAATAAAAGTCCAGGGGCAAAACTATAATTTTAGACAGTCTGAAAATTACAGTGTGTTACACCTAATCCCCAAATCAAAAATTAAATCAAACCCTAATCCCTTGACCATCACTATCCCACATCACAAACACTACCCCACATCACGTGAAGACTACGAATCAAGACAAAGGGGACATAGATTGAATGGCTAAGATTGGTTTCTTGCTCTCCACAACAAAGTTACAAGGCCAAGATCATCAAAGTACTTCTACACAATCACATGGGCATCAAGAGACGAATCTGAAATCAGCATATCCTAAAGAATATGCCAAGGGTAGAAGAGGAAGATCACATGACTAGGGTTAGTACTTTTTATTTTCTAGAAATCTTGTGACCCTCCTATATAAAGGGCTTAGGTTTTATATTTCTTTCTTGTTCCAGATTTTCTATGAATGTAAATCCCTTTTTTTATGAATGAAAAAGTTGGTGTTTGATTAAATCTGAGTTCCTCTTTATTTTTCTGCAAGTGTTTTCTTGGTTTCAGTTTTATTTTCATTTGAAAGATAAGTTTCATATACCAAAGCTTTTCAAAGTCAGATTTTTTATATATCTGTTTTTAATCTGAAATTATTTTTGTTTCTGTTGTGGTTACTGTTCGAGACACACAAAAAAAAGGGTTATCTTTGGTTACTGTATACAAAAGATTTTGTAACTTAATTTCAAAAAAAGAAAAAAAATTATATTGCAAAGTGTTGGTGTCGGTACCACTGTACCGAGAGTAGAAAAAAGTGAGTGAAAATTGTTGTTGGTGTTCGAAAGAAAGAAAAAAACGGAAGAGAAAAAGGTGTTGTTGTTGCTTGTTATTGTGACATACAAAAAAGGTGAAACTTTGTGTTGATGCTACTGTTCGAGTAAAAAGAAAAGGAGAAAGAGTGTTTGCTGTTGGTCTCGAAAAAAAAAGACAAAAAGATGGTAGTATTTTGGGTGGTTTTACTGTTCGAAGAAAGTAAAAAGGGAGTTTAGTTTATTATTGTTGGTTGCTTACTGTTCGTATGAACCAAAGAGTGGAAGAGATTGTTGTTGATGTACTTTTCGAATCCGAAGAAGTGGGATGGTTGATTTCCGGGCTGTAGTCAGTGGTTCTTGAAATTGGATGGGTTCTTATGATTTATAGATGTTTTCGTGTTAAGATCGTATGTGTCATATGGCTTGAGTTGTGACTCGACGGGTATTGTTCATCCCTTTTCTTTGATTCAGTATGTTAACCACTTATGTTTGCATAACCTGCACTTGTTCTTAGATGTAAGTTATTGTTGTTAGTATTTTGCTTTGTGAGAGTAGCTAAACAAAAAAAAAGTAGAAAAGAATTCTTTTTTAGTTTTCCAAGAGACTGTCAAAACATATCGCTGTTGATAACTTGTCGGTGCCATAGGTTTAAAATCTGTTTTTAGTCATTTGTGAATTTGGAGATCTCTAGGTAGCTTAAAAATAAGCTCAAAGTTTGCCTCTTTGCGCGTAGGATAGAAAGAGTAATCTGCTAGTGTTCACTATAAATTGTTCTTGTTTGATTTTTTTGTTGTTTTGTTGCTTTCTGCTTTGTTCTTATATGTGGCTGTTAACACTGTTAAGCCCACTGTTAAAGTGTGATTATTTGCTGCCAAAAATAAACCAAAAAGCAAATCCAAAATGATATTCAAAAGAAAAAGAGAGGAAGCAAGGAATGGAACCCCTGACCTCTGGGAACAAACAGACGCAACCTTGCGTAGTCTAACCATCTGCTCTCTTGGAGATTTTGGTTAACAAACCCTTTTATATTTCTTTAATACGTTTTTTTAAGGCTGTATATAAATTAGAAATCTGTTTAAAAAAAAGAGACCACAGTGGGTTTCGAACCCCTGACCTTTCATTTATATAGCAACGCCTCATCAACCCTTTAGGATACCATCTGCTCTAGTGGTATTTTCTTGTTAAGGTCTCTTTAAGTTTTTACTTAAACCTTGTTTTCCCCTTTAGCTTATTAGCTTATAACATTTGCCCAACTTATTTAGCAGCTTATGTTTAGCTTATTTTAGAGTTTTTCATTTTTCTTAGGTTTTAAATACTTTTTAGCTACTTTTTGTAATTTTTGGTATTTTATAAAATCATTTAATATTTTTAAATCATATATATAGTTTAATTCGTATTTAATTCATAATAAAAAAAATTAAAAGTCAAAAAAATATAATTCTTTTTTAAAAATTTTCTTTTGTCATTTATTACGTATAAAAATAAATTTGTCTTTGTAGGCTTTTAAATTGGATTACTTGCTTTGTAGCCGCGTTTTTACGTTTTATCGTTAACTTGTTTTGCCTTTGCTTTGTCCCCGTAGACGATTTAAGTTTTCCAACGCCTTTTTATGCTTACCCGTATCTTAGGTTTTATTTATCGTTCATTTTATTAAATTTTTTTTTTAATTTCGTCGAATTTTACGATCTCGCGTTTTTTACGTCGTAGAGTAATTTTAGCTTAATCCGTCTTTGTTTTTCTTTCCTTTTATCTTTCCAAAAGCGTAATCACTCGATTAAATAACGTCTATAATTGTTGGCTAAACACCATACCTCCACCGAGAACGAACTCGACGACGAGTATTCACGTTTTTCACAAAACGTGATACTTAATACTTACCCGCTTTTGTCGCTTTGTTTTTCCTAAAATAAAGTGTACAAAATACCGCAACCAGGAATTCACATCTGGAAAGCTGCGTGTGTGATTTCCTCCTATCAGAGAATCTACATGACCCTGAAAAGATGATTCTTATGATCTTCTCTAGAAGTCAGCAGATCACGATGTTATCAATGAATATACCGACGCTCTTGTCTGAGAATTCATTGAAAATTTTTATTCATCAAATTCATACTATAGCTGGAGCATTTGGGAGCTCAGAAGT
This sequence comes from Glebionis coronaria, assembly GCA_025667525.1. Lineage (NCBI taxonomy): Eukaryota > Viridiplantae > Streptophyta > Magnoliopsida > Asterales > Asteraceae > Glebionis > Glebionis coronaria. The sequence goes on along the minus strand of CM046882.1, from coordinate 277,437,865 downwards.
ATAAATCCAGATTTTAGAGAGACCATAACGTGTGTAAAAGCTGTCATAGAAATGGTAGCATGATCGGGAATCATTATAGAAAAATGTTTAAGACATCGTAGCAGATCAGATAGACCTTCTATACCTGATATGAATATCGATTAAGAATGGTGATCTGATAAATTGTTCCGGTGGTCGATACATGATCCCATGTTACCGGCCTTCTTTTTGATAGACAGAAACGGTGCAACTTCTGGTGGTGTGCTAGGGCGATTAAAGCCTCGTTCTGGTAATAATGAGTTTTGAACACAGGTTCTGTTTTTGAGACAAGCTCGATCTTAAATTCTATCTCGTGGTTAGGACGGAATTCCTGGAAAACCTTCTGGAAATACATCTGGAAACTCTGGAATAATCTGCTGACCATGAATTAAAGGAATTTCAGAAGTGGATATATAACTGATAGCTAATAAATGGTTTTCACCAAGTATAAAAATTTTTTCGTCTCGATTCAATTCGAATTGATTACCAGTTGAAAGTGCGACTCAGTCGTTCTTGGTGGAAAATAAAGTGGTGTGATTATCTATTTTAAACTAAAAGTAAAAATTGAAAATTAACTAGAAACAAAAAGTAAAACTCAACCCGTCGGAATTCCCACTATCGGAATCCCATCGGAATAACCCTGTCGGAATACAAAATGTATCAAAAGGAATTCTGTCGGAATAACTATTAAAGTATCGGAATAATGAACATTGAAGGCTATCGGAATGTATGTCGGAATCAGTGTCGGAATAATCCGTCGGAAAATGGTCGGAATATCTGATAATAGCTACTGTCGGAATACCGATCGGAATATCGATCGGAATCCCAAAACCCCTTTCCGATAGAAGTATCGGAAAAACTGTCGGAATACAAAACCCTTATCCGATGAAACGATCGGAATAACCCGTCGGAAAAGGGTTTACCTTTTCCGATGGAATGTAATTCGTAATAAGCTAGACAAATAAGCTCTCTTTGATAATAAGCACAATCCGACACTTAACCAATTCAATACTGAAAGAGTTAAATAAGCACGAATAAGAAACTTTCAAAACTCTAAATAAACAAACTTTTTAACTCAAACTTTAAAAGGACGAAACTTTTAAGAAAACTTAAAAGAAAATAAGCTAAATACAAAATAAGCCAAAAAGCATAATAAGCTCAAAGCTCAAATCGTATAAAAACTTAGATATGAACAAAAAGATAAACTTTTTAATCACAAAAACATCACGATGATACAAGATTTATGATTATTTAGAATCAAAAGCAAATAAAAATCAAGAAAGGTAGAAAAAGATTAATGATGAAAAGCTTAAACTTGAACTTGTAGATTAATGATTCCAAAATACAAGATTAAATGAAAGCTTAAACTTGAAAGAAAAGATGAAGAAATCTAGAGAGAGAAAGTAGAAACACCTACTTCTCTCTAAAGATATGAAAAACTAGAAAATTAAAAGTGGCTAAAAAAAACTAACTAACACCCTCCTAATGAAGCATTAGGAGGGTATTTATTGGAGAGGAGAGGTATGTTGCTTCCTTTTTTCTTTCTCTTTCTCGTCTTTTAATTTCTCGTCTTTCTCGACTTTGTCTCGGGATTAGTCGAATGATAACTTGAACTCGTCTTCTATTTTTCTTCTTTTAGTAGACTTGGTTCTTCGACTTTGTTAAACTTCCGTCTTTAGACTTTTTCTTCGATAAATATTCAGAATAGGCCTTTGACTTCCGTTATTTTTGCACTTTTGATCTTTTGACTTCGTCTTTTGTCTTTTTCTTCGATAAAAGCCCGTGAAAGCCCGTGTTTTCTTCCCTTTTCATATTTTTATCCTGAAACACAATAAAAACACAAACCACGCATAATTTTGACTTTTACGACATAGAATACACGTTTTGGTCTTGTTATTATTGGAAATAAGTGGTAAAAGGATAAGTGTTTTCACACTTATTAAATCCCCTACACTTGACCATTCCAATGTCCTCATGCAATGTATTAATTTCAAAGCACGGTTTATATTTTCCATTATAATTAACCTACCTTGGCCTTTATTAAATACTAAACACTAAGGAAATTAAAAAGATAGAAATATACAAAACAAGTAAAGAAATCAAAGATTTACATTAGGCTTTGGCATGTCATGAATGTTTATCACCCTCAAGTTTCACGTTCCCCATACCAAGCTTAAAAACGAGATCATTGTTATTATAAGTTAGCAAACTAACACGAACTCATGTGGCCCAATTATTCACTTAGACTCCCTTATTCCTAGGTGTATCTCTTATATTTTATGATTGTCTTGAATGATCACGAGGATGCATTGTTTGACTTATTTCTATAGTTTATTTAGGCCGAAAATAAAGTGGGACGATTTAATCAATAGTTAGCTAAAGGACAAAATCTTTTAAAACTGCTTCTCGGGACCTCTTAAAGTTCATATCTTGGCATAACTGGCTTCACGATTTGAGACCTTTCTCGGACCGATATTTGGAAGCGACTTCATACTTCGAATCTTGAGAGACGTTCTTGAATATATGGTCTTCTCTTCATAATAGGAATTTCTTCACTTGAAGTTTTTGAGAGATTCTTCATACTTGGACCACGACTTCTTCATTTTTCTCCAATCTTTATTTTAGATTTTTATATATAACGATCCGTCTCATTTTAGGACTTGGATCTATTTATCCTCATACCTTGCTAGGGTCTTTTTGGATAGACTTCTCCATGATCTTTAAAGGAGTATTTGCTTTTCGTCGTGTGTCTCGATCCTTCATATTGATTTTTGATAAATGGTTCTTCACATCACTTTTGGATCTTTAGCAACAAAATGTAGCCCTCATGCCTTGTTAGGGCCTTTTCGGACTCGCCAATCTTCGCATCCCGCTTCAATAAGTTATGCCTTGGCTATGAACTCTAATTAATACCGAGCAACTTTTAAACAATCTTGTGCTAGAAGCTAAGTAATTTTTCAAATCGTACATTCTTATTTATTGCAAATATATTTATTAACAAGCGATGGGAGAAAAAGCTTATAATCAACTCACATAAATTCATGAAAGAATACAAAACTTATAATTGACTCTATCATCTCTTGTTCTTCACAATTTAAAATCTCAAGGAATGAGACTCGTGGATGCTTAGCCAATTAAATCAAAGTTTTGGGTTTTCAAGTCATATATAGGATCTTGCATCTTCTTAGACTTTTTCATGTTTAGAATTTACATTTTAAAGTACCCTTGATAAACGACTTTCTAGAATCAAATATAGGAACTTGCGAAAAGTTCTTGTTCTTAAACCGTAAGAGTTAAGACTTTCGCGTTTTAAAGTTCCCTATATAAAAGCCTAGCAAAACTTGACTTAAACACGTTAAGGATACTAGCTAGAGTAAACTTGGATAAGTAAACTCGGGTTGAGTCAAAAGATTCATGACTTTGAAAAATTAAAACCACTTTATTCAAAATTTATTCTAGCAAAGAAAGTAAATAACGATAACAAAGGAAAAACTACTAGGCTAAAATAGATTAAAAATTTTGAAAAATGTCGAAAGATTAGATTTTCCGGTTAAAACGAGGACAAATTCATGGAAAAGCCCACTTAACTTCGATAGAAGTCCCCCCTACACTTGATATAAACATTGTCCTCAATGTTTAAGCATGTAGGAGTAAACTCCCCTACACTTAGGACATTGTGCACGTTGTTTAAATCTTGCTAAGGAAGAGACAACTATAGTGATTTCAATGTGAACATATAAGATATGAAATATTGAATCACGACAGTTTAGGATAGAACCGGGAAGACGGTTATACGGAATCACGGGTCGTCAAAAGTCATCAAGAATGTATCGTTGAAAGCTCGAATCCCTGCACATCATAAGAAAGAAAACAACAAACTCATACGGGGCCCCCCTACACTTATTATGAAAAACAGATAAAAAGGATAGATCAACGGGTTGCCTCCCGAGAAGCGCTTGTTTTTGTTAACCGAGTCACGAGCTTGACTCGACCCAGAACTAATTCAAGGGAAACGTAGTGAGTGATGGAATCATCTCATGAGAGATGTCCTCACCAAGGTACAACTTCACACGCTGGCCATTCACTTTAAAATTAGGCCCATTTGGTTGAGAAAGCTAAATGGTTCCATAGGGGAAAACTTTGGCGACGGTGAATGGACCAGACCAACGGCTCTTAAGCTTGCCTGAAAAGATTTTCAACCAAGAGTTAAAGAGTAAAACTTGATTACCTATGTGAAACTCTCGGTTCTTAATCCTAGAATCATGAATGAGCTTGGTTTTCTCCTTTTAGATCAATGAATTCTCATAAGCTTCATTCCTCAGTTCATTTAGCTCGTTGAGTTGAATCTTCCGAAGATCACCGGCTTTGTTGATATCAAAATTGGCCCACTTAAAGGCCCAATACGCCTTATTCTCCAACTCAATAGGGAGGTGGCATGCCTTCCCGTACACAAGACGATATGGAGTGCAACCAATGGGTGTCTTATATGCGGTACGAAAAGCCCAAAAAGCATCATCTAACTTATCGGCCCACGAGGCACGATGCTCTCCCACAGTTCGCTCTAAAATTCCCTTCAGTCCACGGTTAGAAATCTCGGCTTGACCATTTGTTTAGGGTTGATAAGCGGTGGAAATACGGTGATTGACACCGTACTTAGCCATGACTCGAGCAAATTGATCATTGCAAAAATGAGTCCCGCGGTCATAGATGATAGCACGAGGAACACCGAATCGAGCAAAAAGTTGTTTCAAAAAGTTCACAACCACCCTCGCATCGTTCGTAGGGAGAGCCTTTGCTTCAACCCATTTGGATACATAGTCAACGGCTACGAGGATGTACTTGTTCCCTTTGGATGATAGAAATGGCCCCATAAAGTCGATGCCCCATACGTCAAAGATTTCACACTCTTGTATGAACTTTTGAGGCATCTCATCTTTATGTGTGATCTTGCCTTGGCGTTGGCAAGCATCACAATGCTTAACCATTTCGTGTGCATCACGATAAATGGTGGGCCAATAAAATCCAGAGTCGAAAACTTTCTTCGTCGTATAGTTAGGACCAAAGTGACCACCGGTGGGTCCTTTATGGCAAGCTTCTAAGATTAATAAAGCTGCCAGCCCATCAACACACCGACGAATGACAAGATCCGCACATTGTTTTTGAAAAGGTAAGGGTCGTCCCAAAAATAGTGCTTAATGTCTTTACAGAACTTTTTCTTTTGTTGGGACGTTAACCCTTCCATGAGAATTCCACTCGCCAAATAGTTTGCAATGTCCGCAATCCATGGGGTTTCACCAAGATTGGAGTTAATAGACATCAAGGCTTCAATGGGAAAAGAGTCATTAATCTCTTGATTTAGGAGATCCCCTTGATAAGGATCCTCGAGTCTACTAAGATGATCCGCAGCTAGGTTTTCCGCTCCCTTCTTGTCACGAATTTCAATTTTAAATTCTTGTAGGAGCAAAACCCAACGAAGAAGTATTGGTTTGGAATCTTGTTTGGTTAACAATTACTTCAACGCGGAATGGTCGGTATACACAATGGTAGTGGAAAGAACAAGATAGGGGAGGAATTTTTCAAAAGCATAGACTACAGCTAAAAGCTCTTTTTCGGTATTGGTATAATGCAATTGAGCCCCCGTCATTGTCTTTCCAGCATAATGGATTGGTTGGAAGTGTTTGTTCACTCTTTTTCCCAAAACCGCTCCAATAGCAAAGTCGCTAGCATCACACATCAATTCAAAAGGTAACTCCCAATTAGGGGTAACCAAGACCGGTGCCTTAGTTAATTTATCCGTAAGAAGATTGAAAGAGTCAATACACTCTTTAGAAAAGATAAAAGGAGTATCTTTTTCCAAGAGGTGGGTCATCGGCTGAGCGATCTTAGAAAAATCTTGAATGAAACGACGATAGAAGCCCGCATGACCAAGGAAACTTCTCACTCCCTTCACGGTTGAAGGTGGAGGTAATTTAGCAATCACATCGGCTTTAGCACGGTCAACTTCAAGACCGGCTTTGGAGATTTTAGGACCAAGAACGATACCTTCTTTTACCATGAAATGGCATTTTTCCCAGTTAAGAACGAGACGAGTGTCTTCACACCGTCTGAGAATACGTTCTAAATTGGCAAGGCAAGTAGAGAAAGAATCACCATAGACTGATAAATCATCTATAAAGACTTCCATATTTTCTTCAACCATGTCATGGAATATAGCCATCATACACCTTTGGAAAGTCACAAGAGCATTGCATAAGCCGAAAGGCATTCTTTTGTAAGCAAATTTTCCATAAGGACAAGTGAATGTGGTTTTCTCTTGGTCCTTAGGATCGACGAGAATTTGAAAATACCCGAAGAAACCATCTAAGAAGCAATAATAGTCATTACCTGCTAAACGCTCGAGCATTTGATCCATGAAAGGAAGAGGAAAATGATCCTTGCAAGTGGCATCATTGAGCTTGCGATAGTCTATGCAAACTCGCCAACCCGTGACAAGTCGAGTAGGAATCAACTCGTTGTTTTCATTGGGAACAACGGTTATTCCGCCTTTCTTAGGCACACAATGGACGAGACTAACCCATGGCGAATCCGAATTAGGGTAAATCATGCCGGCATCTAGAAGTTTGATAACCTCTTTCTTGATGACGTCATGAATTTTAGGATTAACCCTTCTTTGGCTTTGGATTGCGGGTTTAAAGTCATCTTCCATGAGAGTTTTATGAGTACAAAAGTTCGGATCAATTCCGCGAATATCAGAATTTTCCAAGCAATTGCTTTCTTATGATTTTTCAGCACGTCGATAAGTCGAGAATTTTCATCTTCTTTCAAGTACTTTGCAATGATGACAGGTAACTTCTAATTGTCTTCAAGGAAAACGTATTCGAGATGAGACGGTAAATCCTTAAGCTCTAAATCCGGAGGATTGGCGATGGAAGGTTTAGTCAAATTCGGGTCATCGATAGAGATATCCTTAGGAGACGGTGGAGAAATATGGTCCTCATTGAGAAGTTTCTCAATGGTACAAATGTCTTCTTCCCAATCGGTGGGAGAATCACCATATTGTAAGTCCACATCCCCCAAAGTTGCTTCAAATTCTTTCAAAAGGAAATAATTTTCTCCAAATGGAGTTAGTGATGGAGCAATAGAGGCAACGGTCTCAACAATGGGTAGAGAAGAAGAACCACTTTTACAAGCGTCTTTGAAATGCTCTTCACAAGCCTCATCAAGTACGTCAATGAAATTAACGCTCTCGTTTTCATAAGGTTGCTTAGACAGTTTACCCATGTTGAAGACGATTTTATCGTCACCAACTCTCATGATTAATTCGCCTGCGGCTACATTAATAAGAGTGCGACCGGTCCTCAATAATGGACGTCCAACGATTAATGGAACACGGGGATCCATCTCGTAGTCAACGACAACAAAATCCGCCGGAAAGGTGAATTTGTCGACACCGACGAAGACATCTTCGGCTATCCCCACTATATAAGCAACCGTACGGTTAGCTAATTCCAATGTCATTCGTGTGGGTACTAGCTCGGATAGAGATAATTGTTTCGAAACACTTAATGGCATTAAGTTTATACTAGCACCTAGATCGACTAGGGCCATACAATTCTCTACCCCGGGGAAGTTGCAAGGAATGAGAAAACGACATGGATCACCAAGTTTGGTTGGTAATTTCCTTAAGAGCAATGCGTAGCAATTCTCATTAAGTTGGGTCTGAGCGATATCAAGGAGTTTCTCCTTATCACTGAGAAGATATTTAAACATTTTAGCATATTTCGGCATGTGAGCGAGAGCCTCGGCAAAGGAAATGTTGAAATTCAATTGTTTAAAATTTTAAGAAAGTTCGAAACTTGAATATCAACCTTGTTTTTCAACTTCTCTTTCCTCAAACTTGCGGGATAAGGTATATCGGGTTGAGATGAAGGCTTTGGAATGGAATTATCACTCACATCCTTGGGTGGTGGAGGGGTAGAAATAGAAGGTGGAAGAATCAGTGATATAGGCTCGTTATCCTTTGTTACAATCACCGGTGTAGGTGTAGGAAGCTCGGGTTCCTTTAAACCTTTTCCACTTTGAGTGGTGATTGCTTTCATCTCCCCTCTTGGATTAGGAACGGTGTTACTTGGAAGAGAACCCGAACTAGAGGTTTGATTACTTGGGAAGAAACTAGCCATCATATCCCTTAAGTCATTCGTTTGACTGCTCAAAGAGTTTCGCATATCGGCTCGAAGATCATTCCCTTGTTTCGCCATATCTCCTTTCAAGTTGATGATTTGACTCTGAAGATTCTTCACTAGCGCGTCATTAGTCCTCATGTAAGTTTCAACCTCGTGATTAAATGCGATGGGTTGGTTGGAAGGAGGAGTATGGTAGGCTGGTGGTTGATAGGCGGGTTGTTGGTAAACTTGATTATTTCCTTGAGGTGGATATGGGTTTCTTTGGGTTTGATATTGATTAGGAGCTCGAGTTTGGTTTTGATTGTTACGGTTGAAATTGTTTTGGTTTTGAGGAGGAAAACCGGGTGGTGAAAGGAAGTTGTTTGAACGATAACTGAGCAAATTTCGGTCACCTTGAGGACGAGCTTGATAGCCTCTCGTGGAAAAATTACCGTTAGCGGCATACACATTTTCTGGATTGTCATGAGTCGAAGGACAATCGGTGTATGAATGAGAACCCCCCCCCCCCCCCCCACATATTTCACATGACTGACTCAAAGCATTAACTTGCGCATTGTTCTTAACATGTAAAGCAACGTCGGTCATGATTGAAGTAAGCTTGTCAATTTTCTTATCGGTTTCACTAGAACTAGAACTAGCACTGGCCATAGTAACCCTAACACTCTTGGTATGGACTTAGGATTTGTTCTCAATAATCGCCCAAGCTTCATTCATAGTTTTCACAAGAATATTACCCCCTGAGGCACTATTTAGTGAATCTTGGTCATTCAAAGTTAATCCATTATAAAAAGTATTAATTTGATGTACCTTTGTAAAACCGTGTTGTGGACACTTTCTTAAAAGTTCCTTAAAACGATCCCAATATTCACTAAATGTCTCACCGTACTTTTGTTCAAAGTTGATAATGTCATTCCGCAAAGCGGTAGTATGTGCGGGTGGAAAGAAATAGTTTATGAACTTTGTCTCAAGGTCCGTCCATGTTGTAATACTCTGGGGTGGTTCCTTATCAAGCCAAGTCCGGGCTTGTCCCTCGGGGGAGAAATGAAAGAGGAGCAAACGAATTGCCTCTTGTAAAACCCCATTGTATTTTACAGTATTTGATAAGTGTATGAACCTCTTGATATGATCATGAGGATCGTCATGAGTACGGCCCAGAAAAGGTGTTGCGGAAACCATTTGGATAAACCCTGATTTGAGCTCGAAGTTGTTGGCGTCAATAGCCGGCACCACAATTGCATCATCATTGCCTTCGACGTGTGATTGTAAGAGCTCGATCATTGGACGCTTCTCCATTGTATTCACAACGAGAGGCTCGACAACAGGAGGGTCAATAGTAGCGGCTTGAAGGGATTTCCTCCTTCTTGAACGGGTACGCATACACCTACAAAAGAACAAAATAGCAAAATAGAAGAAAACTAATAGTTAATGTGAAAAAGAAAATATTTTTGGTGCAAAATCTTTGAAAAAGAATTGCTTTTTATGATATTTTAAATATTTTTGGTTTTTTTGAAATTTTTTAAATTTTATGGATTTTTGAAAATTTTTGAAACGAAAAATAACGTCTAAGAGTGAACGGATCCCAAAATACAACGCGTATCTCACTAAAAACCGTTAATCTTTACGAAAAGAGCCGGCAGCAACGCCATTTAATAAATGGTTTTCACCAAGTATAAGAATTTGTTCGTCTCGATTCAATTCAAATTGATTACCAGTTGAAAGTGCGACTCAGTCGTTCTTCGTGAAAAATAAAGTGGTGTGATTATCTATTTTAAACTAAAAGTAAAAATTGAAAATTAACTAGAAACAAAAAGTAAAACTCAACCCGTCGGAATTCCCACTATCGGAATCCCATCGGAATAACCCTGTCGGAATACAATCGGAATGTATCAAAAGGAATTCTGTCGGAATAACTATTAAAGTATCGGAATAATGAACATTGAAGGCTTTCGGAATATATGTCGGAATCAGTGTCGAAATAATCCGTCGGAAAACGGTCGGAATATCTGATAATAGCTACTGTCGGAATACCGATCGGAATATCGATCGGAATCCCAAAACCCCTTTCCGATAGAAGTATCGGAAAAACTGTCGGAATACAAAACCCTAATCCGATGAAACGATCGGAATAACCCGTCGGAAAAGGGTTTAACTTTTCCGATGGAATGTAATTCGTAATAAGCTAGACAAATAAGCTCTCTTTGATAATAAGCACAATCCGACACTTAACCAATTCAATACTGAAAGAGTTAAATAAGCACGAATAAGAAACTTTCAAAACTCTAAATAAGCAAACTTTTTAACTCAAACTTTAAAAAGACGAAACTTTTAAGAAAACTTAAAAGAAAATAAGCTAAATACAAAATAAGCCAAAAAGCATAATAAGCTCAAAGCTCAAATCGTATAAAAAATTAGATATGAACAAAAAGATAAACTTTTTAATCACAAAAACATCACGATGAAACAAGATTTATGATTATTTCGAATCAAAAGCAAATAAAAATCAAGAAAGGTAGAAAAAGATTAATGATGAAAAGCTTAAGCTTGAACTTGTAGATTAATGATTCCAAAATACAAGATTAAATGAAAGCTTAAACTTGAAAGAAAAGATGAAGAAATCTAGAGAGAGAAAGTAGAAACACCTACTTCTCTCTAAATGTATGAAAAACTAGAAAATTAAAAGTGGCTAAAAAAAACTAACACCCTCCTAATGAAGCATTAGGAGGGTATGTATAGGAGAGGGGAGGTATGTTGCTTCCTTCTTTCTTTCTCTTTCTCGTCTTTTAATTTCTCGTCTTTCTCGACTTTGTCTCGGGATTAGTCGAATGATAACTTGAACTCGTCTTCTATTTTTCGTTTTTTGGTAGACTTGGTTCTTCGACTTTGTTAAACTTTCGTCTTTAGACTTTTTCTTCGATAAATCTTCAGAATAGGCCTTTGACTTCCGTTCTTCTTGCACTTTTGATATTTTGACTTCGTCTTTTGTCTTTTTCTTCGATAAAAGCCCGTGTTTTCTTCTTTTCTCATATTTTTATCATGAAACACAATAAAAACACAAACCACGCATAATTCTGAATTTTACGACATAGAATACACGTTTTGGTCTTGTTATTATTGGAAATAAGTGGTAAAAGGATAAGTGTTTTCACACTTATTAGTAGCTAAAAGTGTTCGTAGCTATAAGATGATAATTCACGTGCTTGTAAAGCTGAAACAATTTATACTGATTTTTTTGGCAGGAAAATATAATGAATATGTTTAGGAGGTTGTCAGACGGATCTCATCGTCAACTGAAAGGAAAAGAAACTTGAATAAATATGGGTGATACCGTGGAGTCTTTTCTAGCTGGAAGGTAGGTACTATCTGATTTAAGATAAAGTTGACATATGAACACGTGAAGTAAACGTGGTGACTTTTCACTGAACGTGTTCGTCAGTAACCTCACATAATGAATATTGTGTGTCTAACCTGAATAACACTCTAGTGGTGGTGACTGAATCTTTAATGGTTTGATTTATGCGTGGCATGACAAAACGGGTATACCCATTTGGAGGGTACCCTGAATTTTTGAGACTCTAGTTTAGAAGACATACTAGAGTTATGAGTCTTGACTCGTGCCTTGAGAGATATTTTTATGACATGTATCATGACTTAATAAGTGTGAAAACACTTATCCTTTTACCACTTAATTATAATAATAACCAAGCCAAAACGTGTATTTAATGTCGTAAATGTCAGAATTATGCGTGGTTTGTGTTTTTTATTGTGTTTTAGGACCAAAATGTGAAAAGGTAAGAAAACATGGACTTTCACGGGCTTTTATCGAAGAAAAAGATAAAAAACAAAGTCAAAAGATCAAAAGTGAAAGAAGAAAGGAAGTCAAAGGCCTAATCTAAAGATTTATCGAAGAAAAAGTCTAAAGACGAAAGTTTAACAAAGTCGAAGAACCAAGTCTACTAAAAGAAGAAAATTAGAAGACGAGTTCAAGTTATCATTTGACTAATCCCGAGACAAAGTCGTGAAAAACGAGTTAATTAAAAGTCGAGAAGACAAGAAGAAAGAGAGAAGACACAAGACCCTCCCCTTCTCCTATATATACCCTCCTAATCCTTCATTAGGAGGGTGTTAGTTAATTAGTTAATTTTAGTCCTTAATTTGCTAGTTTTAATTTTAAGTGTGTTTTATTTTTCTTCTCTCTAGTTTTCTTTCAAGATTATCAAACCTTCATCTTAATCTTGTAATCTTTGACCTTAATCTTCAATTTAATCAAGTTTATTTCATATCTCTCATTCTACCTTTCTTAATAATCTTTTGTTTTTGCTTAATTAATCATGTAGTTGGTTTAATTTTGTTGATGATGTGACTGTTTTGCTTATTGGATTGTGCTTATTGAGTTGGTGTGTTTAATGTTTTTAGATTATTGATTATTGTTTAATTTTTATGTTTATTAGTTTTTAAATAAGTTGATTTTGGTAGCTTAATATTTTATAAAAAGTTGATTTTAAATTTTTGCTTATTTAGTGTTTTAAAAGTTTTTTTTAATTTTGGCTTATTTACTTTTTCTTAAAATTGATTTGGTTAAGATTTTAGATAATTTCTTAATTGGTTTTAGCTTATTTATAGATTTTGCTTATTTTTATTTTAGTTCGGAATGTTTTCAAACCCTAATTTTCCGAATTAGGTCTAGGATACTTTTTTCCCGAATTATTTGTGGATTTCTCTTTCCCGAATTGAGTATAGAATCTAATTATCCCGAATTAGATAGGGAATTACTACATTCCAAGTTAGGTCTGAAACACCCTTTCCGAATTAGGTGTAGTTGGTTTGATTCCGAATTAACTGTTGGATATACATTCCGAATTAAATACAGCTCTGGATTCCGAACAACATATTGAACTTATATTCCGAACTACATATTGTTCTCTCATTCAGAATTATTAGCAGGATGAGCATTCCGAATTAGTTCCTGGGTGAATATTCCGAACGAGGTCCAATGCCCACATTCCGAATTACATCAAGCTTAAGCATTCCGAATTAATTTCAGTATGTGGATTCCGAATTAGGTCAAAGATTCAACATTCCGAACTACATTGAAGACGGATTCCGAACTACATCAGAACCAACTTATTCCGAGTTATATGCATGATTTGGATTCTGAATTAGTTCTAAAATCTTGTATTCCGAATTAGTTCCAGATTTTGGGCATTCCGATTTATGTTCAGTTTTTGTTTTCCAAATTATTTTCAAACCTTATTCTTCCCGCTAATTTTCTTAAGTGTTATTTTATTTGTTTTAACTTAGATTTATTTTAAAGTTTTCATTTTTATTAAGTTTTCAAAATGTACTTTTTAAAGTTTTAATCTCTCGTCATTTATTTTAAGTCTTAATTTTTAGTTTTAAATTTTAAAGCTTTTATTTTTACTTAACGACATTTACATTTTTGCTTTTAGTTTAAAATAGATAATCACACCACTTTATTTTCCACCAAGAACGACTGAGTCACACTTTCAACTGGTAATAACTTCGAATTGAATCGAGACGAACAAATTTTTATACGAGAAAATTTCTTCTATTAAAATGGCGCCGCTGCCGGCTCTTTTCGTGAAGATTAACGGTTTTCTGTGAGAGACGCGTTGGATTTTCGGATCCGTTCACTCGTGAACGTTATTTTTCGTGTCAAAAATTTTCAAAAATCCAAAAAATAGAAAAACATAAGAAAACCAAAAATATTTCTTGTCTATCTTTCTTTTCCTTTTGTAGGTGTGTATGCGTACCCGTGCTCGTAAGAAGAAAGCAACTCAAGTCGAAGTCGAAACTCAAACTATTGTCGCCATGGACAATCGACCAATGATCAAGCTTTTGCAATCGCACGTAGAGGGCAACACCGATGCTATTGTCATACCCGAGATTGGAGCCAAAAACTTTGAGCTCAAATCCGGCTTCATACAAATGGTCTCTGCTCAACCATTCTTGGGGCGTACACTTGATGATCCTCATGACCATATCAAAAGGTTCCTTCAACTCACTAATACGGTCAAGTATAATGGGGTTTCACAAGAGGTAATTCGCTTGCAACTTTTTACTTTCTCCTTAGAGGGACAAGCCCGACATTGGCTTGCAAAGGAACCCGTTGGGAATAAAATATAGCCAGTCCACTTGAGCACTGACAAGAGGAAAACAAGCGTTGATAGGAAGAAAACAAACGCTGACATATCAAGCGTTGACAAGAAGAAGTCAAGCGTTGATAGGTTAAAGACAAGCACTGATGGAAAGATTTAGTCTACACGTATATTGTTTCTAGTAAAGATAAGTTCAACATTGTATTTTCTATAATTATCTTTACCTAGAATAGTTGATACGTAGACTCTTGTACAAGGCTTCTTATGTCTATAAAAGAAGACCTTTAGGTTAAGTTTGATAATAAGTTTTCATATGTTAAACACTTTCATTGTAAGCAAGTTTGTTATCATTAATCAAGTGAGAGTTTGTTTACATCTTTGTGTGTTCTTGTGTAAGTGTTAATTCCGCATAACACTTAGATTACTTTATACATATACAAAGGTTTCTCTACGTGTATAACTTGATCTAATCTCGTATACACAAAGCTAAATCGATCTAAGTTTGGGATCAACAAGTGGTATAAGAGCTTGTTGAGAAACTTTTGATCTTAAAGAACACAAAAACCCTAAGATCACCAAAACCCTAATTTTCACAAAACCCTAAAAATATCATGTCTAATCCATAAGTAAACCCCTCCTCCTCAAACCCTAGCATCAAGATTCCCATGCTTGATGCAAACAACTTTGAGCTATGGAAGTTCAACTTTGAGCAATATCTGGGGATCTATGACTATACTCTCTGGGAGATTATTGAATATGGAAACACATTCAATAAAGCTGAAAAGATTGCTATTGCCATTGCTGCAAGAACTGCTGTTGCTGGATGTCCAGAAGCAGATAAGAAAGAAAAACTTGATGATGGTAGAGCTGTGTCTGCTGAAGACATAGCAAAGAAAAGGGTTGATATGAAAAACCTAAACATACTGAAACTCTCTTTGAGACAAGAGAACCAGCATAAATACAGAGGTTATGAATCTGCAAAAGACCTTTGGGCAGCTCTTGAAGTTGCATATGGTGGCAATGATGATACTAAGGAAGAGAAGAAGAAGCAACTCATGCATGAGTATGCTGTTTTCAAGGCTCAACCTAATGAGAAGCTTAGCAGTGTGAGAAGCAGACTGCTTGGCATTACAAGCAAGCTGTCCTTCATGGGGACACAAGTTGGTGATGTTGACATTATTGCCACTTTTCTTAAAAGCCTTGGTGATGCGTGGAAGATTGAGGCAAGATCTATACTTGCCAACAACACTCACAAAAGTTCTACTTTTGATGATATCTACAACAAATTGAGGCTGTTGGAGTATGAAACTCTTTTGGAGCATGGAAGTAAGTCTACCAATAGCAACATGGCCTTCTTCTCACATAGTGAAGGCCAATTTGATCAGAAGGACTCTTACATGCACCCAGTTACTGGATCAACATGTGTCAACGCTGGAACATATCCTGTCAACACCTCACATTCAGACGCTGACACATACAAAAGTGACTCACCAAGAGTTAAGCCTGCTGGTTTGGATCTGGATACTGTGTGTGCTTACATTGCTTCTTTGCCTAATGGTTCAGTGATTACATATGAGGATCTTGAGCAAATAAGTGATGAGCACTTGGATGATATGGATATAAAGTTGAACATGGCTCTTGCAAGTATAAGAGCAAACAGGTGGAATAGGAGGTTTAAGAAGAAGATGACCTTTAATGCAAAGGACACTGCTGGATTTGACAAATCCAAGGTTGAGTGCTACAATTGTCATCGTATGGGGCACTTCATGAGGGAATGCAGATCTCCAAGAAGATCTGATGCTGGAAAACCCTCAAGCCAAATTGTTAAGGCTTAGGATCCTAAGGCCATGGTTGCAGTGCAAGAAATTGATGGTATTGGATGGGACTGGAGCTATTTGGCTAAGGATGGGGAAGAGGATAAAGCTTTGGTTGCTGAGATAGAAGAAGAAGAGCATGTTCAATATGCTCTCATGGCACACTCCTCCTCTTCATCAGATAATGAGGTATACGATGATGCTTTTTGTAGTAAGGGTTGTCGTTTAAATACAGAAAAACTTAACTAAGAGGTTTCAAAATTGTTAAGTGATGTGAGTACTAAGAGATACAAATTGTCTAACTATCAAATTGCTCTCACTCAAACTGAAAAGACAGTTTCTGAGTACAAGAAAATGGAATTTGACTTAAAAGATAAAATAAATATCTTAAAACATGAGTTAAATGCTAGTAATGATATTAGAAATATCATGGAAAGGGTTAATGGTGAGCTACAGGCTAAGTTAGATGAGGCTATCAAGAATAAGGATAATGTTGACCTTAAAATTCAAAGATTTGATAAGGCCTCACAAACCCTAGGAGAATGTGTTAATAAATAGAGGGATCCTAAGGACATGACTGGGATTGGGATGAAAGTCTATACTGTAGTTCCACCACCAGCTGGGGACTTCTATGGTGTCCAAATAAAGGACCTATCTTGGACTGGTTTACCAGAACTCCAAGAGGAGGAATTTATTCCTCCACCAAGAGTCATTACCCCAGTTGAAGAGTATAGAAAAAAGTTGACTGACTTGAATGAATGGAAGAAAGCCAACCCTACCTTGTTTGTTAAGGGTGGCTTGTTATGTGAAAGTTCAAATGAGTCTACCCTTATTAAGGTAACAAACCCAATCACTGGCAAGACAGTTGACCTTGGCTCAAACACTGTTAGAAAACCTAGCATTAAGTATGTAGCAATGAATAGAAATACTAGGTCACCAAAAAGCCAAGTAAGTGATAATGGAACAGGTTTCTTCTCTTTGAGACCTAGAGTTGTGTCTAAAAAGGCCTGTTACACTTGTGGTAGCTTTTCACATTTAGCATATAAGTGTGTCAACGCTTCCAAGGTCAACGCTGTTAAAAAGTCAAACGTTGTCAGACCCAAAACCTTTGTGGAGCAAAGTCCACAAGTTGTTAGACCAGCCCCATTCTTCACTAGAGGGTCTAACACTCATGGACAAAGACCATTTCAGAAGACCAATACTTGGTCTAATAGGCAATGGGTTTCTGTAGCAAACCCTAGGTTCAACGCTGACAAGGGTAATCTCAGCGTTGACAAGACCAAATCCAACGCTGACAGAAACGTTGCCAGACCTAAATATTTGCAACCACAGGGTAAGGGGTCTAAAGCTTCTTCTAGCTTGACATGGAGACCTAAGCAAGATCAAAACCCTTATTCTAATGGGCTTTCTATGACCTGCAACAGATTTAATTATATTTCAAAGGTCATTACAAAACCTATTAGGGTTAACTGGGTATTTCATCCAAAAAGGGATGAACAAGGGTTTGTTATGAGAACTAAGTCTGTTCTTGTTGAACAACCAGATGAATCCAAGTCTGCTAAGGCTTGGGTTCCCAAAGAAAACTAATTTGTTTTCTTTATGTGCAGGGCATTCAAAAACAGGTCAATGATTATGTATATTGGGACAGTGGATGCTCTAGGCACATGACAAGGAAGGAAGATTATTTAACTAACTTCACTCCCATTAAGGATGGTGATAAGGTTTACTTTGGAGGCGGATATGGAACTATCACAGGCAAATGAACTCTTCTCACCAAGAACTTGCGTTTTGAAAACGTGTTTCTGGTAAAGGAACTTGATTACAATCTTTTTAGTGTATCACAAGTTTGTGATAACAAAAATAAAGTTCTGTTTACTGATACTGAATGCTTGGTGTTAAGAAAGGATTATAAAATCCCAGATGAGAAATATATTGACTATAGAACACCTAGACATAAAGACATTTATAATGTGAATCTTAATGAGATTAGGATGAATAATAATATATCATGTTTTTATGCTAAAGCTTCAGTAGAGGAGAGTAATCTATGGCACAAGAGACTAGGGCACATAAACTTTAAGAATATAAACAGGCTTGTGAGACTTGGCTTGGTTGATGGTTTGCCTGAAAAGGCTTTCCACAATGACCACTCTTGTTTTGCATGCCTTAAAGGCAAGCAGCACAAGGTCTCATTTAAGTCTAAACAGGTGCACTCTAGTCCTAGACCACTTCACTTGCTGCATATGGACCTCTTTGGTCCAACTAATATAGAGAGTTTGAATGGTAAATCATACTGCTTTGTCATCACATATGACTTTTCTAGGTTTACTTGTACTTTCTTTTTAGCTATGAAAAGTGACACTGCTGATAATTTAATTGACTTTATTACTCAGATAGAGAAGAAAACTGGTAATGAAGTTAAAATGCTTAGAAGTGATAATGGTGGTGAGTTTAGAAATAAACTATTGGATGATTTTTGTGCCAAGAAAGGGATTACTAGGCAGTTTAGTGTTGCCAGAACCCCACAGCAAAATGGGGTTGCTGAGAGAAAGAATAGAACCCTAATTGAAGCAGCCAGGACTATGTTGGCTGATGCTCATTTTCCTATAGCTTTTTGGGCTGAGGCTGTGAATACAGCTTGTTATGTTCATAATAGAGCATTGGTCAACAAGATACAGAACAAAACACCTTATGAGTTACTTTGGGGAAGGAAACCTAATATTGGTTTTCTTAAACCTTTTGGCTGTCATGTAGTTGTACTTGATACTAGTGATGCCTTAGGTAAATTTAGTGCAAAAGGTGATGAAGGCTATTTCATGGGTTATTCAGTGCAGAGCAAGGGATATAGGGTTTAACTTAAGAAGGAAAAACATATACTTGAGAGAGTACATGTTAGGTTTTTAGAGAGTAAACCTAGTGATCCTGAAAGTGGTTCAAATTGGTTGTTTAACTTGGAACCTCTATCTAGGACTTTAAATTATATGCCTGTCACTAATCCAGACAATGTGAAGGTAACTTCAAATGTTGTGGAAGAACAAGTTGTTGATGTTTCAGGTATACAGGTTAATGAAGAGGTTGGATCACAAGAAGACAAGTCATCTCCCATACAAGAGTATGTCACTATCCCCATATGGACAAATGCTTTTACTGCTGTTGGAAAGGAACATGGTGGTCCCCAAGTACCACCAGTTAACAATATGCATGGTCCTTCAGGCGCTGACAAAGGCAAATCTGGCGCTGACAGGACAAATTCAGATGTTGATGGCTCAAACGTCGACAACAATGGTTCAGGCGTTGACAACACTTTTGAGCAGATCTTCTCTTCCAATTTTGAACAAGGTGAACCTTCAAATGCACATGAAGAGGTTCATACTAATATTGATGGAAGAGAGTCCGAAGAAGATATTGGCAACATGGATAATGAGATTGAAGACAACAGACTTTTTGAGGGAGGAGTTCTCACTTTTACAATGAAGAATCATCCTCCTTCTCAAATTATTGGGGATGTCATGACTCCTGTTCAGACTAGAAGATCTCATCAGAATCTTGGTGGATTTATTGCCAATATACACAAGAAGGTTGATACCCCTCTTGTTCAAGCATGTTTGTTTGCCTGTTTTTTGTCACAACAGGAACCCAAGAAGATCTTTGATGCTCTCAAAGAACCAAGTTGGGTGGAAGCAATGCAGGATGAGCTTCACCAATTTGCAATTCAGGATGTTTGGGAGCTGGTTGATTGTCCAAGGTATGTAAGACCTATTGGGACAAGATGGGTTCTTAGAAACAAGAGAGATGAAAGAGGTATTATGGTCAGAAACAAGGCACGTTTAGTGGCTCAGGGATATACACAAGAGGAAGGGATAGACTATGAGGAGGTCTTTGCACCAGTTGCAAGGATTGAAGCTATAAGGATATTTCTAGCCTATGCTTCCTGCATGGGCTTCACTGTCTATCAAATGGATGTGAAGAGTGCCTTCCTCTATGGAACAATTGTTGAGGAGGTGTATGTGATGCAGCCTCCTAGTTTTGAGGATCCAGAGAATCCAGACAAGGTGTATAGAGTCAAGAAGGCTATCTATGGACTTCATCAAGCCCCAAGAGCATGGTCTGGTACATTGTCCACTTATTTGGTGGAAAATGGATTCAAAAGGGGCACCATAGACCAGACATTATTTACAAAGAAGGCTGGTAAGGATGTCTTACTTGTTCAGGTTTATGTTGATGATATCATCTTTGGTTCAACCAATCCAAAGATGAGTGAAGACTTTTCCAAGCTCATGACAGACAAATTCAAGATGAGTGCAATAGGGGAGATGAACTTCTTTCTAGGGTTACAAGTTCAGCAGAAAGAAGATGGTATCTTCATCTCTCAGGATAAGTATGTAGCAGAGATCTCGAAGAAGTTTGGCTTTTCTCCACATGAAAAGAGGGCTACTACTCCTATGGATAGAGAACACCCTTGGGGAAAGATTGGAGATGGAAAAGATATGGATGTCAGGCACTATAGATCAATGATTGGTTCATTGATGTATCTCACAACCTCAAGACCTGACATCATGTTTGCTGTGTGTACTTGTGCACGTCATCAAGTGACTCCCAAAGAATGTCACCTTTATGGCCCCATAAAGTCGATGCCCCATACGTCAAAGATTTCACACTCTTGTATGAAATTTTGAGGCATCTCATCTCTATGTGTGATCTTGCCTTGGCGTTGGCAAGCATCACAATGCTTAACCATTTCGTGTGCATCACGATAAATGGTGGGCCAATAAAATCCAGAGTCGAAAACTTTCTTCGTGGTATAGTTAGGACCAAAGTGACCACCGGTGGGTCCTTTATGGCAAGCTTCTAAGATTAATAAAGCTGCCAGCCCATCAACACACCGACGAATGACAAGATCCGCACATTGTTTTTGAAAAGGTAAGGGTCGTCCCAAAAATAGTGCTTAATGTCTTTACAGAACTTTTTCTTTTGTTGGGACGTTAACCCTTCCATGAGAATTCCACTCGCCAAATAGTTTGCAATGTCCGCAAACCATGGGGTTTCACCAAGATTGGAGTTAATAGACATCAAGGCTTCAATGGGAAAAGAGTCATTAATCTCTTGATTTGGGAGATCCCCTTGATAAGGATCCTCGAGTCTACTAAGATGATCCGCGGCTAGGTTTTCCGCTCCTTTCTTGTCACGAATTTCAATTTTAAATTCTTGTAGGAGCAAAACCCAACGAAGAAGTATTGGTTTGGAATCTTGTTTGGTTAACAATTACTTCAATGCAGAATGGTCGGTATACACAATGGTAGTGGAAAGAACAAGATAGGGGCGGAATTTTTCAAAAGCATAGACTACAGCTAAAAGCTCTTTTTCGGTATTGGTTTAATGCAATTGAGCCCCCGTCATTGTCTTTCCAGCATAATGGATTGGTTGGAAGTGTTTGTTCACTCTTTTTCCCAAAACCGCTCCAATAGCAAAGTCGCTAGCATCACACATCAATTCAAAAGGTAACTCCCAATTAGGGGTAACCAAGACCGGTGCCTTAGTTAATTTATCCTTAAGAAGATTGAAAGAGTCAATACACTCTTTAGAAAAGATAAAAGGAGTATCTTTTTCCAAGAGGTGGGTCATCGGCCGAGCGATCTTAGAAAAATCTTGAATGAAACGACGATAGAAGCCCGCATGACAAAGGAAACTTCTCACTCCCTTCACGGTTGAAGGTGGAGGTAATTTAGCAATCACATCGGCTTTAGCACGGTCAACTTCAAGACCGGCTTTGGAGATTTTAGGACCAAGAACAATACCTTCTTTTACCATGAAATGGCATTTTTCCCAGTTAAAAACGAGACGAGTGTCTTCACACCGTTTGAGAATACGTTCTAAATTGGCAAGGCAAGTAGAGAAAGAATCACCATAGACCGATAAATCATCCATAAAGACTTCCATAGTTTCTTCAACCATGTCATGGAATATAGCCATCATACACCTTTGGAAAGTCACAAGAGCATTGCATAAGCCGAAAGGCATTCTTTTGTAAGCAAATTTTCCATAAGGACAAGTGAATGTGGTTTTCTTTTGGTCTTTAGGATCGACGGGAATTTGAAAATACACGGAGAAACCATCTAAGAAGCAATAATAGTCATTACCTGCTAAACGATCGAGCATTTGATCCATGAAAGGAAGAGGAAAATGATCCTTGCGAGTGGCATCATTGAGCTTGCGATAGTCTATGCAAACTCGCCAACCCGTGACAAGTCGAGTAGGAATCAACTCGTTGTTTTCATTGGGAACAACGGTTATTCCGCCTTTCTTTGGCACACAATGGACGGGACTAACCCATGGCGAATCCGAATTAGGGTAAATCATACCGGCATCTAGAAGTTTGATAACCTCTTTCTTGATGACGTCATGAATTTTAGGATTAACCCTTCTTTGGCTTTGGATTACGGGTTTAAAGTCATCTTCCATGAGAGTTTTATGAGTACAAAAGTTCGGATCAATTCCGCGGATATCAGAATTTTCCAAGCAATTGCTTTCTTATGATTTTTCAGCACGTTGATAAGTCGAGAATTTTCATCTTCTTTCAAGTCCTTTGCAATGATGACGGGTAACTTCTAATTGTCTTCAAGGAAAACGTATTCGAGATGAGACGGTAAATCCTTAAGCTCTAAATCCGGAGGATTGGCGATGGAAGGTTTAGTCAAATTCGGGTCATCGATAGAGATATCCTTAGGAGACGGTGGAGAAATATGGTCCTCATTGAGAAGTTTTTCAATGGTACAAATGTCTTCGTCCCAATCGGTGGGAGAATCGTCATATTGTAAGTCCACATCCCCCAAAGTTGCTTCAAATTCTTTCAAAAGGAAATAATTTTCTCCAAATGGAGTTAGTGATGGAGCAATAGAGGCAACGGTCTCAACAATGGGTAGAGAAGAAGAGCCACTTTTACAAGCGTCTTTGAAATTCTCTTCACAAGCCTCATCAAGTACGTCAATGAAATTAACGCTCTCATTTTCATAAGGTTGCTTAGACAGTTTACCCATGTTGAAGACGATTTTATCGTCACCAACTCTCATGATTAATTCGCCCGCGGCTACATCAATAAGAGTGCGACCGGTCCTCAATAATGGACGTCCAACGATTAATGGAACACGGGGATCCATCTCGTAGTCAACGACAACAAAATCCGCCGGAAAGGTGAATTTGTCGAAACCGACGAAGACATCTTCGGCTATCCCCACTAGATAAGCAACCGTACAGTTAGCTAATTCCAATGTCATTCGTGTGGGTACTAGCTCGGATAGAGATAATTGTTTCGAAACACTTAATGGCATTAAGTTTATACTAGCACCTAGATCGGCTAGGGCCATACAATTCTCTACCCCGGGGAAGTTGCAAGGAATGAGAAAACGACCTGGATCACCAATTTTGGTTGGTAATTTCCTTAAGAGCACTGCGGAGCAATTCTCATTAAGTTGGGTCTGAGCGATATCAAGGAGTTTCTCCTTATCACTGAGAAGATCTTTAAACATTTTAGCATATTTCAGCATGTGAGCGAGAGCCTCAGCAAAGGAAATGTTGAAACTCAATTGTTTAAACATTTTAAGAAAGTTCGAAACTTGAATATCAACCTTGTTCTTCAACTTCTCTTTCCTCAACCTTGCGGGATAAGGTATATCAGGTTGAGATGAAGGCTTTGGAATGGAATTCTCACTCACATCCTTGGGTGGTGGAGGGGTAGAAATAGAGGGTGGAAGAATTGGTGAAATAGGCTCGTTATCCTTTGTCACAATCACCAGTGTAGGTGTAGGAAGCTCGGGTTCCTTTAAACCTTTTCCACTTCGAGTGGTGATTGCTTTCATCTCCCCTCTTGGATTAGCAACGGTGTTACTCGGAAGAGAACCCGAACAAGAGGTTTGATTACTTGGGAAGAAACTAGCCATCATATCCCTTAAGTCATTCGTTTGACTGCTCAAAGAGTTTCGCATATCGGCTCGAAGATCATTCCCTTGTTTCGCCATATCTCCTTTCAAGTTGATGATTTGACTCTGAAGATTCTTCACTAGCGCGTCATTAGTCCTCATGTAAGTTTCAACCTCGTGATTAAATGCGGTGGGTTGGTTGGAAGGAGGAGTATGGTAGGCTGGTGGTTGATAGGCGGGTTGTTGGTAAACTTGATTATTTCCATGAGGTGGATATGGGTTTCTTTGGGTTTGATATTGATTAGGAGCTCGAGTTTGGTTTTGATTGTTACGGTTGAAATTGTTTTGGTTTTGAGGAGGAAATCTGGGTGGTGAAAGGAAGTTGTTTGAACGATAACTGAGCAAATTTCGGTCACCTTGAGGACGAGCTTGATAGCCTCCCGTGGAAAAATTACCGTTAGCGGCATACACATTTTCTGGATTGTCATGAGTCGAAGGACAATCGGTGTATGAATGAGAACCCCCACATATTTCACATGACTGACTCAAAGCATTAATTTGCGCATTGTTCTTAACATGTAAAGCAAGGTCGGTCATGATTGAAGTAAGCTTTTCAATTTTCTTGTCGGTTTCACTAGAACTAGAACTGGCCATAGTAACCCTAAAACTCTTGGTTTGGACTTAGGATTTGTTCTCAATAATCGCCCAAGCTTCATTCATAGTTTTCACAAGAATATTACCCCCCGAGGCACTATTTAGTGAATCTTGGTCATTCAAAGTTAATCCATTATAAAAAGTATTAATTTGATGTACCTTTGTAAAACCGTGTTGTGGACACTTTCTTAAAAGTTCCTTAAAACGATCCCAAGATTTACTAAATGTCTCACCGTACTTTTGTTCAAAGTTGATAATGTCATTCCGCAAAGCGGTAGTATGTGCGCGTGGAAAGAAATAGTTTATGAACTTTGTCTCAAGGTCCGTCCATGTTGTAATACTCTGGGGTGGTTCCTTATCAAGCCAAGTCCGGGCTTGTCCCTCGAGGGAGAAATGAAAGAGGAGCAAACGAATTGCCTCTTGTAAAACCCCATTGTATTTTACAGTATTTGATAAGTGTACGAACCTCTTGATATGATCATGAGGATCGTCATGAGTACGGCCCAGAAAAGGTGTTGCGGAAACCATTTGGATAAACCCTGATTTGAACTCGAAGTTGTTGGCGTCAATAGCCGGCACCACAATTGCATCATCGTTTCCTTCGACGTGTGATTGTAAGAGCTCGATCATTGGACGCTTCTCCATTGTATTGACAACGAGAGGCTAGACAACAGGAGGGTCAATAGTAGCGGCTTGAAGGGATTTCCTCCTTCTTGAACGGGTACGCATACACCTACAAAAGAACAAAATTGCAAAATAGAAGAAAACTAATAGTTAATGTGAAAAAGAAAATATTTTTGGTGCAAAATCTTTGAAAAAGAATTGCTTTTTATGATTTTTTTAAATATTTTTGGTTTTTTGAAATTTTTTTAATTTTTATGGATTTTTGAAAATTTTTGAAACGAAAAATAACGTCTAAGAGTGAACGGATCCCAAAATCCAACGCGTCTCTCACTAAAAACCGTTAATCTTTACGAAAAGAGCCGGCAGCGGCGCCATTTAATAAATGGTTTTCACCAACTATAAGAATTTGTTAGTCTCGATTCAATTCGAATTGATTACCAGTTGAAAGTGCGACTCAGTCGTTCTTCGTGAAAAATAAAGTGGTGTGATTATCTATTTTAAACTAAAAGTAAAAATTGAAAATTAACTAGAAACAAAAAGTCTCAACCCGTCGGAATTCCCACTACCGGAATCCCATCGGAATAACCCTGTCGGAATACAATCGGAATGTATCAAAAGGAATTCTGTCGGAATAACTATTAAAGTATCGGAATAATGAACATTGAAGGCTTTCGGAATATATGTCGGAATCAGTGTCGGAATAATCCGTCGGAAAACGGTCGGAATATCTTATAATAGCTACTGTCGGAATACCGATCGGAATATCGATCGGAATCCCAAAACCCCTTTCCGATAGAAGTATCAGAAAAACTGTCAGAATACAAAACCCTAATCCGATGAAACGATCAGAATAACCCGTCGGAAAAGGGTTTACCTTTTCCGATGGAATGTAATTCGTAATAAGCTAGACAAATAAGTTCTCTTTGATAATAAGCACAATCCGACACTTAACCAATTCAATACTGAAAGAGTTAAATAAGCACGAATAAGAAACTTTCAAAACTCTAAATAAGCAAACTTTTTAACTCAAACTTTAAAAAGACGAAAATTTTAAGAAAACTTAAAAGAAAATAAGCTAAATACAAAATAAGCCAAAAAGCATAATAAGCTCAAAGCTCAAATCGTATAAAAACTTAGATATGAAGAAAAAGATAAACTTTTTAATCACAAAAACATCACGATGAAACAAGATTTATGATTATTTCGAATCAAAAGCAAATAAAAATCAAGAAAGGTAAAAAAAGATTAATGATGAAAAGCTTAAGCTTGAACTTGTAGATTAATGATTCCAAAATACAAGATTAAATGAAAGCTTAAACTTGAAAGAAAAGATGAAGAAATCTAGAGAGAGGAAGTAGAAACACCTACTTCTCTCTAAATATATGAAAAACTAGAAAATTAAAAGTGGCTAAAAAAAACTAACTAACACCCTCCTAACGAAGCATTAGGAGGGTATGTATAGGAGAGGGGAGGTATGTTGCTTCCTTCTTTCTTTCTCTTTCTCGTCTTTTAATTTCTCGTCTTTCTCGACTTTGTCTCGGGATTAGTCGAATGATAACTTGAACTCGTCTTCTATTTTTCTTCTTTTAGTAGACTTGGTTCTTCGACTTTGTTAAACTTTCGTCTTTAGACTTTTTCTTTGATAAATCTTCAGAATAGGCCTTTGACTTCCGTTCTTCTTGCACTTTTGATCTTTTGACTTCGTCTTTTGTCTTTTTCTTCGATAAAAGCCCGTGTTTTCTTCTTTTTTCATATTTTTATCATGAAACACAATAAAAACACAAACCACGCATAATTCCGAATTTTACGACATAGAATACACGTTTTGGTCTTGTTATTATTGGAAATAAGTGGTAAAAGGATAAGTGTTTTCACACTTATTAGTAGCTAAAAGTATTCGTAGCTATAAGATGATAATTCACGTGCTTGTAAAGCTGAAACAATTTATACTGATTTTTCTGGCAGGAAAATATAATGAACATGTTTAGGAGGTTGTTAGACGGATCTCATCGTCAACTGAAAGGAAAAGAAACTTGAATAAATATGGGTGATACCGTGGAGTCTTTTCTAGCTGGAA
Source organism: Glebionis coronaria (assembly GCA_025667525.1). Taxonomy (NCBI): domain Eukaryota; kingdom Viridiplantae; phylum Streptophyta; class Magnoliopsida; order Asterales; family Asteraceae; genus Glebionis; species Glebionis coronaria. Next base: position 277,410,466 of record CM046882.1, on the reverse strand, counting down.
GGTAGGTACTATCTGATTTAAGATAAAGTTGACATATGAACACGTGAAGTAAACGTGGTGACTTTTCACTGAATGTGTTCGTCTGTAACCTCACAGAATGAATACTGTGTGTCTAACCTGAATAACACTCTAGTGGTGGTGACTGAATCTTTAATGGTTTGATTTATGCGTGGCATGACAAAACGGGTATACCCACTTGGAGGGTACCCTGAATTTCTGAGACTCTAGTTTAGAAGACATACTAGAGTTATGAGTCTTGACTCGTGCCTTGAGAGATATTTGTATGACATATATCATGACTTAATAATTGTGAAAACACTTATCCTTTTACCACTTAATTATAATAATAACCAAGCCAAAACGTGTATTTAATGTCGTAAATGTCGGAATTATGCGTGGTTTGTGTTTTTATTGTGTTTTAGGACCAAAATGTGAAAAGGGAAGAAAACATGTGTTGGAAATACGTTTTACGTATTAAGAAGGATCGGTCACTCCAACAATAATCCATGTAATATCTCGTAGTTTAGTCATTTATCTTTATTAAACAAACAAGAACAAGCCTAGCCTACAACATGTGTAGGCCAGCCCAAACATGTAAGCCCAAGCCCATTACAAGGCTTGGGTATATAAACCCTCTCCTTAGATGGAGAGGGTGTGTGGTTATTCATATTTTCACATAGTAAACATAAGCATCTCTCTCTAGAATTGTGTGTAATCCACCATCTCTATCTCTTTCTCTCTCTAAAACCATAAGCAAGATTTACATTTCTACAAAAATACATATGCTATTGAGATCATTTTACAAATCAGTATCATATCTTATACGTTTGATATCATGAAGATAAAATGGACTTGCATTTTTCTTCCCAAAACCTTTGTTAAAACTTCATTAAATCAATTGATATTAAAAACATCGATTGGGTTAATATTTTTAATATGGGGGAGAAGATGTGATTTAATATGGGATATTATCACAAGTAGTTTGACTTAATGTGATGACTCTTCCCGACATATGCGAAATGTTTTCGAATATCGTGGCATATGTTAAGGGGGAGCAAAACGGATTCGCATAACAAAATGGATTTTCACGGTGACATATACTTACCCAAATCCCATTTATTTCACGACGATGAAGATTGTGATGACATAAGGATGGTAGGATAGGTTAAGTCTAATAATTCTTCTAGAACCAGAGGAATCTTCCCAAGGACATTCCATAGCTAGAAATAGTAGTCCTTAGAAAAGATGGAGAAAGATTGTGAACTTTAACACCCCCAAATTTACACGCAGCGGAATACATCTTTGGGTGCTAAACAATGATACTACAACACATAATTTATAAAGAACGACTCAAAAAGAGACGTTTTAGATTTATCGTTCCTAAAACATTTGTCAGAGTAGCGTTGTCCCAAGTAATCGTTACCAAAAGATAAGTTAAAACAACATATTGGTTTGTTTTAAAAATGGAACGATAAGTAAATCAAAGAGTTTGAACAACAAAAGCAGTGCACAACTTCATTCCCCGTGACCTCCAAGCTTCCACTTCTTGATTACCTGAAATACATGTGAGTAAAACAATCAGCAAAAATGCCGAGTGAATCTATAGGTTTATGTAATCAATTTGAACACAAGCAAAGATTATAAGTTTGTGGCATGCTTATAAGCATCAAATAATAATTTGCATCAACAATGATAATTGTATATAGCATAAATTGCAATAAGCTCATGGAACCGAGCCCTTAGACACTCCCATATCAGTCTAATAAGACGAGAGATTTATTAATTGTCGGTTACCTCCAGATTATTGGTACATTGCCGTATACCTGACTTCTCAATACAATATGCTCAAACAGTGTGGAGGTCGGGCCTAAGCTTCTATGACAAGTCCACAAAAACTGAACCGGGGCGGCTTCCCCCATAGATCTATTAATTGTACTAGCGGTTAACCCATCATAGGTTAATTAACGGTCCATAATTGAGGTTTTAACAAAGGCAATCACTTAATGCAATTTAAAGGCAACCACGGGTCCATTCATAGAGGGACAAAGCATACCATAAAAATCTTGTGTTCTAAGTTTATAAAAACATGTATTCCCCCTCGCGGGTTTAAAATCATTTAATAACTAGTATAAAGCGAGGCTATAGACTCACCTTAGCCAATAGTGGTAATGAGACGATCGCCGACGATAGATGATGCCTTTCAAACACGAGAACCGCAACCTATCAAATGAGGTGCGTTCATTAAAAATAGACTCGAGAAATAACCCATACATAAGAATATAAAACTCGACTCATAAAATCACGACAAAATCGAGAGAAAACGATACAAGTGATACTATTACACTCTCCTATATATTCATTTTATTAGTCTAGGCCTTTAATAAAAATCTGCCGGAACATACCGAATGTCCAAGCCTGTTGGAAATACGTTTTTACGTATTTATGAAGGATCGGTCGCTCCAACGATATATTATTGTATTAGGCTCGTGATCCATTTGTAAACTATATGGTCCATATAGCCCACATGTAGGGTGGGCTATATATACCCCTCCTAGCATGTTAGGAGGGGTGGTTCATTCATTTTACACTTTTCATTAATCTAATTAGTCTTTCTCTCTCTACTTATCTTTTCTCTCCTTTCTCTCTCTACTCCCCATCTCCTTCTTCCCCATTTCCACCATCTTATCAATAGATCATCCATCATTTACCAAATCCTTAGATCTCGTAGACCTTCAATTGGTATCAGAGCTATGGGGTGATTTAAGGTAAGGATTGTGTTGCTTTTTTAGTTTTTGAATCAATTAGTGATCTTTAGAAAAAATCAATCTTGAATCTTGTTGTTTTTGGTGTTTTTGTTATTGGGATTGATTGATAAGGATTGGATTTAGCTTATTTTGGTAAAAATCATAAAACTTTTTGTGGTTTTGGATCAAAAATCAGATTTAAAGCTGTTTTTTTATGTCTCGAAAACATATTTCCAGAACATTCCGAATAGATATTCCGAATAGGAAGTTTTTCAGAATAGAAGGTTTATTCCGAATAGGCATTCCGAATAGGACAATTTTCAGAATAGCATGATTTTTCCGAATAGACTTTCCGAATAAGAAGATCTTTCCGAATAGCAGCAACTTTCCGAATAGCAGCAACTTTCCGAATAGCAATTCTTTCCGAATAGCAATTCTTTCCGAATAGCAATTCTTTCCGAATAGCCCATCTTTCCGAATAGCCAAAATTTTCCGAATAGCCAATATTTTCCGAATAGCCAATCTTTTCCGAATATCTTTCCGAATTGCCTATTATTCCGAATAGCAAAGTTTTCCGCATAAGGTTTATTCAGCATAAGGTTTATTCCGAATAGGGCATTTTCAGAATAGGGTTATTCCGCATAAGGGTTATTCAGCATAAGGGTTTTCAGCATAGGATTATTCCGAATAGGTATTATTCCGAATAGGGTTTATTCTGAGTTTGGGTTATTCCGTATAAGCAAGTTCAAGGGGTATTTGAGTTTTTTCGACGATCTTTAGTGGATTTAATCTTGATTACAACCAACACAACACAAATTCTCAACCTTTCTTCACTGCTCGATCAACCGATAATCTTTGAGTCTTTTAAGTGATCACAATGAATCCAAGTTCATTAATGCCTCAGATGACATCTCTTACGGATATCTCGATCATAACGGGGACTGATAGTCGTCCACCGATGCTTATTAAAGAGGTGTTTGAGGCATGGCAGGGCCGTATGATGCAATACTTGAAGGGAAAACCAACATACGGAAGGCTTATGGTCAAATCGATTTTGAATGGTCCACTCGACTATGGTACCATTGTGGCAAATAACGTGTCTCGACCAAGAGAATATGAAGAACTCACACCGGCACAACAACTCATTGCTGATGCTGATGAAAAGGCTTTACAGACTCTTCTCCAAGCTCTTCCGCATGATATTTATCGTATGGTTAGTCAATATACGGTTTCCAAAGATTTATGGGAACGTCTAAAGGTGTTGCTACAAGGTACGTCTCTCACCGAACAGGAAAGGGAGTGTCAGCTGTATGATCTGTTTGATAGATTCACGTACATCCCAGGGGAAACACTACTCGATTATTACTTCAGATTCACTACTCTAATGAATGATCTGAATGTATACAATCTCGTGATTGCTCCATTCTAGGTTAACACCAAGTTCTTGAATACTTTACCTCAAGCTGAATGGGGTGAGTATATTACCGATGTGAAGTTAACCCGGGATTTGCATAAGTGCAACTTAGATCAAATCTATGCTTTTCTTCAGCAGCATGAGAAGCATGTGATTATGCACCGTTCTCCTCGCGGTATGTACCCAGATTCCTTAGCTTTGATGGCAAATCAACCAAGTTTGTCACACAACAACACACCTTATATCTTGGGACATCAAGCCTATCATCCATCACCTTACATGACACCGACCTTCCCCCAATACTCGATTCTACCACAACCACCCACCTCACATCAGCAACAATATCGGTTCAATGCACCTTCACCACAGTATGCTTCACAACTTCATCCAGCAAATGTTGCACCTTATGCTCAGCCTTCATATTCTTCTTATCAAGAGAATGCAGCATATCCAACAAGCTACCCTGATCAAATGAGTATTCCTTCTACTGATTATGCAGCTCATCCAGATCAAGCACTGTATTGTGATGATGAGGAAGTCCCCGTTCCTGTATTCCAACAAGGAGCTGACCCAGTTGAAGTGCTAACTACTATGTCTGCTTATCTCACAAGAACTTTAAGCAAACGAGGATACAGAGGATCAGCTCCTACCAACAATCAGTTGAGGAATTCATCCAATTCTCATCAACAAGCTACTATTGAGAATGGCAAGGTCATGGTTCAGCCTATTCAACCATATCAGGGGAGACCTACCACATCAACCACCAATGCTCGCACGGTCAATCAGGCACCAATGGCCAATCCTGCTCCACGGGCTAATTCCACGGGCAAGTTGAGAATGATTACATGTTACAACTGCAAGGAAGAGGGTCACATGTCCAGGGATTGTAAGAAACCCAAGAGGAGAAGGGATGGACAATGGTTTGCAGAAAAGATCTATCTGGTAAATGCTCAGGCACAAGGAAGGGAACTTGATGAAGAGGAGCTTGCATTTCTTGCTGATCCAGGGATTGCTGAACAAGACGTTGTCACTACGCAGAATGCAGCTTACCAAGCCGATGATCTTGATGCGTATGACTCCGACTGTGATGACTTTCAATCTGCAAAGGCTGCTCTCATGGCAACTATCTCCAGCTTAGGGCCAGAAAAGAGATCTGAGGTACTTATTAATACCACCGATAATACCACTGATGCTAGTATTCAACCACATCAAGTTGTGCAAGAGAGTGCTGACTCGAATGAATCTTCGGTGGTGAGTCTTTCAAATGAGGAGACAAACAATGATAGCAATATCAATGTGAGTCCCCAGACTTTGAGTGAATCACAACCGGGACCCATTTCGCAAACGCCTACTCCTGCTCAACAAGATTTTGTCATGGTTCCTGCTACATTACTTAGCCAAATGAATGCTGCACTCTTAGAAACCTTAGCTAAGAATAAGAATTTGTCTGATGAGCTTACCTTAAGCAACGAGAAAGTTCAAACCTTGGAATTAGTGCCTTCGTCTAGTGTTCTAACTAATCTCGAATATGATCATTTTAGAAACAAACAAATGGGTCACTTGCAAGAAATCGAAAACTTAAGAGCAAATTTGTCTAATGAACTTAAAGAAAAGGAGTTAGTGGTCACTAATTTTCAAAAACTTCAAACAGATTTTGAATCACTCGAGTCTAAGAAGAATGAAATGGAGATTAATGCTACTAATAAGATTAGAAGCCTAGATTATTTGCTTTTAAGACAATACGCTGCTTCTCAACTAGTTCACTTATTTGATGCTTCATTTAGAGAATTTAACTTATCACGTCAAAAAGGCCTTCCCCCTAATCCACGGTATGCAAAACAAGCTTTAAGACATAGTCCTAGACTTTATAATGCAACTCAATTAGGATTGGCCTTAGAACCGATTGTTTTTCCTGGTGATCGAACAAGTAAGGAACTAGTTGATGAGGATCGGTCATACAATTCTGCAAAATATCCCGAGTGTGATTATTTTAAATTGAATAAGGAACTTGCAAAAACGGATTTTAGAATTCGCTTCCATATGGACAAAGATCTCATAACAGCACCAACCTACATATTAGATGAAGAAAACCCTAGTACTTTTCCTACACTTGTCAATATGGAAGGTCCTAAGGAAATTCCAAAGGATCTTCCACCTGTTAGCACTGTATGGTTAAACTTGCAAGAGATTAATCAATACTTTACTAATTTTGACAAGGTCATTTTGGAACGTACGACTTCAAATGGCCTAAACGCCGGAGAATGGGCTTTCGAACATATGAACGAGGTGTTTAAAAATGAGATCAATCCGTTTGTCGAAAGTCTAAAAGGAATTTTTGCATCTCTTAAGGAAAATCTTGTGTTTGAAATTGGTGAAGTTCAAAAAGTGTTTTATGAAATGGACACCGCTTACGAACTACAACTAGTTGAAAAAGAAAAGATTTTAACCGAATATGACCGATTCTTGTCTGCAGTAATCTCGTGTGATGTGCTTACTACTGTAAATGTTAATTATTCGAATGAGCTTACATCCGCTATGATTAATTGTGATGCTGTGAATATTTGTAATGATATTTGTGATGATGTTTGTGATCTCTCTGTAAATGTTGCTGATACTGTAAATGAGGTAGATAATCATTCTTGTCACGAATCTAACGCTGAGTTTTTAAAGCTACAAGATTCTTACAATTTACTTTCAAAACGCTTTAATCAACTAGAACAACATTGTATATCTTTAGAATTAAAACAACAAACTCAAATTGAGAATCTTTTGATATCAAATGTTTGTGAAAACGGTGTTGAGACGAGTGACAAGATGATTGAAATTGTTAAGATATTAGAGGAAGAGATAATGAGATTGAAGAGAGATGTGTCATTAAATGAAACACTCAAAATGGAACTAGAGGCTGCAGAGTCCAAAAACCAGGTCTTAGAAATTTGACTTTCGTCTGTTCTAGGGGAGATGGATCGGACAAGACAGGGACTATCCGCTCTTTATGGTTCACTAGAAGAACGCTTCGCTTTTAATGCGGCACAACAACAATCTTATGTTGAACAACTGAACCAAAAGTGCGAGGAAATCTCTGATTTGAACATCCTGCTCATTGACAAAAAATATGGTTTTGGCTGAGTTAAAGGAGACACTTCTTCTCACCCGACAAGAAGTTGTTGATAACTTAGCTACTGACTCTGCACCGTCCACTAGTGCTCCAACAACCAAGTCAGTAGTGCTTTATAAGAACCCGCTTCATAAGAGAAACCCAGTTACCTATGATGATTATATGAGGAATGCCATTAAGCATGTCGATCTTCTTAGGGATATTTTAGACGATCTTTATGCCTTAGATCCCTCAAGTAGCGACTATTATTCGGCTCATGAATATATTAAGCGAGTTCAATATTGCTTGGCATATTTGCAATATATAGGTACACCAGGTTCTGCACTACTTAATAATAGGCCCATTGCTGTAACTCTATTTAATAAGACTCCAGGAGCAAAACCGTCATTGGCACAATCAAGTAAGGCACCTTTAAAATCTGTTGCTAATATTCCCACTTTGCCTTCTACAGGATTAAAAGAGACTACTAAGGCTAAAGGATCGCCACTCAAGAAAGATAAGATCAAGCCCTCCACTAGTAGTGCCAAAAAGAAGAAAGTAGAAGTTCACAATAGGAATGCTAGTTCAGTTTTAAATAAAAAGAATCATGTTAAGACTAAAAGCTCTGCGCCTGTGCAGCAGCCTAAACCATTCGTGAATTCTCATTTGAATTGTTGGAATTGTAATGAATGTATGTTTTCCCAGCGTCATGATTTGTGTCTGATTGATCACGTGAATGAAATGAATGCTATTAAGAATGGTCTTGAATGGAAGCCAACGGGTAGAACTCGTGCCCAAGTTGGCTGGCAATGGCGTCCCACTGGTAGGACCTTTACATTAGATGGAAAAATGTGCCCTTTAACTAGGAATGCATCCATTGAGGTTAGGTCTGAGCGTCCTTTAGTTAGGAACACTCGCACTCAAGTATGGAAACAGCGCCCTTTAATTAGGACAGCCCCCACTATAGTGCCTATCAGTGAAGAAATACCTCAGGATTTAAGCCAACTAGAATCTACACCACCAATTAGGAAGAAAAAGGCTAGGAAATCTAAGAAACCTAGAGTTAGCAAATCTAAGATTATTAAATCTGTACCTGCTAATAACAAGGAACACTCAGATTCCGATACCTCTACATTGTCTTCGTGTGGTGATATTTTCAGGTGGTCCAAATCATCCTGTGGTATTTGGACTCCGGTTGTTCAAAACATATGACCGGAAATCGCTCGATGCTCCGAAATTTCGTCAGCAAGTTTCTTGGTACGGTTAAATTCGGGAATGATCATATAGCAAAGGTTATGGGGTATGGTGAATATCAGATTGGAAACGTGACGATTTCTAGGGTATACTATGTAGAAGGTCTTGGTCATAACTTATTCTCAGTAGGACAGTTTTGTGATTCCAACCTTGAGGTTGCTTTTCGACAACATACTTGTTTCATCCGCAACTTGGAAGGAAAAGATTTGTTGAAGGGATCTCGTGGTGCAAATCTTTATACTTTGTCCCTACAAGACATGATGGCCGCCTCTCCAGTATGTCTTCTCTCTAAAGCATCTAAGACCAAGTCATGGTTATGGCATCGCAGATTATCTCATCTTAACTTTGATGCTATTAATCATCTGGCTAAAAACGAATTAGTTCGTGGTCTTCCAAAGCTTAAATTTCACAAGGACCATTTATGTTCCGCGTGTTCAAGGGGGGAAAGCACCAAGAAATCTTACAAGCCCAAAGCTGAAGACACCAATCAAGAAAAACTTCATCTCTTGCATATGGATCTTTGTGGACCAATGAGAACTGAAAGTGTGAGCGGTAAGAAATTCATTCTCGTCATTGTGGATGATTTCTCCAGGTTTACATGGGTTAGATTTCTACGTACAAAGGATGAAGCACCGAAGGCTATCATCACTTTTCTGAAATTCATTCAGGTACATTTGAATACTACTGTCCGCCGTATTCGTACAGACAATGTTACAGAGTTCGTCAACCAGACTCTTCGTGATTATTATGAAGGAGTTGGTATCTCACATGAAACATCCGCTGCACGCACTCCACAACAAAACGGTGTCGTTGAAAGACGGAATCGTACACTTATGGAAGCTGCTAGGACCATGCTTATTTACGCGAACGCTCCATTGTTCTTGTGGGCAGAGGCTATATCTACTGCATGTTTCACCCAAAACCGTTCTATCATTCGGAAACGCCATGGAAAAACACCTTATGAGCTTCTACATGACCGTAAACCCGATGTTTCATTTTTCCACGTGTTTGGTGCTCTTTGTTATCCAAACATCAATAGTGAGAACTTAGGTAAGCTTCAACCGAAAGACGATATAGGTATTTTCATTGGTTACTCACCGTCCAAGAGAGCATACCGAATCTATAACCGTCGTCTTGGCAAGATTGTAGAAACTATGGACGCAGATTTCGACGAGCTGACAGCGATGGCTTCTGAGCAACACAGCTCTGAACCCGCGCTTCATGAGATGGGAACCGGTGCTATTAGTTCCGGATTAGTTCCCAATAATCCTACTTCTACATCATTTTTACCACCAACAAGGCCCGAGTGGGATAAACTGTTTCAACCGTTGTTTGATGAATTCTTCGATCCCCCGACTGATGAAGTTCCAGCACCTGTAGTAATTGCTCCAATACCTGAAGTGGTTGCTCAAGCTAATGAACCTTTATCTAATGCATCTACAATTCACATTGAACCAGATGCACCTTCACCAAGTGATTCTCAAACTACACCTGAATCATCACCCCTACTTGTGCCTAATGATGTGGAAGAGGATTCTATTGATCACGACTTGGAATATGCTCACTTCCAAGAGCTTCCTTTCTTTGGTGTAGCGATCCCTGAAAACCCTTCAGCCGCGTCTACCTCAGAAGAAGCTCCTTCTATTGTTCACTCCCGACCACCTAGGATTGAAAACCATAGCACTAAATGGACAAAAGATCACCCAATTAGGAATGTTATTGGAGATCTAGATCAACCAGTCTCTACACGCCATCAATTACAAGAGAGTGCACTCTATTGTTACTTTGATGCATTTCTCTCTGAAGTTGAACCCAAAAATTGGCAGCAGGCTATGACCCAATCATCTTGGATTGAAGCTATGCAGGAGGAACTAAATGAATTCCAACGACTTGAAGTATGGGAATTAGTTCCTCTCCCTGACAAGGTTAACATCCTTACCTTGTTATGGGTTTATAAGGTTAAACTTGATGAGATGGGTGCGGTATTGAAGAATAAGGCTAGATTGGTCGCTAGAGGATATAAACAAGCCTTGGGTATAGACTTTGAAGAATCTTTTGCTCCTGTGGCTAGATTGGAGGCGATTAGACTATTCCTTGCGTTTGCTGCTCATATGAACATGATCGTCTATCAAATGGATGTGAAGACGGCATTTTTGAACGGTGAACTAAGGGAAGAAGTTTATGTTAGTCAACCGGATGGGTTCGTCAGTACGGAGTTTCCTAATCATGTGTACAAGCTTAAGAAGGCTCTCTATGGGTTGAAACAAGCTCCACGCGCGTGGTATGATCTCCTGTCAACATATCTCATTTCGGAAGGCTTCTCCAAAGGCAAAGTGGACCCCACTCTATTCACTCTGAAGGAAGGCAACGACATGATTCTGGTACAAATTTATGTTGATGATATAATATTTGCTGCCACTAACATAGAATTGTCAAATCGCTTTGAGAAGATAATGTCCACACGCTTTCAGATGTCGATGATGGGAAAAATTTCATTTTTCTTAGGATTACAGATTTCTCAGAATCCCAGAGGCATCTTTATTAATCAATCCAAATATGCTCTAGAATCTCTTAAGAAATATCACTTTGAAAATTGTGACCCCGTAGACACTCCAATTGTGGAGAAATCCAAGTTAGATGAAGATAGGAATGGGACTATTGTCGATCCAAAACTTTACCGTGGGATGATCGGCACCCTTCTATATCTGACTGCTAGCAGGCCTGATTTGCAATTTGCTGTATGCATGTGTGCCCGGTATCAGGCTCGGCCTACCGAAAAGCACCTACATGTAGTTAAAAGGATCTTTCGGCATCTAAAAGGAACACTTCATCGTGGTCTATGGTATCCGAAAGATTCCTCTATTGCTTTAATATCATACGCAGATGCCGATCATGCTGGATGTCAAGACACGAGGCGTAGCACGTCTGGATCTGTGCAACTCCTTGGGGACAGATTGATCAGTTGGTCTTCAAAAAGGCAGAAAAGCGCTGCAATATCAAGCACGGAGGCTGAATACATCGCCATGTCCGGTTGTTGTGCTCAAGTCCTTTGGATGAGATCACAATTAACTGACTACGGTTTGGGATTCAACAAAATCCTGATGTATTGTGACAACAAGAGCGCCATTGCCCTTTGCTGCAACTATGTTCAACACTCCCGGGCCAAGCACATAGACATTCGCTACCATTTCATTAAGGAGCAGGTGGAGAACGGAGTGATCGAGCTGTATTTTGTCACTACTGAGTATCAGCTGGCGGATATGTTCACCAAAGCCTTAGATCGAGGACGAATCGAGTTTTTGATCGACAAGCTTGGCATGGAATCATTCACTCCAGCGACTCTCAAAGAGTTGGCAGAAGAATCAGCTGAATAGTCGTGGTAAACTATTCAGAGTATCCTTTGTTCGTGATCATGTATATTATCGTAAATATATAAACCACAAAAAGAAAATACAAAAATATAAAACCAAGAAAAACCATAAAAAATATAAAACCAAGAAAAACCATAAAAATTATAAAATCAAGTAAAACCAAAAATATTTTTCGTTTTAAAAACGGGCATGTCTTTTAGTACGGTAATATTTACGGCCTTAGAAATGTCGATTAATATTGACACGGTGCCATAAATAGAGTCCGTATAAAAGTTGTAATGTTTTAAAACATGCCCATTATGGCTTGTAGTTATTTCTGACTGCAACTCGGTTTTCATATTAAAGTCACGTATTTCTTTGGAAAACGTTGGCTCAGAACGGGAATTAATTTTCTCGGGCGTGATTTACAAGCCAAATCATGCAAAGGGATCAAGTTTACTTTACAACTTGGTCTAACACGAATTAGTGTACGTCTCAGTGCATTAATTTGTTAAAATAAGAGAAATCTTATTGACACCACGAATCAAACTTTTTAAAGATATCAATTGGGAAATGTTTTTCATCATCATGTGCCTCGTTAAACAATGACTACAGCTCTTTAAATAGAAAACGGGTCATCGTTTAAGGGGGAGAAAATGTTACATCATCTTTCACATCAAAAAGATCTTCAAAAGTTTTCAAGGAAACTCAAAAAGCTTAATGGTTAATGGTTGGATTGCTTTGGCATTTGTCTTGTTGTTGCTTATAAGTTTGTCATGAATAGACTTGTGTGTGTGTTAAGATAGGTTAATCACTAAGGCTCGGGAATTTAACATAAGATAGGGTCAAAATGACAAGTATTAAAACTTGGATAAACAAAAGCATGTTGATTGGAGTGAAAAGAAAAGTGAGGGGTTAAATGTGACTATGTTTCAAACTTGCTAAAAAACTTTTTGACCTAGTCTATCATCCCCCCGTTTTCTTCTTTCTCTCATCTCACTGTTCCTCTATCTCTTTGCCGCCATTAACAAATAAACACACAAACACTCACGAAATCAAACAAACACGAATCAATTCATTAATCTTCTTGTTCAAGATCTTCAAAAGGTATTCAATCGGATTAATCTTTTATGCAAAACAAGTTAATTAACTACTTTTAATTGAAAACAATCAAAACCAGTTTCTGCTTCAATTAGGGTTAATTAAATTGGGGGTTTTGCCTGGGTTGCATTCGGAATAGAACAAATTGAACTGCTTTGGCCTTTAGATCACTTGATTCAAACGGATTTTGTGCTTAATTAGAATATATATAAGTGTTGAAAAACATTCCGAATAGGAGGTCTTTCCGCATAGGAGAAGTTTTTCCGAATAGAATGATCTTTCCGCATAGGAGAAATCTTTCCGAATAGAAATATTCCGCATAGAGAAACTTTTTCCGAATAAACTGAATATTCCGCATAGGCCAAGTCTTTCCGAATAGGATTTTTATTCCGCATAGACAGTTCTTTCCGAATAGAGAATTTATTCCGCATAGACTGTTCTTTCCGAATAGAGTATTTATTCCGCATAGGCCCAATGTTCCGAATAGGGAATTTATTCCGCATAGGCCCAATGTTCCGAATAGGATTTTATTCCGCATAGGCCCAATGTTCCGAATAGAGAATATATTCCGCATAGGCCCAATGTTCCGAATAGACATTTTATTCAGAATAGGGATATTATTCCGCATAGGCTATATGTTCCGAATAGACCTATCATTCCGCATAGGCTATATGTTCCGAATAGGCCTTATGTTCCGCACAGGATTTATATTCAGCATAGTCCTATTATTCCGAATTGAATGATTATTCCGTATAGAAGATGTTTGAATGGTTTCAAAGCTTAAGGGATTATGTCATATGTACAATGCTTAGGTTTAAAGTCATAATGATATTCATACTTGTATGTATCAACCTTTGTGTTTTATCTTAAGCAGAGACGATGACTAACCCTACCGTACAACAAATACAAGACACCAGAGCCGCCGCCATTGCTGAAGCCAAGACTCTAAAGTTTATTCCAAACAACTTCCGTTTGAAGGAGGTATCTCACTCTACCCATAATGGATTTAAGGTAGGTACAGCAATGCTTGATAAATCTCATTTCAAGCATGCGCTAAGGAGAAGTGCTTCAGTGCCCTATGAATACCTTTACGAGTTCTGGGCTACCAAAGAGAGGACGTCGAACAAAATCACTTTTTCCTTGGACAACAAGCAGCAGACGCTTACTGTGTCAGACTTCAGGAAGATCTTTGGATTTTGACCGACACTCAAAGGTCTATCATACTCAGCCAACCTGACTAAGGACCAGATCATGGAGATGTTCACCGCCATTGGATGTCTTGACATACGAACCCCGTCTGAGTTTACTACTGCCAAAGTTGGTCAACCATGGAAAGCTATTTTTGGGATTCTAAGCCGATGTTTAACACCCAAAACAACTGGGTTTGATGTTGTTCGTCCACCAATCATCAAGAACCATGTGCTTCTTTCATATGTTGTTCTCCATTATTCAGGTCCAACCTCGTAAATTGCTAATCTTGTGAATACATTATCATATATGATCTTTGAACGTGATAAATACCTTACACTTGTGTTTAAAAGGTATTTAATTTACGTTTCAAGTACACCCTCATTAATTTGAGGGGGAGCTTGTGTAATTCATGAAGATAATTGGATTTGCATTTTTCTTCCCAAATTTTCTTAAAAGGCTATTAAATCAATTGATATTAAAAACATCGATTGGGTTAATATTTTTAATATGGGGGAGAAAATGTTATTTAATATGGGAAATGATTAATCAAAAATGGTGTGACCTCCCTTAGGGGGAGATTGTTGGAAATATGTTTTCCCAAAGAAAGTCTCGGTCACATCATTATTAGCATAGATCACGAGCTATAGAATATTTAGAACTTTGTAACTTGGAGCGACCTCCCTTAGGGGGAGATTGTTGGAAATACGTTTTTACGTATTTATGAAGGATCAGTCGCTCCAACGATATATTATTGTATTAGGCTCGTGATCCATTTGTAAACTATATGGTCCATATAGCCCACATGTAGGGTGGGCTATATATACCCCTCCTAGCATGTTAGGAGGGGTGGCTCATTCATTTTACACTTTTCACTAATCTAATTAGTCTTTCTCTCTCTACTTATCTTTTCTCTCCTTTCTCTCTCTACTCCCCATCTCCTTCTTCCCCATTTCCACCATCTTATCAATAGATCATCCATCATTTACCAAATCCTTAGATCTCGTAGACCTTCAAAGCCGTTTTCCCATACTTAGACATATCAACTTTTTATGATACTACTCAGAGAACTCACTTATTATATGTAGAAAGTCCTATCCAAAACCCATTAAAAGATTTTACTTCTAAAGTTCCCTGCCCGACTCATCTTTGAATCACAAAATCCGGACAGTTTAGCGACCTTGACTTACGAAACCATTTTGACCATTCTAAACAACTCCATTTGTAAAACCGCCACTTGATTCTAAAAATAGACTCAAAATACTAAACTTGTAGCCTGAGAACAGCCCTTGAATCATTTTGAAACTCATTTTATAGTCCCCGAGATTCGATCCAAATATCGACAACAATTTTCGGATTGTGTCGACACTCGTCTCCCGGTACACGAAACTCAAACTAGTGTATCTTCCACCTCGTTTGGAGTTGGAAGGCCTACTTTATATCAAATCGAAGCTAACAAAATTCTCTACAACATAATACCATAATATCAACCTATTTTCAGAATTAAGATTTCCGAAAATGTCTCTAAACCTACTGCCCAAAAATACATCTTTCAAAACCACATCAAGTCACTATTTTGACCCATTTTAACAATTCTTATGCTTCTAATATCACTATTTGATCATTCTAAACAACTCCTAATAAGCCTAGATCACTTGCATATCAAATTTTAATAAAACCCAAATCAAAAATCTATATATAAAATGATCAAAACTAATATAAAACATCATTAACAACATATGCACATAACAATTTTGGATCAAACATCACAAACTTTTCTTGAAAAATTTATGTTATTGCATGTTGTTAAAACTAGTATCAAAAGACTCACAATAAGATTTTGAGAATGGGACTAATCTTGGTTTTCTTGGAATCAAGCTAGATCTTTTCAAATCAAACTAAACAAAATTTTGTGATGGTGATTTTGGTGGAAAATAGGGGATGGCAAAAGCAAGGCAAAAATGAGAGTTTGGTGAAGTTTTTAAATGGAAGAAAGTAGGAGAAATAGTTAGTGGATGATTTTTATATAGTAGGTTGGGTAAAATGTGCAAATATTGAATAGTTTTGGACTAAAATGCAACATTTAAGTTAAAAAGCGAGAAATGACTATTAGTCAATTTTACAAATATTTACGAGACTCGGGTTTCGTAAAAAATACTTTTTTTTAAAGTTTAAACGCACACGCAAAATAATAATATAATGACTCGATACGTAATTAAAACGATATCGTCGAAAATATTAAATATCGAAACGATCGATAATAAAATATAAAATTTTAGGCATCCGTCGGTATCGCGATCACTAGTTGTCCTCGTTACTCGTCAAAATATTAAAATATAATATTTAATATCGGTTTCAACTTAAACCGTTAAACATAATAATATTTAACGTTATAAAATACTTCAAAATAATTGAAAGTAGAATTAAATTATGAACTTATTTTTACGGGTTTTACATCCTCACCACCTTAAGGGAGCGACGTCCCGACGCTCAACTCACCTCTTACACGAGTTGATCACTACCCGGAAGGATGACGACATTCCTTATAAAGAAGTCTTCACGTTCCCACGTGAATCTCGATCCACGATCTCCACTGGTTCTTTTACAAAACACAACTTGTCGTCAAGTTGTGTCTCACCAAAAAGGAATAAATACATCCTTATCCACCAGTCACTCGTCAAGCTCGACACATGAAAATTTTATGAATCACACGAAGCTCATTCAACGACAAGAATAGGTGACAGGATTTTCAAGTAAGTCCAGTTAAAAAGAATGTTGCAATTTAAAGGATAGCCACTGGCCGGATAGCCATGGACACACATAAAAAAGAATTAACAAGAAAAACATTTTCGTCATCGGAGGGTGCTCACACGCGGGTCCTCACTCAAAAGATAATACAAAGACACCATCTCACTTTCGCCAACGCGCATTAAAGTCTCAATAAACATCGTCATTGAAAGTCAAAAAGATATTACATAATATATGTTCTACATGATCGGACGTCATCGGATGATGCCGTCTCAAGTTCTCACAACTTACGATCATTTGACTAGATCACATACCACATAAGTACATAAAAATAAAAGGTCGAACAATAACATCAAGTATGGATTTCCATCGTTAATCATCGAGAAAACCTTGAACGAACCCTTGATAATAACCACTTGATCACAAGAGTCTTTCCACTTGCGGTGTCGGCTTCAACATGCTCCTCGAGGTTGTAACAGATTTATTAACTCCATTCATTAAGAGATTAGGTCCTCAATCATTCCACAAGTACACGCATAAATCTTGGTGACACTTATCGTTTCTTCTTATACACTGCTTCCCGAGATTCATTTTAAACTCAGAATAAAATAGTAATCTTCAATACGAGGAACAGAACGAGATAAAAATGACTTCAATAAACGCATAAACGAACAAGATGTGGTAAAATGATTTAAGGCTGACGATCGACGAGGGATCTCGACTCACGTAACCGTAAAACATAATAATTCACAATACTAGAAAAATGAGAGCGAAGAATAAATTAAATATTAATATTAAAATAACGTTTGTCACAATTATCCGTCCCGGATTTGGTATTACCTTAAGACTCAATTGAGGTACTTTCTTGATAAAGATGATATATTAAAAATAGAAGTTAAATAGCTTCATAATTTATTTTGGTTGTCTTAAGAAACTTTGAAACAATGACATGAATTTATTAATTAAATTCGTATTGATGGTTACAATTAGAAAATATAATTTCCAAATTAAATCATTGTTAGGAATATAAATTAAACCGGTAATTTCATTACATTAAAAGTAAAGTATGATAAGTCAATTAGTTCAAAAGATAGAGCATAATTTCATTTTAAACATTAGTTTTAGTTATACAAAATATGATGTATAAATTTGACCTTTACTTGTAATGGTTATTTCGATAATTGAAAATCATTGGAAAATGTATAAAAGTTCCATAAAAATATTATAATAAGTTGTCGATATACTTATAGGTGTTTATTATTTCAAGATAACATGGGATATATTCGGGTTTCAAAGTGTGACAAGATAACAAACGGATACGAATGGAAATAATGGTCAACAATTAGCACGAAATCAGCGGTACGAAAGAAAACGAAGCAAATGTCGTATGAATTCTTAAAGAGAATAATAAAATAAAGGCGTCGATAATAAGACGATAAGAAATAATAGATTAAACAAGTTGTCAATTTTGTTAGTGCGATTGATGGTTCACCAATATCAGTTTGTTAACTTAGCGATGGTCGTTACATGATCGGAAATAAAATCCATACAAAAATTTTAAAAAAATAAAATTCCTAATAATCACTTGTAATTAAAACAAATCAAATGAACGATGTTAGTGTTTAAAGAGAGAAGTCAAAGGACAGTTCACAAGAGTGGATTTCGAGATAAACGAGAGTGACGGACGTCATCCCGGATATACGGAAATCACTCTAATGATAATTCATTATTCACGTGCGGAGACATTCCAAAGATCTATAAAATCGCATAAAGAACATTGGACAAGAAGGAAGGATAAAACATCGAGACTTTCAAGTCTTTTATCAACAGTCAGTAACTAAACGAACGGTCAAAAGAATTAGTTATAAGACAAAATGAAGTAACAAGTGAAAAAGCGATCGTCGAGTAAAAACGTATTCGTAAGCGCGTAATTCGTTTAAGAAAAGGTAAGAAAACGTATGCGGATGCATAGAAATTGTGCCACTTGCATAAATTATAAAGGTTTTCAAAACTTCTTTTCACTTTATTTCATTTTATTTATCTTTATCATAAATACAAGTAAAAAGTTGATTATTATCAAGATTTTTAAGTGGACTACTATTCAGCCTAGCATGGCTCCTTCTAAATTAGACATAGGTGATCAGGCCATGTATAATTTAGGGCTAGCAATGCAGTGCTCCATTTCGTCAAAAAGTATTATGTTTCTTATCTTTATATAAACCATGCCATTTGTAAAAATGGAATTTAAAAATAGTTTATAAATTTATAGGATACAAGTAATTTGTGAGATACTTAATAATCAACTTTTAATCTTACGAAAAGTATTTTATAAGACCAAAGTAAAAATAATTGGTGAAAATAATCGTAAAACGATATCAGATTTATCTATAATATGACATTATGACAACGTATAAAGTAGTCAAAGTTTTGCAAAAAGTGGCAAATAGTAGCTCATAAAACAACCAATGAAATGGTTACAAGTTGTTAAGTTTTCAAAGGGTTATAAGGTTTAGACGAAAACGTCATGAGATACGCGATAAGAATGTTAACGAAGAATGTGAAGGCAAAACTTCAAAACTCAACTCAAATCAGTGGAAGGTTAGAAGAAAACAAAAATAAAATAACATCGATTGACAAATGAGTCATATATATGAAAAGAATAAAACAATCCACATGTGTATTCTTTGTAAGATACTCGACACAACATGCTTTTAAGAAAGTATGTTATTCGTTTTTAAATTACACCATTAATCCGGTAATTGCTAATCCTGTACTGTTTTTATTTTTAAATATTTTCACATGCAACTAGTATTCGTTAGTTGTAAAATAATATTTGTTAAAATTTTACGATCTCAAATGAAATCAAAACAGCTTAGAAACATTTAAAACTCATGTTCTGAATTTTCTATCAGATTTAACTTTTAAATATGAGCCGATTAATTGACCCGATAAACGACATCTCCAAGACTCAGAGTCTAAAGCATTTTGATGCAAAACGACGTTTCAGACGACTTTCTAGTTTTACCCGAGACCTGAAAACCAATGTAAAATGACCAAAATACCCCCGCAAGTTCTGTGCAGGTTTGACTATTTTATTTTACATACGCAAGTTTTACTTTTAAGTTTTGACCTGTTTATACACCCTCTGCAGTTTCTCCATTAAATATATTTTTCGACACTTCCTAACAGCTCAAAATATATATATATCCACACATGTCTTGTGGATTTTATAACAACGAAAAATAAATCTCGTAATGAGCATCAAATAAAATATAGCATGATGAATGACAAAAAATGCTTCAAGGTATTCAACACGAAATTTAGGAAGCAAAACGGTGAATGACGTTCGTAATTTAAGTTTCAAGGTGCAATGTAGGCAAATCTCCTTGGTGCCACAATTGTCCAAAAACACAAAACATAACAAGAAAAGAATGGAACATTCATAGGTTGCGTTCCGAGAGCAAGAAGGTTAATGAAAAACAAATGATACAATTTTATAGAAGTAAAATCGTATTCCAATCTAGCGCCATAATCTAGACGATGATTTATAAAATGACGATGACGTTACCGAGATATAAGTGAACAATACACTTCGGAGTCGATACATATAAATGTCAATAAATAGCGGTTAGTCTATTCTAAGGACACATTGAGCTACACAATGGTCTAGAGACTACGTTTCAAGACGTCCAAGCACAAACAACCGGAAAACGATTTCGATATCTATATAGATATCTCAAAGGGTTAAACAATGCATATAGCACACGCAGATGAAGGTATGTAAGATCATAATATAAAATTTTGCAATAAAAGCAATTTAAATACTTCAAAAATAAATACAGAAAGATCTTGAAAATTCGTTGTATTTATTTAAGTTAATCATTAATAAATGATAAACTTTTATCGAAAAGTTTAACGACATAAATATATATCGATAAAGGGATCCTAGATATAAATATATATCAATAAAGGGATCATAGTATTTATTTATAAATACTTGGCAATAAAAGGATACGTAATAACGTATACTAAAGTTGTAATCCCAGAAGTAGCTTAAACCTGAAGTCACGCGAAGTTACGTGCACCGACTCTTTGAAAAATAAAACCGACAGTTATAGTTTAGGTTTTTAGAAAAAGACCTAGTTCTCTATAACTCATGGCTCTGGTATCAATCTTTAACACCCCCAAATTTACACGCAGCGGAATACATCTTGGGTGCTAAACAATGATACTACAACACATAATTTATAAAGAACGACTCAAAAAGAGACGTTTTAGATTTATCGTTCCTAAAACATTTGTCAGAGTAGCGTTGTCCCAAGTAATCGTTACCAAAAGATAAGTTAAAACAACATATTGGTTTGTTTTAAAAATGGAACGATAAGTAAATCAAAGAGTTTGAACAACAAAAGCAGTGCACAACTTTATTCCCCGTGACCTCCAAGCTTCCACTTCTTGATTACCTGAAATACATGTGAGTAAAACAATCAGCAAAAATGCCGAGTGAATCTATAGGTTTATGTAATCAATTTGAACACAAGCAAAGATTATAAGTTTGTGGCATGCTTATAAGCATCAAATAATAATTTGCATCAACAATGATAATTGTATATAGCATAAATCGCAATAAACTCATGGAACCGAGCCCTTAGACACTCCCATATCAGTCTAATAAGACGAGAGATTTATTAATTGTCGGTTACCTCCAGATTATTGGTACATTGCCGTATACCTGACTTCTCAATACAATATGCTCAAACAGTGTGGAGGTCGGGCCTAAGCTTCTATGACAAGTCCACAAAAACCGAACCGGGGCGGCTTCCCCCATAGATCTATTAACTGTACTAGCGGTTAACCCATCATAGGTTAATTAACGGTCCATAATTGAGGTTTTAACAAAGGCGATCACTTAATGCAATTTAAAGGCAACCACGGGTCCATTCATAGAGGGACAAAGCATACCATAAAAATCTTGTGTTCTAAGTTTATAAAAACATGTATTCCCCCTCGCGGGTTTAAAATCATTTAATAACTAGTATAAAGCGAGGCTATAGACTCACCTTAGCCAATAGTGGTAATGAGACGATCGCCGACGATAGATGATGCCTTTCAAACACGAGAACCGCAACCTATCAAATGAGGTACGTTCATTAATAATAGACTCGAGAAATAACCCATACATAAGAATATAAAACTCGGCTCATAAAATCACGACAAAATCGAGAGAAAACGATACAAGTGATACTATTACACTCTCCTATATATTCATTTTATTATTCTAGGCCTTTAATAAAAATCTGCCGGAACATACCGAATGTCCAAGCCGTTTTCCTATACTTAGACATATCAACTTTTTATGATACTACTCAGAGAACTCACTTACTATATGTAGAAAGTCCTATCCAAAGCCCATTAAAAGATTTTACTTCTAAAGTTCCATGCCCGACTCATCTTTGAATCACAAAATCCGGACAGTTTAGCGACCTTGACTTACGAAACCATTTTGACCATTCTAAACAACTCCATTTGTAAAACCGCCACTTGATTCTAAAAATAGACTCAAAATACTAAACTTGTAGCCTGAGAACAGCCCTTGAATCATTTTGAAACTCATTTTATAGTCCCCGAGATTCGATCTAAATATCGACAACAATTTTCGGATTGTGTCGACACTCGTCTCCCGGTACACGAAACTCAAACTAGTGTATCTTCCACCTCGTTTGGAGTTGGAAGGCATACATTATATCAAATCGAAGCTAACAAAATTCTCTACAACATAATACCATAATATCAACCTATTTTCAGAATTAAGATTTCCGAAAATGTCTCTAAACCTACTGCCTAAAAATACATCTTTCAAAACCACATCAAGTCACTATTTTGACCCATTTTAACAATTCTTATGCTTCTAATATCACTATTTGATCATTCTAAACAAATCCTAATAAGCCTAGATCACTTGCATATCAAATTTTAATAAAACCCAAATCAAAAATCTATATATAAAATGATCAAAACTAATATAAAACATCATTAACAACATATGCACATAACAATTTTGGATCAAACATCACAAACTTTTCTTGAAAAATTTATATTATTGCATGTTGTTAAAATTAGTATCAAAAGACTCACAATAAGATTTTGAGAATGGGACTAATCTTGGTTTTCTTGGAATCAAGCTAGATCTTTTCAAATCAAACTAAACAAAATTTTGTGATGGTGACTTTGGTGGAAAATAGGGGATGGCAAAAGCAAGGCAAAAATGAGAGTTTGGTGAAGTTTTTAAATGGAAGAAAGTAGGAGAAATAGTTAGTGGATGATTTTTATATAGTAGGTTGGGTAAAATTTGCAAATGTTGAATAGTTTTGGACTAAAATGCAACATTTAAGTTAAAAAGCGGGAAATGACTATTAGTCAATTTTACTAATATTTACGGGACTCGGGTTTCGTAAAAATACTTTTTTTTTAAAGTTTAAACGCACACGAAAAATAATAATATAACGACTCGATACGTAATTAAAACGATATCGTCGAAAATATTAAATATCGAAACGATCGATAATAAAATATAAAATTTAGGCATCCGTCGTTATCGCGATCACTAGTTGTCCTCGTTACTCGTCAAAATATTAAAATATAATATTTAATATCGGTTTCAACTTAAACCGTTAAACATAATAATATTTAACGTTATAAAATACTTCAATATAATTGAAAGTAGAATTAAATTATGAACTTATTTTTACGGGTTTTACATGAACGTAGCTGAATGCCGACCAAGTACTTAAGTTAGCACTGGAACAATCACAACAAGGTGCTAGTTATGACGTATTGGTAAGCATTGAAGGGGTTGAAGAATGAAAAAGAATTGTAAAGATAAAGGGTGTAAAGAAAGAAGCCCTCCTTACAACTTTAGGCAGAAACCGGGTCAATACATATGCTATTGAGATCATTTTAAATGATGCTCGATATTGAAGATAGACATCATGGACCCAGTGATGCAATGCACAACCCATCCGAGCTAACTCAGATATCTCTTAAAAGATATTTGTTTTAATCACACGGAGACAACACGTTATCTATTGATTTATTCACTCCGAATAAATTGGTATTGAAAAGGTGGCACTCCTCTCCAGCCTCCGATCACTAAAATCCAAAGTGCACGATCGAGTCTAGAGCCATTTGAGATCATCAAATATCTCATTAGGACACACTTTCATAATTCCTTGCTTCTTCACACACTGTGAAAGGTAAGAAAGATCTTAAGAGTCCTACGCAAAATCTTCATGATCTTGCCTGAACATCCGAGTAATACGAAAGTATTTACAATGAAGATGGAAATCCTTCTTGAGCGAATATAAAAAAGCTCATGGTAGGTGACTTGTGCGATTCTTTATGAATCAAACTTGTGATAACTGGAAAGCAACAGCTGTTTAATTCTTAACTGAATTTAAACACGTTCCAGGCCTCTACGCAATATCTTAGTGATCTTGCCAGAACACTCAGAGTGATACCTTAGTGTTCACGGTGATGAGTGGAAATCCTTCTAGTGTTAACCTCAAACAACACTTGGTAGGTAACTTGCAAGATTCTATACGAATTAAGCTCGTGACAACTGGAAAGCAACGATGGTGCGGTTCTTAATTGAATTTCACTTGTTCTAGGAACATGAATTGACGGCTTCAAATCATGCGGATATTATTATCCAAATGATTCACTCTTTATGTTCGCAGTCAGCTTTGGATGGTCGAAGAAAGAGAAGGGTTTACCCGCGAAATCCTGTCAGGAAGTTACTTAATTGAAACTATCCGTCACGGGTACGATATCTAATATCGTCCAACGGTCTTCACCGTCCGGAGGTAAAATGCTACCGATTTAGAATGAAATGTTTAAAGCCATTTCGTTCGTGTCTACTTATGTTGTGGCATTTGAAGACGGTGGCGTTGCGGAATCCAAGAAGAAGTCGTCCCCACATGCTTATACTTTATGCACTTAATATCTCATCTGATTCAAAAAAGCCTAAAAGTTAAGTCTTCCGCTGTATCGAACTCTGAAGCTTTCAATAATTACAAAGGTATAAGTATGTGGGACGTGAGGTCACGAAGAGGCGAAGATCACAAGTGATGGATGCACAAGATCAAGGCAAGAGATTAATTCTCAAGATTGATATCAAAGATCACATCAGCATGTTCACCTGAAAAGAAAAAAGAAAAGAAAGACGAAGACTACGAGCTCAAGACAAGCATAGTATGCTAGGTTTATCTTATTATTGTAACTTGGGTAATGCCCTTGTTTGGAGTAACCTCCCTTAGGGGGAGATTGTTGGAAATACATTTTATGTATTAAGAAGGATCGGTCACTCCAACAATAGTCCATTTAATAGCTCGTAGTTTAGTCATTTATCTTTATTAAACAAACAAGAACAAGCCTAGCCTACAACATGTGTAGGCCGGCCCAAACATGTAAGCTCAAGCCCATTACAAGGCTTGGGTATATAAACCCTCTCCTTAGATGGAGAGGGTGTGTGGTTATTCATATTTTTACATAGTAAACATAAGCTTCTCTCTCTAGAATTGTGTGTAATCCACCATCTCTCTATCTCTTTCTCTCTCTAAAAACATAAGCAAGATTTACATTTCTACAACATGGACTTTCACGGGCTTTTATCGAAGAAAAAGATAAAAGACGAAGTCAAAAGATCAAAAGTGAAAGAAGAACGGAAGTCAAAGGCCTATTCTAAAGATTTATCGAAGAAAAAGTCTAAAGACGAAAGTTTAACAAAGTCGAAGAACCAAGTCTACTAAAAGAAGAAAATTAGAAGACGAGTTCAAGTTATCATTCGACTAATCCCGAGAAAAAGTCGAGAAAAACGAGTTAATTAAAAGTCGAGAAGACAAGAAGAAAGAGAGAAGACACAAGACCCTCCCCTTCTCCGATATATACCCTCATAATCCTTCATTAGGAGGGTTTTAGTTAATTAGTTAATTTTGGTCCTTAATTTTCTAGTTTTAATTTTAAGTGTGTTTTATTTTTCTTCTCTCTAGTTTTCTTTCAAGATTATCAAACCTTCATCTTAATCTTGTAATCTTTGACCTTAATCTTCAATTTAATCAAGTTTATTTCATATCTCTCATTCTACCTTTCTTAATAATCTTTTGTTTTTGCTTAATTAATCATATAGTTGGTTTAATTTTGTTGATGATGTGATTGTTTTGCTTATTGGATTGTGCTTATTGAGTTGGTGTGTTTAAAGTTTTTATTGCTTATTGTTTAATTTTTATGTTTATTAATTTTTAAATAAGTTGATTTTGGTAGCTTAATATTTTATAAAAAGTTGATTTTATATTTTTGCTTATTTAGTGTTTTAAAAGTTTTTTTTAATTTTGGCTTATTTACTTTTTCTTAAAATTGATTTGGTTAAGATTTTAGATAAGTGCTTAATTGGTTTTAGCTTATTTATAGATTTGGCTTATTTTTATTTTAGTTCGGAATGTTTTCAAACCCTAATTTTCCGAATTAGGTCTAGGATACTTTTTTCCCGAATTACTTCTGGATTTCCCTTTCCCTAATTGAGTATAGAATCTAATTACCCCGAATTAGATAGGGAATTACTACATTCTGAGTTACGTCTGAAACACCCTTTCCGAATTAGGTGTAGTTGGTTTGATTCCGAATTAACTGTTGGATATACATTCCGAATTAAATACAGCTCTGGATTCCGAACAACATATTGAACTTATATTCCGAACTACATATTGTTCTCTCATTCAGAATTATTAGCAGGACGAGCATTCCGAATTAGTTCCTGGGTGAATATTCCGAACTAGGTCCAATGCCCACATTCCGAATTACATCAAGCTTAAGCATTCCGAATTAATTTCTGTATGTGGATTCCGAATTAGGTCAAAGATTCAACATTCCGAACTACATTGAAGACGGATTCCGAACTACATCAGAACCAACTTTTTCCGAGTTATATGCATGATTTGGATTCCGAATTAGTTCTAAAATCTTGTATTCCGAATTAGTTCTAGATTTTGGGCATTCCGATTTATGTTTAGTTTTTGTTTTCCAAATTATTTTCAAACCTTATTCTTCCCGCTAATTTTCTTATGTGTTATTTTATTTGTTTTAACTTAGATTTATTTTAAAGTTTTCATTTTTATTAAGTTTTCAAAATTTACTTTTTAAAGTTTTAATCTCTCGTCATTTATTTTATGTCTTAATTTTTAGTTTTAAATTTTAAAGCTTTTATTTTTACTTAACGACATTTACATTTTGCTTTTAGTTTAAAATAGATAATCACACCACTTTATTTTCCACCAAGAACGACTGAGTCACACTTTCAACTGGTAATAACTTCGAATTGAATCGAGACGAACAAATTTTTATACAAGAAAATCTCTTGTATTAAAATGGCACCGCTGCCGGCTCTTTTCGTGAAGATTAACGGTTTTCTGTGAGAGACGCGTTGGATTTTCGGATCTGTTCACTCGTGAACGTTATTTTTCGTGTCAAAAATTTTCAAAAATCCAAAAAAATAGAAAAACATAAGAAAACCAAAAATATTTCTTGTCTATCTTTCTTTTCCTATTGTAGGTGTGTATGCGTACCCGTGCTCGTAAGAAGAAAGCAACTCAAGTCGAAGTCGAAACTCAAACTATTGTTGCCATGGACAATCGACCAATGATCAAGCTTTTGCAATCGCACGTAGAGGGCAACACCGATGCTATTGTCATACCCGAGATTGGAGCCAAAAACTTTGAGCTCAAATCTGACTTCATTCAAATGGTCTCTGCTCAACCATTCTTGGGGCGTACACTTGATGATCCTCATGACCATATCAAAAGGTTCCTTCAACTCACTAATACGGTCAAGTATAATGGGGTTTCACAAGAGGTAATTCGCTTTCAAATTTTTACTTTCTCCTTAGAGGGACAAGCCCAGCATTGGCTTGCAAAGGAACCTGTTGGGAATAAAATATAGCCAGTCCACTTGAGCGCCGACAAGAGGAAAACAAGCATTGATAGGAAGAAAACAAACGCTGACAGATCAAGCGTTGACAAGAAGAAGTCAAGCGTTGATAGGTTGAAGACAAGCACTGATGGAAAGATTTAGTCTACACGTATATTGTTTCTAGTTTGTTTCTAGTAAAGATAAGTTCAACATTGTATTTTTTATAATTATCTTTACCTAGAATAGTTGATACGTAGACTCTTGTACAAGGCTTCTTATGTCTATAAAATAAGACCTTTAGGTTAAGTTTGATAATAAGTTTTCATATGTTAAACACTTTCATTGTAAGCAAGTTTGGTATCATTAATCAAGCGAAAGTTTGTTTACATCTTTGTGTGTTCTTGTTTAAGTGTTAATTCCGCATAACACTTAGATTACTTTATACATATACAAAGGTTTCTCTACGTGTATAACTTGATCTAATTTCGTATACACAAAGCTAAATCGATCTAAGTTTGGGATCAACAAGTGGTATCAGAGCTTGTTGAGAAACTTTTGATCTTAAAGAACACAAAAACCCTAAAATCACCAAAACCCTAATTTTCACAAAACCATAAAAATATCATGTCCAATCCAGAAGTAAACCCCTCCTCCTTAAACCCTAGCATCAAGATTCCCATGCTTGATGCAAACAACTTTGAGCTATGGAAGTTCAACTTTGAGCAATATCTGGGGATCTATGACTACACTCTCTGGGAGATTATTGAATATGGAAACACATTCAATAAAGCTGAAAAGATTTCTATTGCCATTGCTGCAAGAACTGCTGTTGCTGGATGTCCAGAAGCAGATAAGAAAGAAAAACCTTATGATGGTAGAGCTGTGTCTGCTGAAGACATAGCAAATAAAAGGGTTGATATGAAAACCCTAAACATACTGAAACTCTCTTTGGGACAAGAGAACCAGCATAAATACATAGGTTATGAATCTGCAAAAGACCTTTGGGCAGCTCTTGAAGTTGCATATGGTGGCAATGATGATACTAAGGAAGTGAAGAAGAAGCAACTCATGCATGAGTATGCTGTTTTCAAGTCTCAACCTAATGAGAAGCTTAGTAGTGTGAGAAGCAGACTGCTTGACATTACAAGCAAGCTGTCCTTCATGGGGACACAAGTTGGTGATGTTGACATTATTGCCACGTTTTTTAAAAGCCTACGTGATGCGTGGAAGATTGAGGCAAGATCTATACTTGCCAACAACACTCACAAAAGTTCTACTTTTGATGATATCTACATCAAACTGAGGCTGTTGGAGAATGAAACTCTTTTGGAGCATGGATTTAAGTCTACCAATAGCAACATGGCCTTCTTCTCACATAGTGAAGGCCAATTTGATCAGAAGGACTCTTACATGTACCCAGTTACTGGATCAACATGTGTCAACGCTGGAACATATCTTGTCAACACCTCACATTCAGATGCTGACACATACAAAAGTGACTCACCAAGAGTTAAGCCTGCTGGTTTGGATCTGGATACTGTGTGTGCTTACATTGCTTCTTTGCCCAATGGTTCAATGATTACATATGAGGATCTTGAGCAAATAAGTGATGAGCACTTGGAAGAGATGGATATAAAGTGGAACATGGCTCTTGCAAGTATAAGAGCAAACAGGTGGAATAGGAGGTTTAAGAAGAAGATGACCTTTAATGCAAAGGACACTGCTGGATTTGACAAATCCAAGGTTGAGTGCTACAATTGTCATCCTATAGGGCACTTCATGAGGGAATGCAGATCTCCAAGAAGATCTGTTGCTGGCAAACCCTCAAGCCAAATTGTTAAGGCTCAGGATCCTAAGGCCATGGGTGTAGTGCAAGAAATTGGTGGTATTGGATGGGACTGGAGCTATTTAAGGATGGGGAAGAGGATAAAGCTTTGGTTGCTGAGATAGAAGAAGAAGAGCATGTTCAATATGCTCTCATGGCACACTCCTCCTCTTCATCAGATAATGAGGTATACGATGATGCTTTTTGTAGTAAGGGTTGTCGTCTAAATACAGAAAAACTTAACAAAGAGGTTTCAAAATTGTTAAGTGAGGTGAGTACTGAGAGATGCAAATTGTCTAACTATCAAATTGCTCTCACTCAAACTGAAAAGACAGTTTCTGAGTACAAGAAAATGAAATTTGACTTAAAAGATAAAATAAATATCTTAAAAAATAAGTTAAATGCTAGTAATGATATTAGAAATATCATGGAAAGGGTTAATGGTGAACTACAGGCTAAGTTAGATGAGGCTATCAAGAATAAGGATAATGTTGACCTTAAAATTCAAAGATTTGATAAGGCCTCACAAACCCTAGGAGAATGTGTTAATAAATAGAGGATCCTAAGAACATGACTGGGATTGGGATGAAAGACTATACTGTAGTTCCACCACCAGCTGGGGACTTCTATGGTGTCCAAATAAAGGACCTATCTTGGACTGGTTTACCAGAACTCCAAGAGGAGGAATTTATTCCTCCACCAAGAGTCATTACCCCAGTTGAAGAGTATAGAAAAAAGTTGACTGACTTGAATGAATGGAAGAAAGCCAACCCTACCTTGTTTGTTAAGGGTGGCTTGTTATGTGAAAGTTCAAATGAGTCTACCCCTATTAAGGTAACAAACCCAATCACTGGCAAGACAGTTAACCTTGGCTCAAACACTGTTAGAAAACCTAGCATTAAGTATGTAGCAATGAATAGAAATACTAGGTCACCAAAAAGCCAAGTAAGTGATAATGGAACAGGTTTCTTCTCTTCTAGACCTAGAGTTGTGTCTAAAAAGGCCTGTTACACTTGTGGTAGCTTTTCACATTTAGCATATAAGTGTGTCAACGCTTCCAAGGTCAACGCTGTTAAAAAGTCAAACGTTGTCAGACCCAAAACCTTTGTGGAGCAAAGTCCACAAGTTGTTAGACCAGCCCCATTCTTCACTAGAGGGTCTAACACTCATGAACAAAGACCATTTTAGAAGACCAATACTTGGTCTAATAGGCAATGGGTTTCTGTAGCAAACCCTAGGTTCAACGCTGACAAGGGTAATCTCAGCGCTGACAAGACCAAATCCAACGCTGACAGAAACGTTGCCAGACCTAAATATTTGCAACCACAGGGTAAGGGGTCTAAAGCTTCTTCTAGCTTGACATGGAGACCTAAGCAAGATCAAAACCCTAATTCTAATGGGATTTCTATGACCTGCAACAGATTTAATTATATTTCAAAGGTCATTACTAAACCTATTGGGGTTAACTGGGTATTTCATCCAAAAAGGGATGAACAAGGGGTTGTTATGAGAACTAAGTCTGTTCTTGTTGAACAACCAGATGAATCCAAGTCTGCTAAGGCTTGGGTTCCCAAAGAAAACTAATTTGTTTTCTTTATGTGCAGGGCATTCAAAAACAGGTAAATGATTATGGATATTGGGACAGTGGATGCTCCAGGCACATGACAGGGAAGGAAGATTATTTAACTAACTTCACTCCCATTAAGGATGGTGATAAGGTTTACTTTGGAGGCGGATATGGAACTATCACAGGCAAAGGAACTCTTCTCACCAAGAACTTGCGTTTTGAAAACGTGTTTCTGGTAAAGGAACTTGATTACAATCTTTTTAGTGTATCACAAGTTTGTGATAACAAAAATAGAGTTTTGTTTACTGATACTGAATGCTTGGTGTTAAGCAAGGATTATAAAATCCCAGATGAGAAATATATTGACTATAGAACACCTAGACATAAAGACATTTATAATGTGAATCTTAATGGGATTAGGATGAATAATAATATATCATGTTTTTATGCTAAAGCTTCAGTAGATGAGAGTAATCTATGGCACAGGAGACTAGGGCACATAAACTTTAAGAAATAAACAGGCTTGTGAGACTTGGCTTGGTTGATGGTTTTCCTGAAAAGGCTTTCCACAATGACCACTCTTGTGTTGCATGCCTTAAAGGCAAGCAACACAAGGTCTCATTTAAGTCTAAACAGGTGCACTCTAGTCCTAGACCACTTCACTTGCTGCATATGGACCTCTTTGGTCCAACTAATATAGAGAGTTTGAATGGTAAATCATACTGCTTTGTCATCACAGATGACTTTTCTAGGTTTACTTGGACTTTCTTTTTAGCTATGAAAAGTGACACTGCTGATACTTTAATTGACTTTATTACTCAGATAGAGAAGAAAACTGGTAATGAAGTTAAAATACTTAGAAGTGATAATGGTGGTGAGTTTAGAAATAAGCTATTGGATGATTTTTGTGCCAAGAAAGGGATTACTAGGCCGTTTAGTGTTGCCAGAACCCCACAGCAAAATAGGGTTGCTGAGAGAAAGAATAGAACCCTAATTGAAGCAGCCAGGACTATGTTGGCTGATGCTCATTTTCCTATAGCTTTTTGGGCTGAGGCTGTGAATACAGCTTGTTATGTTCAGAATAGAGCATTGGTCAGCAAGATATAGAACAAAACACCTTATGAGTTACTTTGGGGAAGGAAACCTAATATTGGTTTTCTTAAACCTTTTTGCTATCATGTAGTTGTACTTGATACTAGTGATGCCTTAGGTAAATTTAGTGCAAAAGGTGATGAATGCTATTTCATGGGTTATTCAGTGCAGAGCAAGGGATATAGGGTTTACCTTAAGAAGGAAAAATGTATACTTGAGAGAGTACATGTTAGGTTTTTAGAGAATAAACCTAGTGATCCTGAAAGTGGTCCAAATTGGTTGTTTGACTTGGAACCTCTATCTAGGACTTTAAATTATATGCCTGTCACTAATCCAGACATTGTGAAGGTAACTTCAAATATTGTGGAAGAACAAGTTGTTGATGTTTCAGGTATACAGGTTAATGAAGAGGTTGGATCACAAGCAGACAAGTCATCTCCCATACAAGAGTATGTCACTATCCCCATATGGACATATGCTTTTACTGCTGCTGGAAAGGAACATGGTGGTCCCCAAGTACCACAAGTTAACAACATGCATGGTCCTTCAGGCGCTGACAAAGGCAAATCTGGCGCTGACAGGACAAATTCAGACGTTGATGGCTCAAACGTTTACAACAATGGTTCAGGCGTTGACAACACTTTTGAGCATATCTTCTCTTCCAATTTTGAACAAGGTGAACCTTCAAATGCACATGAAGAGGTTCATACTAATATTGATGGAAGAGAGTCTGAAGAAGATATTGGCAACATGGATAATGAGATTGAAGACAACAGACTTTTTGAGGGAGGAGTTCTCACTTCTACAATGAAGAATCATCCTCCTTCTCAAATTATTGGGGATGTCATGACTCCTGTTCAGACTAGAAGATCTCATCAGAATCTTGGTGGATTTATTGCCAATATACACAAGAAGGTTGATACCCTTCTTGTTCAAGCATGTTTGTTTGCCTGTTTTCTGTCACAACAGGAACCCAAGAAGATCTTTGATGCTCTCAAAGAACCAAGTTGGGTGGAAGCAATGCAGGATGAGCTTCACCAATTTGCAATTCAGGATGTTTGGGAGCTGGTTGATTGTCCAAGGTATGTAAGACCTATTGGGACAAGATGGGGTCTTAGAAACAAGAGAGATGAAAGAGGTATTGTGGTTAGAAACAAGGCACGTTTAGTGGCTCAGGGATAAACACAAGAGGAAGGGATAAACTATGAGGAGGTCTTTGCACCAGTTGCAAGGATTGAAGCTATAAGGATATTTCTAGCCTATGCTTCCTACATGGGATTCACTGTCTATCAAATGGATGTGAAGAGTGCCTTCCTCTATGGAACAATTGTTGAGGAGGTGTATGTGATGCAGCCTCCTGGTTTTGAGGATCCAGAGAATCCAGACAAGGTGTATAGAGTCAAGAAGGCTATGTATGGACTTCATCAAGCCCCAAGAGCATGGTATGGTACATTGTCCACTTATTTGGTGGAAAATGGATTCAAAAGGGGCACCATAGACCAGACATTATTTACAAAGAAGGCTGGTAAGGATGTCTTACTTGTTTAGGTTTATGTTGATGATATCATCTTTGGTTCAACCAATCCAAAGATGAGTGAAGACTTTTCCAAGCTCATGACAGACAAATTCAAGATGAGTGCAATGGGGGAGATGAACTTCTTTCTAGGGTTACAAGTTCAGCAGAAAGAAGATGGTATCTTCATCTCTCAGGATAAGTATGTAGAAGAGATCTTGAAGAAGTTTGGCTTTTCTCCACATGAAAAGAGGGCTACTACTCCTATGGATAGAGAACACCCTTGGGGAAAGATTGGAGATGGAAAAGATGTGGATGTCAGGCACTATAAATCAATGATTGGTTCATTGATGTATCTCACAGCCTCAAGACCTGACATCATGTTTGTTGTGTGTGCTTGTGCACGCCATCAAGTGACTCCCAAACAATGTCACCTTTATGCTGTCAAGAGAATCTTTAGGTACCTAAGATGTTATCCAGATCTTGGCTTGTGGTACCCAAAAGATTCACCTTTGGAGCTTATTGCATATTCAGACAGTGACTATGGAGGTGATAAGTTTGATAGAAAATCCACAACTGGTGGATGTCAGTTTCTTGGGAGTAGGTTGATATCTTGGCAATGCAAGAAACAAACAGTGGTGGCCAATTCTACAACTGAAGCAGAGTATGTTGCTGCAGCTGCTTGTTGTGGACAAGTCTTGTGGATTCAGAACCAGCTGTTGGATTATGGGTATAATTTCATGCATACCAAGATATTTGTTGACAGTAACAGCACTTTATGCATTATTAAGAATCCTGTACATCATTCTAAAACAAAACACATAGAAATTAGACATCATTTTATAAGAGATTGTTTTGAAAAGGGTTTAATACAACCAGATAGGGTTGACACAGAAGAAAATGTGTCTGATTTATTGACTAAACCTTTTGATGCTGGAAGGTTCCAATACTTGGTAACAAGTATTAGAATGATCAATCTCACTTAAATATGTGTTTTGGGGTCTTTTTGTAAATGTATGTATGGGATAATGCATTGTTATTGGTCTTTTTGAGGATTTAGATTTTCCACTATATTTTTCTAACACTGACAAAGGTTACCTTAACGATGATAAGTGTCATTGTGACGTTGTCAGCAATATATTTGTCTAACGCTGACAAAGGTTTTCTTAACGCTGACAAGTGTTATCGGGACGTTGTCAGCAACAATGTTAGTTTTGTGGTTTTTAATCTAAATGTGCAGGTGGTGTTAGCATTATACCATTGGATACAGAGTTGCTTATGGATCCTTGGAGAATCATTTGAGAATGTTTTTATTTATGGATGATGGTTGGAATTTTCTATTCCTATCTTGACATAAATTTTTTATGTTCATGCATATTTTGGTAACATATGTATCACAGTTTAAGGGGAGGTTTTAGGAACCTTTAGGAATTTTCGGTATTCTTATGATACTCTTATCACAATTCTAGATTGTGTCCACAGGTGAGTATGAGTTAGTTTTACTAAATCATGAGGCACTGTAGCATGCAAAGTTGATATACTATGCATGTTGCCAAGACATTTTTGGCCTAGAATTGGTTGTGGTCTGTTGGGAGACTTGGGAATAATTTTATCATGGGTTTTACCTGGGAGTAACAAGGAATTTTATGAGGTAACTTAGTTGTTAAGAGTTTTGGTTAGCAAGGGACACTAGAGGACTGTTATGTCTATCTCGCATAAGCAAGTGTGCATAACTGGACAGTGTTTGCCGCCCTATAATAATTATCAACTTATAGGTTATCTTCACTAGGATAAATTACTTTGTTAAGGTCCTTTTTCATTTTTAATATTTTTATTTTTGGACGCTGACAAGTATTTTTCCAAGCGTTGTTGTGACCAATTTAGATGCTGACATGGCTTTCGCAAACGTTGACAAGAATATAGCCGTTCGGCGTTGATGGGGTATTTTTGACCGTTGACACTCATTGGGACCTACCCAGTTGTTACTTTTTGACAAATTTTGGGGGCGTAATTTTGGGAGCAGATAACTTTTAATTAATGCATGAGTACAAGAAAATGAAATTTGACTTAAAAGATAAAATAAATATCTTAAAAAATAAGTTAAATGCTAGTAATGATATTAGAAATATCATGGAAAGGGTTAATGGTGAACTACAGGCTAAGTTAGATGAGGCTATCAAGAATAAGGATAATGTTGACCTTAAAATTCAAAGATTTGATAAGGCCTCACAAACCCTAGGAGAATGTGTTAATAAATAGAGGATCCTAAGAACATGACTGGGATTGGGATGAAAGACTATACTGTAGTTCCACCACCAGCTGGGGACTTCTATGGTGTCCAAATAAAGGACCTATCTTGGACTGGTTTACCAGAACTCCAAGAGGAGGAATTTATTCCTCCACCAAGAGTCATTACCCCAGTTGAAGAGTATAGAAAAAAGTTGACTGACTTGAATGAATGGAAGAAAGCCAACCCTACCTTGTTTGTTAAGGGTGGCTTGTTATGTGAAAGTTCAAATGAGTCTACCCCTATTAAGGTAACAAACCCAATCACTGGCAAGACAGTTAACCTTGGCTCAAACACTGTTAGAAAACCTAGCATTAAGTATGTAGCAATGAATAGAAATACTAGGTCACCAAAAAGCCAAGTAAGTGATAATGGAACAGGTTTCTTCTCTTCTAGACCTAGAGTTGTGTCTAAAAAGGCCTGTTACACTTGTGGTAGCTTTTCACATTTAGCATATAAGTGTGTCAACGCTTCCAAGGTCAACGCTGTTAAAAAGTCAAACGTTGTCAGACCCAAAACCTTTGTGGAGCAAAGTCCACAAGTTGTTAGACCAGCCCCATTCTTCACTAGAGGGTCTAACACTCATGAACAAAGACCATTTTAGAAGACCAATACTTGGTCTAATAGGCAATGGGTTTCTGTAGCAAACCCTAGGTTCAACGCTGACAAGGGTAATCTCAGCGCTGACAAGACCAAATCCAACGCTGACAGAAACGTTGCCAGACCTAAATATTTGCAACCACAGGGTAAGGGGTCTAAAGCTTCTTCTAGCTTGACATGGAGACCTAAGCAAGATCAAAACCCTAATTCTAATGGGATTTCTATGACCTGCAACAGATTTAATTATATTTCAAAGGTCATTACTAAACCTATTGGGGTTAACTGGGTATTTCATCCAAAAAGGGATGAACAAGGGGTTGTTATGAGAACTAAGTCTGTTCTTGTTGAACAACCAGATGAATCCAAGTCTGCTAAGGCTTGGGTTCCCAAAGAAAACTAATTTGTTTTCTTTATGTGCAGGGCATTCAAAAACAGGTAAATGATTATGGATATTGGGACAGTGGATGCTCCAGGCACATGACAGGGAAGGAAGATTATTTAACTAACTTCACTCCCATTAAGGATGGTGATAAGGTTTACTTTGGAGGCGGATATGGAACTATCACAGGCAAAGGAACTCTTCTCACCAAGAACTTGCGTTTTGAAAACGTGTTTCTGGTAAAGGAACTTGATTACAATCTTTTTAGTGTATCACAAGTTTGTGATAACAAAAATAGAGTTTTGTTTACTGATACTGAATGCTTGGTGTTAAGCAAGGATTATAAAATCCCAGATGAGAAATATATTGACTATAGAACACCTAGACATAAAGACATTTATAATGTGAATCTTAATGGGATTAGGATGAATAATAATATATCATGTTTTTATGCTAAAGCTTCAGTAGATGAGAGTAATCTATGGCACAGGAGACTAGGGCACATAAACTTTAAGAAATAAACAGGCTTGTGAGACTTGGCTTGGTTGATGGTTTTCCTGAAAAGGCTTTCCACAATGACCACTCTTGTGTTGCATGCCTTAAAGGCAAGCAGCACAAGGTCTCATTTAAGTCTAAACAGGTGCACTCTAGTCCTAGACCACTTCACTTGCTGCATATGGACCTCTTTGGTCCAACTAATATAGAGAGTTTGAATGGTAAATCATACTGCTTTGTCATCACAGATGACTTTTCTAGGTTTACTTGGACTTTCTTTTTAGCTATGAAAAGTGACACTGCTGATACTTTAATTGACTTTATTACTCAGATAGAGAAGAAAACTGGTAATGAAGTTAAAATACTTAGAAGTGATAATGGTGGTGAGTTTAGAAATAAGCTATTGGATGATTTTTGTGCCAAGAAAGGGATTACTAGGCCGTTTAGTGTTGCCAGAACCCCACAGCAAAATAGGGTTGCTGAGAGAAAGAATAGAACCCTAATTGAAGCAGCCAGGACTATGTTGGCTGATGCTCATTTTCCTATAGCTTTTTGGGCTGAGGCTGTGAATACAGCTTGTTATGTTCAGAATAGAGCATTGGTCAGCAAGATATAGAACAAAACACCTTATGATTTACTTTGGGGAAGGAAACCTAATATTGGTTTTCTTAAACCTTTTTGCTATCATGTAGTTGTACTTGATACTAGTGATGCCTTAGGTAAATTTAGTGCAAAAGGTGATGAATGCTATTTCATGGGTTATTCAGTGCAGAGCAAGGGATATAGGGTTTACCTTAAGAAGGAAAAATGTATACTTGAGAGAGTACATGTTAGGTTTTTAGAGAATAAACCTAGTGATCCTGAAAGTGGTCCAAATTGGTTGTTTGACTTGGAACCTCTATCTAGGACTTTAAATTATATGCCTGTCACTAATCCAGACATTGTGAAGGTAACTTCAAATATTGTGGAAGAACAAGTTGTTGATGTTTCAGGTATACAGGTTAATGAAGAGGTTGGATCACAAGCAGACAAGTCATCTCCCATACAAGAGTATGTCACTATCCCCATATGGACATATGCTTTTACTGCTGCTGGAAAGGAACATGGTGGTCCCCAAGTACCACAAGTTAACAACATGCATGGTCCTTCAGGCGCTGACAAAGGCAAATCTGGCGCTGACAGGACAAATTCAGACGTTGATGGCTCAAACGTTTACAACAATGGTTCAGGCGTTGACAACACTTTTGAGCATATCTTCTCTTCCAATTTTGAACAAGGTGAACCTTCAAATGCACATGAAGAGGTTCATACTAATATTGATGGAAGAGAGTCTGAAGAAGATATTGGCAACATGGATAATGAGATTGAAGACAACAGACTTTTTGAGGGAGGAGTTCTCACTTCTACAATGAAGAATCATCCTCCTTCTCAAATTATTGGGGATGTCATGACTCCTGTTCAGACTAGAAGATCTCATCAGAATCTTGGTGGATTTATTGCCAATATACACAAGAAGGTTGATACCCTTCTTGTTCAAGCATGTTTGTTTGCCTGTTTTCTGTCACAACAGGAACCCAAGAAGATCTTTGATGCTCTCAAAGAACCAAGTTGGGTGGAAGCAATGCAGGATGAGCTTCACCAATTTGCAATTCAGGATGTTTGGGAGCTGGTTGATTGTCCAAGGTATGTAAGACCTATTGGGACAAGATGGGGTCTTAGAAACAAGAGAGATGAAAGAGGTATTGTGGTTAGAAACAAGGCACGTTTAGTGGCTCAGGGATAAACACAAGAGGAAGGGATAAACTATGAGGAGGTCTTTGCACCAGTTGCAAGGATTGAAGCTATAAGGATATTTCTAGCCTATGCTTCCTACATGGGATTCACTGTCTATCAAATGGATGTGAAGAGTGCCTTCCTCTATGGAACAATTGTTAAGGAGGTGTATGTGATGCAGCCTCCTGGTTTTGAGGATCCAGAGAATCCAGACAAGGTGTATAGAGTCAAGAAGGCTATGTATGGACTTCATCAAGCCCCAAGAGCATGGTATGGTACATTGTCCACTTATTTGGTGGAAAATGGATTCAAAAGGGGCACCATAGACCAGACATTATTTACAAAGAAGGCTGGTAAGGATGTCTTACTTGTTTAGGTTTATGTTGATGATATCATCTTTGGTTCAACCAATCCAAAGATGAGTGAAGACTTTTCCAAGCTCATGACAGACAAATTCAATATGAGTGCAATGGGGGAGATGAACTTCTTTCTAGGGTTACAAGTTCAGCAGAAAGAAGATGGTATCTTCATCTCTCAGGATAAGTATGTAGAAGAGATCTTGAAGAAGTTTGGCTTTTCTCCACATGAAAAGAGGGCTACTACTCCTATGGATAGAGAACACCCTTGGGGAAAGATTGGAGATGGAAAAGATGTGGATGTCAGGCACTATAAATCAATGATTGGTTCATTGATGTATCTCACAGCCTCAAGACCTGACATCATGTTTGTTGTGTGTGCTTGTGCACGCCATCAAGTGACTCCCAAACAATGTCACCTTTATGCTGTCAAGAGAATCTTTAGGTACCTAAGATGTTATCCAGATCTTGGCTTGTGGTACCCAAAAGATTCACCTTTGGAGCTTATTGCATATTCAGACAGTGACTATGGAGGTGATAAGTTTGATAGAAAATCCACAACTGGTGGATGTCAGTTTCTTGGGAGTAGGTTGATATCTTGGCAATGCAAGAAACAAACAGTGGTGGCCAATTCTACAACTGAAGCAGAGTATGTTGCTGCAGCTGCTTGTTGTGGACAAGTCTTGTGGATTCAGAACCAGCTGTTGGATTATGGGTATAATTTCATGCATACCAAGATATTTGTTGACAGTAACAGCACTTTATGCATTATTAAGAATCCTGTACATCATTCTAAAACAAAACACATAGAAATTAGACATCATTTTATAAGAGATTGTTTTGAAAAGGGTTTAATACAACCAGATAGGGTTGACACAGAAGAAAATGTGTCTGATTTATTGACTAAACCTTTTGATGCTGGAAGGTTCCAATACTTGGTAACAAGTATTAGAATGATCAATCTCACTTAAATATGTGTTTTGGGGTCTTTTTGTAAATGTATGTACGGGATAATGCATTGTTATTGGTCTTTTTGAGGATTTAGATTTTCCACTATATTTTTCTAACACTGACAAAGGTTACCTTAACGATGATAAGTGTCATTGTGACGTTGTCAGCAATATATTTGTCTAACGCTGACAAAGGTTTTCTTAACGCTGACAAGTGTTATCGGGACGTTGTCAGCAACAATGTTAGTTTTGTGGTTTTTAATCTAAATGTGCAGGTGGTGTTAGCATTATACCATTGGATACAGAGTTGCTTATGGATCCTTGGAGAATCATTTGAGAATGTTTTTATTTATGGATGATGGTTGGAATTTTCTATTCCTATCTTGACATAAATTTTTTATGTTCATGCATATTTTGGTAACATATGTATCACAGTTTAAGGGGAGGTTTTAGGAACCTTTAGGAATTTTCGGTATTCTTATGATACTCTTATCACAATTCTAGATTGTGTCCACAGGTGAGTATGAGTTAGTTTTACTAAATCATGAGGCACTGTAGCATGCAAAGTTGATATACTATGCATGTTGCCAAGACATTTTTGGCCTAGAATTGGTTGTGGTCTGTTGGGAGACTTGGGAATAATTTTATCATGGGTTTTACCTGGGAGTAACAAGGAATTTTATGAGGTAACTTAGTTGTTAAGAGTTTTGGTTAGCAAGGGACACTAGAGGACTGTTATGTCTATCTCGCATAAGCAAGTGTGCATAACTGGACAGTGTTTGCCGCCCTATAATAATTATCAACTTATAGGTTATCTTCACTAGGATAAATTACTTTGTTAAGGTCCTTTTTCATTTTTAATATTTTTATTTTTGGACGCTGACAAGTATTTTTCCAAGCGTTGTTGTGACCAATTTAGATGCTGACATGGCTTTCGCAAACGTTGACAAGAATATAGCCGTTCGGCGTTGATGGGGTATTTTTGACCGTTGACACTCATTGGGACCTACCCAGTTGTTACTTTTTGACAAATTTTGGGGGCGTAATTTTGGGAGCAGATAACTTTTAATTAATGCATGAGATAACTTATTTTCTTTTCAATATTTTCATCATGATATTTTGAAAATAGTTGCCTCATTTTTGACCAATCACATACATATTTCTCTCCTATATATTTGGCTCCTATTTTTAAACAGGGTACCTATCATTCTTGTCTAACAAATTTTCTCCTATACTTCATCTTTATCAATCATTCAAACAGCTTTCTTCTACAATGGCACCAATATTTAAACCAAGTGATTTCGTATTGGGATTCAGGAGTCAACACAACATGATAGCATATTTAGACGCTGATGATACTCTGTTTCCCCAATACACCCAGATGGTGGCGTATTTGAATGCATCCCCAATTAGGTATGCTCTTTCTCATGCTCCTCTCATCTCTGTCACACATATTAAGCAGTTTTGGAACACTGTTAGTTCCTCAACAGTTAATAAAGTGACTACATTATCATCTACTGTTCATGGGCGTACTTGGGTGGTTACTGAAGCCTTGGTTCGCCAGGCTTTGCATCTTGATGATGCAGATGGTATAACCACCCTTCCCATTCATGAAATAGAACAAGGACTAAGGGCTTTGGGTTATCCTTTCCCTGATGAGGGAACTTTAAATAAATATCATAAACAGGAGTTTCTCCCAGCCTGGAAGTACCTCATACATGTCATCTTGCAATGTTTGAGTCCCAAGTGTACTACACACAATGAGATTAATAGATCCATTGCTAGTGCTATTGTGTGCATTGCATGTGGGCAAAAGTTTAATTATTCTAAAATGATTTTTGATGGCATGTGTAAAAACAAAGGGAGTAAGATGACTTAGCTTATCCCAGATTTTTACAAATGGTTTTTGATGTCCAAAATTACTAAACAAGGGATCATGATGATTTTTATGAGATCCCTGTGCAAAAGAAAGCAATTTTTACAAAGATGAACTCACCCCCTCACCGTAACTTACCCCTCACCCCATCTATGCTTGCTGTTATTGCAGCAACACAACCCCAACCAGACCCTCAACCCCAACTTGACCCAATACCTGAAACTTTACCTTCACCTCAACACATGCAAATTGACCATGAACCCTTCAACGCTGATACATTAAATGTTGGCGTTGACACACATAATCCAGACGTTGACACCATTCCTTCATAGACCCAAACACCCTTTAACC
This sequence comes from Glebionis coronaria, assembly GCA_025667525.1. Lineage (NCBI taxonomy): Eukaryota > Viridiplantae > Streptophyta > Magnoliopsida > Asterales > Asteraceae > Glebionis > Glebionis coronaria. Next base: position 277,367,547 of record CM046882.1, on the reverse strand, counting down.
AATCCACATCCACCCAATCCACATCATCTTCTACCCCACCACAATATAGGTCGCAAAAACGCCAAAGGACTACTGGAGTGTTCTCCTCTAGTGGTCCTAGCCATGTAGCAGAGAGAACCACCACCACAAGTGTGGTTGGTGCTATGGATGAGGCTGGGCCTATTGGTTCTGGCTTAGATGCAGGCCAAGACAGTCCTAACATCTTTAAGACCTCCTCGATGCCCCATGAATCTAACTTGGGAGGTCAAATACCCATTTTAGAGGAGGGCAGATTGGAACCAATGACATTAATGGAATTGACGGCTGGCTGCATTAGCTTGCAAAAGCAAAATGCAGACTTGGTACAAATTGTCAGTACACAAGGCCTTGAACTCAAGCAATTGAGGGAGAGGATTGTTATTTTGGAAAATGCTAGCACAAGGCGTGGGATGGAGGAATCTTCCAAAGGGGAGGATGATCAGATTAATGTGAGTGATAAGGGCTCACATGATGGTAAATCTTTGGGTGTTGCTGAAACCCTAACTAGTTTGAAGAAGAAACCAGGTTTTGTTAGATCTTTGGTAACTCCTACAAATTTAGACTTGTCTTTTACAGCCATGTTGGAGCAAATTACAAGAGGCGCTGAGACAGGTAATTTGGGCATTGACAAGCAAGATTTGAACGCTGACACACCAAGCGCTGACATGAGCAATTTGGGCGCTCACAAGACAAATTTAAGCATTGACAGACCTGCAGATGAGGTTGATGTATTACAGTCATCATCCATCATCAAAGAAGTTTCTTCACAGGTATTACCATCATCCTTACCCATCGTTGATCCACTAGATAAGGGTAAAGGAAAAATGGTAGAAGTAGAAGTTCCAAAGAATGCAGCACATGTTGAATTTGATAGAAGGTTGGCTGCACAACTTGTGGAACAAGAAAGAAAGAAGGTTGGTGAATCACCATTTGTTGCCACTTCAGAAGAACAAGAAGGAAGTGATGAAGCTAGTTCAGACTCAAGTGTGATGATTATGGAACAACCAGAAAGACTTGAGTATGGTGATGATTTGGCAAGAGAGAAGTTGAATGAGTTGAAATTGCAAGTAGATTTTGATATGCCAGAAGTTGTTCAGATGTACCATGCTTGGGAAGATAGGTGTATGGAGAATCCAGATTTGACTATTTCAGACCAAATATGGGGTTTGGAGATTCTTCTAAGAGTACAAAAAGACTGCAAGGTAATTCTGAAACACAAAGCTAGCAATATTCTCTCAATGTTGAAAAGGGATAGAAGGGAGCTGTACTACATGCTACTCAGATGTCATGGAACAGGATGGACCTATAAGAAATTGATTGGATTATCCTTTGAAGAATTAGAGTTTAAGGCTTATCCTATTTGGGCAAGAGTGCAGGAAGAAAACACTCTAAGACTTCTTTCTGATGAAAGGAAAGAAGAACTTGCAGAAGAGATGGAGCTTAAGAAGACAATGATTGTTCCCAGACCTTTGAAGAAGGGAGTTCCTCTTGAGTTTCCTAAAGATATGGATAGATTGGTGCCTAGTGAAGCTGTTATAAGAAGGAGCATCAAGCTCTCACCATTGGAAGCTTCAGATATGGTACAAGTGTTACCCCTTGATTCCAGAAACCCTATTATAAGCTATGAAGAAGATGAATGTGGGTTTTGGAAGATTGGCAGGTATGGGAAAGAGGTTCACACTTTTACTACACTTATATCTCTCTTTGCAAGTTTTGATAGAGAAGACTTGGTAGACCTTTGGAGGTTGTTAGAGGCCAAGTATGAGACCGAAGCTCCTACTTCAGTCAATGGAATAAAACTTTGGTCAACATTCAAGAGAATGTGTGGACCAAGAGATGAAGATCCTGCTGTTTGGAAGGATCTTGAAGATGACCTTAGTGGTCTTCAATGGCGTTTGTATTCAGCTGCTGGTGTATATTATTTGAGCTCTACAAAGTTTGCTGAGTGTCTACTTGTAGATGGTCAGTATTCCATGTCCAAGGAAGTCTTGGAGAAGATGAAGACAACACAGCTGGAGATTGATTATTCAAGTGACGTGGCCAAAGATTTGATCAAACATATTTATTACCAATATGAACAAGTTTGTAAGATTCCTCCTAGTTCTTAATGTTTATTCAGAAACTTGATTACTAGAGTAGATATCAAGTTTAGGGGAGGATTGTTGGGAATAAAATATAGCCAGTCCACTTGAGCGCTGACAAGAGGAAAACAAGCGTTGATAGGAAGAAAACAAACACTGACAGATAAAGCGTTAACAAGAAGAAGTCAAGCATTGATAGGTTGAAGACAAGCACTGATGGAAAGATTTAGTCTACACGTATATTGTTTCTAGTTTGTTTCTAGTAAAGATAAGTTCAACGTTGTATTTTTTATAATTATCTTTACCTAGAATAGTTGATACGTAGACTCTTGTACAAGGCTTCTTATGTCTATAAAAGAAGACCTTTAGGCTAAGTTTCATAATAAGTTTTCATACGTTAAACACTTTCATTGTAAGCAAGTTTGTTATCATTAATCAAGTGAAAGTTTGTTTACATCTTTGTGTGTTCTTGTTTAAGTGTTAATTCCGCATAACACTTAGATTACTTTATACATATACAAAGGTTTCTCTACGTGTATAACTTGATCTAATCTCGTATACACAAAGCTAAATCAATATAAGTTTGGGATCAACAGAACCACCACAAAGTATTCTTACGTGGTCAGATTTAGAGACCAAATTCATCAACTACTTTTTCCCACCCTCACGTACTACCGCTTTGCGGAATGAAATCATTAACTTTGAACAAAAGTACGGTGAGACATTTAGTGAATCTTGGGACCGTTTTAAGGAACTTTTAAGAAAGTGTCCACAACATGGTTTTACAAAAGTGCATAAGTTAATACTTTTTACAATTGTTTAAGCATGAATGACCAAGATTCAATAAATAGTGCCTCGGGGGGTAACATTTTGGTTAAGTCTTCTAATGCCGCGTGGGATATTATTGAGAATAAGTCTAGAGTGCAAAATAGGGGTGTTCGGGCTAATGTGGCTAGTGCTAGTACTAGTGAGACCGACAAGAGAATTGATAAGCTTACTTCGGTTGTTGAAGCACTTGCTTTACAAGCCGCTAACAATGCCAAAAACAACAATGCTCAAGTTAATACCCTTAGTGAGTCTTGTGAGACTTGTGGTGGACCACACTCTTACTAAAATTGTGATAAGGTCTATGACCCCTCTCCCCAAGAAGTGTATGCCTATAACACCAATGAGAGGGTGCATTTTAAGCCTAATGTGGATGCTAACAATATTTCTTATAGATCTACTAATTATTTGGCTCCACCCGGTTTTCAACCCCATAATAGACCACCACCACCTCAATTGAACAACACACAATACCCACTAAGGAACCAAGGCCAAAGAAGTAATTACAAAGGGGATTCTTCTAATAATCAAAATAATTATAACTCAAATCAAGGGAATTTTCATGGTCAAAATCAAGGGGCTTTGAATGGGCAAAACCAAGGGTTTCAAAATAACAACTTTAACCAAGGTTTTAATAACAACAACACTTATCAACAACAATATCCAAACCAAGGTTTTCAAAATCAAGGGAAAAACACGAATACACCTTCAATGGAATTGGTTCTTCAAAAGTTGAGTGATAAGTTGAGTGAACATGAGAAAATCATGTATGCTATGCAAGAATCGAGTGATAAGAAATTTATGCAAATGTATCAAGCCATTAATCCCCAAGGCCCACCCCAAGGTGCTCTTCCTTCCAACACCGTGACTAACCCAAGGGCTAATGTGAATGCCATCACTACACAAAGTGGTCACACTAGTGTGAATCCTTCGGTGCCTCCACCTTCACCCACTTTTTGTGATATTCCCCCTTTGAGTAACCCTTCGATGCCTCCACCACCTCCTCCTTTCGTTGCTACACCTTCTACTACCATTCCCACCTCTCTTCCTCCCCTTCCAACCCCACCCTCCCACCAAAAGTCTTGAGTGAGCCATCTATTCCAAAGCCTTCCTCTCCATCCGATATACCTTATCCTTCAAGGTTGAGGAAAGAGAAGCTCAAAAGCAAGGATGATATTCAAGTTTCTAACTTTCTGAAAATGTTTAAACAATTGAATTTTAACATCTCCTTTGTTGAGGCTCTCGCTCACATTCCCAAATATGCGAAGATGTTTAAGGATCTTTTAAGTGATAAGGAAAAATTGATCGATATCGCCAATACCCAATTAAATGAGAATTGTTCTGCCGTTCTTTTGAGAAAACTTCCGGTTAAGTTAGGAGATCCCGGTTGATTCTTTATTCTTTGTAATTTTCCGGGTGTAGAGAATTGTATGGCTTTGGCGGATCTCGGTGCGAGTATTAATCTTATGCCATTGTCCGTGTGGAAGAAATTATCTTTACCCGAGCTAGTCCCCACTCGTATGACATTGGAATTAGCTAACCAATCGGTTGCTTATCCGGTGGGGATAGCCGAGGATATGTTCGTTGGAGTTGACAAATTCACTTTCCCCGCCGATTTTGTTGTTGTCGACTATGAAATGGATCCCCGTGTTCCCTTAATTGTGGGACGACCCTTCTTGATAACCGGGCGTACATTGAGTAATGTCGCCGCGGGTGAACTTATCATGACGGTCGGGGATGATAAAATCGTCTTTAACATGGGTAAACTTTCCAAACTTCCCGATGAGCCCGAATCCATGAATTACATTGATGTGCTCGACGAAGCATGTGAAGAACATTTTCACGAGGCTTGTAAGAGCGGAGTTCTCCTTTACCTCATGTTGAGAATGTAGCTTCTATTGCTCCATCATTGACTCCATTTGGAGAAAGTGACTTTCTTTTGAAAGAATTTGAAGCAAGTTTAGGGGACGTGGACTTAAAATATGATGATTCTCCCTCCAATTGGGAAGAAGACATTCGTACCATTGATAAACTTCTCAATACGGACCATATTTCTCCTCCTTCCCCTATAGAAGTTACACACGATCATCCGAATTTTTTTATACCTTCCATCGACAATCCTCCAGATTTAGAGCTTATGGAATTACCGTCTCATATTGAATACGTTTTCCTAGAAGACAATAAGAAGTTACCCGTCATCATTGCAAAGGACTTAAAAGATGATGAAAAATCTCGACTTATAGATGTGCTCAAAAATCATAAGAAGGCAATTGCTTGGAAAGTTTCCGACATCCGCGAAATTGATCCTCACTTTTGTACTCATAAAATTCTTATGGAAGATGACTTTAAACCCGCAATCCAAAGCCAAAGAAGGGTTAATCCAAAAATTCATGACATCATAAAGAAAGAAGTTATCAAACTTCTAGATGACGGAATGATTTACCCTATTTCGGATTCGCCATGGGTTAGTCCCGTCCATTGTGTTCCTAAGAAAGGCGGAATAATCGTTGTTCCCAATGAAAACAACGAGTTGTTTCCTACTCGACTTTTCACGGGTTGGTGAGTTTGCATAGACTATCGCAAGCTCAATGATGCCACTCGCAAGGATAATTTTCCTCTTCCTTTCATGGATCAAATGCTCGAGCGTTTAGCGGGTAATGATTACTATTGTTTCTTAGACGGTTTCTCCGGGTATTTTCAAATTCCCGTCGACCCAAAATACCAAGAGAAAACCACATTCACTTGTCCTTATGGAAAATTTGCTTACAAAAGAATGCCTTTCGGCTTATGCAATGCTCCTGGGAATTTCCAAAGGTGTATGATGGCTATATTCCATGACATGGTTGAAGAAACTATGGAAGTCTTTATGGACGATTTCTCGGTCTATGGTGATTATTTCTCATCTTGCCTTGCCAATTTAGAACGTATGCTCAAACGATGTGCAGACACTCGTCTCGTTCTTAATTGGGAAAATTGCCATTTCATGGTAAAAGAAGGTATTGTTCTTGGTCATAAAATCTCCAAAGCCGGTCTTGAAGTTGACCGTGCTAAAGTCAAAGTGATTGCTAAATTACCTCCACCTTCGACCGTGAAGGGTGTGAGAAGTTTCCTTTGTCATGCGGGCTTCTATCGTCGTTTCATTCAATATTTTTCTAAGATCGCTCGCCCGATGACCCACCTCTTGGAAAAAGATACTCCTTTTATCTTTTCTAAAGAGTGTATTGAATCTTTCAATCTTCTTAAGGATAAATTAACTAAGGCACCGGTCTTGGTTACCCCTAATTGGGAGTTACCTTTTGAATTGATGTGTGATGCTAACGACTTTGCTATTGGAGCGGTTTTGGGACAAAGAGTGAACAAACACTTCCAACCAATCCATTACGCTTGCAAGACAATGACGGGGGCTCAATTGCATTATACCACTACCGAAAAAGAGTTTTTAGTTGTAGTGTATGCTTTTGAGAAGTTTCGCCCCTATCTTGTTCTTTCCACTACCATTGTGTGTACCGATCATTCCACGTTGAAGTACTTGTTAACTAAACAAGATTCCAAACCAAGACTTCTTCGTTGGTTTTTACTCCTTCAAGAATTCAAAACTGAAATTCGTGACAAGAAGGGAGCGGAAAACCTAGCCGCGGATCATCTTAGTAGAATCTAGGATCCTTATCAAGGGGAGCTCCCAAATCAAGAGATTAATGAATCTTTTCCCCTTGAAGCCTTGATGTCTATTAACTCCAATCTTGATGAAACCCCATGGTTTGTGGACATTGCAAACTATTTGGCGGGTGGAATTCTCATGGAAGGGTTAACGTCCCAACAAAAGAAAAAGTTCTTTAAAGACATTAAGCACTCTTTTTGGGACGACCCTTACCTTTTCAAACAATGTGTGGATCTTGTCATTCGTCGGTGTGTTGATGGGCCGGCAGCTTTATTAATCCTTGAAGCTTGCCATAAAGGACCCACCGGTGGTCACTTTGGTCCTAATTACACCGCGAAGAAAGTTTTCGACTCTGGATTTTATTGGCCCACCATTTATCATGACGCTCATGAAATGGTTAAATGTTGTGATGCCTGCCAAAGAAAAGGCAAGATCACACATAAACATGAGATGCTTCAAAATTTCATCCAAGAATGTGAAATCTTTGACGTATGGGGTATCGACTTTATGAGGCCATTTCCATCATCCAAAGGGAAAAAGTACATCCTCATAGCCGTTGACTAGGTATCTAAATGGGTTGAAGCAAAGGCTTTACCTACGAACGATGCGAGGGTGGTTGTGAACTTTCTGAAGCAACTTTTTGCTCGATTCGGTGTTCCTCGTGCTATCATCAGTGACCGTTGTACTCATTTTTGCAATGATCAATTTGATCGAGTCATGGCTAAGTATGGTGTCAATCACCGTCTTTCCACCGCTTATCATCCCCAAACAAATGGTCAAGCCGAGATTTCTAACCATGGACTGAAGAGAATTTTAGAGCGAACTGTGGGAGAGCATCGTGCCTCGTGGGCCGATAAGTTAGATGATGCTTTGTGGTCTTTCCGTACCGCATATAAGACACCTATTGGTTTCACTCCATATCGTCTTGTGTACGGGAAGGCATGCCACCTCCCTATTGAGTTGGAGCATAAGGCGTATTGGGCCTTGAAGTGGGCCAATTTTGATATCAACAAAGCCGGTGATCTTCAGAAGATTCAACTCAACGAGCTAAATGAACTGAGGAATGAAGCTTATGAGAATTCATTGATTTACGAGGAGAAAACCAAGCTCATTCATGATTATAGGATTAAGAACCAAGAGTTTCACGTTGGTGATCAAGTTTTACTCTTTAACTCTCGGTTGAAGATCTTTTCAGGCAAGCTTAAGAGTCGTTAGTCTGGTCCATTCACCGTCGCCAAAGTCTTCCCCTATGGCACCATTGAGCTTTCTTAGCCAAATGGGCCTAATTTTAAAGTGAATGGCCAGCGTGTGAAGTTGTACTTTGGTGAGGACATCTCTCATGAGATGATTCCATCCCTCACCATGTTTCCCTTGAATTAGTTCTGGGTCGAGTCAGGCTCGTGACTCGGTTACCAAAAACAAGCGCTTCTCGGGAGTCAACCCGTTGATCTATCCTTTTTGCCCGTTTTCATAATAAGTGTAGGGGGAGCCACTTAGGTGTTTGTTGTCTTGTTTCTTATGATGTGCAGGGATTAAAGCTTCAAAGAGCACTTTTGATGATATTTAATGACCCGTGATCCTGTGTACCCATCTTCCCAGTTCTATCCTAGACTGTCGTGATTCAATATTTCATATCTTATATGTTCACATTGAAATCACTATAGTTGTCCTTTCCTTAGCGATATTTAAACAAAGTACACAATGTCCTAAGTGTAGGGGAGTTTACTCCCACATGTTCAAGTGTAGGGGGGCTTCTATCGAAGTAAGTGGGCTTTTCCATTAATTTGTCCTTATTTTAACCGGAAAATTTTATTTTTCGACATTTTTCAAAATTTTAATCTATTTTGGCCTAGTAGTATAGTAGTAGTTTCCTTTGTTATCGTTATTTACTTTCTTTGCTTGAATAAATTTTTAATAAAGTGGTTTTAATTTTTCAACGTCATGAATCTTTTGACTCAACCCGAGTTTACTTATCTAAGTTTACTCTAGCTAGTATCCTTAACGTGTTTAAGTCAAGTTTTGCTAGGCTTTTATATAGGGAACTTTAAAACGCGAAAGTCTTAACTCTCACGGGTTAAGAACAAGAACTTTTCGCAAGTTCCTATAATTGATCCTAGAAAGTCGTTTATCAAGGGAACTTTAAGATGCAAATTCTAAACTTGAAAGAGTCTAAGAAGTTGAAAGATCCTATAGATGACTTGAAAACCCAAAACATTGATTTAATTGGATAAGCATCCACGAGTCTCATTCCTTGAGATTTTAAATTGTGGAGAACGAGAGATGATAGAGTCAATTATAAGTCTGGTATTCTTTCATGAATTTATGTGAGTTAATTATGAGCATTTTCTCCCATCGCTTGTTAATAAATATAATTGCAATAAGTAAGGTCGTACGATTTGAAAAGTTACTTAGCTTCTAGCACAAGATCGTTTAAAAGTTGCTCGGTATTAATTATAGTTCATAGCCAAGGCATAACTTATTGAAGCGAGATGCGAAGATTGGCGAGTCCGAAAAGGCCCTAACAAGGCATGAGGGCTATATTTTCTTGCTAAAGATCCCAAGTGATGTGAAGAATCATTTATCAAAAATCAATATGAAGGATCGAGACACACGATGAAAAGAAAATACTCCCTAAAGATTATGGAGAAGTCTATCCGAAAAGACCCTAGCAAGGTATGAGGATAAATAGATCCAAGTCCTAAAAGGAGGCGGATCGTTGTATATCAAAATCCAAAATAAAGATTGGAAAAAATGAAGAAGTCGTGGTCCAAGTATGAAGAATCTCTCAAAAACTTCAAGTGAAGAAATTCCTATTATGAAGAGAAGACCATAATTTCAAGAACGTCTCTCAAGATTCGAAGAATGAAGTCGCTACCAAATATCGGTCCGAGAAAGGTCTCAAATCGTAAAGCGAGTTATGCCAAGATATGAACTTTATGAGGTCCCGAGAAGCAGTTTTAAAAGATTTTGACCTTTAGCTAACTATTGATTAAATCGTCCTACTTTATTTTCGGCCTAAATAAACTATCGAAATAAGTCAAACAATGTATCCTCGTGAACATTCTAGACAATCATAAAATATAAGAGATACACCTAGGAATAAGGGAGTCTAAGTGAATAATTGGGCCACATGAGTTTGTGTTAGTTTGCTAACTTATAATAACAATGATCTCGTTTATAAGCTTGGTTCAGGGAAAGTGAAACTTGAGGGTGATAAACATTCATGACAACCAAAACCCCAATGTAAGTCTTAGATCTCTTTACTTATTCTTCCTTTAAATATTTTTCAATTTTCTATCTTTTTAAGTTTCCTTAATGTTTAGTATTTAACAAAGGCCAAAGTGGGTTAATTATGATGAGAAATGTAAATTGTGCTTTGAAATTAATGCATTGCATGAGGGCATTGCAATGGTCAAGTGTAGGGGATTTAATAAGTGTGAAAACACTTATCCTTTTACCACTTAGTTATAATAATAACCAAGCCAAAACGTGTATTTAATGTCGTAAATGTCAGAATTATGTGTGGTTTGTGTTTTTTTATTGTGTTTTAGGACCAAAATGTGAAAAAGGGAAGAAAACATGGGCTTTCACGGGCTTTTATCGAAGAAAAAGACAAAAGACTAAGTCAAAAGATCAAAAGTGCAAGAAGAACGGAAGTCAAAGGCCTATTTTGAAGATTTATAGAAGAAAAAGTCTAAATACGGAAGCTTAACAAAGTCGAAGAACCAAGTCAACTAAAAGAAGAAAATTAGAAGAGGAGTTCAAGTTATCATTCGACTAATCCCGAGACAAAGTCAAGAAAAACGAGTTAACTAAAAGTAGAGAAGACAAGAAGAAAGAGAGAAGACACAAGACCCTCCCCTTCTCCTACATATACCCTCCTAATCCTTCATTAGGAGGGTGTTAGTAAATTAGTTAATTTTGGTCTTTAATTTTCTAGTTTTAATTTTAAGTGTGTTTTATTTTTCTTCTCTCTAGTTTTCTTTCAAGATTATCAAACCTTCATCTTAATCTTGTAATCTTTGACCTTAATCTTCAATTTAATCAAGTTTATTTCATATCTCTCATTCTACCTTTCTTAATAATCTATTGTTTTTGCTTAATTAATCATGTAGTTGGTTTATTTTTGTTGATGATGTGATTGTTTTGCTTATTGGATTGTGTTTATTGAGTTGGTGTGTTTAAAGTTTTTAGATTATTGCTTATTGCTTAATTTTTTATGTTTATTAGTTTTTAAATAAGTTGATTTTGGTAGCTTAATATTTTATAAAAAGTTGATTTTAAATTTTTGCTTATTTAGTGTTTTTAAACATTTTTTTTAGATTCTGGCTTATTTACTTTTTCTTAAAATTGATTTGGTTAAGTTTTTAGATAAGTGCTTAATTGGTTTTAGCTTATTTATAGATTTTGCTTATTTTTATTTTAGTTCGGAATGTTTTCAAACCCTAATTTTCCGAATTAGGTCTAGGATACTTTTTTCCCGAATTACTTGTGGATTTCCCTTTCCCGAATTGAGTATAGAATCTAATTATCCCGAATTAGATAGTGAATTGCTACATTCCGAGTTACGTCTGAAACACCCTTTCCGAATTAGGTGTAGTTGGTTTGATTCCGAATTAACTGTTGGATATACATTCCGAATTAAATACAACTCTAGATTCCGAACTACATATTAAACTTATATTCCGAACTACATATTGATCTCTCATTCCGAATTATTAGCAGGACGAGCATTCCGAATTAGTTCCTGGGTGAATATTCCGAACTAGGTCCAGTGCCCACATTCCGAATTATATCAAGCTTAAGCATTCCGAATTAATTTCAATATGTGGATTCAGAATTAGGTCAAAGATTCAACATTCCGAACTACATTGAAGACGGATTCCGAAATACATCAGAACCAACTTATTCCGAGTTATGTGCATGATTTGGATTCCGAATTAGTTCTAAAATCTTGTATTCTGAATTAGTTCTAGATTTTGGGCATTCCGATTTATGTTCAGTTTTTGTTTTCCAAATTATTTTCAAACCTTATTTTTCCCGCTAATTTTCTTAAGTGTTATTTTATTTGTTTTAACTTAGATTTATTTTAAAGTTTTCATTTTTATTAAGTTTCCAAATTTACTTCTTAAAGTTTTAATCTCTCGTCATTTATTTTAAGTCTTAATTTTTAGTTTTAAATTTTAAAGCTTTTATTTTTACTTAACGACATTTACATTTTTGCTTTTAGTTTAAAATAGATAATCACACTACTTTATTTTCCACCAAGAACGACCGAGTCACACTTTCAACTGGTAATCAATTTGAATTGAATTGAGATGAACAAATTTTTATACGAGAAAATCTCTTGTATTATGACTGATGTCCTGACATGTGTCTTCCAAAATGATATTTGAGACCTGTGTCTTGACTGATGTCTTAACATGTGTTTTGGTAGGTGGATACGAATAAGGTTGAAAATTTTTGGTAACTGCTAGGGTTAGCGGACCGGTTAGACTGCTGACCTCTGTATTTCTGTTCATGTCCGTTTCGGAGTTCCTATGGTTACTGACTGATTATTTATAACCACGTGATTGCCATTCTGACCACGGTTCATGTAACTATTTTGCTGAGTGGCTGGCTGAGTACTGGTTCCCGCTCTTCCGGCTGAAAGAATAGCTGAGTGACGTGTGACATCTAACTAAGGAGGTAAAGGCCTGGATAGGGATGGTAGTGGCTGATGGGTGGAGTATATTCTTGTCTGGAATTTCAAATCTATAGTCTTTGTCCTTGCTCTATAGATTCTTCATATTATAAGCAACATCAGCCCTAATGGGGTCTCCAATGTATGAGCAGCATCAACACCATGTAAAGTCTCCGAAGTATGAGCAACATTATATCTTGTAAAATCTCCAACTTACAAGCAGCATCAGCATCTGGTAGAATATCGACAAGTGGAAACGCCTGAGATGATTAAGGATCGATTAACAGTACACATGGAGTAAGGTATATGGAGTACACCTGAATACTGTACGTGAAGTACACGATAAATACCGTACATGTAGTACACCTGAGATAATGTTCATGGAGTATACATGAAATATTGTGCATGGCTCCGATGGCAGTTTCTTGAGATGATCGATACTGGTATCAACCGTCTGACATGGTGAACGGAAGATAATATGATTTAACTGGTTAGCATACTGAACTGAAACAAGTAATGTGATAGGTTGACAATTCCTGCGTAGACTTAATGTTGGTTGTATAGTGTTGATACAAAAGTTGGGTGATCCTTGCTAGACCCGAATTAGGCTTAATTCGGGTTGGCTGGACTCCGGCTCCTACACCAAGTGAATTATCTAGTTGGGATCCTGCACACTAAAACAACACGGGTTAGGCTTATCGTGGGAATGTATCCCACGATTAGACTCCGGCGTGAGAGTAAGTAATCGGTTAGGGTTAAAAGAATCGGATGAGATGTAAGTGTGTAGAATGTAATACCTTTGTGGAACCCTTGGGGGTTCCTTATATAGGCAGTGAAACCCTAATGGGCTGTCACTGATGCTTCGGCCCCAAGGAAAGGATAAATACCAGAATTAGATTGATTGTTATCTTCTAATTATGGTGAGTGAATATCCTCTCCTTTGGGATAAATCCTAATCATAGGAGGAGTATGATTCTGTCTAACCCTGTACCGGCCATGCCGGGCCATGGGTCGCACACATGTGTGCGGTTACTGTTCATCTAAGCCCATAGGCTTAAATAACATTAATCCCACCCATCCATGATGGGACGGATACGGTTAGTACCCGTAGGCCGGGTTCATGACCCGGCTGGGGACTATACGTCATCATGTCCCCCCAGTCTAGTTGTTACATCCGTAGGCGTAACCTCTAGACTATCAAGATGCTCCCCAGACGTACCAAGAAAGATCCTTAGGGAATGATAAAGTTTTCAAAAATTTGTTTTGGCCGCACATGGCAACCTGATGTAGGAATTTATTCCAATGATACCTCAGCCGCACGTGAAGACCGAGACAAATTAAATGTAGCATTGAATATGGTCTTACGTAAGACCGCATATCCCGACACATATGACTGTTCACCTGCCAATTGACTGACAAAGTGCAAACAGTCAGAACCTCGAGTGACGTGAACTACTGAGTCAGAAGTGACCCGTGGGTCCCACCTGACTGTTCATTTGCCACTTACACCCCAACCACACGATTTAGGATAGTGGCAAACACGTGTCATGCATCCAACAGACCATGACTTGCAAGGCAACCCTATAAATAAGTCGCCCCTACGGCTGTGTGTAACACACAGTCTTTTCCTTCATTTTTGCCATTAAATCTTTCCTTCTTATCACCACCTTTTTACGCACGGATCCCTTCCTACGCAGGTTAGAATACCAATCCGTTATCTTTTTTATTTAGTAATGGCTCAAAGAAACAACCCCTCTATTGGATCCGTGCTCAACGTAATAACCCAGGAGAAATTGGAGCACTTCTGCACTGATTTCTTCATTCCTAGCAACCTACACCCTTCTCTCCCTGGTGCAGGGGACCTCATAACTAAGGCGCCCCAGGGAAAGATTGGCCTATACACCCGTCTGTTCGATGCTGCCAACTACCGAATTCCTTTCACTCGCTTCCTCGTAGATCTCTTAGGATATTATGACGTACATATTACCAACTACACTGTATAGGCGCATGTAAGATTAGCCAATTCGAAATCCTTTGTCGTGCAAGAAGAATCCCTCCTACCGTAGAGTTATTCAGGCTATTTTATACCCCTAGTTTAGTAAATGGTTGGCTCTCATTTAAGAAACGATCCCCAACAGCCCCACAGCCCATAATAAGGCCATGGATTCGTTGAAAAACTGGTACGACCATTACTTTTTCATCGACTCAATAGTGTGGCCGGCTGATTTCGTTTTTAAACATAGATTATCTCCTGACCCTCCTCCGCGCGCTGGTACATATAATCCCCAACATTCCCAAGAAATAGATAGGAATAGGACAGGGTTCCATAGGAATCTACCCGAGTCATTTCTTTGTTTGCTAGGGATTAGCCGCAATTACTTCGGCTCATCCAACAGATATCCTGTGTTTTGGAGGAGGCGTGGTGAAGGTAGGTATAACATCCGCACATTAAAGACGTACATACACCTATTGGCTATAACTAACATACTTTGTTTGTTTTGGCAGAAATGAACTTCTTTAGAATCCTTCGTCAAGGTGATCCAAAACTTATACCAGAGGGAGCCCGTCCTAGACGTGAGAATGAGCTACCCCTACTCGAGCATACCCGGAACGTGACAGTTGCCCTAGCAGCCGTACCAGACCCCCATTCTCACGAAGAAGAAACAACACTCTTGAGAACCCCCGTGGATTTTGACAAAAAAGACGGTGACAACCTGATGCTGGAAGATGAAGCCGGGCCCTCCTCTCCGCCTAAGACCGCTACCCCCGTACACGGGGAAGAGCAAGGTGACAACATTGAGAGGACCACCTCCAGTCTTCGCCAAATGTTGGGTGATGACGAGGAGGAAGTGCAACAAGTAGAGGAAGAAGAAGAATAAGAAGAAGGGGAAGCCCAGCCCGCCCCCAAGCGTACCCGTAGGAAGAACAAGCGGGTAAGAAGAGTTGCTCAGGCTGAGGTCGGGGAACACAATGCCACTTCGAAAAAACTGCGCAAGGATCACCCCCGCTATCAGTCTGTTGAGAGCACCACCCAAGCTTTCGAGACGGTGCGGGCTACACCCATGGACCCGGTCGTGTCGTTAACCAATGCCGAGCCAGTCACTCAAGTTCCCCCCACTACATCAGAACCAGAAAGAACCAATGTGTAAGTCTACCGCCTTTGTTTGGTCAAAATATCCATTATCCAAGTAAGAGGTACAGACTTCCACAAACAATATTTAACACTTATTCCAATTGTTATTTGTAGGGATGAACAAGCTGGTGCCGCACCTCCCCAAGATGCACGAAAGGGGAAGGAGAAGGAGAAGGAACCTACCCCCCACACGGCCGCGACCAGGTCTGGCCCAGCCTTTGAGGAAGGTACCCCCACCGCTTCTCAAGAGGTCCCGGCGTCCGGCCCTCACACACAGTTCAACCCCGACTGGAAGATCACCACCGCTTCACGGATGAGACAGGCCGAAGAATGCCGTGATTATCTCAATAACTGCATACCTCCTGGTCTGGTAAGAGATGTAAATGCACTAAACCATGTGGATCTAGTGGATGAATACAACGGTTTCTTGGTTCACCAGATGGCCATGGTCACTTCCATGCGGGTAAGATTTGAGGCTGCGTTAGAGCATGTTGATTCCTTGAAGAGGAAAGTTGGTCGAAGAGAGAAGATGATCGAAGTCAATGAGGCCCAGATTGCCGCCCTCCAGTCCCAGTTTGCTACTGCCGAGGCTACTATTAAAGAACAAGCAGCACATGCCAATGCTCATGACCAACATATAGCCGAGCTTGAGACTGAACTTGAGGCTGCAACAACTAAGGTGTGTATCCACACCGCATTAGGCCTACGTCGCACTATCTTGCATCCTAATAATTGACGTATCACATACAGGTGACCGCGGTAGAAGCTTCAGCTAAGTCCTCTTCTGACCAAGTGTCCATCCTCACAAAGAATCTTGAAGACGCACATGCATTGATCCAGGGTGAGGAAAAACTGAAAGAGGAGCTTGCTCATGAGAGGGTCGTGGCCGAACAATTGAAGGAGGCGTCCACCCAAAAAGACGTACTGGTGAATGCTCTTACCTCCGAGCGTGATGATGTGTTGTACTCCCAACTACTAGCAGCCATTGCCGGCCGCAGGTGGATGGTGGGTCATGGGACGCGCTTGGCCTTCATGAAGGTGTTGGAGGCCCCACAATTTGTTCAACAGTTTGCAGACCTCGTGTCGGATGGCATCGATCACGGTCGTCATGAAGGGATGGTCATGGCCGCAGAGCTAATAAGGAAGAAACAAAACTTCACAAAGCATGCCTTCTTCAATATTGGGGCCGCTGAGAAGATGACTGCCTCTATGGCCGCTATGCGAGATCTCAACTACCCTTTTCTGGCCGAGCTGGAAGCCACAAAAGATGCATCAAATAAGGAGATCATGGAGAAACTAAGTCTTGGTGCCTTTTCTGAGGATGAGGGACATTCCCGGACTCCCTCCCCCAGCCAACTCACTCTCCCTATTTATGAAGACGTGACCCGGATCATTGTTGGTGAACAGCCACTAAGTGAGGTGCTGGAGATGAATGCGGCTCAAGCTCTAGAACAGAAGGGACGTGTTGAGGTATTGCCCCGCCTAGCTGAGGAGCAATGGGAGATAGGTAGGTTTCTCCCCCCATGTAGGGTGTTCCTAAATTTGTTATAACTCTTGGATAATTTGGTCTGTAACCTTAAATATTCGTCTGTGGATGTCCACGGCATTTTATCCTTTTGTAACATTATTGCAAACATGTAGAATAATATTTATAAGTCCGTGGTGGTCACGAAAATTTTGATAATTGGAAACTTGTTTATATTCTTTTTAGATATCATGTATCTGTGTCGCATGACGTGTCACGTCTTACCTAGAATAAAACCAAGTCTATATTTTACTAGACCTGCGGTGTGCGTCTTTACCATGCAAGGCACTATGTGAGCGTGGCAGATGAAAACTTACCACAACGTCTTGTGAGTAAGGTGTCTAGTAAGGATCCATGATCCGCGTCACTGGGGTTGCATCCCTCTTATGCGACAAGTAGAATTATTAGGTTCACTTAATCCTCTTACCCCGCCTGGAGGCGCATAGTACATGTACGGTTTTGAATGAATGCATATGAATAAGAGATAGCACATTATATTAATAACAACTAAATCTATACGACAATAATTTGTTCATAGAATCTAAAAAATAAGACAATAATTTGCACAAGAACGAGTCGTGGAGCTAGCTAGGCACCACGACATTTTATTAGAATGTTTACGTTTTTTTGTTTTGATAAGAATGGGAAATCCAAAAAACAAAGAGAACCTAGAAAGCATAAAAAACAAAACAAAGAGAACACATGGATCTTCATTGAAGCTAGATATAGCGATGTGTCCATGCGGAAGCCGTAGCTTTCAAAGATAGCACCTTTTAAGATTGCAGATATTCCATGTGCGTTCCAGGTCGCGGCCATCCATGTCACGTAACTTGTACGCGCCCCGTCCGAAGGCTTCCGTAACCTCATACGGTACTTCCCACTTAGGCCCCAGCTTTCCTGTATTCTCCGCTCGACTCGCCTCGCTGGCACGATAAACATAACCTCCCGGTCGAAAAGAAACACTTTTAACCTTGGCGTCATAATAAGCCTTCATCCGTGCCTTGGACATGGCCTCATTGATAGCCGCTATCTCTATTATTTCCTCCAACAAATACAGATTGATCCAGAGCTGCTCGTCGTTTGTGACGACATTAACCTCCGTTGTGCGGATGGTAGGCATTCCTGTTTCTGCTGGTATGACAGCTTCAGTGCCGTAGGCCAATGCGAATGGAGTGTCCCCGTTGGCTGTTTTGATCATAGTCCTATGTGCCCATAGAACATGTGCAGTTCATCCACCCATTTGGCACTTCGTTCATCCAGGCGTGCCTTGATGCCTTGACCCAAGCTTTATTTGCTCGTTCCACAAGACCATTTGTCTGCGGATTTTTAACAGATGCGAAGCGTCGTTTGATATTCAATGCTGCACACTAGTCCTTGAATGGATTATCCGAGAACTGCTTCCCGTTGTCCGAGATGATTTCTCCTGGTAAGCCAAAACGGCACACGATGTTCTCCCAAACAAACTTTTTAACTTGTTTGCCTGTGATGGATTTGACTGCCTTAGCCTCAATCCAACGTGTAAAGTAGTCCATTGCGAGAATCAAGAACTTAACTCCCCCCGCAACTACGGGGAAAGGTCCTACAATATCAATCCCCCACTTATAGAATGGCCATGGGGATGTAATGGGTGTAAGTTCCTGCTGCAGATGTCGTGGTACTGGTCTGTGCACTTGGCAATCACTGCATTTGCGAATCATGTCACGTGCATCCCTATGCATAGTAGGCCAATAATAACCTGTGCGTAGAGCTCGAGCTACTACAGATCGGTGACCCGCGTGCATGTCGCATAACCCTTCATGTATCTCACTGATCACATAAGTATCCTGGCGTGGCCCAACACACCGCAACCACGACTGTAATAAAGAACGCTTGTAAAGAATACCTTCTCGAAGCTCGAAGTGCTGCGACTTCCTTCTGATACGCCGTGCCGCCTTTTCCTCGTCTGGAAGGGTTTCATTAGTCAAATAGTTGATGATCGGGGTCATCCATGTAGGTCCATCTTCCTCAACTATAGCTGCGACTTCCCCTTCTGTTATAGACTTTTCCTTTAGTATTTCCACCAAGACTTGCTTGGATAAGTGGGCGAAACTTGTAGACGCGATCTTGCTAAGAACGTCCGCCTTCTTGTTTTCACCTCTTGGTACCTGCTTGATAGAAAACTTGCTGAAAGTCGCGATGAGTGACTTGACTTTCTCCAAATATCGAACCATGTTATCCTCCTTGGCTATGTACCCCCCTAGAATGTGGTTCGCGACAAGCCGTGAGTCCACTTAGGCCTCAAGGTTGCGGACTCCTATTCTAGCGGCGATTTTTAAACCCACAATCAACGCTTCATATTCTGCCTCATTATTGGTGGTTATGAACTCAAAGCGTAGGGTGTATGTAAACTCCATTCCTTCTGGATTCGTAAGGATGAGACCAGCTCCTGATCCATCCGTGCACGAAGATCCGTCCGTAAATAATACCCATGGTTCTGCTGGAATTTCCTCTCGTTGTACGACTGGTCCTTCCTCATCCGGCTTTTCTATCAAGAAATCTACCAAGATTTGGCCTTTAACAACCGTCCTTGGTCTATAAGATATGTTATGCTCTCCCAATAGAATGCTCCACTTCTGTAGCCTACCGGCCACATCTGGTCTGGAGATGACTTGTTTTATTGGTTGATCAGTAATAACCACAATTGGGTGCGCCTGAAAGTACCGGCGTAACCGTTTCGTAGCAAACACTAATGCCAAAACCAATTTTTCCATGGAAGAATAATTCGACTCCGGCCCTTGTAGTGTACTACTTATAAAGTAGACCGGAGTTTGGACTATGTCCCTATCCGTCATGAGTACCGCACTTATTGCTCCATGTGTGGCTGACAGATACATGATGAGCTCCTCCTTGGGTCGGGGGGCCACTAGCATGGGGAGAGATGCGAGGTGTTGCTTGAGCTGACCAAAAGCTTCCTCCGCTTCCTTTGTCCACCGGAAGTCTCCCTTCTTGATGCACTTCTTGAGTGTTTTGAATAGGGGGAGTGACTTCTCCGCGGACTTTGATAAGAACCTGTTTAGCCCGGACAACTTCCTATTTATGGATTGCACCTCTTTCCGTGTCTGAGGAGATGATAACTGTATTACCGCGTCCGTCTTTTCCGGGCAAGGCTTGATGCCGTTTGGATCAATCATATATCCAAGGAACATTCATTTAGTTTCCTCAAACGTGCATTTCTTTGGATTTAGTTTCATATTAATCCTCCTCAATGTGTCAAACGTCTCTTGGACGTCTCGGAGAAGTGCATCCTCCGTATGACATTTTATGACTAAATCATCAACATAGACCTCCAGGTTGCGGCCTATCTGTGAGTCGAAGGCTTTGTCAACAAGCCGCTGATATGTTGCCCCGACGTTCTTTAGTCCGAATGGCATTTTTGTATAACAGTATACGCCTTGACTAGTATGGAACGCTGTCTTCTCTGCGTCCTCTTCCGCCATCTGGATCTGGTGGTATCCTTTGTATGCATCTAAGAAGCACTTAAAGGGATATACACATAGGGATTCCACCTTCCAATCAATCTCCGGTAACGGATAGCAGTCCTGCGGACAGGCTTTGTTCAGGTCCGCGAAGTCTACGCACATGCGCCAGCTCCCATCATGCTTTTTGACCATGATCGGGTTGGATAACCACTCGTGGTAGTATACCTCGCGCATGATACCTGCATCCACCAATTTCCGTACTTCATCCAATATTACTTGGCTGCGTTCTGGTGCTTGACCGCGCTTCTTTTGCTTAACGGGAGGATATCCATGGCGGATTTGGATCTTATGTTCTGCTATCGCACGAGGAACGCCTGTCATGTGCTTGGGCTCCCATGCGAACACATCTAAGTTTGCTTTTAGGAGAGAGCACATGGCCCTCTTGCCGTTATCCGAGAGGGTTACCCCTATGGATACCTCTTGTTCCGGATAATCAGGATGGATTGCCACCTTCCAATTGGGAGGTGGTGATTCATCCTTGGGGGGAACAGGTGGAACTGGTGTTGTCACGGCATGACACTCGGATGGTGGTATGATTGCATTATAGATAGCGACAATTCCTTCTTCCATAGGGAATTTAATCATTCCGTGAGCTGTGGAGGATACTGCCCGTATGGCCAGGATACCTGGCCTGCCTATGATCCCATTGTATGGAGAGTGTGAGCGTATCACCATAAAGTTCATCCACGCCGTGGTGGAATGCTCTTCATTCCCAATGGTTACCAGCAGACGCAGCTATCCTATTGGCCAGATGGTGTCTCCACTAAAGCCAATGAGCGGCGACGTGGCTGGTACTAATTGGCTTCTTATTTCTGGTCGTAACTGTAAGAAACAGTGTTCGTATAGTACTTCCGCTGATGACCCTCCATCCACATACGTACGGCGGACATTGTGTGTTCCAATGCTTATCTCAATTGTGAGAGGTGCATCGGCTACATCACTTGCCGTGATGGGAGGGAATGAGATTTCTCTGCCGCGTGAAAATTTTTGGCTAATTTTCTACCTTGTGCGGCGCTGCCTGGATTGGATCATGTATATAGTCAAAGGTTTGTCCTTTTGGGGATCCTTCTTGTCATACTTCTTGTTTTGCTTTCCATCCTTCCAATCCTTAAACAAATGCTTGAGTTTGCCTGACTTGATCAGTGAGTCAATGTGCTTCTTGAGCTGGATACATTCGTCCGTGCCGTGGCCCTTGTCGTTGTGGAATTCGCAAAATCTATATCCTTGACGACGGTCTAGCGGAGTCGTCATTGGGGGAGGTCTCGGGAAGTTGGCCCCTTCTGTCAGCAAGATCTCCCGGTAGGACATCTTTAGAGGGGTAAATTTGTCCTCCGACCGCCCTCCTTTGTTTTGGCTCTTGTAGTATGAGCTCCTCCCACTGCTCTGGTTGTTTTGACCGCCCGATTGTCTCCTGGACTGGTCGTTCGATCGGTAGTTGTTTCCTTTTGAAGGGTAAGCCGCGGCTACCGCGGTTTCTCTCTCTATGAAGTTTCTGACCCTTTCCATAAGGTCGTCATACCTCTCCGGTCGCTTGTCATTGAGACGTCGGATTAATTCCCTGTCTGTTATGGCGTGCATATAATCGGAAATTTTCAGAAGTTCCGGCATTGTCTTTGTGCGCGTGCACTGGTCATTGAAGCGTTCGGTGAAGGCCTCCGTAGATTCCCCCGGCCGTTGCTTGACGGTTGCCAATGAGACTGGGTCCCTATTAAACTTCTTTCGCTGAGTATAATTGTTCTTGAACGCAGTACGTAGTTCAGTGAAGCTATCAATTCTTCGTGGAGGAAGTCCCTCAAACCAATCACGAGCATTGCCGATTAAGGTTGAATTGAACATTTGGCACCATATAGGCATGGGCCATCGTTCAATTTTCGCCTGTGTGTCAAATATCTTTAGGTGATCATCCGGATCACCAGTCCCATCATAAGTCTTGACACACGCCGACATGCGACGCTTTGTATCCTCGGAGTATTCCATATGCAGAGAGTAAAAGGATCTTCCCTGGGATCAGCCCATGGACGGGTGAGATTAGGGTCACACCATGGGCGGGAAAGATCTTCTGCTTCTGCCTCTCGATAATAGGGGCCACCATACTACCCTTCATTGTCTGGTGGCGGTGGAGGGGTACGCCTAGGTCGGCGACGCTTGGGTGGATGGTCATCCGAATCCTCTCCTGATGGACCGGGAGAAGGGGGCGGTGCCCCATCGTTTGGGTGAGGACCGCTCTTGTGAGAAGAGCTAGGAGCCTTCTTCCCGGTATTCATCCTATCCCACACGCTTTTGCGGCGATTAGTTCTGGTTAGCTCCAGATCTGGTCGTTCGGGTGAACCGTCAGACCTCTCTCCCTCCTCACGGGATTGTAGAAGTTCCTGCATAAGACGATCCCCTATGCGTTCGAACACATTCCTAGGTTAGGGAGTCTCCTCAAAGAGGTTTCGCTCCTAGGGTCGTGCCCTTCGCTTCCTCTGAATTTGAGGAGAGGTGCTTGGTCCGGCATTGCCAAAGTTGAGCCTAGATTGGAGGTCCCTCCCTAGGTTCAACCTGGATGCAATTCCTGGGACGATCCTCTCGAAGTTCTGCGTGAGAACTCGAGTGAGATCTTCCTCACTAAGTGGTTCGACCTCCACTTCTTCCTCAGTCGATGGTCTGCGCAGATCCTTGTTAGGGGGGTTGGGTGCACTCCCTGGATCAGGGTTATCCAAGGTCGAAGTAGGTGGTGGGGTGACAGCGAACGTGCTTGTCATACCCATGAACTGAAGACCACTTCGGTTATTCGGTCCGCCTGTTTGGTTACTAGGGGATCGATTTGGAATGAGTATCCCGTCCCCTGGGGACTTCTGGTTCCCAGGATTTGTGTTCCTGGGGTTTCCTTGCGGATGTCCCTTTTTCATTGAGAGATCGAGATGAGATTTGCTCTAGCTTAGTGTAATGGTCCCACGGATGGCGCCAACTTGTTGATACAAAAGTTGGGTGATCCTTGCTAGACCCGAATTAGGCTTAATTCGGGTTGGCTGGACTCCGGCTCCTGCACCAAGTGAATTATCTGGTTGGGATCCTACACACTAAAACAACACGCGTTAGGCTTATCGTGGGAACGTATCCCACGATTAGACTCCGGTGTGAGAGTAAGTAATCGGTTAGGGTTATAAGAATCAGATGAGATGTAAGTGTGTAGAATGTAATACCTTTGTGGAACCCTTGGGGGTTCCTTATATAGGCAGTGAAACCCTAATGGGCTGTCACTGATGCTTTGGCCCCAAGGAAAGGATAAATACCAGAATTAGATTGATTGTTATGTTCTAATTATGGTGAGTGAATATCTTCTCCTTTGGGATAAATCCTAATCATAGTAGGAGTATGATTTTGTCTAACCCTATACCAGCCATGCCGGGCCATGGGCCGCACACATGTGTGTGTTTACTTTTCATCTAAGCCCATAGGCTTAAATAACATTAATCCCACCCATCCGTGATGGGCCGGATACGGGTAGTACCGTAGGCCGGGTTCATGACCTGGCTGGGGACTATACGTCATCATATAGAGAGATAAAAAATATGATTAAACGGAGTTTCATCAATGGTCATCATGAAGACATGGTTGATGAAGACCAAACATGATTTATCATTTAAACAGAGTTATACTATAATCCTTCTATATTTTAGCATGAAAGCATCATCACCTTGCTGAAACATAATCCTCATAAGGAGATAAAAATTAATCAGCATCAAAACGACGTCCCCGTGAGAGTGTGAAACTAGATTGTTCAAAGAACATAGAAGTATAACAACCTGGGGTTTAAAATCAACTGATGTGGGTGGCTATGGTTCAATCCACATAATTCAAAGGAGAAAAAATGTGATTAAGTATGGGCGATTCTCGTTCGATCCATACTTGTCAAAATTTTATGAGAACTGTCATGTATAGAAATTTACAATCTGGGACTAGATTTGGATAGCTGTTGTCCAATCCATACTAGTCAAACTTCAAAGAAATATCATGATATGAATAAAGGTGAACGCCTATGGGTCGGTTCACAAAACAATATTCGACTGAAAGCATGAAAATTGACCTAAGCAAGGGTGAACGTCTATGGGCTGGTTCACCAAATAACATTCGACTGAAAAACATGAGTCTGACATGATTAAGGGTAAACGCCTATGGGTCGGTTTACCAAAACAAAATCTGAAGGAGCAAAGGTGAACGTCTATGGGTCGGTTCACCAAAACAAAATGCGATTGAAAAGCACATGCGACTAAATATGGCCAGTCCTGTACCAAACTTTTACTTAGTCAAAATTTCAAAACAATGATTGATAAATGCATGAGAAACATGAAAGAAAACAAACGCCAAAATCTAGGAAGCTTCCTGGTGACTACCCACTAGTCACAGGTCAAGTTTTAGAGCCTACAAGTCGAACCTTGCGCTCTGATACCATAATTGTAACACCCAACATGGATAAGTGGACTGTTACGTGTACTTATGGCGTGTCATCAAAGCATATAAGGTAAATGTCCTAAAACATTAACTGACCATAAAGGAAATACCGAAATCAAACATCAGTAATCCAAACATAAGCTTAAAACATGAAAAGTAAATACTGAAAGAAAGGACTAAACAATGTCCAAACAGGCAAATAAATGTATGAAGTGCATAAGTAAAGAAGTCTGGATAGCTTCCATCCAAATGCACGTACTCTCAGAATCCAAAGAGCGTCCTGGTGTACCTGCCGTTAGATCATGAAAGGAAACTACGACTGAGCATAACACTCAGTGAACGGATATAAGAGCATGATAAGTAATACTGAAACAGATGACAAACACTGAAGCTGTAAGGACTGATATATAAAATGCAGCGAAAACTATTTATGTTCTGAAAAGTCTGGTTTATGACTGGTAAGCTGTACTATAAACTGTTAAATCTGAAACATGTATTTATTATATTTTAAATGCCAAGAGCTTATATAGGTCATGTGCTGTAACAACGTCTGCATGAATACATAGAGGGGTGACCTCGTCATGCTGTAGAGGGGTGACCTCTAAATAATGTGCTAGTGGAGGGATGAACTCCAATGTGAAGGGTGTAGAGCATACACCACATTCACCTGATAAGCTGTAAACTGATAATCTAGGATGCACCGATACGCCCCGCTGATAATACTGAAAAAATGGCCAAGCTAAAATAAATGGGACGCTGCGAGAAATCACTCCCTCGTAGAAGATTCATGACACCGGTGCCTCAAGTGTCATGGTTACGGTACCTCTGTAACTAGTATATAACAGGTCATGCTTGTATATAAAGCTCAGGAAATTTAACTTAGTTATTAAAATAATTACTGTAAATTTTATAACACTTGCTGGGGAAAACATTTGGCCGCAGACGGGAAATCCTAATCATGCATAAGAAAAGAAGTCCTTACTGAAGGACGGAAAATCCGTACGATCAATCGACTAAACGAAAGGAGCAAATAATAGTAGAGAGATGGGAATATCCGTACCTTACACGTCTCAAAAAAAAATCGCTTCAACGCTATAAATAGTCCAACTTATGTGCGTTCATTTCTCTATATAAATATCACAATTAAATGTTAATTATATATCTTTCTTATGCATTCAAAATTTTCACTCGTGTCCCCTAAATGTTGATCGTATGCGTCTCGCTTTTATCTACTATTTTGTTACTTGATTAGTTTACCATAAACTGATGTAAGATTAATTCTTAATGTGAGCCTAGCCATAATTCCATCTATTATATATTCTGTAGAAACTAGAAGGGGGGGGGGGGGGGGTTGAATAGTTTCTCATCGGTTTATCTGCTAATTAAAATTCCTTTTAGTTAGGTGAGTGCACAAAACTATCTTTTACTTGAAAGCTAGTTGCATAATGATTAGGTTCAATTCTAACGCATTAACAATGTTTAGTAAGTATAATGATAATGAATGTAAGTAATGAGTAAGGAAAAAAACAACCTAGTAGGAAGACACCAAGATTTATAGTCGTTCGGCAACGAGGCTTGATGAGACTGCTTTTATACATAGTCTCATCGTCCAAAACGGGCTTAAAATGGTTAAAATATCATAAAAAGTGACAAATATAAGCTTATGTTTGTTTAATGTGTATTTTAGGTACGGATATCGAGAAAGTGACAAAGGATCACAAGAAACAAGCAAAAACAAACATGGGAAACGAAGCCGCACAATGAACCGGACCCTAGAGTTGATTTTCCAAGAAAAGTCCTTGAAGAATTGAAGATTGTACAAGAAGGGTCCTTCATTATTGAATAACTGACACTTTAAACCCTTGTATATTCAAAATTACAAGTTTGGTCCTTAAAGTTTGTCAAAATTACAAAAGGACCCTTAACTTTGAAGAATTAAAAAGAATGGTCCCTCAAATTTATAGACTTGTCACTTTTAGTCCTCCATGAAGAAAAAGAAACAAGTGAAGACCTTGAAGTATGAAGACATGTCAAGTTTGGTCCTTCAAATATCATGAATTAGCAAAACAAGTCCTTTGATAAACTTATGGAAAGTTTTTGTGGTCAATGTATGATGTTGGAAACTTCATTAACAAAGAAAAGCTGCCAAAGTCAAGTTTACAAACACAAAGGAAATATAGGGGTTTAATATGGGAGACATGAAACTTACCTAGACCAACCAGTAAGTGACACGTGCCCCACTAACACTTTTCATCCAATCACAACTCACCATTAAGCCACATCACCATCCACTCACCACCGGTTTAATAACTAACTAATTAATTAGTTATTAAACACGCGCTAAACACTTTTTCAAAAACAAAACTGGATCAATACCTGTTCTTGATGTTCATAATCCGATTTAGGTATTTTCCAATCACCAAAAATTAAACCCTAATATCTTCCATATTTGAGATTAAGGGTCCACTAAACAAAACCCAACCCTTAAACCCTATGCCACCTCACGCCAAGGTGTCACATGAACCACCCCTGCACCTTTTGAGGATGAAGACAAAAATGTGGTCAGCAAATCAACGTCCCACAGCCTAAGCTTCAATCCTAAGATCACCTGGACGTATGAGATCACAACACAACAAAAAAGGGTCACATGTTGCAGCTCCAACTCCAAATTCAGTCAAGAAAATTAAAACTTCAAAGGGCATTTTGGGACTTCTACATACTAGGGTTTCTAGTTTATCTTTCAGCATTTAGGTCTTGTATGGCTCTATATAAAGCCCTTAGCTCATTACATTTCAGTTTGCTCTTAGTTTTTCATTTGGTCAAAGTTCTGTAAATCCTAATTTCAAGTGAATGAAATAGTGTTTGAATCTTGTGACGAAATACAAGTGCCATCTTTATTATCTTGTTATTGGTGATCTAAGTTTGTGATTTGGAAGTTTTAAAAGTTGGTTTAAAGTTTTATGCAAATTGTTTAAAGTTTTTCCAAAAAAATCTGAGTTTTCCAAGAGTTGTTCAAACACTTGAACTTTTTGGATCATAAGTTGATCATAATACCCTGTTAAGAAGATTAACAAGGTTCTGTGAAGCTTGTGGTTTGGGAAGAATCAAGGAGGGGGGTACAAGCTTGGATAAATTTGGTTCATTTTTCATTTTTATGTTATAAAGTTTTCTTAACTCTGTTGAATCTTAGCAGGGGTGTTCTTGGATGCTTGTGCCTTGTTTAGCTAGGCGCATAAGCTATAAATACGTGAGTGTGGATGTACATTTATGAGGTTTGAGTTTTATCTCTTGAAATCTATTCAAATCTTGGTTCTAAGTGTTTTGGTGAACTATTGTTGTATGTTGTGTTCTTGTGGCTTAATACTTGTTCTAAGTACATAAGAATGTTGTTATGATGGATATCCAAGCTTGGTATAACCTGAAAACATTTTTACTTTGCAAAATTTTGATTTTCAAAAGTTAAAAGGGTGTTTGGGTCTATTGTTTTATGTTTTAGATGTTAGTTTAAGTGAGTGTTAAGGTTTGTTTTGAGTTTGTATCTGATATATAAGTGGTTGAGTGCTGGTATCTACATATTTTGTGCTTTGTAACATCAAATCCTTTTATGCATGAGTAACTAGGGTAAACAAGTGCTAAAACATAATTTGTGTAATCTGATTTGTTGATTCGAGGGTTTAAAGTTCAAGATTTGTTCAACTATATCAGTAAAGAGGTCTTAGTGTTCATCTGTGTTCATCTAGTTAACTCATATAGGCTTGAATCTAGTTATAATCTTGGTATTATTGCATGAAACAAGTTTATTTGTGTGTCATTAAGTATGCTATTGCTATTTTGTGCTTTTTGTGGAGTTTGGTTAGCTTATACTAGGTTAAACTTAGCTTAATATCACCAGATCTACTATTATCGTGTCTGTGCTATGTCTGTGGACTTTTTGAATTAACTGTACAAATTGGCTGGATCATTTTGTGATTTGTTGCTTGTTATTGACTCCTTATAACCCACTGGTTATAAGGGTGCCTTGTTTGTCCATTGAATCCAACAAAAGATCACTACAAACAAAAAGTCAAGAATGTCAAGCAATGGGAACCCTTTCCCACTGTTTCTAGCCACTGCTAGTGTTAATTTGTGAACAGCTTATTAATAAGCTCTGATAGCTTATTTCATTGAGAAACAACTTTGTTTTGTTAATCAATCTTCCTTATTTGAGCCATTTGACTATTCTGGAGCATTTGAGCCTTTGACTTTTAGATTTGACTAGAAAACGAATTCATTTTTCTTTTTCAAAACAGCTTATTGCTTATTCCAGCTTATTCAGTGTGCTTATTTGAAATCTTTTTTATTATTAAGCTTAGTTAAGTGATTTAAAATATTTTGCAAAAAGAATCAGCTCTTGAATCAGCCTAGAACTCGAAAACGAATATTTGGTTGTTTTGTGTAGAGAGCTTTTGCTTATTTCAGGCTTATTTATTGAGCTTTTTTCAAAATTTCTTTTTACAAACATATTTATAAGGTCAAGAGAAGGACGTGTGTAAAATTTTAGCTTATGGCATTGGCTTATAGCTTAATGGGCCAAAAAGCCCATTAATAATAAGCTGTTTTCATTTAAGCTGTGATAAGCACTTATTCAGCTTTTGGGCCTTTAGAGTTTTGTTTAAAATCAAAATTCAAGCTTAACTGGGGATTTGGGCCATTTTGGTGAACATTTTTCTTATTGGCCTTAATAAGCCCAATTAGTGGACTGGTTTACCGTTTGGCCCATTTGGAGGCCCATTAGGGGTATTTTTGTAATTTCAAGTTTATTTTCTGTTTAATTGGGTTAAATTAAACTAGTTTGCAAGTTTTTAGAATTTTTTATAAATTTTGAATTTTTATTAATATTTTATTATTAGTTTATTATTAAAAATTGTTTTTAAGATTTTTGCAACTTTTTCATTTTTCTTAGGTTAAATACATTAAGTTAGGATTTTTCAAACTTTTAGATTAATTTTCTCATCATTTAATTAATTTTTAGGATTATTTTAATATTTTTATAGTTCTTAATCATTTTTAAATAGTTTTATTTAATTTTAAATATTTCAAAAATAGTTTTTAGTTTAATTAAGTTATTTTAGAGGTTTACAAATTGAAAAACTTATTTTGGGCTTTTTATTAATTAAATTGATTTTTGGGCTTTAATTAGCATTAAAAAATTATTATTTAATTAAATAAAAGGTTTGAGTAATTTTTGATTTTTTGTAAACTCTAATTGCCTTTTTCAGGATTTATTGTGATTTTCTAGGAATTTTTAGGGTAATTTTTAAATTTCGTCACGTTTTACGGTTTTACGTTTACGTCTTTCGTCTTAGTTTAATTTTAATCGTAATCGTCATCATTTCTCTTTTCTTTCTTTCATAATATTATTCACAAATATTTAAATCAAGTCCTTAACATACAACACACTAGCCTCCTTGAGAACGAACTCACCTTTGGGTCATTTGTGCACGGTTTTCCTAAACTGTCGTACTTAGCCTAGTTACGCTCTTTTTCCTAAAAGACGTAAAACTACGACCATCATTTTGGCGCCACTGCCGGGGAGGCGTGTTGTGTTTTGATTTGAACAAATTTTGTTTTTATATTATCCGTAAATAGTAATTATGTGGTTTAGAATTCTAAGCACACGTATTATCGGTTTTCGTTTTTTGTGAATATTAGTACTATCTTGTATACGTATCACAATATGTTAACTTTGGATTCACTAATAACACGGGTTCGATCTGGAGGTCGGGAGGGTGATAAGGTGTTTAGCCATTTTAGATAGAGAAACAAGTAAGAATAAAAGTGTATGTTTTATTCTAGTGAGAGAAAGGAAAAACAAGAAATGGTAAGCCTTACCCCTTCATGGAAGTATGGAGGGGTTTATATAGCTCGGGACTTGGACTATTACATATGACAATATTAGTCCCTGCAAGTCCCGACTATGAAACTAATGTAATTCCGTTAGTCGCACACATTTTGAGTCTAACAATCATCCCCCAATGTGGAGACATACATAATTACTTACAATGTTCCTAACAAATGCAAATATAACAAAAATATGACAATATTAAGTTTGCTTCCAATGCTGAGGATGACACCGTTGTCTTCAAGTCTTCTAGAAAAACTTATACCCCAGTTTGAATCCTCTTTGTCTTTGCTTGTTGAGGACCCATTGTATCATGTATGAACTGGATTAACTTACCCCCAATTCATACCACATGTCTTGAAAAGCTTTCTTCATAGACTTCTTTTTTATGGAGCTTCTAAATCAGCTTCCCCCAAACCAATATCCCTGTCTTGAGCAGAACCTGTAGCTTGAGCAATCTTCTATCTTTGACATTTAAAGTGCACAACGGAATTTTGTAAAAGAAGAAGCAAACCACACCAAGTAACTACTACCTTGACATTTTTGGTTTTATTGATTATGTATTTGGGGGATCATGTAAGAAATCAACAACAAATCTTCTCACGCTTGTAGAATACTTCCCCCCCTGGAAGTTGAACTAAGTACTCCAAAGTGGGAACTAAGTCTCCAAAGTACACGTTCTTCCCCCATGATGGTGACGAACTCTCGGAAGCATCATCTGACGTGTACGGTCAAAATCGCGAGATGTTCTTGTCGAAAGTATGATGTTGACGAACACTCGGTAGCATTCTTGTCAAAAGTATGGTGGTAAAGAACACTCGGTAGCATTCTTGTCAAAAGTATGCTGGTTAAGAACACTAGGTAGATTTCTTGTCAAAAGTATGATGGCTAAGAACACTCGGAAGTATCATCTGACAAGTACAATCAGAATCGCGAGATGTTCGTGTCTGAAGCAGAAATCTTTGTTGACATTTTGTAGCTCAAGTTGCTAGTGAGAATTGTATGTTGATCACATCTATACTGTTGTACTCTCTGGCTAAACTTACAAACCTCGTATTCTTTCGGCTATCTGTAGTGACCACTGGTGAAGTAAACCTGATATTCCAAACTTGAAACTGAAGTACAATCTCCCAAATTTGTTACTAACGCTTAGCACTTGTGTTGATTGAAGAATGGTGCAGAGAAACGTCTCTTAGAATCTTATACATAAAGAGAGAGGTATAAGATGTAGAACACCTCTTGAAGCATCCACAACTCCCGGTGAGTGTGACACTGAGCACTACAACGTAACTCCTTAAGTGATACTTGTCCATGTCGTCGACCATCCACCCCTTGACAGTGGAAACTAGATAAATCAAGTCTCAATCATAAATGCTGAAGTGAATCATCAATCGATAGAATGGGTGAAAGAGGCTCAATGATGAATTGAGTAAACGCCTTCGTGATATTCCACTTCAAATTCAAATAATAAAAACTAAATCCACTTT
The DNA here is from genome assembly GCA_025667525.1 of Glebionis coronaria. Taxonomy (NCBI): domain Eukaryota; kingdom Viridiplantae; phylum Streptophyta; class Magnoliopsida; order Asterales; family Asteraceae; genus Glebionis; species Glebionis coronaria. Next base: position 277,335,304 of record CM046882.1, on the reverse strand, counting down.
GTAATCACTTGCCATTACTTTTCCCCGAATACTAGCCGTTTTTTAACAATTTCAGTGAATCTTAAAGGATCGTTTTGGTGTTTGTTTGTTTTTGTCTTCGTGTTTGTTGTGTGTGTCGAGTGACGTTAACTAGAAAACCCAACGATGACTTGAGAGTGAGAAGGCGTCAACGTGGTCTAGCTAATTTAACATTGAAGCCCAGAATTTATCAGATACCCAACTGATGCGCGGATCGACCTCATGTTACCCATTATCCGACATTTTTGTCATACTAGGTCCATCTGTTATTTCACTCGGCTTATAACCAATTTACTATGACCAACCCATTGCATTTTTTAACCAATTCCAACGTGATATCCATTCAGCCCCACTCGAATTATAAGGCCCAACAAAAAGTGATATAGCATCATCACATGAATTGTAAAAATACTTTAAGTTCACATGAATACCCGATCCAAATAGGTAGATATAAGAAACTCAATCCTGGATATTAGGTCAAAAGCACATCTTAATCACACACATAGATTTGTCCGCCCCAACTCTTTCCATCGTACTCTCCGCCCCCATCATACCTTCTCTCAAACCGTCATGAACCCCATCTTACCCAATCATGATCTCAATCGTATACTAGATGCAACACATCCATCTCAAATAAGCATCTGATCCCAACTCTCATTCACACATCAAACGAATTACATAAAACAGCTCCCAATCTCATCTTTAAGATCTTTAAGCTTGGTTCGAATAACTAGCATACAGATGATCTAAAAGTGGCTTCAAGATCTTTGAAAGAGATCACGGTAGGTGATGATTATGCATGTGACGATGAATGATTGTTTTGTTTTAATTTGATTTTATATCTCAAACAAAACTAAGAGATTTGTAACACCCCCAAATTTATACAACTCAATACAGCGGAAGACTCGTTGGTGTTACGGGATAGCACATTACTCACATCATAGACAACGCTTAAAAATCGCGTCGTTTATTAATAAAGCATTTCCATTCATAAGTATCAAAGTTACATAGGTCCCAAGTCATTGTATTTAATAGAGGTTTTATAAAACATTTGAATGGAAATTATAATTTAAGTGCGGGCCATGAATTCTTGTTGTCTTCCTGAGAATTACCTTCAAGTACCTGAGATAAAACATGTTAAAAGAAAAGGTCAGCGATAACGCCGAGTGAATTCATAGAGTTTAATAAATTCCATCAATATAACTTTGGTATAAAATTATTACCAAAAATCATTTCGTACAAATCATTGTAATAGGCCATAAAATAGCCAAAGTCATTTTTATACAAATGCTGATCGAAAATCATAATATAGGCATTTGCCTTAAAAATCATTATACGAGCCAATGTCGTGAAAACATCGTACAATATGTTTTATAACATTGTATAGATTAAATGAAAACCGTTATATGAATATGGTTATATAAAACCAAAACACGAACTAATATCAATAGTAAGACCCCGTATTGCTAGTCAGGCAATATATCGTAATTTAATGCTTAAAGCAGTATTTCGTTAATTTGGATTATTATAAGCCGCATGACATTGTTACCTTACTAGACCAAACAACGGGTAGCTAGCCCGAAACTCAATTTGCCCATCTAAATTAGCGTGTCGTCACAAAGGTTACGCTATGGAAATCTTCTCATACATAAATTCACTTACCAATCAATGTGGCACGACGGGTATCAACCGTCAAGGCGCGAACTGGGGTGATCGTCCCCAAATAGTACTATTATATGCATAAGCGTCTACCAAATCCCGGTAGTTCACAATTCATGCTAATCGGACTTTTAGTGACAGAAGCTAACTTTAATAATCCATTTTATTTCATCTATCGGGTCATTTAATCATTTATCGGGTCATACAATCGGGTCATACAATCAGTCGGGTCCAAATCAATAAACAAACAATCGGGACAAATGGTGTCCTATTTTATAACAACTAACATGTTATCTCCCTCGCGGGTTTATAAAACATTTCATAAAAACATTTAAAAGAGTGCGAGGCTATGAACTCTCGTTGAGGTGGGAAGGCGGGTTATCGGCAATTCGGACGTACGGTACGTGCTTCAATCACGGAAACCTAGACAAATAATACTCGTCTTAGACTCTTGTCCAATGACTTTATAAAAATAACAATTGTGTATACATATGATGATTATATATATATTATGATCAAGTGGGTTTGCATATTCTCATTTACTCATTTTAGTGTTATGTGTCGATAACTTTTATACTAGTTTACTAGTTTTACCTATTTACATATTTTAAGTCCAATAAACTTATTATAAGTTCTTTAACTTGTATTGATCCATTTTATACTTGTATTATCAGTATTTACACTTTACATGTTGGGCCCAAATGGGTTAAGCCCAATAAATAAGTTTATAAGTGTTTTAGTCCATTTTGTTGTATTATTAGTCCAATAACGTTAACTTAGTCCGTTAATGTCCGTATGTTATATAGTTCGGGTTTTATCGGTTTTTACTTGTTATATATGTTTATATATCAGTATATGAGTTTAAAAAAGTTTACATTAGACGGGTCCAACCGTCTAAGTTTTATTTAACAAAAACGTCAATTTTACGGTAATAGCCGAAAAAGTCGTAAAAGTCATGTTTATAGTTTTTATACTTATAAATCTTATTCAACTTCCATTTTTATAAAGTGTACATTTATTTAACCTTATAAATATTTATATAAATGTATTATATGAGTTAGTGGGTTTTAATTCACATTTTATACTATTTTTATTTGAGTGCTTATATAATACTATTATACTTTAATTTCAAAAATCTGATTTTTATTTTCATGTTCACAAAAACTGCCATATCTAGAGTTCTATATGGAGATAGAAGCTCAAATTTTTATGACATAAACTACATGATATTTGCTCCATTTAACTCTTCTATAGCTACTGTTTAATCAGCCTTTAAGTATTTTATAAAAATCGTCCAAAACAGTGAACTCAGATTTGTATTCTAAACTTGTTTTGATCATATCTCACTCATTTTGATGATTCCATTGCATGGTCAACTCTCACATGTGTATGACATCTAATACTTACTTTAAATTGATTCCACCATGCCATTTTATCAGTTTAAAATTTGGTTCCTTACTGTTTTTATACATCCATCATATTTAACAAGATTTTAACCTTGTTACCTATGGTTTTTCATCTCTTTAATCATATTTATCAACACTTGATCCCCACACAACATTTTTATCATCATATATTAATCATATACATATACAATAAGAAAGAAAATACATGATTACATAATCAAAATAAGAAGAGGATGAGGAGAACAATCTTTATACCACCAAAGTGATGAAATGATGAGCTTTTGGATGAACAAGACATGGTTTTGGGTAACCAATCTTATGAGATATCAACACCACTTCTAGGATCACCAAGTATTTGTAGATTCCTCCAAAAATCATCCCTTGTTCTTCATGAAAACTCCTTGAGAAATCAGCCCCAAACTCCCTTGAAAACTCCTTTTTACATGTTAAGATCACCTCCAATCTTCATAACTTCAATGGGTTTTCATCATATGTAAATTATACATATGATTTATGGTTGAATCAAGATCAAATGGGGGTTGTTTTGGATGAGTTTGGGACGAATTTTAGAGAGAGGAAGGAGAGTGTTTAGTGGTTTTCATGTGTTGAAATGAATGAAAATGGTTTGAGGTGGTGGTTTTGATGTTGGTTGCTAGTTTACAAGTAAACTAAGACATGTGTCTTAGCTTATCTTGTAAGCTTGACACCACATGGTGTTGTTAGCTTTGTTTAGCCATGTGTGGGGGTGGGACAAGTATGTACTTGTTCCATCCCCATTAATTTATGGGTATTCCTCGATTCTAGTTTCCTCGATTTGCGTGCCCTCGGGTCGTTTTACGAAAAACGTTTTTTATAAATTATGAATCAACGACACAAAACGAATCTAATAAAAACTGTCTCATCAAAAACGGAGTTCGAAAACGTAAATACGTAATCCTAAGGTTTCCGGTTTAGTCGTAAAGGACGTTAAATTAAAATCGTAAGTCCTAATCTCTTCTCGTAAATTTGTGAGTTTGTGAACTAACACAAATTTAAAATCTCAAAATAATATTCACGGATAAATTTATTTTCTGAAATGTCGGACTGTCACCAAAACGATGTATGTAAACGTAAGCACGTAACGTTGAATCCTCCGGTTTAGACGTAGTCGATGCTACTTCAAGACGTAAATCCAAATTTCTTCCCAAAAATAAGTGAGTTCATAATATAACATTAAAATTAATATTTTCAAATAAATATTGAGAATAAAATATCAATCATAAATTGACGGATTGTCACAGCATTTACCCCAAAACAGGATCTTTGTCCTCAAAGATCATCTTACCTTACTACTCGCTTCTTATAGAGTTAAAGCCATGTGGGTATTTCCTCCACATTCGGTCTTTTCTCACAAGTGTAATTCATTACAATACGCGAGTTTCATCAAATATAACTACGGGAATAAGATCAGGCTTAATGTTGACTTACTTTCTCTATCCATGATGTTCACGGGTTTTTGATGAATGCAACTTTTCGCCGATCTAAACTTTATCAAGAAGAATTTCAGATTTTCACTTGATAGACATTTTATCAAGTTAGATATACGAAACATAATTCACGCAGTCCTTGAAGTCCTAGGGTAAATCCAGCTTATATGCCTTTCAAACCAATCTTTTTACATCTCAATGGTCCCATATAACGGGGACTTAATTCCCATGATCTTGCAGATCGTCTATTCATTTTTCCAAGGTGAAAATTTTTGGCATAACTTCGCTACCCATCTGGCACTTCAAGATTTACATTTCATATTCACATAAACTCCTACCCACTATCAGCAGTCAATAATCAGATCCTAACTTCAACAATCATTTTAGGTCTCACGGGGTGGGTATTTTGCAAGGTTAGGTTTGTCATCATAGGAAACCTTAAACCTAAAAGACATGTCAAACTCACAATGGGTGTATGTTGGGTGTCTTCATCTCAACTCCTGCTTACAGATGCTCTAATATATAAATCTTAACAAGATTCGATCTCGATCCTAACACGATAATTATCAATGATAATCTCTACAAAGGAAAGCGATTATATGGTTTATTACCAAAGGTCAATCATTCAAACATAAAACAAGACTTCTAGTGTTTTGTCTTGTTACTTTACCTCGCCCCTTCGATTTGGGGTGGTAAACAGTACTCTCATAAAGGTTCGTTCCCAATGACTTCTGAGCAAATCTCTAGAAATTCGATGCGAAGCGAGGATCTTGATAAAGATGTTCGATACAGGCACACTATGTTTACATAACTCCTTTAAATACAAAAGAGTCAATTTCTTCATCAAGAATTTATCATTAACGAGAATGATATTAGCAGATTTAGTCAGTCTGTCGACGATGACCCAAATCGAATCAAATTCAGATGATGACCTTTGCAATAGCTAGACGTTTACTAATGTATGAGGCAATGTCTGCCTTCATAATTTGCCATCAGTACAACTTCTTCTGATAATGATACATTAAATCAGAAATGACATAAATATAATACTTATACTTACAAGATTTCCAATATAACTACATCTCACAATCTTCCATATTTAGACAACCATAAACGACCTTTTAAAACATTTAACGCCATTGGCTTCTCAATTCTAATGGTTCACATAAGCCGTGAATCCCTTTTTATTATCTATATTATCCTTCTTACAAGCATTGTTTATTTTTATATTGTTCGACAATTTATTTTGCACCTTCATTATTAAGGAACATGTCCTAATTGGTTCTTTATCCTTTTTACATAGTGCGTCGATATCTAAATTCACCTCTCCTGATGATATAATTATCATGTCCACAATTCACTCAGATATTCTTTCTTCATATTTTCTAAGTTTTAGTCTCGTCTCAACTATTAGTTTTATCAGTTTTTCTCAATCTGACGTTTTTAAAGCGTCGATAATTATTACAAATAAATTAATAATAATTATTAAATTTTTATGAAATGTAAACGTGAAAGTTTTAATTTTCTCAGTTCGTCTAATTATAGAAAAATGTTCAAAATAAATTAGAATTTAGTTAACACAATTTTTGTTGATTTATTGAAAATAACTAATAAGATTCGTAAATGTTCGAAAAGTTCTTTGTTTACAATTTGGTCAAAATTTTCTTAGTTGAAAAGCAAAAATTATCGTTTCAAATTTCAAGTTATGGTTTAAATGTTTTCCTTAATCACTCTTAGGTTGTCTTGAGGTATACACGAACATTTACCCCTAAACAGGAGTTTAGTTAAATGATTTGTGTATAAGGGAATAATCCCTTAAAAATCCTTTGTTAAAACATTTGTCAAAACATATTTCCATTTTCTATTAATCATACGGTAAAATAATGTAAAGGATTAAGTCTTTCATCACATGTTAAATATTCAAGGTACAAGTTTTCACTACTCGGCTGACTCAGAGCAATCTATAAATAATTATTAACTCATTCTTATTCTTATAAACAAACAGATGGTCCTTAATGATCACAAGCATGAATTTATCAAATTACAGCCTACACACGTGATTCACCAAATTTATGGATGTTACATGTGCATTGGTCAATCCAAACAACATAACATGAAACTCATAATGTTCATTACAAGTTCTGGATGTAGTGATTGGAATAGATAATCTTTTTCGCAGATGCGAAGTTGATGATAACCATGCCGAGGATCAAATTTTTAAAACATACGCTAGAACCTTGTAAATGATCGAACAAATATTCCATTTCGAGTCATGGATATCGTTTTCGATTGTCAATTTACTCAGTTCACAGTAATCTATAAATATAAGAAATAATAACACCATAGATCTTCATGATGACGAGCTTGGTCGAATAAAATCTTTCTCCGACAACTCTCTCAGTTGTATGGTAATTCCTTTAATTCAGATGGTGCTGACGTACAGTGCACACGCCACAGGTGCAGCACCGGGAATATAATCAATACCAATTCCAATCTGCCTTAATGGCAAAAGTCTAGGTAATTCACCAATAAATACCTCCTAAAGTTTCAGATAACAAAAACATCTTTTAATAAATTCATATCAGGTTCTTCTAGATTACAATATCTATAACTAGTTCACAATCATTCATGGTATAATTTTAAGTCTAAATGCAGGATATGGTCATCCATCAAGAATTATTTAGATCACTTTTGATAATCAACATCTTATCTTTTAGGGGATTTCTACTCGAGTTCCCATCAATTAAGACAATGTCGTCATGTCATAATCAATCAATCCATTCTACTGGCATTACCAACTTTTCAGTTTTATTGCCGTCGATAAGATGTAAACTTCTCAAAAGACTAATAATAACTCATAATCCTTCACAAGTTCAGGGATATATGGAGACACAACTACTATTAAAAGAGTAAGGTCAACGCATAATCTATGCGAGAGAATTTCAAATCAGATACAGACGAAAACATTTAACGAATATGAATATATCCCATTTTTCATAATTTGAGTACGCATTCGAAAGCTCCTCGGATCGTTACCCAGGTCATTCAAATGAAATTAAATCATAAGAAATGGTGAGAACGTTAATACATCCAGTCGGGTATCAACACTTGGTAATCAGATACTTTTCCTAAGAATCTTACTACGGGAGAATTGGACAAGAAAGAATTGTCAATTGTCAAATAAGACAATTTCCACAGATGAGTAAATTCGACTCAAAAGAATAAATAGTACGGGCACGTATGTAGGTGTCCCTATCAATATGTCCCTATTTTTCCCTTCTTGCAGATCTCATAAAATTTAATCTTTCACAATCTTCAAAGAAAATTTAGTGTTTATTTATATTTTCATGGTGACTACTAATCAGTCTTGCATGGTCACTTCCAAATTGTATGTAGGCGCGCAACTATATACAATTTCAAGATTAACGATGCAATACTCAGTTCGTCAAAATTTTATCATCATGTTTACAATAAAAACATTTACAAAGATTTTCTTTATTATGAAAACAATTAAGTTTTCCAAGGTATTTCATAATCAACTTTATTTCAATAATGATTATTTATAAGTCTCACTTTAAATAATCCATATAGTGATGAAAATTCAATTTTCTCAAAGGATATTGTTTTATCTTATAAAAACAATGAGTGATCTGCAAAAGAGTGATGAAGAGTTGTTTACCAAGAACTAACCACAATATAATAGGAAATGAGCTTAGCCAATTAATCATGAGGTGCATGACCTCGATGGCACTAAAAAAGAATAATCCACAACGTAACTCAATCCGACATGAGTACTTGTTCAATGGTTGCATCACTAATGCGAGCATTAGAGACAAGCAAGAAAAGATAGATAACATCGATACATGTAGAATTTAGCAATCAAAGGTAGTCTTTTTATTAATCACAAACAAGTCAAAATTGTACCGTAACACATTACGTGTCACTATGTCATACAATTCTCAGAACTCATCCTACCAACTGATGTCTCAGTTAAGTTAGGAATTTTTAAAAGATACCACAATGAATACTAATCTACAAGAGTCATTAGGTGTCCCACCTGTCCCGGAAGATCAATCGGTCCCAATTTAGAAGAAGATTTCTTCAATTTATTTATTAGACACTGGGCATCCTCGTCATTGGACAATGGCCTAGGAACAACCCTTAACACGAACTAACAATCAATTAAAACCTTATAATTCAATCACAGAACTTAACGACTTCCTCTTAACAATTTCATATTCCATAAAAGTTAAATTTTACTTCATTCTCCAAAACTTTCAACTTTATTTTTAAACCTTAAAAGGGCAATAAAAGCTCGATATGATCAACACTTAATTTCCAATCCTATTGCTCTTACAACAACAATTATCAAATGAGTCACTAGTATGAAATGATTCATACATTCAATCAGACTTCTCGGAAAGGTACTAGTGGCATGAGGCTTTTGGGTAATGGTTCCAATGACAGCCTCAAGTGCAACATTCACCCTTTCGATTTCAATTTAAGAATTTGATGACATGAATCAGATGACATCTTTCTAGGTGGTAACATTTTGTCAAACTCCACTCTATAAGGAAAGATCGTCATGGCATCGATATCAGATTTAATCTCGCCAATTCTTCTTTAATATCATAATCAACTAATATCTACATTTCTACGAATATCAACCATTTTGTTCGGATTATAAATATCCACAACTTGGTTTAGATCTAGGATAGCTATAATTCTTACGGGAATAGCTTCGATTGATTTGCTAGGGGATTTAGGGTTCCTTGTGACAATCTATGTCGTATAAATACCTCGTATAAATATTAAAATAATCATCAAACAATCATGTAATAAAATTACATCATATATATATATAATCCAAGTTATATATGTATTAAAATAACATTTCTCAGTCTGGCCTTGTTGGTAACTCGAGAATTCTTCGGCACCGTTATAGTCAAAAGATTTTTAGACATTTTTAGAAAAATGTTTATAGTTAAAAGATTTTGAAATGTTTTATTCAAAACCTTGGTTTTAAAAATCTTTCGTTCTCTATAACGAGAGCTCTGGTACCAAACTGTAACACCCCCAAATTTATACAACTCAATACAGCGGAAGACTCGTTGGTGTTACGGGATAGCACATTACTCACATCATAGACAACGCTTAAAAATAGCGTCGTTTATTAATAAAGCATTTCCATTCATAAGTATCAAAGTTACATAGGTCCCAAGTCATTGCATTTAATACAGGTTTTACAAAACATTTGAATGGAAATTATAATTTAAGTGCGGGCCATGATTTCTTGTTGTCTTCCCGAGAATTACCTTCAAGTACCTGAGATAAAACATGTTAAAAGAAAAGGTCAGTGATAACGCCGAGTGAATTCATAGAGTTTAATAAATTCCATCAATATAACTTTGGTATAAAATTATTACCAAAAATCATTTCGTACAAATCATTGTAATAGGCTATAAAATAGCCAAAGTCATTTTTAGATAAATCCTTATCAAAAATCATAATATAGGCATTTGCCTTAAAAATCATTATACGAGCCAATGTCGTGAAAACATCATACAATACGTTTTATAACGTTGTTTAGATTAAATAAAAACCGTTATATGAATATGGTTATATAAAACCAAAACACGAACGTAATATCAATACTAAGACGTCGTATTGCTAGTCAGGCAATATATCGTAATTTAATGCTTAAAGCAGTATTTCGTTAATTTGGATTATTATAAGCCGCATGACATTGTTACCTTACTAAACCAAACAACGGGTAGATAGCCCGAAACTCAATTTGCCCATCTAAATTGTCGTCACAAAGGTTACGCTATAGAAATCTTCTCATACATAAATTCGCTTACCAATCAATGTGGCGCGACGGGTATCAACCGTCAAGGCGCGAACTGGGGTGATCGTCCCTAAATAGTACTATTATATGCATAAGCGTCTACCAAATCCCGGTAGTTCACAATTCATGCTAATGGGACTTTTAGTGACATAACCTAACTTTAATAATCCATTTTATTTCATCTATCAGGTCATTTAATCATTTATCGGGTCATACAATCGGGTCATACAATCAGTCGGGTCCAAATCAATAAACAAACAATCGGGACAAATGGTATCCTATTTTATAACAAATAACATGTTATCTCCCTCGCGGGTTTATAAAACATTTCATAAAAACATTTAAAAGAGAGCGAGGCTATGAACTCACGTTGATGTGGGAAGTCGGGTTATCGGCAATTCGGACGTACGGTACGTGCTTTAATCACGGAAACCTAGACAAATAATACTCGTCTTAGACTCTTGTCCAATGACTTTATAAAAATAACAATTGTGTATACATATGATGATTATATATATATGATGATCAAGTGGGTTTGCATATTTTCATTTACTCATTTTAGTGTTATGTGTCGATAACTTTTATACTAGTTTACTAGTTTTACCTATTTACATATTTTAAGTCCAATAAACTTATTATAAGTTCTTTAACTTGTATTAATCCATTTTATACTTGTATTATCAGTATTTACACTTTACATGTTGGGCCCAAATGGGTTAAGCCCAATAAATAAGTTTATAAGTGTTTTAGTCCATTTTGTTGTATTATTAGTCCAATAACGTTAACTTAGTCCGTTAATGTCCGTATGTTATATAGTTCGGGTTTTATCGGTTTTTACTTGTTATATATGTTTATATATAAGTATATGAGTTTATAAAAGTTTACAATAGACGGATCCAACCGTCTAAGTTTTATTTAACAAAAACGTCAATTTTACGGTAATAGCCGAAAAAGTCGTAAAAATCATGTTTATAGTTTTTATACATATAAATCTTATTCAACTACCATTTTTATAAAGTGTCCATTTATTTAACCTTATAAATATTTATATAAATGTATTATATGAGTTAGTGGGTTTTAATTCACATTTTATACTATTTTTATTTGAGTGCTTATATAATACTATTATACTTTAATTTCCAAAATCTGATTTTTATTTTCATGTTCACCAAAACTGCCATATCTAGAGTTCTATATCGAGATAGATGCTCAAATTTTTATGACATAAACTACATGATATTTGCTCCATTTAACTCTCCTATAGATACTGTTGAATCAGCCTTTAAGTATTTTCTAAAAATCGGCCAAAACAGTGAACTCAGATTTGTACTCTAAACTTGTTTTGATCATATCTCACTCATTTTGATGATTCCATTGCATGGCCAACTCTCACATGTGTATGACATCTAATACTTACTGTAAATTGATTCCACCATGCCATTTTATCAGTTTAACATTTGGTTACTTACTGTTTTTATACAGCCATCATATTTAGCAAGATTTTAACCTTGTTACCTATGGTTTTTCATCTCTTTAATCATATTTATCAACACTTGATCCCCACAAAACATTTTTATCATCATATATTCATCATATACATATACAAATATGAAAGAAAATACATGATTACATAATCAAAATAACAAGAGGATGAGGAGAACAATCGTTATACCACCAATGTGATGAAATGATGAGCTTTTGGATGAACAAGACATGGTTTTGGGTAACCAATCTTATGAGATATCAACACCACTTCTAGGATCACCAAGTATTTGTAGATTCCTCCAAAAATCAACCCTTATTCTTCATGAAAACTCCTTGAGAAATCAGCCCCAAACTCCCTTGAAAACTCCTTTTTACATGTTAAGATCACCTCCAATCTTCATAACTTCAATGGGTTTTCATCATATGTAAATTATACATATGATTTATGGTTGAATCAAGATCAAATGGGGGTTGTTTTGGATGAGTTTGGGATGAATTTTAGAGAGAGGGAGGAGAGTGTTTAGTGGTTTTCATGTGTTGAAATGAATGAAAATGGTTTGAGGTGGTGGTTTTGATGTTGGTTGCTAGTTTACAAGTAAACTAAGACATGTGTCTTAGCTTATCTTGTAAGCTTGACACCACATGGTGTTGTTAGCTTTGTTTAGCCATGTGTGGGGGTGGGACAAGTATGTACTTGTTCCATCCCCATTAATTTACGGGTATTCCTCGATTTGCGTGCCCTCGGGTCGTTTTACGAAAAACGTTTTTATAAATTATGAATCAACGACACAAAACGAATCTAATTAAAATTGTCTCATAAAAAACGGAGTTCGAAAACGTAAATACGTAATCCTAAGGTTTCCGGTTTAGTCGTAAAGGACGTTAAATTAAAATCGCAAGTCCTAATCTCTTCTCGTAAATTTGTGAGTTTGTGAACCAACACAAATTTAAAATCTCATAATAATATTCACGGATAAATTTATTTTCTGAAATGTCGGACTGTCACCAAAACGGTGTATGTAAACGTAAGCACGTAACGTTGAATCCTCCGGTTTAGACGTAGTTGATGCTACTTCAAGACGTAAATCCAAATTTCTTCCCAAAAATAAGTGAGTTCAAAATATAACATTAAAATTAATATTTTCAAATAAATATTGAGAATTAAATATCAATCATAAATTGACGGATTGTCACAAGATTGAACCAATTAAACAAGGTCAGTGATGGTGTGTTCTTTCGTGTGTAAGACCCATGAGGTCACTCACTGTGTGAGACAACACGAAAGAGTTAAAACTGAGATCATTGTTTAACTGTTGTTTTCGAGTCAATAAATTGAGTCTAGATGGGTGATAGGTGTCGATGGGTTAGGATAGAGATTTGGTGTTGATGGGAGTTAAAAGGATGGTGTGAAAAATACTGGTTTTGATGTAGATCTCAACTCACTGAGTTGACCTAGTCAGCTCGGTAATTACCGAGTTGACTCGGTGTGGTGATGAATTTCTGGTTTGGTCATAATATTTTCAGAAATAAAACATAGGTCATTATGTCGCATTTTCTTTCTAAAAAGTAACCGGCCATCGCAATGCATGTCTTAACCCATCGCAATGTCAAAAAATATAATGCCATCACAGTCTAGTATAATCCATCGCAACATGGACACCATCGCAGCATGAGTGCCCCATCGCGTTGGTACCCATCGCAATGGGCCATCAGAATGGTCCATCGCAACAGACCATCGCGGTGAGCCATCGGAGTGTATATCACAAGTCATCCATCGCAATCAGTGCGATCTTATCCAAAGTAGCCATCGGGACGAAGCCAGTGTCACCCTATCGTAACTCACCATCGGAATGGGGTTTTGACCATTTCTTTGTACACACCAAAAAATAGGTTTGGACCATTTGTTTTTTTCCTATTCCCCAAAAGATCAGATTTTGTGATGAATGTGGGGACATAGCTAATAAACGTGTATACAAAGAAAATGGACACAAAATGATGAAACCAGAATTGGATTTGACAAAAAATTTGGTGACATTATCAGATTCAATGGATAAGATTCAATGGATAACAGATATATGACAAAGCAGATAGGACAAAAGACACAATATTTGACAAATTTATAGAATGAAAAATAAATCAAACCATGAACGAATCAATCACAAAAACGAACAAAACCACGAATCAAAAACACGAAACACCGCCGGTTAGCTCTGACGCCAATTGTTAACTTTGGATTCACTAATAACACGGGTTCGATCCGGAGGTCGGGGAGGGTGATAGAGGTGTTTAACCATTTTTGAGAGAGAAACAAGTAAGAATAAAAGTGTGTTTTATTCTAGTGAGAGAAAGGAAAAACAAGAAATGGTAAGCCTCACCCCTCCATGGAAGTATGGAGGGGTTTATATAGCCCGGGACTTGGACTATTACATATGACAATATTAGTCCCTACAAGTCCCGGCTATGAAACTAATGTAATTCCGTTAGTCGCACACATTTTAAGGCTAACACAATAAATTCAAAAGTACTCTAAAAGTGTGAAAACACAACCTTGATTTGGGATTTCATCACTCAATCATTGCATTCGAATCTCAAACAAAGAAAAATAAGGCAAAATAGATAATTACTTTCGAGAAGCTTGATTTTAATTAACACAAACTATAAGGTGGGTATAAGGCGGTTGTATTACACGACTTAAGGGAAAATGCTTTTAAGTGCTTAGCGTCGCCTCATTTCCCCCGCTTGCTTGTGCGTGTTAAGAGAAAAAGGGCTAATCGAGGGTTTGCCAACCAAAGTATTATCTACGTATCTATATATTTTCTTGGTTTCAAAGATTAAACCCTCTTGAACGTTTTGGTGTTACACCAACGTTCTAAAGTCATCGAAGGCGTTCACTTCACGTGATTGTTTTCATTCCTTGAGGCTCCTTTAAGAGATTTGATTTGAGGAGAGATTTGTAGATTTGTGTCTACGTAATACATCACAAAAATCAAAAAAAAGTAAAAAAACAATCAAAAGCACAAAAAAATTTAAAAAGTAAAAACACCCAAAAGAACCTTCTTTGCTCATCCCCACGTTGTACGTGATATGCAAACTCGTAACCAAGCAAGACGTGCATGTAAACGTAGAAACCGAAAGGAAGGAACGCCTTCTAGTGAAGAATCTCCTATTGAGGAACCCATCGTAGAACAAGAAGTAACCATGGCTAACCGAACTATGATGGAGTTACTTCAAGCACCCACCGAGGGTTATGGAGAAGCTATTGTGATTCCTGCTATCCTTGCGGAGAATTTTGAAGTTAAGACGGGTTTGTTGTCCATGATTCAAAAAAACAAATTCCGTGGTGATGAAAAGGACAACCCTCACAACCATATCCACCAATTCAATCGTTTTACCGCCACTTGCAAGTTTAAGGACGTCTCGAACGACTCGATTAAGATGATGCTTTTTCTGTATTCCTTAGCGGGGCCCGCTAAAATTTGGTTAGAGAAAGAGCCACCCAATTCTATATTTACGTGGAAAGATCTCGTTTCAAAGTTCGTGAACCAATATTTCCCGACCTCTAGGACTACGCATTTGAAAAACGAGATTTCAAAGTTTTCACAAGAGTATAATGCGAGATTTTCAATGGCTTGGAATAGGTTTATGGAAATGTTACATGAGTGTCCTCTTCACGGTTTTTCTGAATTGCATCAAATTGACACGTTTTACAATGGATTGAACGATCATGAGCGTGATTATCTTAATGCCGCCGCGGGTGGTAATTTTTTGTGTAAAATGGTCGAGGAATCGTTGTTGATTATTAAGAATAGGTCTAAGGTCTATAGTCCTCGTAGCACATCGAATGTTCAAAAAGATTCGTCTTCGCCTTCGCCTTCATTGTCACATACCATCGATGCTTGCCAAATCGAGGCTAATTTGGAAAACAAGATATTTGATAAACTTAAAGGATTGTTGTTAAACCCACTTTAATCCATAACACAATATAAGATGATATTAAGAGAGATAAAGAGAAGGTAGAGAGAGAAATAAGAGAGATTATGGAAGGTTAAACACTATTAGAGAAAGAAAGTGATTAGTAACCAACACCCTCTTCCACACATGGAAGAGGGTATTTATATGCCACGGCCATAAGGCCTTAGTGGGCTTGTTCATGGGCCAGGCTTGGCTTTGCTTGGGCTTACGCCCCTAACTTAGACAATATTAGCTTAAAGTCCAAGCCCGGTTTTCCCGACTAACCTATTACAATACAAGACCAATAACGACTAAGATGACCTATTACATTCTTGTTCGACTATATAAAATATAGGGCTAACAATCTCCCCCAATGTATCGGTCATCTTTAAATGCATAAGATGATTGAGTGAGTACATCATTGTGGAGGTGATCTTCATTCTTTGGTCTTGTATCTTGGTCTTGATCTTGTTTGCAATGGCTTTGTTCCTTCATGTTTTTGTGATCTTTATCTTGAGCCTTTGTCATTTGACTTTGAATGCTTGAGATCTTCGTCTTGTGCTCCTTGTGACTAAGATAACCTTTTACATTCTTACATTCTTAGGTATCTTGATTATCGCCATCTTGTGCTCTTGTGACTTCTGAATCGACATCGGTTAGTACACAGCTACGCCACCTTCTTGATATGCAACAACAAATATAGACACGGATAAAATGGCTTTGAACATTTCATCCTAACTCGGTAGCGTTTTACCTCCTGTCGGTGAAGACCGTTAGACGGTATCAGATACCGTACCTGTGATCGGTTAGATTCGATTAAGAACCTCATTGACAGGGTTTCCCGGCGGTAGTAGCCAGTTCTCTTTACTCGACCGTCTCAAAGCAGACTGCGAACGTAAAGAGTGAATCATAAGGATAAATCATCTGTCTGATTAGAGTCGTCAATTCAGAATTCCTGGAACAAGTTTGATTCTAAAAGAATCGCACCATTGTTGCTTTCTAGTTTGTCACAAGCTTGATTCATAGAGAATCTTGTGAGTCACCTACCGCAGTGTTGTTTGATGTTGACACTGGAAGGATTTCCATTCATCACTGTGAACACTAATGAGTGTCACTCTGAATATTCTGGCAAGATCACACGGATTTTGCGAAGAAACCTGGAATCAAGTTTGAATCAATTAAGAATCGAAACTTAGTTGCTTTCCAGTTCTCACAAGTTTGATTCGTGTAGAATCGCACAAGTTACCTACCATGAGCTTGTTTAATGCTGGCTCAAGCAGGATTTCCATCTTCATTGTGAATCATATCACTCAGATGTTCTGGCAATATCACAAGGATAATGCGTAGGACTCGATTGTGTCCTAATGAGATGATAGATTGATCTCTTTTGGCTCTAGACTCAATAAGTGCATTTTGGTAATCGGAGGCTGGAGCAGACTGCCACCTTTTCAGTATTAACTAACTTGGAGTGAGAAAGTCAATAGATACGTGTTGATCTCCGTGACAATGAAACAAGTTTCTTTTTAGAGAAACTCGAATGGCTGGGGAAGGGTTGTGCATCACATCACTGGGTCCATGACACTTGTCTTCAAGATATGTGTTAACCCAGTTTCTGCCTAAGTTGCATAGAATATTCAACTCCTTCAATGCATACCAATACGTCATCACTAGCACCTTTTTGTGATTGTTCCAGTGCTAACTTAAGTAATTGGTCCGCATTCAGCTTCATTCAACTCCATCTTTCCTAAGGACAACTATTTCTAGCTATGGAATGTCCTTGGGTAGATCCCTCCGGTTCTGGTTGGATCATAGGACTTAGTTTCCTATCGTAAACCACCTTTTGACTCCATCGTTCCGTCGTGGATAGAAGGTTGTTTTGGGTATAGATCGTAACCATAAACCATTAAAAACCATTCAAAGTGTTTGATAAAAATCAAAACTTTTAACACTTGAAATTTTACATTTCCGAAAAGCTCCCCTACACACATGCATTGATATACGAAATAGTTTGGCATGTGAGGGAAAGAGTTACACTTGAGTCTTTAAGATCACATGTTGCGATATATTACATTTTAATCACATTTTCTTCCCCTATCTCTAATATAAAAATAGAATATTAGAGATACCTATTGATTAAAATATGACAATTTCTGAAATCGTTGGGAGAGAAACATGTGTGCACGCATGAATCATGGAACATTTTCAGTCGGGTCGCTCCCCCTCAACTATATAGGTGTGTCTTGAGACAAAATTTGACAAAATTTTAGAAAAACGACACCACAAAATATGTTGAGGTACGGAGATGAGATGCCTTTACCGATAATATATGACAGATTTAATATCATTTTCGGAATGTGTTGGTTACATAAAATATGACAATTTTAGAGATGTACCCAACAACATTAAAAGGCTTGATTTTAAAATACTCCCCCTCAAAAATTGATCAAAATAACATATGACAATTTTGAGATGTGAAAACCACATATGAGGAAAGAAGTGTTGAACACACAATTTTGAAAGATTTAGAAAAATCTTTTTGAGAAATTCTTGAAAAATTGTGTTCAACAGTTTTAAAATAAATTCCGATTTACATGAGCTCAAAACTTTGAATGTTTTGTGACTAGCTCATGACCGAGAAAAATTAATTTCCCGTTGTGTAGGATAAGTTATCATCCGTGATAAACTTTCCTTAAGTGGAAGGACGAGTTCTAAGCTGACATTTACTTAGAAGTCGTTTTTCATGAACTTAAAAACTTTGAATGTTTTTATAGGAAGCTCATGACCGAGAAATATTAATTTCTCGTTGAGAAGGATAAGTTATCTTCCGTGATAAACTTTCCTTATTTGAGGTCCGAGTCCTAAGCTGTGATGTGCTTAGAAGTCATATACATGAGCTTAAAACTTTCGAATAGTTTTAAAAGAAGCTCGTATCCGAGAAATATTAATTTCTCGTTTTAAGGGTAACTTATCGTTGAAGAGATAAAGTTCCCTTTCTTTGACGTTCGAGTTACAGTCTGATATGTGACCGTAAGTCATTGTGAAGTTTTACTTGTGAAACCCTCGAGACACGTATTTCTCTTATATCTGCTTCTTGAGCAACCAAACTCTGAGAGTGTCTTTTGTTGAACGGTATGAATATGGAAAGCCTTGGTGTTCTTGTTGAACCGTCACTTTATTACCTGCACTTTCATCAGTAGTTTGTATGCTTGCATGTGGGTTAGTGATATCCTTGTGAGAACCATGTTGGGGTACACCTTGAACCTTTTTCGTGCTAGAGGGAAATATCTTTACAGTAGGAACCCACCTAAGACCTATTGTTTTGAAGGTTCTACCCGTTGGTATCCACCTAAGACAGGGTCTAGGAGTCATAGATTTCTCATGCACATCAGAAGACTTAGTTGGAGAAAACCTATTTCCTGTAGGGTTCCGTCTTTGAGATGCTCTAGCTTTGTGGTTCACCTTGTTCAAGACTTGCGTTATACAATCATCAAGAATGGCATTAAACACACATTTGTTACATTTCTTGCAAACAAAGTGCTTAGCATATGAGAAGGCTCTAGAGTTCCTAGGGTTGGCAGAATTGTGCACATCATAGAAAGGTCTAGAATTCCTAGATGTGTGAACAACGCTCCTAGGTTGTGGTAAGGTCCTATCTCTTGCTTGTGTATTTTTCTGAGCATCCTCTAGATAGATTTTATGACCCGTGTCATTTGAACTACGCCTAGGCATGTTCTTGGAGCTAGATCTAGAGTTTCTTGAAGCATTCATGTGATCGGGTTTTGCAGATACAGTCTTTCTTAAGGAGGATCTAGATTGTGGAGTGATTGGTTTTGACAAATTGCTACGCATGTCAGCTTGGGAGGCAAACCTCGGGTTCGACGTTTTAGGTCGTTCAGACTGAAATGCATTCGGTTGTCTAGCAACTGAGCAAGGTCTGATTGGTTGAGAAGGAGGTATCCCCAAGATAGACTGTTTTACAAACTTAGTATCCACACTATTTCCTTTCAACGTCCTTAATTAACTTTTCACAGCGGTAAGTGCAAAAACCTTTTCCTGAATCTGAGCTTTTAATTGCTCATTTTGTAGAAGTAATTGAGCGACACGTTGTTCTAACTTAATGTTCATATTATCAAAAATGTCGTTATCAGCAGTCGCGTCATTACTGTCTACAGTGTCGATAGGTTGCACAGATATTTCACTTGGTGAAGCCGGCGGAGGACTTGGATTTTGAGAGGCCAACTTTGATTCTAACAAATTTATTTGTTTCACAAAATGTTCTTTTTCTGCGTTGAAATCTTGAATCTTACGATCCAATTTTTGTTCAAGAACAACATTTTCTTTTTCAAGTTTTTCAAAATAAGTCTCAAATTTGTTATTTTTCTTTGAAAAATCGAGTTTGGCATCCTCAAAATCTTTTGTCTTCTGAGCTAACAGAATTTCAAGCTCATGAATCTTAGTATCAACATCTTATACAACATTTAATTGTACCTTATCCATTGGCTCATCATCAAAAATGGGTCTGATATCCGCATCATTGACTGTGTGATCATTCCCTGAGCTGTTGCTAGTATGCTGCTTTTCAGATTCTGTTCCGCTGCTTTCTGTATCAACCGAACAAGCATCCAATGCTTGACCCTTATCGACGTTGATGTCTTTCGTCTGCATCAGTCGTTGATTCACCCTTAGTTCAAATTGCCTTTGATGGCGTAGTCTTTCAGCAATTGACTTCTTTAGATTACTCAAATGTTGAAGAAGTGACTCTTTGAACGCTTGAGGATCTACGAGAGTATATTTGGTAAAGTATGTACTTGCGAACTCTCGATCGTTGTTGGATAAACCACTTGAGTCAATGAATTGCTGGAACTGTATGTTGAGAGATACAAGGATGTCTATTGATAGAGTCTCGTGAAGATCATCGCTGTCAAGTGCGAGTTGAAGATGATCTATATTAAGTAGCATCGATCTGGTGAATTTCTCAACATCTTGACCAAATAGTAGAACGATACCCGTTTGAATCCAATTTCAAGACGAGTGCCTTTTAAGTCTTCTCTTGAAAGAACCTGAAGGTGTGACTGAAGCAACTTTAAGTGTTCCATGCATCTTTCTTTGGCTTTCAACATCTTGTATTTGATTGCATGAACGGTTTTGGTTGTAGAATCCTTGTTAGAAGGTTTACTGATTGTAGTCTCAGTATTTCTCTGAACCTTTGGATTCTGCATCTTCTCTTTAATCATCTCAGTCATGGACGTTGTTGTTGTTGAATCCGCGAAGATGTCCATTGAACGGATGTCTCGAAGAGGATTTGATGTGTATGGATGACGGATCTTAGTGGATGTGTTGTGATTTGATGGTGGTTGAAATTCCGAAAAATCCGTTTTTTTTCTCAGTCCGAGAATAAATTCCTCAGTCCGATAGAACGGTAAACCGAATATTTTGTCTCACCAAGTTTTGAAATCGAGTCCGAAATAGCCAAAAACTAATAGGGAAAAATTTCGAAAAATGAAAATTTTAACGAAAAATAAAACCTAAAAACTTTGAAATTTTGGCCTAAAAATTTGAATTTTGGTCCGAAAATTTGAATTTTTGGTTGAAATTTTTTTCGCATCGCCAAAATTTGAAATCGAAGCTTAAATGGCCTAAAAATGATCTGGGAAAAAATAAATTTTTTTTTTTGGAAACGATGTTCCGAACCTAGTCTAGATAGTGGCTAAGTCTAAAAATGCTTCAGTCAAAAATACCATCAGACATTTTCAAAATAACTGACATTTTTGGAATAATAGATGTTTTCTGAGATTTGAGGATCTTCGGAATAAATGATGTTTTCAGAAAAATGAGGTTTTTCGGAATAATGATATCTTCGGAATATGTGAAATTTTCAGAAAAATGAAAATCTTCGGAATAAAGCACTTTTTCAGAGAAATTGAAAATTTCGGAAAAACACCTTTCAGAATAATCTTCGGAATAACACCCCTTTTGGGAATAATCTTCGGAATACAACCTTTCTTTAGAATTATCTTCGGAATTACACCCTTTTCGGAATAAATATTCGGAATAACACCTTTTTCGGAATAATCTTCGGAAAACACCTTTCTTCGGAAAAATCTTCGGAAAAATCCCTTCTTCGGAAAAATCTTCGGAAAATGCCCTTCTTCGGAAAAATCTTCGGAAAATGCCCTTCTTCGGAAAAATCTTCGGAAAAATCCCTTCTTCGGAAAAATCCCTTATTCGAAAAAATCTTCGGAAAAATCCCTTCTTCGAAAAAATCTTCGGAAAAAGCCCTTTTTTGGAAAAAAGGTTTTTCAGAGAAGAACCACTTCTTCGGAATAAGCCCAAAATTTCGGAAAATCAAAACCCTTTTCCGAAATGACTAACTGTTGATCGATATCCCATTTTTCTCGGAGCAACCTTATAAAAAACGTAACTT
This sequence comes from Glebionis coronaria, assembly GCA_025667525.1. Classification (NCBI taxonomy): domain Eukaryota; kingdom Viridiplantae; phylum Streptophyta; class Magnoliopsida; order Asterales; family Asteraceae; genus Glebionis; species Glebionis coronaria. The sequence continues at coordinate 277,313,047 of CM046882.1, read as the reverse complement.
TATGCCAAAATTTGATCCAAAAACCGCAAAACTTTGTGTTTTTAGCCAAACAAACAATACCAAATCTCTACCACAACTATGTAGATGATTTGTATCAAGATTAAACCATAAAAAAATTTTTGGATCAAGGATTATGGATCAAATACCTTATGAAATCAATAAGAACATGAACCACGAATCTTCAATCACCTATCCACTATAGGCTCTGATACCAAATGTTAAACCCACTTTAATCCATAACACAATATAAGATGATATTAAGAGAGATAAAGAGAAGGTAGAGAGAAATAAGAGAGATTATGGAAGGTTAAACACTATTAGAGAGAGAAAGTGATTATTAACCAACACCCTCTTCCACACATGGAAGAGGGTATTTATATGCCACGGCCATAAGGCCTTAGTGGGCTTGTTCATGGGCCGGGCTTGGCTTTGCTTGGGCTTACGCCCCTAACTTAGACAATATTAGCTTAAAGTCCAAGCCCGGTTTTTCCGACTAACCTATTAAAATACAAGACCAATAACGACTAAGATGACCTATTACTTTCTTGTTCGACTATATAAAATATAGGGCTAACAATTGTTAATTGAGTTTAAAGTTGGTGAGCAACCCACTCCTGCTACGGCTAAAGCGGTTGAGGTTTCTTGTATGTATTGAGGTGGAGGTCATGATTTCTCCGAGTGCATTACCAAAACGGTCAAGTTACCCGCACTAATAAATTGATTCCACCGGGTTTTGCACCAAATCAAAATGATAAAAATTATCAAAACAATCATGTTGGATACCAATGAAATCAAAGGAATAATTATAAGGGTAATAACAACTATGGGAATCAAGAGACTAATAATCAAGTGCAAAACAAAAATCAAAAATGTGATTTTCAAAACAACAACAAAGGTTTGCAAAACTTGAAAGATCTTCCAAATGAATTTGTTGAATATGCAAACGGAATGATGCAAGGTTTGATAATATACAAAGGGAGATCATTAGCCTAAGATCCGAGTTTAAGAATGATTTGAAAAATGAGTTGAAAAACGAGCTTGCAAATGAACTTAAGACTCATGCAAACAAAATGGAGAGTAATGTGCAAAGGTTACAACAAAACCAACAAAAGATGGAAAAAGGACAACATGAGATTAAACAAGAGATGCTTAAGGCGGATAAGAAGCAATCTATGTTTGAGGATAAAATTTCAAGCATGTTTGAGGCTATAATGTGTAAACCGTCTTCTTAGGGTGGTCTTCCTAGTAACACCGTGCCTAATCCTAAGGGAGAGATGAAAGTGATTACCACACGTAGTGGTAATACCTTTAAGGAACTGACTCCTCAACCAATTACTCCTACGGTGGAGGAAATCGAGGAAGAACCTGAGGTGGTGGTCGAAGAGGATCATATCTCAATCCCACAAAGTACCTCTCAAACCACACCTACGGTTGACCCATTACCATCATTGGAACCCAAGATTCCAAAGGCTATGCCTATGCCCAACCCACACCACCCTTGCCTTACCCATCGAGACTTCGTAAGGAGAAATTGCAAGAGCGTGAAAATTACCAATTCAAGCTTTTATGAAAATGTTTCGTGATTTGCATTTTAACATAAGTTTTGCCGACGCTTTTGTCATGATACCTTGATTTGCCTCCAACTTTAAGAGTATGTTAAACAACAAGGAGAAATTGCAACAATTGTCTAGTTGTTCATCGTTTTATCTTAACCGCATACCTCAAAAAGTCGGTGATCCCGGTAAATTTTTGATTCCATGTGCTATTCAAGATATGGAATGCTATGCCTTGGCCGATCTTGGTGCTAGTATTAATTTGATGCCTCTTGCTATCTTCAAGTCGCTCAATCTTCCTAATCTTACTCCTTCACTAATGTCTATCGAAATGGTCGATCATTCCACGATTCCCGCATGTGGATTGGCCGAAGACGTTTTTGTGAAAGTGGGAAAGTTCTATTATCCGGTAGACTTTATCGTAGTCGATATTCCCACGGATCCTCAAGTTCCTTTTATTTTAGGTCGTTCGTTTTTGGATACATCAATGGAATTGATTGATGTGCATGCTAGAAAAATCACCTTACGATTCAACGACGAGGAACTTGTTATAAACGCAACAAAAAACTCTTAACTTTCTCATGTTTATTCCGTCGCAACCATAAACCATGTTGATATGATCGATGTCGTTTACGAGGAATTTTCACAAGAATTTTTAAGTTTTGGTGATGAAGAAAATAGTGGCAATCCCACTATGCTCGATCTTATTCTTGATAACTCGACACCATCCTTCACTCCATTTGAAGGAGGTGGTTTTACGTTGGAAGAATTTGATGTTCCTCGTACTTGTAACGAAGACCTCGACAACGATGAGGACTTCTCGATTATCAAGGATTTTCTTAACAATTTCTTATTTCCTCCACCGTGGGAGGTTATGAGTATTGAACCCAAATCTTCAATCGAGTAACCACCAATCCTCGAGTTGAAAGATCTACCTCCTCATCTTGAATACGTATTCTTGGAAGGAGACGATAAGTTGTCGGTTATTATTACGAAAGATCTTTCGGATGTTGAAAAAACCGCACTCGTCGATGTCTTAAAGGACCACAAAGGGGAATTACGTGGAAATTATCCGACATTAAGGGGATTGACCCTAAATTTTGTACCCACAAAATCTTAATAGAGGAAGACTAAAAGCCCGCAATCCAATGTCAAAGGAGGGTGAACCCAAAAATTCACGACGTCATCAAAAAAGAGGTTGTAAAACTACTTGACGCGGGAATGATTTACCCTATTTCCGATAGCCCTTGGGTGAGTCCTATTCATTGTGTCCCTAAAAAGGGAGGAATGACCGTTGTGCCAAACGATGACAACGAGTTAATTCCAACTCGACTCGTGACCGGTTGGAGGGTGTGTATCGACTATCGTAAGTTGAATGACGCCACTCGTAAAGACCATTTTCCCTTGCCTTTCATGGACCAAATGTTGGAGCGTGTTACGGGAAACGATTTCTATTGCTTTTTAGATGGTTTTTCCGGTTACTTCCAAATCCCCATCGATCCTCGTGATCAAGAAAAGACTACGTTTACGTGTCCATATGGAACGTTTGCCTATCATAGAATGCCATTCGGACTTTGCAATGCACCGGGAACCTTTCAAAGGTGCATGATGGCTATTTTTCATGACATGATCGAGAAGACGATGGAAGTCTTTATGGATTACTTTTCCGTGTTTGGTAGTTCGTTCACTTCGTGTCTAGGAAATTTGAAACATATGTTGAAACATTTTGAAGAAACCAACCTTGTGCTCAATTAGGAAAAATATCATTTTATGGTTAAAGAAGGAATCGTATTTGGGCACAAGGTCTTGAAAGCGGGGATTGAGGTATACAAATCTAAAATAGACGTCATCGCCAAATTACCTCATCCCAAAACCGTCAAGGGAGTTAGGATATTCCTAGGCCACGCGGGCTTTTATCGTCGATTCATCAAGGATTTTTCAAAGATATCTTGACCCATTACACACCTCCTCGAAAAAGATGCTCCTTTCGTCTTTAACGAAGATTGTGTACGAGCCTTTGAAATCCTTAAGAGGAAACTTACCGAAGCTCCCATTCTTGTTGCTCCCAATTAGAATCTCCCCTTTGAACTTATGTGTGATGAAAGTGATTACGCCATAGGGGCCGTTTTGGGGCAACGTCATGAAAAGCACTTCTTGCCTATTCACTATGCTAGTAAGACGATGACCGAGTCTCAACTTAAGTATACCACAACGGAAAAGGAATTCCTTTCCGTGGTGTATGCATTTGAGAAATTCCGACCTTACCTCGTTGTTAATGCAAAGGAATGCCTAAAAACATTGTTAGTATTAATTAATATTTCTTAGTTTTGATCACGACAAATTACAAAGACATTTATTGTAAGACATAATCATAAAAGGAATTATCTAACAAACACTATCATCAAGGTAATAATCAATACACCAACATATCTTAATCATGCTTAGTGATCATAAAAGTGATTAGCCATAAAACTCACTTTCATCAAACATTACAAAAGATTTTTAATAAACTTTATTTTTAAGAAAATGTTTTATTAAAATGAAGATGCAAATTTGAATATGGCATATTCCAAATGCCATAAGAATATCCTTTGAAGGTTTAAACAGCCTCAGATATTTCAAATTCACTAAAAGACAAAAAGGATCGGAGTCTACGCCGGCGGTACCTTAGCACCTACGGCGGTTTCTTATCGATAAGGAATCGCGGGCTCCAATAAGGAACCACGGCCAGATATAGCCGTTGGATGTTTTGTCCTATAAATAGTGGATCAAATGTGTACCCTTTTTGGACATCTTCTTCAGCCTTCTTTCTCCTTTCTTATCCTAGTCATTTGTAAATGATCACTTAATGTGTTAAGTATGTTTACTCATGATTATCCTCTTGATCTCCTTCTTTACCTTGTCCAAAGAGAAGATCACTCACACACTTGTGATGTGATTAAAGATGTAACATTGATGAAGATCACCTTCTCCTAAAGATCTAGTCATGTTCATCATTTGCTTATTTGTATCTTGTGTAAATCTAATGTATTTGTGAATACTTAGACTAGTTGTGTTCATCCAACCTATTTTTGAATACTTAGATTAGAGTTGTGTACATCCATTGCACATGTGTGTGCTTGGATTTATGTTGTGTAGATCCAAGCTACATGTGTGTACTTGGATATGATTATTTGAGTTGTAATTAGTTGTGTTAGCTCTCACTAAACTATTAAGTGACGTGGTTGTGTCTTGTGAGTTCTCACTAACTATAAAGTGATATGTAGTTGTTGTTGTGTGAAGTTCTCACTTAGCTTCAAAGTGAAGAGTCGTGAAGATTGGTACTAGCTTTGGATTAGAACTCGACATCTAGCCTTGTGTCGGAAAATGGTGAAGTAGGCAACGTTGTGAAGATTAGTTCTACCTTTAGATTAGAACTCGACATCTATCCTTGTGTCGTAAAAGAGTGAAGTGGGCGACGTTGTGTAGATTGGTCCTAGCTAAGATTAGGTCTCGACATTTAGCTTAGTGTTGGAAAATAATGTAAGCGACGTTGTAAGGTTTTCTTCGCCAAGAAGGGAGCTTGTGGATATAGTGGAAATCTCGAGTAAGGTGTACTCGAGGAGTGGAGTAGGAACGAGGATAGAGCCTCGTTGCCGAACCACTATAAATCTTGGTGTCTTCCTACTAGGTTGTCTCTTTCCTTACTCTTTACTTACATTCATTATCACTACACTTACTATACATTGTTAATGTATTAGAATTGAACCTAATCATTATGCAACTAGATTTTAAGTAAAATATAGTTTTGTGCACTCACCTAATTGAAAGGAATTTTAATTTTGAGATAAATCGATGAGAAAATATTCAACCCCCCTTCAAGTTTCTACATTTGGTATCAGAGCGATGGTGACACAAGATCTTTGAAGTATATTGTACTTTAAAACTCAGATCGATCCATTGTCTCCTCAAATTAGAAGGTTAAGTTGTACTAAAGTTTTTCTTTGGTCAAAACTATTTTTTGTTGAAAATAAGCCTTTTAAAATGTTAATATTGCATATTACTTAAATTAGTAGTATTAATGAATTTTATATTTACTCTTGAAATGTATCTACTAGTTTGCATCATGTTATGTGTAGGTACTCATGAAGATAAATCATTCTATTGATTGTGGATTGAGTTACTTACACTTGTAGAAGACTCATCTTCTTTGATTTCCAGCATCATTGAATGATGATATCAAGATGGGTAGAAGTGATACTAGTCTTTGAAGACTTAGTAGTCACTATTTGTCATAGTTGGGCTTTGCATTGGTTACTTGAAAGCTTGGAATGCAATTTGTGGCCAAGGTACGCTTTCGTTCTTACACACGCCCTATTGATCATTTTTTTTATCATTAATTGACTATATGCTTGTTCTTGGCATCCTTGCCTTGACATTTATTTGTGGTTTGTGATTCTTTTCTTTTTCCCTCTTAAACCTTCATTGCTTGGATACTTGACTCATTATGGAGATGTAGAGTGAGTTAGTAGAAGCTTAAAGTATCAAGCATGATTTCTGTGGTTTGCACCCTTACGGTTTGTAGGCCCTATATCATGTTTAACTTGTGCAATTAAGCTCATCTCTAGGATGATTAGTGAATCCCTTGAGATACCAAACTACTTCATTAAGTTCTAGGTGGATTTTACACATTTGGAATTGAAATATTCCAAGGATATTGTTATTGTTAATTCTAGCAATAATTATCCGATCATGCGGGAGAGAAAGTGAATCTATACTTGGCTCATATTTTGAAATAGAATAAGACTACTCTTAAAAATGATCTTATTCTATGCATCAAAATTGCTTGGTTTAATTCATTACCAAAGCCGTTCAGACTATCGCCAGAAAGGCACGTCTTAAAACACTATATATGATACAAGATCTTCACATCATCAATTTGAAGAATGTCATTTATCCTTTGAGCAATGTTCTTGGTCTTGATTCACTTCTCTTGACTCCTCTCCCTTTGCCTTTTTGCTACGAGTAGTCGTTCGTTCGTTTCGATCTTTTCCTATCTTGATTCAACTCGTAATCCTTCAACAAGGCATTATTACCTAGTGTTGTGGTGGTCCAATGATATCCTAAAAGGTTTAAGATATATTTTTAAGTATTTTAAAAATTTTGGTTTTCAAAAATTCATCGTTTTTCTTTGATAAAAACCTGCCTCTGTAGGTGGTTCTTTATCTTGGCGGCTCAATAGTGAGGTTCCTTATCGATAAGGAACCGCGGGCAGTAGGTTTTGTCAGAGCGCCAGTTTTATTAAAATAAATTTTTCAAACTTGTCTTTCTCTCTCCTTCACACACATCAAACGTTTTTCTCTGTTTTTCCACCATTGTTGAAGCTTCAAAAACCTTCAATCACTCAAATTAATTGATTCAAGTTCGTGGGTTTCACTCATCCATCATCCAAGATCAATTAATTGTAAGTTATTTCTTTCAATTTCATCTAATTTGTTCTAGGATTCATACATTTATTAATGGGGATTTTTAAAATTGACATTGAATTGGAACCCTACTAGGAATAAGAGTTGACATAGTATTGTTGCTATGATTTCATAGGTTCATATTCATAGAGATTTTACTAAAACCCATTTGTAGAACAAATCCGAATTTTGACTAAATATTTTGGTTGATTGATGGAATTGATATGAACCCATGAACAAGTTCGTAATGGCATTTAAATGTTGTAGGTCCATAATTTCTAAGGATTAAGCATGTTATGGTTTATCTATTGAGATGGATGGAGAATGAAAGAACTTAGAGAGAGAAAGAAGAGAGAGAAAGGAGAGAATGAGAAGAATGGTTGATTAAGTGAAAGTGTGTGAAAACACAAATGACCAACCCCTCCTAACATGCTAGGAGGGGGTATATATAGCCCACCTTACATGTGGGCTATATGGGCTATATGGATTCCATATAGGATCACGATCCCATTACTTGAATATATCTTTGGAGTGACCGATCCTTTCTAAATAAGTAAAAACGTATTTCAACAATCTCCCCCAAAGGAAGGTCACTCCAAGTTACAATGTCCTAAATAGTCTATAGCTCGTGATCTATGCTTAAGAATGATGTGACTGAGACTTTCCTTGGAAAAACGTATTTCAAACAAATGCTTATCTAAGAACCTTGTTTTTGAAAAACCAATGTTCTAGTTCATTGTTGATTTTACATAGTTCATATGTTTTGATCAATGATGAAATGGGTACATTGTGAACATGAGAATGACAAGGATTAATCCTTTGTTTGTCAAGCTATTGATGAAATACATTCTCATCTTTTGAAATTTTTATTTTTATTTTTCATATGAGTGATTGGAAAAATATCTTTGTTTGTTGTATTTAGGTACTAATCATGCCTTCGGAATATCAAAGAGATCATCAAAACACTAGATGATATATGCCAAACCTTTCTCAAATTGTTGCTTCTATCCAACTTCAAAACTCCTATTCGTCTCTTTCAAAACGTTGTTTCCATGAAGGTAGAACTGTTGATGAAGAAATTACGGGTTATGACTATATCAAATCTATGTTTGAGCCTACGGGGTTTGATTGTTTGCTTTACATAGATGAAGTGATATATCCCATATTTCTTTTGGAGTTCTTTAGCACCTATTCTATCTTTGAATTCAATGGTAGAATATTCGTTAGATTCTTATTGAATGATCAAATCATTCAATACTCTCTTGAAACCTTTGGTCAAATTTTTGGTGTGCCATTTGAGGGTACTTGTCGTTTCACGGAAAAATGGAGACTTGATACTATGCATGAATCCAACGATAAACCTCCAAATGACAACTATGAAGTTGATCTCGATTTTATCCTTGAAATCATTTCCAAATAGCATGATGGAAACGTTATGAGAAGCCTTCATTCTAATAAACGACTTGTAAATCGTTATAAGGTTCTCTCAAGCGACCTTAAGTATTATATGGTTCATTGGGTCAATATCCTTAGGGAGAATGTATTTTGTCTTGGTGGGAACCGGGATCACATTCCGGCATGTATGGTGCATATGCTATTTTGCATCTTTACCGAAACCAAGTACAATTTGGCATACTATATCGCTCGACGAATTAATTATGCTCTTTCCAAACCCAAAACAAATCTAACCTATGCTATTATATGTAATCGCCTCTTTAAGAGGGTTGTTCTTGATTTTCCCTTCCTTGAATTCTCTCGCTTTCAACCGGTTCAACGGGTGATGTTACCTATTCAAGAGGTATATGAAAGAAAGCCTAGAAGTGATAAAGGTTCGAGAAAACATACTCAACAAGAGTCCGATGACGAGGACTTTTATATGTCATCAAGTGATGGTGGTGACGTAGGTACTAGTGCTCATGTCGGCCCTTCAAGTAACTCCCGTCAATCCACAAACTCATTCGTGGATGGACTTAAAGACTTAGCTCCTCCTCCTCACCATTCCACTAGTGAAGTACCGGAAGACCTCAACATGGAGTGTCTCTACCGTGAAAATATTAGGACTCGAGGTGAGTTGTTTGATCATCGAGTGGAGTCAAAAAAGGGATTCAAATACTTAGGGAATTTGATCAAGGGATTTGGCAAGAAAAGAAGATAAAGACTTTGATTTAATTCAAGGAGAACATGTTGTTAAACATGCTATGTGTTGAACATTTGCTTTCTTTTCTTTTATGTGTGTGTATTAACTATTACTACTTGTTTGGATTGCTAACTATTTTAATCCTTAATTAACTGTGTAATTGTTCGTTCGATTTACATAGCTTTGTGCTCATTATGTGTTTGTTAGCTTCCAAGATTTTGACTTACAGTTAACTTTGGCTTGATATTTACCTGTGTGAAATCTGGGCTGATCAAAGTTTAAGGAAGTGCACTTTTCTGTCACCACTGGACGTGGTTCTATATCGAACCCGCGGTTCTTTAGCGATAAAGAATCGCAGACCTACGTAAGGAACCACCTGTTCCTGTTTTGACAGAATCTTTGCTTTACACTGTTTTCCTTAATGTGTGTAAAACTTTGATAAAATTTTTGAAAAACCTGCACTTTCCTAAACTAGGGTAACTAATTTCATTATTCACCTAAAATGATTTTAACCCATTACTAGTTTGGATCATTCTCTTCTCTTCTTAAAACCCTCTCATGTTGATTGTGTTCTTCATCCCTTCAACACTTCTCTAAACCTTAACACACAACCATGGTGTCCACTAGAACATCCACTTCTTCTAAAACCTCTTCCTCAAAAAGAAGCCTCAAAATTAAGATCAAGATACCCAACACTGGTTCTTCATCTTTTCACACTCCCAAAAATGAGATCTCACCCATTCTCATTTCATCTTCACCTTCACCACCCCTTGCTCCATGCAAGACAAACTCAACCCATGGTACTAACAATTCTCATGGTTCTACCTCCTCTTCATTCCAATCAAGAATGAATGAGCTTTCTTCACCTTTCACACCTAGTCCTCCTTTGGATGAGATTTCTCAACCTCAACCTCTACAAAGTATCCCCTTTGTACTTGAGCCTTTGGTCACCTCTCCTTTCACTCCACAAAACTCTCCTATCTCACCCTTGGACACTATGCCTCCACCACCTCCTCCACCCTCTAACACTAATGCTCCTATTTTGGGCACTCCTATCCCTCACTTCATGGGTGATCCTTACTTCTTTGGGTTCTTAGAAGCTCATGGTACAAATTCCCAATGTTGTCTCTATAATAACTACATCATTCAAAACCTAAGGATGTAGATGCTTGGCCTTCATAGAAGGTTGCATGACTTCTTACTTGTCTTGTTCTCCATGCCTCCTCCTAGGAGATGAATGATGGTTTTCAAATTAACATACTTTTAAAAAAGAAGATCAAGCCAAAGAGAACTATAAACTCAAGACCTAGTTGTTAGCTATCTTTGTATTAGTTAATTGTATTTTTATTTCTTGTATTTCCCTTCCTTTCCCTCATTACTTTGTCATGTGGATGATGTATGGATTTAGTCTTTATGTGCTTTAATCTATGTGATCACATTTAACAACTTCAATTTATTTAAAATTGAATCTAAATCTATCACAACCTCTAAAAACTTGACTTAAAATTGGATCAAAATGTTATTTAAATATTTTGTCACCCTTTGTCAAGACATTCTTTGTGAATGTGTTGCTTTTATAGAACCCTAGCATTCTCTAGTGCTAAAAGAGGTAAAAATCCAAGATTTTCAAATTTTTGAAAAAGCCTTATCTTTCTCCCAAACTTTTGAAAATCCGGTTTTGCAGTCCACTGGACGCGGTTCTCTAGCCTCCAAGCAGTTCAATATCGATATGGAACCGCAAGCTACTTTAGAGAACCGCACCTAGTAAAGCCGATACTGGTTTATTTTTGGCCTTTCTTCTTTGACCACTGTTTTGGTTAAGATTCTTTGTTTACCCAATTTGGCTAAACATTCTCTAAAACCTTTCTTTTTCATTTCAAATATTTTCCTTGTCTATTTTCTTTACATTCTTCTCTTTTGGGAGTTCTTTCCTTCATCCCTCATAATGCCTAATTCTTCCTTTTCTAACCTTGACATTTCTTTGTCACAAACTTCTCAACCTAAAGCTTCTTCTTCTAAGCTTTCAAAGAAACCAAAAATCTTGGTTAAACCCATTCGGATAAAAAAGAACAAGAATCCTCATGATTCTTCTTCTCCAAAATACTCCAAGAATTCCTCTTTCTCTTCGGTTCAATATTGGAATGAGACTTACTCTATAAATCCAATTACCAGAGAAAAAGAAATTCTTCCACCACCACCTAAACCTTTCAACTCTCCTCAACTCATTGACCTATCTTCTTTCCCTAACCTCACTAGGCATTGTGAAAACATCTCTTATCCATTATCTCCCTCCCCACCAACCTCTAATCTTGATGGACCTCCCCCATCTAACGACTTTGTTTTCCATCATGGTTCCTCGTGTGCTTGTTGTCATTTTCAACAAATTGAACTTGCTCATATCTATGACAAGCTAAATATTCTTGAATTCCTCCTCACTCGACCTCCTCTCAATGTTTTCGTTCCCGTGAACAAAACTTCGAATGATGCTTCGTCGTCATTCTTTTCCAACTAAGGCATTTTTGGTACTTTAGTCGTTTGAGTCAATAATTTTTAAGCAATCTTGGAAGATTATCACAATTATAGTATCTTATTCTTTGTGGTCTATTTTCCATATTCTTTTTTTTTTAAATATTCATATTGTGTGTATGAATATTTATCTTGTATGTTATTTCATATTTTTGTAATATGAATGTTATGTGTGTTATCTTTCCCTCTAATTCTATTTCACACATTTGTTAAGGAGTTGATCATGGTTAAAACTTAAAATTAATTATGGGTGATTCCATAAATTCTAAATTTTAACCCATTGACATTTTAAATAATCTTTGATTGGTTTGGATGTTTCTTTTCTTCCTTTATTCCACCAATTGAACTATGATGTTGTCAATACACACTCTTTGGACATACTTAGAAAATGCTTGCTTCTAATTTGAGATTTCTTTTTCTTTCTCCCTATCAAGTTAGTTAGTAAGTAGTGCACATATATACATTTGTGTTTCTTTTCTTTCTTCTAACCTTTGTGTAGCATGTCACTTTAGCTCATTGACTTGGTGCCCCAAGCAAGGGGGAGTAAGCACCAAGGGGGAGCTACTAGCAAAAGTACGGTTCTTCTTCTTCAAAGACTTGTGCTAACCTTTTTGATTCAACAAAGGGGGAGAAATGATAGTGATAAACTCGTTAATAATTCGAATAAACTTGTATTTTACATAAATGAGTTTATAGTTTGTCGTAATCAAAAAGAGGGAGATTGTTAATGCAATGTAATGCCTAAAAACATTGTTAGTATTAATTAATCTTTCTTAGTTTTGATCACGACAAATTACAAAGACATTTATTGTCAAACACAATCATATAACAAATTATCTAACAAACACTATCATCAAGGTAATAATCATTACACTAACATATCTTAATCATGCTTGGTGATCATAAAAGTGATTAGCCTTAAAACTAACTTTTGTCAAACATTAAAAAAGATTTTTAATAAACTTTATTTTTAAGAAAATGTTTTATTAAAATGAAAATGCAAATTTGAATCTGGCATATTCCAAATGCCATAAGAATATCCTTTGAAGGTTTAAACAACCTCAGATATTTCAAATTCACTAAATGACAAAAAGGAGCGGAGTTTACGCCGGCGGTATCTTAGCACCTACGGCGGTTCCTTATCAATAAGGAACCGCGACCAGATATGGCCGTTGGATGTTTTGTCCTATAAATAGTGGATCAAATCTGCATTCTCATCAACCCTTTTTGGACATCTTCTTTAGCCTTCTTTATCCTTTCTAATCCTAGTCATTTGTAAATGATCACTAAATGTGTTAAGTATGTTTACTCATGATTATCCTCTTGATCTCCTTCTTTACCTTGTCCAAGGAGAATATCACTCACACACTTATGATGTGATTAAAGATGTAGCATTGATGAAGATCACCTTCTCCTAAAGATCTATCATGTTCATCATTTTTTTATTTGTGTCTTGTGTAAATCCAATGTATTTGTGAATACTTGGACTAGTTGTGTTCATCCAAGTTATTTGTGAATACTTGGATTAGAGTTGTGTACATTCATTGCACATGTGTGTGCTTGGATTTATGTTGTGTAGATCCAAGCTACATGTGTGTACTTGGATATGATTAGTTGATTTGTAATTAGTTGTGTTAGTTCTCACTAAACTATAAAGTGATGTGGTTGTGTCTTGTGAGTTCTCACTAAACTATAAAGTGATGTGGTTGTGTCTTGTGAGTTCTCACTAAACTATAAAGTGATATGTAGTTGTGTGGTGTAAAGTTCTCACTTAGCTTCAAAGTGAAGAGTCGTGAAGATTGGTTCTAGCTTTGGATTAGAACTCGACATCTAGCCTTATGTTGGAAAATGGTGAACTAGGCAACGTTGTGAAGATTGGTTCTACCTTTGGATTAGAACTCGACATATAGCCTTGTGTCGTAAAAGAGTGAAGTGGGCGACGTTGTGTAGATTGGTCCTAGCTAACATTAGGTCTCGACATGTAGCTTAGTGTCGGAAAATAATGTAAGCAAAGTTGTAAGGTTTTCTCCGCCAAGAAGGGAGCTTGTGGATATAGTGGAAATCTCGAGTAAGGTGTACTCGAGGAGTGGAGTAGGAACGAGGATAGAGCCTTGTTGCCGTAGCACTATAAATCTTGGTGTCTTCCTACTAGGTTGTCTCTTTCCTTACTCTTTACTTACATTCATTATCACTACACTTACTATACATTGTTAATGCATTATAATTGAACCTAATCATTATGCAACTAGCTTTTAAGTAAAATATAGTTTTATGCACTCACCTAATTGAAAGGAATTTTAATTAGGAGATAAATCGATGAGAAACTATTCAACCCCCCCCCCCCCCTTCTAGTTTCTACACACGTCTTGACTAAATGCATAGTGTATACGGATCATTCGACAATCAAGTACCTCTTGGTTAAGCAAGATTCAAAGCCGAGATTGCCTCGTTGGATTCTCCTCCTACAAGAATTTGATGTCACAATCCTTGACAAAAAGGAGGCGAGAATCTAGCGACCGATCATCTTTCTCGCTTGGAAGATCCTTACCAAAGTGTGTACGAGAACAAGGAAATAACCAAAACATTTCCTCTCGAGACACTTGGAGTAGTGAATTCTAAGAAAGACTCATATACCCCATGGTTTGCGGACATCGCAAATTACCATGCGGGCAAATTCATCATTAAGGGTATGACGACTCAACAAAAACGAAAATTCTTTCGTGACGTCAAGTTCTACTTTTAGAACGACCCTTACCTATTTCAGACTTGTACGGATCAAATTATTTGACGTTGTGTTTTTGGCACCGAAGCTTCTAATATCCTTAGAGCTTGTCACGAGGGACCAACGGGTGGTCACCATGGTGCTAATCTCACGGCAGATGCCTGCTTCTTTTGGCCTACTATTTACCGAGATGCACATGCACTTTTCAAGTCGTGTGACTCATGCCAACGTTAAGGCAAAGCCTCACAAAACGATGAAATGCCACAAAATATCATCCAAGTGTGTGAGATCTTTGACGTTTGGGGAATTGATTTTATGGGGCCGTTCCCATCATCTCGTGGTAATAAGTACATCCTTGTCTCCGTTGACTACCTATCTATGTGGGTGGAAGCTAAGGCTTTGCCCACGAACGATGCTCGTATGGTAGTCAAGTTTTTGAAGCAATTGTTTTCTTGGTTTGGAACCCCTCGTGCAATCATAAGAGATCGTGGAACCCATTTTTGTAATGACCAATTCAAAAGGGTTCTAAAGAAATATGGGGTTACACATCGGATTTCTATGGCTTATCACCCGCAAACGAGTGGGCAAGTCGAGGTTTCAAACCGAGCGTTGAAGAGGATCTTGGAGAGATCGATAGGAGAGAACCGACAATCATGGTCGGATAAGTTAGACGATGCTTTATAGGCCTTTTGTACCGCTCATAATAAGCCCATTGGGTGCACTCCTTACAAGCTTGTGTATGGGAAGAATTGCAACTTACCAATTGAACTCGAACACAAAGCTTATTGGGCCCTAAAGCATTGTAATGATGACATTGAGACCGCAGGAAAACACCGGAAAATACAATTAAATGAATTGGATGATTTGAGGGACATTGCTTATGAAAATTCATTTATTTACAAAGAGAAAACGAAAAAGGTTCACGATTCTAAAATGAAAAACCGGGTTTTTAACATTGGAGATCAAGTGTTGCTTTTTAACTCACGATTGAAAATCTTTTCCGGCAAGTTGAAATCCCGTTGGTCGGGTCCATTCACCATTACCCAAGTGTTTCCTTATGGGACCATCGAGCTAGCCCAAAATGATGGTCCTAACTTCAAGGTGAATGGCCATAGGTTGAAGCACTGCTTTGGTGGGGAAGTTCCTTCTTTCAACTACCTCGAACAAGTCACCTTCCCTTATGATAATTAGTATTGAGGGGACCAAGTCGAGCTCATGACTCGGTAATAAAAAACGAGGTGCCTCGTGGGGGAGTCCCATGCTTATCCATGTACATATTATCACTTTCTAATGTAGCTTACGTGAGGGGATTTGTGCCCTTCCAACCTTTATTTCGTGGTTGTTTGTGAATTATGGTTTTTAGATGATCATTATCTTCGCGATTGGAGCCTCTCGTGTTCGTTTTACGTGAGCACTCTATCGTTTGCTTGGAAGAATTTCTTGAGATCCTAATGATATATCCTTGATTGTTCTAACCTTAGGGTTTTAGGACACTTCATAAACGGCTATTGATTTAATGGTTCCATCCTTTCCATGCTAGATTAGGCATTCGACTTCGTCTCTAGTATGGGGTGTCCTACCCTTAGACTTGAAACATTAAGGACAATGTTTAACTTTAGTATGGGGGGGGTGAATAGGTACTTGCCTTGCCAAACCTTCACGCTTTCCAAAGTTCATCTTTTTGTTTATCATTTTATTGTAAAATAAGGCTAAAAATGGCCAAATTTTAAATTTTTTCTCATGTTTTCATAAGTGTTTTAAGACACGAATGTAGATTTTCTGATGGCGAGAATAAGAGTAATTTTTGACTCGACCGTGCGTGTTGAGCACTTAGCTTCAGTTCCTTAACTTATATTAGGCTAAGTCTTTTAAACGAGGACAAGAAATGATAGAGTTAATTATAAGTTACTATGCTAAACATAGAGTACTTGTATTCTTTCAAAAACTCATGTGTTCTCGTTGTTTGCTTATTCTCCCTTAGCTTGTATATATATTTTGCTAATAAGTATTGGCTTAATGGTTTAGTCTTGATTGTTGGTTTCTAGTCTTTTCTAGTAGCTTCCATGTAATTAAAGTGAGAAAACATTAAGGTATCACCAGCATCACGGTTTTGAACTATTTGCAACCCGAATAATCGAAAGCTTCACCCAATAATAAGATTTAAAGTGCTCACCTAAATTAAGAAAAAATTCGAAGCTCACAAGGCCGAAAAATCTATGCCCAAATTGAAAGTGAATCAAGCCTTAAACTTTAAAGCTTTAAAGATCCAAAATTTGCTTTAGCGTGAGGATATACGTCTTTGTCCATAATAAACATCTCATGGCGAGGTTAAATAAAAGGCATGGCAAGACCGAAGTCATAATAAAAGCTCCATGGCAGAGTTGAATAAAAGATAGAGGTAAACCTATGATAATAAGGCCCATCCGTTAGGGGGCGTATAAAAGTCTTGGTAATAAGTCTCATGTTAAAAACTGTTATAAAACCGTGTTTATCGATCCTTCTTGTTGACTTAATTATTTGACATCGTTGTCTATTAGGGGGGGGGGGGTAATTAATTTGATGGTCTTGGTTACACCGTTATGACTCTATTTTTGGACCTAAATCTCTATCATTGCATAAGTAAAAAATGTATCCTCATGAGCATTCAAGACAAAAATAAAATATAAGAGACATCACTTAGGATTAAGAGAGTTTAAGTACCTGATTAGGTCATATGAGTAGTGTTAGCATTACTAACTTATAATGACAATGATCTCGTTACACGCTTGGCATGGAATTATGTGAAAATTGAGGACGATGAAATTATTTCTAACGAAGCATTCACATGTTCTTGTTCTATGAACCTAAACGTCCCATTTTGTGATGTATATCCTACATTATGTCTAAAACGCAAGTAATAGCAAGTAGTAGTAGTGTAGTAAGTTTATGATTCAATAAAAGTGCATTTTTGAGGTGCTACGATACTTTATTCTAGCATTGCGTGAGGGCACGACAATGGTTTAGTATGGGGGAGTGATGAGACTGCTTTTATACATAGTCTCATCGTCCAAAACGGGCTTAAAATGGTTAAAATATCATAAAAAGCGCCAAATATATGCTTGTGTTTTTTTAATGTGTATTTTAGGTACGGATATCGAGAAAATGACAAAGGATCACAAGAAACAAGCAAAAACGAACACGGGAAACGAAGTCGCACAATGAACCGGACCCTAGAGTTGATTTTGCAAGAAAAGTCCTTGAAGAATTGAAGATTGTACAAGAAGGGTCCTTCATTATTGAAGAATTGACACTTTAAACTCTTATATATTTATAATTACAAGTTTGGTCCTTAAAGTTTGTCAAAATTACAAAAAGGACCCTCAACTTTGAAGAATTGGCAAGAATGGTCCCTCAAATTTGAAGACTTGTCACTTTTAGTCCGCCATGAATACAAATAAAAAAGTGATGACCTTGAAGTATGAAGACATGTCAAGTTTGGTCCTTCAAATATCATGAATTGGAAAAACAAGTCCTTTGATAAACTAATGGAATGTTTTTGTGGCCAATGTATTGTTAGAAATACGTTTTAACGTATATTAGAAGTATCGGTCACTCCACAATATGATTTATGTTGTAATAGCTCGTAGTTAGTAATTAGTTATTATTTGCTTATTAACTTAAGTAAGAACCGGTCCATGGGCTTGTCATGGACCGGCCCAAGTCCACTTATGACTTGGAACTATAAATACCCCTTTCCACTAAGGAAAGGGGTTGGTTGTTATCATTTTCTTAATTTCCACTTAATAAAATTCACATAGTTTCTCTCACTTTCTCTCTCTAACTTTCTCTCTCTAGAAATTAACAAACCCCTTCATAGATTCATTGATTATCAATATTCTACATTTGGTATCAAGAGCTATGGGGTGATTTAAGGTGGTGATTTGTGTGGTTTTTTAGTTTTTGATTGTATTAGTGTTCTTTAAGAAAAATCATCTTGATTCTTGGTGTTTTTGGTATTTTTGTGATTGGGATTAGTGGATAAGTATTAGTTGTTACTTATTTTAGTCGAAAGCACAAAAATTTTTGGGTTATTTGGTCAAAATCTGGGCTTAATCTTATTTTTTACTGTTCGACTGTTCATTGGAGGAGGTTTCTGTTCATTCAGCAGAAGTTCCGGATCAAGGAGTTCCGGATCAAGAAGTTCCGGATCAAGAAGTTCCGGATCAAGGAGTTCCGAATCAAGGAGTTCCGAGTCAAGAAGTTCCGAATCAAGAAACTTCCGAACCAAAAAGTTCCGGATCAAATGAGTCTTCCTTATACTGATTATGCAGCTCATCCAGATCAAGCACTATATTGTGATGATGAGGAAGTCCCCGTTCCTGTTTTCCAACAAGGAGCTGACCCAGTTGAAGTGCTAACTACTATGTCTGCTTATCTCACAAAAACTTTAAGCAAACGAGGATTCAGAGGATCAGCTCCTACCAACAATCAGTTGAGGAATTCATCCAATTCTCGCCAACAAGCTACAATTGAGAATGGCAGGGTCATGGTTCAGCCAATTCAGCCATATCAGGGGAGAACTTCCACATCAACCAATGTTCGCACCGCCAATCCTGCTCCTGCTCCAATGGTCAATAATCCTCCACGGGCTAATACAGGCAAGTTGAGAATGATCACATGCTACAACTGCAAGGAAGAGGGTCATATGTCCAGGGATTGTAAGAAACCCAAAAGGAGAAGGGATGGACAGTGGTTTGCAGAAAAGATCTATCTGGTAAATGCTCAGGCGCAAGGAAGGGAACTTGATGAAGAGGAGCTTGCATTTCTTGCTGACCCAGGGATTGCTGAACAAGACGTTGTCACTACGCAGAATGCAGCTTACCAAGCCGATGATCTTGATGCGTATGATTCCGACTGTGATGACTTTCAAACTGCAAAGGCTGCTTTCATGGCAACTTTTTCCAGCTTAGGGCCAGATAAGAAATCTGAGGTACTTATTAATAACACTGATAATGCCACTGATGCTAGTATTCAACCACATCAAGTTGGGCAAGAGAGTGCTGATTCGAATGAATCTTCGGTGGTGAGTCTTTCAAATGAGGAGACAAACAATGATAGCAATATCAATGTGAGTTCCCAGACTTTGAGTGAATCACAACCAGGACCCAGTTCGCATACGCCTACTCCTGCTCAACAAGATTTGGTCATGGTTCCTGCTACACTACTTAGCCAAATGAATGCTGCACTCTTAGAAACCTTAGCTAAGAATAAGAATTTGTCTGAAGAGCTTGCCTTAAGCAATGAGAAAGTACAAACTTTGGAATTAGTGCCTTCGTCTAGTGTTCTCACAAATCTCGAATATGATCACTTTAGAAACAAACAAATGGGTCACTTGCAAGAAATCAAAAACTTAAGAGCAAATTTGTCTAGTGAACTTAGAGAAAAGGAGTTAGTGGTCACTAATTTTCAAAAACTTCAAACTGATTTTGAATTACTCGAATCTAAGAAGACTGAAATGGAGATTAATGCTACTAATAAGATTAGAAGTCTAGACTACTTGCTGTTAAGACAATACGCTGCTTCACAACTAGTTCACTTATTTGATGCTTCGTTTAAAGAGTTTAACTTATCACGTCTAAAAGGCCTTCCCCCTAATCCACGATATGCAAAACAAGCTTTAAGACATAGTCTTAGACTTTATAATGCAACTCAATTAGGATTGGCTTTAGACCCGATTGTTTTTCCCAATGATCGAACAAGTAAGGATCTAGTTGATGAGGATCGGTCATACAATTCAGCAAAATATCCCGATTGTGATTATTTTAAAATGAATAAGGAGCTTGCTAAAACTGATTTTAGAGTTCGCTTCCATATGGACAAAGATCTCATTACAGCACCAACCTACATGATAGAGGAAGAAAGCCCTAGTACATTTCCTACACTTGTCAACATGGAAGGTCCTAAGGAAATTCCAAAGAATCTTCCACCTGCTAGCACTGTATGGTTAAACTTGCAAGAGATTAACCGATACTTTACTAACTTTGACAAGGTCATCTTGGAATGTACGACTTCAAATGGCTTAAATGCCGGAGAATGGGCTTTCGAACACATGAACGAGGTGTTTAAAACTGAGATCAATCCGTTTGTCGAAAGTCTAAAAAGAAGTTTTGCATCTCTTAAGGAAAATCTTCAGTTTGAAATTGGTGAAGTTCAAAAAGTGTTTTATGAAATGGACACCGCTTACGAACTGCAACTAATTGAAAAGGAAAAGATTTCAACCGAATATGACCGATTCTTGTCCGAAGTAATCTCGTGTGATGTGCTTACTATTGTAAATGTTAAATATTCGAATGAGCTTACATCCACTATGATGAATTGTGATGCTGTGAATATTTGTAATGATATTTGTGATGATGTTTGTGATCCTTCTGTAAATGTTGCTGAAAATGTAAATGAGGTAGATAATCATTCTTGTCACGAATCTAACGCTGAGTTTTTAAAGCTACAAGATTCTTATAATTTACTTTCTCAACGCTTTAATCAACTAGAACAACATTGTATATCTTTAGAATTAAAACAACAAGCTCAAAATGAAAATCTTTTGATATCAAATGTTTGTGAAAACGGTGTTGAGAATAGTGACAAGATGATTGCAATTGTTAAGACATTAGAGGAAGAAATCATGAGATTGAAGAGAGAGATATCATCAAAGGAAACATTAAGAATGGAACTAGAGGCCGCAGAGTCTAAAAACCAGGTCTTAGAAATTAGACTATCAACTGTTCTAGGGGAGATGGATCGGACAAGGCAGGGACTATCCGCTCTTTATGGTTCACTAGAAGATCGATTCGCTTTTAATGCGACACAGCAACAATATTATGTTGAACAACTGAACCAAAAGTGCGAAGAAATCTCTGACTTGAACATTCTGCTCATAGACAAAAATATGGTTTTGGCTGAGTTAAAGGAGACACTTTTTCTCACCCGACAAGAAGTTGTTGATAACTTAGCTACCGACTCTGCACCGTCCACTAGTGCTCCAACAACCAAGAAAGTAGTGCTTTATAAGAATCCGCTTCATAAGAGAAACCAGCTTACCTATGATGATTATATGAAGAATGCCATTAAGCATGTCGATCTTCTTAGGGATATTGTAGACGATCTTTATGCCTTAGATCCCTTAAGTAGCGACTATTATTCGGCTCATGAATATGTTAAGCGCGTTCAATATTGCTTGGCTTATTTGCAATACATAGGTACACCAGGTTCTGCACTACTTAACAATAGGCCCATTGCTGTCACTCCATTTAATAAGACTCCAGGAGCGAAACCGTCATTGGCACAATCAAGTAAGACACCTTTAAAATCTGCTGCTAATGTTCCCAATTTGCCTTCTACAGGATTAAAAGAGACTACTAAGGCTAAAGGATCGCCACTCAAGAAAGCTAAGATCAAGCCCGCCACTAGTAGTGCCACAAAGAAGAAAGTAGAAGTCCACAATAGGAATGCTAGTTCAGTTTTAAATAAAATGAATCATGTTAAAACTAAAAGCTCTGCGCCTGTGCAGCAGCCTAAACCATTCGTGAATTCTGATTTAAATTGTTGGAATTGTAATGAATGTATGTTTTCACAGCGTCATGATTTGTGTCTGATTGATCACGTTAATGAAATGAATGCTATTAAGAATGGACTTGAATGGAAGCCAACGGGTAGAACTCGTGCCCAAGTTGGCTGGCAATGGCGTCCCACTGGTAGGACCTTTACTCTCGATGGTAAAATGTGCCCTTTAACTAGGAATGCATCCATTGAGGTTAGGTCTGAGCGTCCTTTAGTTAGGAACACTCGCACTCAAGTAAGGAAACAGCGCCCTTTAATTAGGTCAGCCCCCACTGTAGTGCCTATCAGTGTAGAAATACCTCAGGATTTGAGCCAATTAGAATCTACACCACCAATTAAGAAGAAAAAGGCTAGGAAATCTAAGAAACCTAGAGTTAGCAAATCTAAGATTATTAAATCTGTACCTGCTAATAACAAGGAACACTCAGATTCCGATACCTCTACATTGTCTTTGTGTGGTGATATTTTCAGGTGGTCCAAATCATCCTGTGGTATTTGGACTCCGGTTGTTCAAAACATATGACCGGAAATCGCTCGATGCTCCGAAATTTCGTCAGCAAGTTTCTTGGTACGGTTAAATTTGGGAATGATCATATAGCAAAGATTATGGGATATGGTGAATATCAGATTGGAAACGTGACGATTTCTAGGGTATACTATGTTGAAGGTCTTGGTCATAACTTATTCTCAGTAGGACAGTTTTGTGATTCCAACCTTGAGGTTGCTTTTCGACAACACACTTGTTTCATCCGCAACTTGGAAGGAAAAGATTTGTTGAAGGGATCTCGTGGTGCAAATCTTTACACTTTGTCCTTACAAGACATGATGGCCGCTTCTCCAGTATGTCTTCTCTCTAAAGCTTCGAAGACCAAGTCATGGTTATGGCATCGAAGATTATCTCATCTTAATTTTGATGCTATTAATCATCTGGCTAAAAACGAGTTAGTTCGTGGTCTTCCCAAGCTTAAATTTCACAAGGATCATTTATGTTCCGCGTGTTCAAGGGGGAAAAGCACCAAGAAATCTTACAAACCCAAAGCTGAAGACACTAATCAAGAAAAACTTCATCTTTTGCATATGGATCTTTGTGGACCGATGAGAACTGAAAGTGTGAGCGGTAAGAAATTCATTCTCGTCATTGTGGATGATTTCTCAAGGTTTACATGGGTTAGATTTTTACGTACAAAGGATGAAGCACCGAAGGCTATCATTATTTTTCTGAAGTTCATCCAGGTACGTTTGAATACCACTGTCCGCCGTATCCGTACAGACAATGGTACAGAGTTCGTCAACCAGACTCTTCGTGATTATTATGAAGGTGTTGGTATATCACATGAAACATCCGCTGCACGCACTCCACAACAAAACGGTGTCGTTGAAAGACGAAATCGCACACTTATGGAAGCTGCTAGGACCATGCTTATTTATGCGAACGCTCCATTGTTCTTGTGGGCAGAGGCTATTTCTACTGCATGCTTTACCCAAAACCGTTCTATCATTCGGAAACGCCATGGAAAAACACCTTATGAGCTTCTACATGACCGCAAACCCGATGTTTCATTTTTCCATGTGTTTGGTGCTCTGTGTTATCCAAACATCAATAGTGAGAACTTGGGTAAGCTTCAACCAAAAGCCGACATAGGTATTTTCATTGGTTACTCACCGTCCAAAAGAGCATACCGAATCTATAACCGTCGTCTTGGCAAGATTGTAGAAACTATGGACGCTGATTTCGACGAGCTGACAGCGATGGCTTCTGAGCAACACAGCTCTGAACCCGCGCTTCATGAGATGGGACCCGGTGCTATAAGTTCCGGATTAGTTCCCAACAATCCTACTTCTACATCATTTTTACCACCAACTAGGCCTGAGTGGGATAAACTGTTTCAACCGTTGTTTGATGAATTCTTCGATCCCCCGACTGATGAAGTTCCAACACCTGCAGTAATTGCTCCAATACCTGAAGCGGTTGCTCAAGCTAATGAACCTTTATCTAATGCATCTACAATTCACATTGAACCGGATGCACCTTCACCAAGTGATTCTCAAACTACACCTGAATCATCACCCCTACTTGTGCCTAATGATGTAGAAGAGGATTCCACTGATCACGACTTGGAATATGCTCACTTACAAGAGCTTCCTTTCTTTGGTGTAGCGATCCCTGAAAACCCTTCAGCCGCCTCTACCTCAGAAGAAGCTCCATCTATTGTTCACTCCAGACCACCAAGGATTGAAAAACATAGCACTAAATGGACAAAAGATCACCCAATTAGGAATGTTATTGGAGATCTAGATCGACCAGTCTCTACACGCCATCAACTACAAGAGAGTGCACTATATTGTTACTTTGATGCATTTCTCTCTGAAGTTGAACCCAAAAATTGGCAGCAGGCTATGACCCAATCATCTTGGATCGAAGCTATGCAGGAGGAACTCAATGAATTCAAACGACTAGAAGTATGGGAATTGGTTCCTCGCCCTGACAAGGTTAACATCCTTACTTTGTTATGGGTTTATAAGGTTAAACTTGATGAGATGGGTTCGGTATTAAAGAATAAAGCAAGATTGGTCGCTAGAGGATATAAACAAGCCTTGGGTATAGACTTTGAGGAATCTTTTGCTCCTGTGGCTAGATTGGAGGCGATTAGACTATTCCTTGCGTTTGCTGCTCATATGAACATGATCGTCTATCAAATGGATGTGAAGACGGCATTTTTGAACGGTGAACTAAGGGAAGAGGTTTATGTTAGTCAACCGGATGGGTTCGTGAGTACGGAGTCTCCTAACCATGTGTACAAGCTTAAGAAGGCTCTCTATGGGTTGAAACAAGCTCCACGCGCGTGGTATGATCTCCTGTCAACATATCTCATGTCGGAAGGCTTCTCCAAAGGCAAAGTGGACCCCACTCTTTTCACTCTCAAAGACGGCAACGACATGCTTCTGGTACAAATTTATGTTGATGATATAATTTTTGCTGCCACTAACATAGAATTGTCTAAACAATTTGAGAAGATAATGTCCACACGCTTTCAGATGTCGATGATGGGAAAAATCTCATTTTTCTTAGGATTACAGATTTCTCAGAATCCCAGAGGCATCTTTATAAATCAATCCAAATATGCTCTAGAATCACTTAAGAAATATAACTTTGAGAATTGTGACCCCGTAGACACTCCAATGGTTGAGAAAACCAAGTTAGATGAAGATAGGGATGGGATTATTGTCGATCCGAAACTTTACCGTGGAATGATTGGCACCCTTCTCTATCTGACTGCTAGCAGGCCTGATTTGCAATTTGCTGTATGCATGTGTGCCCGGTATCAGGCTCGGCCTACCGAAAAGCACTTACATGTTGTGAAAAGGATCTTTCGGTATCTAAAAGGAACACTTCATCGTGGTCTATGGTATCCGAAAGATTCCTCGATTGCTTTAATATCATACGCAGATGCCGATCATGCTGGATGTCAAGATACGAGGCGTAGCACTTCTGGATCTGTGCAACTCCTAGGAGATAGATTGATCAGTTGGTCTTCAAAAAGGCAGAAAAGCGCTGCAATATCAAGCACGGAGGCTGAATACATCGCCATGTCCGGTTGTTGTGCTCAAGTCCTTTGGATGAGATCACAATTAACTGACTACGGTCTCGGATTTAACAAAATCCCGATGTATTGTGACAACAAGAGCGCCATTGCCCTTTGCTGCAACTATGTTCAACACTCCCGGGCCAAGCACATAGACATTCGCTACCATTTCATCAAGGAGCAGGTGGAGAACGGAGTGATCGAGCTGTATTTTGTCACTACTGAGTATCAGCTGGCGGATATGTTCACCAAAGCCTTAGATCGAGGACGAATCGAGTTTTTGATCGACAAGCTTGGCATGAAATCATTCACTCCAGCGACTCTCAAAGAGTTGGCAGAAGAATCAGCTGAATAGTCGTGGTAAACTATTCAGAGTATCCTTTGGTTGTGATCATGTATATTATCGTAAATATATAAACCACAAAAGAAAAATACAAAAATATAAAACCAAGAAAAACCATAAAAAAATATAAAACCAAGAAAAACCATAAAAAAAAAAAAATATAAAACCTATAAAAACCATAAAAATTATAAAATCCAGAAAAACCAAAAATATTTTTCGTTTTAAAACGGGCATGTCTTTTAGTACGGTAATATTTACGGCCTTAGAAATGTCGATTAATATTGACACGGTGCCATAAATAGAGTCCGTATAAAAGTTGTACATTTTTAAAACATGCCCATTATGGCTTGTAGTTATTTCAGACTGCAACCCGGTTTTCATATTAAAGTCACGTATTTCCTTGGAAAACGTTGGCTCAGAACGGGAATTAATTTTCTCGGGCGTGATTTACAAGCCAAATCATGCAAAGGGATCAAGGTTACTTTATACCTTGGTCTGACACGAATTTGTGTACGTCTCAGTGCATTAATTTGTTAAGATAAGAGAAATCTTATTGACACCACGAATCAATATTTTTCAAGAGAAATTGGAAATGCTTTCATCACTATTTGACTCTTTAAACAATGACTACAGCTCTTTAAATAGAAAACGGGTCATCGTTTAAGGGGGAGAAAATAGTAAAATCATCTTTGTCATTAAAATTGATTTTCAAAAGTGATTGTGAAAATTAAGGGCTTCATGGTAATTGAGTGGTTTTGCTTTAGAAAACGACTAGTGTTCGTTCTAAGTGATAGGCATGGCTTTTAGATTTTGGGGATATGCTAATAGATTGTATTTGCTAAGTTATGTGTAAGTAAATCAAGGATTAAATGAAATGGAAACATTAGAAACAAAAAGGAAAAGTATAGATTCTAGAGGGACTAAAGGTGTCATTTATTGAAACATATCAAAGTTTTTTTTTGACCTAAGTCAAATAACATATCTACCCGCCCCTCACTACTATTCCTTTCACTGTTTATCTAACACTTTGCCGCCATTGTTGAAAACACAAACACACGCTCTGAATAATCACTTGCTCATTCATCTAGTTCCCGCTCATTCGTCTAATTAAGGTATATAACATCTATATTAAACTTATAATTTCGTCTAAATCATCATTTATATCCATGTAATTGATCCAGATAATTAACATCTATCCGATTTAGGAGTATTCATTAATTAGGGTTAATTAACAAGGGATTTATGGTGGGTTTTGCTCGGAATAGACTAAATGATGTTTATAATGCCTTAGTTTGCCTTAGAAACTCACAAACGCGTTAGACTAAACATCATAAGCTTCGTTTGAAAAGTTCCGAATGAACACTGGATACAAACTTCCGAATGAAGGATTTCTTCTGAAAAACTTCCGAATGAGGAAGTTCCGAATGAAGGACTTCCGAATGAGGAAGTTCCGAATGAAGAACTTCCGAATGAAGGAAGTTCCGAATGAAGAACTTCCGAATGAAGGAAGTTCCGAATGAAGAACTTCCGAATGAAGGAAGTTCCGAATGAAGAACTTCCGGATGAAGGAAGTTCCGAATGAAGGAATGTTCCGAATGAAGGAAGTTCCGAATGAATAACTTCCGGATGAAGGAAGTTCCGAATGAAGAACTTCCGGATGAAGGAAGTTCCGAATGAAGAACTTCCGGATGAAGGAAGTTCCGAATGAAGAACTTCCGGATGAAGGAAGTTCCGAACGAAGAACTTCCGGATGAAGAAGTTCCGAATGAGAAGAAGTTCCGAATGAAGAATGTTCCGGATGAAAATGTTCCGAATGAGGAAAAGTTCCGGATGAGTTGTTTGATTGTTATTGTTGGCATGCTATCTATGTACTTGTTGTTTTATCTGATGAAATGTGTTATGCTTAGAAGTAAGAATGATATATATCTATCTGTTTTTGTGCATCAACCTTTCATGTCTTATCTTAAGCAGATAAAATGACTAATCCAACAGTACAAGCTATCCAAGAATCTAGGGAAGCCGATATTGCTAAAGCTCGAACCCTTAAGTTTATACCCAACAACTATAGGCTAAAGCAGGTTTCTAAATCCACTCACCATGGTTTTAAGGTCGCCATAGCTATTCTTGATAACTCCCATTTCAAGAACGCCCTTAGGAGTACAGCCTCGGTGCCTTATGAGTATATGTTTGAATTTTGGGCAACCAAGGATTTCACTTCGAACAAGATCACCTTCACCATCGACAACAAGCAGCAGACACTCACCGTTTCAGACTTCCGTAAGATGCTTGGTATACGGGATACACCCAAGGGCATGTCTTTCTCAAGGGATCCTACTAAAGATGAACTCGCGGAGTTATTTGATGCACTTGGATGTCCGGAAATACGAGTTGCATCTGAGTTTACAACTGCTAAGGTGGGACAACCCTGGAGAGCTTTGATGGGTATTCTCAGTAAGTGCCTTACACCAAAAACGAGTGGACATGATGCTTTGCGAAGTCCAATAATGAACCTCTTCTATGGCATGTACAAAGCTGCGAATTCAGATTATGCTTTGTTGATATGGGAAGAATTCACCTTTCAACTCTTCCACAA
Source organism: Glebionis coronaria (assembly GCA_025667525.1). Classification (NCBI taxonomy): domain Eukaryota; kingdom Viridiplantae; phylum Streptophyta; class Magnoliopsida; order Asterales; family Asteraceae; genus Glebionis; species Glebionis coronaria. Next base: position 277,284,549 of record CM046882.1, on the reverse strand, counting down.
CAAGAAGCTGAAGACAAACTTCTTTCCTTATCCTCGGTTTATTAAGCTCATCATAAATTATTTTATGAAGCTTGATGCTACTATTGATAGGCGTGCAGGAGGTCGCTATCACACTGAAGAAGCTGATGATACTGTAGATCTGAGGCATGAAGGACCGTCTACTGGTGTGATTCCGGGTCCTGTTCCTGATTACCTTCTGTCAGACAAAATCAAAGGTTCTGCTGATTACAAGCTACTGCAGCTTGAAATCGAAAGGCTGAAAGCAAACCTTCAAACTGGAGAAGACTCATCCACAACGGTTAAGAGTAAGGGTAAACGCAAACAACCAGCTGCGTTACCTGAACCCGAACCCAAGAAGAAGAAGTCAGAGGGTAAGAAGGGAAAGGGTAAGGATTTGATGCGTCTACGTGATGAAGCAGATATTGTTGATCCTACTCTTGATAAATCCGAGCAACAAATGATGAAGATTGCTATTAAAAGGAGTAGGAAAGATACAGGCGGTAGTGGTTCAGGTGCGAGGGTAGATATCGAGGATGAGTACGAGGAACCGCATGATGTTGATGAGTTTGGGTCACCTGAAAACTATTCTACTTCGAAGGAGCCATCAATCCCTATTTCAACAAGTGTGGAAAAGGAACCTGTTGCTTCTACGATCATGGTGACAACTCAACCTTTGGCAACTCTACCACCACCAATCCAACCCTTAACAACCCGACCAACCCGACCGGCTTCCACACCATTTCTTCCACCACCCATAATCCCTACCCTTAGTACAGCAGTTACAACCGAGCCTATTCCATCAACATCTGCAACATCTGCAACTTCTGCAATGGCAGCAATAGTGTTGGGCGAGATGTTGGATAAACATACGGATGCTCACAAGAGAGAAATGAATGAACTTCGCCAAGAGTTAAATAGAAGAGCTCAAAGTGAAGAAGCATCAAGGAAAGCTCAAGAAGAGTTGATTGCCAAGTTCGCTGCAGACTTGGAAGCTACACGAAAGGCTCATGCAGAGGAAATTGCTCAGGTCAAGCAGGCTGAGGCTAATAAACATACTGCACGCATTACCAGACTTCAAGCAATGAGGGATAAATATAAGGAACAAAAAGAAGCACTCGAAGCATCTGTGAAAGAAAGAGTGCAAGAATCCGTTGAATCCTTAATGCCTAAGCTTCGTGACGAGTTGAAGACACTTGCTGCTGACAACTTGATGGTCAAATCATCCAACCCTTCAGAAGCCGCCTATAAGATTGCTTATGACCTGACGGATTTTGAATTGAAGAAGATCCTTAAGGCTCGAATGGTGGAACTTGGGTCGCATGATAAATCGAGGATTCAACGGGCTCTATTTAAATCCCTGAATGATGCTATCATGGAGGATGATAGATTATTCAAAATGTTTGGAAGTGTGGTACCATATCACATCTTACCTGAGGAAGAAAGGGAAGAGAGTGAAGAAGAGGGTACGGGTGAAGAAGAAGAAGAAGAAGAAGAAGAAGGTGAAAAGGAGAAAGACGATGACGAAGGTGGTGATGATGATGAGGGTGGTGATGATGATGAGGATGATGACGATGATGAGGATGATGAGGATGATGATGGCGATGATGGTGGTGATGAGAATCAGGAGAGTGCAAGGGGTAGTAACGGGGATGATAATCAGGATGATGATGGGGGTGAACAACCGAAAAAGGGAGACAAGGTTACCAGCTCCAAGAAGACTGCTACTAAGACTGGAACCAAGTCCACCAAAGATGCAGCACCGAAGGATAAATCGACATCCTCGGAATCACGAAGAACTAAGTGGCGCCACGATGTGAATGCCACTACAGCGTCTTCGGCTCCCGGTATCTCTATCGCTGTGTCTGTACCTATTACCACTAACCCCATTAGTTCTGCTGTTGTTCCTCCTGTGATTGCAGAATCAGTGACGGAACCCGAAGCTGCACAACATTCTCCAGTTCACGACACTGCTGAAATGCCTGAAACTGAACCAACTGATGTTCGCACTTCAACTCCTCAACAACAAGCTCAAAAATCTACGGTTCCTGAACCAAGCATAAGAGTTTGGGAAGACACGTTGGAGATAGACGAGTCTGCACCACCACAAGCTTGGATCACGGCAGCAGCTCAATATGATCCAATCACAAATGCTGACAAAGATGTGTTGTATCTGCGTATCCGAAGTCCGATTGACTTATGTGCATTTCTTGCTCATGAGTATAAGACTTCGGTTACTCCATCCTTGGTCAAGAAAGCGATGAAAGATAAGAGACTGCGTGCCAAAACCCGATTACCCCGAATGGAGTTCGAGTACTATGCCGATGAGATCATAAAGGCTTTGAAAACCGTTCAAAGGCCAGGACTTCATGAATCAGACAGAGCTACACCTCCAATGGATCCTGCTCAAGATAATCAGATTGCTCTTGACTTCTTCGTCACCAACGATCTTGAGTATCTACTGAAGGGATCATCAAAGTATGCAACATCCCTGACTTTGCTGAAAGCTGCCAACTGGGGGACAATACCCTTCATCGAGGAAAAGGTAAATCGACTCTGGGTCCCAAAAATGAATCGTAATTATGATATGTATGCTGTCATAGGTGCATCTCATTGGGACGAACGAGTCCGAAGGGCGTACAGGGGTTGCTGCATGGTCAAGTCTGGAAGCAATGTTAGATCCGACATCCGTATCTCCAGCATCTTAGGAATGAAAACTGAAGCCAAGAACGGCTACTATCATGTGACGGAGATTCGCTTGAAAAGGGAGGATGACAGGGAATACAAAATCCAGCAAGGAGATTTTTCCATCATTCGCCTTGAGGATATTGAAGATATGCTGCTTCTAATAACCCGAGATCAACTTACTCACATTCCTCGTGAAGACCTGATTGCTTTGAATACAGCACTTCGTATGTTCACACGAAGCGTTGTCATCAAGTCACGAGTTGAGGATCTTCAGTTGGGAGTCGAAAGCTATCAGAGGAGGCTCAATTTAACCCGTCCTGTGAATCAAGTGCTACCTCAACACGTAGAAAGATGTCCTTATACCGGCATTTCTGTCCCGAATTCCGGCATTTTCTACTTGAACAGTCGAGGTTTGATGAAGTTTATGAGGGTGGGTGAGCTTCACAAGTATAGTGATGGAACTCTTATACAGGTCAGAGATAAGTTGGAACATCTGAACTCGGGTGGGACATTGCCAGAGATGACGGAGGATTGGCATCCGGGTTACCGGCAGATGGCAAAGTATGTGATCAAAAAGATCGATCAAAAGCTCCGTGAACGTAGATTAATGAGGAGCTTGGAAAGATTCGTGGGTGGAAGACCGTATTTAGTGCACCACAAGCTACTGCAACGATCCATATGATGGGTCGTACATCTCAGGTCACTTTATATTGGTTTTCAATTGTGAATATGTAAATTTGTGAATAATGTGCTTGAATGGCTTGGTGTAGTGTTAAGGTATGATAATTTTTCAAGAATTTCTCACGAGATTCTAAATCTTTCAAAATATGTCATACCAAAGCACTACAACTATCCCTTATTAACTTAAGGGGGAGCAATAACTTGTTCTATGGCCAAACATTAATTTCATTTTTACCCAAAGACCGGTTAATCCATTCAATATCCCAAATATTAATGGTTAACATTTTGGATAAGGGGAGAAAATGGGATTAAGGAGACGTAAGTGTTACTTGGCTAAAATGAAAAAGACTTAATGATAATCCAACTTAATATGTGTTAAGCACGTGTTAAGGGGGAGCGTTTTTGATGATCAAAACACCTAAGGTACAAAACTTTTGATTTTAATATCACAAGTACCTTAGGTGATTTTCAATGATGTTTTCATGGTGGCAATTCCTTCCCAAAACACGCTTAATTCACGACGGATGTGGTGACAAAAGGGTGGTAGGAATAGGTTTAGTCCAATGATTCATCAGAGCCGATGGAATCTTCCCAAGGACAATTCCCTAGTTAGAATTAGAAGTCCTAGGAAAGATGGAGAAAGAATGTGAACGTAGCTGAATGCCGACCAAGTACTTAAGCTAGCACTGGAACAATCACAACAAGGTGCTAGTGATGACGTATTGGTAAGCATTGAAGGGGTTGAAGAATGAAAAAGAAATGTAAAGATAAAGGGTGTAAAGAAAGAAGCCCTCCTTACAACTTTAGGCAGAAACCGGGTCAATACATATGCTATTGAGGTCATTTTTGCTAATGATTCTCGGTATTGAAGAAAGACATCATGGACCCAGTGATGCAATGCACAACCCTTCCCCAGCTAACTCAAATATCTCTCAAAAGGTATTTGTTTTAATCACACGGAGATCAACACGTTATCTATTGGTTTATTCACTCCGAATAAACTGGTATTGAAAAGGTGGCACTCCTCTCCAGCCATCGCTCACTAAATCAAAACGCACAATCGAGTCTAGAGCCAAGAGATCATCAAAAGTCTCATTAGGACACTTTCCATTTATTCCTTGCTTTCTCACACACTGTGAAAAGTAAGAGATTTTCAAGAGTCCTACGCAATATTCTTGTAATATTGCCAGAACATCCGAGTAATACGTAAGTATTACAATGAAGATGGAAATCCTGCTTGAGCCAACATCAAACAAGCTCATGGTAGGTTACACGTGCGGTTCTTTTAGAACCAATCTTGTGAAAAACTGGAAGGTAACAGTGGTTTAATTCTTAATTGAACTTAAACTCGTTCCAGGCCTCTTCGCATTATCATATGATCTTGCCAGAACACTCAGAGTGACTCTTTATTGACCACAGTGACGAGTGGAAATCCTTCTAGTGTCAACATCAAACAGCACTTGGTAGGTAACGTGCAAGATTCTTTATGAATCGAGCTCGTGACAACTGGAAAGCAACGATGGTGAAAATCTTAATTGAAATTCACTTGTTCCAGGTTTCATGAATTGACGGCTTTTAAATCACAAGGATAATTTATCCAAGTGATTCACTCTTTATGTTCGCAGTCAGCTTTGGACGGACGAATAAAGAGAACGAGTTTACCCGCGAAATCCTGTCAGGAAGTTACTTAATTGAAACTATCCGTCACGGGTACGATATCTAATATCGTCCAACGGTCTTCACCGACCGGAGGTAAAATGCTACCGAATTAGAATAAAATGTTCAAAGCCATTTTATTCGTGTCGTTGCTGTGTACCTGCTAAAGACGGTGGCGTTGCTGTGTACCTGTTGAAGACGGTGGCGTTGCTGAGTACCAGTAAAGACGGTGGTGTTGCGGTGTACCTGGAAAAGTCGTTCCCACATGCTTATGTCTTTTGCAACAACAATTCAAGAAAGTACAAGATGAACTCTTCCGCTGTACCAAACTCTGAAGCTTTCAAGAATCCAACAAAAAGACGTAAGTGTGTGGAACATGAAGTCACGAGGAGGCAAAGTTCACAAGAAAGGCAAAGATCGCACGTGAAAGGCCAAAGAACAATGCTCTCAAGTCAAAGCCAAAAAGATCAAATCAACATATTCACAACAAAAGAAAGAAAAGAAGTAAAGACTACGAGCTAAAGAACGAAGACTTAGTATAGTATGCTAGGTTTAGAACTTTGTAACGTGGAGTGACCTCCCTTAGGGGGAGATTGTTAGAAATACGTTTTAACGTATATTAGAAGTATCGGTCACTCCACAATATGATTTATGTTGTAATAGCTCGTAGTTAGTAATTAGTTATTATTTGCTTATTAACTTAAGTAAGAACCGGTCCATGGGCTTGTCATGGACCGGCCCAAGTCCACTTATGACTTGGAACTATAAATACCCCTTTCCACTAAGGAAAGGGGTTGGTTGTTATCATTTTCTTAATTTCCACTTAATAAAATTCACATAGTTTCTCTCACTTTCTCTCTCTAACTTTCTCTCTCTAGAAATTAACAAACCCCTTCATAGATTCATTGATTATCAATATTCTACATGTATGAAGTTGGAAACTTCATTAGCAATGAAAAGCTGCCAAAGTCAAGTTTACAATCACAAAGAAATAGAGGGGTTTAATATGGGAGACATGAAACTTACCTAGACCAACCAGCAAGTGACACGTGCCCCACTAACACTTTTAATCCAATCACAACTCACCATTAAGCCACATCACCATCCACTCACCACCGGTTTAAAAACTAACTAATTAATTAGTTATTAAACACGCACTTAACACTTTTTCAAAAACAAAACTGGATCAAATACCTGTCCTTGATGTTCATATCCGATTTGGGTATTTTCTAATCACCAAAAATTAAACCTTAATCTCTTCCAAATTTGAGGTTAAGGGTCCACTAAACAAAACCCCACCCTTAAACCATATGCCACCTCACCCCAAGGTGTCACATGAACCACCCCTGCACCTTTTGAGGAAGAAGACAAAAATGTGGTCAGCAAATCAACGTCCCACAACCTAAGCTTCAATCCTAAGCTCACTTGGACGTATGAGATCACAACACAACAAAAAAGGGTCACATGTTGCAGCTCCAACTCCAAATTCAGTCAAGAAAATTCAAACTTCAAAGGGCATTTTTGGACTTCTACATACTAGGGTTTCTAGTTTATCTTTCAGCATTTAGGTCTTGTATGGTTCTATATTAGGCCCTTAGCTCATTACATTTCAGTTTGCTCTTGCTTTTTCTTTTGGTCAAAGTTCTGTAAATCCTAATTTCAAGTGAATGAAATAGTGTTTGAATCTTGTGACGAAATCCAAGTGCCATCTTTATTATCTTGTTATTGGTGATCTAAGTTTGTGATTTGGAAGTTTCAAAAGTTGTTCAAACACTTGAACTTTTTGGATCATAAGTGTGACAATCCATCAATTTATGGTTGATATTTTATTCTCAATTATTATTTGAAAATATTATTTTAATGTTATATTATGAACTCACTTATTTTTGGGAATAAATTTGGATTTTACGTCTTGAAGTAGCATCGACTACGTCTAAACCGGATGATTCTACGTTACGTGCTCACGTTTACATACACCGTTTTGGTGACAGTCCGACATTTCAGGAAATAAATTTATCCGTGAAATATTATTTTGGGATTTTAATTTTGAGTTGGTTCATAAACTCACAAATTTACGAGAAGAGATTAGGACTTACGATTATAATTTAACGTCCATTACGACTAAACCGGAAACCTTAGGATTACGTATTTACGTTTTCGAACTCCGTTTTTGATGAGACAAATTTTATTAGATTCATTTGTGCCGTTGATTCAAAATTTATAAAAACATTTTTCGTAAAACGACCCGAGGGCACGCAAATCGAGGAAACTAGAATCAAGGAATACCCGTAAATTAGCGGGATGAGACAAAATAATTTATCCCACCCCACTATACAAAGGGACGGCCAAACTTGGACACCACATCAAAGATGTGGCATCTTTACACACTAGTAGCTAACACATGTAACTTAGCTTAACACTTAAGCTTACTCATATCCCACTAACCACCAAAACCAACAAGTTAAACCATTTGAATCCATTTCTCACATTCAAAACTACTCAAACTCTCTCCCATTCTCTACCATTGCCGTCCCACCACCACCACTAAACACCCATTTTGATCAAAATTAACCACAAAATCTCATGTTATTCATACATAAGTTGAAACCCTTTTGAAGCCCTATTGATTGGTGGTGATTATAACAAGGAGGAGTTTCTATGGAGTCTTAGGGCTGATTTTCTACAAGGAGTTCTTGAAGATTGGTGGACTTGAAGATGATATTGGTTTATCACAAGTTGTGTGATCAAAATCCATGTCTTGATCACAACCTACATCATCATGGTGGTATAAAGATTGTTCTTCCCATCCTCTTGTTATTTTGATTATGTAATCATGTATTTTCTTTCCTATTGTATATGTATATGATGAATATATGATGATAAAAATATTGTGTGGGGATTTGGTGTTGATAATCATGGGTAAAAAGATGAAAAACTATATGTAAAAGATGTTAATCTTGCTTAATTTAGTAGGCTGTATAAAAACAGTAAATAACCATGTGATGAACTGATAAAATGGCATAGATTAATGGATATACAGTAAGTAATATGTCTTGTACACAAGTTAGAGTTGGCCATGCAATGGAATCATTAGGATGAGTGAGATATGATCAAAACAATATTAGAGTGCAAATCTGCATAGACTGTTTTGGACGATTTTTATAAAATACTTAGAGGTTGATTCAACAGTAGCCATAGGAGAGTTAAATGGATCACATATCATGTAGTTTATGCCATAAAAATTTGGGCTTTTATCTCCATATAGAAATCTAGATATGTGGTGAACATGAAAGTAAAAATCAGATTTTGGGAAATTAAAGTATAATAGTATTATATAAGCACTCAAATAAAAATAGTATAAAATGTGAATTAAAACCCACTAACTTATATAATACATTTATATAAATATGTATAAGGATAAATAAATGGACATTTTATAAAAATGGTAGTTTGATAAGTTTTATAAGTTATAAAACTATAAACATGATTTTTACGACTTTTTCGGCTATTACCGTAAAATTAACGTTTTTCGCCAATTAAAACTTAGACGATCAAACCCGTCTAATATAAAGTTTTTAAAAGTCATATACTGATATATAAGTATCTAATACAAGTAAAAACCGATAAAAACCAAACTATAGGACATACGGACATTAACGAGCTAAGTTAGCATATTGGACTAATAATTTAACTAAATAAGTTAAACACTTATAAAAAGTACTTATTGGGCTTAACCCATTTGGCCTAACATGTAAAGTGTAAATACTGATAATACAATTATAAAATGGATTAATACAAGTTAAAGAACTTATAATAATTTTATTGGACTTAAAATATGTAAATAGGTAAACCTAGTAAACTAGTATAAAAGGTATCAACACATAACACTAAAATGAGTAAATGAGAATATGTAAACCCACTTGATCATCATATATATAAAATCATCATATGCATACATAATTGTTATTTTTATAAAGTCATTGGACAAGAGTCTAAGACAAGTATTATCTGTCTAGGTTTCCGTGATTGAAGCACGTACCGTACGTCCGAATTGCCGATAACCCGCCTTCCCACATCAACGTGAGTTCATAGCCTCGCACTCTTTTAAAGGTTTTTTATGAAATATTTTATAAACCCGCGAGGGAGATAACATGTTAGTTTTACTAAAATAGGACATCATTTGTCCCGATTGTTTGTTTATTGATTTGGACCCGAATGATTGTATGACCCGATGTATGATTATATGACCCCGTAGATGAAATGAAATGGACTATTAAAGTTAGGTTATGTCACTAATAGTCCCATTAGCATGAATTGTAAACTACCGGGATTTGGTAGACGCTTATGCATAGAATAGTACTATTTAGGGACGATCACCCCAGTTCGCGCCTTGACGGTTGATCCCCGTCGTACCACATTGATTGGTAAGCGAATTTATGTATGAGAAGATTTTTATAAGCGTAATTATTGTGACGACACGCTGTTTTAGATGGGCAAATGATTGTCGGGCTAGCTACCCGTTGTTTGTTGTAGTAAGGTAACAATGTCATGTGGCTTATAATAATCCAAAATAACGAAATACTACTATACGCACTAAATTACGATATATTGCCTGACTAGCAATACGGGGTCTTACTATTGATATTATGTTCGTGTTTTGGTTTTTCATAACCACATTCATATATTGGTTTTTATTTAACTCTATACAACGTTATAAAACGTATTGTATGATGTTTTTACGACTTTGGTTCGTATAATGATTTTGAAGGCAAAAGCCTATATTATGATTTTTAATAAGGATTTGTATAAAATAACTTTGGCTATTTTATAGCCTATTACAAAGATTTGTACAAAATGATTTTCGGTAATAATTTTATACCGATGTTATATTGATGTATTTTATTGAACTCTATGAATTCACTCGGCGTTATCGCTGACCTTTTCTTTTAACATGTTTTATCTCAGGTACTTGAAGGTAATTCTCGGGAAGACAACAAGAATTCATGGCCCGCACCTAAATAATAATTTCCATTCAAATTCTTTGTAAAAGTTGTATGAAATATTATGACTTGGGACCTATGTAAAATTTGATATTTATGAATGGAAATACTTTGTTATTAAACGACGCGATTTTTAAGCATTGTCTATGATGTGAGTAATGTGCTATCCCGTAACACCAACGAGTCTTCCGCTGTATTAAATTGTGTAAATTTGGGTTCTTCACAGTTTGGTACCAGAGCTCTCGTTATAGAGAACGAAAGATTATTTAAACTAAGGTTTTGAATAAAACATTTCAAAATCTTTTAACTATAAACATTTTTCTAAAAATGTCTAAAAATCTTTTGACTATAACGGTGCCGAAGAATTCCCGAGTTACCAACAAGGCCAGACTGAGAAGTGTTATATTAATATATATATAACTTGGATTATATATATATGATTTAATTTTATTACATGATTGTTTGATGATTATTTTGATATTTATACGAGGTATTTATACGACGTAGATTGTCACAAGAAACCCTAAATCCCTTAGTAAATTAATCGAAGCTATTCTCGTAGGAATTCTAGCTATCCTAGATCTAAACCAAGTTGTGGATATTTATGATCCCAACAAAATGTTTGATATTCGTAGAAATTTAGATATTAGTTGATTGTGATATTGAAGAAGAATTGGCGAGATTAAATTTGATATCGATGTCATGACGATCTTTCCTTATAGAGTGGAGTTTGACAAAACGTTACCACCTATAAAGATGTCATCTGATTCGTTGTCACCCAATTCTTAAATCTGAAATCAAAAGGGAGAATGTTGCACTTGAGGCTGTCATTGGAGCCTTTACCCAAAAGCCTCATGCCACTAGTACCTTTCCAAGAAGTCTAATTGAATGTATGAGTCATTTCATACTAGTGACTCATTTGATAATTACTGTTGTAAGAGCTATAGGATTGGAAATTAAGTGTTGTTCGTATCGAGCCTTTATTACCTATTAAGGTATAAGAATAAGGTTGAAAGTATTGGAGAATGAGGTAGGATATTGCCTTGAATATAAGTTGATTGAAACTCGAATAAAGTAAAATTTAACTTGTATAGAATAAGAAATTGTTAAGAGGAAGTCGTTAAGCCCTGTGATTTAAGTGTAAGGTTTTAATTGATTGTTGATTCGTGTTAAGTGTTGTTCCTAGACCATTGTCCACTAACGAGGATGCCCAGTGTCCAAGAAATAAATTGAAGAAATCTTCTTCTGAATTGGGACCGATGGATCTTCTGGGACATGTGGAACACCTAATGACTCTTGTAGATTAGTATTCATTATGGTATCTTTTAGAAATAATCCCTAACTTAACTGAGACATCAGTTGGTAGGATGAGTTCTTGGAATTGTATGACATAGTGACACGTAATGTGTTACGGTACAATTTTGACTTGTTTTTTATTAATGAAAAGACTACCTTTGATTGCTAAATTCTACATGTATCGATGTTATCTATCTTTTATTGCTTCATCCTAATGTTCGCATTAGTGATGCAACCAGTGAACAAGTACTCATCTTGAATTGAGTTACGTTGTAGATTATCCTTTTTGAGTGCCATCGAGGTCATGAACCTCATGATTAATTGGCTAAAGCTCATTTCCTATCATATTGTAGTTAGTTCTTGGTGAACAACTTTTCATCACTCTTTTGTAGATAGCTGATTGTTTTTATAAGATAAAACAGTATCCCTTGAGAAAAATTAAATTTTCATCACTATAAGGATTATTCAAAGTAAGATTTATAAGTGATCGTTATCGAAATGAAGTTGTTTATAAAACACCTTGGAAGACTTAATTGTTTTCATCACAAAGAAAATCTTTGTAAATTTATTCTTGATTCTTATTTAAGAATTAAGCATGAAAATGTTTTTATTATAAACATGATGATAAAATTTTGACGAACTGAGTATTGCATTGTTAATCTTGAAAATTGTATATAGTTGCGCGCCTACATACAATTTGGAATGGACCATGCAAGGCTGATTAGTAGTCACCATAAAATTATTAATAAAAACTAAATTTTCTTTGAAGATTGTGAAAGACTAAAAATTTATGAGATCTGGAAGAAGTGAAAAATAGGGACATATTATTATGGACACCTACATATGTGCCCATACTATTTATTCTTCTGAGTCGAATTTACTCATATGTGGAAATTGTCTTATTTGACAAATTGATATTCCATTCTTGTCCAATTCTCCCTGGTGAGATTCTTAGGAAAAGTATATGATTACCGAGTGTTGATACCCAACTGGATGTATCGACGTTCCTATCATTTCTTTTGATTATATTTCATTTGAATGACCTGGGTAACGATCCGAGGAGCTTTCAAATGCGTACTCAAATTAGGAAAACATGGATATACTCATATTCGTTAATGTTTTCATCTGTATCTGATTTGAAGTTCTATCGCGTAGATTATACGTTGACCTTACTCTTTTAAGGTTAGTTATGTCTCCAGATATCCTTGAATTTGTGAAGGATTATGAGTTATTATTAGTCTTTTGAGAAGTTCACATCTTATCGACGGCAATAAAACTGAAAAGTTGGTAATGCCAGAAGAATGGATTGATTGATTATGACATGACGACATTGTCTTAATTGATGGGAACCCGAGTAGAATTCCCCTAAATGATAAGATGTTGATTATCAAAAGTGATCTAAATAATTCTTGGTGGATGACCATATCCTGCATTTAGACTTGAAATTATACCATGAATGGTTGTGAATTATTCATAGATATTATAGTCTAGAAAGAACTTAAAATAAATGTATTAAAAGATGTTTATGTTATCTGAAACGCTAGGAGGTATTTGCTGGTGAATTACCTAGACTTTCGCCATTAAGGCAAGTTGAAATTGGTATTGATTATATTCCCGGTGTTGCACATGTGGCATGTGCACAGTACGTCAGCACCATCTGCATTAAAAGAATTACCCTACAACTGAGAGAGTTGTATGAGAAGACTTTTATTCTACCAAGCTCGTCATCATGAAGAGCTATGGTGTTATCATTCCTTATATTTATAGATTACTGTGAACTGAGTAAATTGACAATCGAAAACGATATCCATAACTCGAAATGGAAGATTTGTTTGATCATTTACAAGGTTCTAGCGTATGTTTTAAAGATTTGATCCACGACATGGTTATTATCAACTTCGCTTCCGCGAAGAAGATTATCTATTCCAATCACTACATCCGGTACTTGTAATGAACATTATGAGTTTCACATGATGTCGTTTGGATTGACTAATACACATGTAGCATCCATAAATTTGGTGAATCTCGTGTGTAGGCTGTAATTTGACAAATTCATGCTCGTGATCATTAAGGACCATTTGTTTGTTTATAAGAATAAGAAGAAGTTAATAATTATTTATAGATTGACCTGAATTGGCCGAACAATAAAAACATGTACCTTGAATAATTAACATGTGATTTAAGACTTAATCCTTTATATTAAATGACCGTTTGATTAATGATGGTAAGATATATATATATATATATATATATATATATATATATATATATATATATATATATATATATATATATATATATATATATATATATATATATATATATATATATATATATATATACATATATATATATATATATATATATATATATATATATATATATATATATATATATATATATATATATATATATATATTGACTCTTTAAAAATTAGAGCCATTTGAAACTTTGGGTTTTACCAAAAAGAAAATAGAAATATGTTTTGACAAATGTTTTAACAAAGGATTTTTAAGGGATCATTCCCTTATAACCAAAACATTTAACTAAACTCCTGCTTAGGGGTAAATGTTTTTGCATACCTTAAGACAACCTAAGCGGAATTGAGGAAAACATTTAAACCATAACTTGAAATTTGAAACGACAATTTTTGCTTTTCAACTAAGAAAATTTGGACCAAAGTATAACCAAAGATTTTTCAACACTTACGAATCTTATTAATTATTTTCGATAAATCAGCAAAAATAGTGGTTAATTAAATTCAAATTTATTCTTTTGAACATTTTCCTATAATTGGACGAACCGAGAAATTTAAAACTTTTTACGTTTACATTTCATTAAAATTAAATATTTATTATTTAATTACTTGCAATAATTATCGACGCTTTAGTCGTCGGATTGAGTAAAACGGATAAAAATGATAGTTGAGAAGAAATTAAAACATAGAAAATATGAAGAAAGAAATTTTGAATGAATACGGTCATGATAATTATTTCACCAGGAAAGGTGAATGTAGATCCTGACACATAATATAGAAAGGATAAAGAACCAATTAGGATGTGTTCCTTAGTAATGATGGTACAAAATAAAATTGCCGAACAATATAAAAATAAAGAATGCTTGTAAGAAGGATAATGTAGATAATAAAAGGGGTTTGCGGCTAATGTGAACCATTAGAATTAAGAAGCCAATGGCGTTAATGTATAAAAGGCCGTTTGTGGATTGCCTAAATATGGAGGTTTGTGAGATATAGTCAGGTTGGAATCCCGTAAGTATAAGTATTCTATCCCTGCCATTTCTGATTAAGTATATCTTTATCTAAAAAAGTTGTACTGATGGCAAATTATGAAGGCAGACACCGCCTCATACATTAGTAAACGTCTAGCTATTGTAAAGGTCATCATCTGAATTTGATTTGATTTGGGTGATCGTCGACAGACTGACCAAATCTGCTAATATCATTCCTATTAATGATAGATTCTTGATGAAGAAATTGACCCTTTTGTATTTAAAGGAGTTGTGTAAACATGGTGTGCCTGTATCGATCATCTCTATCAAGATCCTCGCTTCGCATCGAATTTCTAGAGATTTGCTCAGAAGTCATTGAGAACGAATCTTGATGAGAGTACTGTGTACCACCCCAATCGAAGGGACGAGGTAAAGTAACGATACAAAGTACTATAAGTGCTGTTTTATGTTTGAATGAATGACATTTGGTAATAAACTGTAAAATCGTTTTCCTTTGGAGAGATTATCATTGATAATTATCGTGTTAGGATCGAGATCGAATCTTGTTAGGATCTATATGAGAGCATCCGTAAGCAGGAGTTGGGATGAAGACACCCGACATACACCCATTGTGAGTTGGACATGTCTTTTAGGTTTAAGGTTTCCTATGATGGCGAACCTAACTTTACAAAATACTCGACCCGCGAGACCTAAAATGATTGTTGAAATTAGGATTTGATTAATGACTGCCGGTAGTGGGCAGGAGGTTATGTGAAAATGAAATGTAGATCCTGAAGTGCAGAATGGATAGCGAAGTTATGCCAAAAATTTTAACCTTGGAAAAATGAATTAATGATCTGAAAGATCATGGGAAGTAAGTCCCTGTTGTATGGGACCATTGAGATGATATAAAAGTTGGTTTGAAAGGCATATAAGCTGGATCTACCCTAGGACTTCAAGAGCTGCGTGAATTATGTTTCGTATATCGAACTTGATAAAACGTCTGTCAAGTGAGAATCTGATCACTTCTTGATGAAGTTTAGATCGGCGAATATTTGCATTCATAAAAAACCCGTGAACATCATGAATAGAGAAAGTAAGTCAACACTAAGCCTGATCTTATTCCCGTAGTTATGTTTAATGATACTCGCGTATTGTAATGAATTACACTTTCGAGAAAAGACCAAAGGTGGAGGAAATACCCACATGGCTTTAACTCTATAAGAAGCGGGTAGTAATATAAGATGATCTTTGAGGACAAAGATCCTGTTTAGGGGTAAATGCTGTGACAATCCGTCAATTTATGGTTGATATTTTATTCTCAATTATTATTTGAAAATATTATTTTAATGTTATATTATGAACTCACTTATTTTTGGGAAGAAATTTGGATTTTACGTCTTGAAGTAGCATCGACTACGTCTAAACCGGAGGATTCTACGTTACGTGCTCACGTTTACATACACCATTTTGGTGACAGTCCGACATTTCAGGAAATAAATTTATCCTTGAAATATTATTTTGGGATTTTAATTTTGAGTTGGTTCATAAACTCACAGATTCACGAGAAGAGATTAGGACTTACGATTATAATTTAACGTCCTTTACGACTAAATCGGAAACCTTAGGATTACGTATTTACGTTTTTGAACTCCGTTTTTTATGAGACAATTTTTATTAGATTCGTTTTGTGCTGTTGATTCAAAATTTATAAAAACGTTTTTCGTAAAACGACCCGAGGGCACGCAAATCGAGGAAACTAGAATCGAGGAATACCCGTAAATTAGCAGGATGGGACAAAATAATTTATCCCACCCCACTATACAAAGGGACGGCCAAACTTGGACACCACATCAAAGATGTGGTATCTTTACACACTAGTAGCTAACACATGTAACTTAGCTTAACACTTAAGCTTACTCATATCCCACTAACCACCAAAACCAACAAGTTAAACCATTTGCATCCATTTCTCACATGCAAAACTACTCAAACTCTCTCCCATTCTCTACCATTGCGGTCCCACCACCACCACTAAACACCCATTTTGATCAAAATTAACCACAAAATCTCATGTTATTCATACATAAGTTGAAACCCTTTTGAAGCCCTATTGATTGGTGGTGATTATAACATCCAAGGAGGAGTTTCTATGGAGTCTTAGGGCTGATTTTCCACAAGGAGTTCTTGAATATTGGTGGACTTGAAGATGATATTAGTTTATCACAAGTTGTGTGATCAAAATCCATGTCTTGATCACAACCTACATCATCATGGTGGTATAAAGATTGTTCTTCCCATCCTCTTGTTATTTTGATTATGTAATCATGTATTTTCTTTCCTATTGTATATGTATATGATGAATATATGATGATAAAAATATTGTGTGGGGATTTGGTGTTGATAATCATGGGTAAAAAGATGAAAAACTATATGTAAAAGTGGTAAATCTTGCTTAATTTAGTAGGCTGTATAAAAACAGTAAATAACCATGTGATGAACTGATAAAATGGCATAGATCAATGGATATACAGTAAGTAATATGTCTTGTACACAAGTGAGAGTTGGCCATGCAATGGAATCATTAGGATGAGTGAGATATGATCAAAACAATATTAGAGTGCAAATCTGCATAGACTGTTTTGGACGATTTTTATAAAATACTTAGAGGCTGACTCAACAGTAGCCATAGAAGAGTTAAATGGAGCACATATCATGTAGTTTATGCCATAAAAATTTGGGCTTTTATCTCCATATAGAACTCTAGATATGGCTGTTTTGGTGAACATGAAAGTAAAAATCAGATTTTGGGAAATTAAAGTATAATAGTATTATATAAGCACTCAAATAAAAATAGTATAAAATGTGAATTAAAACCCACTAACTTATATAATAAATTTATATAAATATGTATAAGGATAAATAAATGGACATTTTATAAAAATGGTAGTTTGATAAGTTTTATAAGTTATAAAACTATAAACATGATTATTACGACTTTTTCGGCTATTACCGTAAAATTAACGTTTTTCGCCAATTAAAACTTAGACGATCAAACCCGTCTAATGTAAAGTTTTTAAAAGTCATATACTGATATATAAGTATCTAATACAAGTAAAAACCGATAAAACCCGAACTATAGGACATACGGACATTAACGAGCTAAGTTAGCATATTGGACTAATAATTTAACTAAATAAGTTAAACACTTATAAAAAGTACTTATTGGGCTTAACCCATTTGGGTCCAAAATTTAAAGTGTAAAGACTGATAATACAATTATAAAATGGATTAATACAAGTTAAAGAACTTATAATAAGTTTATTGGACTTAAAAGATGTAAATAGGTAAAACTAGTAAACTAGTATAAAAGTTATCAACACATAACACTAAAATGAGTAAATGAGAATATGTAAACCCACTTGATCATCATATATATAAAATCATCATATGTATACATAATTGTTATTTTTATAAAGTCATTGGACAAGAATCTAAGACAAGTATTATTTGTCTAGGTTTCCGTGATTGAAGCACGCACCGTACGTCCGAATTGCCGATAACCCGCCTTCC
The DNA here is from genome assembly GCA_025667525.1 of Glebionis coronaria. Classification (NCBI taxonomy): domain Eukaryota; kingdom Viridiplantae; phylum Streptophyta; class Magnoliopsida; order Asterales; family Asteraceae; genus Glebionis; species Glebionis coronaria. The sequence goes on along the minus strand of CM046882.1, from coordinate 277,266,430 downwards.
CACATCAACGTGAGTTCATAGCCTCGCACTCTTTTAAATGTTTTTATGAAATATTTTATAAACCCGCGAGGGAGATAACATGTTAGTTTTACTAAAATAGGACACCATTTGTCCCGATTGTTTGTTTATTGATTTGGACCCGAATGGTTGTATGACCCGATGTATGATTATATGACCCGATAGATGAAATGAAATGGATTATTAAAGTTAGGTTATGTCACTAAAAGTCCCATTAGCATGAATTGTGAACTACCGGGATTTGGTAGACTCTTATGCATATAATAGTACTATTTGGGGACGATCACCCCAGTTCGCGCCTTGACGGTTGATCCCCGTCGTGCCACATTGATTGGTAAGCGAATTTATGTATGAGAAGATTTTTATAAGCGTGATTATTGTGACGACACGCTGTTTTAGATGGGCAAATGATTGTCGGGCTAGCTACCCGTTGTTTGTTGTAGTAACATAACAAAGTTATGCGGCTTATAATAATCCAAAATAACGAAATACTGTTATACGCACTAAATTACGATATATTGCCTGACTAGCAATACGAGGTCTTACTATTGATATTATGTTCGTGTTTTGTTTTTTCATAACCACATTCATATATTGGTTTTTATTTAAATCTATACAACGTTATAAAACGTATTGTATGATGTTTTTACGACTTTGGTTCGTATAATGATTTTGAAGGCAAAAGCCTATATTATGATTTTTAGTAAGAATTTGTATAAAATGACTTTGGCTATTTTATAGCCTATTACAAAGATTTGTACAAAATGATTTTCGGTAATAATTTTATACCGATGTTATATTGATGGATTTTATTAAACTCTATGAATTCACTCGGCGTTATCGCTGACCTTTCCTTTTAACATGTTTTATCTCAGGTACTTGAAGGTAATTCTCGGGAAGACAACAAGAATTCATGGCCCGCACCTAAATAATAATTTCCATTCAAATTCTTTGTAAAACTTGTATGAAATATTATGACTTGGAACCTATGTAAAATTTGATATTTATGAATGGAAATGCTTTATTATTAAACGACGCGATTTTTAAGCGTTGTCTATGATGTGAGTTATGTGCTATCCCGTAACACCAACGAGTCTTCCACTTTATTGAATTGTGTAAATTTGGGGGTGTTACAATAAGTTGATCATAGTACCCTGTTAAGAAGATTAACAAGGTTCTGTGATGCTTGTGGTTTGGGAAGAATCAAGGAGTGGGGTATAAGCTTGGATAAATTTGGTTCATTTTTCATTTTTCTGTTATAAATTGTTCTTAACTCTGTTGAATCTTAGCAGGGGTGTTCTTGGATGCTTGTGCCTTGTTTAGCTAGGCACATAAGCTATAAATCCGTGAGTGTGGATGTATATTCATGAGGTTTGAGTTTTATCTCTTGAAATTTGTTAAAATCTTGGTTCTAAGTGTTTTGGTGAACTGCTGTTGTATGTTGTCTTCTTGTGGCTTAAAACTTGTTCTAAGTGCATAAGAATGTTGTTATGATGGATATCTAAGTAATAAGTGTGAAAACACTTATCCTATAACCACTTAATTATAATAATAACCAAGCCAAAACGTGTATTTTATGTCGTAAATGTCGGAATTATGCGTGGTTTGTGTTTTTGTTGTGATTTAGGATCAAAATGTGAAAAGGGAAGAAAACATGGGCTTTCACGGGATTTTATCAAAGAAAAAGACGAAAGACGAAGTCAAAAGATCAAGAGTGCAAAAAGAACGGAAGTCCAAGGCCTATTCTGAAGATTTATCGAAGAAAAAGTTTAAAGACGGAAGTTTAATAAAGCCGAAGAACTCAAGTCTAACTAATGAAGAAATTACAAGACGAGTTTAATTAATCCCGAGACAAAGTCGAAAAAAGTCGAAGAATTTAGAAGACGAAAAGACGAGAAAGAAAGAAAGGAGGAAGCTTCCAACACATGCTTACCTCCCTAATCTCCTATAAATACTCTCCTAATATCACATTAGGAGGTGTTGACTATCTTGACAAAATACTTCTTCCATTTTAATTACATGCACTTTTCTTAATGTCATTTACTTAATTGTCATTTAATTACCTTGTCTTGCACCTTAAATTTGTATGTTTAATCTTTACTTTTTATTGTTGAATCTTAATTTTAATCAAGTTTTTAATTAATCTCTCATTCTACCTTTTTTGTTTTACTTAATCTTTATGTTTATGTGCTTATTGTCATGCTTATTTGATTAATTGTCATGTTTTTATGTGTTTGATGTGTTAGCTTATTGATTTTATAGCTTACTGTGTGCTTTTCTTAATTTTAATTAAGTGCTTATTAGTTAATTTTTATAAAAAGTTGTTTTTAAATATTTTTATTATTTAGTGTTTTTAAAAGTTTTTAAATTTTGGCTTTTTAGCTTTTTCTTAAAAGTAATTTGGTTAAGTTTTTAGTTAAGTGCTTATTAGATTTTTGCTTAATTTTAGTCTTTAGCTTATTTGCATTTAACTGTTATTGGGATTTCTATAAAACCCTCAAATTCCGGATAAGCCCTCACTACAACATTCTGGATAAGTGTTCGATCTCCATTTTCCATTTAAGGTCCCGAAATTGGTATTCCGGATAAGGATCCGGAAAGCATTCCGGATAAGGGATTTTTGGGTCATTCCGGATAGTGGTGATAACGTTGATTCCGGATAAGCTTCAGCAAAGAAGGATTCCGGATAAGCAATTTGACTGAATTCTGGATAAGTGTCCGGAATAAAAATTCCGGATAAGGTGTTAAATCGAATTCCAGATAAGCTGAAGAAGGGATTCCGGATAACATACTGAAGCAACATTCCGGATAGCTTGAGATTTTTACATTCCGAATATAGTGAAGTAAAGATTCCGGATAAATGGCAGCAACGTGATTCCGGATAAGAGTGATAGTTTTATTCCGGATAAGCTTAGCAAGATCAGATTCCGGATAAGCAGACTTCAAACATTCCGGGTTGTGGTGAATTTTGAAATCCAGATAAGGCAAGGTTTGATATTCAGGATAAGCAGCTTGTTTGGTATTCCGGATAGTGACAGTATTTTGGATCCCGGCGCAGGTTTTGTTTATCCTCTATTTTATATTCGAGCATTTATTTTTCCCGCCATTTCTCTTTAGTATTATTTTAATTGTTTTTCTTTATTTTAAATTTGAAGTTTACATTTTTATTACATTGTCAAACTTACTTTTCGTCGAGCTTTAATTTTTGTCACTTGATTAATTTACTTTTAAAGTTTTAATTTTTATCATTTACTTTTTAATTAGCTTTATTTTAATTAACCGTCATTTACTTTAAAGTTTTGCAATTTTACTTTACTACAACGACAAATCTATTATTTTATCCACCAAAAGACGACTGAGTCGCACTTTAAACCAGTAATCAATTCGAAAAGTCTGGTTCAACGAATTTTCATACTTGGCAAAAGCCTTGTATTAAATGGCACCGCTGCCGGCTCTTTTCTTGAATATTAACGATTTTCTGTGAGAGACGCGTTGAATTTTGGGATCTGTTCACTCGTGAACGTTATTTTTCTTGCTCAAAAATCTCAAAAATCCAAAAAGATTTTTATTTTTATTTTTACACGTACATATATATTCTCTATTTCTTTGGTATCTTTTTATTTTGCTTTTGCAGGTGCATGCGTACTAGATCTTTAACTTATTCTGAGCCCGACACTCGTGAAGATTTAGCTATGGCTGGTGTGCACAACAACAATAATCCACCCACCCCAAAATGAATAACAACAAAAATCTTCCCCCACCCGATCTTCGAACGATGGAGGAGCTTTGTCAACCAACCATGAACGGACGCGGAGGACCGACTGCGTCGATACAAATCACGGCTTCTGAGTTTTCGTTGAAGCATCACATGATCCAACAAGTGCAGAACACTTGTCCATTTCGCGGATTACCGGATGATGATGCCAACAAACACCTCGACAAGTTCATTACCGTTACTCAAAGCATGAAGTTGCCCGGTGTTACTATGGATTTTCTTCGCCTTCACCTATTTCCAGATACCTTATCCCACCATGCCGAATAATGGTTTGATTGTCTTCCGAAGAATTCAATTCATACTTGGGATGATATGACTCAACGATTTTTGTCGCGCTACTTTCCACCATCCATGGTCACGAGCCTTCGAAATCAAATTAGTGGATTTACTCAAGAACCCGATGAATCACTTTTTGATGCTTGGGAACGCTATAATGTTTTGATTGATCGATTTCCAAACCACAACATGCTCCCCGTTACTTTGATTGATACTTTCTACAACGGTTTAACTTTTCGTGATCGTGATACGATTAATGCAGCCGCCGGTGGCACATTTATGAAAAGAAGACCTGAGGAGTGTAGAAAGCTTATCGAGAACATGACTGCTCACCACAAAAGTTGGGATTCATCCGCATCTTCAAGGAATAACCCGAGAGTAAATGTTTCTTCTACTTCTTCAAACCCTAATATCACCGAATTGACCCGCACAATGGTCGAAATGAGCAAAAACATGCAACTTTTGGCTACAAATCAACAACAACAAGTTAAAGTTGTTGCAACTTCTTTTGAGACCTGCGGCGGTCCTCATTCATACACTGATTATCCCTCTACTCATGACAATTCGGAAAACGTGTATGCGGCTTATGGTAACTATTCAACGAAAAACTACCAAGCCCGACCTCAAGGTGATCGTAACTTGCTAAGTTATCGTTCTAACAACTTTCTTTCACTCGGTTTTTCTTCTCAAAACCACAACCCCAACAACTACAATAGAAGCAATCCAAACCCACCTCGAGCTTCTAATCCTTATCACCCACCCGCTCAACAACCACCACCCATTAATCATGATGTTAAAGCATTCATGAAGACCCAAGCAGAGCAAATCAAGAATCTGCAAAGCCAAATTATCAATTTGAATGGAGATATCACTAAGCAAGGGAATGATATTAGGACCGAGCTTCGAAATGATATACAAACCTCTTTTAGCAGTCAAACAAATGATCTGAAGAATATGCTGGCTAGTTTCTTACCAAGTACTCAACCCTCTACTTCGGGCTCTCTTCCTTCAAATACCGTCACCAACCCAAGAGCGAATGTGAGTGCTATTACTACACGTAGTGGAGCTACCTTAGTAGGACCATCTACCCCTCCCTTAGTTACACCATCTACACCTCCTCCACCACCATTTATCTCGCCTACTACCATGCCTAGTACGAGTTCTCCATTACCGTCTCCACCTATGCATGTAGAAGTACCCAAGAAAAACCCTTCACCCACCCCGCCTTCCACCTATAAACCCAACATCCCATATCCTTCTCGGTTAGACAAGAGCAAATTGCTTACTAAAGAGGATGCTCAAATCACTTCTTTTATGAAGATGATCTCTCAAATGAATTTCAACATTAGCCTCGTTGAAGCACTTGTCCAAATGCCGAAATTCGTCAAAGCATTCAAGGAATTTCTTAACAAGAAGGAGAAGATGGTTGAGTTTGTCAACACACGCCTAAATGAAAACTGTTCTGCAGTTATTCTTAAAGAACTTCCGGAAAAACTTGGAGATCCCGGTCGTTTTGTGTTGCCTTGCATTTTCAACAAACCCGAAGAATTTACTGCCTTAGCCGATCTCGGGGCAAGTATTAATTTGATGCCTTTAAGTGTTTGGAAAACACTATCATTACCCGATCTTACACCAACAAAGATGACTCTTGAGCTAGCAAATCGCACTCTCGCTTACCCCGTTGGTATTGCCGAAGACGTGTTTATTAAAGATGGCACCTTCACTTTTCCGGTCGACTTTGTTGTTGTTGATTATTAAATGGACCCTCGTATTCCGTTAATACTTGGTCGGCCATTCTTGAGAACCGGGAAAGCATTAGTCGATGTTGCCGAAGGTTAGCTAATCTTAAGGGTCGGGAATGATGCACAAGTGTTTAAAATGGGGAAGATCACAACCAAACCCAATGGAAGAGAATCAGCGAATATGATTAATGTGCTTGATGATTTTGTCGTCTACAACAATCCTCTTTTCGATTCATCCTACGATAATCCACTTTTCCAAGATGATGTGAATGATTCTCTCTCCAATTTATATCCCCCACCAATTCATGAGTCTCCATCGATCTATGATGACTATGATGATGATTCTAGCTCTGACATGGATGATTCTAATGATTTTTCTTCTGAGTATAACGACATGCCAACATATGATGATGTTGATTTTGACGATGTCGATACTCTCTCGAGTGATTCTTCACATGATGACTTTGCACCTACTTTTGATGAAGATCCTCCGCCAACAATACTTGATCCTACTTTGGATGACTACTCATTTGAGGAAGACTTTGCTACTTTTCTCAATACCTACTTCCCAAATGAGAGTGATTCTCCTCCTTTGGAATTTTATGATTATGGTCTTTATCCTCCTTTGGATATGAAGAAACCTGTTTCGAAGGAGAAGAAGCCGACCGACACCGATATCCGCAGTACCTATGTCTTGACACCTCTCTATCCACCTTCTGAGGATGAGATTGTGCGATTTATGAGCGGATCCTCTTCAAGGTCTACTGAGCTTGAGTGTTATTTTCCCCTAAAGGATAAGGTGTTCGATCCCGGTATTGCAATTTTCAAGCCATCTCAGTATCCATCTGATGAAATAAAAGGAAAGATTTTTAGAATTGAGATATGCTTGCACATCATCACCCTTGCTACCACCGTGCTCAACAACTGCTTAAGGGAACCTTGCCTACTCTTCTTTGGCTTGCCTTGTTCGCCTTAAGCCTTTGCTATTTGATGGACGAAAACCATGTATTTGATCACGGTGGATGTGTTTCAAGATTATTCCTATGCTAATCAAGGTCGAGTCAGGCTTACGACTCAGTTAACAAAAACAAGCGCTTCTCGGGAGGTAACCCGTAGTATCTATCCTTTTTCTTTTTTTTTATAACAAGTGTAGGGGGAGACCCTAGTATGTGTTTGTTGTTTTCTTCCTTATCATGTGCAGGGATTCGAGCTTTCAAAGATCCATTCTTGATGACTTTTGACGACCCGTGATTCCGTGTACCCGTCTTCTCGGTTCTATCCTAAACTCTTTTGATTCATTATTTTATCAATTCTGATTGAAATAGGAATCACTTTAGTTGTCTCTTCCTTAGCAAGATTTAAACAACGTGCACAATGTCCTAAGTGTAGGGGAGTTTACTCCCACATGCTTAAACATTGAGGACAATGTTTATATTAAGTGTAGGGGGGACTTCTATCGTAGTTAAGTGGGCTTTTTCCTTGTATTTGTCCTCATTTTAACCGGAAAATTGATTTTTCGACATTATTCAAAATTTTTGATCTATTTTGGCCTAGTAGTTTTACCTTTGTAATAGTTATTTTCTTTCTCTACTAGAATAAATCTTAATAAAGTGGTTTTAATTTTCAAACGTTATGAATCTTTTGACTCAACCCGAGTTTACTTATCTAAGTTTACTCTAGCTAGTATCCTTAACGTATTTAATTCATGTTTTGCTAGGCTTTTATATAGGGAACTTTAAAACGCGAAAGTATTAATTCTTACCGGTTAAGAACAAGAACTTTTCGCAAGTTCCTATAATTGATCCTAGAAAGTCGTTTATCAAGGGAACTTTAAAATGCGAATTCTAAACTTGAAAGAGTCTAAGAAGTTGCAAGATCCTATAGATGACTTGAAAACCCAAAACTTTGATTTAATAGGCTAAGCATCCACGAGTCTCATTCCTTGAGATTTTAAATTGTGGAGAACGAGAGATGATAGAGTCAATTATAAGTTTGGTATTCTTTCATGAATTTATGTGAGTTAATTATGAGCATTTTCTCCCATCGCTTGTTAATAAATTTAATTGCAATAAATAAGGTCGTACGATTTGAAAAGTTACTTAGCTTCTAGCCCAAGATCGTATAAAAGTTGCTCGGTATTAATTAGAGTTCATAGCCAAGGCATAACTTATTGAAGCAGGATGCGAAGATTGGCGAGTCCGAAAAGGCCCTAACAAGGCATGAGGGATACATTTTGTTGCTAAAGATCCCAAGTGATGTGAAGAATCATTTATCAAAAATCAATATGGAGGATCGAGACACACGACGAAAAGCAAATACTCCTCTAAAGATCATGGAGAAGTCTATCCAAAAAGGCCCTATCAAGGTATGAGGATAAATAGATCCAAGTCCTAAAAGGAGGCGGATCGTTGTATATCAAAATCCCAAATAAGATTGGAGAAAAATGAAGAAGTCGTGGTCCAAGTATGAAGAATCTCTCAAAACTTCAAGTGAAGAAATTCCTAATATGAAGAGAAGACCATAATTTCAAGAACGTCTCTCAAGATTCGAAGTATGAAGTCGATGCCAAATATCGGTCCGAGAAAGGTCTCAAATCGTGAAGCGAGTTATGCCAAGATATAAACTTTATGAGGTTCCGAGAAGCAGTTTTAAAAGATTTTGTCCTTTAGCTAACTATTGATTAAATCGTCCTACTTTATTTTCGGCCTAAATAACTATCAAAATAAGTCAACAATGCATCCTCGTGATAATTAAAGACAACAATAAAATATAAGAGATACACCTAGAAATAAGAGAGTCTAAGTAAATAATTGGCCTACATGAGTTTGTGATAGTTTGCTAACTTATAATAACAATGATCTCGTTTTTAAGCTTGGTATGGGGAACGTGAAACTTGAGGATGATGATCATTCATGACATTCCAAAACCCTAAGGTAAGTTTTTGATATTTTTACTTGTTTTCTTCCTTTAAATATTTTGTCTCTTTAATAAAGGCCAAGATGGATTGATTGTGATGGAAAATGTAAAACTTGCTTTGTAATTAATGCATTGCATGAGGACATTGCAATGGTCAAGTGTAGAGGATTTAATAAGTGTGAAAACACTTATCCTTGTACAACTTAATTATAATAATAACCAAGCCAAAACATGTATTTTATGTCGTAAATGTCGGAATTATGCGTGGTTTGTGTTTTTGTTGTGATTTAGGATCAAAATGTGAAAAGGGAAGAAAACATGGGCTTTCACAGGCTTTTATCGAAGAAAAAGACAAAAGACGAAGTCAAAAGATCAAGACTACAAAAAGAACAGAAGTCCAATGCCTATTTTGAAGATGTATCGAAGAAAACATCTAGAGACGGAAGTTTAATAAAGCCGAAGAACTCAAGTCTAATTAATGAAGAAATTACAAGACGAGTTTAATTAATCCCGAGACAAAGTCGAAAAAAGTCGAAGAATATAGAAGACGAAAAGACGATAAAGAAAGAAAGGAGGAAGCTTCCAACACATGCTTACCTCCCTAATCTCCTATAAATACCCTCCTAATATCACATTGGGAGGTGTTGACTATCTTCACAAAATAGTTCTTCCATTTTAATTACTTGCACTTTTCTTAATGTCATTTACTTAATTATCATTTAATTACCTTGTCTTACACCTTAAATTTGTAAGTTTAATCTTTACTTTTTATTGTTGAATCTTAATTTTAATCAAGTTTTTAATTAATCTCTCATTCTACCTTTCTTGTTTTACTTAATTTTTATGTTTATGTGCTTATTGTCATGCTTATTTGATTAATTGTCATGTTTTTATGTGTTTGATTGTGTTAGCTTCTTGATTTTATAGCTTACTGTGCGCTTTTCTTAACTTTAATTAAGTGCTTATTAGTTAATTTTTATAAAAAGTTGTTTTTAAATATTTTTATTATTTAGTGTTTTTAAAAGTTTTTAAAATTTGGCTTTTTAGCTTTTTCTTAAAAGTAATTTGGTTAAGTTTTTAGTTAAGTGCTTATTGGATTTTTGCTTAATTTTAGTCTTTAGCTTATTTTCATTTAACTGTTATTCGGATTTCTATAAAACCCTCAAATTCCGGATAAGCCCTCACTACAACATTCCGGATAAGTGTTCGATCTTCATTTTCCGTTTAAGGTCCCGAAATTGGTATTCCGGATAAGGATCCGAAAAGCATTTCGGATAAGGGATTTTTGGGTCATTCCGGATAGTGGTGATAACGTTGATTCCGGATAAACTTCAGCAAAGCAGGATTCCGGATAATCAATTTGACTGAATTCCGGATAAGTGTCCAGAATAAAAATTCCGGATAAGGTGTTAAACTGAATTCCGGATAAGCTGAAGAAGGAATGCCAGATAACATACTGAAGCAACATTTCGGATAGCTTGAGATTTATACATTCCAGATATAGTGAAGTAAAGATTCCGGATAAGTGGCAGCAACGTGATTTCGGATAAGAGTGACAGTTTTATTCCAGATAAGCTTAGCAAGATCAGATTCCGGATAAGAAGACTTCAAACATTCCGGATTGTGGTGAATTTTGAATTCCGGATAAGGCAAGGTTTGATATTTAGGATAAGCAGCTTGTTTGGTATTCTGGATAGTGACAGTATTTTGGATCCCGACGCAGGTTTTGTTTATCCTCTGTTTTATTTTCGAGCATTTATTTTTCCCGCTATTTCTCTTTAGTATTATTTTAATAGTTTTTCTTTATTTTAAATTTCAAGTTTACATTTTTATTACAGTGTCAAACTTACTTTTCGTCGAGCTTTAATTTTTGTCACTTGATTAATTTACTTTTAATGTTTTAATTTTTATCATTTACTTTTTAATTAGCTTTAGTTTTAATTAACTGTCATTTACTTTGAAGTTTTGCACATTTACTATACTACAACGACCAATCTATTGTTTTCCATCAAAAGCCGACTAAGTCGCCACGTTTAACCTGTAGTCAATTCGAAAATTCTGGTTCAACGATAATTTTTATACTTGGCAAAAGCCTTGTATTACTAAGCTTGGTATAACCTGAAAACATTTTTATTTTTCAAAATTTTGATTTTCAAAAGTTAAAAGGGTGTTTGGGTCTACTGTTTTATGTTTTGAATGTTAGTTTAAGTGAGTGTTAAGGTTTGTTTTGAGTTTGTATCTGATATATAAGTGGTTGAGTGCTGGTATCTGCATATTTTGTGCTTTGTAACATCAAATCTAATCTGTGCTTTATCTAGTTTGTTTTAGGGTCATTTGGACTGAAACTGAAACTTTGTGAAAACCTAGTATGCATGAGTAACTAGGGTAAACAAGTGCTAAAACATAATTTGTGCAATCTGATTTGTTGATTTCAGTGTTTAAAGTTCAAGATTTGCTCAAGTATATCAGTAAAGAGGTCTTAGTGTTGATCTATGTTCATCAGTTAACTCATATAGGCTTGAATCTAGTTCTAATCTTTGTATTATTCCCTGAAACAAGTTTATTTGTGGTCATTAAGTCTGCTATTGCTATTGTGTGCTTTTTGTGGAGTTTGGTTAGCTTATACTAGCTTAAACTTAGCTTAATATCACCAGATCTGCTATTATCATGTCTGTGCTATGTCTGTGGACTTTTTGAATTAACTATACAAATTGGCTGGATCATTTTGTGATTTGTTGCTTGTTATTGAATCCTTATAACCCACTGGTTATAAGAGTACCTTGTTTGTCCATTTAATCCAACAAAAGTTCACTAAAAACAAAAAGTCAAGAAAGTCAAGCAGTGGGAACCCTTTCCCACTGTTTCTAGCCACTGCTAGTGTTAATTTGTGAACAACTTATTAATAAGCTATAATAGCTTATTTTATTGTGAAACAACTTTGTGTTGGTAATCAGTCTTCCTTATTTGACCCATTTGACTATTCTGGAGCATTTGAGCCTTTGACTTTTAGGTTTGACTAGAAAACGAATTGACTTTTCTTTTTCAAAACAACTTATTGCTTATTCCAGCTTATTCAGTGTGCTTATTTGAAATCTTTTTGATTATTAAGCTTAGTTAAGTGATTTAAAACATTTTGCAAAAAGAATCAGCTCTTGAATCAGCCTAGAACTCGAAAACGACTATTTTGTCGTTTTGTGTAGAGAGCTTTTGCTTATTTCAGGTTTATTTATTGAGATTTTTCAAAACTTCTTTTTACAAACTTCTTTATAAGGTCAAGAGAAGGACGTGTGTAAAATTTCAGCCTATGGCATTGGCTTATAGCTTAATGGGCCAAAAAGCCCATTAAGAATAAGTTGTTTTCATTTAAGATGTGATAAGCACTTATTCAGCTTTTGGGCCTTTAGAGTTTTTTGTTTAAAATCAAATTTTAAGCTTAACTGGTGATTTTGAGCCATTTTTGTAAACATTTTTCTTATTGGGCCTTAATAAGCCCAATTAGTGAACTGTTTTACTGTTTGGCCCATTTGGACGCCCATTAGGGGTATTTTTGTAATTTCAAGTTCATTTTCTGTTTAAATGGGTTAAATTAAACTAGTTTTTAATTTTTTAGATTTTTTTATAAATTTTGAATTTTTAGTGAGAACTCACAAGACACAACCACATCATTTTAGAGTTTAGTGAGAACTAACACAACTAATTACAACTCAATTAAAACTTATCCAAGTATACACATGTAGTTTGGATCTACACAACACAAATCCAAGCACACACATGTGCAATGGATTTACACAACTCTAATCCAAGTATTCACATATAGCTTGGATGAACACAACTAGTCCAAGTATTCACAAATACATTGGATCTACACAAGACACAAATAAACAAATGATGAACATGACCAGATCTTTAGGAGAAGGTGATCTTCATTAATGCTTCATTTTAATCACATCACTAGTGTGTGAGTGATCTTCTCTTTGGACAAGGTAAAGAAGGAGATCAAGAGGATAATCATGAGTAAACATACATAACACATTAAGTGATCATTTACAAATGACTAGGATTAGATAGGAGAAAAAAGGCTGAAAGAGATGTCTAAAAAGAGTTGATGAGAATGCAGATTTGATCCACTATTTATAGAAGACAAATGCCAACGGCTATCTGGGGGCGGTTCTTTATCTACCCAAGCGGTTCATAATCGATAGGGAACCGCGTAGGCACTTAAGGAACCATGGGTACTAGACTCTGCTCCTTTTTGTCTTTTAGTGAATATGAAATATCTGAGGCTGTTTCAACCTTCAAAAGATATTCTTATTGCATATGGAATATGCCATATTCAAATTTACATTTTCATTTTAATAAAACATTTTCTTAAAAATAAAGTTTATTAAAAATCTTTTGTTACATTTGACAAAGTTAGTTTTAAGTCTAATCACTTTTATGATCTCTAAGCATGATTAAGATATGTTTGTTTAATGATTATTACCTTGATGATAGTGTTTGTTAGATAATTCGTTTTATGATTGTGTTTGACAATAAATGTCTTTGTAATTTGTCGTGATCAAAACTAAGAAAGATTAATTAATACTAACAATGTTTTTAGGCATTGCTTTGCATTAACAATCTCCCCCTTTTTGATTACGACAAACTATAAACTCATTTACGTAAAATAAAAGTTTATTCGAATTACTAACTAGTTTATCACTATCATTTCTCCCCCTTTGTCGAAGGAAAAAGGGTAGCACAAGTCTTTGAAGAAGAAAAGAACCAGACTTTTGCTAGTAGCTCCCGCTTGGTGCTTACTCCCCCTTGCTTGGGGCACCAAGAAAATGAGCTAAGGTGACATGCTACACAAAGGTTAAAAGGAAGAAAAGAAACACCAATGTATGTATGTGTACTACCTACTAACTAACTTGAGAGGGAGAAGGAAAAGAAATCTCAAATTAGAAGCAAGCATTTGCTAAGTATGTCCAAAGAGTGTGTACTGACAATATCAGAGTTCAATTGGTGGAATAAATGGAGAAAAGAAACATCCAAACCAATCAAAGATGATTTAAAGTGTCAAGGGGTTAAAATTTAGAATTTATGAAATCACCCATAATTAATTTTAAGTTTTAACCATGATCAACTCTTTAACAAATGTGTGAAATAGAATTAGAGGGAAAGATAACACACATAACATTCATATTACATAAATATGAAATAACATACAAGAAAAATATTCATACACACAATATGAATATTTAAAGCAAAAAATATGGAAAATAAACCACAAAGCATAAACTACTCTAATAGTGATAATCTTCCAAGATTGCTTAAGTTTTATTAAATCAAACAACTAAAGTACAAAATGTGCCTTAGTTGGAAAAGAAAGACGACGAAGTGTCATTCGAAGTTTTGTTCACGGGAACGAAAACTTTGAGAGGAGGTCGAGTGAGGAGGAATACAAGGAAAATTAACTTGTCATAGATATGAGCGAGTTCAATTTGTTGAAAACGACAACAAGCACACGAGAAACCATGATGCAAAACAAAGTCATTAGATGGTGGTGGTCCATCAAAATTAGAGGTTGGTGGAGAGGGAGATAATTGATAAGAAATGTTTTCACAATGCCTAGTGAGGTTAGGGAAAGAAGATAGGTCATTGAGTTGAGGAGAGTTGAAAGGTTTTGGTGGTAGTGGAAGAATTTCCTTTTCTCTGGTAATTAGATTTACAGAGTAAGTCTCATTCCAGTATTGAATCGGAGAGAAAGAGGAATTCTTGGGGGATTTTGGAGAAGAATAATCATGAGGATTCTTGTTCTTTTTGATCCAAATGGGTTTAACCGAGATTTTTGGTTTCTTTGAAAGCTTAGAAGAAGAAACTTTAGGTTGAGAAGTTTGTGACAAAGAAATGTCAAGGTTAGGAAAGGAAGAATTAGGCATTATGAGGGATGAAGAAAAGAACTCCCAAAAGAGAAGAATTTAAAGAAAATAGACAAGGAAAAGATTTGTAATAAAAAAGAAAGGTTTTAGGAAATGTTTAGCCATATTGGGTAAACAAAGAATCTTAACCAAGACAGTGGTCAAAGAAGAAAGACCAAAAATAAGCCAAGAACGGCTTTACCATGCGCGGTTCCTTAATATAGCCCGCGGTTCCATATCGATATGGAGCCGCCTGGGGGCTAAGGAGCCGCGTCTAGTGGACAGCAAACCTTTATTTTCAAAAGTTTTGGAGAAAAATAAGACTTTTTCAAAATTTTGCAAATCTTGGATTTTTACCTCTTTTAGCACTAGAGTATGCTAGGGTTGCATAAAAGCAACACATTCACAAAGAGTGTCTTGAAAAAGGGTGACAAAATATTTTAAAAACATTTTGATCCAATTTTAAATCAAGTTTTTAGAGGTTGTAATAGATTTAGGTTCAATTTTAAATAAATTGAAGTTATTTAATGTGATCACATAGATTAAAACACATAAAGACTAAATCTATAATTCATCCACATGAGAAAATCATGAGGGAAAAGAAAGGAAATACAATAAATAAAAAGATAATTAACTACTACAAAGATAGCTAAAACTAGGTCTTGAATTCATAGATCTCTTTGCTTTGACCTTCTTTTAAAAAGCATGTTATTTCGAAAACCATCATTCATATCCTAGGAGGAGGCATGGAGAACAAGACAAGTAAGAAATCATGCAACCTTCTATGAAGACCAAGCATCTCCAACCTTAGGTTTTGAATGATGTAGTTATTATAGAGACAACATGGGCAATTTACACCATGAGCTTCTAGGAACCTAAAGAAGTAAGGATCACCCATGAAGTGGGGAATAGGAATGCCTAAAATAGGAGCATTAGTGTTAGAGGGTGGAGGAGGTGGTGGAGGCATAGTGTCTAAGGGAGAGATGGGAGAATTTGGTGGAGTGAAAGGAGAGGTAACCAAAGGCTCAAGTACAAAGGGGATACTTTGTAGAGGTTGTGGTTGAGAAATTCCATCCAAAGGAGGACTAGGGGTGAAAGGTGAAGAAAACACATTCATTCTTGATTGGAATGAAGAGGAGGTAGAACCATGTGAATGGTTAGTACCATGGGTTGAGTTTGTCTTGCATGGAGCAAGGGGTGGTGAAGGTGAAGAAGAAATGAGAATGGGAGAGATCTCATTTTTTGGGAGTGTGAAAAGATGAAGAACCAATGTTAGGTATCTTAATCTTAATTTTGAGGTCTCCTTTGGAGGAAGGAGTTTTGGAGGAAGTGGATGTTCTAGTGGACACCATGGTTGTCTGTTATGGTTTTAGAGAAGAGTTGAAGGGATGAAGAACACAATCAACATGAGAGGGTTTAAGAAGAGAAGGGAATGATCCAAACTAGTAATGGGTTAAAATTATTTTAGTTGAATAATGAAATTAGGTACCCTAGTTAAGGAAAGTGCAGGTTTTTGCAAAAATTTTATCAAAGCTTTACATAGATTAAGGAAAACAGTGTAAAGCAAATATTCTGTCAAAACAGGGACATGCGGTTCCTTATGTAGGTCCGCGGTTCTTTATCGCTAAGGAACCGCGGGTTCGATAAGGAACCGCGACCAGTGGTGTAAAAAATATGCACTTCCTCAAACTTTGGTCAGCCCAGATTTCACATAGGTAAATAGCAAGCTAAAGTTAACTATAAATCAAAATCTAGGAAGCTAACAAACATATAATATGCACAAAGCAATGCAACTATTAGGATTAAAATACTAATAATCCAAATATAAAGTATTAGTAGTCAACCATAACAACCCAAATAAAAAGAGAGTTAGAATAAATAGTTCAACAATTCAAACATGTTAACCTTGATAAACCAATGCTTCATTTCTTCTTCTTGCCAAGTCCCTTGATCAATTTGGCTATGTTCTTGAACGATCCTCTTGACTCCACTCGATGATCATACAACTCACCTTGGGTTTTAAGATTAGCTCGGTAGATATCCGCAAGACCGAAGTTTTCAGGAAGTCCACTAGTAGCATAGTGAGGAGGAAGGATGATTTCTTCTTACCCTTCCATGAAAGGGTCCATGGATGGGTGGGAGTTACTCGAAGAACCAACATGAGCACTTGTGCCTACGCCACCACCATCACTTGGTGACATATTTATATGAGCAAAATCTCATATCAATTAATCAACAAATCACCCTAAAACACATAGAAAATACCTAACTTTTGTGCTATAAAGTAGTATTATGTGGTATGTTTTGTGTTTTTGCTTAAATAGGTAACAAGGATACAATTTCAAGCAAACAATAGGAAATCAAGCTGAATTATGTTGAAAAGACAAGAGAAGGATCAAAGATGACAAGCCATTTGGAGATGAAGGACCTATCTTGACAATATTCAAATGTTGAGGGACTTAAATGCAAACTTTGAAAAAAGTCAAGATTAAAGTCAAACTTGGTCAAACTTCAAGTCAAACAAGTCAATGGGCTTAAAAAGTCAAGAATACAAGTCAAAGGACCTAAATTGCCCAAAGAATGAAGAAAGGAGCTAAATTGAATAATCTGCTAAAGTTAGGGACTAAAAATGACAAAGTTACATATACTTTGGTCTTGATCCGTGTCATCACCTTGTGAACCAATAATAATGCAAGAAATAAAGGGTGCGGATTACCACCTATTATGCCAGCTCACTATTTCATTTATTAAGCAAATCCAAGAATAGTGGAAACGCACTATCCTTTATCACCCAATGAGAAACCAACATGCAATAATACCATTTATCCAAAATGGATAATGATCCACGTGAAAGGCCATAATCCAATCAAAGCATGACACGTGTCATCTTCTCCAAGAACAAGCCCATAATCGACAAAGAGCTACAAGGCATTTTAGGAAAAACTTTCTACATGAAAAAGGCTTCAAATGAGAAGACGAATTCATCTATGCAACTTAATTAGACTGAAAGTGGAGGAATAAGAAAACCCATTTGGTGTTCATGGAGTTAAATCCACAATTCACCAGTTCTTAACACCTGGCATCTCCCCATTGGATGAGACACGTCTATCACTCCAAAATTTCATCATTCAACCTCTACAAATAGCAGCTAGTTACTTCATTTTTATTGTGTAGTTAAGTGTGAAAAAACACACACTTGTATTTTCTCTTCTCCATTTCTAGTTAACCTTTCATAGTTAGCTTCTATCAAGTGTTTGACACATACTTGAGAGGTAGTTATTCAGTTAGCTGTTGTAACTTATTTTCCTTCCAAATAAATAAAAGCAAAAAAATATTCATTTCATACTCTTCTCTTATCATACTTTACCTAATCCTGCATTATTGTTGTTATCCTGTGGTTTCATTGATCACAATTGATCATCGAAGTGTTTCTGAGTTTTTTTGAAGCTATCTAGTTTGATTCAGCTTATTCAGTTCATGCCAGTTCTTGTTGAGTAGATAGAAGCAGAATGTTTTGAATTGATTCAGAAATAGCATATGGAGGTGATATGGTTGTAGATTGTAGCTGAATTGGGTTTGAAGGAAGTAGTTTTAGATTGTACAACACTCCTCTACTCCATCAATGGAGGCTTCAAGCTAAAAGGTTTCATAAATCTATTTTTGGTTCCCCTGAATTGCTATGCATGCTAAATTCTTAGAGTAAACATTACCTATTGCTATGATCATGTGTTTAGCCTTATTTTAGTGTAACTGTGTTAGCTTGATAATAGTTGAGTAGACTTGTAGCTTAAATCTGAGATTTATTGTTTTCAGTCTTCATTTTCATCAGTAATCAGCCTTTGAGTTCATTTTGTTATTAAGTGTGTTTGCAAAGTTGAATTTAGTTCATTTTACTCTCATTTCATTCATTAAACAAGACTTGATAGCAGTCATAGCCTTATTCACTCTTATATTCCAAATTGCTTTGTAAAAGTTCTTAACAGTCTTGTAAATTGGTGTTTGGATTTACATAGAACTTGTGATTAAAGCTTGTTTAATCAGTTGAAATTTGCTCATTTACACTTGGCAAACTAGTGGTAGCATTTGTGTTCAGTTTTGTGGTCAAAATACAAGTAAAAAGGCAATTGGTCTCAAAAAAGGTTTGGGTCAAAATCTGATTACCAGTTATTCAGAAAACTTGTCAAATTCAAATCAATGCCATGTCTTCATTACATAGTCATTTTACTTGAAACTTGTTTCTAGTTGTAGTCTAACATCCAAAGTTTTAGCTTGTGTAAGGAAATTCTACAGTTTACAAAATTGAGTGTTAAAGCAGCTTTTTAATAAGCTCAATAGCATTTGTAAGTTTCTGTAATAAGAGCCTAACTGATTTCTTGTAACTTCATTTCCACTTCATAAATGTGCCCATTTTCTTTCACAAATCTTGTTACAAACATGTCATGAGTGATTTTTGAAGTTTTCAGCGTTTTGAAAGATCTGGTCAACGTTGGTCAAATAAGCACTTTTCAGCTTTAATTCATATTCCAGCTTATCTAGTCAATCATTTTCAAACTGGAAAGACATTCCATACTACTTGTAAGCTGTTTAACAAGATTGTTCATTAAAAGCAAGTTTTGGAAGGCTGGTTTGCTAGTTTAATTATTCTTCTTATTAGAATAAGCTAACTTGAGTTTTAATGATTTTTAAGTTGTTTCCTTACACATGTATAGCTAAAATTAGATTTTAAGGCTTTTAAAACAAACCAGAGCTTAATTGGTCCATTAATAAGCTCATACGAGCTTATTCATAAGAGTTAGCCCGTTGTTGATAAACTTTTAATAGTAATTGCAATTTGGTCCTTAAATAAACTAATTGTGTTCATTTGTTGCTAATCTTTCAAGATTTTAGGGTTTGCAAGTTGTTAGTCCTTGTAATTTTAGTTGTTGCTAAAATTGGTTAGGCAGTTAAAGAAAGTTGTTAAAGTTGGTACTAGTTTGTTAGAAATTTACACTTTAGGTCCTTATAGTGTCTGAAATTTACATTCCAGTCCCTTTACTTTCATTTAGCTTACATTTTTAGCACATTTACTTTTATGAATTTTAATTTTGAACTTTTGTGAATATTACTTGGTATTTGCAAAGTGTTTTACGGATACGTAGCTTAATATTATCACTCTTTTTACGTGTTGATTGAAATAGACATAGATTTCCAAATACTCTAACAACCAAGAACAATTAAAGACTTGAGATTTTTAGGACTTTCAATTTGTCAAGAATCGAGAGAAAACGAACTTCAAAATACTCAATTTCAAATGGCGCCGCTACCGGTTCATGACATTACGAGAGACTATTGATTGACAGTTTTCATTGGCTTTTGCGATCCGTTCACCTCGTGAACGTTATTTTTACGTATCATAAATCAAAAACATAATAAAATAAAAAATATAAAATATAAAAAACTAAAAAATAACAAAAACAATTCTTTTCCTAAAGAATTGACAAAAAAAATAAAAAATTCAAAAAGCAATCTTTTTCCTAAGAGACTGCAACCAAAAATATATATTATTGGATTTCATCGATTTTTACGTACACATAGTATTTTCTTTAAAAACTCAATAAATACAAAAATATTTCTCATATATTATTATATGTAGATACGTATACGTATACAAATAATCAATACACATATCTCCATAAGTATTGCTTTTGCATACACCGTGTTAGGGAGCATTCCGGTCCTTGACACGTATATCGATCAAATTTAATTAAGCAAGAATAGATAAATACTTCCATTAGGCAAGAATTCGAAGAATAAAAACTACAAAGTGAATAGAAAGACGACGTGCTATAAAATGCCGTCTAAGGGTTAATAGGTACTTAAGTGCTTCGCGCCACCTAACCCCCCGTTCACTAGTGCGTATTCTAAGAAGGAAGGCTTGATTGGGGGTCTTGCACCCAAGTAGTACTTACGTATATTATAATTTCTTGTGGATATTTCATATTGAATCTCGAAGAGGATAATCCCTTCTTCTTCAAAGTCAAACGAGAGCTTCTCTCTCACTCCTTGATTTGAGTTGGATGCTCACCCGCGGGCGTGCACAAATACCATTTGGTGTACAACACCTTCCTCCCAAAAGGAAGAAAAAGAGAAAGAGTAAAAACACCACCATTCATCAAGCCGATCCCGATAATCATGTTTTGATCAACACACAACAAGAAGCCATGGCCGGCGTTGACAATCGACCTTTGATGGAGCACTTGCAATCCAATGTGCAAGGATATGCCGATGCTATTAAGATACCCGAGATTCCCGCAAACCCCTTTGAGATTAAGACATCTATGATTAACTTGGTTTCAAAAACACCATTTTTAGGAGATCTAATGATAATCCACATGATCACCTTAAGAAGTTTCTTGCTCTTTGCAACACCATTAAGTACAATGGAGTTCCCCATGATGCCATTAAGTTGATATTGATCCAATTTTCTTTAGAGGGCAATGCCAAGTATTGGTTAGATACACAACCACCTGAGAGCATTACTACTTTGGATGATTTCACTAAGAAGTTATTGAACAAGTTCTTTCCCCCATCTAAGACCACGACTTTGAGAAACCTAATTATTGGCTTTCAACAAAAACCTAGTCAAACCTTTAGTAAGGCTTGGGAGGAGTTCAAGGAGTTATTGAGAAACGACCCAAATCATGGATTCAATGAAGTTCACCAAATCAATACTTTCTATAATGGATTAAGACCTCATCACCAAGATTCACTCAACTCTTGCGCGGGTGGAAATATTCTTTCTAAATCCATTCAAGAAGCTTGGGACATTATTGAGACCAAATCAATGGTGTAAAATAACACACAATTTGATGAGAGAGTCCATGTCATTCAAGAAGGTGGTTCCAAAACATTTGAGACTCAACTCCTTTCATCAATTCAAGAATTGACTCAAGCTCAAAAGGAAAGTCAAACATTTTTGCAAAACACCCAAAAGATGCAACAAACCATGATGAATGACTTTATGAAAATTTCTTTGGGAAACAATTCCACCAATGATGTGCATGCCATTGCTATTTCATGTGACACTTGTGGAGGTCCCCATTCCTACCAACAATGTGATAAAATTCAAGGTTATCAAGTTGAGTGTTATGCTTACCAAGACGAACATAGAGAACATTTCAAACCCAACATCAATCAAAACAATCTTTGCTACAAGACACAAAACTACCTTGCTCCACTCGGTTTTCCACCCCATCCACCCACCCTTACTCAACCTAATCCCTCTCAATTGTTACAAAGGAACCAAGGGACAAGGCCACAATACCAAGGGACCAACTATAAAGCACCTAACAACTTTTACAATCAAGGAAATAACTTTCCTCCACCTAATCAAGGATTTAACCCACCACCCCCACCCTATCCAAACCCATGTTTTATCAAGGGAATAACCTAACCCCATGGATTTGATTCTTCAAAAGCTTACTTCTTATGAAAGACAAATGAAAGAGGCTCAAGAGGAAAACAACAAGAAATTTGCTCTTCTTCACAACCAAATTATGCATAATCAAAGACAACAAGGGCTTTACCTTCTAACACACAAACAAACCCGAGGGCCAATGTCAATGCTATCACAACAAGAAGTGGAAAAACGACTAATGATCCTTCACCTCCTACACCTTCTATTGTTAAGCCTACTTTGGTTCCAACTTGTGATAAGCCTTCTACATCTTCTTCACCACCTCCAAGCTCTACCACTTCACCACCACCACCTTCTCAACCTATACCCACTTTTCCTTTACCTTCCATACTTACTCATGATGAAACCAACAAAGACAAACCTTCCACCACAACACCTACTCAACCCACACCTAAACCAAACCTTCCTTACCCTTCAATATTGAGAATGGAGAAATTGAAAAACAAGGATGATATACAAGTCTCAAACTTTTTGAGGATGTTCAAGTAACTTAACATAAACATCTCCTTTGCAGAAGCTCTTGCTTATATGCCAAAATTTGCTAAGATGTTCAAATATCTCCTCTCTAACAAGGAAAAATTGGTGGATTTACCTAACACATCCCATAATGAGAATTGCTCCGCCGTGTTGCTCAAAACCTTACCTACAAAACTTGGAGATCCGGGGCGCTTTTTGATACCTTGTAAATTTCCCGGGGTGGAAAATTGCATGGCATTGGCGGATCTAGGGGCAAGCATAAATCTCATGCCTTTATCGGCTTGGTAAAAACTCTCTCCTCCCGAGCTCACTCCAACTAGGATGAACCTTG
Organism: Glebionis coronaria; assembly: GCA_025667525.1. NCBI lineage: Eukaryota > Viridiplantae > Streptophyta > Magnoliopsida > Asterales > Asteraceae > Glebionis > Glebionis coronaria. The sequence goes on along the minus strand of CM046882.1, from coordinate 277,243,539 downwards.
AGTTAGCCAATCGTACGATAGCTTATCCGGTAGGTATTGCGGAGGATGTGTTTGTAGGTGTGGATAAGTTTACCTTTTCGGCCGACTTTGTAGTGGTTGATTATGAAATGAACCCGAGAGTTCCTCTTATTGTTGGTAGACCATTTTTGAGGACGGGTCGTACTCTTATAGACGTGGCGAAGGGAGAACTAATCATGAGAGTTGAGGATGAGAAAGTGGTGTTTAAGCTAGGAAAAGTGACTAAGAAGTCTCAAGCTTATGAAACAATCAACATAGTGGATGTACTTGATGAGGTGTGTGATGAGCATTTCCATGATGCTTGTAAGAGTAATAGTGAAGATATGCCTCATGTAGAGACCGTTGCCGCAATTGATCCCTCCTTAACACCTTTTGGAGAGAGTGATTTCCTATTGGAGGAATTTGAGTCCAACTTCCTTGGTAATGATGATTATCACATCAATTAGGAAGAAGACATTCTCACTATCCAAAAGTTGCTCAATGAGGATCCCATTCCTTCACCTATCCCACAAGAAGTTACTAATGATGATCCATCCATAGTGAAACCTTCCATAGAAAGTCCACCTACCCTTGAACTTAAGGACCTTCCATCACACCTTGAATATGCTTTCTTAGAGGGGAAAGACAAATTACCCATGATCATTGCTAAAGATTTGAAATGAGAAAGAAAAACTCATAGAAGTCCTTAAGAAACATAAGCAAGCCATGGCATGGAAAATATCCGATATAAGGGGAATTGATCCATATTTTTGTACACACAAAATCCTTATGGAGGATGATTACAAACCCGCTATTCAAAGCCAAATAAGGGTTAACCCTAAAATCCATGAGGTCATTAAGAAGGAAGTTATCAAACTCCTTGATGTGGGCATGATTTACCCCATTTCCGACTCTCCATGGGTTAGCCCAGTACTTTGTGTTCCTAAGAAGGGTGGAATCACCGTAGTGCCTGTTGGGTCTACTAGATGTAGATCTTGCAGCCTGTCAGGAACGGTGTATGACTTCTGTAATCACAAGTCAATCCACAGAGAGACTCTATACACAATATGAATGTAGAATACAAATATAATAAAGAAGAACAGAATAACTATAAAGACTTGATCCTTTCTAAGGATTTCTAATATTGATAATCACTAGAACTACGTTTGGTGAAGGTGTCCCTAACCCTTCTGCCTAAGGTTCCTTTTATACTACAAGGAAACCCTAATACAGCATTAAACAAAACGTGTAAAACTGATATGCATATCCTTTCCTAACATATCTCATGCATATCCTAACAGAATAATAAACAAATAATAAAGTTTGACTTTGACCAGGACCAGGAGCACGACTTGCTCCTACTACTACTAGGACCAGGAGGAACTACATACCTCCTAGTCTACCTATTACATTTAACTATTATAATGGTCCTAACAATCCTCCCCTAAACTTGAATTTGACCTGTTGAGTTCAAGTTTCCTGGGAAACGTGCACATAAAGCCCGAGGATTGTATCAGCAAAACAAATAGCAGCATCAGCAAGATAAGAATCAGAGTAACCGCCGCAATAGGAAACACTAGAAGCTTCTCCAAAGCTTGGAACAAATCAGCATCGTGTTGAATCTTTTCAGCAACATGAGCAGATTTGATGAGCCTTTACCAAGTAGCTGCTCGCTCTTGGGCTAGCTAGTCTTTCTGGTGGAATAAGCATCACCCTGGGAGACTAGAACCCAGCCCAACTCTTAGAACGTGAATCAATGGTGAGTGGGAGTACCCTGATGATTTTAGGCAAACCATCACAGCCGTCAACGGATTTGATATGTCTTTACCAGAAGCCGTACCCCTCTGGACTCGCCAACTCTCAGCAATGAAGCATCGGTGAGTTGAACACCCAATAGCTTTAAGCAAGCTATTACAGCTATCAACGGATTTGATAAAATCTTTACCAAGAGCCGTACCCCCTTGGATTAGCCACTTTTCAGTCCAGGACTATGGCAAGTGAAAACCATCCAGTTTTGGGTAACCTGGCAACCATCAACGGATTTGAGAATCGCACCAGGAGCCGTAACCTCAAGGTGAATCAACTCTTTCTTGTCGATTAGACATGGTGAGTTGAGGACCAGTTGTTGTGAGGACCACGTCCAACACCAGGTGAAACCAGTAACCAGCACAAGCACAATTCAACAACCAGAACCCATAATGTGAAGCAGCAAATGGTATCATATTCACAAGTAGAAAATCCAAGATGTGTTAAAAGTATAAGCAGATATTATATAAAAAGTATAATTTTTTATTTTTTTTTATTATTTTTTTTAACTAGAAAGAATGAAATTCACCAATCACTTTACATATTGGTGAAAAGAATGATAATAAGAACAAATGAACAAAAAATACAAAACAGAAACACTTACAACCCAACCAAATCACAAACAAGAAGCAGCCTTCTTATCTGCTATCAAACGAGCCTGAATTCCTTCCACCAATGCCGTGGCCATAGAGGACTCATTCCCTGATGGAGCATTTGAAATTTGCAAGTGACTAGCCAACATCGCCTCCATCGAAGAAATCGTCAAAGGATAATCCACATCTGTCAGCATAAAAACCATATGACCAGATTCCAATTCCAACATATGCACACCACATCCCGCATATAATTTCCATCGCTGAATCACCCATTGCATCTGATCCGTCCATATACCCGAAACAGGAGCATGAGGAGGTGCATCCAGCACCAGCTTAAGATCAGCCCATATACGCAGACCAGGCCAGGAAGACACAGCCATGGGATCAAAAGGCATGCTAGAATCCACAAATCCATATAAAGCCATAAGATCCATACGATCAGCCCAAGACAACACACCCTGCAAACCCGAAGCTAACCTCACAGACCCATCACTCAGAGTAATTCTACGGGATACCATACCAGGAAGAGTTGTGGAACGCTCAACCGTGTAACCAGTAATGTTCCCATTTCCCAAAGGCAAATCAGAATCACTGTCAGAAGTCGCATCAATCAAATTCTCAGGATCACGCTTCTCATAAGGGACTGTCTTGCCACGACGAACACGTCGAGCTTGTTTCTGGCGAATCGAACGTCGAGGTGTGGGATCACTAGGTGTGGTTTCAACCTTTACCTTTACCTCAGCAGTAGCAGTGGGAGCAGGAGAAGTAGACTCGTGAGTTTTCCCACCCAAGGGATCAATAGGAGCTGCACTAGAAGTAGGAATAGGTTGAGTTCCAGGAACCGGTGGTGATGGTGATGCCATATCAGGTGTAGCAGTTGTGGTGGTTGTTGTAGCAAAGGTGGTGGTGGTAGCAGGTGTGGTGGCGGTATCAGGACCAGCAGGAGAACCTAAAGGAGCAACCAAAGGAGAAGTAGAGGTACCAACTGAAGTAGCAACAAAAACTGATGGACTAGCAGCAGAACCAGGAGTAGGAGCAGATGAAGGACCAGTAGAAACAGCAGGCGAAGAAGAGGTCACAACACGAGGATGGTAAATAAATCTTTCCGGAATTGGTTGACTCTGACGCTTAACCATACGCTCATAAAGTGCCTTGAGCTCATCAAAAGATAAAGCCCGAACCCTATCCCACGTCCAAGGAGCATTAAAATGAGCAGCTGACTGATACTTCACATAACGCTGCATCTGCTTGCGCTCCTCAGTTCTTGATAAAGGTCTATTCTTTCTCTTCTCACGAAGCTGTGCAGCAAGAGCCAACTGTTTCTTGCGCATAAACACCGTGGCCCTTGGAATACAGTTATCCGCATCTACATCGTCACCCAAAAGATCAGTGAACTAGGCATAATCCCTGGTAAGAATAGTCAATACTTGCATCCAATCACTATCACTCCAATGCATTGCATCGTGCTGAACTTGTTCACGCCTCCGCTGTCAAAGCTCCTCTTCTGCAGCCCTATCAGCTTCATCAATCTCGGCTTGAATCCGTTGAGCAGCCTCCTCACCAAGCCTATCCTCTTCAAGCTGTCTGCGGGTACGTTTGCGAGATGGCGAGGGAGCATCAGTCATTGGGGCCTTCCCCTTTGAATCATGGGATGGACCAGCATTGGAACCAGCAGCAGGACCAGAAGCACCATCCATAGGAGTGGGAATAGCAGCAGGAGAAGGAACACTGGAGGATGTCGGAGGAACCGGCAAATCATCATATAATTTATCAGCAAAGGCAGCCTTTGCCAACAATGTCAAACCATCCTCAACACGCTCCGTACCCTCCTCATCAGAATCAGAATGGATCACATGCTTCTTTCGGCGTCTTTTCTGAGTTTCCAAAGCTTTGATGCAATCAGCCAGAGGAAGAACAAACTCCCTAGTAAGTTTCCGGTGTTGGTTCAAATCAGCTTCCAATGAAATATGTAACACCCCCAAATTTATACAACTCAATACAGCGGAAGACTCATTGGTGTTACGGGATAGCACATTACTCACATCATAGACAACGCATAAAAATCGTGTCGTTTAATAATAAAGCATTTCCATTCATAAATATCAAAGTTACATAGGTCCCAAGTCATTGTATTTAATACAGGTTTTACAAAGCATTTGAATGGAAATAAGTATTTAGGTGCGGGCCATGAATTCTTGTTGTCTTCCCGAGAATTACCTTCAAGTACCTGAGATAAAACATGTTAAAAGAAAAGGTCAGCGATAACGCCGAGTGAATTCATAGAGTTTAATAAAATCCATCAATATAATATCAGTATAAAATTATTACTGAAATATCATTTTGTACAAATCATTTTAATAGGACATAAAATAGCCAAAGTCATTTTTTACAAATATTCATCAAAATCATAATATAGGCATTTGCCTTAAAAATCATTATACGAGCCAATGTCGTAAAAACATCATACAATACGTCTTATGACGTCGTATAAAATCAAATAAAAACCGTTATATGAATATGGTTATGAAAACCAAAACACGAACATAATATCAATAGTATGACCCCGTATTGCTAGTCAGGCAATACATCGTAATTCGGAGCGTACAGCAGTATTTCGTTAATTTGGATTATTATAAGCCGCATGACATTGTTACCTTACTACAACAAACAATGGGTAGCTAACCCGATACTCAATTTGCCCATCTAAATTAGCGTGTCGTCACAAAGGTCACGCTATGGAAATCTTCTCATACATAAATTCGCTTACCAATCAATGTGGCACAACGGGGATCAACCGTCAAGGCGCGAACTGGGGTGATCGTCCCCAAATAGTACTATTATATGCATAAGCGTCTACCAAATCCCGATAGTTCACAATTCATGCTAATGGGACTTTTAGTGACATAACCTAACTTTAATAATCCATTTAATTTTATCTATCGGGTCCTTTAATCATTTATCGGGTCATACAATCGGGTCATACAATCATTCGGGTCCAATTCAATAAACAAACAATCGGGACAAATGATGTCCTATTTTATAAAAACTAACATGTTATCTCCCTCGCGGGTTTATAAAACATTTCATAAAAACATTTAAAAGAGTGCGAGGCTATGAACTCACGTTGATGTGGGAAGACGGGTTATCGGCAATTCGGACGTACGGTACGTGCTTCAATCACGGAAACCTAGACAAATAATATTCGTCTTAGACTCTTGTCCAATTACTTTATAAAAATAACAATTATGTATACATATGATGATTATATATATATGATGATCAAGTGGGTTTACATATTCTCGTTTACTCATTTTAGTGCTATATGTCGGTAACTTTTATACTAGCTTACTAGTTTTACCTATTTACACGTTTTAAGTCCAATAAACTTATTATAAGTTCTTTAACTTGTATTAATCCATGTTATACTTATATTATCAGTAGTTATACTTTACATGTTGGGCCCAAATGGGTTAAGCCCAATAAATAAGTTTATAAGTGTTTTAGTCCATTTTGTTGTTTTATTAGTCCAATAATGTTAATTTAGTCCGTTAACGTCCGTATGTCCTATAGTTCGGGTTTTATCGGTTTTTACTTGTTATACATGTCCATATATCAGTATATAAGTTTTATAAAGTTTACATTAGACGGGTCCAACCATCTAAGTTTTATTTAACAAAAACGTTAATTTTACGGTAATAGCCGAAAAAGTCGTACAAATCAAGTTTATAGTTATTATTACTTATAAGTATTATTTCACTACCATTTTTATAATTTATACACTTATTTAACCTTTTACATATTTATATAAATAAAATCCATAAGTTAGTGGGTTTTAACTTTACATTTTATACAATAAAATTTTGAGTGCTTATATAATACTATTATTCTTTAATTTCCAAAATCTAATTTTTATTTTCATTTTCACCAAAACTGCCATATCTTGAGTTCTATATGGAGATAGAAGCTCAAATTATTATCACATAAACTACATGATATGTGCTACATTTAACTCTCTTATAGCTACTGTTGAATCATCTTCTAAGTATTTTCTAAAAATCGTCTAAAACAGTGAACTCAGATTTGTACCTTAAACTTGTTTTGATCATATCTCACTCATTACAATGATTCCATTGCATGGCCAACTCTCACATGTGTACAAGACATATAGCTTACTGTAAATGGATTCTATTTCATCATTTTATCAGTCCATGACCTGTTTCTTTACTGTTTTATACAGCCATCACTTTTAAGCAAGATTTTAGCCTTGTTCTTTATAGTTTTTCACCTTTTTAATCATGTTTATCAACACCAAATCCCCACATAACATTTTTATCATCATATAATCATCATATACATATACAATAGGAAATAAAATACATGTTTACATAATCAAAATAACAAGAAGATGAGGAGGACAATCTTTATACCACCAAAGTGATGAAATGATGAGCTTTTGGATGAACAAGACATGGTTTTGGGTAACCAATCTTATGAGATATCAACACCACTTCTAGGATCACCAAGTATTTTTAGATTCCTCCAAAAATCAGCCCTTGTTCTTTATGAAAACTCCTTGAGAAATCAGCCCCAAGACTCCATAGAAACTTCTCCTTGGATGTTAAAACTTGCACCAATCTTCATCTCTTTGGAAGGAGATTAACATATGTAAGTTATAACAATAGTTTGTGGTTAAATTTAGATCAAATAGGGTGTTTTGTGTGAGAGTGGGACGAAATCAAAGAGAGAGGAAGAGAGGATTTTGGTTGTTTTGCATGGAGGAAATGAGAGGAAATGGTTTTGTGAAATGGTTTTGGGGAGTTATAAGACAAGTGTCTTAGCTTCCTTGTGAAGTTTTTGACAACACATGGGTTATGTGGCTAAGTCTAGCCATGGGTTTGTGGGGGTGGGGCAAGTGTCCCACTTGTCTCATCCCCATTTAATTATGGGTACTCCTCGATTCTAGTTTCCTCGATTTGCGTACCCTCGGGTCGTTTTACGAAAAACGTTTTTATAAATTATGGATCAACGGCACAAAACGAATCTAATAAAAATTGTTTCATCAAAAATGGAGTTTGAAAACGTAAATACGTAATCCTAAGGTTTCCGGTTTAGTCGTAAAGGACGTTAAAATAAAATCGTAAGTCCTAGTCTCTTCTCGTAAATTTGTGAGTTTTGAACCAACACAAATTTAAAACTCCAAAATAATATTCACAGATAAATTTATTTTCTGAAATGTCGGACTGTCACCAAAGACGGTGTATGTAAACGTAAGCACGTAACGTAGAATCCTCCGGTTTAAACGTAGTCGATGCTACTTCAAGACGTAAATCCAAATTTCTTCCCAAAAATAAGTGAGTTCATATTGTAACATTAAAATAATATTTTCAAATAATATTTGAGAATAAAATATTAATCGTAAATTGACGGATTGTCACAGCATTTACCCCTAAACAGGATCTTTGTCCCCAAAGATCATCTTACCTTACTACTCGCTTCTTATAGAGTTAAAGCCATGTGGGTGTTTCCTCCACATTCGGTCTTTTCTCACAAGTGTAATCCATTATAATACGCGAGTTTCATTAAACATAACTACGGGAATAAGATCAGGCTAAATGTTGACTTACTTTCTCTATCCATGATGTTCACGGGTTTTTGATGAATGCAACTTTTCGCCGATCTAAGCTTTACTAAGAACGATCAGATTTTCACTTGATAGATATTCGATCAAGTTCGATATACGAAACATAATTCACGCATCTCTTGAAGTCCTTGGGTAGATCCAGCTTATATGCCTTTCAAACCAATCTTTTACATCATCTCAATGGTCCCATACAACGGAGACTTATATCCCATGATTTGTCAGATCATGAATTCATTTTTCCCAAGTTTAAAAATTGTGGCATAACTTCGCTACCCATTTGGCACTTCAAGATCTACATTTCACATTCACATAACCTCTTGCCTATTACCGGCAGTCAATAATCAAATCCTAATTTCAATAATCATTTCAGATCTCGCGGGTCGGGTATTTTGTAAGGTTAGGTTCGCCATCATAGGAAACCTTAAACCTAAAAGACATGTCCAACTCACAATGGGTGTATGTCGGGTGTCTTCATCTCAACTCCTGCTTACAGATGCTCTAATCTATAAATCTTAACAAGATTCGATCTCAATCCTAATACGATAGTTATCGAGGATAATCTCTCCAAAGGAAAACGATTATACGGTCTATTACCAAAGGTCAATCATTCAAACATAAAACAGCACTTATATTACTTTTCATCGTTACTTTACCTCGTCCCTTCGATTTGGGGTGGTATATAGAACTCTCATCAAGGTTCGTTCTCAATGATTTCTGAGCAAATATCTAGAAATTCGAAGCGAAGCGAGGATCTTGATAAAGATGTTCGATACAGGCACACTATGTTTACATAACTCTTTTGCATTTATCATTAACGGGAATGATATTAGCAGATTTGGTCAGTCTGTCGACGATGACCCAAATCGAATCAAATTCAGATGATGACCTTTGCAATAGCTAGACGTTTACTAATGTATGAGGCGATCTCTGCCTTCATAATTGCCATTAGTACAACTTCTTCAGACAAAGATACTTTTAGTAAAAAAAATGACATACATATAATACTTATACTTACAAATTCCAATACAACTTTATCTCACAATCCTCCATATTTAGACGATCACATGTGGTCTTTAAAACATTTAACGCTATCGGCTTCTCAAATCTAATGGTTCACACTAGCCGTGAAACCACTTTTATTATCTATATTATCCTTTTTACAAACATTGTTTATTTTTATATCGTTCAGCAATTTATGTTGCACCTTCATTATCAAGGAATATGTCCTAACTTGTTCTTTATCTTTTCTACATAATGCGTCGGTGTCAATATTCACTTCTCATGATGATATAATTATCATGTCCACAATTCACTCAGATATTCTTTCTATATTATGCGTCAGTAATTACGTTCACTTTCCTGATAAAATTAGTAGCATAACCGTATTTATTCAAAATTCTTTCTTCATATCTTCTATGTTTTAATTTCGTCTTTATTATCATTTTTATCCGTTTTACTCAATTCGTCGTGTAAAGCGTCGATAATTATAATTAATTAAATAATTATTAGTTAATTTTTATGAAGCGTAAACGTAAAAGTTTAAAATTTCTTAGTTCGACCAATTATATAAAATGTTCAAAATAAATTTGGATTTAATTAACAAGATTTTTGTTGATTTATCGAAAATATTTAATAAAATTCGTAAATGTTCGAAAAACCTTTGTTTATACTTTGAAAAGCAAAATGTATCGTTTCAAATTTCAAGTCATGGTTTAAATGATTTCCCCAATCCTTCTTAAGTTGTCTTGAGGTATACACGATCATTTACCCCTAAACAGGAGTTTAGTTATATGATTGGTGTATAAGGTAATAATCCTGCAAAAGTTCTTTGTTAAAACATTTGTCAAAACACACTTGCACTTTCTTTTTGGTAAATCCAAAAGTCTTAAAAGGGCTCTTAATTTTTGAAGAGTCAATATATTCCATTATCTTTAATCACACGATCAAGTAATGTAAAGGATTAAGTCTTTAATCTCGTGTTAATTATTCAAGGTACATGTTTTTATTGTTCGGCCAATTCAGGGCAATCTATAACTAATTATTAACTCATTCTTATTCTTATATACAAACAAATGGTCCTTAATGATCACGAGCATGAATTTATCAAATTATAGCCTACACACGTGATTCAGCAAATTTATGAATGCTACATGTGTATTAGTCAATCCAAACGTCACCACTTGAAACTCATAATGTTCATTACAAGTACCGGATGTAGTGATTGGAATACATAATCTTATTCGCGGACGCGAAATTGATGATAACCATGCCGTGGATCAAATTTCTAAAACATACGCTAAAACCTTGTAAATGATCGAACAAATCTTCCATTTCGAGTTATGGATATCGTTTTTGATTGTCAATTTACTCAGTTCACAGTAATTTATAAATATAAGGAATGATAACACCATAGCTCTTCATGATGACATGCTTGGTAGAATAAAATCATTCTCCGACAACTCTCTCAGTTGTACGGTAATTCCTTAAATTCAGATGGTGCTGACGTACAGTGCACAAGCCACAGGTGCAGCATCGGGAATATAATCAATACCAAATTTCAACTTGCCTTAATGGAGAAAGTCTAGGTAGTTTATTAACAAATACCTCCTAAAGTTTAGATAACATAAACATCTTTTAATACATTCATATCAGGTTCTTCTATATTACAATATCTATAACTAGTTCACAACCATTCATGGTAATATTTCAAGTCTTAATACAGGATATGGTCATCCATCAAGAATTATTTAGATCACTTTTGATAATCAACATCTTATCATTTAGGGGAATTCTACTCGAGTTCCCATCAATTAAGACAATGTCGTCATGTCATAACCAATCAATCCATTCTATTGGCATTACCAACTTTTCAGTTTTATTGCCGTCGATAAGATGTGAACTTCTAAAAAGACTAATAATAACTCATAATCCTTCATAAATTCAGGGATATTAGGATACACAACTACTATTAAAAGAGTAAGGTTAACGCATAATCTATGCGAGAGAATTTCAAATCAGATACAGACGAAAACATATAATGAATATGAATATATCCCATGTTTTCATAATTTGAGTATGCATTCGAAAGCTCCTCGGATCGTTACCCAGGTCATTCAAATAAAATCAAATCATAAGAAATGATAAGAACGTCAATGCATCCAGTCGGGTATCAACATTCGGTAATCAGATACTTTTCCTAAGAATCTCACTACGGGAGAATTGGACAAGAAAGAATTGTCAATTGTAAAATAAGACAATTTCCACAGATGAGTAAATTCGACTCAGAAGAATAGATGCTATAGGCACATGTGTAGGTGTCCCTAACACTATGTCCCTATATTTCACTTCTTGCAGATCTCTTAAAATTTAATCTTTCGCAATCTTCAAAGAAAATGTAGTGTTTATTCATTAGTTTTATGGTGACTACTAATCAGCCTTGCATGGTCCATTCCAAATTGTATGTAGGCGCACAACTATATACAATTTCAAGATTAACGATGCAATACTCAGTTCGTCAAATTTCATCATCATGTTTATAATAAAAACATTTTCATGCTTAATTCTTAAATAAGAATCAAAAAATAAATTTACAAAGATTTTCTTTGTTATGAAAACAATTAAGTTTTCTAAGGTGTTTTATAAACAACTTCATTTCGATAACAATCACTTATAAATCTCACTTTGAATAATCCATATAATAATGAAAATTCAATTTTTCTCAATGGATACTGTTTTATCTTATAAAAACAATTAGTGATCTGCAAAGGAGTGATGAAAAGTTGTTCACCAAGAACTAACTACAATATGCTAGGAAATGAGCTTAGCCAAATAATCATGAGGTTCATGATCTCGATGGCACTCAAAAGAATAATCCACGACGTAACTCAATTCAGGATGAGTACTTGTTCAATGGTTGCATCACTAATGCGAACATTAGGATATAGCAATAAAGGATAGATAACATCGATACATGTAGAATTTAGCAATCAAAGGTAGTCTTTCTCATTAATCACAAACAAGTCAAAATTGTACCGTAACACATTACGTGTCACTATGTCATACAATTCTCAGAACTCATCCTACCAACTGATATCTCAGTTAAGTTAGGGATTTTTAAAAGATACCACAATGAATACTAGTCTACAAGAGTCATCTGGTGTTCCACATGTCCAGGAAGATCCATCGGTCCCAATTCAGAAGAAGATTTCTTCAATTTATTTCCTAGACACTGGGCATCCTCATTAGTGGACAATGGCCTAGGAACAACCTTTAACACAAACTAACAAACATTTAAAACTTTATAATTCAATCACAAAACTTAACGATTTCCTCTTAACAATTTATTATTCCATATGGGTTAAATTTTACTTTATTCAAATTTCAACCACTTTTGTACTCAATTCGATATCCTACTTCATTCTCCAATACTTTCAATCTTTATTCTTAGGCCTTAAAAGGGCAATATAATCTCATTATGAATAACACTTAATTCCAATCCTATTAGCTCTTACAATAACAATTATCAAATGAGTCATTAATATGAAATGACTTGATCATTCAACTAGACTTCTCGGAAAGGTATTAGTGGCATGAGGCTTTTGGGTAATGGTTCCAATAACAGCCTCAAGTGCAACATTCACCCTTTCGATTTCAATTTAAGAATTGGATGACAACGAATCAGATGACATCTTCCTAGGTGGTAACGTTTTGTCAAACTTCACTCTATAAGGAAAGATCGTCATGACATCGATATCAGATTTAATCTCGCCAATTCTTTTTCAATATCGCAATCAACTAATATCTACATTTCTACGAATATCAATCATTTGTTGGGATCATAAATATCCACAACTTGGTTTAGATCTAGGATAGCTATAATTCCTACGAGAATAGCTTCGATTAATTTACTAGGGGATTTAGGGTTCCTTGTGACAATCTACGTCGTATAAATACCTCGTATAAATATCAAAATAATCATCAAACAATCATGTAATCAAATTACATCATATATATATATATAATCCAAGTTATATATATATATATTAAAATAACACTTCTCAGTCTGGCCTTGTCGGTAACTCCGGAATTCTTCGGCACCGTTATAGTCAAAAGATTTTTAGACATTTTGTGAAAATGTTTATAGTTAAAAGATTTTGAAATGTTTTATTCAAAACCTTGGTTTTAAAAATCTTTCGTTCTCTATAACGAGAGCTCTGGTACCAAACTGTAACATCCCCAAATTTATACAACTCAATACAGCGGAAGACTCATTGGTGTTACGGGATAGCACATTACTCACATCATAGACAACGCATAAAAATCGTGTCGTTTAATAATAAAGCATTTCCATTCATAAATATCAAAGTTACATAGGTCCCAAGTCATTGTATTTAATACAGGTTTTACAAAGCATTTGAATGGAAATAAGTATTTAGGTGCGGGCCATGAATTCTTGTTGTCTTCCCGAGAATTACCTTCAAGTACCTGAGATAAAACATGTTAAAAGAAAAGGTCAGCGATAACGCCGAGTGAATTCATAGAGTTTAATAAAATCCATCAATATAATATCAGTATAAAATTATTACTGAAATATCATGTTGTACAAATCATTTTAATAGGCCATAAAATAGCCAAAGTCATTTTTTACAAATCTTCATCAAAATCATAATATAGGCATTTGCCTTAAAAATCATTATACGAGCCAATGTCGTAAAAACATTATACAATACGTCTTATGACGTCGTATAAAATCAAATAAAACCGTTATATGAATATGGTTATGAAAACCAAAACACGAACATAATATCAATAGTATGACCCCGTATTGCTAGTCAGGCAATACATCGTAATTCGGAGCGTACAGCAGTATTTCGTTTATTTGGATTATTATAAGCCGCATAACATTGTTACCTTACTACAACAAACAATGGGTAGCTAACCCGATACTCAATTTGCCCATCTAAATTAGCGTGTCGTCACAAAGGTCACGCTATGGAAATCTTCTCATACATAAATTCGCTTACCAATCAATGTGGCACGACGGGGATCAACCGTCAAGGCGCGAACTGGGGTGATCGTCCCCAAATAGTACTATTATATGCATAAGCGTCTACCAAATCCCGGTAGTTCACAATTCATGCTAATGGGACTTTTAGTGACATAACCTAACTAATAATAATTCGTTTCGTTTCATTCATCGGGTCATACAATCATTCATGCTAATGGGACTTTAATAATCCATTTAATTTCATCTATCGGGTCCTTTAATCATTTATCGGGTCATACAATCGGGTCATACAATCATTCGGGTCCAATTCAATAAACAAACAATCGGGACAAATGATGTCCTATTTTATAAAAACTAACATGTTATCTCCCTCGCGGGTTTATAAAACATTTCATAAAAACATTTAAAAGAGTGCGAGGCTATGAACTCACGTTGATGTGGGAAGACGGGTTATCGACAATTCGGACGTACGGTACGTGCTTCAATCACGGAAACCTAGACAAATAATATTCGTCTTATACTCTTGTCCAATTACTTTATAAAAATAACAATTATGTATACATATGATGATTATATATATGATGATCAAGTGGGTTTACATATTCTCGTTTACTCATTTTAGTGCTATATGTCGGTAACTTTTATACTAGCTTACTAGTTTTACCTATTTACACGTTTTAAGTCTAATAAACTTATTATAAGTTCTTTAACTTGTATTAATCCATGTTATACTTATATTATCAGTAGTTATACTTTACATGTTGGGCCCAAATGGGTTAAGCCCAATAAATAAGTTTATAAGTGTTTTAGTCCATTTTGTTGTTTTATTAGTCCAATAATGTTAATTTAGTCCGTTAACGTACGTATGTCCTATAGTTCGGGTTTTATCGGTTTTTACTTGTTATACATGTCTATATATCAGTATATAAGTTTTATAAAGTTTACATTAGACGGGTCCAACCATCTAAGTTTTATTTAACAAAAACGTTAATTTTACGGTAATAGCCGAAAAAGTCGTACAAATCAAGTTTATAGTTATTATTACTTATAAGTATTATTTCACTACCATTTTTATAATTTATACACTTATTTAACCTTTTACATATTTATATAAATAAAATCCATAAGTTAGTGGGTTTTAACTTTACATTTTATACAATAAAATTTTGAGTGCTTATATAATACTATTATTCTTTAATTTCCAAAATCTGATTTTTATTTTCATTTTCACCAAAACTGCCATATCTTGAGTTCTATATGGAGATATAAGCTCAAATTTTTATCACATAAACTAAATGATATGTGCTACATTTAACTCTTCTATAGCTACTGTTGAATCATCTTCTAAGTATTTTCTAAATATCGTCTAAAACAGTGAACTCAGATTTGTACCTTAAACTTGTTTTGATCATATCTCACTCATTACAATGATTCCATTGCATGGCCAACTCTCACATGTGTACAAGACATATAGCTTACTGTAAATGGATTATATTTCATCATTTTATCAGTCCATGACCTGTTTCTTTACTGTTTTATACAGCCATCACTTTTAAGCAAGATTTTAGCCTTGTTCTTTATAGTTTTTCACCTTTTTAATCATGTTTATCAACACTAAATCCCCACATAACATTTTTATCATCATATAATCATCATATACATATACAATAGGAAATAAAATACATGTTTACATAATCAAAATAACAAGAAGATGAGGAGGACAATCTTTATATCACCAAAGTGATGAAATGATGAGCTTTTGGATGAACAAGACATGGTTTTGGGTAACCAATCTTATGAGATATCAACACCACTTCTAGGATCACCAAGTATTTGTAGATTCCTCCAAAAATCAGCCCTTGTTCTTCATGAAAACTCCTTGAGAAATCAGCCCCAAGACTCCATAGAAACTTCTCCTTGGATGTTAAAACTTGCACCAATCTTCATCTCTTTGGAAGGAGATTAACATATGTAAGTTATAACAATAGTTTGTGGTAAAATTTAGATCAAATAGGGTGTTTTGTGTGAGAGTGGGACGAAATCAAAGAGAGAGGAAGAGAGGATTTTGGTTGTTTTGCATGGAGGAAATGAGAGGAAATGGTTTTGTGAAATGGTTTTGGGGAGTTATAAGACAAGTGTCTTAGCTTCCTTGTGAAGTTTTTGACAACACATGGGTTATGTGGCTAAGTCTAGCCATGGGTTTGTGGGGGTGGGGCAAGTGTCCCACTTGTCTCATCCCCATTTAATTATGGGTACTCCTCGATTCTAGTTTCCTCGATTTGCGTGCCCTCGGGTCGTTTTACGAAAAACGTTTTTATAAATTATGGATCAACGGCACAAAACGAATCTAATAAAAATTGTTTCATCAAAAACGGAGTTCGAAAACTTAAATACGTAATCCTAAGGTTTCCGGTTTAGTCGTAAAGGACGTTAAAATAAAATCGTAAATCCTAGTCTCTTCTCGTAAATTTGTGAGTTTATGAACCAACACAAATTTAAAACTCCAAAATAATATTCACAGATAAATTTATTTTCTGAAATGTCGGACTGTCAGCAAAGACGGTGTATGTAAACGTAAGCACGTAACGTAGAATCCTCCGGTTTAAACGTAGTCGATGCTACTTCAAGACGTAAATCCAAATTTCTTCCCAAAAATAAGTGAGTTCATATTGTAACATTAAAATAATATTTTCAAATAATATTTGAGAATAAAATATTAATCGTAAATTGACGGATTGTCACAAAATAATCCGCTCATAATACCTGCGCATAAGATCAAGTAAAGACATAAGTGTAGTAGGCTCCTCCGCCTGCCCACCAAGAGAACTTGGGTCAGGGAAAGCGTCATTGGAGCCCGAAGCAACAGATGGGTCAACCTGTGGAGTACTAGCACCAAAAGGTTTATCAGCAGAGTGTGGAGCAGGACTAGGAGGTGGAGTCTCCACAAATGGAGACTTGTGTGGTGCTGAAGAAGGACCAGCCTTGGAGGGGGATGGTTTTTCAACCACCACCTCCTCAACCAGCTCCTCCTCAACCACATGAGAAACACCACCAGTAGGAGCCTCCTCCTCCATAGGGTCATCATCAATCACAACAAATTCAGGAGCCTCCTCCTCCTCACCCATTGGACCCTGAGCCAGCCCCAGCATGGCCTCAGTAAGGGGCCTCCACTCCCCGGTAAACCCATGGACCATATTATAATACACTTTGGCAGTAAGCTTAGACGGCACATGTTCAGTCCTATCACGAGGAATGCAAACCAGTATTTGTTGTAAAATCCTAGGATACATAAGAAACTTCTTTCTAGAACCAGCAGTAGATAGATTACTAACCATTCCCTCAAACAGATAATGAGAGAAATTAAAAACTCTACCCTGGGCTAAGCAAATAAGACCAGTAGCCAAGGGAGTAGGGAAAGCATCCCAACTCCCAGACTTGGGACTCATACAATGAATTAGAAAATGCACTAGAAGCTTCCATTGGGGGGAAAACCTATTTTTCTGGAAGTTAAACTTCCCCCCATGATCGTACCCTATAGCAGCCATCCCCTCTAATACCTCCGAATTGGGGATGGACTCAACACCACCTTCATCTTGAAGATGAAGAGAAGATCGAATAGAAGCCTCAGTCACCACGTATGAACGTCCATCTATGGTAGCATGGAGTTCACGTGGACGACCAACAATAACCACAAGACGAGCAGACGCCAAAAATTGACGAATAACACTATCATAAATAGGGGGACATACAGTAAACGCAAACCTTAGGTTGGAAGCTTCAATGAAATCCAGAATATCAGCAAAATGTTCACGATGTGGACCATCACCCAGATAGGCAACTTTGTTGTGAGCAGGTTGGTAAACTAGGGCAGCCATGGATCTTGAGTAATTGATGGAAGAAGGATTTAGGTTAGGGTGGAGAGAGTAGGATCGGTTTTGTGTGTGTGTTGATTGGAATGAGTGAGTCAAGGGGGTTAAGTTGACCATAAATAAGGAAAATAGTAACTGTTCATTGACCCCTATTAATGGGGGGTTGCCCTTTCAAATTAGACATAATTGCATAGTAACCACTTGCCCCTTTTGAGATAATAACCAATTCCCAATTTACCATAGTTAATTAAAAATGCAAACACCAGAATTGGGAGCGTTGACCAAAAGTCAAAACACAAAATGGTCAGACCAGAAGCAAAATGTGGTCAACAAAGGACAAAAGGAATGAACAGTGTCCCAGACTAGTACCAGAAGCCAATTAACACTTGACAAAGAAGGATTTTGAACCACCAGAAGCCAACCAATTATGACTAGAAGCTGACCAATGAGGACCAGAAGCCAATCATGTAATACCATAATCACCAGAAGTGAGCAAAATCCTCCACCAGAAGTAACACTCACCACCAGAACCAATATATCGTTAAAATCTAGCAATACGTTAGTCTGTCCTAAGAATATGTACATAAAGCCTCCCCTTAGGCTTAGCCTCCCCTCAATCCTAGACCTCAAGGATTGACCATCCCAATATGAACCACCAAGTGGTTAAACCGAGGACCATCAAAGGCTTTTGTCAACAAATCAGCAACATTATCATCCGTATGAACTTTAAGAACCTGTATAAACTTCTACTCATTGGCATCCCGTATAAAATGGTGCCGAATTTCAATATGCTTTGTTCGCTGATGAAAAACAGGATTCTTCACAATGCAAATAGTGCTTTGATTGTCAATAAAAATTTTGGTATTCATAAAATTGAAACCATAATCCAACATCTGATTTTGGATCCACAAAACTTGTCCACAACAACTAGCAGCAGCAACGTATTCAGCTTCTGTTGAAGAAGTAGCTACTATTGTCTGTTTCTTGCATTGCCATGAAATAAGTCGATGACCCAAGAATTGACAACCACCAGTAGTAGATTTTCTGTCATTATTATCACCAGCATAGTCACTATCACTATATGCTACTAGAACAAAAGGTGATTCTCTAGGATACCATAAGCCCAGTTTAGGTTGAGCCTTGATATACTTGAAAATCTTCTTCATTGCATTTAAGTTTGAAACCGTTGGAGTCACCTGGTGTCTAGAACAAGCACTTACTGCAAACATGATATCCGGACGTGATGTAGTCAAATACATGAGGGAGCCAATCATAGACCTGTACATGTGAACATTGACCGGAGGGTCTGGCTCATTCTTAAGTTTGACTTTAGCAACTTCATAAGGAGTTGCTGCTGGTCTAAGAGGATCCATGTCAAACTTCTGAAGGATCTCATGAACATATTTATCTTGACTGATGAAAATCCCATCCGATTGTTTCTTGACTTGAAGACCAAGGAAGAAAGAAAGCTCTCCCATCGCACTCATCTGAAATTCGCCTTTCATCAAGTGTTCAAACTCATCACACCATTCCTTCCTAGTAGAACCAAAGATAATGTCGTCCACATAAACCTGAACAAGGATAATGTCCTTGGTATTCCTCCGAAGAAATAGTGTTTTGTCAATAGTACCCCTTCTATATCCATTCTTTAACAAGAAAGTTGAAAGACGCTCATACCAAGCTCTAGGAGCCTGATGTAATCCATAAAGAGCCTTGACCACTTTGTAAACTTTCTTGGGATGTAGTGGATCTACAAAGCCTTTAGGTTGAGTGACATACACCTCCTCATCAATTTTGCCATAGAGAAATGCACTCTTGACATCCATCTGAAACACCGTAAAGCCCACATAAGAAGCGGAAGCAAAAAATAGACGAATGGCCTCAATCCTTGCAACTAGAGCAAACACTTCAGTGTAATCAATGCCCTCAATTTGAGTGTGGCCTTGTGCGACAAGCCTTGCTTTATTCCTTACCACAATACCCCATGCATCCTTCTTGTTCTTGAGAATCCATTTGGTATTGATGGCTGTCTTTCCATCTGGTAAGTCAACCAGAACCCAAACATTCTGAAACAAGAATTGTTGCATCTCCTCCTGCATAGCCTCCACCCAACTTTGATCCTCAAGAGCATGAGAAACTGACCTAGGTTCCACCTGTGAAAGAAAACAAGCAAACAAACAGTGTTGAAAGTCCGTATGATAATTACGCTTTTGATCTTCAATATAGCTCACAAGAGCATGATGATCAGACGAGGCCTTTTGCTGCATTCTGCGTGTCTTGACAGTAGAACCAGGATCTCCAATGATTTGAGTGGCAGGATGATCTTTGTGTGATTGCAAGACTGGATTGGAAGAGAACTCCACTTCTGGTGCCAAGTTATTGAGATCACCAACAAATTCAGCATCATATGAAGCAGTGTTGAAGATCCCATCTACTGGTTGTTTATGAATGTCATCTAGCTTGGTAGAAGACTTCTATTGATGGTTCCCCAAATCAGAAGGACTGGAGAAACGAGTATTGGAAGCAGACTCACTGGCTGGAGTACCAGTAGGTGATAAGTTAGCACTAGGAGCAGAAGCTGGGGTACCAGGAGCAGCTTTGTCTGTAGGCTTATCCAAGGGAAACTCAAAACCACCTTGAGCAGCTGCTGTAGTAGCTTCTGGTTGTTGTTTGAGTAGAGTGTCAAGAGCTACTTGGGAATCAGGTACTTCCAATGGAGTTGCAACACTAGGAGGAGTAGGAGAGACTGTGGTGGAGTAGGCTGGAACCACAAAAATGTCATCCTCATCATCTAAATCAGAAAGACTAGAAGGAACACCAGTACTAGAAGTTGCAAACACTTGTGGTCCTGCATCATGGTTAGTTTTGAAACGAAAATATCCTAACGAATCACTAAGATAATCAAGATCAAAATACCATTCAGGACCCTTGCCTTGGATGTTTGACTTCTCTTCAAAATACCTGAGATTAATAGTTTCAATGATCCGCTTGGCTTGGAGATTGTAGACACGATAAGCCCGAGAGTGAGCTGAATATCCCACAATGTATCCTTCATCTGCCTTGCCATCAAACTTCCCTAAATAGTCACTAGTATTCAGAATGGTGACCGGACACCCAAAAGGCTTCAAATGAGCAATATTTGGAACTTTGCCCGTTAGAAGCTCATAAGGAGTCTTCTTGTGAGGATTAGTAATAGAATCCCTATTCAAAACGTAACTTGCAGTATTAATAGCTTCTGTCCAGAACATGGTTGGAATCTTGGAATCGGCAAGCATAGTTCTTGCTGCTTCTATTAGTGTCCTGTTCTTTCTTTCTGCCACGCCATTCTGTTGAGGAGTCCTTGCTGCACTATAATCCCTTTTGATGCCCTTAGCATTACAAAGTGCTATGAGGTCTTTATTTTTAAACTCGGTTCCATTGTCGCAACGAATACCTTTAACTTACTTGGTCAACTGGTTCTCTATCAGGGTAAGAAAATCTCTAAGAATTGAGTAGGTCTCACTCTTGGCAGCCATGAAGAACACCCACGAAAACCTGCTATATCCATCAGTTACCACCAGACATAATTGCTTGTGGTCAATGCTTCTAATGGAAGTAGGACCAAATAAATCCATGTGTAGTAGCTACAATGGTTCAGTAATAAGACTAAGAGCAGTAATGGCCTTGAAGGATGCTTTGTGATGTTTGCCTTTGCTGCAAGCAATACAATTTTTATCATTTCTAAACGACTTGGGAGGTAAACCAGAGACCAAATTCAGATTTGCAAGTTTGTGAATGGTCTTGAAGTTCACATGCCCCATCCTTCTATGCCATTGAGTGGCTTCATCTTCTGAGGCTTTAGCAACTAGACATGCTAGCTGACCAGTAGGATTGACTTCATTCAGCTTGATGCTATAGAGATTGTGTCTTCGAGGGATTCTGAGCAGAACTTGTGAGTCATCCGCAAGCTGAAAGTCTTTGGAGAGCACAAGTGCATCAGTATCGGTGAAGAGAACAAACTGCTTCTTGTCACAAATCTGAGAGACAGATATCAAGTTGAAATGCTGAAGTGCTTCCACATAGTAGACCTGCTCAAAATTTAGATTTGGCGTCTTAATGGTTCCTTTGCCAGTGATCTTGCCTTCACCCCCACCAAAATAGACCTTGCCTCCATGAAATGGTACAAAGTTAGAGAAAAGACTTTTATTTCCTGTCATGCTCCTGGAGCAACCACTATCAACAATGCCTAGACTAGGATCTTGGTATGGAGTAACCTACAACAACAAGTTAATAAAAATGCAAAAAGTTAGTGTCTTAAGGGGACCCAAACCTTTTCAGGTTTGAGCCTGCCTTGTGGATCTTTAGTAGAGTGCCAAGAAGATTGATGAGATCCACCGTTGTTCCTTGGTTGCCAATGCATCATATGGGTATTATTATTTGACCAAGAACAACCTGCTGAGGGCTTAACAGCAGTTCCCACACATCCCAAACAAAAATACGTGTGGTCCAAATTATGTGGATAAACTGGATTAAAATTCTGAAAATAATTACTAGTGGTTTGTAATCCAATGTTTCTCCAATGATCAGAAACTAAAGGAGAGGACCTTCTAGAAGAAGAAAACGATTTGGCACTAGGATTTAGTCTTCTAGAAGTGTATGTGGCAGCTCCTGGTGGACCAGGAGCAGGAAATGCATGATTAACAGAAGCATGTGTGTCATAAAAATCACAATCTTTAATTAAATGAAATGCACTTCCACAAACAAAACATGTTTTAAAAGACCTTTTATTAGAATGAGATTGTTTCATACTGCCAACATTATTACACATAATTCTAGGAGTAACATTCTTCCTAGGACTCAATAAACTAGGACCAGACACACTCGACTTAGAAGCAAATCTTTCTTCACACTTCCTAGCACCAATAGCAGCATGATTATTCAACTTGGAACTTGTAGGTCTTGACTCTTCACTTGAACCACGAGATGCAGAGTCACTGGCTTTGTCACTGAAAGTACACGAGACAAAGTCATTAGTATTAGTAGAACTTTTTGGGGACTCATGCATCTGTGATCCATCCAAGTCATTATGCCATGAAGTGGGCATAAAAGTTCTAGTAAGAGGAGGAGGGACAGCATGCATATCTGCTGCTGGTTTAAACCTATTGTAACAAGGTTTTCCCTCGTCCTCTTTGTCGGCATCAAAGACACTTGAAAAAGATAAATCAAACACATCTTCTGAATCAATATATTTTTCAAATCCTAAGCGTCTTTTAGTTCTCCCAGACAGGCTACTATCAATTAATTTTGAAAGATTTTTAGGTGCCTTTTGCCATTTTTCAAATCTCAACATTGTAGCATCTAATTTTTCTTGCATCTCCTCTTTTTCTTTGATACTGGCATCTCTTACTGTTTCTGTATATTTAAGCATATTCGTTGTGTTTTCTAAATCGATGCTTAGTATCCGGATTTTATTCTCATACTCACGTTGAGTATCTTGTAACCACCTCTTTTGTTGTTCCAATGTGTTTAAAGAAGCCTTATAGGCTTGAACCTCTAAAAATTATTTATCATTTTGATCATTCACTTCATTAAATTGAGACAACAATTCAGAGTATTTATCATGACAACCAAGAGGACAATGTTGTACCTGAGGTGAGATGCCCATAAGAGCAAACTCGTCTGCTTCTTCTGCATCAGAGAGATTTCCAGCAATCATTGCAAACACGTCAGTCGAGGACTCAGCTGATTCCAGAGTAAAAGCCTGATGATCATTCCAGTTGACCATAGAGTCAACAGATACCAATGCCTTCTTGTCATCTTTTACCTCCTGAACCTTAAAGGCTGAGTACCTGCTCTTCTCTTGGTCATTCTTGCTTGGACATTCCCTTGCAAAGTGACCTTGTTGCTGGCAGTTATAGCATCGAACTTTGCTTCTGTCGAATCTTGCTGGCTCCCGAGGGTTGTAATCCAATTTTTGTCCTGCTTTCTTCTCAAACTTGTGAACCCTAAGAGTGAGCATGGCCATCTGCCATTTAAGATCCATTTCATCCAGGTCAAGTTTATCGACCTGTTTGAAGTCATCAAAAGCAAGTTGTTGTTGAGCGTCAACATCAGCCACAAAAGAACGGAGAACAGCTTCTACCATACTACCAGACTTGGCAGTAGGATCAGGAGCAGAAGTATGCTGAAAAGTATGTTGAGAGGACACAGTATTGCTTGGGCTGCTAGCATATGACATGGGACTGGATGCCATAGAACTCACAAAGGCAGAATTAGCAGGAGTGGGAAAAGAATCACTTGAAAATCCTCTCACATGAGGTTCAAAAGTTCTGAGCTTATGAAACAGATCATCAAAGTTGAGATAGTCAAGCCCACCTTTGGCTTTGAGAGAGATCACCACCTGATTCCATAAGTAGGGTAAGGCTTTAAGAAACCTTGCATTAATATCACCATCATCAGGCTTTGACCGTAGTTGATTCAATTGGCTCAATATCTTCTGAAACTTGTCATACCCTTGATGTAAACCTTCAGTTTCTGAGATTTTGAATTCTGTGAATTCATCTCTCAGCATGGATCTTCGCATTTTCTTTGACTCCTCATTCCCACCAAACCTTGCTTTTATGCCATTCCAGATCTCTCTTGCATCATCCAAATGGTAGAAGCACCCATGTGATCTTCAAGAAGAGATTGAAGCAAAATCGTTTTTGCTTTGACCTCCTTCTGAATAGCTATGATTTCTTCATGAGATTTAGGGTCAAGAAGAGTAATATTACCATTCTTGTCTCTTCCAGTTAGCTTCCTGCTGTTCCCATTCAGAATGATCTTCCAAAGATCTTGATCAGTATTGGTGATCCACCATTCCATCTTCATTGCCCAGTTATCATATTCATCCTTTTTCAGAAGAGGGAATTTACCATTTGTGTTGGAAACCGTAGCAACGATCTGCTGAGGTTGCACGATTTTAGGAGTGTTGTCTTCTCCTGTTTGAGTAGAAGTTAAGGCAGACATGATAAACCAATAATGTCAGAAATAAGAAAACTTGATTCTTCTTATATATAGACCCTCCCAGGCTCTGATACCACTTGTTGGGTCTACTAGATGTAGATCTTGCAGCCTGTCAGGAACGGTGTATGACTTCTGTAATCACAAGTCAATCCACAGAGAGACTCTATACACAATATGAATGTAGAATACAAATATAATAAAGAAGAACAGAATAACTATAAAGACTTGATCCTTTCTAAGGATTTCTAATATTGATAATCACTAGAACTACGTTTGGTGAAGGTGTCCCTAACCCTTCTGCCTAAGGTTCCTTTTATACTACAAGGAAACCCTAATACAGCATTAAACAAAACGTGTAAAACTGATATGCATATCCTTTCCTAACATATCTCATGCATATCCTAACAGAATAATAAACAAATAATAAAGTTTGACTTTGACCAGGACCAGGAGCACGACTTGCTCCTACTACTACTAGGACCAGGAGGAACTACATACCTCCTAGTCTACCTATTACATTTAACTATTACAATGGTCCTAACAGTGCCCAATGAGAACAATGAGATTATTCCTACTAGACTTGTTACGGGTTGGAGAGTTTGTATTGATTATAGGAAGCTCAATGATCCAACTAGGAAAGATCATTTCCCATTGCCTTTTATGGACCAAATGCTTGAACGCTTAGCGGGAAATGAGTACTATTGCTTTCTAGATAGACTCTTAGGTTATTTTCAAATACCCATTGACCCTAAGGATCAAGAAAAGACCACATTCACTTGTCCCTACGGTACATTTGCTTACAAGAGAATGCCTTTTGGCTTGTGTAATGTACCGGAACATTTCAAAGGTGTATGATGGCAATTTTCCATGACATGATTGAGCAAACTATGGAAGTTTTCATGGATGATTTCTCGGTTTTTGGAGATTCATTCAACTCTTGTCTCTACCATTTAGAACATATGCTTAAGAGGTGTGAAGAAACACGTCTTGTTCTTAATTGGGAGAAGTGCCATTTCATGGTCAAAGAGGGGATAGTCTTGGGACATAAGATATCCAACAAAGTTTTAGAAGTGGATCGTGCTAAGATAGATGTGATTGCTAAGCTTCCCCCACCTACCACGGTGAAAGGAGTTAGAAGTTTTTTGGGTCATGCGGGATTTTATAGACGTTTCATACAAGATTTCTCTAAGATAGCAAGACCGATGACCCACCTCTTGGAAAAAGAGGCTCCTTTTATTTTCACCCAAGCGTGTTTGGATTCATTTGAGATACTTAAGGAAAAGTTGACTAAGGCTCCCATTTTGGTTTCTCCAAATTAGGATTTCCCTTTTGAGCTTATGTGACGCTAGTGATTATGCCATGGGGGCCGTGTTAGGACAAAGAGTGAATAAGAATTTTCAACCTATACACTATGCTAGTAAAACCATGACGGGTGCACAACTTCATTATACCACCATGGAGAAAGAGTTGCTTGCTATAGTCTATGCATTTGAGAAATTTAGACCCTATCTTGTGTTATCCAAAACCATAGTGTATACGGATCATTCCGCTCTCAAGTACCTCATCACAAAGCAAGATGCTAAGCCTAGACTTTTGAGATGGGTTTTATTGTTACAAGAGTTTAGATAGAGATTCGTGATAAGAAAGGGTCGAGAATTTAGCGGCGGATCACTTGAGTAGACTTGAGCATCCTTTTCAAGGAGATTTGCCTCATATGGAAATCAATGAATCCTTTCCATTAGAGGAGCTCATGTCTATCTCTTCTCAAGAGGATGCCACCCCTTGGTTTGCGGATATTGCAAACTATCTTGTGGGGAATGTGCTAATAGAGGGTCTCACTTCACAACAAAAGAAGAAATTTCTTAAGGAAGTGAAATACTACTTTTGGGATGAACCTTACCTCTTTAGGCAATGTGCGGACCAAATCATTAGACGGTGTGTAGATGGGCCCGAGGCATTTAAGATCTTAGAAGCCTGTCATAAGGGACCTACGGGTGGACATTTTGGGCCCAACTATACTGCCAAGAAAGTCTTTGATTCGGGTTACTATTGGCCTTCCATATACAAAGATGCCCAAGAGATGGAGAAATTTTGTAATGTATGTCAAAGACAAGGAAAAATTACTCAACGAGATGAGATGCCACAAAACTTCATACAAGAATGTGAGATTTTTGATGTGTGGGGAATAGATTTTATGGGACCTTTTCATCTTCTAAGGGAAATAAGTACATACTCGTAGCAGTGGATTATGTGTCAAAGTGGGTTGAGGCCAAAGCCTTACCTACTAATGATGCTCGAGTTGTAGTGAAATTTTTGAAGCAATTATTTGCTAGATTTGGTGTACCTCGGGCCATTACAAGTGATCGTGGTACTCACTTTTGTAATGATCAATTCACAAGAGTTATGAAGAAATATGGTGTCAATCATAGAATTTCTACCGCGTATCACCCTTAAACCAATGGTCAAACCGAGGTCACAAATCGTGGTTTAAAGAGAATTTCGGAAAGAACGGTGGGAGAGCATCAAGCTTCTTGGTCGGATAATCTTGATGATGCTTTTTGGGCTTTTAGGACGGCTTTTAAGACACCAATTGGTTGTACTCCATATAAGCTTGTCTATGGAAAAGCATGTCACCTCCCATTCGAGTTAGAGCATAGGATTCTTGGGCTCTCAAGTGGGCTAACTTTGATTTAAACCAAGCCGTCTCACATAGAAAGGACCAACTCAATGAAATGGATGAATTGAGAGCCAATGCTTATGAGAACTCATTGCTTTATAAGGAAAAGACTAAGCAATTGCATGATGCTAAGATCAAGAACCGTGAGTTCAAAGTTGGAGAGCTGATTCTCCTCTTTAACTCAAGGTTGAAACTCTTTGTGGGCAAGCTTAAGTCGAGATTGTCTGGTCCATTCACTATTGCTCAAGTATTTCCATACGGAACTATTGAGTTGTCACAACCCGATGGTCCAAATTTCAAAGTGAATGGTCACCGTGTTAAGCACTATTTTGGGGAGGACATTTCCATGGAAATGGTTCAAGAGATCCACATTTTCCCCTTGAAATAATTCATTGTGGGAAGATTCAAGCTAGAGACTCCTTAAATCAAGCTTGAATAACTAGGTTTAGAGTTTTTAGACTTAGAGTGTTGTAGGTTAGCAATAAGGCTATAGAGTGGATGAGAAGTGTAGGGGAGACCTTCCTTTTGTCTTCATGTTGTTTATAGGGTTGCTCACTCATCACGTGCTTTGGAGCTTATGGAGGAGGCCCTTGTATCTGGTTCACTTTGTTACTATTGTGATTTTTCATAGACACATTGTGCTTAAAAATGAATTCACTATAGTTGATTTTTCCTTAGCTTGGGTTAAGCAAAGTCTATTTATTGTCATAAGTGTAGGGGAAGTTTATATTTCCATGCTCTTAAACATTGAGGACAATGGTTAGCTTAAGTGTAGAGGGTCTTCTATCGAAGTAACCTTACCTAGACTTTGTCATTGACATACATGATAACTTGGGAAATTAATTTTTCAAACATTTTTCAAATTTTTGATCTACTTTGGCCACAAAAAATATGCATTCATAATTTTTGCACAAATCATTTTTCATTTGCATAACACATTTGCATTGTATATATTTCTTCTTTTTGTTCTTTATGAAAATATATAAAAAGAAGAAAAAATATAATAAAGGACATGGTTTAACAAATTTAGACTTCTTTGACATGTTAGGCGCGCCATGGATACTTTGACTCAACCCGAGTTTGCTTATCTAAGCATTATCAGCTAGTACACTTAACCATGTAGTCCTTCATTGGTCTATTAGGCTAAGCATCCACTACTCTCATTATTTGAGACTTTAAATTTGTGGAGAATGGGAAATGATATAGTTGAAGCAAGTATAAAAGGGCTAGATAAACTTCATGATGATTACTTGTGGCTAAACCCTTCTCTTCTTTACCTCTATTTTCTTCGCATGTATATATGTTAATAAATAATCAAGAACGGTTTTAATCGGTTTGTAGTCTCTTATGCATTTTTTACTAATCATTCATGGTTGGTATAAGTACGTCTTAAGATTCTTAGTTAGAACGTTTTATATGTACTAGACTTATGTCATGCTTAATACTTAGCGGGTGTTTTTCTTTTTATTCTTTTCAACTTTCTTTGTGAGGAATAAAGAAAAATAAGAGCGGCTTACAAAAAATGAGTGGCTAGAAAAAAAATATAAAGTAAAAAAAAATAATTATACAAGACTCCCAAGAGGGGAAGTGAAGTGTTAATTATGGTAACTAATAGATTCGAATATTACCTTGATGGGTTGCGGGGATTTAATAGTTGCTCCAATCCACTATTACCTTGACGGGTTGCGGGATTGAAGATCCAAAGTCTCAAAAAGGCGGTGGATGTAAATTATATCCTGAGTTTTATTTTCTGTTCCTTAGCGAGTGTGTAGCTACTTATTAATGCATGACATGAGGATTTTACACATAAGGCGAATTACTTATTACTCTTGAAACGGACTTATATTAATTGTGAGCAGTTTTTCAATTAACGGATGAGAGGATTACTTAAGGTTAAAACCATGCTTACTTATTTTTGGATTTTACATTTCTTATATTTCATGCTTCAAATAATGACAAGTTTGCCACAAGCAATTTGCTCAAATAATAACCGGTTCCACATTTAATTATCATGGATAAGTTGATGCACTTTTTACTTGTGAATACAATGATCCCATTTTTAAGCTTGGTATAGGGAAAGTGAAATTGGAGGGTGATAAGTGTCCATGGTACCAAAGCCCTAATTTAAGTCATTGATTTCTTTATGAGTTTTTCCATCAAAACCATTTATGAAAAAATCAAAAATATATAAATAGAATTGTTCTTTTTTGCATTGCATTGTACAAAATCAAAATCATGCATCATATAGTGTAGGGTAGTATAAAAGCATTTCGTATTGGCCAAGGTGGGTTAATTATGAGGAAAATGTAAATTTGTTCTTTAAAATATAGCATTGCATGAGGTCATGGAAATGTTCAAGTGTAGGGGATTTGATATGAGCAAAATCTCATATCAATTAATCAACAAATCACCCTAAAACACATAGAAAATACCTAACTTTTGTGCTATAAAGCAGTATTATGTGGTATGTTTTGTGTTTGTGCTTAAATAGGTAACAAGGATACAATTTCAAGCAAACAAGAGGAAATCAAGCTCATTTATGATGAAAAGACAAGAGACGGATCAAAGATGACAAGCCATTTGAAGATGAAGGACCTATCTTGACAATATTTAAAAGTTGAGGGACTTAAATGCAAACTTTGGAAGAAGTCAAGATTAAAGTCAAACTTGGTCAAAATTCAAGTCAAACAATTCAATGGGCTTAAAAAGTCAAGAATACAAGTCAAGGGACCTAAATTGCCCAAAGAATGAAGAAAGGAGCTAAAAATTGAATAATCTGCTAAAGTTAGGGACTGAAAATGACAGTTACATATACTTTGGTCTTGATCCGTGTCATCACCTTGTGAACCAATAAGAATGCAAGAAATAAAGGGTATGGATTGCCACCTATTATGCCAGCTCACTATTTCATTTATTAAGCATATCCAAGAACAGTGGAAACGCACTATCCTTTATCACCCAATGAGAAACCAACATGTAATAATACCATTTATCCAAAATGGATAATTATCCGCGTGAAAGGCCATAAACCAATCAAATCATGACACGTGTCATCTTCTCCAAGAACAAGCCCAGAATCGACAAAGAGCTACAAGGCATTTCAGGAAAAACTTTCTACATGAAAAAAGCTTCAAATGAGAAGACGAATTCAGCTATGCAACTTAATTAGACTGAAAATGGAGGAATAAGAAAACCCCTTTGTTGTTCTTGGAGTCAAATAATAATTCACCAGTTCTTGACACCTGGCATCTCCCCATTGGATGAGACACGTCAATCACTCCAACATTTCATCATTCAACCTCTATAAATAGCAGCTAGTTACTTCATTTTTAGTGTGTTGTTAAGTGTGAAAAGACACACACTTGTATTTTCTCTTCCCCATTTCTAGTTAACCTTTCATAGTTAGCTTCTCTCAAGTGTTTGACACACACTTGAGAGGTAGTTATTCAGTTAGCTGTTGTAACTTCTTTTTCCTCCAAATAAATAAAAGCACAAAAATATTCATTTCATACTCTTCTCTTATCTCACTTTACATAATCTTGCATTACTGTTGTTATCCTGTGGTTTCATCGATCACAATTGATCAATGAAGTGTTTTTGAGTTGTTTTTGAAGCAATCCAGTTTGATTCAGCTTATTTAGTTCATGCCAGTTCTCGTTGAGTTGATAGAAGCAGAATGTTTTGAATTGATTCAGAAATAGCATATGGAGGTGATATGGTTGAAGATTGTAGCTGAATTGGGTTTGAAGGAAGTAGTTTTAGAGAGTACAACACTCCTCTACTCCATCAATGGAGGCTTCAAGCTAAAAGGTTTCATAAATATGTTTTTGCTTCCCCTGAATTGTTATGCATGCTTAATTCTTAGAGTAAACATTACATGCTGCTATGATAATGTGTTTAGCCTTATTTTAGTGTAATTGTGTTAGCTTGATAATAGTTGAGTAGACTTGTAGCTTAAATCTAAGATTTCTTGTTTTCAGTCTTCATTTTCATCAGTAATCAGTCTTTGAGTTCGTTTTGTTATTAAATGTGTTTGCAAATTTGAATTCAGTTCATTTTACTCTCATTTCATTCACTAAACAAGACTTGATAGCAGTCATAGCCTGATTCACTCTTGTATTCCAAATTGCTTTGTAAAAGTTCTTAACAGTCTTGTAAAATGGTGTTTGGATTTACATAGAACTTGTGATTAAAGCTTGTTTAATCAGTTGAAATTTGCTCATTTACACTTGGCAAACTAGTGGTAGCATTTGTGTTCAGTTTTGTGGTCAAAATACAAGTTAAAAAGGCAATTGGTATCAAAAAAGGTTTGGGTCAAAATCTGATTACCAGTTATTCAGAAAACTTGTCAAACTCAAATCAATGCCATGTCTTCATTACTTAGTCATTTTACTTGAAACTTGTTTCTAGTTGTACTCTAACATCCAAAGTTTTATCTTGTGTAAGGAAATTCTACAGTTTACAAAATTTAGTGTTAAATCAGCTTTTTAATAATCTCAATAGCATTTGCAAGTTTCTATAATAAGAGCCTAACTGATTTCTTGTAACTTCATTTCCATTTCATAAATGTGCCCATTTTCTTTCACAAATCTTGTTATAAACATGTCATGAGTGATTTTTGAAGTTTTCAGCTTTTTGAAAAATTTGGTCAACGTTGGTCAAATAAGCACTTTTCAGCTTAAATTCATATTCCAGCTTATCTAGTCAATCATTTTCAAATTGGAAAGACATTCCATACTACTTGTAAGCTGTTTAACAAGATTGTTCATAAAAAGCAAGTTGTGGAAGGCTGGTTTGCTAGTTTGATTATTCTTGGCTTATTAGAATAAGCTAACTTGAGTTTTAGTGATTTTAAGCTGTTTGCTTACACATGTCTAGCTAAAATTGGATTTTAAGGCTTTTAAAACGAACCAGAGCTTTGGTCCATTAATAAGCTTGTACGAGCTTATTCATAAGAGTTAGCCCGTTTTTGATAAACTTTTAATAGTAATTGCAATTTGATCCTTAAATTAGCTAATTGTGTTCATCTGTTGCTAATCTTTCAAGATTTTAGGGTTTGCAAGTTGTTAGTCCTTGTAATTTCAGTTTTTGCTAAAATTGGTTAGGCAGTTATAGAAAGTTGTTAAAGTTGTTACTAGTTTGTTAGAAATTTACACTTTAGGTCCTTATAGATTCTGAAATTTACATTCCAGTCCCTTTACTTTCATTTAGCTTACATTTTTAGCACATTTACTTTTATGAATTTTAATTTTGAACTTTTGTGAATATTACTTGGTATTTGAAAAGTGTTTTACGGATACGTAGCTTAATATTTTTCACTCTTTTTACGTGTTGATTGAAATAGACATAGATTTCCAAATACCCTAACAACCAAGAACAATTAAAGACTTGAGATTTTTAGGACTTTCAGTTTGTCAAGAATCGAGAGAAAACGAACTTCAAAATACTCAATTTCACATATCAAAGTCCTCATCATCGGACTCTTGTGGATCAGACTTTCTCGAACCTCGATCACTTCTAGCTTTTCGCGGTTGTACCTTTTGAATAGGTAGCATGACACGTTTGACCGAACGAAAGCGAGAAATGGTGATGTCGGGATAGTCTTCACCAACCTTCTTAAGAAGGCGAGTAAGGAGCATTGCATAGGGAAGATTTGTTTTGGGTTTGGAAAGAGCATAAGTGATTTGTCGAGCGATATAGTATGTGAGATTGTACTTGGCGTTGGTAGCGATGAAACATAACATGTGCGCCATACACGCCGGAATATGATCCCGGTTTCCGCCAAGACAAAATACATTCTCCCTACGAATGTCGGCCCAACGGACCATACAATCATTTAGGTCGCTCAAGAGAATCTCATAGCGTTTTACTTGACGCTTGGTAGAGTGGAGGCTTCTTACAACGTTTCCACTACGCTTTTACAAATGACATCAAGAATGTAGTCAAGGTCAATATCTACATTTTCATCTGGTGCACCGTCGAATGGTTCAAGAAGATAATCAAGTTTCCATTTATCAGTAAATCGACAAGTGCCCACAAATGGAACACGAAGACTTGACCAAAGTCTTCAAGAGAGAGTTTAATGAGTCGACCTTCAAGGATGAACCTAACATATAATTTATCATCATCATAAATGAGATAGTATGTGCTAAATAACTCTAAGAGAAATTCAAGATATATATCCTCTTTGATGTCCAACAAACAGTCAAACCCAATTTTTCCAAACATCGATCGTGTATATATATATATCCTTGAATATCCTCTCGACAACTCTACCCTCGTGAAAGCAAGGTTTTTTGGAGTGAGGAATAGGTGTTAGTAAGTTGAGAGGAAACACTCATTTCAGAAAGGTTTGGCATGTATTGTCTAGTGTATTGGTGGTCTTGTTGATATTCCGAAGGCATGATTAGTACCTAAATAAACACAAAAGTATTTCCCCCAATTACTCATATGTTACATATAAACAAAAAAACAAAAAGATGAGAATGTGTTTCATCAGTCACTTGACAAATTAAGGTTTAATCCTTATCATTCTCATATTCACAATGTTCCTAGTTCATCATTAACAATGACATTTTGACCATGTAAGATCAATAATAAACTTGAACATTGGTTTTTCAAAACAAGGTTTTTAGGTAAGCATTTAACAATGCCATTACCTACTTGTTCATGGGTTCATATCAATTCCATAAATCAACCAAATTATTTAGTCAAAATTCGGATTTGTTCTACAAATGGGTTTTAGTGAAATCTCAATGAATATGAACCTAAGGAATCATAGTAATAATACTATGTCAACTCTTATTCCTAGTAAGGTTCTAATTCAATGTCAATTTTAAAAATCCCTAATTATGAATGTATGAACCCTAGAACAAATTAGATGAAATTGAAAGAAATAACTTACAATTAATTGATCTTCGATGATGGTGAGTGAAACCCATGAAATTGAACCATTTAATTTGAGTGATTGAAGGTTTTTGAAGCTTCAACAATGGTGGAAAAACAAAAAAAAACCGTTGGCTGTGTGTGTGAAGGAGAGAGAAGGTTTTGTTTTAAAAAGGGTATTTTATAAGGATGGCGCTCTGACAAAGTTCCTACACGCGGTTCCTTATCGATAGAGAACCGCGTGTTTGAACCGCGAAAGATAAAGAACCGCCTACAGAGGTAGTTTTTTTATCAAAGAAAAACAATGAATTTTTGAAACCCAAATTTTTTAAAATACTTAAAATATATCTTAAACCTTTTAGGATATCATTGGACCACCACAACACTAGGTAATAATGCCTTGTTGAAGGATTATGAGTTGAATCGATATAGGAAAAGATCGAAACAAACAAACGGCTAGTCGTAGTAAAGAAGCAAAGGGGTGAGGAGTCAAGGGAAGTGAATCAAGGCCAAGAACATTGCTTAAGAGACAAATGACATTCTTCAAATAGAGGAGGTGAAGAGCTTGTGTCATATATAGTGGTTTAAGACTTGCCTTTCAGGCGAAAGTCTAAACGGCTTTGGTAATGAATTATACCAAGCAATTTTGATGCATATAATAAAATCATTTTCAAGAGTAGTCTTATTCTATTTTAAGACATGAGCAAAGAATAGATTCACTTTCTCTCCCACATGATCAGATAATTATTGCTAGAATTAGCAATAACAATATCCTTGGAATATTTCAATTCCAAATGTGTAAAATCCACCTACAACTTAGTGAAGTAGTTTTGGTATCTCAAGGGATTCACTAATCATCCTTGAGATGAGCTTGATTGCACAAATTACACATGATATTGGGCCTACTAACCGTAAAGGTGCAAACCATGGAAATCATGCTTGATACATTAAGCTTCTACTAACTCACCCTACATCTCCATAGTGAGTCAAGTATCCAAGAAATGAAGGTTTGAGAGGGAAAAAGGAAAGAATCACAAACCACAAGTAAATATCAAGGCAAGGATGCCAAGAACAAGCATATAGTCAATTAATGATCAAAAGAATGATCAATAGGACGTGTGAAAGAACGAAAGCGTACCTTGGCCACAAATTGCATTCCGAGCTTTCAAGGAACCAATGCAAAGCCTAACTATGACTAATAGTGACTACTAAGTCT
Organism: Glebionis coronaria; assembly: GCA_025667525.1. Lineage (NCBI taxonomy): Eukaryota > Viridiplantae > Streptophyta > Magnoliopsida > Asterales > Asteraceae > Glebionis > Glebionis coronaria. The sequence continues at coordinate 277,207,861 of CM046882.1, read as the reverse complement.
TCAAAGACTAGTATCACACCTACCCATCTTGATATCATCATTCAATGATGTTGGAAATCAAAGAAGATGTGTCTTCTACAAGTGTAAGTAACTCAATCCACAATCAATAGAATGATTTATCTTCATGAGTACCTACACATAACAAGATGCAAACTAGTAGATACATTTCAAGAGTAGATCTAAAATACATTAATACTACTAAACTAAACAAGATGCCATATTAGCAATTTAAAAAGCTTATTTTCAACAAAAAATAGTTTTGACCAAATAAAAACTTTAGTACAACTTAACCTTCTAATTTGAGGAGACAATGGATCGATCCAAGTTTTAAAGTACAATATACTTCAAAGATCTTGTGTCACCATCGCTCTGATACCAATTGTAGAAACTAGAAGGGGGGGGGGTTGAATAGTTTCTCATCGGTTTATCTCCTAATTAAAATTCCTTTCAATTAGGTGAGTGCACAAAACTATCTTTTACTTGAAAGCTAGTTGCATAAGGATTAGGTTCAATTCTAATGCATTAACAATGTGTCGTAAGTATAATGATAATGAATGTAAGTAATGAGTAAGGAAAGAAACAACCTAGTAGGAAGATACCAAGATTTATAGTGGTTCGACAATGAGGCTCTATCCTCGTTCCTACTCCATTCCTCGAGTACACCTTACTCGAGATTTCCATTATATCCACAAGCTCCCTTCTTCGTGGAGAAAACCTTACAACGTCGCTTACATTATTTTCCGACATTAAGCTAAATGTCGATACCTAATCTTATCTAGGTCCAATATACACAACGTCGCCCACTTCACCATTTTACGACACAAGGCTAGATGTCGAGTTCTAATCCAAAGCTAGAACCAATTTTCACAACGTTGCCTACTTCACCATTTTCTGACACAAGGCTAGACGTCGAGTTCTAATCCAAAGCTAGAACCAATCTTCACGACTCTTCACTTTGAAGATAAGTGAGAACTTCACACAACACAACTACATATCAGTTTATTGTTTAGTGAGAACTCACAAGACACAACCACATCACTTTATTGTTTAGTGAGAACTAACACAACTAATTACAACTCAACTAAACATATTTAAGTACACACATGTAGCTTGGATCTACACAACACAAATCCAAGCACACACATGTGAAATGGATTTACACAACTCTAATCCATGTATTCACATATAGCTTGGATGAACACAACTAGTCCAAGTATTCACAAATACATTGGATCTACACAAGACACAAATAAACAAATGATGAACATGACTAGATCTTTAGGAGAAGGTGATCTTCAATTCTTCGTCTTTAATCACATCACAAGTGTGTGAGTGATCTTCTCTTTGGACAAGGTAAAGAAGGAGATCAAGAGGATAATCATGAGTAAACATACTTAACACATTAAGTGATTATTTACAAATGACTAGGATTAGATAGGAGAAAGAAGGCTGAAAGAGATGTCCAAAAAGGGTTGATGAGAATGTAGATCTGATCCACTATTTATAGAAGACAAATGCCAACGGCTATCTGGGGGAGGTTCTTTATCTACCCATGCGGTTCCTTATCGATAGGGAACCTCGTAGGCACTTAAGGAACCGCGGGTACTAGACTCCGCTCCTTTTTGTCTTTTAGTGAATTTGAAATATCTGAGGCTGTTTAAACCTTCAAAGGATATTCTTATGGCATTTGGAATATGCCATATTCAAATTTACATTTTCATTTTAATAAAACATTTTCTTAAAAGTAAAGTTTAATAAAAATCTTTTGTTACATTTGACAAAAGTGAGTTTTAAGGATAATCACTTTTATGATCACTAAGCATGATTAAGATATGTTAGTGTAATGATTATTACCTTGATGATAGTGTTTGTTAGATAATTCGTTTTATGATTGTGTTTGACAATAAATGTCTTTGTAATTTGTCGTGATCAAAAGTAAGAAAGATTAATTAATACTAACAATGTTTTTAGGTATTGCTTTGCATTAACATATTCTTTATAAAATTTATAGTAATTAGTAAAAAAATCTAAGATCTAATTGCAAAATTACACTTTTAAGTTATTCGAAAACCAAAATACAGTAATTGTGTTTATGTCAAAACATAATAAGTTAAAGATTGTTTATGAACAAGCAAACTTAATAAAACATGGCAATGATATGTTACTTGAAAACATTAGATGGTTAAACTAAAATATTTTAAATTAGTTAAAGGGCATGTGATGCAAGTCTTTTTAATATGTTAACCAAATCAATGTTTTTCTGTTCCAAATTCTCAAAGACCCGCATAGATGAACTAATGCTATTAGGGTCTACGTCAAAACTACATGTTTTATAGTTATATTATCTCATCGTTGATGGTTGAACGTAGCTTAATGGTAATAGATATATGCCTTATAACATATTCGCCAAGATAGTACTAGTTATTAAAATCGTAGTTCAAGATATACCTGCTGACAACACGATGGATCGAGACGATGCGGTAGATCGACACCAAAACCAAACACGAACACTAACACCAGAATCTACGAGACATGATCGAAACAAAACGCGAATATAAAACTAATAAGACATAATTGAAACCAAAGTTCGACATGTACACGAACCGATACACGTACGACTCACGAGCCAAAACCTTAACTCAAATCATAACCGAAACTCATCGAGACAAAACATAAACTGAAACATGAACCAAACACAAAATAAAGGTCTTGCGTGATCATATAACCACATTGCTTATGTAATCTCTTGTTTTGAAAGTGATTGGTTATGATACATGTTGGATATGCATGTGTATAGAAGGAAATAACACGTAACATAAGGGTGTGATAATAGGCGCTTAAATGAGCCTATGGTGGCTAAACTTTCGGTATGTGATAGCTTCAATTTGACCAATTCTACGAGTAAAATTTCATCCTTTCATAACTGAATATAATTTTTCCATTTATAACTTATATGATATCTTATCTTTACTTATACTTATAAAGTGTCAAAAATGTATTTATTTACTTTCTGATTATCATAATTATAGAGCAAGCTTGATCACAATTTCTTGAATATGACAGCTAAAATGATCAAGTTAACTATTTCTCAAATATATAAAATTGTTAAGAGGTTTGTTAGTTAATTTTTACATGGGCCAGACTTTGGGCTTAATTAAGCTTGTAAGGTTTATGTCTAACATAAAGCCTATTTTTTTCGGTGACATATCTTGTCATGTCATATTTAATATATGTATTTAATGTTCCTGAATAACTTAATTATTAAAAGTTTTTATTCAAATGGTATTTTCATGTGGGTTTTACATAGTCAATCCCTGCTCGTTGTGTGAACCCCCGAGCTACTAGCCTTGCCTTTATACTTTGGTTTCTGAACGCCTTCAATCCCTTCTTTAATCTTATACAACCACTTGTAGCTTACCAGCTTCTGACCACGTGGTTGATCGACCAGCTCCCAAGTATGATTCTTCTTTAAAGAACTCATCTCTTCCTCCATACCACGAACCCACTCATCTTTTTCCGATGAATTAAACGCCTCCTGGAATGTGATTGGTTAATGTGTATCTTTTTCCTCAACAATAGAAAATGCATATGCCGTAATATCATCTTCTTCCCTAGACCCTGGTGATCTACACAATGATACATTACCTTCATTCCTATACCTCGCGGGTACAGTAATTGTTCTCATAGCTCTATCCCGCACCAAAACATAGTTGTCCAGATTCTGTTGTTGAGGCCTTTGAAATGAGTGAATTTGCTCATATCATTCATATCAATAAATGGACAATAAATTCCTAAAATGTATGAATATTGTATTGTATATGCATGTTTTATTGTTTCGTGTGTGTAGGTACCAAGATCACGAAAACCGGCAAAAATGACACAGGATTCAAGTTTTTTAAAGATAAATGGGCTTGGGTGGGATCCACATATGTGTATTGGGCCTAAAATCCCAATAATGTAATTATGAAGTTATTATTTGGGTCAAAGCCCAATAGGCCCAATACAACAAATATAAGACGGATGGAGTTTTCATATTTGGGAAAGTCCATGGAAGGCCCAATTGACAAAGAAAGAAACGAAGGAAGTAATAATACTTGTTTGGGTCCAAGATTTTGTAAATCCCCAAGGAAAAAAATATAGGCGGTGGAGTATTTATTGGGTCACAAAGCCCAAGTGGCAAAAGGTGTAGTCGGTGAAAGTTATTATATAACTTTCTTGTTTGGTCAAAGTCACACGCCAAAAACAAAGATAACAAAGAAGAAAAGAGACGTGAAGAAGGATTAGGGGAAAAAGAGTTCAAGTCTCATGAACCCTAGCAATTTAGGGGTTTTTCAATCCACCAGAGATTGACCTATACGCGCCCCAATTAAATCCCAAGTTTTTAGGGTAGAAGAAGATGCCACCAAAGATCCAACATGGCACCTATGCTGCGTCATCCCTCAATTTTGATTGGTGGATTTGATTACCACCACTCATTGCACCAATCATTACCTTCCACCTCAACATACTACTAGCACAACTAGCATAACTTTGTGCCACCCTGGCGATCCAAGTGAACAAGGGAATCCCTCAACCGTTTAATCAAGAAATTTAAGAAAGAGATAGATGTGAAGATCATCTAAAGGCTGAGAATCGCTTCATCACCAACAACCAACCCCTCGGTTTGCCTATAAATACGTTCATTTTTTTCTTTTTAATCATCCTTTTCTTCTTGTATCGTTATAATGGTAGTTTTAGAGTAGAAATTGTAATTTTTTTATTAAAGTTGTATTGAATATTTTGATTTAAAAAAATTTTGATTCTTAGTTCATCAATCTCTTTTATTTAAGTTTTGTTTTTATGTTTTATTAATTGCAATATTTGATCTAAAAATATTGTAATAAATGTGATTGGGTGAATAAGCTTTGACCATAGCTTATTTGCTCATGTAAGTCGAAAAAGGGAAAAGTATAACCCACTGGTTAGACTTAAAATCAATTGATGGTTCATAAATATTTGTGGTTCGAGATATGAGTATGGTTCGATATATGTTCGTGATGTTGATTTTGGTGGCTTGTTCGTGTTTGGGTGTTATTTTGTAAAAGGGAGCTCAGCGCTCGCCTTCAACATTAAGGGTCTTCATCATTAAATGGTTAAACTCTATTTAGTTTTTCTGCATTTTTAGAGTAATATCTGTTTGATAGATGATATTTAGATTTAAACTGATGCTTGGGTTTGAATTTGTGAATATGCTTATTTTTGAGATTAGTTTAAACTGATTCATGATAAGTTTTGTTGTATGTTTAGGTAATCTGCTCAAGTCTTAGTCTAATCTGTTTGTGTTTGGATGCCCATGATATTGGATCTGTTAAGTTGATTAATATGGTTGGTATTATGATGTGGATTTTTGCTTGTGTGGATTAAGAGAGATTCGGCATTTGTAAAGTTGCCTAGGGTTTCATTCGTGTTATCTAGTTGTAGCATTTTCTACATGATCTGTTGGTATATTGTTAATCATGAAGAACAATGGGTTGTTAGGATGATTTGTAGAGTATGCTCATAGGATAATTTAATTGCTGGTTTTTGTCATTTGTCGTTTCTGATTTTGGGAATTACTTGTTGCTTTTATCTGCTTTAAATCTGGTTTTTAGTCATTGCCTACTGAATTTTTATTTGTATTTTTACTGTAATTTTTGTTTTGCTATATGTTGATTATTACTCGTCTGCTTTATTTGATGTTATGAGTTTGTTGATATATAAAGTTTAGATAGTATCTGTTTTGTACTATTGTTGCTGTAGACTGTGCTTTTGTTTTAATATGATATTAGATCTGATCTTGCTGTATCATTTTTATTAGTCTGCTGTGCAATTTTTCCCTTTATGTTATATTTTCTTATCTGTTCATATTGCCCTATTTGTTAGATTTTATTTATACATATCAGTAAATTGAGTTGTTAACTCTTTTACTGTGTATTCTAAATTTGGTTAACTGTTTAAAAATACAAATAACCAAAATATTGTGCATAATGAGGCTCGACCTCGAGACCTCTAGGTTAATTATCCAAAGACTTACCAACTAAGCTATGAGCTCAGTTTGTTTTATTATTGCTTTTAGTTATATATAAACGTTAATTGAAATGTCTATCTTTATATATATACGTTTTTTTTACATTGATAATTTTAAAATAAAACTTAAATAAATTTTCTTTATTAAAATTTTATTAAATTTTGTTTTATATAAAAAAATTATAAAATAAAAATAAATATTTATTACTTTTAAAATGTAAATTGTATTAATATGTTTTTTAAATAATATTCTTTAATAATTTTGTTTAAATAGTTTGTTTCAAAGAAAGAGAAAAAATAAAATATTGTAATTTAAATTTTGTCTTTTAGATTTAATTTCGGGTACGATTCATGCACTTTAGGATAAAACTTGTAAGATTTTAGATAAAACCGAAACCAATTCAAATCGATTGCCCTAATCAAAATGGACGTCTCAAATTCACAATTTCCTTGTGTACAACGAACCGGGATCACTCTCGTGTTTAATTGATTCGTCTTTAGCTTATTTTTGGATTATTACCTTTTCATAAACGTAATTTCCTAAATTTTCTCTATAACGTATTTAATTAAAATACACCGACACTTTCCCATACATAAAAATTTTGGCGCCGCCGTCGGGAGGTTTGTGTACGATTCTTTCGTGGAGATTTGTTGATCGTTGACTTGAAGACCCTTTTCGTCCTAAGAAAGTTTTGTTATTTTCTATTAATATAGTATAAATATCGTTTTTTGTGTTTTTGTTATTAATATATTGTATTATGTAGAACAATAAATTTACCTACTTCCTAAACAAATCTTAGTTGGGATTTCATCACCTAGCTATTGTATTCGAATCCAAAACAAAAATAAAGCAAAAATAGATAAATACTAATAAAAAGTTTGAACTAGATTTATACAATCTATAAGGTGGGTATAAGGCGACGAGCTATAAAAGGCCGTCTAAGGAAAAAGGTTTTTAAGAGCTTTGTGCCGCCTCGTTTCCCCGCTTTCTTGTGCGTATATTGAGAGGGACGACCGATTATTAGTTTGCCAACTCAAGTAGTATTAAATCTTATTTTTGTTGTTTAGTTATTGCACCTCGAGACGTTTGGGTTTTCCCTTACGGTATAAAGTCGACCGCGGGTAATTTACTTCCATAGTAATTATCCTTATTCCTTGTTTTTTTATCAATCTTTGATTGATTTATGAAAAATACCAAAAATAATCTTTTAGTCCTCTATCATGTTTAATTCTTTTCTCCTCACCCTCCTATTTTTAATTCTTCTATGAATTCCTTCTTCCGTTGTGTAGGGTGTGGAGAACCGTTATATGGTCTTTTACCATGTCAGTGGTGTACGTGCGAGCGTTGTGGAAATGATTTACTTCACGATTTACGAGTTGGATTTTGTCCTTTTTGTAATGATATTACTTCATGTGAGAACTCAAAATTTTCAAATAACTCTCTAGATTTTTACCCACCTCCACACCCCACATAAGAGACACCCTCGTATAAGTTATGTGGAAATGATTCTCACTTTGGTGTTGATTGTTCGCATCGATTCTCGTTTAATTATGAGCAAGAACTGGGCTACAATCAAAACTATAATGATAATTGTTATCCACAAGATTCACCGAGCTTATCACAACAATATCTTTGTTGTGAGTATTGTGGAGGTCCTCACGAGAGTTTTAATTATCAACCGAGGGATCAAAATTTTTATGAGCCCAATCCTTGCTATAATTCCATTCCTTCCGGTTTTGACCAACCCCCACAATATTCTCTCGATAGTGAAGTTTTTAGAAAAATTGAAACGTTATTTCAAAAGATAATGGATCAAGGAAGTGTTGAAATTGTTGAAAAGAGCATCGAAGATATGTTGTAAGAAAAGAGAGGATTTGATAAAGAGATTAACGATATAACTAATGAATTGGGAATTCGAAGATATCGAGGAGAAATAATTGATGATGAATTTAAAAGAGATTGTGAGATTAAGATTAGACAACTTTCGCAAGATTATAATGGATTAAGCATTGAGATTTGAAAGAAAGAACAAGCTCAAGAGGAAGCAAAGTATCTTGCTACTCGTGAACTTGAGCGTTCTTTTCTTTATGACGATGACGATGATGAGGATATTTTTTATCTCACTCCATCTCATGACATCACTACTCCTAATATAAGAATTTTTCAACTCTTTTTATTTTTCTATTATCGTTCCTCGACTCACCCGAATTTGATTTCCGATTTAACGTTTCGACTTAACTTGTTTTTGGTAAAATCTTTTTGTATTTTAAACTAATCTATTTAAAATAAAATCTAATTTAAAATTTAAACGAAATTAAACTAATAAAAACTTTTAAATGAAAACTTAAAAACTTTTTTAAACTAAAGACTTTTAAAAAACTTTAAATGAAATCTATTTTAAAATAAAACTAAATTAATTATACTATTTTAAAAGAAAACTATTTTAAATCTAAACTAAAATTTGAAACTAATTTAAATTTATAAAAGTAATGAAATATTTTATATTTTTTTTTATCTTTTATATTTTCTTAAACAAAACTGAATTTAAAGAAACTTTATAAAAAAAAACTTTTTAATTAAAATTAATTAAACCTAAACTATATTAAACTCTATTTAATTAAAATCTGACAGATGAAATTAACCTATATTCATCTAATGTTGCGAAGTACAACACAAAAAGATCCTAGATGAGTTGGCTGGGGCGCTGGGTAGCTATGCGAGGGGTCTGGGGTTCGATTCTCACCACAGACAACAATTTTGATTATACTTATATTTTTTTTTGGAATTTTAATATTTGGGATTTAAACAATCAGACATGTCTGTTTATTCTCTCAGTAGTTTTCAAACAGTAAAAACTAAAATACAAATTCAGCAATTTACAAAGCTATAAGAAAATTAAAATAAGGCAAATAAGCATTTTACTAAATAAGCAAGTAAATCAAATAAGTTGAAACAAACAAGCTGAAAACAAATTCAACCAAATAAGTAGTAAATAAGCAGTCCAATATAATCAAAAATAAAATAAGCTAAAAGGGATAAAACTAAAACCTAATAAGCAGATCCAAATACCTTGCGAGACTAATAAGCAGAAAAAATCAACGCCAAATAAGCAGTCTAACAAAATAAAAAAATAAGCTGAAACAGATGAGCTATAAAACCTAAAACGAATAAGCTAAAGATAAGCACCAAATAAACAATGAAATAAGCAAAAACTAACTTATAACTAAACAAAAACGGAAACCAAACCAGCTGCGCAAAATTCAATAAGCTAAATCAACAATAACCGAAATACTAACTAGATAAGCAGAAATAAATAAGCTGATAATAAACTAAATAGCAAGACTAACTACAGATAAGCTGATACTCTACTTAAGCTGAATTCACATAAGCCGATGTTAAAAAAAAACTGAATAAACCGAAATAGATAAGCTGAAAACAAACAAGGTACAGTTATTAAGACAAATCGAAAGCAAAAATCAAACAGATAAAAAACTACTCCCTAAATCAGCTCTACTGAAATCAAAAGCAGTTTTAAAACTAAACCGAAATATACCACTTAAGCAGATTTAACTAAACAGAATCAAAACATAAGCAGATTCAATAATTTCAGCCTAAACCAAACAAATAATAAACAACTAAAACAAATTCAAACTATCAGAATCAACCTAAATAAAAACATAACAATAAAAACTAAAAGGGGTTTCAAACCTTGATGACGAAATCCGTTGGGTCGAAGGTGGGCGCTGAACCCCCTTTGTCACCGATTCAAACACTCCTCCTTAACCGTCAAACATCATCATCATCTCGGAACAAAACTCGAACTAAACGCATCAAAGCTACCCGAACCGAAACAGGAACATGAACAGTAGCATTTAATTCTTCCCAGTGGGGGAAGATTTACTTTCTTTCTTATATTTATTTATATATATTTTTTTTTTTTTTTATAGTAATAACTTGCGACGAAAACAGTAACATGAACAAGATAAAAAAAATGAATTAAAACTTGACTGCAAATATAAAATAGAGACGAGATTAAAATTAAATCCAACTTTTCATTAATTTAATAAAGAGAGATTACATCCGACTGAAATAAGAAAATACAATATTAAAATCCTAAATCTAATTTCTGAAAATGATTTCTAAACTACCCTACTCCTAATTAAAGAAAACTGAAAAAATTAAAGAAAAGCTTGAATACATTGTGAGAAATGGGGGTTTTTATAGGAGAAAACCCTCAAACCTTTCCTTGGTGCCTACGGCTTAAGATCTTGGCCGTTCTTTAATCTTCTCTCTCTTTTTCTTTAAATCAACGGCTGAGAAAACACCAGGGGTCACACGGATCGCCACGTTGGAGATGAGGGAGGACCACTTTGGTGGAAGCTGCGAAAAATTGGGGGTTTTAATTCCCATCCGTGTGAATTAACCGGATATGTAAAAAGCCCCAATAATTACTTGCGAATTTTTACTGATTAAAGAGATTAGGGTTTGGGGTAAAACATGGTGGCTGCGAATTATTTGGGGGAGAGAAACAGTGAATGGCATTGTCTTTGTTTTTAACGTAAATAAGAGTAAATATTGAAACAAGTGAGGGGTGGGATTGTGTGTGGGTGAGTCCATAGTAAGATTGGGTGTATGATTCAAAATGTTTATTAAAAACGAGTGTGTTGTGTGTGAAGTAAAAGTTGGGGTTGACTAAAAGTAAGAAAGTTTGATATAACTTTCATTCGTCTCCAACTTTGACCGGTTAAACAAGTTTAATACATCCCAATATTTCACTTGCAATTTGTTTATATTGGGCTTGTAGCCCAATCTAATTCAATCCGTCCAAAAATTGTAAAATGGGCTTCATCATGGGCTTTGTCATGGGCTTTGTTAAAAGAAATATATAACTAGTTTTTGCTAATGGGCTTTTTAGGCCCATTTACCCAAATGTGGGACCCACAAGACCCGATTTCTTCGTAGATGATTAAATCTGTAAGAACCGAGCTCGATTTTGACTTTCTTGATAATTTCTTCAAAAACGTGTCGGTTTTGTCGGGTTTCGTGATTTTCGGCACACTTTTGACCTTTTGACTTTGTCTTCGTCTCTTTTTGGACTTTTCTTCAACATTTGACCGTGAAATTCCGTGTTTTCTTTTCTTTTGATCATTTGTACCTATTTCAACACAAAAACACAAAACCACGCGTAATTCCGACATTTACGACATTAAACACATGATTAGGTCTTGTTTTTCCTTGATTTTAGTGGCAAAAGGATAAGTGTTTACACACTTATTAAATCCCCTACACTTGACCATTGCAATGACCCCATGCAATGCATAGTTATAAAGTATAAGTTACATTTTTCTCATAATCAATCCATCTCGGCCTTTATTATAATTATTACTTCTACTATGATGAAAAGATAAAAAAACTTTAAAAGAAACAAAAATTAAATGATTATTTTATTAACTTGGAAATTATTAGATGGAAGAAACTCGTAAAGAAATCTAAGACTTGAATTAGGGCTTAGGTGTCATGAATATTAATCACCCTCAAGTTTCACGTTCCCCATACCAAGCTCAAAAACGAGATCATTGTTATTACAAGTTAGCACAACTAACACTTACTCATGCGGTTTAATTATTCACTTAGACTCCCTTATTCCTACGGTGTATCTCTTGTATTTTATTTTTGTCTTGAATGATCACGAGGATGCATTTTTGACTTATTTCGATAATTTATTAAGGCTGAAAATAAAGTGGGATGATTTAATCGATAGTTAGCTAAAGGACAAAATCTTTTAAAACGGCTTCTCGAAACCTCATAAAGTTCATATCTTGGCATAACTCGTTTCACGATTTGAGACCTTTCTCGGACCGATATTTGGCTTGTACTTCAAACTTCAAATCTTGAGAGACGATCTTGAAATTATGGTCTTCTCTTCATTTTGGTATACATCTTCATAAGGAGTGAAAGATGCTTCAAACGTTGACCACGACTTCTTCATTTATCCTCTTCTTTATTTAGGATTTTGATATACAACGATCCGCCTCCTTTTCGGACTTGGATTTATTTATCCTCATACCTTGTTAGGGTCTTTTTGGATAGACTTCTCCATGATCTGTAGGGGAGTAATTGCTTCTCGTCGTGTGTCTTGATCCTTCATATTGATTTGGATTAATGATCTTCACATCATCCTAGGATCTTTAGCAAAAAGTGAATCCTCATGCCTTGTGAGGGCCTTTTTGGACTCGGGTATCCTCATGCCTTGTTAGGGCCTTTTTGGATAAGCCAATCTTCGCGTCCCGTTTCAATAAGTTATGCCTTGGCTATGAACTCTAATTAATACCGAGCAACTTTTAAACGATCTTGTGCTAGAAGCTAAGTAACCTTTTAAATCATACAACCTTATTTATTGCAAATATATTTATTAACAAGTGATGGGAGAAAAAGTTCATAACTAACTCACATAAGTTAATGAAAGAATACCAAACTTATAATTAACTCTATCATCTCTCGTTCTCCACAATTTAAAATCTCAAGGAATGAGACTCATGGATGCTTAGCCTAATAAACCAATTAAGGTCCATATGGTTAAGGATACTAGCTAGAGTAAACTTGGATAAGTAAACTCGGGTTGAGTCAAAATATTCACGACGGGCCTAATATATCAAAGACATCTAAACTTATTAAAACCATTTGATTTATTTCTTTTTATTATTATTATTATTATTATTTTTTTTTTTTGACTTTATTTTTGAAATGGAAATTATTACAATGCGATAAGAAATTAAATAAAAATACTACTAGGCCAAAATAGATCAAAAATTTGAAAAACGTTGAAAATTTTTAAAATTTTCCGGTTAAATGGGGTCAAATTCATGGAAAAGGCCACTAAAATTTCGATAGAAATCCCCCCTACACTTAATATAAACATTGTCCTCAATGTTTAAGCATGTGGGAGAATAAACTCCCCTACACTTAGGACATTGAGTACATTGTTTAAAATCGAGTTAAGGAAAGGACAACTAAAGTGATTACAATTATTTGTTTTATTTATGATGATGAATCACAATAGCAAAAACTTATCGAAGGAACCGGGTACACGGGTAACACGGGAACACGGGTCTCGTCAAAAGTACCAAAAGTGGATCATCAAAGCACATGTACCTACACAATCACAACACACAAAACAAACAACCTACATGGCTCCCCCTACACTTATTGTAGAAAATAGATAATAGATAGATCATCGGGTTGCCTCCCGAGAAGCGCTTGTTTTTGTTAACCGAGTCACGAGCCTGACTCGACCCCGAATTAAATGGTCCATGGGAAAGCCTCGAATGTAATACCGGGATCAAAAATCTTATCCTCGGTCCCGGATGAACATAATAAATGAGAGGCAGGAGGATAAGTCATAGAAGAGAGAAAAGTCCGCTCAACATACGAGAAGTATGTGAGGTCGTGATCCACGGGAGGTGGGATGGGTAAAGGAGACAAATTGTCATCCTCCAAAGACATAGGATGGTCACTATTCGGCAAAGCCGTAAAGGTATCAATCAAAGAATGGTCAATGTCACCTCCCGGGTCAAAGGATTCATCCTCATGAACGTGAATCTCTTCGATTTCTTCATCATAGATAGGCTCGTCAAACAAAGGTTTGTCGTTCCCCTCATTGAGGATTTTAGAAATTCTCTCGAAGAGATCACGATCAAGTACGAAACCATCATTCATTTGTGGGATTTGTTGATAAGTTAAATCCTCACGAATGTGGTAAACGTAATTCTCATTAGAGGAGTGTTTATTAGGTAACTCCTCGAGAATGGGATGCGTGGTCATGTGAGTTGGTTCGTCATTATTATTATAAATAAGACGTTCCAACTCATCAAGTTCGGCCTCGATTTTGGAAAAATCGACCTCACTTGTAGGTGGAAGTGGAGGTAAAAGAGCTAGCTCTCGGTCGATAATTTCCTTAATCTCGGGCTCGAAAACGAAATCATCATACTCACCACATATAGAACTCTTATTGGAAGAATCAATTATTGCATTTGGATTTGTGAGTATGTGATCATGGACTAGCGGAACGACCGTGTCCGTAAGCTCAGCAAAAGTCGGCACATCATAAACTTCATCAAAGAATTTGTCGAGCCCAAAATCGCTAATCTCACTCGATGTATCAAGATCCTTAGATGCATTTGGGATATTGAGAGAAGGGATTACAATTGCACTAGGACATTGAGCACAAAGATCGCTCCAAGAAATAGTAGTCTCATCGTCATCATAATAATAAGAACGCACAAGAGGAGGAGTAGAAACACTAAGAGTAGATACTTGCTCTTGTTGTCTTTCGTCATGCAAGCTAATTTCGAGTTGTTTTAAGCGTTCTAAAATTTCATCCAAACTAGTGCTTTGTTCCGTAAAAGAAGGTTGATGAACGACGGAGTTTTGTGGGGGTTCAAAATTTTGAAAACCGGAATTATAGCACGGATGTGGCTCATAATTCATCGGTTGACAATAAGAAGTATCGTGAGGGCCCCCACAATTATTGCAACACGGGTATTGAGAAAAACCCGGTGCATGTTGAGGATAGGGATTGTCATAGACGGGAGGAGGGGAGAAATTTGTGTAAGAGGAGAAGTACGAATTTCTAGAATTGCACAATGGACAAAATCCAAATTGTGTATCGTCGATATCGGAACCACACTTCGCACAAGTACACCATGGACATATTGGAAAACCGAGCCATGGTCTCCCACACCGAACGCAAGACAAATCCATGAAGAATTATAAATAAGAGGGTTTGAGAAAAAGAATTAAACACAATAGAGGATAAAGAAGAATATTTTTGTATTTTTTAGAAAAATATATACACAAGAAAAATCGAAAGAAATCGAAATAAAAATTAACACTAATACGTAATATTTTTGGTGTAATACTTTTAGGAAAAAGTATTACTTTTGGATTTTTTTAATTTTTTTGGTGCAATTCTTAGGAAAGAAATTGCTTTTGTGATTTTTTAATTTTTTTGTATTTTTAAGTTTTTGATTTTTTTTTGTATTTTTGATTTTTTTGTGCAAGAAACGTAACGTTCAAAAAGAACGGATCCCAAAATCCAAAAGTCTTCACGAAAAATCGTCAATCGTACGAGCGAAGCGGCAGCGGCGCCATTTTAATATAAGAATTTTTCAACTCTTTTTATTTTTCTATTATCGTTCCTCGACTCACCCGAATTTGATTTCCGATTTAACGTTTCGACTTAACTTGTTTTTGGTAAAATCTTTTTGTATTTTAAACTAATCTATTTAAAATAAAATCTAATTTAAAATTTAAACGAAATTAAACTAATAAAAACTTTTAAATGAAAACTTAAAAACTTTTTTAAACTAAAGACTTTTAAAAAACTTTAAATGAAATCTATTTTAAAATAAAACTAAATTAATTATACTATTTTAAAAGAAAACTATTTTAAAATCTAAACTAAAATTTGAAACTAATTTAAATTTATAAAAGTAATGAAATAATTTATATTTTTTTTTTATCTTTTATATTTTCTTAAACAAAACTGAATTTAAAGAAACTTTATAAAAAAAACTTTTTAATTAAAATTAATTAAACCTAAACTATATTAAACTCTATTTAATTAAAATCTGACAGATGAAATTAACCTATATTAATCTAATGTTGCGAAGTACAACACAAAAAGATCCTAGATGAGTTGGCTGGGGCGCTGGGTAGCTATGCGAGGGGTCTGGGGTTCGATTCTCACCACACACAACAATTTTGATTATACTTATATTTTTTTTTGGAATTTTAATATTTGGGATTTAAACAATAAGACATGTCTGTTTATTCTCTCAGTAGTTTTCAAACAGTAAAAACCAAAATACAAATTCAGCAATTTACAAAGCTATAAGAAAATTAAAATAAGGCAAATAAGCATTTTACTAAATAAGCAAGTAAATCAAATAAGTTGAAACAAACAAGCTGAAAACAAATTCAACCAAATAAGCAGTAAATAAGCAGTCCAATATAATCAAAAATAAAATAAGCTAAAAGGGATAAAACTAAAACCTAATAAGCAGATCCAAATACCTTGCGAGACTAATAAGCAGAAAAAATCAACGCCAAATAAGCAGTCTAACAAAATAAAAAAATAAGCTGAAACAGATGAGCTATAAAACCTAAAACGAATAAGCTAAAGATAAGCACCAAATAAACAATGAAATAAGCAAAAACTAACTTATAACTAAACAAAAACGGAAACCAAACAAGCTGCGCAAAATTCAATAAGCTAAATCAACAATAACCGAAATACTAACTAGATAAGCAGAAATAAATAAGCTGATAATAAACTAAATAGCAAGACTAACTACAGATAAGATGATACTCTACTTAAGCTGAATTCACATAAGCCGATGTTAAAAAAAACTGAATAAACCGAAATAGATAAGCTGAAAACAAACAAGGTACAGTTATTAAGACAAATCGAAAGCAAAAATCAAACAGATAAAAAACTACTCCCTAAATCAGCTCTACTGAAATCAAAAGCAGTTTTAAAACTAAACCGAAATATACCACTTAAGCAGATTTAACTAAACAGAATCAAAACATAAGCAGATTCAATAATTTCAGCCTAAACCAAACAAATAATAAACAACTAAAACAAATTCAAACTATCAGAATCAACCTAAATAAAAACATAACAATAAAAACTAAAAGGGGTTTCAAACCTTGATGACGAAATCCGTTGGGTCGAAGGTGGGCGCTGAACCCCCTTTGTCACCGATTCAAACACTCCTCCTTAACCGTCAAACATCATCATCATCTCGGAACAAAACTCGAACTAAACGCATCAAAGCTACCCGAACCGAAACAGGAACATGAACAGTAGCATTTAATTCTTCCCAGTGGGGGAAGATTTACTTTCTTTCTTATATTTATTTATATATATTTTTTTTATTTTTATTTTTTTATAGTAATAACTTGCGACGAAAACAGTAACATGAACAAGATAAAAAAAATGAATTAAAACTTGACTGCAAATATAAAATAGAGACGAGATTAAAATTAAATCCAACTTTTCATTAATTTAATAAAGAGAGATTACATCCGACTGAAATAAGAAAATACAATATTAAAATCCTAAATCTAATTTCTGAAAATGATTTCTAAACTACCCTACTCCTAATTAAAGAAAACTGAAAAAATTAAAGAAAAGCTTGAATACATTGTAAGAAATGGGGGTTTTTATAGGAGAAAACCCTCAAACCTTTCCTTGGTGCCTACGGCTTAAGATCTTGGCCGTTCTTTAATCTTCTCTCTCTTTTTCTTTAAATCAACGGCTGAGATAACACCAGGGGTCACACGGATCGCCACGTTGGATATGAGGGAGGACCACTTTGGTGGAAGCTGCGAAAAATTGGGGGTTTTAATTCCCATCCGTGTGAATTAACCGGATATGTAAAAAGCCCCAATAATTACTTGCGAATTTTTACTGATTAAAGAGATTAGGGTTTGGGGTAAAACATGGTGGCTGCGAATTATTTGGGGGAGAGAAACAGTGAATGGCATTGTCTTTGTTTTTAACGTAAATAAGAGTAAATATTGAAACAAGTGAGGGGTGGGATTGTGTGTGGGTGAGTCCATAGTAAGATTGGGTGTATGATTCAAAATGTTTATTAAAAACGAGTGTGTTGTGTGTGAAGTAAAAGTTGGGGTTGACTAAAAGTAAGAAAGTTTGATATAACTTTCATTCGTCTCCAACTTTGACCGGTTAAACAAGTTTAATACATCCCAATATTTCACTTGCAATTTGTTTATATTGGGCTTGTAGCCCAATCTAATTCAATCCGTCCAAAAATTGTAAAATGGGCTTCATCATGGGCTTTGTCATGGGCTTTGTTAAAAGAAATATATAACTAGTTTTTGCTAATGGGCTTTTTAGGCCCATTTACCCAAATGTGGGACCCACAAGACCCGATTTCTTCGTAGATGATTAAATCTGTAAGAACCGAGCTCGATTTTGACTTTCTTGATAATTTCTTCAAAAACGTGTCGGTTTTGTCGGGTTTCGTGATTTTCGGCACACTTTTGACCTTTTGACTTTGTCTTCGTCTCTTTTTGGACTTTTCTTCAACATTTGACCGTGAAATTCCGTGTTTTCTTTTCTTTTGATCATTTGTACCTATTTCAACACAAAAACACAAAACCACGCGTAATTCCGACATTTACGACATTAAACACATGATTAGGTCTTGTTTTTCCTTGATTTTAGTGGCAAAAGGATAAGTGTTTACACACTTATTAACTCCTATTCTTGATTCTTCCACCGTGGAACCCGATAATTATCTAAGCATGGGGGACGAGCATCTTAGCACTATTTCATAAACGGAATCGGACGAAGTAATAAAGTATAGTGTTGAGATCCTTGTCCAAAACCTAAGAGAGTCCGATGGTATTTCTAATGGAACGTGTGATTTGCCACATTGTGATAATTCTCCTTCTTCCAATCACTTTTAGTTTTTCTCCAATTCTCATTGTGACGGAAATGAAGATTTTGAGTATGATACGACTTCTAGTAAATTATCTAGTGAGGAGTTATCTGATGAACTCTCTTATAAATATGACATTCACAACTCGGATTATGAGGGGTTTCACGATGAACCTACTCTTCTTCACCAATTTCCACCGGGAAATGAGGTTGATTTGACTATTCCGATCCTTGAGAAGTTCACCAATGAACTTACTCATTTAGAAGTGGAAGACGTGATTCTTCGAGAGAAATTATCAAACGTCTATCTTCTCATTTCTAAAATCGAAGCTTTGAATTCTAAGCCTATTAGCAAGTCTTTCTCTCCATCTCCTATCCCTGTTGAGGATAGTGATCCGCTTATGGAAGAAATTGACACTTTTCTTTCTCTCCATAAGAAATTGACACTTTTCTTATGGAAGAAATTATCAAACAGATGCCACCGGGTATTGATGATCTGGACCCGGAGGGGGACGTTCTCTTTTTAGAGAATTTACTTGATGATGATTTCGTCCCAGGTCCTCCTCCCACTTACTTTGATCTTAATGTGTGGGTTTTTCATGTGTCGCATATTAAGTACCATGACCTGATTGATCACATTCCAAAGAGTGACAAGGTCAACAAGGTTATGCATGTCGATACCACTATGTTTGAGACCTTTCTCCCACCTTTACCATGTGCTTTATATGATTATGGATTAGCATGGGGGTAAGACACCGTGTTGTCTATTCCTTTCTCTCCCGAGGACGAGGTATTCGACCCCAGAATCATTGATTTAAGGAAATCTCGGCCTTTCACCAATGCAATAATTGAAAGACTTTTCGATCATCTTGGTGCGAGTTTATCTCGGGGAGCATACTATATCCATTTCAAGATTTGTGACATTGACCACCATCTCTTTTTGGAGATTTATGTTGGAGTTTCATCCTCTCGTTTGTCACCCGACAACGAGGATGTGATATTTGACCCCGGCATCATGCTTTATGATGGATTTTATTCCAATATGCCGTTTTTCACCATTTTCCCTAAGAACCAATGAATTCGGGGATCGAGACAAGCTCATGACTCGGTTAACAAAAACGAGGTGCCTTGTGGGGGGTCCCATACATTCTATCTTCTATCTATTTTCTAACACTAATAAGGCTTGATCTTTTCAAGATCGTGCTCTTGTTTTGTTGTGATGTGAATCTTTGGTATGACCGTAATCATTAAAGACTCTCGTGTTTTCGGTTTTTGCCGGTCCACTCGAGCTTCCATACTCTGATTGTAAAAAGGGGCACTCACTTTCCTTTGATTTTTATCGACTAACGTTTTATCTTGAAGCATAATTAATAAATGGCTTATAGATTTGCGTACTCTTGCCATGTTAGGAATTTTGCATTAGACTCTTCGTGTTTTAGCAAGGGGTGTCACTCTTGGGCTAGAAAACATTGAGGACAATGTTTGGTTTTAGCATGGGGGAGTCAATCGGTATAATCGCTTGCAATTGCTTTTGTTGTGTTCAAACGTAATCCTTTTTCTCGTTTTTCATAAAGAATTTAAATTTTTAGTATACATTTGTGTTTTATAATAAGTGTTTTTGACACAAATGTAAGCTTTCCGTTGGTGAAAATAAAAATACTTTTTGACTCGACTCGGTTTTTACCTTAGCTCATTCCTTAACGTGTTTAAATCAAGTTTTGATAGACTTTTATATATGGAACCTTAAAATGCGAAAGTCTTAACTCATACGGGTTAAGAACAAGAAATTTTCTCAAGTTCCTATAATTGATCCTAGAAAGTCATTTATCAAGGGAACATTAAAACGCAAATTCTAAACTTGAAAAAGTCCAAGAAGATGCAAGATCCTATAGATGACTTGAAAACCCAAAACTTTGATTTAATAGGCTAAGTATCCATTAGTCTCGCACCATTTGAAACTTTACAATATGGAGAACAAGAGATGATAAAGTTGAATCATAAGTTTTGAGGTTAAGTCTTCCTTGTATAAGTATTTTTGTGTTTAATTCTATCTCCTCGTATTTATTTTCCACGCTTGAATATTAAATTGCTTAATAAATGAAGTTTTTAGCGGTTTGAGCTTAATATCTTAACTCGTAACTCCTTCTTTTTCTTCCCTTGTAATTAAAGTAAGAACACATTGAGGGTGTCAGCGTCATGGACTTTTTTATCATGGGATTGCGGAAATTTGGCTTACTATATATATCATTAATAAAGAAGAATAAATAAAAACATGTTCTCCATGAGCCTTAGGGTTGGAGTCATGTAGCACTAGCCTTGTCATTAGAGCCTTAGGGTGTATGGCATGGTGAAGTGTTTAATAAAAATTACTTCATCATCATGAGCCTTAGGGTAGGATGGTGAATGTCAATTCCCTTGTTTTTGTCCAAGGAGCCTTGGGTGTGGATTATAGATAAGGAGCACTTTTACATCTTAAATAGCCTCAAGGTGTATGATGTAAATGTTGCTAACTCCATTAATAAGGTCAATAGACATGGAGGAATAATTGTTGCTGTAAGTAGACCTATTAGCCAAATTTTGGATCCGGGGATTTATTCCTAAAATTGTGTTAAGTTATCCTTGATGTGGACTTTCTTTAGTGACAACGGTTTTTGAGGTCGAGGTTAGGTTTTGAGTGTTGGCTTTACACCGTTTTTGCCTTCATTTTTGGACTAATAATTATTAAAATAAGTAAAATGAGCCTTTGGGTGAATGACATAATTTAAAATATAGAGATACAATTAGGAATAAAGGAGATTGAGTTTAACAAAAATTACTTGTATGAGTGGTCTTAACATTGGTACTTATTATTGGCAATGATCTTGTTTTTAAACTTGGCATGGAAAGATTGAAAACCCGAGGGCGATGAATATATTCAATTTTTATGATCCTAAAAGTTATTTTTCAAATAATGAAAGCAATACATTATGTATTTGCAAAATAAAGTGTCTAAAGATGAATAAAAGTGTAGTTAGTAGCTTTATTTTATCATTGCGTGAGGACACGACAATTGCTTAGCAAGGAGGAGTTTGATATGAGTGAATTTACTCATATCATTTACATCAATAAATGGACAATAAATGACTAAAATGTATGAATATTGTATTGTATATGCATGTTTTATTGTTTCGTGTGTGTAGGTACCAAGATCACGAAAACCGGTAAAAACGACACGAGATTTGAAGAAATATCAAGAAGTCAAAAGTCATGTTCGTTTTTCGAGGATTCAAGTTTTATAAAGTTAAAAGGGCTTGGGTGGGACCCACATATATGTATTGGGCCTAAAAGCCCAATAATGGGATTATGAAGTTATTATTTGGGTCAAAGCCCAATAGGCCCAATACAAAAAATATAAGACGGATGGAGTTTTCATATTTGGGAAAGTCCATGGAAGGCCCAATTGACAAAGAAAGAAAGGAAGGAAGTAATAATACTTGTTTGGGTCCAAGATTTTGTAAATGCCCAAAGAACAAAAATATAGACGGTGGAGTATTTATTGGGTCACAAAGCCCAAGTAGCAAAAGGTGTAGTCGGTGAAAGTTATTATATTACTTTCTTGTTTGGGCAAAGTCACACGTAAAAAACAAAGATAACAAAGAAGAAAATAGACGTGAAGAAGGATTTGGGGAAAAAGAGTTCGAATCTCAGGAACCCTAGCAATTTGGGGGTTTTTCAATCCACCAGAGATTGACCTACACGCGCCCCAATTAAATCCAAAGTTTTTAGGGAAGAAGAAGATGCCATCAAAGATCCAACGTGGCACCTATGCTGCGTCATCCCTCAATTTTGATTGGTGGATTTGACTACCACCAATCATTGCACCAATCATTACCTTCCACCTCAACATTGTTGATCCCAAAATTAGATCGATTAGCTTTGGGTTAACGAGATTGAATCAAGATTAACACTTAGAGAACTTTGTGTTATGAAACAATCTAAGTGCTATGCGGAATTTAACACTTAGAACAAGAACACACAAAACAGAATAACCCAAACTTTCACTTTGATTGATTATCAAAACTTGCGTACAATGAAAGTGGAAAACATACATATTAACTAAAACCTAAAGGCCCCCTTTTATAGAATAAGGAACCTTCTACAAGAGTCTGCGTATCAAGTATTTTAGGTAAAGATAAATATAGAAAATACAATGTCAAACATATCTTTACTAGAAGTACAAAACGTGTAGACTAAGTATTCTATCAGTGGTTGAACTTCTTCTTGTCAGCGCTTCAATATCTCTTGTCAGTGTCCAGCTGTCAGCGACTTATTATCTATTGTCAGCGTCTAAGTTCTTCTTGTCAGCCTCCCAGTCACTTAGCTATTTTTATTCCCAACAATCCTCCCCTAAACTTGATATTTACTCTAGTAATCAAGTTTCATAATAAAAACAAAATACAAGGAGGATTCTTACAAACTAATCTTGTTTCTTAATAAGGGAACAAATAAATCTAACTAAATTCTTACTAACACCACTGGTATAATCAACCTCCAATGGTTCAAAACATCTTATGACATAGGATATTCAGCATCAACCAAAAGATATTCTTAAAATTTAGATGTACTAAGATGATATACACCAGCAGCTGAGTAAATACGCCATGTCATTCCACTAATAACATCCAGATCCAACCAGACTGGATCAACTTCATTTGGCTCAATCATTCTCTTGAATGTGGACCAAATCTTTATTCAATTAACTGAAGTAGGTTCTTCAGTTTCATACTTGGCCTTCATCAACGACCACAAGTCGACCAAGTCTTCTCTATCAAAACTAGCAAACATAGACATGAAAGAAGTGAAAGTGTGTACCTTATCACCAGTCCTGGTGATCATCCAAAACCCACTTGCATCTTCTTCATATTGAATTATGGGGTTTCTAAAGTCAAGAGGCAGCACTTCTAAAAAATTTGAAGCCTCCAATGGTGAAAGCTTCATACTCTTCTTTAAAACAGCCTCACTTGGATTTAATGGATCAATATTTGGAAACTCAATTAGCAATCCCTTCTTCACTGGCCTAGGAACTATTGACGCCTTCTTAATCCTCATCTGTTCCTCCATTTCCTCTTGTCTTTCCTTTGAGAGTAGCCCAAAAGTTCTATCCTTACACAAAGAATCCCAAATAGGATAAGCCAAACACTCAAATTGTTCAAAACTAAGACCTCTAAACTTTGCATAAGTCCACCCAGTCTGATGATTCCTTAACAGCAAATAATACAATTCTCTCCTTACTGTTTTGGATTCTAGCTTGATATTGGTAGGTTTATTCTTTACCCATACCTTAAGATCATCCCGCAACTTCAAAATCCCTTCAAGACACAAAATCTTCTCAGACATAGAAACATTTGGATCACTCAAAACTTCATACTCATATTTAAAGAAAAGCTCAGCAATCTTAGGTATATTCAAATCAAATTTCATCTTCAATTCTCTAAGCTTCTGCAAACCCAACTCCTCCCCATATTCTAGTCTCTCATGCTCTTCAAGTATCATCACACTTGAATAAGTACTATCACCATCACTGCCTTCCTTATTGCTTTCTAAAGTAGTCACAGTTTGTGAATCAATAGCAGTCTTCTTCATCTTATCCTTTTCCTCAAGTTGTGCATCCAAAATGGAATCAAAATGCACCTGGGCTGCATCCTTGGGAACCTCTGCTTCTACCATAATCCCTTTAACTTTATCCAATACATCAATAGAAGGTAAAGAAGTTGATGGTACCTGTGTAGACACATCCTTAATGATAGTTGATGTAACACTCTCAAATTTCGTATCGAGTCAGCGAAAGGGTCAATAGAGTGTGACGGGATAGCACAATAACTCAAATCATAGACAACGCATAAAAAGGGTTGTACAAGGTCAAGCATACATTCATTCGAATAAAATTTTTAAGGTTACATAAGGCCCCCAGTTTGACATTCATAAAGTTTTACAAAACATAGTTCGAATGAATATCATTATTATGTGGGCCATCAGAGTTGATCTCCATCCAAGTTACCTTCAAGCACCTGAGATAAAACATGCAAAAATTATATCAGCGAATGCCGAGTGAATTCATAGAGTTTAATAAATCCGTTATATAAAACAGTTATAGAAAGCAGAACACAAGTATAATATCAGAAGTGAGTACTCGTATTGCTAGTCAGGCAATATATTATAAATCAAGTCATACATCTTATACCGTCCATGAGACCGTAGTCTCAATATTACCATTATAGGTAACATTATTATCGTTGTTGCTATCGCTACTGGTATTTGTATTTGTATTGGATTATTACCAGCCGCTTGACATTGATACCTTACTAAAATAAACAATGGGCCCCGAACCTAACAAACAATTTCCCATCTAAATTAGTGTGTCGTCACAAAAATCACGCTATATAAATCTTCTCATACATAAATTCGCTTACCAATCAATGTGGCACGACGGGGATCAACCGTCAAGGCGCGAACTAGGGTGATCTTCCCCAAATAGTACTATTATATGCATAAGCGTCTACCAAATCCCAGTAGTTCACAATTCATGCTAATGGGACTTCTAGTGACATAACCTAACTAATAATATCTATTTCATCTCATTCATTGGGTCATAATATCATTCGGGTCCATATCAATAAGCATACCATCGGGACTACTTGTGTTCTATTTTTACCAAAACTAGCATTTTATCTCCCTCGCGGGTTTACAAAACATTTCATAAAACATTTAAAAGAGTGCGAGGGTATGAACTCACGCTGATTGGGAAAGGCGCGTGCTTCAATCACGGGAAAACCTAAACAAGTAATACTCGGTTTTAGACTTTCGTCAAATGTCTTTATAAAAATAATGGTTATGTATATGTGATGATATCATAAGTATGATGATGATCAAGTGGGATTTTATCTTCTCATACAACATTATAGTTGTTATGTGTTAGTAATTTAGACTAGTTATACTAGTTTTAACCCATTTACATATTAAGGCCCAATAAGCCCATTAAGAGTCCAATGCATTATATTAGCCCATTTATACTTTTAATACCAGGCCTATACTCATATGATGGGCCCAAGTGGGTTAATCCCATGAGTAAGTCCATTAGTGTTAATCTAACCTAGCTGGGCCTAATGGTCCAATAAGGCTACTTTGGCTCATTATGGTCTATAAGTTATAAAACTCGGGTTTATAGGTTTTTACTTGTCAAATGTGTTTACATATCAGTATATGAGTTATAAAAATGTTACATTAGACGGGTCCGACCATCTAAGTTTTATTTGGCGAAAACGTTAATCTTTCGGTTTTAGCCGAAAAGACGTAAAACATATATATAGTTTGTAGTTTTAGAAAACATTTGAGTTTTACTTTTATAAAATGTCATGTTTATTTATTTAGTATACAACCTTATTTTATAATAGTTATTATTAGTTAGTGGCTTTTATATACTTATTTTATAATAGTATTTACTTGAGTGCTCTTTTTATATTATATATTTATTAAGAAATCTGATTTCTAATGTCAAGTCCACCATTTTTGCCATATCTTGAGTTATGCAAAGAGATAGAGCCTCAAATTTGAAAAGAATTAACTACATAATGTGTGCTACAAATAACTCTTAGCCACTGCTCAATCAGCCTCTATGTATTTCTAATAATTCGTTCAAAACAGACTATACAGATTTGTACTACAAAAGTGTTTTGGCCATATCTTGCTCATTTTTAACATTCCATTGCATGGCCAACTCACCACATATGTAAAAATCATTTATCTATCTGTATATTTAATAATCCAAGACATTTAACCAAGTGATCATATAGATACTTACTGTTTTATACAGCCTATGTGTCTAACCATGATTTTAACATTTTTACTTGTTGATTTTAGTCTTTTTAAACTAATCTAGTAACACAAAGACCCCACGCAATATCATGATCATCATTTATCATCATATACATATACATTTTTGAAGAAAATACATGAGTACATTTACAAAATAACAAGATGATAGAAAGAAATGATCTTGTACCAACCAATATGGTGAAAGGTTAAGAACAAGACTTGGTTTTTGGTGACCAATCTTATGAAATAGCAAGAACACTTTTGAGATCACCAAGAGTATGAGGAATCCTTGAGAAATCAGCCCTAAACTCCCATGGAAACTCTTTTCTACTTGTTAAGATTACCTCCAATCTTCATCATTTCAAATGGGGATCAACATATGTAGATTATATGTAAGATTTTATGGCTTGATTTTTGATGTATGATGGTGTTTGTTGGTGTATATGGGACGGAAAGGGGAGAGCAAAGAGAGAAAGATTGAAACTTTTCTCTAGTTTGCATGTAAGTAAAAATGAGAAATGGTTTTGGTTTAGTGGTTAGATGGTTTTTTAAAGATAGGAGGAAAAGTGTCCTATTGGTTTATAAAATCTTGCCACCAAGGTGGTCTTGGTCCTTGTCTTTGCCACCCATAGTGGGGGTGAGACAAGTGTATACTTGTTTCATCCCCACTAATTTACGGGTACTCCTCGTTTCTAGTTTCCTTAATTTGCGTGCCCTCGCGTCGTTTTACGAAAAACGTTTTTATAAATTATGAATCTACGGCACAAAACGATTCTAATAAAAATTGTCTCATCAAAAACGGAGTTCAAAAGCGTAAATACATAAACTAGGGTTCCCGGTTTAATCGTAAAGGACGTTAAATTATGCACGCAAGCCCTAATTTCAACCCGTAAATTGTGAGTTCATAAACCAACACAAAAATAAGTTTCAAGATAAGATACGAGAAATAATTTACTACCTGAAAATGTCAGATTGTCACAGTTGATGACTGGGATACACCAACTACATCTGCAGTTTTGTCAGCGTTCAAAACCTAAATGTCAGCGCTTGATTTGTTCTTATCAGTGCTTGACCTTGTGAACTGCTCCATCATCTCTATAAACGTCAACTTTGTAGGAGTAACCAATGAAGCATCAAAACCTGGTTGCTCTTTTAAACATGTAAGGGCTTCAGCTACATCCAGCGCATTTCCAAATGAAGCACCTTCATGTGAGTCTTTGTCACTGACATGTACCTGCTCATCCTCCCCTTTGGAAGAATCCTCCTGCCTAGTGCGAACATTGGCAGCCTCCAAAACAGCTATCCGCTCCCTCAACGAAATGAGTTCACAACCTTGAGTATTGACAACCTATACAAGCTCTGTAATTTGCTTTTGTAAGCTCATACAAACCATCGTCAATTCCATTACTAATAAGGGTTCCATACTGCCCTCCTCTAGTATGAGAAGTTTCCCACCCATAGGAGACCCATTAAGCATGGGTGTGGACTTAAAGATGTTGGGATTGTCATGTCCTACATCTAAGCGAGTACCACTAGTCCCAGCCTCACCAATAGCACCAACCACACTTGTGGTGGTGGTTCTCTCTGCAACATGGCTAGGACCACTAGAGGAGAACACTCTAGTAATCCTTGGGCGTTTTTCTAACCTATAATGATGGGGTTCAGAGGAAGATGAATGAAGGTCTGTTTGGGATTGTGGGTGAAAGGTGTCAGTGTCAAGATTGGTAGTGTCAGCGTTGAAGGTGGAGGTATCATCATTGATATTTAGAATGTCAACGCCTGGTGAGGGAGGGTCAATGTTCATGTGTTGGGGTGATGGTGGTTGGTCTGGAATAGGGTCTTGAGCAGGTTGTAGTGGTGGTGATGGAGGATTGGCAGCTGCGAGAATGACATCATGCATACTTGGGGTAAGAAGCAAATCCCTATGGGGTGGTGATTTCATGTTGCCAAACATAGTTTTCTTTTGTTCAGGGACTTTATAAAAATGATCATGGTCCCTGGTATAATAGCCTTGCATTTCAAAAATCATTTGCAAAAATCTAGGATATGCAAGAGTCATCTCGTTACCCTTGTTATGAAACATGCCATCAAAATTTTCGAAAAATTATAATTTTGCCCTCTTACAAGACAAACAATGGCACTCCCGATAGATCGGTTGATTTCATGGAATGATGAGCATTTGGGACTCAAACATTGAAGGATGACATGAATGAGGAACTTCCAGGCTGGAGGAAATTGTTGTTTGGTATATCGGTTTAAGTGCCCAATAGGGGGAAATCATAACCCAAGCCTCGAAGTCCCAACTCTAGCTCGTCAATGGGAAGGGTGGTTATACCATCAGCATCATTAAGATGCAAAGCTTGGTGAACCAAAGCTTCAGTAACCACCCATTCAACTCCATGAACAGTAGCTGATGAGATGGCTTTTATACATGATCTCATCGTTCTTTTCGGGCATTAAATGCATAAAATGTCATCAATATACCATATATATGCTTGTGTTTGTTTACTTGTGTGTTTTAGGTATGGATATCGTGAAAAAGACAAAGGATCACAAGAAACAAGGAAAAACAGACACGAGAAACAAAGCCATACAAAGAACCGGGGCCCTAGTTCATGAATTATCCAAGAAACACCCTTGAAGGCTTGAAGATGTGCAAGATTGATCCTCAAAATATGAAGAAAAGACACTTAAAACCCTTGTATATTCATAATTACAAGTTTGGTCCCTTAAGTTTGTCAAAATTACAAAATGGTCCTTAAACTTTGAAGAATTGGCAAGTTTAGTCCCTCATCAAATCTAAATTGTCAATTATGGTCCCTCATGAAGTCAAAGATACAATGAAGACCTTTGAAGATCAAGAATGTCCATGATCAGTCCCTCAAATATTCAAAATTGGCAAAAACAACCCTTGAAAACCTTTTGCCAAAGTTTTGGGGCAAAAGTGTGAAGTTTAGAAGTTTCATAACAAAGGAAATCAAGTTTATGGCCGAATAAACTCGTTTTACCCTTTTCAGCAAAACACAAGGACTAAACATGTGCATTTGAAACATTCAAACTCAATATTGCGCCAAACACTTACCTTTCCACAAAAAACGGATCAAATGGAGTTACTGTTCACCTTTCACCCCTAGTTACTATCTCACTTAAAACAAAGGGTAAACCTAAATTACCTTGACACACGTTTGATTCACATATTCTAAATCCCATCCCACACCCAAAACCCTCACTCTCACTCACCAAAGGACCCCACCATTCAAACCCGCCCACCTATCACATCAAACCTTAACCTCCAAGGTATGCCACGTGGCCAAATCAACAACCCACACTCCTTGCTTGGTTATAAATCTAAAATGAACAGCCAGGAAGCATTTGGACAACTCAATATCGAAATTCGTCTAGAAGATTGAAGGGCATTTCGGGAACTTCATATCTAGGGTTTTCTCTTGTAATCTCAGCCCTTGTGGCCTATATAAGGACTCCTCAACTTGTGAGAAAGCCTTATTCCAGTTTTACCTTTTAAACATTGTAATTCCTTTTTAAATTTTATAAAAGTTGGTATTTTGAGAAAATTGTAATTCCTTTTTATGTTTTTGAAATTTGGTGTTGTTTAAGGGTAATTCTGAGTTCCATTTTATGTTATAAATGTGTTTTGATCTTGTGGTTTGAACACGTTTATGTTTGGTAAGGTTTTCAAGTTTGAAATAAGCTTGAAAATAGGTTTCTGATTTTGATATTTTACTTGTACTAATCCTTAACCAAAAGCCATAAGCTCTTACAAGCTTGTTTACACCAAGCTTGTGAAGGGGTTTGAGCCTTTGGTTGGGCTGTTTGCTGCTTGTGTTGAAGAAATCAAGTCCTTGAGGTTCTACTTTGAACCATCAACCATGGCAGTCATCATCTCCTTTGTTGAAGTACCTTGGTCTTGTTCTAGTTGTTGAACAAGGTCCAAGGAGCATTGCTGATCCTCCTAGGATGTTGTGGAGGATAGGTATAACCTCTTGTTAAGACTCCTCTAAAAAATTTCATGTTATTATCTGATTTTTACTTTGATATGTGATTTGTTGTTCCTGTGTTTGTGGTTTGGATTTTATTATTGGTATCTCTTAGTTGTCACCTAGTTGAGCTATTTGAACCATAAAATCAATAGGTTGTTTGATTAGATAAGAAGTTTGTTTGAAAAGGGCTTATAAAAGGGTTGTTTGGGATTTTGGGATCATAAGGCCTTGTGGCCTTGTGCCCTTGGTTCTTAGGGTTTGGGAGGTCTAAAAAGTCATATGCAGCAAGTTTTAGTCACTGGTTAAGTTTCTAAGGGATTGGAAAAAGGATTTCAAGTTTTGCAAAAATCTGAAAAAAGTGTTTTGAAATTGGTCAAACACATCAGATCCAATAAAATCTTTGTTTATTGGATCTAAGGTCTGAAATCAGGTTTGGGAAGAGTTTAGGTGATAAGCTATCTGTGCATTATCTATTTGTTGAATTTGGTGGCTTATTGAAGGTGCTAGAGCTTATCAAAGTTGGCTAAAGTGGTCATTTGCATCAGCAAATTGACCTCCTCATTTTGTGCTTGCATTTGTGATTCTAGTGTATGCCTTGTTGTTTTGTTGCTTGGAACTTGATATTGTGCTGCTTGTGAGTGATTTTTGCTATTTGGTGTGCCTTGTTGCTAG
Source organism: Glebionis coronaria (assembly GCA_025667525.1). Classification (NCBI taxonomy): domain Eukaryota; kingdom Viridiplantae; phylum Streptophyta; class Magnoliopsida; order Asterales; family Asteraceae; genus Glebionis; species Glebionis coronaria. The sequence continues at coordinate 277,176,822 of CM046882.1, read as the reverse complement.
CTTATAAGCTAACTGGCTTATTAAGCCCTTCTTGCCAAGGACTCCTCCTTGAGTTCTTCACAAAAGTTGCTTATAACAAGCCTATAAACCATCCCTGGTCATTTGGTGAATTTTGGAGCACTTTGACTTTTGGTCAAATAAGCACAATTTGGCTTATTTTTTAGAACTGCTTATTGGTACATGCAACAACTTGGATTTTGTAATAGGTGTCATTTTTCTCAGCTTAATAACAAATCTGGAAGGTTACAAGTCAGTTGGTTAAGCTTTTGCTAGAAAACTACCTTATTTGGCTTTTTCAGCCAGCTTATTGGTCCACAAAACTTATTCTACTTGGCTTTTTGTGATTTTTATGATTGTTTATTAATAAGTGTGAAAACACTTATCCTTTTACCACTTATTTCCAATAATAACAAGACCAAAACGTGTGATTTATGTCGTAAAAGTCGGAATTATGCGTGGTTTGTGTTTTTATTGTGTTTTAGGACCAAAATATGAAAAAGGAAGAAAACACGGGTTTTCACGGGCTTTTATCGAAGAAAACGGGAAAAGACGAAGTCAAAAGATCAAGAGTGCGAAAAGAACGGAAGTCCAAGCCCTATTCTGAAGATTTATCGAAGAAAAAGTCTAAAGGCGGAAGTTTAACGAAGTCGAAGAACTTAAGTCTAATAGAAGAAGAAAATTTAAAGACAAGTTCAAATCCCGAGACGACAAAGACAAAGAATTAAAGTCGAGTCGAGAAAACGTGAAGAAAGCAAGAAAGAAGATGCAACACATGCTCTCCTTACACCTTCCCTATAAATACCCTCCTAATAGTCATTAGGAGGGTGGTTAGATAGTTTTAGCTAGTTTTCACTTTTTCATTTTTCTTTCTAGTTTTAGAGAGAGAAAGTCTAAAACTTTCTCTCACTAAATTTCATCTTTTCTCTTAATCTTTCAAGATTAAATTTTGTATTGCTTATTTCATTAATCATAGTTCTATTTTAAGCTTTTAATCCTTAATCTCATTCTACTTTTCTTTGATTTTAGATTGATTTTGGTACGATTATCATATGATCCGTGTTGTTCTAAATGATTTCGTGCTTAAAAAGTTAATCTTTTGATCATTTCATAAGTTTTCATTTGATTAAGCTTTAAGACTTTTGTGCTTATTGGCTTATTTTTATGATTAGCTTATTTGTTTATAAAAGTTTTCCTTAAAAAGTTCATGTTTTTATTGTTTGATCCAAAAGTTTGTTTATTTTCGAGTTAGATAAGTTGATAAAAGTGCTTATTTGATTTGGTTTTGTCATTGATTCGTTTTGGTTTGGTGATAAGCTTATTTTATAGCTTATTCATTAGCTTATAACCGAATCCCTTAGATATCGGAAAAGGCTATAAACCCTTTTCCGATCCATCTATTCCGACCAGCCCCATCCCTCTTTCCGATTGATCAAATCGGAAAAGGGTTTTCATTTTCTGATCAGCATCCCTTGTTATTCCGATCTGACCCTTTTTTGTGTATTCCGATTGGGACTTTTCTGCATATTCCGATTTGAGCATTTGTGTGGTATTCCGATTGACCTTTGTTTGTACACATTCCGATAGGTGTAATTTTGAATATTTCGATTAGACTTGTTTTGGTTATTCCGATTGGGTGTGTTCCCAGCATTCCGATTGGTTTCTATCATTGGATATTCCGATCAATACCCTTCCCATATCCCGACCACCAGATCGGAATATATTCCGATCTGGGCTTGTTTTTGGCTTATTCCAATTTGGCTTGTTTAGTGCATTATTTTCATTAAATTTCTAAGTGTTTGTTTTTATTAAGTGTTAAAACATTTTTCTAATTTTGCCTTAAAGTTGACAAGCATTTATTTTTACTCGTCATTTTAGTATTAATCTTTATTCTTCCATTTTACTCAACGACACTTAAATTACTTGCTTATAGTTTAAAATAGACAATCAACCAAACCATTCTCTTGATTCACCAAAAGACGGTTGAGTCGCACTTAAGACCGGTTTTCAATTCGAAAAGACTTGGGATTACGAATTTTGATACGAGGGGTAAAAGCAAAGTATTAAATGACGCCGCTGCCGGCTCTTTTCGTTACGATTAACGGTTGTTAGTGAGAGACGCATTGAATTTTGGGATCCGTTCTTTGAACGTTATTTTCCTTGCTTTCCAAAAAATTTTCAAAAATCCTAAAAAAATATAAAACTCTTCAACAATACAAAAACATTAAAAAAATCCTTAAAAGCACTTCTTTTCAAAAGATTTTGCACCAAAAATATTATATAGATATTCTCTTTGTGTATATTTTTCTTCTGCAGGTGTATGCGTACTAGATCTTCGAACTATTCTGAGCCCGAGACTCGTGAAGATTTAGATATGGCTGGTGTTAATAACAACAATAATCACCCACCTCAACCCAATTTGAACAACAACAACAACAACAATGTCCTCCTACCTGATTTACGAACGATGGAGGAATTGTGTCAACCCACCATGAACGGACGCGGAGGCCCGATTGCGCCAATGCACGTCACGGCTCAGGAGTTTTCGTTGAAGCATCACATGATCCAGCAAGTGCAAACTAACCCATTTCGTGGAATTCCGGATGATGATGCCAACAAACACCTCGACAAATTCATTACCATAACCCAAAGCATGAAGTGCCCCGGTGTTTCTATGGATGACCTTCGCCTTCAACTTTTTCCCCACTCGCTTTCTCACCATGCCGAAAAATGGTTTGACCGTCTTCCTAAGAATTCTATTCATACGTGGAATGACATGACTCAACGCTTTTTATCGCGCTACTTTCCACCATCCATGGTCACTAGCCTTCGTAACCAAATCAGTGGATTCATGCAAGAGAATGATGAATCACTTTTCGATGCTTGGGAACGATACAATGATTTGATCGACCGCTGTCCAAATCACAATATGCTCCCCGTCACTCTCATTGACACCTTCTACAATGGTCTCAATTTTCGTGATCGTGACACGATCAATGCCGCCGCCGATGGTACCTTTATGAAAAGGAGACCGGAGGAGTGTCGAGAGTTGATTGAAAACATGACTACTCACCACAAGAATTGGGATTCATCTGCATCCTCAAGATCTAACTCGAGAGTCAATGTTTCTTCTACTACTTCCAATCCTGAGATGACTGAAATTTCTCGACAACTCGCTGAGATGAACAAGAATTTCATGGCCATGGCCACAAACCACTTTCAATAAGCTAAAGCTGTTGCTATTTCTTGTGACACATGTGGTGGCCCTCATTCTTACAATGATTGTCCTTCTACCCAAGCCAATTTTTCTGAAAACGTTAACGCAGCTTACGGCACTTATCCCACGGGAGGCTATCAAGCCCGCCCTCAAGGAGACCGTGGCTTGCTAAGTTATCGTTCGAACAACTATCTTGCTCCACCTGGTTTCCCTCCTGTCAACCAAAACCAACAACAAAGCTACAACCAACACAACCAATCCCAACCTCGTGCAAACAATCAATATCAATCCCAACAAAACCCATACCCACCTCAAGGAAATTCTCAAGCCTACCAAGCTCCACCTCTCAATCAACCGATGGCAGTGAGTCCAGACGTCGAGACATTCATGAAGACTAATCGGGAGATGGTGACGAATCTTCAGAGTCAAGTCCGCAACTTGAAGGGAGAAATGGCAAAACAAGGGAACGATATTCGAGCCGAGCTAAGGAATGACATGGCCAAGCACAGCAATGAAATTAATGCAAACATGAGAGACTCTTTTAATAATCAAGCGGTTCACCTTCGTGATATGATTGGTTCGCTCATCCAAGGTAATCAACCCTCTTCTTCGGGTACTCTTCCGAGTAATACCGTTGCGAATCCAAGAGGGGAGATGAAAGCAATCACCACTCGTAGTGGAAAAGGTTATATGGAACCCGAGCTTCCTACACCTCCACCCGTGATTGTGAACAAGGAAAAAGAGCAACTTTCCCCACCTCCTTCACCTTCTATCCCCATTTCCCCACCACCCGTAGTTGTGAGTGATCCTACTCCCTTAAAGCCTTCTTCTTCATCCAATATACCTTATCCTTCAAGGTTGAGGAAAGAGAAGCAAAAGAGCAAGGATGATATTCAGGTTTCAAACTTTCTAAAAATGTTTAAACAATTGAATTTTAACATCTCCTTTGCCGAGGCTCTCGCTCGCATGCCCAAATACGCTAAGATGTTTAAAGATCTTCTAAGTGATAAGTAAAAGCTTCTTGACATTGCTCAGACCCAACTTAATGAGAACTGCTCCGCAGTGCTCTTAAGGAAATTTCCCACCAAACTTGGTGATCCGGGTCGCTTCTTGATTCCTTGTAACTTCCTGGGAGTAGAGAATTTCATGGCCCTAGCTGATCTAGGTGCCAGTATAAACTTAATGCCTTTAAGTGTTTGGAAGCAATTATTTCTCCCCGAGCTATTCCCCACCAAAATGACTTTGGAATTAGCCAACCGTACGGTTGCTTATCCAGTGGGGATAGCCGAAGATGTCTTTGTTGGCATTGACAAATTCACCTTCCCGGCGGATTTTGTTGTCGTTGACTACGAGATGGATCCTCGTGTTCCATTAATCGTTGGACATCCATTCCTGAGGACCGGTCGCACTCTTATTGATGTAGCCGCGGGCGAAATAATCATGAGAGTTGGTGACGATAAAATTGTCTTCAACATGGGTAAGATTTCTAAGCAACCTTATTCATATGAGAGTGTTAATGCTATTGATGTTCTCGATGAGGCTTGTGAAGAACATTTTCATGATGCTTGCAAAAGTACTCTCTCTTCTCTACCCAATGTTGAGACCGTTGCCTCAATTGCTCCAGCATTGACTCCTTTTGGAGAAAGTGACTTGGATGATTTCGAAGCTAGCTTGGGTCCTCTTGATATTATGTATGATAATTTGTCCACCAATTGGGATGAAGACATTCGTACTATTGAGAGACTTCTCAATGAGGACCCGTTGTCTCCTCCTTCTTCTAAAGAGGTGACTAATGATGATCCATCGTTAGTTTCACCATCTATTGAGGATCCTCCCACTCTCGAGCTTAAGGACCTACCTCCTCATCTTGAGTACGTTTTCCTGGAAGACAACGAGAAGTTACCGGTCATCATCGCAAAGGATCTGAAAGAAGACGAAAAAGCCCGACTTGTCGCCGTGTTGAAGAAGCATAAAAGAGCTATGGCTTGGAAAATCTCCGACATCCGTGGAATTGATCCTCACTTATGCACACATAAAATTCTCATGGAGGACGACTTTAAGCCCACAATTCAAAGCCAACGAAAGGGTGAATCCTAAAACCCATGAAGTCATCAAAAAAGAGGTTATCAAACTTCTTGATGCGGGTATGATTTACACTATTTCGGATTCACCATGGGTTAGTCCAGTCCATTGTGTGCCTAAGAAAGGCGGTATCACCGTTGTACCCAATGCAAACAACGAGTTGATTCCTACCCGTCTCGTTACTGGGTGGAGAGTTTGTATAGACTACCGCAAACTCAATGATGCCACGAGAAAGGATCATTTCCCTCTACCTTTTATGGACCAAATGCTTGAACGTTTAGCGGGTAATGAATATTACTGCTTTCTTGATGGTTTCTCGGGTTATTTCCAAATACCCATCGATCCCCAAGATCAAGAGAAGACAACATTCACTTGTCCCTATGGCACATTTGCTTATAAAAGAATGCCTTTTGGCTTATGCAATGCCCCCGGGACTTTCCAAAGGTGCATGTTGGCTATCTTCCATGACATGGTTGAGCAAACCATGGAAGTCTTCATGGATGATTTCTTGGTCTTCGGGGATTCCTTCTCTTCTTGCCTTGCCAATTTGGAACGTATGCTTAAGCGGTGCGAAGACACTCGCCTTGTTCTGAATTGGGAAAAATGCCATTTTATGGTAAAAGAAGGCATTGTGCTAGGACACAAAATCTCTAAAGCCGGTCTTGAAGTCGACCGTGCTAAAGTAGATGTCATAGCCAAATTAACTCCACCTTCAACCGTGAAGGGTGTGAGAAGTTTTCTGGGTCATGCGGGCTTCTATCGTCGATTCATTCAGGATTTCTCTAAAATCGCTCGCCCGATGACCCACCTCTTGGAAAAAGATACTCCTTTTATCTTTTCTAAAGAGTGTCCCGAAGCCTTCAATCTTCTTAAGGATAAGCTAACTAAGGCACCGGTCTTGGTTACCCTAATTGGGAGCTGCCTTTTGAATTGATGTGCGATGCTAGCGATTTTGCTATTGGTGCGGTTTTGGGCCAAAGAGTGAATAAACACTTCCAACCAATCCACTACGCTAGCAAAACAATGACGGGGGCTCAATTGCATTATACGACAACCGAAAAAGAGCTTTTAGCTGTTGTCTATGCTTTTGAGAAATTTCGCCCCTATCTTGTTTTATCCCCCACCATCGTATACACGGACCATTCCGCGTTGAAGTACTTGATGACTAAGCATGATTCTAAGCCAAGACTTCTTCGCTGGGTTTTACTCCTTCAAGAATTCAACATTGAAATTTATGACAAGAAGGGAGCCAAAAACCTGGCCGCGGATCATCTGAGCAGACTTGAGGATCCATATCAAGGGGATCATCCGAACAAAGAGATCAATGACTCTTTCCCCCTTGAGACCTTAATGTCTATAAATCTCAATCTTGATGGCACCCCGTGGTTTGCGGACATTGCAAACTATTTAGCGGGTGGTATTATCATCAAAGGGTTAACATCCCAACAAAAGAAGAAGTTCTTGAACGATGTTAAGACTTACTTTTGGGATGACCCTTATCTATTCAAACAATGTGCTGATCTGATCATTCGTCGATGTGTTTACGGACCAGCAGCTTTTGACATTCTCCAAGCTTGCCACAAAGGACCCACCGGTGGTCACTTTGGTCCCAACTACACCGCTAAAAAAGTGTTTGATTCTGGATTCTATTGGCCCACCATTTATCGTGATGCTCACGAAATGGTTAAGCATTGTGATGCTTGCCAACGCCAAGGCAAGATCACACATAAGGATGAGATGCCTCAAAATTTCATACAGGAATGTGAAATCTTTGATGTATGGGGCATCGACTTTATGGGGCCATTTCCATCCTCCAAAGGGAACAAGTACATCCTCGTCGTCGTCGACTATGTTTCTAAATGGGTTGAAGCTAAGGCTCTCCCTACGAACGATGCGAGGGTGGTTGTGAACTTTTTGAAGCAGCTTTTCGCTCGATTTGGTGTTCCTCGTGCTATCATCAGTGACCGCGGGACTCATTTTTGCAACGATCAATTTGCAAGAGTCATGGCTAAGTATGGTGTCAATCACCGTCTTTCCACCGCCTATCATCCCCAAACCAATGGGCAAGCCGAGATATCCAACCGTGGCTTGAAGCGAATTTTGGAGCGTACTGTGGGAGAGCATCGCGCCGCGTGGGCCGATAAGTTAGATTATGCTCTGTGGGCTTTCCGTACTGCTTACAAGACCCCGATCGGTTATACACCTTATCGTCTTGTGTACGGGAAAGCATGCCACCTCCCCATCGAGCTGGAACATAAGGCGCACTGGGCCTTGAAGTGGGCTAACTTCGACATCAACAAAGCCGGTGATCATCGCAAGGTTCAACTCAACGAGCTAAATGAATTGAGGAATGAAGCTTATGAGAACTCGTTGATCTACAAGGAGAAGACGAAGATCATTCATGACGCAAAAATCAAGAACCGAGAGTTCCACGTTGGTGATCAAGTCTTACTCTTCAACTCTCGGTTGAAGATCTTCTCTGGCAAGTTGAAGAGCCACTAGTCTGGTCCATTCACCGTCGCCAAAATCTTTCCATATGGGACCATTGAGCTTTCTCAGCCAAATGGGCCCAATTTCAAGGTGAATGGCCAGCGTCTGAAGCTGTACTTTGGTGAGGACATCTCTCAAGAGATGATTCCATCCCTCACCACGTTCCCCATGAACTAAATTGGGTCGAGTCAGGCTCGTGACTCGGTGAACAAAAACAAGCGCTTCTCGGGAGGCAACCCGTGATCTATCCTTTACTGCTTTCATAATAAGTGTAGGGGGAGCCCCGTATGTGTATGTTGTCTTGTTTCTTCTGTTGTGCAGGGATTAAAGCTTTAAAGATCCACCTTGATGACTTTTGACGAACCGTGATACCGTGTTCCCATCTTCCCGGTTCTATCCTAAAACTCTTGTGATTCAATATTTCATATTTTATATGTTCACATTGAATTCACTTTAGTTGTCCTTCCCTTAGCAAGATTTAAACAAAGTGCACAATGTCCTAAGTGTAGGGGAGTTTACTCCCACATGCTTAAACATTGAGGACAATGTTTATCTCAAGTGTAGGGGGACTTCTATCGAAGTAAGTGGTCTTTTCCATGAATTTGCCCTCATTTTAACCGGAAAATTCGATTTTTCGACATTTTTCAAAATTTTTAATCTATTTTGGCCTAGTTGTATAGTTGTATTTTCCTTTATCATGTTTAGTTTCTTTCCATTGCTAGAATAGTTCTTCAATAAAGTGGTTTTAGATTTTTCTTAGTCGTGAACATTTTGACTCAACCCGAGTTTACTTACCTAAGTTTACTCTAGCTAGTATCCTTAACGTGTTTAAGTCAAGTTTTGCTAGGCTTTTATATAGGGAGCTATAAAACGCGAAAGTCTTAACTCTCACGGGTTAAGAACAAGAACTTTTCACAAGTTCCTATAATTGATCCTAGAGAGTTGTTTATCAAGGGAACTTTAAAATGCGATTTCTAAACTTGAAAAAGTCTAAGAATTTGCAAGATCCTATAGATGACTCGAAAACCCAAAACTTTGATTAATAGGCTAAGCATCCACGAGTCTCATTCCTTGAGATTTTAAATTGTGGAGAACGAGAGATGATAGAGTCAATTATAAGTTTGGTATTCTTTCGTGAATTTATGTGATTTAATTATAAGCCTATTCTCCCATCGCTTGTTAATAAATTTATCTGCAATAAATAAGGTTGTACGATTTAAAAGGTTACTTAGCTTCTAGCCCCAGATCGTTTAGAAGTTGCTCGGTACAGATTAGAGTTCATATCCAAGGCATAACTTATTGAAGCGGGATGCGAAGATTGGCGAGTCCGAAAAGGCCCTAACAAGGCATGAGGGCTACATTTTGTTGCTAAAGATCCAAAAGTGATGTGAAGAATCATTTATCGAAAATCGATATGAAGGATCGAGACACACGACGAAAAGCAAGAACTCCCCAAAAGTCATGGAGAAGTCTATCCGAAAAGACCCTAACAAGGTATGAGGATAAATAGATCCAAGTCCTAAAAGGAGGCGGATCGTTGTATATCGAAGTCCAAAATAAAGATTGGAGAAAAATGAAGAAGTCGTGGTCCAAAGATGAAGAATCTCTCAAAACTTCAAGTGAAGAAATTCCTATTATGAAGAGAAGACCATAATTTCAAGAACGTCTCTCGAAGATTCAAAGTATGAAGTCGCTGCCAAATATCGGTCCGAGAAAGGTCTCAAATCTTGAAGCGAGTTATGCCAAGATATGAACTTTATGAGGTCCCGAGAAGCAGTTTTAAAAGATTTGGTCCTTTAGCTAACTATTGATTAAATCGTTCACTTTATTTTCGGCCTAAATAACTATCGAAATAAGTCAAACAATGCATCCTCGTGATCATTCAAGACAAAAATAAAATAAAAGAGATACACCTAGGAATAAGAGAGTCTAAGTGAGTAATTGGCCCACATGAGTTCGTGATAGTTTGCTAACTTATAATAACAATGATCTCGTTTTTAAGCTTGGTATGGGGAACGTGAAACTTGAGGATGATAAACGTTCATGGCTGCCAAAACCCAATGTATGTTTTTAATTTCTTTACTTGTTCTATCATTTTATGTTTAGTATTTAATAAAGGCCAAGGTGGGTTATTTATGATGGAAAATGTAAACCGTGATTTAAAATTAATGCATTGCATGAGGGCATTGCGATGGTCAAGTGTAGGGGATTTAATAAGTGTGAAAACACTTATCCTTTTACCACTTATTTCCAATAATATCAAGACCAAAACGTGTGATTTATGTCGTAAAAGTCGGAATTATGCGTGGTTTGTGTTTTTATTGTGTTTTAGGACCAAAATATGAAAAAGGAAGAAAACACGGGTTTTCACGGGCTTTTATCGAAGAAAACGGGAAAAGACGAAGTCAAAAGATCAAGAGTGCGAAAAGAACGGAAGTCCAAGGCCTATTCTAAAGATTTATCGAAGAAAAAGTCTAAAGGAGGAAGTTTAACGAAGTCGAAGAACTTAAGTCTAATAGAAGAAGAAAATTTAAAGCAAGTTCAAATCCTGAGACGACAAAGACAAAGAATTAAAGTCGAGTCGAGGAAACGTGAAGAAAGCAAGAAAGAAGATGCAACACATGCACTCCTTCCACCTTCCCTATAAATACCCTCCTAATAGTCATTAGGAGGGTGGTTAGATAGTTTTAGCTAGTTTTCACTTTTTCATTTTTCTTTCTAGTTTTAGAGAGAGAAAGTCTAAAACTTTCTCTCACTAAATTTCATCTTTTCTCTTAATCTTTCAAGATTAAAGTTTGTATTGCTTATTTCATTAATCAAAGTTCTATTTTAAGCTTTTAATCCTTAATCTCATTCTACTTTTCTTTGATTTTAGATTGATTTTGGTGCGATTATCATATGATCCGTGTTGTTCTAAATGATTCCGTGCTTAAAAAGTTAATCTTTTGATCATTTCATAAGTTTTCATTTGATTAAGCTTTAAGACTTTTGTGCTTATTGGCTTATTTTTATGATTAGCTTATTTGTTTATAAAAGTTTTCCTTAAAAAGTTCATGTTTTTATTGTTTGATCCAAAAGTTTGTTTATTTTCGAGTTAGATAAGTTGATAAAAGTGCTTATTTGATTTGGTTTTGTCATTGATTCGTTTTGGTTTGGTGATAAGCTTATTTTATAGCTTATTCATTAGCTTATAACCGAATCCCTTAGATATCGGAAAAGGTTATAAACCCTTTTCCGATCCATCTATTCCGACCAGCCCCATCCCTCTTTCCGATTGATCAAATCGGAAAAGGGTTTTCATTTTCCGATCAGCATCCCTTGTTATTCCGATCTGACCCTTTTTTGTGTATTCCGATTGGGACTTTTCTGCATATTTTGATTTGAGCATTTGTGTGGTATTCCGATTGACCTTTGTTTGTACACATTCCGATTGGTGCAATTTTGAATATTCCGATTAGACTTGTTTTGGTTATTCCGATTGGGTGTGTTCCCAGCATTCTGATTGGGTTCTATCATTGGATATTCCGATCAATACCCTTCCCATATTCCGACCACCAGATCGAAATATATTCCGATCTGGGCTTGTTTTTGGCTTATTCCAATTTGGCTTGTTTAGTGCATTATTTTCATTAAATTTCTAAGTGTTTGTTTTTATTAAGTGTTAAAACATTTTTCTAATTTTGCCTTAAAGTTGACAAGCATTTATTTTTACTCGTCATTTTAGTATTAATCTTTATTCTTCCATTTTACTCAACGACACTTAAATTACTTGCTTATAGTTTAAAATAGACAATCAACCAAACCATTCTCTTGATTCACCAAAAGACGATTGAGTCGCACTTAAGACCGGTTTTCAATTCGAAAAGACTTGGGATTACGAATTTTGATACGAGGGGTAAAAGAAAAGTATTATTTATTCTTAGTTAAGCCATTTGTGAGCTTTTGCAACAAACTAGAGCTTCTGAAACGTCCTAAAACTTTATCCTGACTATTTTGTCGTTTTGTGGATCTCTACTTTGCTTATTTCTGGCTTATTGAGTGTGCTTTTTCAAAATTTCTTTTCACATATCTCTTAGGCATCTCAAAAGAAGGTTGTGTGTTTAAGCAGAGCTTATGGCATTGGCTTATTGCTTAATATGCTTATTGGCCCAATAAGAATAAGCTATTGACTATTTAAGCTGTGATAAGCTCAAAACCAGCTTTTGGGCTTTCAGACATTTGTGTTTAGAATTAAATTTTGAGTCAAATAGGGATTTTTTAGGTCATTTGGGCCTAGTTTGACTTTTTGGGCCCAAAAGCCCATTAAGGTTGACTGTTTTCGGTTCTAGCCCATTTAGGGGCCCATTAGTGGTAATTTGGTAATTTCACTTTCATTTTCTGATTATTTAGGTTAAAATAAACTAGTTTGCAAGTTTTTAGAAATTTTTATAATTTTTGGATTTTTAATAATATTTTAACATTATTTTATTAATAAATTTCAAATTTAACATTTTTGCACTTTTTATATTTTTCTTAGGTTTAATACATTTAAATAGGATTTTTGCAACTCTTAGATAAATTTTATTGTCATTAGATTAATTTTTATAATTATTTTAAGTTTAAATAGTTTTTAAATCATTTTAATTAGTTTTAATTAGTTTAAAAATTTATAAAAATACTTTTTAATCTTTTTCGGTCATTTTAGAGGTTTACAAAGTGAAAAATCTTTATTTGGGCTTTTTGATAATTAATTTGATTTTTAGGGCTTTAATTAGCATTTAAAAATTAATATTTAATTAATTAAAAGGTTTGAAAAAGTTTTGATCATTAGTAAACTCTTAGTTTATTTAATTCGATTTTTGGTAATTTTTTGGTAATTTTTAGAATTAATTTTTATTTTAGCTCTTTTACGGGTTTACGTTTAGTCGTCGTAGTAATTAATTTCACGTCTTCGTCATTCTATTTTCTCATCCCCTTCTCTCAAATATTAATCTCAAATCTTGTCACATTTTAGTCACACACATATACCTCCTTGGGAAACGAACTTTCACATCATAAGGGTCATTAGTGTTTGATTTTCCTAAATCATCACTTAATATTTTCCCTATTTACCTCCTTTTCCTAAAGGTGTGGTAAAACACTACAATCATTTTGGCGCCGCTGCCGGGGAGGTGTGTCGTGATTAATTTGTCTTGTTGTTTTTAATATCAACCAAAAATAGTATTTGTATTAGTAAAAATCTACTAATACGTATTATCGTTTTTTCGTTTTTCTTGTGAAATTATTATTATTATATTGTATAAAGTATCACAATCAATACAAAACATCTCCAAAAGTGTGAAAACACAACCTTAATTGGGATTTGATCTCCTAATTATTGTATTCGAATCTCAAACAAAAAGAAAAAGGCAAAAATAGATAAATACTTTCGTGAAGCTCGATTTTGAAAAATACAAACTATAAGGTGGGTATAAGGCGGGTATTATAACATATACCCTAAGGAAAAAGGCTCTTAAGTGCTTCGCGCCGCCTCGTTTCCTCGCTTTCTTGTGAGTATTTTGAGATTGAAGGCTAATCGAGGGTTTTGCCGCCCAAAGTATTATTACGTATCATATATATTTGCTTGGTTTTCTTTGTGATTAAACCCTCTTGAACAAATTGGTTTTCACCAAAGTTCTAAAGTCATTCGAAGGCGTTCACTCCACGTGATCGTTTTCATTCTTTTGAGGCTTCTTTAATCAAGAGTTTGAATCGAGGAGAGATTTGGTAGATTGTTGTCTACGAAGATACACAAAATCCAATTTTTTTAAAAAGAATCAAAAACACAAAAAAATAAAAAATTCACAAAACACCAAAAAAGAATCTTCTTTGCTCACCTCCCATTCTTCGTGAAGTTTATGCAAACTCGTAATCAAGCAAAAGGAGCTCGTAAACGTCGTCAAAGTCAAGGAAATCAGGAGACGTTGATTGAAGAACAAACTCCAATTGTTGACCCTATTGTAGAACAAGAAGTCGTCATGGCTAATCGTACTATGATGGAGTTGCTTCAAGCACCCACCTAGGGTTTTGGAGAAGCTATTTCCCGCCATCCTTGCGGAGAATTTCGAGATTAAGACGGGTTTAATGTCGATGTTTCAAGCAAATAAGTTTAGAGGTCATGAGAAAGACAACCCGCATTACCACATAAGGAATTATAATCGTCTCACCGCAACTAGCAAGTTTAAGGATGTTCCACATCACGCCATTAAGATGATGTTGTTTCCATACTTGTTAGATGGACCCGCTAAAATTTGGCTTGAGAAAGAACCGCCAAATTCGATTTTGACATGGGGTGATCTCGTTTCTAAGTTTGTGAACCAATTTTTTCCACCATCTAAAACAACACATTTGAAAAATGAGATTTCAAGTTTTACACAACGTAATAATGAGAGTTTTTCAATGGCATGGGAACGATTTAAGAAAATGTTACATGAATGTCCACACCATGATTTTTCGGAATTGCATCAAATAGATACTTTCTATAATGGGCTTAATGATCATGAACGAGATTATTTGAATGCCGCCGCGGGTGGTAAATTTTTGTGCAAAATGACCGATGAAGCTTTAGAGATTATCGAGAATAGATCTAAGGTTTACAACCCTCGGAACACACCGAGTGTTGCCAATATGGGTTCGTCATCGTCGTCATCGTCTCGTCACATTAATGCCTTACATGATGAAGCTAATGAGGAAAATCGTTTTTCGATAGGTTTTCAAATCTTATGACTCATTGGAAAGCACATGATGCTTTGAATTCCGCATCGGTTAAAGCGGTTGATAAGAGTTGTTTGTCTTGTGGTGGAGCTTATGATCTTTCCGAGTGCATTACCGCCGGTGGTAACACTTCGAGTGCTTACGTAGCAACGGGAACTTACAACCAAAACGGCCAAGGTTCCCGCCCAAATCAAGCTCCACCAAATCAAAATGTTAATAACTATCGAAACAGCAATCAAAATGGTGGTTATCAAGGCAATTCACGTAACTACAACAAAGGGAATTATCAAAGTGGGAATGGACAAGTTGCAAATCAAAACCAAAACCGTGATTTTCAAAACAATACACAAGGTTTTCAAAATGCTCACACTAAAAATCTTCAAGGAGAATTTTTGGATTATGCTAAAGCAAATGATGCTAAGTTTGATAACATGCAAAGTGAGATGATTAGCTTAAGACCCGTGTTGAAAAACGAGCTTAAAAGCGAACTTGCTAATGAACTTAAGACTCATGCTAATAAAATGGAACAAGGACAACATGAGATTAAGCAATAATTGTTAAAAGCGGATTTAAGGCAATCAAAATTTGAATACCGAATGGCAAAAATGTTTGAAGCAATCATGTGTAAACCCTCTTCCTCGGGTGGTCTTCCTAGTGATACCATTGCAAACACGAAGGGAGAAATGAAGGTTATTACTACACGTAGTGGTAAAACATTCAAGGAACCAATCTCTCGTCTAAGTACTTCTACGGAGAAGGAAATCGAGAAAGAGCCCGAGGTGATGGTCGAAAAGGAGCATATTACAAGCCCACGAAGTACCGCTCAAACCACACCTACGGTTGAACCCATACCAATCATGGAACCCGAGATTCCAAGGCTGTTGCCTAATGTCCAACCCACACCACCTTTACCTTACCCTTCGAGACGAAACAAAGAGAAATTGCAAGAACGTAACAAACAACAAATCGAGCTTTTTATAAAAATGTTTCAACAAGTTCATTTTGATGTAAGTTTAGCCGATGCATTGTTATATATGCCTCGTTTCGCTTCCACTTTCAAAAGTATGATGAATGATAAGGAAAAGCTTTCAAAGCTTGCTAATTGTTCTTCGGTTTATCTTAACCGCATACCGGAAAAAGTTGGTGACCTAGGAAATTTTCACATTCCTTGTGACATACAAGATATGAAAGAATGCCTCGCCTTGGCCAATCTTGGTGAAAGCATTAATTTGATGCCATTTTCCATTTGGAAATCGCTTCGCTTCCGGCTCTTACTCCTTCGAACATGTCTATCGAGATGGCCGATCGTTCTACGATTTTAGCATGTGGAGTAGCCGAGGATGTTTTTGTGAAAGTGGGGAAGTTCTACTATCCCGTTGATTTTATAGTAGTTGACATCCCCGCGGATCCTCAAGTTCCTCTAATATTAGGTCGTCCATTTTTAGACACCTCGAGATCGCTTATCGACGTTCATGCAAGAACTATCACTTTGAGATTCAACAAAGAGGAACTTGTTATAAACGCTACTCAAAACTCAAAACCTTCTCATGTTTATGCAATCGCTATCATCAATCACATTGACTTAGTTGATGTGGTTTGCGATGAGTTTTCGCAAGAAGTGTTAGGTTTTTCCGATAGCTCGTCAAGTGGTAGTCCCACTATTTTGGATCCGATTCTTGCTAATTCTACACCAAATCTCACTCCATTCCAAGGAGGCGATTTTACTTCAAATGAAATCGACAATGAAGATGAGGTGATTATCAGTGATGATACTTCTATTCCACCATTTCTTCCGCCGATGGAAGTTATGAGTGTTGAACAAAAATCTTCAATCGAGGAACCGCCTATCCTTGAATTGAAAGATCTTCCATCTCACCTTGAATACGCATTCATGGAAGGTGATGACAAGTTGCCGGTTATTATTTCAAAAGGTCTTGCTAATGATGAAAAAACCAAGCTCTTGAAAGTTCTTAAAGCTCATAAAGGGGCAATTACGTGGAAAATTTCCGACATTAAGGGTATTGACCCACAATTTTGTACTCACAAGATTTTAATGGAGGAGGACAACAAACCCGCAATTCAAAGTCAAAGAAGGGTAAACCCCAAAATTCACGATGTCATCAAAAAGGAAGTTTTAAAACTCCTTGACGCGGGAATGATTTATCCTATCTCTGATAGCCCATGGGTGAGCCCAATCCATTGTGTCCCTAAAAAGGGAGGACTGACCGTTGTGCCTAATGAAAACAACAAGTTAATTCCCACTCGTGTTGTGACCGGTTGGAGGGTGTGTATTGACTACCGAATGTTAAATGACGCCACTCGTAAAGACCACTTTCCTTTGCCCTTCATGGATCAAATGTTGGAGCGACTCGAGGGAAATGAATTCTATTGCTTTTTAGATGGTTTTTCCGGTTACTTTCAAATCCCAATCGACCCTCGTGATCAAGAGAAGACTACGTTCACGTTTCCTTATGGAACGTTTGCTTATCGTAGGATGCCTTTCGGACTTTGTAATGCACCGGGTACGTTTCAACAGTGTATGATGGCTATTTTTCACGATATGATCGAGAAGTCGATGGAAGTGTTTATGGATCACTTTTCGGTGTTTGGAAATTCTTTCACGTCGTGTTTATCTAATCTCGAGCAAATGTTAAAAGTTGTGAAGAAACCAATCTTGTGCTTAATTGGGAAAAATGTCATTTTATGTGTAAACAAGGAATCGTCTTAGGACATAAAGTCTCGAAAGCGGGGATTGAGGTCGATAATGCTAAGGTAGACGTCATCGCCAAGTTACCTCATCCCAAAACCGTTAAGGGAGTTAGGAGTTTCCTAGGCCACGCAGGCTTTTATCGTCGTTTCATCAAAGACTTTTCGAAAATCTCTCGACCTATGACACACCTTCTCGAGAAGGATGCTCCTTTTAATTTCAATGAGGATTGTGTTAGAGCTTTTGAAACTCTCAAAAGGAAACTTACCGAAGCTCCCATTCTTGTTGCTCCTAATTGGGAATTACCCTTTGAAATCATGTGCGATGCAAGTGATTATGATATAGGGGCCGTCTTAGGGCAACGTTACGAAAAGAATTTCCGTCCTATCCATTATGCTAGTAAGACGATGGCCGAGGGTCAATTAAAGTACACCACAACGGAAAAGGAATTCCTTGCCGTGGTCTATGCTTTTTAGAAATTCCGACCTTATCTCGTCTTAACTAAAAGCATCGTGTATACCGACCATTCGGCTATTAAGTATCTCTTAGCTAAGCAAGATGCTAAGCCGAGATTGCTTCGTTGGATGCTCCTCCTCCAAGAATTTGATGTCACCGTGCTTGACAAAAAAGGAGCCTAGAATCTAGCGGCCGATCATCTCTCTCGTCTAGAAGATCCTCACAAATATGTTTTCGAGAACAAGGAAATCACCGAAACATTTCCTCTCGAGACTCTCGGTGTATTAAATTCTAAAGACACCACCCCATTGTTTGCCGACATTGCAAATTACCATGCGGGCAATTTCATAATCAAGGGTATGACGACACAACAAGAACGAAAATTCTTTCGTGACGTCAAGTTTTATTTTTGGGATGACCCTTATCTCTTTCGGGTTTGTGCGGATCAACTCGTTCGACGTTGTGTTTTTGGTGCCGAAACTTCTAACATCCTTAGAGCTTGTCACGAGGGACCCACGGGTGGTCACCACGGTGCTAATCTCACGGCTAAGAAAGTGTTCGATGCAGGCTTCTTTTGGCCTTCTATCTATCGTCATGCACACGCACTTGTGAAGTCGTGTGATTCGTGCCAACGTCAAGGAAAATCGTCTCAACGTGATGAAATGCCGCAAAACATAATTCAAGTGTGTGAGATTTTCGAAATTTGGGGCATAGACTTTATGGGGCCGTTCCCATCGTCTCATGGTAACAAGTATATCCTCTTCGCCGTCGACTAGCTTTCTAAGTGGGTGGAAGCTAAGGCTTTACCTACTAATGACGCTCGTGTGGTAGTAAAGTTTTTGAAGCAACTATTCTCTCGGTTCGGAACCCCCCCGTGCTATTATAAGCGATCATGGAACCCATTTTTGTAATGACCAATTCGAGAAGGTCTTAAAGAAATATGGAGTTACTCATCGTCTTTCTACGGCTTATCACCCGCAAACGAGTGGCAAGTCGAGGATTCGAACCGAGCTTTGAAGAGGATTTTAGAGAGGTCGATTGGAGAAAATCGTGCTTCATGGTCCGAGAAACTCGATGACGCTTTATGGGCCTTTAAGACCGCTTAAAAGACACTTATCGGTTGTACTCCTTAACAGTTAGTCTATAGGAAGAATTGTCATTTGCCAATTGAATTGGAGCACAAGGCATATTGGGCCCTTAAGCATGCAAACTTTGACTTGAAGACCGCGGGAGATCGCCGGAAAATACAACTGAATGAATTGGATGAACTAAGAGATAATGCTTATGAAAATTCATTGATTTTCAAATCAAAGACTAAAAAGTTTCATGATGCAAAGATTAAAAACCGGGTTTTTAACGTTGGTGATCAAGTGTTACTTTTTAACTCTAGACTAAAGATATTTTCCGGGAAATTGTAATCTCGTTGGTCGGGTCCTTTCACCATTACACAAGTGTTTCCTTATGGGACCATCGAGCTAGCTCAAAATGATGGCCCTAACTTCAAGGTGAATGGACATAGGCTTAAGCACTACTTTGGTGGGAAATTCCTTCATTGGATGACCTCGACCAAGTCACCTTCCCCAATGATAATTAGCATTGAGGGGATCGAGTCGAGCTCATGACTCGGTAATAAAAAACGAGGTGCCTCGTGGGGGAGATCCCATGCTTATCTTTTTATGCTTTCTAATAAATAATGAGAGGGGATTTGTGCCCTTCCAACTCGTTGTCTCGTGGTTGTTTGTGATTGTGTTATCTAGATCATCATCATCTACGATTGAAGACTCTCGTGTTCGTTTACGTGAGCCTCCATCGTTTGCTTGAAGAAGTTTTTCACGAATCCATGACATATCCTTTATTGTTCTAACAATTATCTTTTAGCATAATTCATAAACGGCTTTAGATATATTGTTGATCACCATTTCCATGCTAGATCCTAAGCATTCGATTCTTCGTCTCTAGTATGGGGGTGCTCCACCTTTAGACTCGAAACATTGATGACAATGTTTAATTTTAGTATGGGGGTGAATAGATACTTGCTTTGCTACTCCCTCACGTTTTCCAACTTTCAATGTTTTGTTTATTTTGTTGCTAATAAAGCTAAAATTGGCCAATTTTTAAAAAATTTCTTAGTTTTAATAAGTGTTTTTAAGACACGAATGTATATTTTCCGATGGGTAGAATACGAGCTAATTTTTGACTTGATGGGCATTTGGAGCCCTTTACATTACTTAACCCGCTCAATTCAAGTTTTGCTAGACTTTTATATAGGGAACTTTAAAACGCGAAAGTCTTAGCTCATTCGGTTTAAGAACAAGAACTTTTCGCAAGTTCCTATAATTGATCCTAGAAAGTCACTTATCAAGGGAACTATAAAATGCATTCTCAAAACTTGAAAAAGTCCAAGAAAGTGCAAGATCCTATAGGTGGCTTGAAAACCCAAAACTTCGATTTGATATAGTCTTAATGAAAGCTAATCCAAATTTGGCTTAATTTTGACTTGCATGGCTAAGTATTCACGAGTCTCTTTAATTAGAGGTCCAATAGTGAAGAACGAGAGATGATAGAGTTAGACAAGTGATCATGCTAAACGTAGAACATGAAAATGTTCTTTCAAAAACTCATATGTCTTTAATTGTGTCTTTTTCTCCAATAAGATCAATGCATTAGGAATAAAAACAATTGCAATAAGTAAGCTCGTACGATTTGAAAGGTTACTTAGCTTCTAGCACAAGATCGTTTAAAAGTTTCTCGGGGTTGAATAGAGTTCATAGCCAAGGCATAACTTATTGAAGCGGGATGCGAAGATTGGTGAAGATCCAAAAAGGCCCTAACAAGAC
This sequence comes from Glebionis coronaria, assembly GCA_025667525.1. Taxonomy (NCBI): domain Eukaryota; kingdom Viridiplantae; phylum Streptophyta; class Magnoliopsida; order Asterales; family Asteraceae; genus Glebionis; species Glebionis coronaria. Next base: position 277,156,304 of record CM046882.1, on the reverse strand, counting down.
ATGAGGAGCTCTATTTTATTAGCTAAAGATCCAAGATGATGTGAAGTATCATTATTCCAAAATCAATATGAAGGATCGAGACACACGACGCAAAGCAATTACTCCCCTAAAGATCATGGAGAAAGTCTATCCAAAAAGACCCTTACAAGGTATGAGAATAAATATATCCATGTCCGAAAAGGAGGCGGATCGTTGTATATCAAAGTCCAAAATAAAGATTTAAGAAAAATGATGAAGTCGTGGTCCAAGTATGAAGAATCTCTCAAAAACGTCAAGTGAAGAAATTCCAAAATATGAAGAGAAGACCATAATTTCAAGAACGTCTTCCCAAGATTTGAAGTATGAAGTAGATGCCAAATATCGGTTCGAGAAAGGTCTTAAATCGTGAAACGAGTTATGCCAAGATATGAACTTAAGGAGATACACGAGAAGCCGTTTTAAAAGATTTTGTCCTTCGGCTAACTATCGATTAAATCATGCTACTTTACTTTCGGTCTAATAAATACTCAAATAAGTCAATATGAATCACTTGTGATCCATGACAAATAGTTAAAAAATTCTAGAAACCCATTTCCTTTATAATAACTAGGATTGCGGGGAGAAAAAGTATTACACAATTTGGACGTATGAGTAGTGTTAGCATTGTGACTTGAACCAACAATGATCTCGTTTTTGCACTTAGCATGGAATGTATGACAATCAAGGATGACGAAATGTACTCTATGGGACATTTACTTGTTTCTATTCATTAACCCTAAAAGTCACATTCGTGATGAAAATCATACATTATGTCTTTACACATCTTCGTAGTATTGTTGCAAGTCTTTTACTTTTCAATAAAGGTTAGTAAAATTGAATTTTGGTGATTCTTAGATACATTATTCTAGCATTGCGTGAGGCCACGGTAATGGCTTAGTATGGGGGAGTGAGGAGATGGATTTTATACATGATCTCATCGTTCTTTTCGGGCTTTAAATGCATAAAATGTCATCAATATACCATATATATGCTTGTGTTTGTTTACTTGTGTGTTTTAGGTATGGATATCGTGAAAAAAAACAAAAGATCACAAGAAACAAGGAAAAACAGACACGAGAAACGAAGCCATACAAAGAACCGGGCCCTAGTTCATGATTTATTCAAGAAACACCCTTGAAGGCTTGAAGATGTACAAGATTGATCCTCAAAATATGAAGAAAAGACACTTAAAACCTTGTATATTCATAATTACAAGTTTGGTCCCTTAAGTTTGTCAAAATTACAAAATGGTCCTTCAACTTTGAAGAATTGGCAAGTTTAGTCCCTCATAAAATCTAAATTGTCAATTATGGTCCCTCATGAAGTCAAAGATACAATGAAGACCTTTGAAGATCAAGAATGTCCAAGATCAGTCCCTCAAATATTCAAAATTGGCAAAAACAACCATTGAAAACCTTTTGCCAATGTTTTGGGGCAAAAGTGTGAAGTTTAGAAGTTTCATAACAAAGGAAATCAAGTTTATGGCTGAATAAACTCGTTTTACCCTTTTCAGCAAAACACAAGGACTAAACATGTGCATTTGAAACATTCAAACTCAATATTGCGCCAAACACTTACCTTTCCACAAAAAACGGATCAAATGGAGTTACTGTTCACCTTTCACCCCCAGTTACTATCTCACTTAAAACAAAGGGTAAACCTAAATTACCTTGACACACGTTTGATTCACACACTCTAAATCCCATCCCACACCCAAAACCCTCACTCCCACTCACCAAAGGACCCCACCATTCAAACCCGTCCACCTATCACATCAAACCTTAACCTCCAAGGTATGCCACGTGGCCAAATCAACAGCCCACACTCCTTGCTTGGTTACAAAGCTAAAATGAACAGCCAGGATGCATTTGGACAACTCAATATCAAAATTCGTCTAGAAGATTCAAGGGCATTTCAGGAACTTCATAGCTAGGGTTTTCTCTTGTAATCTAAGCCCTTGTGGCCTATATAAGGACTCCTCAACTTGTGAGAGAGCCTTGTTCCAGTTTTACCTTTTAAACATTGTAATTCCTTTTTAAATTTTATTAAAGTTGGTATTTTGAGAAAATTGTAATTCTTTTTATGTTTTTGAAAGTTGGTGTCGTTTAAGGGTAATTCTGAGTTCCATTTGATGTTATAAATGTGTTTTGATCTTGTGGTTTGAACACGTTTATGTTTGGTAAGGTTTTCAAGTTTGAAATAAGCTTGAAAATAGGTTTCTGATTTTGATATTTTACTTGTACTAATCCTTAACCAAAAGCCATAAGCTCTTACAAGCTTGTTTACACCAAGCTTGTGAAGGGGTTTGAGCCTTTGGTTGGGTTGTTTGTTGCTTGTGTTGAAGAAATCAAGTCCTTGAGGTTCTACTTTGAACCATCAACCAAGGCAGTCATCATCTCCTTTGTTGAAGTACCTTGGTCTTGTTCTAGTTGTTGAACAAGGTCCAAGGAGCATTGCTGATCCTCCTAGGATGTTGTGGAGGATAGGTACAACCTCTTGTTAAGATTCGTCTAAAAAATTTCATGTTATTGTCTGATTTTTACTTTGCTATGTGATTTGTTGTTCCTGTGTTTGTGGTTTGTATTTTATTGTTGGTATCTCTTAGTTGTCACCTAGTTGAGCTATTTGAACCATAAAATCAGTAGGTTGTTTGATTAGATAAGAAGTTTGTTTGAAAAGGGCTTATCAAAGGGTTGTTTGGGATTTTGGGATCATAAGGCCTTGTGGCCTTGTGCCCTTGGTTCTTAGGGTTTGGGAGGTCTAAACAAGTCATATGCAACAAGTTTTAGTCACTGGTTAAGTTTCTAAAGGATTGGAAAAAGGATTTCAAGTTTTGCAAAAATCCGAAAAAAGTGTTTTGAAATTGGTCAAACACATCAGATCCAATAAAATCTTTGTTTGTTGGATATAAGGTCTGAAATCAGGTTTGGGAAGAGTTTAGGTGATAAGCTATATGTGCATTATCTGTTTGTTGAATTTGGTGGCTTATTGAAGGTGCTAGAGCTTATCAAAGTTGGCTGAAGTGGTCATTTGCATCAGCAAATTGACCACCTCATTTTGTGCTTTCATTTGTGATTCTAGTGTGTGCCTTGTTGTTTTGTTGCTTGGAACTTGATATTGTGTTGCTTGTGAGTGATTTTTTCTATTTGGTGTGCCTTGTTGCTGGCTTATAAGCTAACTAGCTTATTAAGCCCTTCTTGCCAAAACCAGTCATCATTTGGTCAACTGACCACTTGATTCACAAGGACTCCTCCTTGATTTCTTCACAAAATTTGCTTATAACAAGCCCTTAAACCATCCCTAATCATTTGGTGAATTTTGGAGCACTTTGCCTTTTGGTCAAATAAGCACAATTTGGCTTATTTTTGAGAACTGCTTATTGGTACATGCAACAACTTGGCTTTTGTAATAAGTGTCATTTTTCTCAGCTTAATAACAAATATGGAAGGTTACAAGTCAATTGGTTAAGCTTTTGCTAGAAAACTAGCTTATTTGGATTTTTCAACCAGCTTATTGGTTCATACAGCTTATTCTACTTGGCTTTTGTGATTTTTATGATTGCTTATTCTTAGTTAAGCTATTTGTGAGCTTTTGCAACAAACCAGAGCTTCTGAAACGTCCTAGAACTCTATCCCGACTATTTTGTCGTTTTGTGTATTTTTACTTTGCTTATTTCTGGCTTATTGAGTGTGCTTTTTCAAAATTTCTTTTCACAGATCTCTTAGGCATCTCAAAAGAAGTTTGTGTGTTTAAGCAGAGCTTATGGCATTGGCTTATTGCTTAATGGGCTTATTGGCCCAATAAGAATAAGCTGTTGACTATTTAAGCTGTGATAAGCTCAAAACCAGCTTTTGAGCCTTCAGACTTTTGTGTTTAGAATTAAATTTTGAGTCAGATAGGGCTTGTTCAGGTCATTTGTGCCTAGTTTGACTTTTTGGGCCCAAAAGCCCATTAAGGTTGACTGTTTTTGGTTCTAGCCCATTTAGGGGCCCATTAGGGGTAATTTGGTAATTTGACTTTCATTTTCTTATTATTTAGGTTAAAATAAACTAGTTTGCAAGTTTTTAGAATTTTTTATAATGTTTAGATTTTTAATATTATTTTAACATTATTTTATTATTAAATTTCAAATTTCACATTTTTGCACTTTTTATATTTTTCTTAGGTTTAATACATTTAAATAGGATTTTTGCGACTCTTAGATAAATTTTATTGTCATTAGATTAATTTTTATAATTATTTTAAGTTTAAATAGTTTTTAAATCATTTAAATTAGTTTTAATTTGTTTAAAAATTTATAAAAATTGTTTTTAATCTTTTTAGGTCATTTTAGAGGTTTATAAAGTGAAAATTCTTTATTTGGGCTTTTTGATAATTAATTTGATTTTTAGGGCTTTAATTAGCATTTAAAAATTAATATTTAATTAATCAAAAGGTTTGAAAAAATTTTGATCATTAGTAAACTCTTAGTTTATTTAATTCGATATTTGGGAATTTTTTGGGAATTTTTAGAATTAATTTTTATTTTAGCTCTTTTTACGGTTTTACGTTTAGTCGTCGTAGTAAATAATTTCATGTCTTCGTCATTCTATTTTCTCATCCCCTTCTCTCAAATATTAATCTCAAATCTTGTCACATTTTAGTCACACACATATACCTCCTTGGGAAACGAACTTTCACATCATAAGGGTCATTAGTGTTTGATTTTCCTAAATCATCACTTAATACTTTCCCTATTTACCTCCTTTTCCTAAAGGTGTGGTAAAACACTACAATCAGTAGCATATAATGTAATCACTCCATCAACCGTTCTGGAACAGATAGTGTTCCAAAACTGCTTGATGTGTGTGATAGGGACAAGTGGAGTGTGAGTAAGAGCATACCTTAGAGGAGAAGCATTCAAATACGCAACCATCTCAGTATATTGAGGATGAAGAGTATTATCAGCAGCCAAATATGCCACCATGTTATGCTGACTCTTGAATTCCAACTCCACATTATCTGGTTTGAACTTTGGGGCCATTTGAAATGTATATGAAAACTTGTAAGTGACAGACAATGAAGGTTTGAAGGTTGGAAAGTATTGCTAGACAAGAATAGTTGTTACCCCAGTGAAACAATAAGAGCCGTATTTATAGGAAAGAAACTAGCACACTATTAGTTGAAAAAGAAGGCAAAGATATTCAAAAGGTAATGATGTAAATCTTGAAAATATTTAACTTATCTTTGCATTAATAAAAAGTTACCAAGTTGCTAAAATTACGGCCCAAATTTTCGTCAAAAATAACAACTGGGTAGGAACCAATGTTGTCAACGGTCAAAAATTAATTGTCAGCGTAACGGCTATATCTTGTCAGCGTATCAATTTTGCCATGTCAGCATTCAAATTGGTCCTATCAGCGCCTGGAGTAAAATATGTCAGTGGCCAAAAATAAAATAAAGAAGAAAAATAAAAGACCTTTACAAAGATATTTACCCTAATGAAGATAACTTAAACTCTGACACAGACTGACAATAACATTCTCCGTTCAATTATACACACTTGCATAAGCAAGATAGACATAATTTCCCTCAAGTGAACCTTGCCAAAGTAAGTCCTTAGAGATGAAGTAATCTCCATGTAAACAATTTGTAACTCCCAGGGTAACCCAATATAAATATATATACCAAGTCTCCCAACCGACCAATACCAAATCTAGGTCAAAAAGTCTTGGTAGCATACAAAGTATAAAACTTTGCATGCTACAGTGCCTCAAGGATTATAAATTCCAACAAATTCTTAAAGAATAAGGCTTCACTATTTCCAATCCCCACTCACCTGTGGACACAATCTAGAATTGTGATAAGAGCATTCTAAGAATACCCAAGATCCTAAAGGTAGTCTAAACCTTCCCTTAAACTATGATAAACACAGTTGCAAAACAATGTATATGTGACAAATTTTTATTTCAAGATAGGAATGTATATCCAACCATCATAAATAAACCTTTGACACAGTATTTGAAGTTCAAAGGATCCATAAGCAACTATGTATCCAATTGTATAATGCTCACAATCCTGCATGATTAGATAAAAACCACAAAAACTAACATGTTGCTGTCAACGTCCATTTTGACACTTATCATCGTCTCAATAGACACTTGTCAGCGTCTGTCTAAACACTTTGTCAGCGTCTTAACAAACACTTGTCAATGTCAATCTGAACACTTGTCAGCGTCTCAACAAACTCTGTCAGCGTTAGAAAATAATAGTGGAAAGACCTAATACTTTTACAATGACCAATAGTAGTGCATATCCTGTATTTACTTTTACAATAAATTCCAAAAACACATTTTAGGTCAGAATGATCATTCCAATACTTGTTACCATGTACTGAAACCTCCTTGTGACAATCCGTCAATTTGGGTTTACGTCTTGAAGTAGCATCGACTACGTCTAAACTAGAGGACTCTACGTTACGTGCTTACATTTAGATACACCGTTTTTGGTGACAGTCCGACATTTCAGGAAATAAATTTATCCTTGAATATTATTTTGGAATTTTAAATTTATGTTGGTTCATAAACTCACAAATTTACGAGAAGAGATTAGGACTTACGTGCATAATTTAACGTCCTTTACGACTAAACCGGAAACCCTAGGTTTACGTATTTACGTTTTTGAACTCCGTTTTTGATGAGACAAATTTTATTAGATTCGTTTTGTTCCGTTGATTCATAATTTATAAAAACGTTTTTCGTAAATCGACCCGAGGGCACGTAAATCGAGGAAACTAGAATCAAGGACTACCCGTAAATTAGTTAAGATGAGACAAGTTTACACTTGCCTCACCCCCACTATGGGTGGCAAGACTTAGCCAACACACCATATGTCGTGTCAAGTTTATATGCACACTAAGGACACATGTCCTTAGTGCATACACAAACCACCAAACTAACAAAAATAGTTACACCATAAACCATTTCTCATTTCATACATGAAAAACCACTCAAACACTCTCTTCTCTCTCTATGAACGTCCATATCCACCCTCCTATCACTATTTTCATCAAATTTTAATCATAAACAAAGGCTACAATCAACATATGTTGAAGCCTACTTGAAAAGATGAAGATTGGAGGTGATTATAACATGTGAAAAGGAGTTTTCATGGAGGTCTTTGGGCTGATTTTCAAGAAGGAGTTTAGGGATTATTTCATGAAGGTGTTGATCTATTTGAAGGACTCAAGAAGTTGCCTTGCTAAATTTGAAGATTTGGTAACAAGGAACCAAGCTTTGTTCATCAAAATCCTATCTTTTCATCATCTTGGTGGTATAGAGATTATTTCCCCCTATCATCTTGTTATTTTGAATATGTAATCTTGTATTTTATTCATTTATGTATATGTATATGATGATGAGTGATGATCAAATTATTATGTGGGGATTTTGTGTTGATAAATTTGGTTAAAATGATTAAAAGCTACATGAAAAGATGATAAAATCATGTCTAAAATAGTAGGCTGTATAAAACAGTAAAGAACCATATGAAAACTTGTTAAGATGACTTGGATAATTTAATATACAGTAAGGTATGTGACTTGTACATATGTGAGAGTTGGCCACTCAATGGAATCCATAAAATGAGTGAGATATGATCAAAACATTATTGAAGTCCAAATCTGTATAGTCTGTTTTGGACGAACTGTTAGAGACATTTAGATATCGATTTATCAGTAGCTAAAAGGGGGTTAATTGTAGCACACAATATGTAGTTTGTGCTGCCCAAAAATGAGCTTCTATCTCCTTGTAGAACTCAAGATATGGTAAAAATGGTGAAAGTGAAATTCATAATCAGATTTGTAAAATAAAAGTATATATATTATAAAATTAGCACTCAAGTAAAACAAATATAAAATGTATACCTAAAACGCACTAACTTATATATTACTTATAAATAAGTTATATACTTTGATAAGTAAATGGGATATTTTATAAAAATGGCAATTTGGCATGTTTTATAAGTTATAAAACTATATACATAAGTTTTACGTATTTTCGGATAAAACCGAAAGATTAGCGTTTTCATCAAATAAAACTTAGACGGTCGGACCCGTCTAATGTAAACTTTTTATAACCCATATACTGATGTATAAGTACATATGACAGGTAAAAACCGATAAAACCCGAGCTTTATAACTTGTGGACATTAACGGGCCAAAATAGCCTTATTGGACTATTAACCCGACAAGTTTGGCTAAACACTAATGGACTTACTCATTGAGCTTAACCCACTTGGGCCCAACATGTGAGTATAGGCCTGATAATAAAAGTATATGGAGTAATATAAAGAGTTGAACTCTTAATGGGCTTTTAATTGGCTTTTAATGGGCTTATTGGGCCTTAATATGGAATTAGATTGAAACTAGTGTAACTTGTAAAAAATTTGACTAACACATAACACTATAATGTGTATGAATATATAAACTCCCACATTATCATCATCATACTCATGATATAATCATATATACATAGCCATTTTTTTTATAAAAGTCATTGGACAAGAGTCTAAGACGAGTATTATTCGTCTAGGTTTCCGTGATTGAAGCACGTACCGTACATCCAAATCGTCGATAACCGCCTTCCCACATCAACGTGAGTTCATAGCCTCGCACTCTTTTAAATGTTTTATGAAATGTTTTATAAACCCACGAGGGAGATAACGTGTTAGTTTTAATTAAATAGGACACCAGCTGTCCCGACTGTTTGCTTATTGATTTGGACCCGAATGATTGTATGACCCGATGAATGATTGTATGACCCGATGAATGAAACGAAACGAATTATTATTAGTTAGGTTATGTCACTAAAAGTCCCATTAGTATGAATTATGAACTACCGGGATTTGGTTGACGCTTATGCATATAATAGTACTATTTGGGGAAGATCACCCCAGTTCGCGCCTTGACGGTTGATCCCCGTCGTGCCACATTGATTGGTAAGCGAATTTATGTATGAGAAGACTTATATAATCGTGATTATTGTGACGACAAGCTGTTTTAGATGGGCACGATGGAAATTACGGGCTAGCTACCCGTTGTTTGTTATAGTAAGGTAGCAATGTCATGCGGCTTATGATAATCCAATAACGAAAATACTGCTATACGCATTGAATTACAATATATTGCCTGACTAGCAATACGGGGTCTTATTATTGATATTATGTTCGTGTTTTGGTTTTTCATAACCATATTCATATAACGGTTTTTATTTAACTCTCTACAACGTTATAAGACGTATTGTATGATGTATTTGCGACATTGGTTCGTATAATGGTTTTGAAGGCAAAAGCCTATAGTATGATTTACAACAAAGATTTGAATAAAATGTTTTTGGCTTATTTTATGGCCTACGACAAAGAATTGTATAAAATGATTTTCGGTAATAATTTTATACTGATGATATATTAACGGATTTCATTAAACTCTATGAATTCACTCGGCGTTTTCGTTGACCTTTTCTTTTAACATGTTTTATCTCAGGTACTTGAAGGTAATTCTCGGGAAGACGACAAGAATTCATGGCCCGCAATTAAATAACAATTTCCATCCAAATGTTTGGTAAAATTGTATGAACTATGACTTGGGACCTATGTAAATTTGATATTCATGAATGGAAAATGCTTTATTATTAAACGACGCGATTATAAGCGTTGTCTATGATTTGAGTAATGTGCTATCCCGTAACACCAACGACTATTCCGTAGAACTAAAGTATGAATATTTGGGGGTTTTACAGTTTGGTACCCGAGCTCTCGTTATAGAGAACGAAAGATTTTTAAAACAAAGGTTTTGAATAAAACATTTCAAAATCTTTTAACTACAAACATTTTTCTCAAAATGTCTAAAAATCTTTTGCGGTGCCGAAGAATTCCCGAGTTACCGACAAGGCCAGACTGAGAAGTGTTATTTTAATATATATATATATATAACTTGGATTATATATATATATATATATATATATATATATATATATATATATATATATATATATATATATATATATATATATATATATATATATATATATATATATATATATGTATGTATGTATGTATATATGTTGTAATTTGATTACATGATTGTTTGATGATTATTTTAATACTTATACGAGGTATTTATACGACGTAGATCATCATAAGAAACCCTAACTCCCCTAGCAAATCAATCGAAGCTATTCCCGTAGGAATTCTAGCTATTCCAGATCTAAACCAAGTTGTCGATATTTATGATCCCACAAAAAATGGTTGATATTCGTAGAAATGTTGATAGTAGTTGATTATGATATTAAAGAAGAATTGGCGAGATTAAATCTGATAACGATGTCATGACGATCTTTCCTTATAGAGTGGAGTTTGACAAAACCTTACCACCTGGAAAGATGTCATCTGATTCGGTGTCACCCAATTCTTAATTTGAAATCGAAAGGGGTGAATGTTGCACTTGAGGCTGTCACTGGAGCCTTTACCCAAAAGCCTCATGCCACTAGTACCTTTCCGAGAAGTCTAATTGAATGTGTGAGTCATTTTATACTAGTGACTCATTTGATAACTATTGTTGAAGAGCTATAGATTTGGAAATTAAGTTTTGTTCATATCGAACTTTTATTGTCCTTTCAAGGTTTAAGAATAAGGATGAAAGTATTAGAGAATGAGGTAGGATATCACATTGAGTATAAGTTGGTTGAAACTTAAATGAAGTAAAATTTAACTCGTATGGAATATGAGATTGTTAAGAGGAAGCCGTTAAGTCCTGTGATTGAATTATAAGGTTTTAAATGATTGTTGGTTCATGTTAAGGGTTGTTCCTAGGCCATTGTCCAATGACGAGGATGCCTAGTGTCCAAGAAATAAATCGAAGAAATCTTCTTCTGAAATTGGGACCGATGGATGTTTCGGGACAGGTGGAACACCTAATGACTATTGTAGATTAGTATTCATTGTGGTGTCTTTTAAAAATCTCTAACTTAACTGAGACATCAGTTGGTAGGATGAGTTCTTGGAATTGTATGACATAGTGACACGTAATGTGTTACGGTACAATTTTGACTTGTTTGTGATTAATGAAAAGACTACCTTTGATTGCTAAATTTTACATGTATCGATATTATCTATCTTTTATTGCTTCATCCTAATGTTTACATTAGTGATGGAACTATTGAACAAGTACTCATCTCGATTTAAGTTACGTTGTGAATTATTCTTTTTTAGTGCCATCAAAATCATGAACCCTCATGATTATTTGGCTAAAGCTCATTTCCTATCATATTGTAGTTAGTTCTTGGTGAACAACTTTTCATATCACTCATTGTCTTTATAAGTTAAAACAGTATCCCTTGAGAAAAGTTGAATTTTCATCACCATATGGATTATTCAAAGTGAGATTTATGAGTAATCGTTATTGAAATAAAGTTGTTTGTTAAACACCTTGAAAAACTTAATTGTTTCCATAACAAAGAACATCTCTGTAAATTCATTTTGATTCTTATTCCAGAATTAATCATGAAAATATTTTTATTTTAAACATGATGACAAAGTTTTGACGAACTGAGTATTGCATCGTTAATCCAAAAATTGTATATAGTTGCGCACCTAAATTCAATTTGGAAGGGACCATGCAATGCTGATTAGTAGTCACCATGAAATTATTAATAAACACTAAATTTTCCTTGAAGATTGTGAAAGATTAAATTTTATGAGATCTGCAAGAAGTGCAAAATAAGGACATATTGTTAGAGACATCTACATATGTGCTCATACCATTTATTTTTCTGAGTCGAATTTACTCATCTGTGGATAGTCTTCATTGACAATTTATATCCCCTTCTTGTCCAATTCTCTCGTGGTGAGATTCTTTGTAAACTTTACTCATTATCGAGTATTAATACCCGACTGGGTGTATCGACATTCCTATCGTTTCTTTTAATTAGATTTCATTTGAATGACCTGGGTAACGATCCGAGGAGCTTTCGAATGCGTACTCAAATTATGAAAACATGGGATAGGTTCATATTCGTTAATATTTTCGTCTTGATCTGCTTTGAAATTCTCTCGTGTAAATCATGCGTTGACCTTACTCTTTTAAGGTTAGCTATGTCTCCAAATATCCTGGAACTTGTGAAAGGATTACGAGTTATTATTAGTCTTTTGAGAAGTTCACATCTTATCAAAGGTAATGAAACTGGAAACTTGATAGTGCTAGCAGAATGGACTGATTGATAATGACATAATGTCATTGTCTTAATTGATGGGAACTCGAGTAGAATTCCCCTAAAAGATAAGATGTTGATTATCAAAAGTGATCTAAATAATTCCTGATGGATGACCATATCCTGCTTTTAGACTTGAAATTATACCATGAATGGTTGTGAACTAGTCATAGATCTTGTAATCTAGGAAGAACTTAAAAGTGAATTTATTAAAAGATGTTTCTGTTATTTAAAATTTTAGGAGGTAATTGCTGATTACTTACCTAGACTTTCGCCAATAAGGCAAGTTGAATTTTGTATTGATTATATTCCCGGTGCTGCACCTGTGGCATGTGCACTGTACGTCAGCACCATCTGAATTAAAAGAATTACCGTGAAACTGGGAGAGTTGTCGGAGAAAGCTTTTATTCTACCGAGCTCGTCATCATGAAGAGATATGGTGTTATCATTCCTTATATTTATTGATTACGATGAAGTAAGTAAAATTGACGATCGAAATCGATATCCATTACCCAAGATGAAAGATTTGTTCGATCATTTACAAAGTTCTAGCGTATATTCAAAAATTTGATCCACGGCATGGTTATCATCAACTTTGCGTCCGCAAAGAAGATTATCTATTCCAATCACTACATCCGGAACTCGTAATGAACATTATGAGTTTCATGTTATGTTGTTTGGATTGACCAATGCACATGTAGTATCCATAAATTTGGTGAACCACGTGTGTAGGCTGTAATTTGATAAATTCATGCTGGTGATCATTAAGGACCATCTGTTTGTTTATAAGAATAGGAAGGAGTTAATAATAATTTATAAACTGCCCGGAGTTGTCCAAGCAATGAAAACCTGTATCTTGAGTATTTAACATGTGATTTAAGGCTTAATCCTTTACATTATTTGACCATGTGATTAATAGATAATGGAATCTATACCGACTCTTCAAAAATTAGAGCCATTTGAGACTTTGGGTTTTACCAAAAAGAAAGTGCAAAAATGTTTTGACAAATATTTATCAAAGGATTCTTAAGGAATCATTCCCTTATACCCAGAACATTTAACTAAACTCCTTTAGGGGTAAATGTTTGTGCATACCTCAAGACAACCTAAGAGGGATTGAGAAAACCATTTAAACCATGACTTGAAATTTGAAACGAAAATTTTTGCTTGTCAACTAAGAAAATTTTGACCAAAGTATAAACCAAGATTTTTCAAACAGTTACGAATCTTATTAATTATTTTCGATAAATCAACAAAAAAAATCGTGTTAACTAAATTTAAATTTATATTTGAACATTTTTTGATAATTGGACGAACTGAGAAAATTTAAAACTTTTTTACGTTTACATTTCATAAAAATTAAATATTTATTATTTAATTACTTGTAATATTTTTCGATGCTTTAAACATCATATTGAGCAAAACTGATGAAAATAATAATTGAGACGAAATTAAAACTTAGAATATATGAAAAAATAATTTTTGAGTGAATTGTGGTCATGATAATTATTTCATCAGAAAAGGTGAATGTAGATACTGACACATTATATAGAAAGGATAAAGAATCAATTAGGATGTGTTCCTTTGTAATGACTGTGCAAAATATATTGCCGAGCAATTTAAAAATAGCCGATGCTTGTACGAAGGATAATATAGATAATAAAAGGGGTTCGCGGCTAATGTGAACCATTAGAATTGAGAAGCCGGTGGCGTAAAATGTATAAAAGGCCGCTTGTGGTGGCCTGAACATGGAGGATTTCGAGATTCAGTCATGTTGGAATCTCATAAGATTAAGTATTCTATGCATGCCATTTCTGATTAAATGTATCTACACCTGAAGAAGTTGTACTGATGGGAAATTATGAAGGTAGACATCGCCTCATACATTAGTAAACATCTAACTATTTCAAAGGTCATCATCTGAATTTGATTTGAATTGGTTCATCGTCTACAGACTGACCAAATCTGCTAATATCATTCCTGTTAATGATAGATTCTCGATGAATAAATTGACTCTTTTGTATTTAAAGGAGTTGTGTAAACATAGTGTGCCTGTATCGATCATCTCTATCAAGATCCTCGCTTCACATCGAATTTCTAGAGATTTGCTCAAAAGTCATTGGGAACGAACCTTAATGAGAGTACTGTTTGCCACCTCAATCGAAAGGACGAGGTAAGGTAACGATACAAAACACTAGAAGTGTTGTTTTATGCTTGAATAAATGACCTTTGGTAATAAACCGTATAATCGCTTTCCCTTGGAGAGATTATCATTGATAATTATCATATTAGGATCGAGATCTAATCTTGTGAGGATCTAAATATGAGAGAATCTGTAGTTAGGAGTTGGGATGAAGATACCCGACATACACCCATTGTCAATTGGACATGTCTTTTAGGTTTGAGGTTGCCTATGATGACAAACCTAACCTTACAAGATACCCGACCTGCGAGACCTGAAATGATTGTTGAAATTAGGATTTGATTATTGACTTCCAGTAGTGGGCAGGAGGTTATGTGAATATGAAATGTAGATCTTGAAGTGCAAGATGGGTAGAAAAGTTATGCCAAAATTTTTCACCTTGGAAAAATGAATTGATGATCTGAAAGATCATGGGAAATAAGTCCCCGTTGTATGGGACCATTGAGATAATGTAAAAGTTGATTTGAAAGGCATATAAGCTGGATCTACCCTAGGACCTCAAGGGCTGCATGAATTATGTTCCATATATCGAACATGATAAAACATCTATCAAGTGAGAATCTGATTACTTCTTAATGAAGTTTGGATCGGCAAAAAGATGCATTCATCAGAAACCCGTGAACATCATGGATAGAGAAAGTAAGTCAACTTAAGCCTGACCGTATTCCCGTAGTTATGTTTGATGAAACTCACGTATTGTAATGAATTACACTTGAGAGAAAAGACCGAATGGGGAGGAAATACCCACATGGCTTTAACTCTATAAGAAGCGAGTAGTAAGATAAATCGATCTTTGAGGACAAAGATCATGTTTCGGGGTAAATGCTGTGACAATCCGTCAATTTATGGTTGATATTTTATTCTTAATTATTATTTAAAAACATTATTTTAATGTTATATTATGAACTCACTCATTTTTGGGAAGAAATTTGGGTTTACATCTTGAAGTAGCATCGACTACGTTTAAACCGGATAATTCTACGTTACGTGCTTACGTTTACATACACCGTTTTGGTGACAGTCCGACATTTCAGGAAATAAATTTATCCTTGAATATTATTTTGGAATTTTAAATTTGTGTTGGTTCATAAACTCACAAATTTACGAGAAGAGATTAGGACTTACGTGCATAATTTAACGTCCTTTACGACTAAACCGGAAACCCTAGGTTTACGTATTTACGTTTTTGAACTCCGTTTTTGATGAGACAATTTTTATTAGATTCGTTTTGTGCCGTTGATTCATAATTTATAAAAACATTTTTCGTAAAACGAACCGAGGGCACGTAAATCGAGGAAACTAGAATCGAGGAGTACCCGTAAATTAGTTGAGATGAGATAAGTTTACACTTGCCTCACCCCCACTATGGGTGGCAAGAATTAGCCAGCACACCATATGTGGTGTCAAGTTTATATACACACTAACTACACATGTCCTTAGTGCATACACAAACCACCAAACTAACAAAACTAGCTACACCATAAACCATTTCTCATTTCATACATGAAAAACCACTCAAACACTCTCTTTTCCCTCTATGAGCGTCCATAGCCACCCTCCTATCACCATTTTTATCAAATTTTAACCATAAACAAAGGCTATAATCAACATATGTTGAAGCCTACTTGAAAAGATGAAGATTGGAGGTGATTATAACATGTGAAAAGGAGTTTTCATGGAGGTCTTTGGGCTGATTTTCAAGAAGGAGTTTAGGGCTGATTTCATGAAGGTGTTCATCCATTTGAAGGACTTAAGAAGTTTCCTTGCTAAAGTCAAAGATTTGGTAACAAGGAACCAAGCCTTGTTCATCAAAATCCCATCTTTTCATCATCTTGGTGGTATAGAGATTATTTCTCCCTATCATCTTGTTATTTTGAATATGTAATCTTGTATTTTCTTCATTTATGTATATGTATATGATGATTAATGATGATCAAAGTATTATGTGGGGATTTTGTGTTGATAAATTTGGTTAAAATGATTAAAAGCTACATGAAAAGATGATAAAATCATGTCTAAAATAGTAGGCTGTATAAAACAGTAAATAACCATATGAAAACTTGTTAAAATGACTTGGATAATTTAATATACAGTAAGGTATGTGACTTGTACATATGTGAGAGTTGGCCACTCAATGGAATCCATAAAATGAGTGAGATATGATCAAAACATTATTGAAGTCCAAATCTGTATAGTCTGTTTTGGACGAACTGTTAGAGACATTTAGAGATTGATTGATCAGTAGCTAAAGTAGAGTTAATTGTAGCACATAATATGTAGTTTGTGCTGCCCAAAAATGAGCTTCTATCTCCTTGTAGAACTCAAGATATGGTAAAAATGGTGAAAGTGAAATTCATAATCAGATTTGTAAAATAAAAGTATATATTATAAAATTAGCACTCAAGTAAAACTAATATGAAATGTATACCTAAAACCCACTAACTTATATATTACTTATAAATAAGTTATACAATTTGATAAGTAAATGGGACATTTTATAAAAATGGCAATTTGGTATGTTTTATAAGTTATAAAACTATATAAATAAGTTTTACGTCTTTTCGGCTAAAACCGAAAGATTAACGTTTTCATCAAATAAAACTTAGACGGTCAGACCCGTCTAATGTAAACTTTTTATAACCCATATAATGATGTATAAGTACATATGACAGTTAAAAACCGATAAAACCCTAGCTTTATAACTTATGGACATTAACGGGCCAAAATAACCTTATTGCACTATTAACACGACAAGTTTGGCTAAACACCAATGGACTTACTCATTGGGCTTAACCCACTTGGGCCCAACATGTGAGTATAGGCCTGATAATAAAATTATAAATGGACTAATATAACGAGTTGAAATCTTAATGGACTTTTAATGGGCTTATTGGGCCTTAATATGGAATTGGATTGAAACTAGTGTAACTAGTCAAAAATTTGACTAACACATAACACTATAATGTGTATGAAGATATAAACTCCCACATTATCATCATCATACTCATGATATCATCATATATACATATCCATTGTTTTTATAAAAGTCATTGGACAAGAGTCTAAGACGAGTATTATTTGTCTAGGTTTCCGTGATTGAAGCACGTACCGTACATCCAAATCGTCGATAACCGCCTTGGCACATCAACTTGAGTTCATAGCCTCTCACTCTTTTAAATGATTTATGAAATGTTTTATAAACCCGCGAGGGAGATAACGTGTTAGTTTTAATTAAATAGGACACTAGTTGTCCCGACTGTTTGCTTATTGATTTGGACCCGAATGATTGTATGACCCGATGAATGATTGTATGACCCGACGAATGAAACGAAACGGATTATTATTAGTTAGGTTATGTCACTAAAAGTCCCATTAGCATGAATTGTGAACTACCGGGATTTGGTTGACGCTTATGCATATAATAGTACTATTTGGGGAAGATCACCCCAGTTCGCGCCTTGACAGTTGATCCCCGTCGTGCCACATTGATTGGTAGGCGAATTTATGTATGAGAAGACTTATATAAGCGTGATTATTGTGACGACATGCTGTTTTAGATGGGCACGAAGGAAATTTAGGGCTAGCTACCCGTTGTTTGTTATAGTAAGGTAGCAATGTCATACGGCTTATGACAATCCAATAACGAAAATACTGCTATACGCATTGAACTACAATATATTGCCTGACTAGTAATACGGGGTCTTATTATGGATATTATGTTCGTGTTTTGGTTTTTCATAACCATATTCATATAACGGTTTTTATTTAAGTCTATACAACGTTATAAGACGTATTGTATGATGTTTTTGCGACATTGGTTCGTATAATGGTTTTGAAGGCAAAAGCCTATAGTATGATTTACAACAAAGATTTGAATAAAATGTTTTTGGCTTATTTTATGGCCTACGACAAAGAATTGTACAAAATGATTTTCGTTAATAATTTTATACCGATGATATATTAACGGATTTCATTAAACTCTATGAATTCACTCGGCGTTTTCGCTGACCTTTTCTTTTAACATGTTTTATCTCAGGTACTTGAAGGTAATTCTCGGGAAGACGACAAGAATTCATGGCCCGCACTTAAATAACAATTTCCATTCAAATGTTTTGTAAAATTGTATGAAATAATATGACTTGGGACCTATGTAAATTTGATATTCATGAATGGAAAATGCTTTATTATTAAACGACGCGATTTTAAGCGTTGTCTTGAGTAATGTGCTATCCCGTAACACCAACGACTCTTCCGCTGAACTAAAGTATGAATATTTGGGGGTGTTACACTCCTAGTATAAAAAGGTTTAGTTAACAAATCTTCCACATTTTCTTCAGTGTCAACCCTATCTGGTTGTATTAAACCCTTTTCAAAACAATCTCTTATAAAATGATGTCTAATTTCTATGTATTTTGTTTTAGAATGATGTACATGATTCTTAATAATGCATAATGTACTGTTATTGTCTACAAAAATCTTGATATGCGTAAAATTATACCCATAATCCAACAGTTGGTTCTGAATCCATAGTACTTGTCCACAACAAGCAGTTGCAGCTACATATTCTGCTTCAGTTGTAGAGTTGGCCATCACTGTTTGTTTCTTGCATTGCCATCCCAAGAAATTGGCATCCACCAGTTCTGGATTTTCTATCAAACTTGTACCTCCATAATCATTGTCTGAATAACCAATAAGCTCTGAGGAAACCTTTAGATACCATAATCCCAAGGTGGGATAACACAAAGGTATCTAAAGATCCTTTTGACAGCATGAAGATGACACTCTTTGGGAGTTACCTGATGGCGTGCACATGCACACACATCAAACATGATGTCAGGTCTAGAGGCTGTAAGATACATCAATGATCCAATAATTGATCTATAATGCCTGATATCCACTTCTTTTCCATCTCCAATCTTTCCCCAAGGGTATTCCCTATCCATGGGTGTGCTAGCCCGTTTTTCATGTGGAGAAAAACCAAACTTCTTCAAGATTTCTGCTACATACTTGTCTTGAGAGATAAAGATACCATCTTATTTCTGTTGAACTTGTAAACCTAGAAAGAAGTTCATCTCTCCCATTGCACTCATCTTGAACTTATCTGTCATGAGTTTGGAAAAGTCTTCACTCATCTTTGGACTTAATGAACCAAAGATGATATCATCCACATAGACCTGAACAAGTAGAAAGTCCTTACCAGTATTCTTGGTAAATAAAGTCTGGTCTATGGTGCCCCTCTTCAATCAATTTTCCACCTGATATGTGGATAATGTTCCATACCATGCTTTTGGGCTTGATGCAGTCCATACATTGCTTTATTCACCCTATACACTTTTTCTGGATGTTCTGAGTCTTTAAAACCAGGAGGCTGCATGACATAAACCTCCTCTACAATTATGCCATAAAGAAAAGCACTCTTCACATCCATTTGATAAACTGTGAAGCCAATGCAAGAAGCATAGGCTAGGAAAATCCTTATTGCTTCAATCCTTGCAACAAGTGCCAAAACCTCTTCATAGTCTATTCCTTCCTCTTATGTATAGCCTTGAGCAACTAAACATGCCTTTTTCTGACCACAATCCCTCATTCATCGTTCTTGTTTCTAAGAACCCATCTTGTCCCTATAGGTCTTACATACCTAGGACAGTCCACGAACTCCCAAACATATTGAATAGAAAATTGGTGAAGCTCATCCAGTATTGCTTCCACCCAACTTGGTTCTTTGAGAGCATCAAAAATCTTCTTAGGTTCCTGTTGTGACAGAAAACAAGCAAACAAACATGCCTGTACAAGAGGGGTATCAACCTTCTTGTGGATATTGGTAATAAAACCTCTTTGAATTTGATGAGACCTTCTTGTTTGAACAAGAGACAAAACATCACCAATAATTAGAGAAGTAGGATGATTTTTGATAGTAGATGTAAGTGTTCCTCCTTCAATAAGTGTGTTGTCTTCAATCTCAGTCTCCATGTTGCCAATATTATCTTTATATCCTTCTCCATCATCACTGGAATGAACCTCTTCATGGATTATGGAAGGTTCACCTTGTTCAAAAGTATGAGAAGGGAATGGATGCCCAAACAGGTTGTCAGCGGCTGATCTGTCATCGTCTGAGTTTAACCTGTCAGCGTCTGATTTGCCTTTATCAGCGTATGAAGATTCATGCATGTTGTCACCAACTGGTTTTTCTTGTGGACCAACTTTCTCTTTATCAGCAGCAGCAGCTTGTGCAAATCCATCAGTCCATATAGAAATGGTAACACACTCAAGTATGTGGTTTGATTTGACTGCATGTGATCCTTTTTCCTTGTTAACCTGTTTATCTGCAATTTCAACAATAGGTTCTTCCACAACATTTGAATCCCTTTTCATAATGTCTGGATTAGTAACAGGCATATAATTCAAGGTTCTAAATAAAGGTTCTAGTTCAAAGAACCAATTTGGTCCACTCTCAGGATCACTAGGTTTACTCTCTAAAAACTTAACATGTACCTTTTCAAGTATACGTTTTTATTGTAGACCCTATATCCTTTACTCTGCACTGAATAACTTATAAAGTAGCCTTCATCACCTTTGGCACTAAACTTTCCTAAGCATCACTAGTATCCAGTATCACTACATGACATCCAAAGGGTTTAAGAAAACCTATACTAGGTTTCATATTCCAAAATAGCTCATAAGGTGTCTTATTATGGATTTGTTAACCAAAGCTCTATTCTGAACATAACAGGCTGTATTCACAGCCTTAGCCCAAAAAGTAATGGGAAAATGAGCATCAGCCAACATTGTCCTAGCTGCTTCTATGAGTGTCCTATTCTTCCTCTCAGCCACCCCATTCTGCTGTGGGGTTCTAGCTATGCTAAACTACCTAGTAATCCCTGTATTGACACATAAGTCATCTAACAATTAGTTTCTAATCTCACCACCATTATCAATTCTAAGTATTTTAACCTTACTCCCAGTCTTTTTCTCAATCTGGGTAATAAAGTTAATCAAAACTGTCGCAGTTTCACTTTTTAAAGCCAAAAAGAAAGTCCAAGTAAATCTAGAAAAATCGTCAGTTATAACAAAACAATAAGATTTACCATTTAAACTTTCTATATTAGTTGGACCAAATAAGTCCATATGTAGTAAGTGAAGAGGTTTAGAACTAGAGTGCACAAGTTTAGACTTAAATGAGACTTTGTGTTGTTTGCCTTTAAGACATGCAACACAAGAATGATCATTGTGGAAAGCCTTTTTAGGCAAACCATTAACTAATACATGTCTCACAAGTCTGTTTATGTTTTTAAAGTTTATGTGCCCTAACCTTCTGTGCCATAGATTACTTTCATCTACTGAAGCTTTAGCATATAGCCATGACAAATTGTTGTTCATCCTAATTCCATTAAGATTTACATTATAAATGTCCTTATGCCTAGATGTTCTATAGTTAATAAACTTCTCATCAGGCATCTTAAAGTCTTTACTTAACACCAAGCATTCAGTATCAGTGAAAAGAACCTTATTCTTGTTATCACAAACTTGTGATACACTAAACAGATTATAATCAAGTTCTTTTACCAGAAATACGTTTTCAAAACGCAAAGTATTGGTGATAACAGTGCCTTTGCCAGAAATTGTACCATATCCTCCTCCAAAGTACACTTTGTCACCATCTTTAATGGGGGTAAAGTTAGTCAAATAATCTTCCTTCCCCGTTATGTGCCTAGAGCATCCACTGTCTCAATATCCATAATAATTTACCTGCTTTTGAATGCCTTGCCCATAAAGAAAACAAATTAGTTTTATTTGGGAACCCAAGCCTGAGCAGACTTGGATTCATTTGGTTGTTAAACAAGAACAAATTTAGTCCTTATAACAACCCCTTGTTCATCCCTTTGAGGCTTGAAAACCCAGTTTACCCTAGTTGGTTTAGTTATGACCTTTGAAATATAATGAAATCTGTTACAAGTCATAGAAATCCTATCAGAATTTGGGCTTCTGGATGAAGCTTTAGATCCTTGTCCTATGGGTTTCAAATACCTCCCATTGCTTGGTCTAACATATGGTCTAACAACAGCCAATTGTGGCATTTTCGTACCCAAACTTGAAGTTGTCAGCGTTAATTTTGGTCCTGTCAGCGTCACATTTGTACCTGTCAACGCTTTATTTGTTTCTGTCAGCGTCAAAACTAGGGTTTGCTACAGGAACCCATTGTCTATTTAACCAAGTGTTGGTCTTTTGAAAAGGCCTATTTCCATGAGAGTTAGTCCCTTTAGTAAATAATGGAGCTGGTCTAGTAACCTATAGACTTGGTTAGACAAAAGGTCCGGGTTTGACCATGGTTGACTTATTGTCAGCGTTAACTTTTGAAGCAGTGACACACTTATAATCCAAATGAGAAAAACTCCCACATATATAACAAGCTTTTCTAGACATAACCATAGGTCTAGATTGAAAGAACCATGTTCCATTAACACTATCTTGGCTTTGTGGTGACCTAGGTTTCCTATACATTTCTACATACTTAACACTAGGTTTTCTATTAACATATGATCCAAGGTCAACAGGTTTTCCAGTAGAAGGGTTGATCACAGTTATGGGTGTTGACTCATGTGGACTCTCACTAAGCATTCTACCTTTAACAAAAAATGTAGGATTGGTGTTCTTCCATTGTTCCAGGTCAGTCACTTTCTGTTTATACTCCTCTACTAGAGTAAGAACTCTTGGTGGAGGAATGAATTCCTTTTTTTGGAGTTCTAGAATACCAGTCCAAGACAAATCCTTTCTCAGGACACCATGAAAGTTTCCAGTAGGTGGTGGAACATCAGCATACTCTTTTAGCCTAATCCCAGACATATCCCTAGAATCTCTTTGCTCACTTACACATTTTTCTAGGGTTTGAGTGGCTTTATCAAACTTTTGAATTTTAAGCCCTACATTCTCTTTATCTTTAATGGCCTCATCTAACTTAGTTTGTATTACTCCTTTGGATCTCACCAGTATGTCCTTAAGTTCAACACTAACTTTGAGGTCATGAGACAAAACATTAATTTGATCTTTTAGGTTAAATTCCAATTTTTTATACTCTTCTACAGTCTTTTCAGTTTGAACAAGTGCCA
Source organism: Glebionis coronaria (assembly GCA_025667525.1). NCBI lineage: Eukaryota > Viridiplantae > Streptophyta > Magnoliopsida > Asterales > Asteraceae > Glebionis > Glebionis coronaria. The sequence goes on along the minus strand of CM046882.1, from coordinate 277,132,734 downwards.
TTTGATAAATAGATAGTTTGCCTTTTTCATCAAAAACATCTGATTTTAACTTTAAAATTTCTTTGTTAAGTTTTTTAGTGTTTAAACGACAACCTTTACTACAGAAAGCATCATCATATACCTCATTATCTGATGAAGACGAAGAATGTGCCATGAATGCAAAGTGAACATGGTCTTCTTCTTCCTTCTCTGCAATCAAGGCCTTGTTCTCTTCCACATCCATTGCCAAAAAGCTCTAGTCCCATCCAACACCATCAATGTATTGCATGGCAACCATAGCCTTTGTGTCTTCAACCTTGATGATTTGGCTTAAAGGCTTTCCAGCATCAGATCTTCTTGGAGATCTACATTCTCTCATAAAGTGACCCATCCTATGGCAGTTGTAACACTCCACCTTGGATTTATCAAACCCAGCAGTGTCTTTAGAATTGAAGGTCATCTTCTTCCTGAATCTCCTATTCCATCTGTTGGCCCTTATGCTTGCAAGTTCCATATTCCATTTAATATCCATCCACTACTAAAAAAAAGTCCATGGAGAGTGGTCCAAAAAGGCAATGGAGACTGGTTTTGTAGGACGTCTCTATGTGGAGGATCTCCTTGCTCGAAATATAAAGAGACTGGTTTTTAAACCAGTCTCTATTAAAAGAATCGACACTGGTTATCTTCATAAAAACAAGTCTCTTTAGATATTGGTCTCCATACTAATCTCCAGAAAGCAGTCTTTTTAAGAGCATCTAACCAGTCTTTTTATGGAGTAAAAAAATGTGTTTTTTTCTAAAAACCAGTCTCTTTTTAATTAATTTTAAAAAAAAATTGAAATTTTTATTAAATTCCAAATTTTACAAATTTAACCCTCTACAATGAAATAATGTAAATACAAGAATTCTATAAAAAAAAACTAAATTAAAGGACTTGAATTGTCATAAACAACAAAGGTATGTAAATAAAGACAACTTTATTAATTGGAAAGATTAAAATTGTCAAATACATATTTCAAATCATATTTGTTTTTATTTAACTTGTCGCCACAATGTAAACCAAGCTCCAACAATCGCGTTCAACTCTTTCTTATTCAACGGACGCTCGTTATTCCATGGTACCTACAAGTAATTTAATCAAATTAACACAATAAGCTAGATAAAAGCAACATGCAAATCAGACCAACGAAGGGAATTAAAAGCTAAAACATTGGCTTGTGGAAAATAGTTGTTAAGGCTACTAACGGATAGTAACACAACTGCTATAGATTATTGATACTAAATTTTATCTTAAACTAACCGCAAGAGCTTATTAAAATCTATCCTAGAAACTAGCTACTAAAACTGTCTTAAACTAATGTGCAGACCAAAAAAAGAGCAAATGATTATTGCAGAGGTTATAAGAACTAAAGTAGCTTGATCAGCTTCACTCAGATTACCACAACTAACTCATTCTTAGGCACAAGAACTCATGATAAGCTGGGATTACAAAATAAGCACTCAATTTAAACACCTATAAGATGATTCATAGTTCCTCAATTGATCTTTTGATAAACTAATATTTCCACTTGAAATCAGATCTTTATCCAACTATCAAAAACTAATCAAATTTCATCAACTCATTAACTGTATGTACAAGTTCTATATCTTTCTTTCTTTGTAGTTTCACCTATTATTTGTGCACAAGCTATTTCTCTTTTAGTGAGTGTGAGAACCTGCAATACAACATAGCCGATATCCCAAGTTATAGTAAACCCTAACAAACACACCCTGAAACTAGATTACAGAAAGCATGCAGATTAGAGCACACAGATCGACCCGAGCATGTTGGATATTGTATAGTTCTATATACAGAACAACCCTAAGCAGTTGTAGTAAGCCCATCCAAATAGACACTGCGCAGTTACAATAAGCAATACTAAAGAACGCCTATAACCAACAACACATATAAACAATATAATAGGAAATAACCAACCTAGAACATGGATATTGTCGACTCCTTTTTGCCTTTCAGAAATTCTGCTTTCAAGACACAGTGACCCAATCAATTATGCCACGTTGGTCGCATACCATTGTATCTGCTGAAGTAGAAATATTTAAAAAATTTCATGCAACAGTGACAAGTTTTTAGTTTATAACTATACTAATAAAACTTACAATACAAAAAATTCATCCTCCCCTCATGTCATACCTGATAAACATTTACTTCATGGGGAAGGCAGATATCCATTCATGGACAGTTCGGCCAGTACCTACATTCCATTATCATATTACTCTAGTTGGCGAAAGAACCGAATCTTAAGTCATCTTCACTCATAATTGTAAAACTACCATATATACGAAAGGAAGAATTATACATGGATGGTGGATGATTACCATTCAGCTGCAACGACGTCAAATTCATTAAATAAGATAATGCTTGGTGTAACAAGTCAATGTTAACGAAATGCATTATATAATAAAGCTTCATCCTCACCTAATGTGAAACACCATTTGAATGATGAATGACTACATTGTGTTATGCCGAGCAGAACAGACCCGAAAACGAAACCGAACCGAAAGAGCCCTGCCGAACTGGTCCGACCAAAAGCAAATTGTCGGTCCTATATATTTATGATTTGCGATTTCAGTTTTGCTTAATTTGAGCCAAAACCGAGAATAAGCCACACCTAAAACAAATAAACCGAATAGGTATAAATACTTACACATATCAGGACCTTTAAGTACTATGCACATACAACCTTCAAATCAATATGATGTCGCAGACCTCGGCCAGAATATACGCACAACACAAAGTATGTATCAACCCCAGAATCAGTACCTGAGCAACAAATAACAGTTAGAAAACAGTTTTAATTCAGAATTTCAGACGCAAAACACTCGGTTTTTGTTTTGGTAACCTATAACTAGAGCGCTAATGGTAAACACAATATAAATATAAATGACAATGCTAATAAAGATAGGTATGGTACCGTACGGTTCTGGTCGGCAAACCACGACAAGCGTTACCAGCAATTTCAGTAGTCAAATCATCCAAATGCAACATCATACACAAATACAAATCCAAATACATCTAATCCTTAAACCATCGTCACAATACCATCATCATCTTTCTAGTTTTTGTAAAATCTGTTACTGAAAACAAATACTAACATGAATAATCAAAAACAAAGAAAAATTAATTATAGTAAAAATTAAACGACGAAAGTCTATCACAAAACCCAAAACGTAAGTCAAAGAAACAACCAACCTTGAAATTATAGAAGCTATGATGAAATACTTTGTTTCGCATATCCAACTCCCTTCCTTTGCCACATCATGACTCAAATAAAACAACAAACATTTCTTTTTATTTGTTTTATTTCGTGGATGACTCAAATTAGATTTTTAATGATTATCTAATTTCGTGGATGAATAAATTCATTAGATAATCATTAAAAATCAAACACACCATCATAGATCTATACTGGGCATAACCTATCTTTTATATGTGAAATGGATTGCTTCGTGTTTCAATTTATATGCAAAATAGCAATAGAATATATTTCTTTTTATGTTTCGTTGAGAGAAGATTGATATTTGTTGGTCGACGGTGATAAGGAGGATGGAGGATGGAGGATCTAGTAATGTTATGAAGTTGGGGATGTGTAATGTGAGATCTAGATCTGAGATTAAGATAAAATGGAGGGATAGTTTAACTTTCATGAAAATGTTGGGCGGGACGTGTGGAAATAGGGAGAGAGAGTTTTAATTTTTTTGGAAGTGGGTGGTAACTTAGGGAAGAAATTAAAAAAGAACTAAATACTTATTAAAAAATGTGTGTATAATTTATATTCATAAAATATATAATTATTTTTAAAAAGATTACATTTATTTAAAAGGCTAATAATTTGTATAATCTCAAGTTTGATTGGTAAATTCTAATATGTGCATTAAATAATTATATCGTTACTTTAACAGATTGTATATTTGAGTGTGTCAATTAAACCTAAGAGTGTGTCAATCAATTCTCTATTTAAAAGTATTTCATAAAACATGTAATTAAACTTAATAGGTCCGGTCTGGCTCAGCCGTAACCAATGTTTGTATCGAGATCAAATAAAATCGGACCGCTCAAAACCATAATTTATAGTATGGTGTTTAAGGGTCGATTTAGTTTGATTAGTTGGAATATTTTCGTCATGCGGTTAATTAATCTTACTACTCGAAAGCAAAAACACACAATGAATTCAGCTGCAATAAGACAAGAGCTTCATCACGATGCTTCAACATTCATCATGATTCGTTAACATTTGTCGCAATACGCAAACATTCATCACAATTAGTTAATATTTACTTTTTTTGATATGGTTACACATTTACGCATATACACGTCAGAATACTTGAGGCAACAATGTGAAACGATACCCTATCGACTCATATCGTGTACAACGATACCCTATCGACTCATACCGTGTACAACGATACCCGATCAACTCATATCGTGTGAATGCACAACGACCCGATCGACTCATATTGTGTGAAAGGATACCATATCGACTCATATCATGTACAAAGATACCCGATCGACTCATATTGTGTGAAAGGATACCATATCGACTCATATCATGTGAAACGATCCTATCGACTCATATCGTGTACAACGATACCATATCGACTAATATCATGTACAACGATACCCTATCGACCCATATCGTGTACAACGATTCCCTATCGACTCATATAGTGTACAACGATACCCTATCGACTCATATCATGTGAAACGATACCCTATCGGCTCATATCATGTGAAACGATACCCTATCGACTCATATAATATACAACGATACCCTATCGACTCATATCGTGTACAACGATACCCTTTTGACTCATATCGTGTACAACGATACCGATCGATTTATATGGTATACAACGATACCCGATCGACTCATATCGTGTAAAACGATACCCTATCGACTCATATCGTATACAACGATACCCGATCGACTCATATCGTGTGAAATGATACCATATCGACTCATATCGTGTACAACGATACCCGATCGACCAATATCATGTGAAACAATACCCTATCGACTCATACCGTGTACAACGATACCCGATCGACTCATATCATGTGAAACGATACCCTATCGACTCATACCGAGTACAACGATACTCGATCGACTCATATCATGTGAAACGATACCGTATCGACTCATATCATGTACAACGATACCCGGTCGACTCATATCATGTGAAACGATACCCTATCGACTCATATCATGTATAACGATACCATATCGACTCATATCGTGTACAACGATACCCTATCGACTCATATCGTGTACAACGATACCCTATCGACTCATATAGTGTACAATGATACCCTATCGACTCATATCATGTGAAACGATACCCTATCGACTCATATCATGTGAAACGATACCCTATCGACTCATATAATATACAACGATACCCTATCGACTCATATCGTGTACAACGATACCCTATTGACTCATATCGTGTACAACGATACCGATCGATTTATATGGTATACAACGATACTCGATCGACTCATATCGTGTGAAGCGATATCCTATCGACTCATATCATGTACAACGATACCCGATCGACTCATATCGTGTGAAATGATACCATATCGACTTATATCATGTACAATGATACCCGATCGACCAATATCATGTGAAACAATACCCTATCGACTCATACCGTGTACAACGATACCCGACCGACTCATATCATGTGAACGATACCCTATCGACTCATACCGTGTACAACGATACCCGATCGACTCATATCATGTGAAACGATACCGTATCGACTCATATCATGTACAACGATACCAGGTCGACTCATATCATATGAAACGATACCCTATCAACTCATATCGTGTACAACGATACCCTATCGACTCAGTTGAACTTTGGGCTAAAAAAATCGAAATAACAAAAGCACACGAAAATAATAACGAACGTAAAAAAACGCGACATTTAAATAATTTATTGAATTTAAAGCCTAAAAATGCAATTTAAAATTTTCCTACATTATAAACGACAAAAGAAAATTTTAGAAAAAAAGAATTATACTTTTTTTACTATTAAATATTTTTTATGAATTAATTAAGATTAAAACTAATTAAATGATTTAAAAACATTAAATGATTTTTTAAAAATCCTAAAAATTACAGAAAATCAAAAACGCTGTTAGAAAACTATAAAAAATAGTAAGTTGAAAAGATAAGCTCAAATAAGCTCGAAATAAGCATAAAATAAGCTTTTAAGCAAATAAAGTTAAAAGAGTACAAGTAAAAGCTTTTGTAATGATAAACCAAAAAGAACACTTGGTGCATATGGTTAAAGAGTGTATTTATGTGTCTGTTTGTTCTCTGAGGTCAAGGGTTCGATCCACCTGCTGCCCATTTTTTGGTATTTTTTGGTTTTTTCTTTATTAGGAAATAAAAAATAGATTAAAAAAGGATGCATTAACAAGAAGTTCCTATAGATCAGATGGTTTAACAGAGAGATGTTGCGTCTGATTTTAGTTGAGGGGTCAAGGGTTCAAGACCCCCTGTTACCTTTTTTATCAGATTAAAAAGAAAAGAAGAGGATGTATTAACAGGAAGTGCCTATAAATAATTTTACACAAGTTATGATTCTTAATTTTTTATTTATTTAATGGTCCTTATAATTTAATCACATATAAAGTTTATAAAGACTAAAAACGTAATATGTTATAAAAACAAGTATATACCATTGAGTCCTTATGATTGTAAGTTAAAAAAAATTAAGCACAAAATTTATTTACATAAAAAAGACTGGTTGTTAAAAAAATTGGTGTTTTTAAATGTCTAAAAACACTAGTTTTTTATATAAAACGGTGTCCTTAACATTAACACATAAAGACCGGTTGTTACGTAAAAATCAGTGTCTTTAAGTGTATAAAAGGAGTGGTTGCAGCCTACAAAACTAGTCTCTTTATAATTCACCTTATAGAGACTGGTTTTTTTTAAGAAAACACGTTTCTATTTATTCCCTTCCCACCATTTTTAGGTCATAGACACTTGTTTTCACGTAACCAGTCTCTTTAGGGGGGTCTCTAAGGGCTTTTTTGTAGTAGTGATCTCTTCTAAATTCTCCTCACTGATTTTCTCAAGGTCCTCATATGTAATCACTGAACCATTTGGCAATGCAACAATGTATGCACACACTGTGTCTAGATCAATACCAACAGGTTTAATCCTTGGTGAGTCAACATTGTATGTGTTAGCGTCTGAATGTGAAGAGCTGACAAAGGTTGATCCACCGCTGACACAAGGTGATCCAGTAAGATGATGCACATATGATTCTCTCTTATCAACTTGAGCTTCACTATGTGAGATGAAAGACATGTTTCCAGAGATAGATTTTCTTCCATGATCTAACAGGATATCATTCTCTACAATCTTTAGCTTATTGTAGACGTCATCAAAAGTAGAAGTCTTGTGGGCATTGGTAGCAATGATAAACCTAGCTTCAATTTTCCATGCATCACCAAGACTTTTAAGGAAAGTAGTAATGATATCAGCATCATTATACACTGTTCCCGTAAAGGACAATTTGCTAGTGATGTCTAGAATCCTGCTTCTTACCCCACTTAGCTTCTCATTGGGAAGAGCCTTGAACACATCATACTCATGCAAAAGTTGCTTCTTATTTTTGAGGCAGTGTCATCATTACCACCATAATTGACTTGAAGAGCTTCCCAAAGTTCTTTGGCAGACTCAGAACCTCTATACTTGTGTTGATTGCTTGGTCCCAAAGAGAGTTTGAGAATGCTTAAAGTTTTCATTTCATTCCTTCTCTTTGCAATATCCTTAGTTGAGACAGTTGTCCCATCTGTAGGTCTTTCTTTTCTATCCTCTTCAGTTTTACCCTCAACTGATCTTAAAGCAATAGCAACTGCAATCTTAGCCTCTTTATCTAATGTGTTTCCATATTCAATAATTTCCCAGAGAGTGTGATTATGAATTTAAAGGCACTGTTCAAAATTGAACTTCCATATCTCAAAGTTGTCAGGGTCTAGCATGGGAATTTTTAGTTTGTGACTTGATGAGGAGGAGGTCATATCTAGAGTAGACATATTGTCTGGTTTTTAGGGTTTCTTGAATAATTAGGGTTTTTGGCGATTTAGGGTTTTTAGGGTTTCGTGTTCTTTAGATCAAAGTTCCTCAATAAGCTCTGATACCATGATGTAGAGTTTTTACTACCCTTTAGGAAAAGAGCAATAAAATAGTGGTAAGCGTTGACGAGTGATTTAGGAAAACCACAAGTTATGACCCAAATGGGGATCGTTCTCTCGAGGAGGCACGTGTGTTGTGTAATGAAATGATTAGATTGATGATTTTATTAAGAAGAAAAGAAAAAAAGAAAATGACGAAGACGTAAAAATAAAAATTAACAAAAATCACTACTAGAAAGTTAAGACGTAGAACCGTAAAAACGACAAAAATTAAAATTTTAACCTAAAAATTCCTAAAAATTACTAAAAATCCACAATAAAATTCTAAGAGTTTACAAAAAATCCAAACTTGCTAAAACCTTTTAATTAATTAAATAATGACTTTTTAATGCTAATTAAAGCCCTAAAAATCACTTATAATTATTAAAAAGCCCTAAATAAGATTTTATAGTTTGTAAACCTCAAAAATGACCTAATTAAGCTAAAAACTATTTTTAAAAATTTTAAAACCAAATTAAACTATTTTTAATTACTTAAAAACTATTAAAATCTATTAAATCTTAAATTAATTCTAAAAAATAAATGAAAAGCCCTAAAAAGATTTGGAAAGTGAAAAAGTTCCTAATTTAATGACTACAATCTAGGAAAAATGAAAAAAGTAGAAAAAACAAACTTTGAATTTTTACTAATAAAATAATATTAAAATATTCTAAAAAATAAAAGGTTTATAAATAAATTCTAAAAAATTACCAAAAATCCTAAATGTTCTAACTAAGATAAAAATGCAATTAAAATTCTCTGAAACCTATTTATTAATTTTATATTAATTTTTAAAGTTGTCTAAAAACCCTAAAATCAAATAAAATTAAAAATAAGACTTTTTGAAAACTTTATGATATGTAAACCTCAAATATTTAAAACCTAAAAACTATTTTTTTGGATTTTTAAAATACTTTTTACTATTTTTAATTTACTTTCTAAAAATAAATCTAAAAATAATCCTAATAAATAAATAAATAAAGCGAAAAATAAAATTTTAAAACAGAAAAGTCTAAAACCTTAATAAAGTCCTAGGAAAAATAAGCTAGACCAAATAAGCTTAATAAATAGGCTGAAATAACCAAAATAAGCTACGGCTTATTTAAATAAGCACAACACAAAACTACCTTAAGTATAATTTGAAACCAATCCTATCAGTCAAAGTCCCTAGGGCGCAGATGGTTAGCATGTTGTGTTGTGAGAGGAGTGGCGCATGTTCGAGTCCTGGCCACGTCCTTTTTGATGTTTATTTTTTTTTTCTTTTTTAAACTTTTATAAACCAAACAGTAACCCCTTTAAGCACAAAAACACAAACACAAACCACTTTTGAACAAGATTAAGCCAAATTCAAAGCAAAACATGCCCAGGTGAGCACTTGGTTTCTGATGAACACAAGTGACCTTTTCACTTGTGCAAATAGACCAAGAGGGCTTGGTTTTTGATGATTGTGGCTGCTTTTGTAGGCAAATCAGGCACCCTTGTACTCGTTGGAGTACAAGGAGTCAAAACAAGCACAAAATCAAACAGATTCAACACAAATATCAAGCACAATTAAGCCAAAAAGTTACTGATAAGACTAGATGTAGGTCTGAGAGTTTTAACCAATTTTACATGCATAAAAGTGAAATTCAAGGCCTCAAATCTTGAAAATAAGCACAACAAATAGCATACAAGTGATTCACAATCCTTCTGTCGCCTATTAACTAGCAGCTTACAAGATTTGGTGGTAAATTTCCACAAAAATCAGACACAATGGACAGTTACTGATTAATGCTATGTTTTTCAAAGTTTGAGCATGCAAATGTGTGTAAACTTCACCAAAACTGAACAAGCAAGCAACACACAACCTATTTAACACCTAATGAGTGATTAAGACAGATTAAATCACAAGATTTAAAGCATTAATCCATATAAAACTCTTATCCCAAACACTCCTTAATAAACTGAAATCAAAAATTTACAAACCAAATCCTTCTCAAATCCTACCAAACTGATTATATCAACTTCAAACATGCATGAAACCAACAAATAAGCAAAATCCAACAGCTAAAACAAACAAATAACCTATTTCATGCAGAATCACTCAAAGCTCATTTTCTGAAAATGAAAACTAGAAACAAGGAATTTATACCTTGAGGGACTTACATCCAAGTCCCTCAGTGACAACAAGGTCACCTCCTTCAGGCTGGGGCCTGAGCTGGACCTTTAACAAACCATCAACAATTAAACCTGCAAATCAAACAAGAAAACACAAACTTGCACAATATAATATTCTGATTTTCTGAAACTTTATCAACCCTTATTAAACCTTTTCCTCAAACCATGAAACCTTTTTAACACCTTTCAAAAACAGCTTCAAACTCACAAATCCAAACCCTCCTTATCCACTTTCACTTCAAAGGATGTTTTGGGTTTCTGAAATTTGAACTTTCTTGAAACCTATTGAAAATTCAACACACAAAATCTTTTTGGAACTCAGTATAAGCTTTCAACACACACACAACTTTAACAAACATAAAAAGGAATTAAATTGTTTTGACAAATACCAAACTTTTACTTCATTAAAAGGAATTACAATGTGAAAGCTTAAAAACTGGAACCAAGAAAAGGGGTCACAGGTCGACTCCCTTTTATACTAAGCTATAGAATAATCTAGATGGTAAAACCCTAGTTACTGAAATCTCTAAAGTGCCCTTGGTCTTCATCTTGAAATCTTGGTCAAAAAGTTGCCATGTGATGAGCCAGCTGTTGTCTTGATAATCTTGGCCGTTTAAATGAACTTGGGGACAAAGGAAATGATCTGGGATGTTGGTTTGGTCGGGTTTAGGGTTTTGAGGGAAAGTGATGGGTGCAGGGGAGGGTCCCACAAGACACATGGGTGTGTCTTGTGGCATTTTGTGAAGTGGGTTTTGGTGAGAAAGTGGGGAATCAAGGATCTGCACAAGAGGAATCAAAACCCCTTTGAATTAAGGTAAAATTATGTTGGGGAAATTTAGGGTTTATCTTGTGATTAGGGAGTGTTTAATCCAAATTTGGGGAAAGATTTATTTAAAAATCTGTTTGAGTGGGAAAGTTAAAGTGTTGACTGGGTGGGTTTGACTGATTAAATAAATTAAACCGGGTGTTGGGTTAATGGATTGGGTAGGGTCGGTAAAGGTTTGGGTATTTGGGTTAATGGGTGGGTAGTGGTGACGTGTAAGGAGCTGAGTGGGTGTGAAAGTTTGGTTGGTTGGCAGTATTAGTCCCCAAAGTTCTCTCTTGTCTTCACTTTGTAAGAAAAGGCTATCAACGCCTATTTTCCCTTTATCAACTTTGGCAGATTTACAATTTTGGCACAAAAACTTTTAGAAACTTTTCCAAGGGTTTCTTTTGTACTTCTTGGATTCTTCAAGGACTGGAATTGTAATATCTTCAAACTTTAGGGATCATTCTTGTACAATTGACATTTGGAGGGTTATTTGTGACAAGTTCTTCAAAGATGAGGGACTAAAATTGCCAATCTTCAATTCTTCAAGGGTCTTTTTGCAAATTTCTAAACTTGGGCCCGGTTCATTGTGCGACTTCGTTTCCCGTGTTCGTTTTTGAATGATTCTTGTGATCTTTTGCCATTTCCTCAATATCCGTACCTAAAAATACACAAGTAACAAACACGAGCATATATTTGGTATATTTAATGATATTTTATGCATTTTAAGCCCGATTTGGACGATGAGACCATGTATAAAAGCAGTCTCATCATACCACTTGTTGATCCCAAACTTAGATCGATTAGCTTTGTGTTAACGAGATTGAATCAAGATTAACACTTAGAGAAACTTTGTGTTATGAAACAATCTAAGTGCTATGCAGAATTTAACACTTAGAACAAGAACACACAAAACAGGTTAACCCAAAGTTTCACTTTGATTGATTATCAAAACTTGCGTACAATGAAAGTGGAAAACATACATATTAACTAAAACCTAAAGGCCCCCTTTTATAGAATAGGGAACCTTGTACAAGATTCTACGTATCAACTATTTTAGGTAAAGATAAACATAGAAAATATAATGTCAAACATATCTTTACTAGAAGTACAAAACGTGTAGACTAAATATTCTATCAGTGGTTGAACTTCTTCTTTTCAGCGCTTCAATATCTCTTGTCAGTGTCCAACTGTTAGCGCCTTATTATCTCTTGTCAGCATCTAAGTTCTTCTTGTCAGCGTCCCAGTGACTTAGGCTATTTTTATTCCCAACAAACATACAACTAGCACAACTAGCACAACTTTGTGCCACCCTAGCGATCCAAGTGAACAAGGGAATCCCTCAACCGTTTGATCAAGAAACTGAAGAAAGAGAGAGATGTGAAGATCATCTAAAGGTTGAGAATCGCTTCATCACCAACAACCAACCCCTCGGTTTTTCTATAAATACCTTCATTTTTTTCTTTGTAATCATCCTTTTCTTCTTGTATCGTTATAATGGTAGTTTTAGAGTAGAAATTGGAATTTTCTTTTTATTAAAGTTGTATTGAATATTTTGATTTAATAAAATTCTGATTCTCAGTTCGTCAATCTCTTTTGTTTAAGTTTTGTTTTTATGTTCTATTAATTGCAATATTTGATCTAAAAATATTGTTATAACTGTGATTGGGTGAATAAGCTTTGACCATAGCTTATTTGCACATGTAAGTAGAAAAAGGGAAAAGTATAACCCACTGGTTAGACTTAAAATCAATTGATGGTTCATTAATGTTCGTGGTTTGAGATATGAGTATGGTTCGATATATGTTCGTGATGTTGATTTTGGTGGCTTGTTCGTGTTTGGGTGTTATTTTGTAAAAGGGAGCTCAGTGCTCGCCTTCAGCATCAAGGGTCTTCATCATTAAATGGTTAAACTCTATTTAGTTTTTCTTCATTTTTAGAGTAAAATCTGTTTGATAGATGATATTTGGATTTAACTGATGCTTGGGTTTGAATTTGTGAATCTGCTTATTTTTCGATTAGTTTAAACTGATTGTTGATAAGTTTTGATGTATGTTTATGTAATCTGCTCAAGTCTTAGTCTAATTTGTTGTCTTTGGATGCCCATGATATTGGATCTATTAACTTGATTAATATGGTTGGTATTATGAAGTGGATTTTTGCTTGTGTAGATTTAGAGAGATTCGGCATTTGTAAAGTTGTCTAGGGTTTCATTCGTGTTATCTAGTTGTTGCATTTTCTACATGATTTGTTGGTATATTGTTAATCATGAAGAACAATGGGTTGTTAGGATGATTTGTAGAGTTTGCTGATAGGATAAATTAATTGCTGGGCTTTTTCATTTTTTGTTTCTGATTTTGGGAGTTAATTGTGGCTTTTATCTGCTTTAAATCTGGTTTTTAGTCATTGCCTGCTGAATTTATATTTGTATTTTTACTGTAATTTTTGTTTTGCTATATGCTGATTATTATTCGTCTGCTTTATTTGATGTTATGAGTCTGTTGATATAGAAACTTTAGATAGTATCTGTTTTGTACTATTGTTGCTGTAGACTGTGCTTTTGTTTTAATCTGATATTAGATCTGATCTTGCTGTATCATTTTTATTACTCTGTTGTGCAATTTTTCCCTTTATGTTATATTTTCTTGTCTGTTCATATTGCCCTATTTGTTAGATTTTAATCAGTAAGTTGAGTTATTAACTCTTTTACTGTATATTCTAAATTTGGTTAACTGTTTAAAAATATAAATAACCAAAATATTGTCCATAATGAGGTTCGGCCTCGAGACCTCTAGGTTTATTATCCAAAGACTTACCAACTGAGCTATGAGCTCAGTTTGTCTTATTATTGCTTTTAGTTATATTTAAACGTTAATTGAACTGTCTATCTTTATATATATACGTTTTTTTTACATAGATAATTTTAAAATAAAACTTAAATAAAATTTCTTTATTAAACTTTTATTAAATTTTGTTTTATATAAAAAATTATAAAACAAAAATAAATAATTAGTACTTTTAAAATTTAAATTGTTTTAATATTGTTTTTAAATAATATTGTTTAATATTTTTTTTAAATAGTTTGTTTCAAAGAAAGAGTAAAAATAAAATATTGTAATTTAAGTTTTGTCTTTTAGATTTAATTTCGGGTACGATTCATGCACTTTAGGATAAAATTTGTAGGATTTTAGATAAAACCGAAACCAATTCAAATCTATTGACCAAATCAAAACAAAAGTCTCAAATTCATAATTTCCTTGTGTACAACGAACCGAGATCACTGTCATGTTTAATTGATTCATCTTTAGCTTATTTTTGGATTATTACCTTTTCCTAAAGGTAATTTCCTAAATTTGCTCTATAACGTATTTAATTAAAATACACCGACACTTTCCCACTACATCAGCCTTGCATCTTCTGCATCTTCATCTTGATCCTCATATTCATTCCCTGGATTTACCCCAGTATGAGGATCCACAGTTGGTTCGACCCGACTGCCTTGAAATTCCACCTCAAACTCAATTTCCTTCCCAGAATCTGCAACACCAGCACCTTTGAGAGTATCCTTATACATAAGGCTCTCATTAAAGACCACATCCCTGCTTATGATTATCTTTGGTTTAACATCATCCAGCCTCCATAATTTGTATCCCTTCACGCCCTCAGGATACCCTAGGAATATGCATTTAATAGCTCTATGCTTGAGCTTCCCTTGATTCACGTGTGAATAAGCAACGCAACCAAATATCTTCAACATCTCGTTATTCACCGGATGTCCTGACCATAATTCCATAGGTGTCTTCTTCTCCAATGCTGTAGATGGAGACCTATTGATCAGATATGTTGTCGTCACCGTTGTTTCAGCCCAGAATGATTCTGGTAAACCATACTGAATCTGTAGACACCTAACCTTATCCACGAGCGTCCTGTTCATTCGTTCAGCTAGACCATTCTGTTGTGGAGTTCTAGCAACTATCAGATGTCTTGCTATCCCGCTCTCCTTACACAAGTTATTAAACTCCTGATTACAAAACTCCAAACCATTATCCGTTTGAAGTTTCTTCAGTCTTCTACCTCTGGTTTTCTACCAACAGCTTCCACTCCTTGAACTTGTTGAACGCCTCATTATTATGTCTAAGAAAATAAACCCAAACCCTCCTCGAATAATCATCAACAATCGATAAGAAGTACCGACAACCACTCATCGATTCCACCCGAGAAGGACCCCAGAGATCCGTATGGACATAGTCTATAACTCCCTTTATTGTGTGATGACCTCGATAAACTTACCCTTGTCGATTTTCCAAGAACACATTTTTTACAGAATTCGAGCTTACCTAGACCTTTCTTCCCAAGCACCTCTCTTCTTTTGAGTTCATTCAAGCCTGGCCCAGGAGTTTATGCCACACATGTGCAAGACTTTCTTTTTCTTATATACCAACACTAGCTTCACCTGATTCAACCCAACCATCCAAATAGTACACGCAATTTTCCTTCAAAGTTCCCTAAAAAACCATCAAAGAATCCCTGATCACCTTTAGTCTTTCATTCTGCACCTTCACGGTATAGCCCTCTCGATCCAGAGTGCCCAAAGATAAAAAAACCTTTTCAACTCTAGAACGTAACACACATTCTCAAGCACAAAACTTGAACCATCTTTCATTTGTAATCTCATCTTCCCTGTCCCCTTGATGGCACATGCTCTATTATCACCGAGCAAAACCATACCACCATCAAGCTCCTTAAAATCAAACAAGAAGTCCCTCCTAGGCGTCATGTGATAGGAACAACCAGAGTCCATGTAATACAAGGCTTTTTGGCCCGTATTAAAATTAAAGTTCGTTGTGTTGGTCTAATCGAATTGATCTTAGTTCTCTATGTGACTCAATTTTATTTTGGTGAAAAAGAATATTTTTGGTTGTTTTTAATTTAAATGTGCAAGACTTAAAAGTAAATGTCGTTAAAGTAAAGGGCAAGTACTAAAAGAGCCTGAAATTAAATCTAAGTCTAAATTAAATTTAAATGGTGCAATATTTAAAAACGTGACAGGAAGTAAAATAATTAAATTACTAAAAATAAAAGCGTGACGGAAATTAAAATTAGACAAGTATTAAAATGATAACATAAAAATTAAACAAGACAAAACGTAAAAACCACTCCAATCGGAATATATTCCGATCAGTCCACAATTACCTTAGATCGGAATGTTGGTCGGAACCAAATCGGAATGCTGTCACTAGTCCAATCGGAATACCACAGACCTACCCTGATCGGAATGATGAACTTACCTGATCGGAATATGGCTAGATGCTGGTCGGAATGCTGCTCGGACCCTTTGATCGGAATACTGTCACTATTTCCAATTGGAATACCAAACATGCACCTCAATCGGAATGAGGAGTGGAGAACCAATCGGAATATCTGTCACTACACACGATCGGAATACCCACTTACCTTTTCTGATCGGAATACCAAGACACCCCCCAATCGGAATTTTAAAACCCTTTTCCGATTTGTACCAATCGGAATCCGGCAGAAAAAGTACAAAATAAGCTATAACAATAAGCTAAGATTCTAATAAGCACAAGACTAAATCCTAAGGTAAAACCGTGTAAAAATAAGCTATGAAACTGAAAGTTAACAACTTTTAAGACACAAAAAGGATAAACTATAAGAAAAACAACTTTAAAATGAAAATAACTTTTATAAAAAGTTTAAAAACTTAAAGATTAAAAACTTAAAGATTAAAAACAAATAAGCTATAAAAATCAATGATCTAAAACAATCAAAAGTTTAAAAACACAATCTTTAATCAAGACGAAAGACAATAAGCATAAAAACAATAAGATCAAGCAAGAAAGAAAGGTAGAATGAGAAAATTAAAAACAAGAAATTAAAGAACACTTACTTGGAAATTAAATGGTAAATAAAGTGCAAGACATGTAATTAAATGTGCAAGTAATTAAATGTGTATAAAATAAAGGTGGAAGAACTAGTTTGTCAATCTAGCCAACAAAATGAAAAGTAATTAGCTAATGACTATATATAGGGGATTAGGGGGGAGGTTAGAGGAAGCTTCCTCTCTCCTTCCTTTCTTCCTTAATTGCATGCTTAGGTCCCTCCCCTTCTTTAATCTTTTTGTTAATCGCGCCATTAGTCCTTAAGCCTTTAAATCTTCTAAATTTGGACTTTAAGGACTTGTGGCCCGGGATATCTTTTGAACTCGTCTTTAATTTCTTCAATAAAATAGATTTGAGTTTCTCGGCTTTTGATAAACTTCCGTCTTTTGACTTTTTCTTCGATAAATCTTCAGAATTGGTCTTGGACTTCCGTTCTTTTTCCACTCTTGACTTCTCGACTCCATCTTTCATCCTTTTCTTCAATAAAAGTCAGTAAATGCCCGTGAATGTCTGTGTTTTCTCCACTTTTCACCTTTTCATCCTAAATCACAACAAAAACACAAACCACGCATAATTCCGACATAAAAGACATAAAATACACGTTTTGGTCCGGTTATTATTGTAATTAAGTGGTAGAAAAGATGGGTGTTTACACACATATCAAATCCCCTACACTTGACCATTGCAATGTCCTCATGCAATGCATTAGGTTACAAAGCACATTTACATTTTTCATCAAAATTAATCCACGTTGGCCTTTATTAAAGAGATAGAAAATTATAAAAATTCAAAGTAAATAAATCAAAAGCATACCTTGGGTTTTGAAAATGTCATGAATAATCATCATCCTCAACTTTTCACTTTCTCCAAACCAAGCTTAAAAACGAGATCATTGTTATTATAAGTTAGTAAACTAACACGAACTCATGTGGGCCAATTATTCACTTAGACTCCCTTATTCCTAGGGGTATCTCTTATATTTTATTGTTGTCTTGAATGATCACGAGGATGCATTGTTTGACTATTTCGATAGTTATTTAGTCTGAAAATAAAGTGAACGATTTAATCAATAGTTAGCTAAAGGACCAAATCTTTTAAAACTGCTTCTCGGGACCTCATAAAGTTCATATCTTGGCATAACTCGCTTCGCGATTTGAGACCTTTCTCGGACCGATATTTGGCAGCGACTTCATACTTCAAATCTTGAGAGACGTTCATGAAATTATGGTCTTCTCTTCATAATGGAATTTCTTCACTTGAAGTTTTTGAGAGATTCATACTTGGACCACGACTTCTTCATTTTTCTCCAATCTTTATTTTGGAATTTGATATACAACGATCCGCCTCCTTTTATTGACTTGGATCTATTTATCCTCATACCTTGTTAGGGTCTTTTCGGATACACTTCTCCATGACTTTTGGGGAGTTTTTGCTTTTCGTCGTGTGTCTCGATCCTTCATATTGATTTTCGATAAATGATTCTTCACATCACTTTTGGATCTTTAGCAACAAAACATAGCCCTCATGCCTTGTTAGGGCCTTTTCGGACTCGCCAATCTTCGCGTCCCGCTTCAATAAGTTATGCCTTGGCTATGAACTCTAATCTATACCGAGTAACTTTTAAACGATCTGGGGCTAGAAGCTAAGTAACTTTTCAAATCGTACAACCTTATTTATTAGCAGATAAATTTATTAGCAAGCGATGGGCGAATAGGTTTATAATTAACTCACATAAATTCACGAAAGAATACCGAACTTATAATTGGCTCTATCATCTCTCGTTCTCCACAGTTTAAAATCTCAAGTAATGAGACTCGTGGATACTTAGCCTATTAAATCAAAGTTTTGGGTTTTCGAGTCGCCTATAGGATCTTGCAAATTCTTAGACTTTTTCAAGTTTAGAAATCGCATTTTAAAGTTCCCTTGATAAACGACTCTCTAGGATCAATTATAGGAACTTGCGAAAAGTTCTTGTTCTTAACCCGTGAGAGTTAAGACTTTCGCGTTTTATAGCTCCCTATATAAAAGCCTAGCAAAACTTGACTTAAACATGTTAAGGATACTAGCTAGAGTAAACTCGGGTTGAGTCAAAAGATTCACAACGTTTGAAAATTAAAACCACTTATTCAAAGATTTATTCTAGCAAAGAAAGAAAATAACTATACAAAGGAAAAACTAATAGGCCAAAATAGATCAAAAATTTTGAAAAATGTCGAAAAATTGATTTTCCGGTTAAAATGAGGACAAATACAAGGAAAAGACCACTTAACTTCGATAGAAGTCCCCCCTACACTTATGATAAACATTGTCCTCAATGTTTAAGCATGTGGGAGTAACTCCCCTACACTTAGGACATTGTGCACGTTGTTTAAATTTTGCTAAGGAAAAGACAACTAAAGAGATTCCTATTTTAATATTTGAGAAAATATAAAATAGTGAATCGAAAAGAGTTTAGGATAGAACCGGGAAGAAGTAGAACACGGAATCACGGGTCATCAAGAATCATCAAGAGTGGATCATTGAAGCTCGAATCCCTGATTAAGAAGTGAGGAGAGGAAATAGCAATCCAAAGGGTCCCCCCTACACTTATGATAAAGAAAGCGAAAAGATAGATACATGGGTTGCCTCCCAAGAAGCGCGTGTTTTTGTTACCGAGTCGTGAGCCTGACTCGACCTTGATCATCAACGGAAGAAGCATGAGACATATCCACCAGGATCAAAGACATAATTTTCATCGAGCAAATAGCATAGGCTTAAGGCGAACAAGGCAAGCCAAAGAAGGATAGGCAAGGTTCCCTTAAGCAGTGATGGAGCACGGTGGAAGCAAGGGTGAAGTGCAAGCATGTCTTCAAAATTTACAAAGATTTTTCCTTTTATTTCATCAGGTGGATACTGAGATGGCTTAAAGACTTCAATACCGGGGTCGAACACCTTTTCCTTTAAGGGAAAATAGCACTCAGGCTCAGCCGAGTGTGAAGAACATCTGCAAAGAAGCACAACCTCGTCCTTAGAAGGGGGACAAAGAGGTGTCAAATCATACGTGCAACGGATTTCGGTGTCGATCGGTTTCTTCTCCTTTGACAAAATTTTCTTCAAATCCAAAGTAGGATCAAGACGATAATCTTCAAAGTCCAAAGGAGGAGCATCACTCTCATGAGGGAAGTATGTGTTGAGAAATTCAGAGAAATCTTCCTCAAATGAATAATCGTCCAAAGTAGGATCGAGTGATGGCGGAGGATCTTCATCATGTGAAGAATCGCTCGATAGAGTATCAGCCTCATCAAAATCATCAAATGTGGGCAGCTCGGGATACTCAGAAGTACAATCATTAAAATCATCCGAATCTGAGCTAGAATCATAATCATCATAAGCATCAAAGACCGGTGGAGAATCATAAATTGGAGGAGCTTCCAAAGTAGGGAGAGAATCATCCACATAATCATGGAAAAGTGGATTATCGATGCAAGAGTCAAATAGAGGATTGTCGTAGACGGTAAAGTCATCGAACACATTAATCATATTCACTGATTCTCGGCCTCCAAAAGTTGTACTAGTAAGCTTCCCCATTTTGAAAACTTGTGCTTCATCCCCGACTCTTAAGATTAACTCACCTTCGGCAACATCCACTAAAGCTCGTCCGGTTCTCAAGAATGGCCGACCAAGTATTAAAGGAATACGAGGGTCCATTTCATATTCAACTACGACAAAATCAACCGGGAAAGTAAATGCGCCAACTTTAATGAACACGTCTTCGGCTATACCAACGGGGTAAGCGAGAGTGCGATTTGCAAGTTCAAGAGTCATCTTTGTTGGAGTGAGGTCGGGCAATGATAGTGTTTTCCAAACACTTAGTGGTATCAGATTAATACTAGCCCCGAGATCAGCAAGGGCAGTAAATTCTTCTGTTTTGTTGAACACGCAAGGCAACACAAAACGACCGGGATCTCCAAGTTTTTCCGGAAGTTCTCTAAGAAGGACTGCAGAGCAGTTTTCATTTAATCGTGTGTTGGCGAGTTCAATCAGCTTCTCCTTCTTGTTAAGCAATTCCCCGGCAGCGGCGCCATTTAATACAAGGCTTTTTAGCCCGTATAAAAATTAAAGTTCGTTGTGTTGGTCTAATCGAATTGATCTTAGTTCTCTATGTGACTCAGTTTTATTTTGGTGAAAAAGAATATTTTTGGTTGTTTTTAATTTAAATGTGCAAGACTTAAAAGTAAATGTCGTTAAAGTAAAGGGCAAGTACTAAAAGAGCGTGAAATTAAATCTAAGTCTAATTTAAATTTAAATGGTGCAATATTTAAAAACGTGACAGGAAGTAAAATAATTAAATTACTAAAAATAAAAGCGTGACGGAAATTAAAATTAGACAAGTATTAAAATGATAACATAAAAATTAAACAAGACAAAACGTAAAAACCACTCCAATCGGAATATATTCCGATCAGTCCACAATTACCTTAGATCGGAATGTTGGTCGGAACCAAATCGGAATGCTGTCACTAGTCCAATCGGAATACCACAAACCTACCCTGATCGGAATGATGAACTTACCTGATCGGAATATGGCTAGATGCTGGTCGGAATGCTGCTCGGACCCTTTGATCGGAATACTGTCACTATTTCCAATCGGAATACCAAACATGCACCTCAATCGGAATGAGGAGTGGAGAACCAATCGGAATATCTGTCACTACACACGATCGGAATACCCACTTACCTTTTCTGATCGGAATACCAAGACACCCCCCCAATCGGAATTTTAAAACCCTTTTCCGATTTGTACCAATCGGAATCCGGCAGAAAAAGTACAAAATAAGCTATAACAATAAGCTAAGATTCTAATAAGCACAAGACTAAATCCTAAGGTAAAACCGTGTAAAAATAAGCTATGAAACTGAAAGTTAACAACTTTTAAGACACAAAAAGGATAAACTATAAGAAAAACAACTTTAAAATGAAAATAACTTTTATAAAAACTTTAAAAACTTAAAGATTAAAAACAAATAAGCTATAAAAATCAATGATCTAAAACAATCAAAAGTTTAAAAACACAATCAAGACGCAAGACAATAAGCATAAAAACAATAAGATCAAGCAAGAAAGAAAGGTAGAATGAGAAAATTAAAAACAAGAAATTAAAGAACACTTACTTGGAAATTAAATGGTAAATAAAGTGCAAGACATGTAATTAAATGTGCAAGTAATTAAATGTGCATAAAATAAAGGTGGAAGAACTAGTTTGTCAATCTAGCCAACAAAATGAAAAGTAATTAGCTAATGACTATATATAGGGGATTAGGGAGGAGGTTAGAGGAAGCTTCCTCTCTCATTCCTTTCTTCCTTAATTGCATGCTTAGGTCCCTCCTCTTCTTTAATCTTTTTATTAATCGCGCCATTAGTCCTTAAGCCTTTAAATCTTCTAAATTTGGACTTTAAGGACTTGTGGCCCGGGATATCTTTTGAACTCGTCTTTAATTTCTTCAATAAAATAGATTTGAGTTTCTCGGCTTTTGATAAACTTCCGTCTTTTGACTTTTTCTTTGATAAATCTTCAGAATTGGTCTTGGACTTCCGTTCTTTTTCCACTCTTGACTTCTCGACTCCGTCTTTCATCCTTTTCTTCAATTAAAGTCAGTAAATGCCCGTGAATGTCCGTGTTTTCTCCACTTTTCACCTTTTCATCCTAAATCACAACAAAAACACAAACCACGCATAATTCCGACATAAAAGACATAAAATACACGTTTTGGTCCGGTTATTATTGTAATTAAGTGGTAGAAAAGATGGGTGTTTACACACATATCACCATGATCCACTCTAAGAACCTTTTCTCACTCACCGCCATCAACAAATTACCATTGTCATAACCCTTAGAATACGAATCAACGTCTTGTTTTGCATTGTTGTTGACAAAGCCAGTTGATTTCTTCTTGTTCCATTTTGGACAGTCTTTCTTAAGGTGATCCTTAGAATAGTATATGTAACACTTCTGTTTATAAGTTCCTTTACCCTTTGACTTTGATTGCGAACTACCACGTCCTTGATTACCCCGATGCTCCGGCCTCCCCTTACAAATAACCCATCACCATCATCCTTTGCATCTGTCCTTTTCTTCAACTCCCGTGAATTGAGGGTAAATAAGACATCTTCCAAAGGGAGTGACTCCCTTCCATAAAGCAATGTCTATACAAAGTTATCATACGAGGATGGTAATGATGTAAGTAACATGAGTGCCTGATCTTCGTCATCAATATCAACGTCTATGTTCGCCATGTCAACGATCAATTTATTAAACTCATCAATATGTTCAGATAATTTCTGTGACAATCCGTCAATTTATGGTTGATATTTTATTCTCAAATATTATTTGAAAATATTATTTTAATGTTATATTATGAACTCACTTATTTTTGGGAAGAAATTTGGATTTACGTCTTGAAATAGCATCGACTACGTCTAAACCGGAGGATTCTACGTTACGTGCTTACGATTACATACACCGTCCTTGGTGACAGTCTGACATTTCAGAAAGTAAATTTATCCGGGAATATTATATTGAGATTTAAATTTGTGTTGGTTCATAAACTCACAAATTTACGAGAAGAGATTAGGACTTACGATTTTAGTTTAACGTCCTTTACGACTAAACCGAAAACCTTAGGATTACGTATTTACGTTTTCGAACTCCATTTTTGATGAGACAATTTTTATTAGATTCGTTTTGTGCCGTTGATCCATAATTTATAAAAACGTTTTTCGTAAAACGACCCGAGGGCACGCAAATCGAGAAAACTAGAATCGAGGAGTACCCGTAATTAAATGGGGATGAGACAAGTGGGACACTTGCCCCACCCCCACAAACCCATTGCTAGACTTAGCCACATAACCCATGTGTTGTCAAAAACTTCACAAGGAAGCTAAGACACTTGTCTTATAACTCCCCAAAACCATTTCACAAAACCATTTCCTCTCATTTCCTCCATGCAAAACAACCAAAATCCTCTGTTCCTCTCTCTATGATTTCGTCCCACTCTCACACAAAACACCCCATTTGATCTAAATTTAACCACAAACTATTGTTATAACTTACATATGTTAATCTCCTTCTAAAGAGATGAAGATTGGTGCAAGTTTTAACATCCAAGGAGAAGTTTCTATGGAGTCTTGGGGCTGATTTCTCAAGGAGTTTTCATGAAGAACAAGGACTGATTTTTGGAGGAATCTACAAATACTTGGTGATCCTAGAAGTGGTGTTGATATCTCATAAGATTGGTTACCCAAAACCATGTCTTGTTCATCCAAAAGCTCATCATTTCATCACTTTGGTGGTATAAAGATTGTTCTCCCCATCCTCTTATTATTTTGATTATGTAAACATGTATTTTATTTCCTATTGTATATGTATATGATGATAAAAATGTTATGTGGGGATTTGGTGTTGATAAACATGCTTAAAAAGATGAAAAACTATAAGAAACAAGGCTAAAATCTTGTCTAAATTTGTTGGCTGTATAAAACAGTAAAGAAACATGTCATGAACTGATAAAATGATGAAGTATAATTGATATACAGTAAGCTATGAGTCTTGTACACATGTGAGAGTTGGCCATGCAATGGAATCATTGTAATGAGTGAGATATGATCAAAACAAGTTTAAAGTACAAATCTGAGTTCATTGTTTTGGACGATTTTTAGAAAATACTTAGAAGATGATTCAACAGTAGCTATAGAAGAGTTAAATGGAGAAAATATCATGTAGTTTATGTGATAAAAATTTGAGCTTCTATATCCATATAGAACTCTAGATATGGCAGATTTGGTGAAGATGAAAATAAAAATCAGATTTTGGAAATTAAAGTATAATACTATTATATAAGCACTCAAAAATTTAATAGTATAAAATATAAATTAAAACCCACTAACTTATATAATACATTTATATAAATATGTACAATGGTAAATAAGTGAACATTTTATAAAAATGGTAACTTGTTAAGTTTTATAAGTTATAAAACTATAAACATGATTGTTACGACTTTTTCGGCTAATACCGTAAAATTAACGTTTTTGTTAAATAAAACCTAGATGGTTGGACCCGTCTAAGGTAAACTTTATAAAACTTATATACAGATATATAAACATGTATAACAAGTAAAAACCGATAAGACCCGAACTATAGGACATACGGACGTTAACGGACTAAATTAACGTTATTGGACTAATAATACAACAAAAATGGACTAAAACACTTATAAACTTATTATTGGGCTTAACCCATTTAGGCCCAACTTGTAAAGTGTAGATACTGATAATATAAGTATAACATGGATTATTACAAGTTAAAGAACTTATAATAAGTTCATTGGACTTAAAACACGTAAATAGGTAAAACGAGAAAACTAGTATAAAAGTTATCGACACATAACACAAAAAAGAGTAAATGAGGATATGTAAACCCACTTGATCATCATATATATAATCATCATATGTATACATAATTTCTATTTTTATAAAGTCATTGGACATGAGTCTAAGACGGATTATTATTTATATAGGTTTCCGTGATTGAAGCACGTACCGTACATCCGAATTGCCGACAACCCGCCTTCCCACATCAACGTGAGTTCATAGCCTCGCACTCTTTTAAATGTTTTATAAATGTTTTATAAACCCGCGAGGGAGATAACATGTTAGTTTTTATAAAATAGGACACCATTTGTCCCGATTGCTTGTTTATTGATTTGGACCCGAATGATTGTATGACCTGAATGTATGACCCGATAAATGATTAAAGGACCCGATAGATGAAATCAAATGGATTATTAAAGTTAGGTTATGTCACTAAAAGTCCCATTAGCATGAATTGTGAACTACCGGGAGTTGGTAGACTCTTATGCATATAATAGTACTATTTGGGGACGATCACCCCAGTTCGCGCCTTGACGGTTGATCCCCGTCGTGCCACATTGATTGGTAAGCGAATGTATGTATGAGAAGATTTCCATAGCGTGACCTTTGTGACGACACGCTACTTTAGATGGGCAAATTTGGTATCGGGTTAGCTACCCGTTGTTGGTTTAGTAAGGTAACAATGTCATGCGGCTTATAATAATCCGACTAACGAAATACTTTTAGACGCTCAGAATTACGACGTATTGCCTGACTAGCAATACAGGGTCATACTATTGATATTATGTTTGTGTTTTGGTTTTCATAACCATATTCATATAACGGTTTTCATTTTTATACAACGTCATAAGACGTATTGTATGATGTTTTTACGACATTGGCTCGTATAATGATTTTTAAGGCAAATGCCTATATTATGATTTGGATGAAGATTTGTATAAAATGACTTTGGCTATTTTATGGCCTGTTAAAATGATTTGTACAAAATGATTTTCAGTAATAATTTTATACTGATATTATATTGATTGATTTTATTAAACTCTATGAATTCACTCGGCGCTATCGCTGACCTTTTCTTTTAACATGTGTTATCTCAGGTACTTGAAGGTAATTCTTGGGAAGACGACAAGTATTCATGGCCGGCACTTAAACAATATTTTCCATTCAAATACTTTGTAAAACTTTGTATGAAATAATATGACTTGGGACCGATGTAACTTTGATATTTATGAATGGAAATGCTTTTATTATTAAACGACGCAATTTTTATGCGTTGTCTATGATGTGAGTAATGTGCTATCCCGTAACACCAACTAGTCTTCCGCTGTATTGAGTTGTATAAATTTGGGGGTGTTACAGTTTGGTACCAGAGCTCTCGTTATAGAGAACGAAAGATTTTTAAAATCAAGGTTTTGAATAAAACATTTCAAAATCTTTTAACTATAAACATTTTTCTAAAAATGTCTAAAAATCTTTTGACTATAACGGTGCCGATGAATTCCCGACTTACCGACAAGGCCAGACTGAAAAGTGTTATTTTAATATATACATAACTTGGATTATATATATATGATGTAATTTTATTACATGATTGTTTGATGATTATTTTGATATTTATACGAGGTATTTATACGACGTAGATTGTCACAAAGAACCCTAAATCCCCTAAGTAAATTAATCGAAGCTATTCTCGTAGAAATTCTAGATATCCTAGATCTGAACCAAGTTGTGGATATTTATGATCCCAACAAAATGGTTGATATTCGTAGAAATGTAGATATTAGTTGATAGTGATATTGAAAAAGAATTGGCGAGATTAAATCTGATATCGATGTCATGACGATATTTCCTTATAGAGTGGAGTTTGACAAAACGTTACCACCTGGAAAGGTGTCATCTGGTTCGTTGTCACCCAATTCTTAAATTTGAGAATCGAAAGGGTGAATGTTGCACTTGAGGCTGTCATTGGAACCATTACCCAAAAGCCTCATGCCACTAATACCTTTCCGAGAAGTCTAGTTGAATGATCAAGTCATTTCATACTAGTGACTCATTTGATAATTGTTGTTGTAAGAGCTATAGGATTGAAATTAAGTGTTGATCATATTGAGCTTTTATTGCCTTTACAAGGCCGAAGAATAAGGTTGTAAGTATTGGAATATGAGGTAGGATATTGAATTGAGTATAAAATTTGTTGAAACTTGAATAAAGTAAAATTTAACCCATATGGAATAATAAATTGTTAAGAGGAAATCGTTAAGTTTTGTGATTGAATTATAAGGTTTTAAATTATTGTAGGTTCGTGTTAAGGGTTGTTCCTAGGCCATTGTCCAATAATGAGGATGCCCAGTGTCCAGGAAATAAATTGAAGAAATCTTCTTCTGAATTGGGACCGATGGATCTTCCGGGACTTGTGGAACACCAAATGACTCTTGTAGATTAGTATTCATTGTGGTATCTTTTAAGAATCCCTAACTTAACTGAGATATCAGTTGGTAGGATGAGTTCTGAGAATTTTATGACATAGTGACACGTAATGTGTTACGGTACAATTTTGACTTGTTTGTGATTAATAAAAAGACTACCTTTGATTGCTAAATTCTACATGTATTGATGTTATCTATCTTTTATTGCTTCATCCTAATGTTCGCATTAGTGATGCAACCATTGAACAAGTACTCATCTCGATTTGAGTTACGTTGTGGATTATTCTCTTTGTATTCTTGAGTGCCATTGAGGTCACGAACCTCATGATTATTTGGCTAAGCTCATTCCCTATCATATTGTAGTTAATTCTTGGTGAACAAGCTTTCATCACTCTTTTGCAGATCACTCATTGTTTTTATAAAAGATAAAACAGTATTCCTTGAGAAAAATTGAATTTTCATCACTAAAAGGATTACTCAAAGTAAGATTTATAAGTGATTGTTATCGAAATGAAGTTGTTTATAAAACATCTTAGAAAACCTAATTGTTTTCATAACAAAGAAAGTGTTTGTAAATTTATTCTTGATTCTTATTTAAGAATTAAGCATGAAAATGTTATTATTATAAACATGATGATAAAGTTTTGACGAACTGAGTATTGCATCGTTAATCTTGAAATTGTATATAGTTGCGCGCCTACATACAATTTGGAATGGACCATGCAAGACTGATTAGTAGTCACCATAAAACTAATGAACAAACACTACATTTCTGTGAGGATTGTGAAAGATTAAATTTTAATGAGATCTGCAAGAAGTGAAAAATAAGGACATAATGTTAGGGACACCTACATATGTGCCTGTAGCATCTATTCTTCTGAGTCGAAATTACTCATCTGTGGAAATTGTCTTATTTGACAATTGACAATTCTTTCTTGTCCAATTCTCCCGTAGTGAGATTCTTAAGAAAAGTATCTGATTATCGAGTGTTGATACCCGACTGGATGTATCGACGTTCCTATCATTTCTTTTGATTTGATTTCATTTGAATGATCTGGGTAACGATCCGAGGAGCTTTCGAATGCGTACTCAAATTATGAAAACATGGGATATATTCATGTTCATTAAATGTTTTCGTTTGTATCTGATTTGAAATTCTCTCGCGTAGATTATGCGTTGACATTACTCTTTTAATAGTAGTTGTGTATCCTAATATCCATGAATTTGTGAAGGATTATGAATTATTATTAGTCTTTTGAGAAGTTCACATCTTATCGACGGCAATGCAACTAGAAAGTTGATAGTGCCAGTAGAATGGATTGATTGATTATGACATAACGACATTGTCTTAATTGATGGGAACTCGAGTAGAAATCCCCTAAATGATAAGATGTTGATTATCAAAAGTGACCTAAATAGTTCTTGATGGATGACCATATCCTGCATTTAGACTTGAAAGTATACCATGAATGGTTGTGAACTAGTTATAGATATTGTAATCTAGAAGAACCTAATATGAAATTATTAAAAGATGTTTCTATTATCTGAAACTTTAGTAAGTAATTGTTGATAAATTACCTAGACTTTTGCCATTAAGGCAAGTTGAAATTGGTATTGATTATATTTCCGGTGCTGCACCTGTGGCTTGTGCACTGTACGTCAGCACCATCTAAATTAAAGGAATTACCGTACAACTAAGAGAGTTGTCGGAGAAAGATTTTATTATACCGAGCCTGTCATCATGAAGAGCTATGGTGTTATCATTCCTTATATTTATAGGTTACTGTGAACTGAGTAAATTGACAATCGAAAACAATATCCATAACTCGAAATGGAATATTTGTTAGATCATTTACAAGGTTCTAGCGTATCTTTTAAAGATTTGATCCATGGCATGGTTATCATCAACTTCGCATCTGCGAAAAAGATTATCTATTCCAATCATTACATCCAGAACTTGTGATGAACATTATGAGTTTCACGTGATGTCATTTGGATTGACCGATGCACATGTAGCATTCATAAATTTGGTGAATCACGTGTGTAGGCTGTAATTTGATAAATTCATGCTCGTGATCATTAAGGACCATTTGTTTTAAAAAAATTATAAGAATGAAGTTAATAATTACTTATAGATTGCCCTGAACTGGCCGAACAATGAAAACCTGAACCTTGAATAATTGATATGTGATTAAAAACTTAAACCTTTACATTATTTGACTATGTGATTAATAGATAATGGAATATAAATTGACTCTTCAAAATTTTGAAGTCATTTAGAACTTTAAGTTATACTAAAAAGAAAGTTCAAATATATTTTGACAAATGTTTTAACAAAGGATTTTAAGGGATTATTACCTTATACACAAACCATTTAACTAAACTTCTGTTTAGGGGTAAATGTTTGTGTATACTTCTAGACAACCTAAGAAGAATCTAAGAAACTATATAACTTATTACTTGAAATTTGAAACGACAATTTTTGCTTTTCAACTAAGAAAATTTTGACCAAAATATAACCTAAGATTTCTCGAACATTTTCGGATCTTATTAATTATTTTAATTATTTTCGATAAATCAACAAAAATCTTGTTAATTAAATTCAAATTTATTTTGAACATTTTATATAATTGGACGAACTAGGAAATTTAAAATTTTACGTTTATGTTTCATAAAAATTTAAATATCTAACCTTTAATTACTTGTAATACTTATCGACGCTTAAAACGTCGGATTGAGAAAAACTGATTAAAATGATAGATAAGACGAAACTGAAACTTAGAAAATATGAAGAAACGTGAATGTCATTACTGACGCATAATATAGAAAGAATATCTGAGTGAATTGTGGACATGATAATTATATCATCACGAGAAGTGAATATAGATACCGACGCATTATGTAGAAAAGATAAAGAACCAGTTAGGACATGTTCCTTAATAATGAAGGTGCAAAATAAATTGCCAAACAATATAAAAATAACCGATGCTTGTAAGAAGAATAATATAGATAATAAAAAGGGGTTCGCGGCTAATGTGAACCATTAAAATTGAGAAGCCAATAGCGTTAAATGTATAACAGACCACTTGTGATTGTCTAAATATGGAAGATTGTGAGATATAGTTATGTTGGAATTTGTAAGTATAAGTATTTTATTTATGTCATTTATGACTAAAAGTATCTTTGTCTGAAGAAGTTGTACTGATGGCAATTATGAAGGCAGACATCGCCTCATACATTAGTAAATGTCTAGCTATTGCAAAGGTCATCATCTGAATTTGATTCGATTTGGGTCATCGTCGACAGACTGACCAAATCTGCTAATATCATTCCCGTCAATGATAAATGCAAAAGAGTTATGTAAACATAGTGTGCCTGTATCGAACATCTTTATCAAGATCCTCGCTTCGCATCGAATTTCTAGAGATTTGCTCAGAAATCATTGAGAACGAACCTTGATAAGAGTACTATATACCACCCCAAATTGAAGGGACGAGGTAAAGTAACGATACAAAGTAATATAAGTGTTGTTTTATGTTTGAATGATTGACCTTTGGTAATAGACCGTATAATCGTTTTCCTTTGGAGAGATTATCATTGATAATTATCGTATTAGGATCGAGATCTAATCTTGTTAGGATCTAAATCTTAGAGCATCTGTAACCAGGAGTTGAGATGAAGACACCCGACATACATCCATTGTGAGTTGGACATGTCTTTTAGGTTTAAGGTTTCCTATGATGGCGAACCTAACCTTGCAAAATACCCGACCCGCGAGATCTGAAATGATTGTTGAAATTAGGATCTGATTATTGACAGCCGGTAGTGCGCAAGAGATTATGTGAATGTGAAATGTAGATCTTGAAGTACCGAATGGGTAGCGAAGTTATGCCACAATTTTTAACCTTGGAAAAATGAATTCATGATCTGACAAATCATGGGATATAAGTCCCCGTTGTATGGGACCATTGAGATGATGTAAAAGATTGGTTTGAAAGGCATATAAGCTGGATCTACCCTAGGACTTCAAGAGCTGTGTGAATTATGTTTTGTAAATCGAACTTGATCAATATCTATCAAGTGAAAATCTGATTGTTCTTAGTAAAGCTTAGATCGGCGAAAAGTTGCATTCATCAGAAACCCGTGAACATCATAGATAGAGAAAGTAAGTCAACATTTAGCCTGATCTTATTCCCGTAGTTATGTTTAATGAAACTCGCGTATTGTAATGAATTACACTTGTGAGAAAAGACCGAATGTGGAGGAAATACCCACATGGCTTTAACTCTATAAGAAGCGAGTAGTAAGATGATCTTTGAGGACAAAGATCCTGTTTAGGGGTAAATGCTGTGACAATCCGTCAATTTATGGTTGATATTTTATTCTCAAATATTATTTGAAAATATTATTTTAATGTTATATTATGAATTCACTTATTTTTGGGAAGAAATTTGGATTTACGTCTTGAAATAGCATCGACTACGTCTAAACCGGAGGATTCTACGTTACGTGCTTACGTTTACATACACCGTCCTTGGTGACAGTCCGACATTTCAGAAAGTAAATTTATCCGGGAATATTATCTTGAGATTTAAATTTGTGTTGGTTCATAAACTCACAAATTTACGAGAAGAGATTAGGACTTACGATTTTAGTTTAACGTCCTTTACGACTAAACCGAAAACCTTAGGATTACGTATTTACGCTTTCGAACTCCATTTTTGATGAGACAATTTTTATTAGTTTCGTTTTGTGCCGTTGATCCATAATTTATAAAAACGTTTTTCGTAAAACGACCCGAGGGCACGCAAATCGAGGAAACTAGAATCGAGGAGTACCCGTAATTAAATGGGGATGAGACAAGTGGGACACTTGCCCCACCCCCACAAACCCATTGCTAGACTTAGCCACATAACCCATGTGTTGTCAAAAACTTCACAAGGAAGCTAAGACACTTGTCTTATAACTCCCCAAAACCATTTCACAAAACCATTTCCTCTCATTTCCTCCATGCAAAACAACCAAAATCCTCTCTTCCTCTCTCTATGATTTCGTCCCACTCTCACACAAAACACCCCATTTGATCTAAATTTAACCACAAACTATTGTTATAACTTACATATGTTAATCTCCTTCCAAAGAGATGAAGATTGGTGCAAGTTTTAACATCCAAGGAGAAGTTTCTATGGAGTATTGGGACTGATTTCTCAAGGAGTTTTCATGAAGAACAAGGACTGATTTTTGGAGGAATCTACAAATACTTGGTGATCCTAGAAGTGGTGTTGATATCTCATAAGATTGGTTACCCAAAACCATGTCTTGTTCATCCAAAAGCTCATCATTTCATCACTTTGGTGGTATAAAGATTGTTCTCCCCATCCTCTTGTTATTTTGATTATGTAAACATGTATTTTATTTCCTATTGTATATGTATATGATGATTATATGATGATAAAAATGTTATGTGGGGATTTGGTGTTGATAAACATGCTTAAAAAGATGAAAAACTATAAGAAACAAGGCTAAAATCTTGTCTAAATTTGTTGGCTGTATAAAACAGTAAAGAAACATGTCATGAACTGATAAAATGATGAAGTATAATTGATATACATTAAGCTATGAGTCTTGTACACATGTGAGAGTTGGTCATGCAATGGAATTATTGTAATGAGTGAGATATGATCAAAACAAGTTTAAAGTACAAATCTGAGTTCATTGTTTTGGACGATTTTTAGAAAATACTTAGAAGATGATTCAACAGTAGCTATAAAAGAGTTAAATGGAGCAAATATCATGTAGTTTATGTGACAAAAATTTGAGCTTCTATCTCCATATAGAACTCAAGATATGGCAGTTTTGGTGAAGATGAAAATAAAAATCAGATTTTGGAAATTAAAGTATAATACTATTATATAAGCACTCAAAAATTTAATAGTATAAAATATAAATTAAAACCCACTAACTTATATAATACATTTATATTAATATGTACAATGGTAAATAAGTGAACATTATATAAAAATGGTAACTTGTTAAGTTTTATAAGTTATAAAACTATAAACATGATTTTTACGACTTTTTCGGCTAATACCGTAAAATTAACGTTTTTGTTAAATAAAACTTAGATGGTTGGACCCGTCTAAGGTAAACTTTATAAAACTTATATACTGATATATAAACATGTATAACAAGTAAAAACCGATAAGACCCGAACTATAGGACATACGGACGTTAACGGACTAAATTAACGTTATTGGACTAATAATACAACAAAAATGGACTAAAACACTTATAAACTTATTATTGGGCTTAACCCATTTAAGCCCAACTTGTAAAGTGTAGATACTGATAATATAAGTATAACATGGATTATTACAAGTTAAAGAACTTATAATAAGTTCATTGGACTTAAAACACGTAAATAGGTAAAACGAGAAAACTAGTATAAAAGTTATCGACACATAACACAAAAATGAGTAAATGAGGATATGTAAACCCACTTGATCATCATATATATATAATCATCATATGTATACATAATTTCTATTTTTATAAAGTCATTGGACATGAGTCTAAGACCGATTATTATTTATATAGGTTTCCGTGATTGAAGCACGTACCGTACATCCGAATTACCGACAACCCGCCTTCCCACATCAACGTGAGTTCATAGCCTCGCACTCTTTTAAATGTTTTATAAATGTTTTATAAACCCGCGAGGGAGATAACATGTTAGTTTTTATAAAATAAGACACCATTTGTCCCGATTGCTTGTTTATTGATTTGGACCCGAATGATTGTATGACCTGAATGTATGACCCGGTAAATGATTAAAGGACCCGATAGATGAATCAAATGGATTATTAAAGTTAGGTTATGTCACTAAAAGTCCCATTAGCATGAATTGTGAACTACCGGGAGTTGGTAGACGCTTATGCATATAATAGTACTATTTGGGGACGATCACCCCAGTTCGCGCCTTGACGGTTGATCCCCGTCGTGCCACATTGATTGGTAAGCGAATTTATGTATGAGAAGATTTCCATAGCGTGACCTTTGTGACGACACGCTACTTTAGATGGGCAAATTTGGTATCGGGTTAGCTACCCGTTGTTGGTTTAGTAAGGTAACAATGTCATGCGGCTTATAATAATCCGACTAACGAAATACTATTAGACGCTCAGAATTACGACATATTGCCTGACTAGCAATACAGGGTCATACTATTGATATTATGTTTGTGTTTTGGTTTTCATAACCATATTCATATAACGGTTTTCATTTTTATACAACGTCATAAGACGTATTGTATGATGTTTTTAAGACATTGGCTCGTATAATGATTTTAAGGCAAATGCCTATATTATGATTTGGATGAAGATTTGTATAAAATGACTTTGGCTATTTTATGGCCTGTTAAAATGATTTGTACAAAATGATTTTCAGTAATAATTTTATACTGATATTATATTGATGGATTTTATTAAACTCAATGAATTCACTCGGCGTTATCGCTGACCTTTTCTTTTAACATGTGTTATCTCAGATACTTGAAGGTAATTCTCGGGAAGACGACAAGAATTCATGGCCCGCACTTAAACATTATTTTCCATTCAAATACTTTGTAAAACTTTGTATGAAATAATATGACTTGGGACCGATGTAACTTTGATATTTATGAATGGAAATGCTTTTATTATTAAACGACGCAATTTTTATGCGTTGTCTATGATGTGAGTAATGTGCTATCCCGTAACACCAACTAGTCTTCCGCTGTATTGAGTTGTATAAATTTGGGGGTGTTACAATTTCTTACCTGAATGGATGTAGAAAGTGAACAGCTTCTTCTTCAATTAAAATTTATTGGCTAAAGACTTTGTCATATACAAAGTTTCTAACTTTAACCAAACCCCCGCAGCAGAATGTTCTTTGTTGACTTCCCTCAACACCTTGTTATCCATGCATAAGAGTAAGGCACTTTGTGCTTTTTTTATAGACATCTGTCTTCAACGCCGCAGTCTTATCAGCGTCCGTCATGGTATCCTGGAATGGATCTAACGCAGCCTCCTAACCATGTTGAATTAATAGACACCGCATCTTCACACGGCACAACCCGAAGTCATTAGACCCGTCGAATTTTCCGACGTCAAACTTTGCTATCGATGACATATTCTTTCTCCCTTGTTGCGTAAAAAATTCCTCTTACAGATCGATTTAATTAGAATAACCCTATAAACCTCGATCTCGAACTAGCAACCCCGATCGTAAACTTGACAATCCAAGCAAACCACGATCAAACTTGGACCACAAGAAACCCGTAACAAGCACCAAGTAGAATATCAAAAGAGGTCTTTTTCAAAAAACCTTTATTACCACCGCATGTTTTAAAGAATAATCATCATCTTTTTCATGTTAATGCTTTTGCGAATAACTTAAGACTTTTTAGGCTTCCTTTTGCCTTTTATTTCCTTTTTTAATAGAACATGCTTTCCCCCATACTTATGATATACTATCATTTCGCAATATGGTTTCCAACAATATAATTATCTTAAAACATCGACAAAACTTTCAATTTTTTCTCTTTTATTTATTTTGCATCTTTATCATTTTAAATACCTTTTATCATACAAGTATGATCGTACTATGGTCTCGTAAAGATTACCAAGCACAAGTTCTAGAATTAAACTAATCATCTGCACACACAATTTTAAAATGTAAGAATGCTTACGGAAAAGATCCACACAATTATGAATAAAGTTTTGTGTAAATAACGTTATCAATTCCGAGTCAAAATAGCTTTACAATTATAATAATTATCAATCCTTCGACAAAAACTTTTTTTTTAAACTGTACAAAAATTTTAAAAATTCGCCCAGAAAGTGCGGCCCACAATTTGGAATGTGCGACGTACTTCTGGGTACAGAAATTTTCAGAAAACTAACTTTTCAAAAACAAGCTTTTATTCGATCTTATTTTCACTCAATCACCCCCCCCATACTTATTATGAGCATTGTCCCTAATGAAAAACATAAGGAAAAAGTAAAAATTAGAGGGAAAATAAGAATAATACTCCCCTTTTTTCCAAGTCGTGAGCGAAGCCGAGATCTTCAATCTTCTCCTAAGCTCGCCTTGATTAGCTTATTTTCTGTAAATTAACACAAATAATATATACAAACATATTTCACATACAATAAAAAATAAATATCCCACACACAAAGTATTAATTTGTCCTAAATGCCAACAAAGGCATATTACAAAGCCCAAAATAAAATGTTTTCAAATTGTTTCAAATGCGACTAACACATAATTCACACACATACGAGGCTTCACATATCCTCTCCAGTTTCATCATTCCTTGGAGCTTGAGATGGGTGAAAGTGTGTTGGATAGGGTGGTGGTTGTTGGGTGTAGTAGAATGGCTCGTGGTGATATCCGAGTGGTCCATAAGGTCCACTCATCGGAACATGATATTGTTCGGCTATCCTTTCAAAAACTAGAGCGTATCGATCCATACCATAGCATTGCCGCTCCATCATAAACCCAAGTTGGTCTTGCCTAACCTCCATCCTTCCCATTCTATCACAAACATCTTAGAGTGATGCACGAGGAGCTCTCGTCATACCTACACGAGGTGCTCTAACATGCGAGTCTTCTCTCATCAACCTTACATCCGCTCCAATCAAATCTCTCAAGGTAATTCAGTTAATGGTATCACAAACAATCGGTGGACTAAGACTATTCACAACTTGATCACTTAAAAGCTCCATTCTTCGGGCTAACCTATTCACAAATTGTCCACACACAATCATACTACCCGCTTGACTACCAGGACCTTTCCTTTTCATTCATTTTGCTATCACCCAAGCCACATTAGCGTATTGCTCACGGTTCTTGTCCCTAAACATGCTCAATAACCACAAATCATTTTTTTGTATTTTATCATATCCCGTGGTTCTTTGGCAAATGGCATAAGCAATCACCTTTTGAAGCACTCTTAAAAGTGGACTAGAAATTCTAGTGGCCGAGCTCCTAGATAAGCTCAATGGATCCTCATCCGGGCAAATTGATGCCCAAAATTCATCCGCATTAAAGCTTCCATGATCACGTTCCCCTCGTTGGAAATATATCTCAAATCCTTCCGCTTTTCGCTCCTCTCTATTATACAACTCCAAGTACTTAGAAAATTCTTTCAAAGTCAAAGAATGTCCCTTTCCACAAAGTCTAAAATTCAAAATCTTCTTAGTCAACAACTCATCTCCTTCGGCATCTTCATCAAAATTAAAAGTAGAGAAAAACTCGAGAACAAGCTCCGCATATATTTTCTCCCTACAAGTAAAAGCACGAATCCAAGCATCAGATTCAAACAAGACTTCATTACCTACAGCCTCTATCACTACTATCCTTAGCATCTCCCTTATTTGAGCTTCACAACCAAGCTCGTTCAAAACTCTAAAATCCTCAATGTTAGGTGCAAAAATTTTTTTTGGCATTAAAAACTGAGAGCATTGTTGTAGATGGTTTTGGTATCATTCGTACATCCAGGTCAGTTCAAAAATTGGTGATTTCATGTTCCCATCAGTGCGGCACTTGCCGATTCGGTAGGCCTTCGCTTCTTTCCTCGACTAGACGAGCCGGTTTCGTAATTTCCAGAACCTGGATTCTTCAAAATTTTCATCACATACAAACATGTATAAAAATTAGATAAGCGTTAGGGGTCAACGGTGATCCTATGATCGTGTTCTAATCATTCTGTTTGGTTTCCAGACGAAAAGTGCGGTGCACAATTTGGAATGTGCGGCGTACTTCCTGGGAAAATTTCATTAAAAGTGCCGCGCATAATTTGCAAAGTGCGGCGCACATTCTGGGTTTTTCAGCAAATGTCGGGGTAACACTAGTAGCTAACCAAATCCTCAAACTAATTGGTCAAAAACTAATAACAATGGCTAGAGTCGAACACTAACCCATCCCAATTCATTCTAATCCACGATATTTTCTCATCTCAAAGGTTTTTCAAAATCACTCTTTTTTTTGTTTTTTTTTTCAATTTTATCTTACTATAATCTAAATCATTTCTTAATCTAATCCTACATTACTAATTCCTAATTGAATTGCAATGTGTTTTCCATTTAATAAGAACCCTAATTGAAAATTAATCAAAAGTAACTAGGAGCCAATGATGCACTCCTCTTTTCTTCCTTTCCTCTTAGTTCTAGCAAAAATTCAGAGGTGACATGATATCACTCTCCGTGTAACGTCCCGAGACCTCTCTATTGGTGTCCTTTATCTCGTACACTATTACGTACCTTTTTCCACATGGATCAACAATGACTATGGCAACATTCCATTCACTATCTCCATCTTTAGCTATATTTTCAAATTCTCGCTTGTTACCCCTTGCCAATCTTTGTATTTCAGTTATACGGGAAGTACTCCAAGCATCCCCACAATCTTCTTTTACACACAAATATCAAAGAAAGGGTTATGGTAGCTCCTTTCACTTAGTGAAGCATCAAATAGCTCTTCCGGTTCCGTCCATGTTTGCAAATGTGGACCATAAATCGGCATACCATTTTCATCTCTTTTTGTGGTTTAGTACTTATCATCTTCATCATCACTATCATCATGTTCTTTTGCTTTTAGCACATTATATGTTTGATGGACAAACCCATCAAAGCTAGTCATGATAGCTTTTCCAACATCTACCTTTGCACCACCAGTGTGCAAAAACATTCTTCCAACCACTAGTTGAATATCTCGATCAATAGGAATATCGAGAAGCATAAAATCGGCTAGTATTGTGGTTGTACCTGTTTGACATAAAACTCCAAGCAAACGCCCAAATCCCTCCGCGTAGGAGTGATCAAGCATTTTTATTCGATCAAACCATGGTTTGACTCTTCCAACATCTAACGTTTTGAAGATTCCAAGTGGCATGATATTAAGATTTGAACCGGTATCTACCAAAGCATTTTATGTAGTTTTACCTTCCAACCTTATAGGTAGGACAAAATAACCTAGATCTTCTTTTTCTTTCATTACTTTGTTTTCACGGAGCATTTGGATTGCCACATCCTCATATTCTGAGGTTAATCCATCTTCAATCTTCAACTTATCAAGTAATACCCCATCGACAATCATTTTATACTTATCACTGTATTTTAATGTTTTGATGATTGGTCGATTCATGTTTAACAACATTACCCTTTCTTCAACGTCTTCCCTTAATTCTTCCATTGTTAGTTCTTCTCTAGTTAAGGGTTTATTAATGGTGAGAGAAGGTCCTTCACCATTATAGTTCATTTGTAAGCATGAGCGGGCTGTTTTCCTTTGTTTCTTTTGCCTTTCCACATATTACAAACAAACCTAGGAGTATCAACTCCCTCGTTTCCAATAGGTGCTAATTCATCAAAGTCGAGATTATCAAGTATCTCATCAATTTCTTCTAAGTCCATGCTTTCATGCACTTTTGGCCATACGGTGAGTATGCCACAAGTGATGTCAATTTGTGCATTGGCTTGCTTTAGGAAAGATCTCCCAAATATTGCACACGGTTCACAATCATCTTCTTCCGGATTGACGAAGAAGTCGACGAAAAACAATTCGTCCTTGATCATAACAATGAGCTTCTTATCAATTTCTTTGTCCCCATTATGATGCGTTTCGTAGGTTAACCCAAGCTCCACTACAAGTTCATTTCTAACAAAACTCTTCTCCATTTCAAAGTCAACTTGCATATCATAGGAAAATTTAGCTTCCACATGACAAGGCATTGAGTACTTTTCGCTAGGCGTCAAGTCTTCCAAACGATAGAAAGTTAAGACCTTTTGAATCTCACTATCGGTTGTGTCCCTATATTCAGATCCTGTCCATTCTCCATCCGATTCAATCTTATCATTTAGGCTAATATGCTCATCTTCTCCCAAGCATAGCCTACCCACGCTAGTGTTTGGATCCATCTTAAAACCACAACACATCAAGAGAAACATTAGTATGTTAGTGCCATAAAATCCAATTGACATTTCATATCCTGTAGTCTTAAGGCAACTCATTAGTTTTGATGAAAATCTATTTTTAATTGTGTTATAAGCAAATTTTGCGTACTATTTTTCTAGTTGTGCGGCGCACTTTTGAGATGTGCGGCGCACTTTTGCCTGATACAGAAAAGCTGGCGCACTCTCTGAAATGTGCGGCGCACTTTCTGCAAGAAATTTTTTGTTCATAACTGTATGATCTATATACATATCAAACAATGTTATAAGACTTTTTTCATAATACTTCCTTAACAAGTAGTCAAAATAAGAAATAGTGACCAAATTTTGTAAGATGTTCTCAAGTATTTTGCAAGAAATATCTATCTGTTCACTTCCGCTAGTTTTCTCATTTCCGTATATTTTAAAGTTGTTAAAAATTCCAGAAAAATTACCACAAATCATGATAAATATCAAATAAGACATAACAAAGAAAATTATTCTACCAAAGAGTAAATTAAAGAGAAAATAAAATTTTGAAAGAAAATGTTTTTGGTTTTTCTTGAAATGCAATATTAACAAACACATAAGCTCAAAAATCATAAGCACACATAAAGCAATTCTCATGTTTTCAGCAGTAAGTGTTGAGAGTAAAAGGTTTTGGTGGTGTTTTGGGATTGTTTCTACCAACATTTTGCAAATTCGTATCAAATGTGCGGCGCACTTTTGGAGATGTGTGACGCACTTTCTAACTTTTTCGTTAAAAACTTTTTCAGATTGCCAGAAATCTTTACGGCGATTTATAATTTTTTTTACCAAATATTTCAGAATGTTTTAAAATAAATAACTAATTATTCCCCGGCAGGGCGCCAAAAACTTGATTTTCGTTCGCAAGTCTTACTTTTTATTCAAGATATTACCACACAAATGACTAGATACATAAACACGGGCAAGTATACCCTTTCATGTATAGCATAGCTTAATGGTAAAGTCCAGTTCGTTCCACGAGATTGTTGTTATCAAAATATTAAAACAATTACCTCTAGAGTGTCATAAGTTCTAAAGATATACTTAACAATTGGTATTAAAGGGTGCGTTTGGCTAAGGTTAAAACCATATGATAGATAGGTACCAAGGATGAAATATATGCACATAAACAATGTAAGACAACATACCGATTATTAGTCGTGCATGCACATCTAATTGATATGACAAGAATCCGGCTAAAGACATTGTCATACCAACAGCATTAAGATAAGTTTATACTTGATTTCGATAACTAAGGTGGTACATGAGATTATGCAAGAGTTGGTATATGTTTTAATCCACTAATCGTTACAAAAGTGATTAACAAGATTCATTTACTAGATGACATGAAACTTATCCATTCACATGAGTACTAGTTGATGATCATGGATGAATCCAACATATAACAATGGTCTTACATAGTAACACATAATATATCAGTTTCCAAACCACACTTATATTCAAGAACCCAGGGAAAAAGTATGCCGCACAAAACTAATTGTGCGCCGCACTTTGCCCCAGCAAAGCTAATATTCACATCTAATCATAAGGCTATTAAACCTTAACCAAGTGCACATCACACTACTCCATAATAACAGTAAATAAGATCATTTCAAACATATGCAAATCAAAGTAAAAGATTGACATAATTGAAATAAGAATTATACCACAAGGTTAATTTAATAATTGCTTCCAGAGGATTTATAAGTCTTTGAACTTATTACAAATGGCTAGCAATACTTCTGAGTTTCTTGTTCCAGCACCAATACCATAAACCTACTAAGTTTTACTAACTCTAGTGACTATGATCAAGGATTTGGAGAAATCCTTGATTATTGTTTCTCCTAAACAATGGAGAAAAGTAAGGAATGAGATATGATTATGCCTGGCCAAGGGTCCTATTTATACTTGAAAATTTGTAGGTTAGAAACCCTGGAAGTATATCTGTAACACCCCCAAATTTATACAATTCAATACAGCGGAAGACTCGTTGGTGTTACGGGATAGCACATTACTCACATCATAGACAACGCTTAAAAATCACATCGTTTAATAATAAAGCATTTCCATTCATAAATATCAAATTTACATAGGTCCCAAGTCATATTATTTCATACAAAGTTTTACAAAGCATTTGAATGGAAACTATTTTTTAAGTGCGGGCCATGAATTCTTGTTGTCTTCCCGAGAATTACCTTCAAGTACCTGAGATAAAACATGTTAAAAGAAAAGGTCAGCGATAACGCCGAGTGAATTCATAGAGTTTAATAAAACCATCAATGTATCATCGGTATATAATTATTACCGAAAATCATTTTTGTACCAATCTTTATAGTAGACCATGAAATAGGCCAAAAACATTTTAAACAAATCCTTGTGAAAATTACAATATAGGCTTTCGCCTTCAAAATCATTATACGAACCAATGTCGTAAAAATATCATACAAGACGTTTTATAACGTCGTGTAGAGTTAAATAAAAACCGTTATATGATTATGGTTATGTAAAACCAAAACACAAAAATAATATCAATAATATGACCCCGTATTGCTAGTCAGGCAATATATCGTAATTCGGTGTGTATAGTAGTATTTCGTTATTTTGGATTATTATAAGCCGCATGACATTGTTACCTTACTACAACAAACAACGGTTAGCTAGCCCGAAACTCAATTTGCCCATCTAAATTAGCGTGTCGTCACAATAATCACGCTTGTGTAAATATTCTCATACATAAATTCGCTTACCAATCAATGTGGCACGACGGGGATCAACTGTCAAGGCGCGAACTGGGGTGATCGTACCCAAATAGTACTATTATATGCATAAGTGTCTACCAATTCCCGGTAGTTCACAGTTCATGCTAATGGGACGTTTAGTGACATAATCTATCTTTAATAATCCATTTTATCTCATACATCGGGTCATATAATCATTCATCGGGTCATACAATCATTCGGGTCCAAATCAATAAACAAACAATCGGGACAAATGGTGTCCTATTTTATCAAAACTAACATGTTATCTCCCTCGCGGGTTTATAAAACATTTCATAAAACATTTAAAAGAGTGCGAGGCTATGAACTCACGTTGATGTGGGAAAGCGGGTTATCGGCAATTCGGATGTACGGTACGTGCTTCAATCACGGAAACCTAGACAAATAATACTCGTCTTAGACTCTTGTCCAATGAATTTATAAAAATAACAAATATATATATGATGATTTTGTACATATGATGATCAAGTGGGTTTCTATATTCTTATTTACTCATTTTAGTGTTTATGTATTGGTAACTTTTTACTAGTTTACTAGTTTTAACTATTTAAATGTTTTAGGTCCAATAAGCCTATTATAAGTTCATTAACTTGTATTAATTTATTTTATACTTTTATTATCAGTATTTATACTTTACATGTTGGGCCCAAATGGGTTAAGCCCAATAAGTAATTTTTATAAGTGTTTAACTTATTTAGTTAAATTATTAGTCCAAATATGCTAACTTAGCTCGTTAATGTCCGTATGTCATATAGTTCTGGTTTTATCGGTTTTTACTTGTATTAGGTACTTATACATCAGTATATGACTTTTAAAAACTTTACATTAGACGGGTTTGATCGTCTAAGTTTTAATTGGCGAAAAATGTTAATTTTACGGTAATAGCCGAAAAAGTCGTAAAAATCATGTTTATAGTTTTTATAACTTATATATCTTATTCAA
This sequence comes from Glebionis coronaria, assembly GCA_025667525.1. Lineage (NCBI taxonomy): Eukaryota > Viridiplantae > Streptophyta > Magnoliopsida > Asterales > Asteraceae > Glebionis > Glebionis coronaria. The sequence continues at coordinate 277,088,083 of CM046882.1, read as the reverse complement.
CTACCATTTTTATAAAGTGTCCATTTATTTAACATTATACATATTTATTTAAATGAAATTTATAAGTTAGTGGGTTTTAATTCATATTTTATACTATATTAGTTTGAGTGCTTATATAATACTATTAAACATTAATTCTTCAAAATCTGATTTTTAGTTTCATCTTCACCATTTTTATCATATCTTGAGTTCTATAAGGAGATAGAAGCTCATTTTTGGATGGCATAAACTTCATATTATCTGCTACAAATACGTTAGTTATAGCTACTGCTCATTCCATGTCTAACTATCCTTAACAGTCCCTACAAAACAGACTATTCAGATTGGTATACTAATCTTGTTTTGATCATATCTCACTCATTTTGATAATTCCATTGCATGGCCAACTCTCACATGTGTATGACATCTAACAGTTACTGTAAATGGATACCACCATGCAATTGTATCAGTTCATAACTTGGTTACTTAGTGTTTTTATACAGCCAACAATTTAAGCAAGATTTTAGCCTTGTTTCTTATGGTTTTTCATCTTTTTAATCATATTTATCAACACCAAATCCTCACATAATATTTGTATCATGATTCATCATCATATACATATAGATAAATAAAGAAAATACAACATTACATAATCAAAATAACAAGAGGATGGGAAGAACAATCTCTATACCACCAAAGTGATGAAAAGATGGGGTTGATGATGAACAAGACTTGGTTTTAGGTAACCAATCTTATGAGATATCAACATCACTTCTAGGATCACCAAGTATTTGTAGATTCCTCTAAAAATCAGCCCTTGTTCTTCATGAAAACTCCTTGAGAAATCAGCCCCAAACTCCCTTGAAAACTCCTTTTTACATGTTAAGATCACCTCCAATCTTCATAACTTCAATGGGTTTTCATCATATGTAAATTATACATATGATTTATGATTGAATCAAGATCAAATGGGGGTTGTTTAGGGTTAAGAGTGGACGAAATATTGAGAGAGAGGGAGGAGAGTATGAGTGGTTTGCATGGGATGGAATGAGTGAATGGTTTGGAAGAAATGGTTTTGATGTTGGTAGCTTACTTTGTAAGCTTCAAGTTAACAAGTGTTAACTTGTTAGTTGAAATTTTGACACATCATGGAGTGTGTTGGAGCTTATTTAGCCATCCATATAGTGGGGTGGGCAAGTGTAAAACTTGTCCCATCCCACTAATTTACGGGTATTCCCCGATTCTAGTTTCCTCAATTTACGTGCCCTCGGGTCGTTTTACGAAAAACGTTTTTATAAATTATGAATCAACGGCACAAAACGGATCTTATAAAAACTGTCTCATCAAAAACAGAGTTCAAAAACGTAAATACGTAATCCTAAAGTTTCCGGTTTAGTCGTAACGGACGTTAAATTATAATCGTAAGTCCTAATCTCTTCTCGTAAATTATAATACTCCCCTTTTTTCCAAGTCGTGAGCGAAGCCGAGATCTTCAATCTTCTCCTAAGCTCGCCTTGACTCGCTTATTTTCTGTAAACTAACACAAATAATATATACAAACATATTTCACATACTATAACAAATAAAAATCCCACACACAAAGTATTAAGTTGTCCTAGATGCCAACAAAGGCATATTACAAAGCCCAAAATAAAATGTTTTCAAAATGTTTCAAATGTGACTAACACAAAAGTCACACACATACGAGGCTTCACATATCCTCTTCAGTTTCATCATTCCTTGGAGCTTGAGATGGGTGAAAGTGTGGTGGATATGGTGGTGGTTGTTGGGTGTAGTAGAATGGATCGTGGTGATATCCGGGTGGTCCATAAGGTCCACTCATCGAAACATGATATTGTTCCGCCATCCTCTCAAAACCTGGAGCGTATCGATCCATACTATAGCATTGGCGCTCCATCATAAACCCAAGTTGGTCTTGCCTAACCTCCATCCTTCCCATTCTATCACAAACATCTTGGAGTGATACACGAGGAGCTCTCGCCATACCTACACGAGGTGCTCTAACAGGCGAGTCTTCTCTTATCAACCTTCCATCCGCTCCAATCAAATATCTCAAGGTAATTCGGTCAATGGTGTCACAAACAATCAGTGGACGAAGACTACTCACAACTTGATCACTTAAAAGCCCCATTCTTCGGGCTAACCTAGTCATGAATTATCTACACACAATCATACTACCTGCTTGACTACCAGGACCTTTCCTTTTCATCCATTTTTTTATCACCCAAGCCACATTAGCATATTTCTCACGGTTCTTGTCCCTAAACATGCTTAATAACTACAAATCATTCTTTTGTATTTTTTCATATCCCGTGGTTCTTTGGCAAACGTCATAAGCAATCATATTTTGAAGCACTCTTAAAAGTGAACTAGAAATTCTAGTGGCCGAGCTCCTAGATAAGCTCAATGGATCCTCATCCGGGCAAATTGATGCCCAAAATTCATTAGCATTAAATCTTCCATGATCATGTTCCCCTCCTTGGAAATATACCTCAAATGTGACAATTCGTCAATTTATGATCGATATTTTATTCTCAAGTATTATTTAAAAACATTATTTTAATGTTATATTATGAACTCACTCATTTTTGGGAAGAAATTTGGGTTTACGTCTTGAAGTAGCATCGACTACGTCTAGACAGGAGGACTCTATGTTACGTGATTACGTTTACATACACCGTCTTTGGTGACAGTCCGACACTTCAGAAAATAAATTTATCTATGAATGTTATTTTGGAATTTAAATTTGTGTTGGTTCATAAACTCACAAATTTACGAGAAGAGATTAGGACTTACGAGCATAATTTAACGTCCTTTACGACTAAATCGGAAACCCTAGGTTTACGTATTTACGTTTTTTAACTCTGTTTTTTATGAGACAATTTTTATTAGATTCATTTTGTGTCGTTGATTCATAATTTATAAAAACGTTTTCGTAAAACGACCCGAGGGCACTCAAATCAAGGAAACTAGAATCGAGGAGTACCCGTAAATTAGTGGAGATGAGACAAGTGGGACACTTTTCCCATACCCACTAAATAAAATAGCAAGCTTCACCAACACACTTTGAGGTGTCATAATGCATGATAACTAAGGACACTTGTCCTTAGTTACACACAAAACCACTCAACCTCAAAACTACTAACCAAAAACAAGCTAATTCATTTGTTACATGCAAACAACTCATTTTTCTCTCCACCCTCCTTTTTGTCCGTCCATCATTCATCAACAACACCACTATTGATCAAAAAAATCAACCATAAATCATATGTATAATTTACATATGATGAAAACCCATTGAAAAGATGAAGATTGTAGGTGGTTATAACATGTTAAAAGGAGTTTCCATGGAGTTCCTAGGCTGGTTTTCATGAAGATATTCATCCATTTGAAGGACCCAAGAAGTTCAATTGCTAAGTTGAAGGTTTGGTAACAAGGAACCAAGCCTTGTTCATCAAAATCCTATCTTTTCATCACATTGGTGGTATAGAGATTATTTGTTCCTATCATCTTGTTCTTTTTGAATATGTAATCTTGTATTTTCTTCATTTATGTATATGTATATGATGATCAATGATGATCAAAATTATTATGTGGGGATCATGCGTTGATAAACTTAGTTAAAAAGATTGAAGACTACATGTAAAAGTGGTAAAATCTTGCTTAAATAAGTAGGATGTATAAAAACAGTAAAGAAACCTATGGTAAATTGTTAAAATGGCTTGTATAAATTAATATACAGTAAGTTAAAAGACTTTTGCATATTTGAGAGTTAGCCACACCATGGAATCCTTTAAATGAGTGAGATATGATTAAAACAATACTGAAGTTCAAATCTGAGTAGTCTGTTTTGGTCGGACTGTTAGGGACATTTAGAGATTGATTGAGCAGTGTCTAAACCTGATTTAATTGTAGCACATAATATGTAGTTTGTGTCACCCAAAAATGAGCTTCTATATCCTTGTAGAACTCAAGATATGATAAAACTGGTGAAAGGTGAGAATCATAATCAGATTTGTAAAATAAAAGTATATAGTATAATATTAGCACTCAAGTTGTAGAATATTGATAATCAATGAATCTATGAAGGGGTTTGTTAATTTCTAGAGAGAGAAAGTTAGAGAGAGAAAGTGAGAGAAACTATGTGAATTTTATTAAGTGGAAATTAAGAAATGATAACAACCAACCCCTTTCCTTAGTGGAAAGGGGTATTTATAGTTCCAAGTCATAAGTGGACTTGGGCCGGTCCATGACAAGCCCATGGACCGGTTCTTACTTAAGTTAATAAGCAAATAATAACTAATTACTAACTACGAGCTATTACAACATAAATCATATTGTGGAGTGACCGATACTTCTAATATACGTTAAAACGTATTTCTAACAATCTCCCCCTAAGGGAGGTCACTCCACGTTACAAAGTTCTAAACCTAGCATACTATACTAAGTCTTCGTTCTTTAGCTCGTAGTCTTTTCTTCTTTTCTTTCTTTTGTTGTGAATATGTTGATTTGATCTTTTTGGCTTTGACTTGAGAGCATTGTTCTTTGGCCTTTCACGTGCGATCTTTGCCTTTCTTGTGAACTTTGCCTCCTCGTGACTTCATGTTCCACACACTTACGTCTTTTTGTTGGATTCTTGAAAGCTTCAGAGTTTGGTACAGCGGAAGACTTCATCTTGTACTTTCTTGAATTTTTGTTGCAAAAGACATAAGCATGTGGGAACGACTTTTACAGGTACACCGCAACACCACCGTCTTCACTGGTACACAGCAACGCCACCGTCTTCAACAGGTACTCAGCAACGCCACCGTCTTTAGCAGGTACACAGCAACGACACGAATAAAATGGCTTTGAACATTTTATTCTAATTCGGTAGCATTTTACCTCCGGTCGGTGAAGACCGTTGGACGATATTAGATATCGTACCCGTGACGGATAGTTTCAATTAAGTAACTTCCTGACAGGATTTCGCGGGTAAACCCGTTCTCTTTATTCGACCGTCCAAAGCTGACTGCGAACATAAAGAGTGAATCACTTGGATAAATTATCCTTGTGATTAAAAGCCGTCAATTCATGAAACCTGGAACAAGTGAATTTCAATTAAGATTTTCACCATCGTTGCTTTCCAGTTGTCACGAGCTCGATTCATAAAGAATCTTGCACGTTACCTACCAAGTGCTGTTTGATGTTGACACTAGAAGGATTTCCACTCGTCACTGTGGTCAATAAAGAGTCACTCTGAGTGTTCTGGCAAGATCATATGATAATGCGAAGAGGCCTGGAACGAGTTTAAGTTCAATTAAGAATTAAACCACTGTTACCTTCCAGTTTTTCACAAGATTGGTTCTAAAAGAACCGCACGTGTAACCTACCATGAGCTTGTTTGATGTTGGCTCAAGCAGGATTTCCATCTTCATTGTAATACTTGCGTATTACTCGGATGTTCTGGCAATATTACAGGAATACTGCGTAGGACTCATGAAAATCTCTTACTTTTCACAGTGTGTGAGAAAGCAAGGAATAAATGGAAAGTGTCCTAATGAGACTTTTGATGATCTCTTGGCTCTAGACTCGATTGTGCGTTTTGATTTAGTGAGCGATGGCTGGAGAGGAGTGCCACCTTTTCAATACCAGTCTATTCGGAGTGAATAAACCAGTAGATAACGTGTTGATCTCCGTGTGATTAAAACAAATACCTTTTGAGAGATATTTGAGTTAGCTGGGGAAGGGTTGTGCATTGCATCACTGGGTCCATGATGTCTTTCTTCAATACCGAGAATCATTAGCAAAAATGACCTCAATAGCATATGTATTGACCCGGTTTCTGCCTAAAGTTGTAAGGAGGGCTTCTTTCTTTACACCCTTTATCTTTACATTTCTTTTTCATTCTTCAACCCCTTCAATGCTTACCAATACGTCATTACTAGCACCTTGTTGTGATTGTTCCAGTGCTAGCTTAAGTACTTGGTCGGCATTCAGCTACGTTCACATTCTTTCTCCATCTTTCCTAGGACTTCTAATTCTAACTAGGGAATTGTCCTTGGGAAGATTCCATCGGCTCTGATGAATCATTGGACTAAACCTATTCCTACCACCCTTTTGTCACCACATCCGTCGTGAATTAAGCGTGTTTTGGGAAGGAATTGCCATCATGAAAACATCATTGAAAATCACCTAAGGTACTTGTGATATTAAAATCAAAAGTTTTGTACCTTAGGTGTTTTGATCATCAAAAACGCTCCCCCTTAACACGTGCTTAACACATATTAAGTTGGATTATCTTTAAGTCTTTTTCATCTTTTAGCCAAGTATCACTTACGTCTCCTTAATCCCATTTTCTCCCCTTATCCAAAATGTTAACCATTAATATTTGGGATATTGAATGGATTAACCGGTCTTTGGGTAAAAATGAAATCGATGTTTTGGCCATAGAACAAGTTATTGCTCCCCCTTAAGTTAATAAGGGATAGTTGTAGTGCTTTGGTATGACATATTTTGAAAGATTTAGAATCTCGTGAGAAATTCTTGAAAAATTATCATACCTTAACACTACACCAAGCCATTCAAGCACATTATTCACAAATTTACATATTCACAATTGAAAACCAATATAAAGTGACCTGAGGTGTACGATCCATCAGATGGATCGTTGCAGTAGCTTGTGGTGCACTAAATACGGTCTTCCACCCACGAATCTTTCCAAGCTCCTCATCAATCTACGTTCACGGAGCTTTTGATCGATCTTTTTGATCACATACTTTGCCATCTGCCGGTAACCCGGATGCCAATCCTCCGTCATCTCTGGCAAAGTCCCACCCGAGTTCAGATGCTCCAACTTATCTCTGACTTGTATAAGAGTTCCATCACTATACTTGTGAAGCTCACCCACCCTCATAAACTTCATCAAACCTCGACTGTTCAAGTAGAAAATGCCGGAATTCGGGACAGAAATGCCGGTATAGGGACATCTTTCTACATGTTGAGGTAGCACTTGATTCACAGGACGGGTTAAGTTGAGCCTCCTCTGATAGCTTTCGACTCCCAACTGAAGATCCTCAACTCGTGACTTGATGACAACGCTTCGTGTGAACATACGAAGTGCTGTATTCAAAGCAATCAGATCTTCACGAGGAATGTGAGTAAGTTGATCTCGGGTCATCAGAAGCAGCATATCTTCAATATCCTCAAGGCGAATGATGGAAAAATCTCCTTGCTGGATTTTGTATTCCCTGTCATCCTCCCTTTTCAAGTGAATCTCCGTCACATGATAGTAGCCGTTCTTGGCTTCAGTTTTCATTCCTAAGATGCTGGAGATACGGATGTCGGATCTAACATTGCTTCCAGAATTGACCATGCAGCAAACCCTGTACGCCCTTCGGACTCGTTCGTCCCAATGAGATGCACCTATGACAGCATACATATCATAATTACGATTCATTTTTGGGACCCAGAGTCGATTTACCTTTTCCTCGATGAAGGGTATTGTCCCCCAGTTGGCAGCTTTCAGCAAAGTCAGGGATGTTGCATACTTTGATGACCCCTTCATAAGATACTCAAGATCATTGGTGACGAAGAAGTCAAGAGTGATCTGATTATCTTGAGCAGGATCCATTGGAGGTGGAGCTCTTTCTGATTCATGAAGTCCTGGCCGTTGAACAGTTTTCAAAGCCTTTATGATCTCATCGGCATAGTACTCGAGCTCCATTCGGGGTAATCGGGTTTTGGCACGCAGTCTCTTATCTTTCATCGCTTTCTTGACCAAGGATGGAGTAACCGAAGTCTTATACTCATGAGCAAGAAATGCACATAAGTCAATCGGACTTCGGATACGCAGATACAGCACATCTTTGTCAGCATCTGTGATCGGATCATATTGAGCTGCTGCCGTGATCCAAGCTTGTGGTGGTGCAGACTCGTCTATCTCCAACGTGTCTTCCCAGGCACGAATGCTTGGTTCAGGAACCGTAGATTGTTGAACCTGTTGTTGAGGAGTGGAAGTGCGAACATCTACTGGTTCAGTTTCAGGCATTTCAGCAGTGTCTTGAACTGGAGAGTGTTGTGCAGCTTCGGGTTCTGTCACTGATTCTGCAATCACAGGAGGAACAACAGCAGAACTAATGGGGTTAGTTGTAATAGGTAAAGATACAGCGACAGAGATACCAGGAACCGATGACGCTGTAGTGGCATTCACATCGTGGCGCCACTTAGTTCGTCTTGATTCTGAGGATGTCGACTTGTCCTTCTGTCCTGCATCTTTTGTGGACTTGGTTCCAGTAGCAGTCTTCTTGGAGCTGGTAACCTTGTCTCCCTCTTTCGGCTGTTCACCCCCATCATCATCCTGATTGTCATCCCCGTTATTATCCCTAACACTCTCCTGATTCTCATCACCACCATCATCGCCATCATCATCATCCTCATCCTCGTCATCATCCTCATCATCCTTATCATCCTCATCATCATCACCACCTTCTTCATCGTCTTTCTCCTTTTCACCTTCTTCTTCTTCTTCTTCCTCTTCTTCACCCGTACCCTCTTCTTCACTCTCTTCCCTTTCTTCCTCAGGTAAGATGTGATATGGTACCACACTTCCAAACATTTTGAATAATCTATCATCCTCCATGATAGCATCATTCAGGGATTTATATAGAGCCCGTTGAATCCTCGACTTGTTATACGACCCAAGTTCCACCATTCGAGCCTTAAGGATCTTCTTCAATTCAAAATCCGTCAGGTCATAAGCAATCTTATAGGCGGCTTCTGAAGGGTTGGAGGATTTGACCATCAAGTTGTCAGCAGCAAGTGTCTTCAACTCGTCACGAAGCTTAGGCATTAAGGATTCAACGGATTCTTGCACTCTTTCTTTCACAGATGCTTCAAGTGCTTCTTTTTGTTCCTTATATTTATCCCTCATTGCTTGAAGTCTGGTAATGCGTGCAGCATGCTTATCAGCCTCAGCCTGCTTAACTCGAGCAAGTTCCTCTGCATGAGCTTTACGTGTAGCTTCCATGTCTGCAGAGAACTTGGCAACCAACTCTTCTTGAGCTTTCTGAGATGTTTCTTCCCTTTGAGCTCGTCTTTGCAACTCTTGGCGAAGTTCATCCATTTCGCGTTTGTGATTATCAAGCATTTCGGCCATCACTAATGCAGCCATTGCAGATGTTGCAGAACTGCTCTGGGTTGACTGAATAGGCTCGGTTGTTACTGCTGTACTAACGATGGGGATTATGGGTGGTGGAAGAAATGGTGTGGAAGCCGGTCGGGTTGGTCGGGTTGTTAATGGTTGGATTGGTGGAGGTAGAGTTGCCAAGGGTTGAATTGTCACCATAATTGTAGGAGCAACAGGTTCCTTTTCTACACTTGTTGAAATAGGGATTGATGGCTCCTTCGAAGTGGAATAGTTTTCAGGTGACCCAAACTCATCAACATCATGCGGTTCCTCGTACTCATCCTCGATATCTACCCTCGCACCTGAACCACTACCGCCTGTATCTTTCCTACTCCTTTTAATAGCCATCTTCATCATTTGTTGCTCGGATTTATCAAGAGTAGGATCAACAATATCTGCTTCATCACGTAGACGCATCAAATCCTTACCCTTTCCTTTCTTACCCTCTGTCTTCTTCTTCTTGGGTTCGGGTTCAGGTAACGTAGCTGGTTGTTTGCGTTTACCTTTACTCTTAACCGTTGTGGAAGAGTCTTCTCCAGTTTGAAGGTTTGCTTTCAGCCTCTGGATTTCTAACTGTAGTAGCTTGTAATCTGCAGAACCTTTGATTTTTTCAGATAGAAGGTAATCAGGAACAGGACCCGGAATCACACCAGTAGACGGTCCTTCATGCCTCAGATCTACAGTATCATCAGCTTCTTCAGTGTGATAGCGACCTCCTGCACGCCTATCAATAGTAGCATCAAGCTTCATAAAGTAATTTATGATGAGCTTAATAAACCGAGGATAAGGAAAGAAGTTTGTCTTCAGCTTCTTGTTGTGGAAGAGTTGAAAGGTGAATTCTTCCCATATCAACAAAGCATAATCTGAATTCGCAGCTTTGTACATGCCATAGAAGAGGTTCATTATCGGACTTCGCAAAGCATCATGTCCACTCGTTTTTGGTGTAAGGCATTTACTGAGAATACCCATCAAAGCTCTCCAAGGTTGTCCCACCTTAGCAGTTGTAAACTCAGATGCGACTCGTATTTCCGGACATCCAAGTGCATCAAATAACTCCGCGAGTTCATCTTTAGTAGGATCCCTTGAGAAAGACATGCCCTTGGGTGTATCCCGTATACCAAGCATCTTACGGAAGTCTGAAACGGTGAGTGTCTGCTGCTTGTTGTCGATGGTGAAGGTGATCTTGTTCGAAGTGAAATCCTTGGTTGCCCAAAATTTAAACATATACTCATAAGGCACCGAGGCTGTACTCCTAAGGGCGTTCTTGAAATGGGAGTTATCAAGAATGGCTATGGCGACCTTAAAACCATGGTGAGTGGATTTAGAAACTTGCTTCAGCCTATAGTTGTTGGGTATAAACTTAAGGGTTCGAGCTTTAGCAATATCGGCTTCCCTAGATTCTTGGATAGCTTGTACTGTTGGATTAGTCATTTTATCTGCTTAAGATAAGACATGAAAGGTTGATGCACAAAAACAGATAGATATATATCATTCTTACTTCTAAGCATAACACATTTCATAAGATAAAACAACAAGTACATAGATAGCATGCAAACAATAACAATCAAACAACTCATCCGGAACTTTTCCTCATTCGGAACCTTTTCATCCGGAACATTCTTCATTCGAAACTTCTTCTCATTCGGAACTTCTTCATCCGGAAGTTCTTCGTTCGGAACTTCCTTCATCCGGAAGTTCTTCATTCGGAACTTCCTTCATCCGGAAGTTCTTCATTCGGAACTTCCTTCATCCGGAACATTCCTTCATTCGGAACTTCCTTCATTCGGAAGTTCTTCATTCGGAACTTCCTTCATCCGGAAGTTCTTCATTCGAAACTTCCTTCATTCGGAAGTTCTTCATTCGGAACTTCCTTCATTCGGAAGTTCTTCATTCGGAACTTCCTTCATTCGGAAGTTCTTCATTCGGAACTTTCTTCATTCGGAAGTTCTTCATTCGGAACTTCCTTCATTCGGAAGTTCTTCATTCGGAACTTCCTTCATTCGGAAGTTCTTCATTCGGAACTTCCTTCATTCGGAAGTTCTTCATTCGGAACTTCCTCATTCGGAAGTCCTTCATTCGGAACTTCCTCATTCGGAAGTTTTTTCAGAAGAAATCCTTCATTCGGAAGTTTGTATCCAGTGTTCATTCGGAACTTTTGAAACGAAGCTTATGATGAATAATCTAAGTGCGTTTGTGAGTTTCTAAGGCAATCTAAAGCAATTTAATCATCATTTAACCTATTCCGAGCAAAACCCACCATAAATCCCTTATCAATTAACCCTAATTAAGGCAAGACCCTAAATCTGATAATTGTTAATTATCTTGAATCAATTAAGGGGATATAGATGGAGATTTAAACGAATTCATAAGTTAAAATATGATGTTAATTACCTTATGTAGTGAATGAATCAGGAAGGAATGATCAGACAAGATGATTTGAAGAGTTTGTGTGTGAGTAAACAACAATGGCGGCAAGTATGAACTAGAAACAGTGAAAGTGAATAGTAGTGAGAGGCGGGTTGATTTGTTTTTGACTTAGGTCAAATTTTGCCTAGTTTCATTAAATACTAACTTTAGTCCCTCCAATTTCACTCCCTATCCTTTTTGTTTCTAACTTTTTTAATTCACTTAAACCTTGTTTAACTTACACACAATCTTAGTAAACGCATCCTATAGCATATCCTCAAAATCTAAAAGCCATGCCTATCACTTAGAACGAACACAAGTCGTTTTCTAAAGCAAAACCACTCAATTACCATGAAGCCCTTAATTTTCACAATCACTTTTGAAGATCAATTTTAATGACGAAGATGATTTTACTATTTTCTCCCCCTTAAACGATGACCCGTTTTCTATTTAAAGAGCTGTAGTCATTGTTTAAAGAGTCAAATAGTGATGAAAGCATTTCCAATTTATCTCTTGAAAAATTTTTGATTCGTGGTTTTAATAAGATTTCTCTTATTTTAACAAATGAATGCACTGAGACGTACACAAATTCGTGTCAGACCAAGTTATAAAGTAAACTTGATCCCTTTGCATGATTTGGCTTGTAAATCACGCCCGAGAAAATTAATTCCCGTTCTGAGCCAACGTTTTCCAAGGAAATACGTGACTTTAATATGAAAACCGGGTTGCAGTCTGAAATAACTACAAGCCATAATGGGCATGTTTTAAAAATGTACAACTTTTATACGGACTCTATTTATGGCACCGTGTCAATATTGATCGACATTTCTAAGGCCGTAAATATTACCGTACTAAAAGACATGCCCGTTTTAAAACGAAAAATATTTTTGGTTTTTCTTGATTTTATACTTTTTATGGTTTTTCTAAGTTTTATATTTTTTATGGTTTTTCTTGGTTTTATATTTTTTATTGTTTTTCTTGGTTTTATATTTTTGTATTTTCTTTTTGTGGTTTATATATTTACGATAATATACATGATCACAACCAAAGGATACTCTGAATAGTTTACCACGACTATTCAGCTGATTCTTCTGCCAACTCTTTGAGTGTCGCTGGAGTGAATGATTTCATGCCAAGCTTGTCGATCAAAAACTCGATTCGTCCTCGATCTAAGGCTTTGGTGAACATATCCGCCAGCTGGTACTCAGTAGTGACAAAATACAGCTCGATCACTCCGTTCTCCACCTGCTCCTTGATGAAATGGTAGCGAATGTCTATGTGCTTGGCCCGGGAGTGTTGAACATAGTTGCAGCAAAGGGCAATGGCACTCTTGTTGTCACAATACATCGGGATTTTGTTAAATCCAAGACCGTAGTCAGTTAATTGTGATCTCATCCAAAGGACTTGAGCACAACAACCGGACATGGCGATGTATTCAGCCTCCGTGCTTGATATTGCAGCGCTTTTCTGCCTTTTTGAAGACCAACTGATCAATCTATCTCCTAGGAGTTGCACAGATCCAGACGTGCTACGCCTCGTATCTTGACATCCAGCATGATCGGCATCTGCATATGATATTAAAGCAATCGAGGAATCTTTCGGATACCATAGACCACGATGAAGTGTTCCTTTTAGATACCGAAAGATCCTTTTCACAACATGTAAGTGCTTTTCGGTAGGCCGAGCCTGATACCGGGCACACATGCATACAGCAAATTGCAAATCAGGCCTGCTAGCAGTCAGATAGAGAAGGGTGCCAATCATTCCACGGTAAAGTTTCGGATCGACAATAATCCCATCCCTATCTTCATCTAACTTGGATTTCTCCACCATTGGAGTGTCTACGGGGTCACAATTCTCAAAGTTATATTTCTTAAGTGATTCTAGAGCATATTTGGATTGATTTATAAAGATGCCTCTGGGATTCTGAGAAATCTGTAATCCTAAGAAAAATGAGATTTTTCCCATCATCGACATCTGAAAGCGTGTGGACATTATCTTCTCAAATTGTTTAGACAATTCTATGTTAGTGGCAGCAAAAATTATATCATCAACATAAATTTGTACCAGAAGCATGTCGTTGCCGTCCTTGAGAGTGAAAAGAGTGGGGTCCACTTTGCCTTTGGAGAAGCCTTCCAACATGAGATATGTTGACAGGAGATCATACCACGCGCGTGGAGCTTGTTTCAACCCATAGAGAGACTTCTTAAGCTTGTACACATGGTTAGGAGACTCCGTACTCACGAACCCATCCGGTTGACTAACATAAACCTCTTCCCTTAGTTCACCGTTCAAAAATGCCGTCTTCACATCCATTTGATAGACGATCATGTTCATATGAACAGCAAACACAAGGAATAGTCTAATCGCCTCCAATCTAGCCACAGGAGCAAAAGATTCCTCAAAGTCTATACCCAAGGCTTGTTTATATCCTCTAGCGACCAATCTTGCCTTATTCTTCAATACCGAACCCATCTCATCAAGTTTAACCTTATAAACCCATAACAAAGTAAGGATGTTAACTTTGTCAGGGCGAGGAACCAATTCCCATACTTCGAGTCGTTTGAATTCATTGAGTTCCTCTTGCATAGCTTCAATCCAAGATGATTGGGTCATAGCCTGCTGCCAATTTTTGGGTTCAACTTTAGAGAGAAATGCATCAAAGTAACAATATAGTGCACTCTCTTGTAATTGATGGCGAGTAGAGACTGGTCGATCTAGATCTCCAATAACATTCCTAATTGGGTGATTTTTTTTCCATTTAGTGCTATGGTTTTCAATCCTAGGTGGTCTGGAGTGAACAATAGATGGAGCTTCTTCTGAGGTAGAGGCGGCTGAAGGGTTTTCAGGGATCACAACACCAAAGAAAGGAAGCTCTTGCAAGTGAGCATATTCCAAGTCGTGATCAGTAGTATCCTCTTCTACATCATTAGGCACAAGTAGGGGTGATGATTCAGGTGTAGTTTGTGAATCACTTGGTGAAGGTGCATCAGGTTCAACTTGAATTGTAGATGCATTAGATAAAGGTTCATTAACTTGAGCAACCACTTCAGGTATTGGAGCAATTACTACAGGTACTGGAACTTCATCAGTCGGGGGATCGAAGAATTCATCAAACAACGGTTGAAACAGTTTATCCCACTCGGGCCTTGATGGTGGTAAAAATGATGTAGAAGAAGGATTGTTGGGAACTAATCCGGAACTTATAGCACCGGGTCCCATCTCATGAAGCGCGGGTTCAGAGCTGTGTTGCTCAGAAGCCATCGCTGTCAGCTCGTCGAAATCAGCGTCCATAGTTTCTACAATCTTGCCAAGACGACGGTTATAGATTCGGTATGCTCTTTTGGACGGTGAGTAACCAATGAAAATTCCTATGTCGGCTTTTGGTTGAAGCTTACCCAAGTTCTCACTATTGATGTTTGGATAACACAGAGCACCAAACACATGGAAAAATGAAACATCGGGTTTGCGGTCATGTAGAAGCTCATAAGGTGTTTTTCCATGGCGTTTCCGAATGATTGAACGGTTTTGGGTGAAACATGCAGTAGAAATAGCCTCTGCCCACAAGAACAATGGAGCGTTCGCATAAATAAGCATGGTCCTAGCAGCTTCCATAAGTGTGCGATTTCGTCTTTCAACGACACCGTTTTGTTGTGGAGTGCGTGCAGCGGATGTTTCATGTGATATACCAACTCCTTCATAATAATCACGAAGAGTCTGGTTGACGAACTCTGTACCATTGTCTGTACGAATACGGCGGACAGTGGTATTCAAACGTACCTGAATAAACTTCAGAAAAGTGATGATAGCCTTCGGAGCTTCATCCTTTGTACGTAGAAATCTAACCCATGTAAACCTTGAGAAATCATCCACAATGACGAGAATGAATTTCTTACCGCTCACACTTTCAGTTCTCATCGGTCCACAAAGATCCATATGCAAAAGATGAAGTTTTTCTTGATTAGTGTCTTCAGCTTTGGGTTTGTAAGATTTCTTGGTGCTTTTCCCCCTTGAACACGCGGAACATAAATGATCCTTGTGAAATTTAAGCTTGGGAAGACCACGAACTAACTCGTTTTTAGCCAGATGATTAATAGCATCAAAATTAAGGTGAGATAATCTGCGATGCCATAACCATGACTTGGTCTTAGAAGCTTTAGAGAGAAGACATACTGGAGAAGCGGCCATCATGTCGTGTAAGGACAAAGTGTAAAGATTTGCACCACGAGATCCCTTCAACAAATCTTTTCCTTCCAAGTTGCGGATGAAACAAGTGTGTTGTCGAAAAGCAACCTCAAGGTTGGAATCACAAAACTGTCCTACTGAGAATAAGTTATGACCAAGACCTTCAACATAGTATACCCTAGAAATCGTCACGTTTCCAATCTGATATTCACCATATCCCATAATCTTTGCTATATGATCATTCCCAAATTTAACCGTACCAAGAAACTTGCTGACGAAATTTCGGAGCATCGAGCGATTTCCGGTCATATGTTTTGAACAACCGGAGTCCAAATACCACAGGATGATTTGGACCACCTGAAAATATCACCACACAAAGACAATGTAGAGGTATCGGAATCTGAGTGTTCCTTGTTATTAGCAGGTACAGATTTAATAATCTTAGATTTGCTAACTCTAGGTTTCTTAGATTTCCTAGCCTTTTTCTTCTTAATTAGTGGTGTAGATTCTAATTGGCTCAAATCCTGAGGTATTTCTACACTGATAGGCACTAAAGTGGGGGCTGACCTAATTAAAGGGCGCTGTTTCCTTACTTGAGTGCGAGTGTTCCTAACTAAAGGACGCTCAGACCTAACCTCAATGGATGCATTCCTAGTTAAAGGGCACATTTTACCATCGAGAGTAAAGGTCCTACCAGTGGGACGCCATTGCCAGCCAACTTGGGCACGAGTTCTACCCGTTGGCTTCCATTCAAGACCATTCTTAATAGCATTCATTTCATTAACGTGATCAATCAGACACAAATCATGACGCTGGGAAAACATACATTCATTACAATTCCAACAATTTAAATCATAATTCACGAATGGTTTAGGCTGCTGCACAGGCACAGAGCTTTTAGTCTTAACATGATTCGTTTTATTTAAAACTGAACTAGCATTCCTATTGTGGACTTCTACTTTCTTCTTTGTGGCACTACTAGTGGCGGGCTTGATCTTATCTTTCTTGAGTGGCGATCCTTTAGCCTTAGTAGTCGCTTTTAATCCTGTAGAAGGCAAATTGGGAACATTAGCAGCAGATTTTAAAGGTGTCTTACTTGATTGTGCCAATGACGGTTTCGCTCCTGGAGTCTTATTAAATGGAGTGACAGCAATGGGCCTATTATTAAGTAGTGCAGAACCTGGTGTACCTATGTATTGCAAATAAGCCAAGCAATATTGAACTCGCTTAACATATTCATGAGCCGAATAATAGTCGCTACTTAAGGGATCTAAGGCATAAAGATCGTCTACAATATCCCTAAGAAGATCGACATGCTTAATGGCATTCTTCATATAATCATCATAGGTAAGCTGGTTTCTCTTATGAAGCGGATTCTTATAAAGCACTACTTTCTTGGTTGTTGGAGCACTAGTGGACGGTGCAGAGTCGGTAGCTAAGTTATCAACAACTTCTTGTCGGGTGAGAAGAAGTGTCTCCTTTAACTCAGCCAAAACCATATTTTTGTCTATGAGCAGGATGTTCAAGTCAGAGATTTCTTCGCACTTTTGGTTCAGTTGTTCAACATAATATTGTTGCTGTGTCGCATTAAAAGCGAATCGATCTTCTAGTGAACCATAAAGAGCGGATAGTCCCTGCCTTGTCCGATCCATCTCCCCTAGAACAGTTGATAGTCTAATTTCTAAGACATGGTTTTTAGACTCTGCGGCCTCTAGTTCCATTCTTAATGTTTCCTTTGATGATATCTCTCTCTTCAATCTCATGATTTCTTCCTCTAATGTCTTAACAATTGCAATCATCTTGTCACTTGTCTCAACACCATTTTCACAAACATTTGATATCAAAAGATTTTCATTTTGAGCTTGTTGTTTTAATTCTAAAGATATACAATGTTGTTCTAGTTGATTAAAGCGTTGAGAAAGTAAATTATAAGAATCTTGTAGCTTTAAAAACTCAGCGTTAGATTCGTGACAAGAATGATTATCTACCTCATTTACAGTTTCAGCAACATTTACAGAAATATCACAAACATCATCACAAATATCATTACAAATATTCACAGCATCACAATTCATCATAGCGGATGTAAGCTCATTCGAATATTTAACATTTACAATAGTAAGCACATCACACGAGATTACTTCGGACAAGAATCGGTCATATTCGGTTGAAATCTTTTCCTTTTCAATTAGTTGCAGTTCGTAAGCGGTGTCCATTTCATAAAACACTTTTTGAACTTCACCAATTTCAAACTGAAGATTTTCCTTAAGAGATGCAAAACTTCTTTTTAGACTTTCGACAAACGGATTGATCTCAGTTTTAAACACCTCGTTCATGTGTTCGAAAGCCCATTCTCCGGCATTTAAGCCATTTGAAGTCGTACATTCCAAGATGACCTTGTCAAAGTTAGTAAAGTATCGGTTAATCTCTTGCAAGTTTAACCATACAGTGCTAACAGGTGGAAGATTCTTTGGAATTTCCTTAGGACCTTCCATGTTGACAAGTGTAGGAAATGTACTAGGGCTTTCTTCCTCCATCATGTAGGTTGGTGCTGTAATGAGATCTTTGTCCATATGGAAGCGAACTCTAAAATCAGTTTTAGCAAGCTCCTTATTCATTTTAAAATAATCACAATCGGGATATTTTGCTGAATTGTATGACCGATCCTCATCAACTAGAACCTTACTTGTTCGATCATTGGGAAAAACAATCGGGTCTAAAGCCAATCCTAATTGAGTTGCATTATAAAGTCTAGGACTATGTCTTAAAGCTTGTTTTGCATATCGTGGATTAGGGGGAAGGCCTTTTAGACGTGATAAGTTAAACTCTTTAAACGAAGCATCAAATAAGTGAACTAGTTGTGAAGCAGCGTATTGTCTTAACAGCAAGTAGTCTAGACTTCTAATCTTATTAGTAGCATTAATCTCCATTTCAGTCTTCTTAGATTCGAGTAATTCAAAATCAGTTTGAAGTTTTTGAAAATTAGTGACCACTAACTCCTTTTCTCTAAGTTCACTAGACAAGTTTGCTCTTAAGTTTTCGATTTCTTGCAAGTGACCCATTTGTTTGTTTCTAAAGTGATCATATTCTAGATTTGTGAGAACACTAGACGAAGGCACTAATTCCAAAGTTTGTACTTTCTCATTGCTTAAGGCAAGCTCTTCAGACAAATTCTTATTCTTAGCTAAGGTTTCTAAGAGTGCAGCATTCATTTGGCTAAGTAGTGTAGCAGGAACCATGACCAAATCTTGTTGAGCAGGAGTAGGCGTATGCGAACTGGTTCCCGGTTGTGATTCACTCAAAGTCTGGGGACTCACATTGATATTGCTATCATTGTTTGTCTCCTCGTTTGAAAGACTCACCACCGAAGATTCATTCGAATTAGCACTCTCTTGCCCAACTTGATGTGGTTGAATACTAGCATCAGTGGTATTATCGGTGTTGTTAATAAGTACCTCAGATTTCTTATCTGGCCCTAAGCTGGAAAAAGTTGCCATGAAAGCAGCCTTTGCAGTTTGAAAGTCATCACAGTCGGAATCATACGCATCAAGATCATCGGCTTGGTAAGCTGCATTCTGCGTAGTGACAACGTCTTGTTCGGCAATCCCTGGGTCAGCAAGAAATGCAAGCTCCTCTTCATCAAGTTCCCTTCCTTGCGCCTGAGCATTTACCAGATAGATCTTTTCTGCAAACCACTGTCCATCCCTTCTCCTCTTGGGTTTCTTACAATCCCTGGACATATGACCCTCTTCCTTGCAGTTGTAGCATGTAATCATTCTCAACTTGCCTGTATTAGCCCGTGGAGGGTTGTTGACCATTGGAGCAGGAGCAGGATTGGCGGTGCGAACATTGGTTGATGTGGAAGTTCTCCCCTGATATGGCTGAATTGGCTGAACCATTACTCTGCCATTCTCAATTGTAGCTTGTTGGCGAGAATTGGATGAATTCCTCAACTGATTGTTGGTAGGAGCTGATCCTCTGAATCCTCGTTTGCTTAAAGTTCTTGTGAGGTAAGCAGACATAGTAGTTAGCACTTCAACTGGGTCAGCTCCTTGTTGGAATACAGGAACTGGGACTTCCTCATCATCACAATATAGTGCTTGATCTGGATGAGCTGCATAATCAGTATAAGGAAGACTCATTTGATCAGGGTAGCTTGTTGGATATGCTGCATTCTCTTGATAAGAAGAATATGATGGCTGAGCATAATGTGCAACATTTGCTGGATGAGGTTGTGAAGCATACTGTGGTGAGGGTGCATTGAACCGATATTGTTGCTGATGTGAGGTGGGTGGTTGTGGTAGAATCGAGTATTGGGGAAAGGCTGGTGTCATGTAAGGTGATTGATGATAAGCTTGATGTCCCAAGATATAGGGTGTGTTGTTGTGAGACAAGCTTGGTTGATTCGCCATCAATGCTAAAGAATCTGGGTGCATACCACGAGGAGAACGGTGCATAATCACATGCTTCTCATGCTGCTGAAGGAAGGCATAGATTTGATCTAAGTTGCACTTATGCAAATCCCGGGTTAACTTCACATCGGTAATATACTCACCCCATTCAGCTTGAGGTAGAGTATTCAAGAATTTGGTGTTAACCTGGAATGGTGCGATCACAAGATTGTATACATTCAGATCATTCATGAGTGTGGTGAATCTGAAGTAATAATCATGAAGCGTTTCCCCTGGGTTGTAGGTGAATCTATCAAACAAATCATACAGCTGACACTCCCTTTCTTGTTTGGTGAGAGACGTGCCTTGTAACAACACCTTTAACCGTTCCCATAGATCCTTTGCCACTGTATACTGACTCACCATCCTATAGATGTCATGGGGAAGAGCTTGGAGAATTGTTTGAAGAGCTTTTTCATCTGCATCTGCAACAAGTTGTTGAGCTGGAGTGAGTTCTTCAAATTCTCGTGGTCTAGTCACGTTGTCAACCGTAATGGTACCATAGTCGAGTGGACCATTCAAAATCGATTTGACCATAAGTCTTCCGTATGTCGGTTTCCCCTTTAGATATTGCATCATTCGACCTTGCCATGCCTCAAATACTTCTTTAATGAGCATCGGTGGACGGCTATCAGTTCCCGTTATGATTGATATATCCGTAAGAGATGTCATCTGAGGCATTACTGAATTTGGATTCATTTTGTTTTTCTTCAAAGAAACAGAGATTATCGATTGATCGAGCAGTGAAGTAAAGCTTGTGAATTGTGTTGTGTTTTTGTTGTATGAAACCAAGATTAAATCCTCTAAAAAATCGTCGAAAAAACAAGCAAAATAACCCTTGATTCGGAACTTTTTGTTGATTCGGAAGATTGATTCGGAAGATTACCTTGATTCGGAACTTTGTGTTGATTCGGAAGATTACCTTGATTCGGAACTTTTGGTTGATTCGGAAGATTACCTTGATTCGGAACTTTTTGGATTGATTCGGAACTCCTTGGTTCGGAAGTTATTGATCCGGAACTTTGGCTTGATCCGGAACTTCTTGACTCGGAAGTTCTTGGTTCGGAACTTTAGCTTGATCCGGAACTTCTTGACTCGGAAGTTCTTGATTCGGAAGTTTCTTGATCCGGAACTTCTTGACTCGGAAGTTCTTGGTTCGGAACTTTAGCTTGATCCGGAACTTCTTGACTCGGAAGTTCTTGGTTCGGAAGTTTCTTGATCCGGAACTTCTTGGTTCGGAAGTTTCTTGATTCGGAACTTCTTGACTCGGAACTCCTTGATCCGGAACTTCTTGATCCGGAACTTTTGCTGAATGAACAGAAACTTCCTTGATGAACAGTCGAACCGTAAAAAAATGAGATTAAGCCCCGATTTTGACCAAATACCCCAAAAAGTTTTGTGCTTTCGACTAAAATAAGTAACAACTAATACTTATCCACTAATCCCAATCACAAAAACACCAAAAACACCAAGAATCAAGATGATTTTTCTAAAAGAACACTAATACAATCAAAAACTAAAAAACCACACAAATCACCACCTTAAATCACCCCATAGCTCTTGATACCAAATGTAGAATATTGATAATCAATGAATCTATGAAGGGGTTTGTTAATTTCTAGAGAGAGAAAGTTAGAGAGAGAAAGTGAGAGAAACTATGTGAATTTTATTAAGTGGAAATTAAGAAATGATAACAACCAACCCCTTTCCTTAGTGGAAAGGGGTATTTATAGTTCCAAGTCATAAGTGGACTTGGGCCGGTCCATGACAAGCCCATGGACCGGTTCTTACTTAAGTTAATAAGCAAATAATAACTAATTACTAACTACGAGCTATTACAACATAAATCATATTGTGGAGTGACCGATACTTCTAATATACGTTAAAACGTATTTCTAACACAAGTAAATATAATACAAAATGTATACTTAAAACCCGCTAACTTATATATTACATATAAATAAGTAGGTACTTTAATAAATAAATGAGACATTTTATAAAAATGGCAATTTGATAAGTTTTATAAGTTATAAAACTATAAACATAAGTTTTACGTCTTTTCGGCTAAAACCGAAAAATTAACGTTTTCGTCAATTAAAACTTAGACGGTCGGACCCGTCTAATGTAAACTTTTTATAACTCATATACTGATGTATAAGTACATGTTACAAGCAAAAACTGATAAAACCCGAGTTTTATAACATATGGACATCAACGGGACAAATTAGCCTTATTGGACTATTAACCCAACTAATTTGGCTAAACACTAACGGACTTACTCATTGGGCATAACCCACTTTGGCCAAACATGTGAGTAAAGGCCTGATATTAAAAAGTATAAATGGGATAACATTTAATGGGCTTATTGGGCCTCAATATGGAATTGGATTGAAACTAGTGTACATAACCATTTTTTAAGTGTTGTTTATAGGCTTAACACTATAATGTTGAATGAAGATATAAAACCCCACTTGATCATCATCATACTCATGATATCATCATATATATACATAACCATTTTTTTATAAAGTCATTGGACAAGTGTCTAAGACGAGTATTATTTGTCTAGGTTTCCGTGATTGAAGCACGTACCGTACATCTAAATCGTCGATAAACCGCCTTTCCCAATCAACGTGAGTTCATAGACTCACACTCTTTTAAATGTTTTATGAAATGTTTTATAAACCCTCGAGGGAGATAACATGTTAGTTTTAATAAAACAGGACACCAGTTGTCCTGATTGTTTGTTTATTGATTTGGACCCGAATGATTATGTGACCCGATGAATGATTATATGACCCGATGTATGAAATGAAATGGATTCTTATTAGTTAGGTTATGTCACTAAAAGTCCCATTAGCATGAATTGTGAACTACCGGGATTTGGTAGACACTTATGCATATAATAGTACTATTTGGGGAAGATCACCCTAGTTCGCGCCTTGACGGTTGATCCCCGTCGTGCCACATTGATTGGTAAGCGAATTTATGTATGAGAAGATTTATATAAGTGTAATTATTGTGACGACACGCTGTTTTAGATGGGAAAATGAGTTTCGGGTTAGCTACCCGTTGTTTGTTATAGTAAGGTAGCAATGTCATGCGGCTTATAATAATCCAATAACGAAAATAATGCTATACGCATTGAACTACAATATATTACCTGACTAGCAATACGAGGTCTTATTATTGATGTTATGTTCGTGTTTTGGTTTTACATAACCATATTCATATAACGGTGACGTTATAAAACGTATTGTATGATGTTTTTACGACATTGGTTCGTATAATGGTTTTGAAGGCAAAAGCCTATAGTATGATTTATAACAAAGATTTGTATAAAAATGTTTTTGGCTTATTTTATGGCCTACGACAAAGAATTGTACAAAATGATTTTCGGTAATAATTTTATACCAATGATATATTAATGGATTTCATTAAACTCTATGAATTCACTCGGTGTTTTCGCTGACCTTTTCTTTTAACATGTTTTATCTTAGGTACTTGAAGGTAATTCTCGGAAAGACGACAAGAACTTATGGCCCGTACTTAAATAACAATTTCCATTCAAATGTTTTGTAAATATTCTATGAAATACTATGACTTGGGACCTATGTAATTTGATATTTATGAATGGAAAATGCTTTATTATTAAACGACGCTATTTTTAAGCGTTGTTTATGATTTGAGTAATGTGCTATCCCGTAACACCAACGACTCTTCCGCTTAACTAAAGTATGAATATTTGGGGGTGTTACAGTTTGGTACCAGAGCTATCGTTATAGAGAACGAAAGGTTTTTAAAAACCAAGATTTTGAATAAAACATTTCAAAATCTTTTAACTAGAAACATTTTTCTCAAAATGTCTAAAAATCTTTTGACTATAACGGTGCCGAAGAATTCCCGAGTTACCGACAAGGCCAGACTGACAAGTGTTATTTTAATATATATCACTTGGATTATATATATATATATATATATATATATATATATATATATATATATATATATATATATATATATATATATATATATATATATATATATATATATATATATATATATATATATATATATATGATGTTTTTTTATTACATGATTGTTTGATGATTATTTTAATACTTATACGAGGTATTTATACGACGTAGATTGTCACAAGAAACCCTACTTCCCTAGCAAATCAATTGAAGCTATTCCCGTAAGAATTCTAGCTATTCCAGATCTAAACCAAGTTGTGGATATTTATGATCCCAACAAAATGGTTGATATTCGTAGAAATGTTGGTATTAGTTGATTATGATCTTGAAGAAGAATAGGCGAGATTAAATCTGATATCGATGTCATGACGATCTTTCCTTATAGAGTGGAGTTTGACAAAACCTTACCACCTAGAAAGGTGTCATTAATTCGGTGTCGCCAAATTCTTAAATTTGAAATAGAAAGGGTAAATGTTGCACTTGAGGCTGTCATTGGAACCATTACCCAAAAGCCTCATGTCACTAGTATCTTTCCGAGAAGTCTAATTGAATGTGTGAGTCATTTCATATTAGTGACTCATTTGATAACTATTGTTGTAAGAACTATAGGATTGGAAATTAAGTGTTGTTCATATCGAACTTTTATTGCCCTTTCAAGGTCTAAGAATAAGGTTGAAAGTATTGGAGAATGAGGTAGGATGTCGCATTGAGTATAAGTTGGTTGAAACTAGAATGAAGTAAAATTTAACCCATATGGAATATGAGATTGTTAAGAGGAAGTCGTTAAGTCCTGTGATTGAATTATAAGGTTTTAAATAATTGTTGGTTCGTGTTAAGGGTTGTTCCTAGGCCATTGTCCAATGACGAGGATGCCCAGTGTCCAAGAAATAAATTGAAGAAATCTTCCTTTGAATTGATACCGATGGATCTTCTGGGACAGGTGGAACACCTAATGACTCATGTAGATTAGTATTCATTGTAGCATCTTTTAAAAATCGCTAACTTAACTAAGACATCAGTTGGTAGGATGAGTTCTTGGAATTGTATGACATGGCAACACGTAATGTGTTACGGTACAATTTTGACTTGTTTGTGATTAATGAAAAGACTACCTTTGATTGCTAAATCCTACATGTATCGATGTTATCTATCTTTTATTGCTTCATCCTAATGTTCGCATTAGTGATGCAACCATTAAACAAGCACTCATCTCGGTTTGAGTTGCGTTGTAAATTTTTCTCTTTGTATTCCAGAGTGCCATCGAGGTCATGAAGCTCATGATTAATTGGCTAAGCTCATTTCCTATCAGATTGTTGTTAGTTCTTGGTGAACAGCTTTTCATCACTCTTTTGCAGATCACTCATTATTTTTATAAGTTAAAACAGTATCCCTTGAGAAAAATTGGATTTTGATCACCATATGGATTATTTAATGTGAGACTTATAAATAATCGTTATCGAAATAAAGTTGTTTATGAAACACCTTGGAAAGCTTAATTGTTTTCACAACAAAGAACATCTCTGTAAATTCATTTTGATTCTTATTCTAGAATTAAGCATGAAAATATTTTTATTTTAAACATGATAACAAAGTTTTGACAAACTGAGTATTGCATCGGTAATCCTAAAATTGTATATAGTTGCGCGCCTATATACAATTTGGAAGGGACCATGCAAGGACTGATTAGTAGTCACCATGAAATTATTAATAAACATTAAATTTTCTTTGAAGATTGTGAAAGATTAAATTTTATGAGATCTTTAAGAAGTGCAAACATAGGGACATATTGTTAAAGACACCTACATATGTGCCCGTACCATTTATTCTTCTGAGTCGAATTTACTCATCTGTGGATATTGTCTTCATTGACAATTGATATCCCCTCCTTGTCTAATTCTCTCATGATGAGATTCTTTGGAAAAGTATCTAATTATCGAGTATTAATACCCGACTGGGTGTATCGACATTCCTATCATTTCTTTTGATTATATTTCATTTGAATGACATGGGTAACGATCCGAGGAGCTTTCGAATGTGTACTCAAATTATGAAAACATAGGATATATTCATATTCGTTAATGTTTTATCTTTATCTGATTTGAAATTCTCTCGCGTAGATCATGCGTTAACCTTAACCTTTTTAAGGTTAGTTATGTCTCCAGATATCCTTAAATTTATGAAGGATTATGAGTTATTATTAGTCTTTTAAGAAGTTCACATCTTATCGACGACAATAAAACTGAAAAGTTGGTAGTGCAAGTAGAATGGATTGATTGATATGACATAATGTCATTGTCTTAATTGATGGGAACTCGAGTAGAATTCCCCTAAAAGATAAGATGTTGATTATCAAAAGTGATCTAAATAATTCTTGATGAATGACCATCTCCTGCATTTGGACTTGAAATTATACCATGAATGGTTTTGAACTAGTCGTAGATATTGTAATCTAGAAAGAACCTAAGGTGGATTTATTAAAAGATGTTTTTGTTATCTGAAACTTTCGGAGGTATTTGCTGGTAAATTACCTAGACTTTCGCCAATAAGGCAAGTTGAATTTGGTATTGATTATATTCCTGGTGCTGCACATATGGCATGTGCACTGTACGTCAGCACCATCTGAATTAAAAGAATTACCGTACAACTGAGAGATTTGTCGGAAAAGGATTTTATTCTACCGAGCTCGTCATCATGAAGAGCTATGGTGTTATCATTCCTTATATTTATTGATTACCGTGAACTAAATAAATTGACGATCAAAATTCATATCCATTACTCGAGATGGAAGATTTGTTCGATCATTTACAAGTTTCTAGCGTATGTTTTAAAGATTTGATCCACGGCATGGTTACCATCAGCTTTGCGTCCGCGAAGAAGATTATCTATTCCAATCACTACATCCAGAACTTATAATGAACATTATGAGTTTCACGTGATGTCGTTTGGATTGACCAATGCACATGTAGCATCCATAAATTTGGTGAATCATGTGTGTAGGCTGTAATTTGATAAATTCATGCTTGTGATCATTAAGGGCCATCTGTTTGTTTTAGGAAGAAGTTAATAATCATTTATAGACTGCCCAGAATTGGCCGAGTAGTGAAAACCTGTACCTTGAGTATTTAACATGTTATCAAAGGCTTAATCCTTTATTTATTTGACCGTGTGATTAATAGATAATGGAATCTATATTGACTCTTTAAAGATTAGAGCCATTAAGGCCTTGGGTTATACCAAAAAGAAAGTGAAAATATGTTTTAAAAGATGTTTTATCAAAGGATTTTTAAGGAATCATTCCCTTATACCCAAATCATTTAACAAAACTCCTTTAGGGGTAAATGTTTTTGTATACCTCAAGACAACCTAAGAGGGATTGAGGAAACCATTTAAACCATGACTTGAAATTTGAAACGACAATTTTTGCTTGTCAACTAAGAAAATTTTGACCAAAGTATAAACAAGGATTTTCGAACAATTACGGATCTTATTAATTATTTTCGATGAATCAACGAAAATCGTGTTAACTAAATTCAAATATATTTTTCTTGAACATTTTTATATAATTGGTCGAACTAAGAAATTTAAAATTTTTACGTTTACGTTTCATAAAAATTGAATATATATTATTTAATTACTTGTAATATTTATCGACGCTTTAAACGTCGGATTGAGCAAAACTGATAAAAAATAATAGTTGAGACGAAACTAAAACTTAGAAAATAAGAAGAAAGAATTTCTGAATGAATTGTGGTCATGATAATTATATCATCAGGAAAGGTGAATGTAAATACTGACACATTATGAAGAAAGGATAAAGAACCAATTATGATGTGTTCCCAAGTAATGACGGTGCAAAATATTTTGCCCGAACAATTTAAAAATAGTTGATGCTTGTAAAAAGGATAATATAGATAATAAAAGGGGTTCGCGGTTAATGTAAACCATTAGAATTGAGAAGCCGAAGGCGGTAAATGTTTTAAAGGCCACTTGTGGTTGCCTAAATTTGGAGATTTTGAGATTTAGTCATGTTGGAATCTAATAAGATTAAGTATTCTATTCATGTCATTTCCGATTTAATGTATCTTTATCTGAAGAAATTGTACTGATGGAAAATTATGAAGGCAGACATCGCCTCATACATTAGTAAACGTCTAACTATTGCAAAGGTCATCATCTGAATTTGATTCGATTTGGGTCATCGTCGACAGACTGACCAAATCTGCTAATATCATTCCTGTTAATGATAGATTCTCGATGAAGAAATTGTCTCTTTTGTATTTAAAGGAGTTGTGTAAACATACTGTGCCCGTATTGATCATCTCTATCAAAATCCTCGCTTCACATCGAATTTCTAGAGATTTGCTCAGAAGTCATTGGAACGAACCTTGATGAGAGTACTGTTTACCACCCCAATCGAAGGGACGGGGTAAAGTAATGATACAAAACACTGGAAGTGTTGTTTTATGTTTGAATAATTGACCTTTGGTAATAAATAAGAAAATCACTTTCCTTTGGAGAAATCATCATTGATAATTATCGTATTAGGATCGAGATTGAATCTTGTGATGATCTAAATATGAGAGCATCTGTAAGCAGGAGTTGGGATGAAGACACCCGACATACACCTATTGTGAGTTGTACATGTCTTTTAGGTTTAGGGTTGCCTATGATGACAAACCTAACCTTACTAAATACCCGACCCGCGAGACCTGAAATGATTGTTGAAATTAGGATCTGATTATTGACTGTCGGTAGTGGGCAGGAGGTTATTTAAATATGAAATGTAGATCTTGAAGTGCAGGATGGGCAGCGAAGTTATGCCAAACAAAAAAAAATTTACCATGGAAAAGTGAATTGATGATCTGAAGGATCATGGGAAATAAGTCCCCGTTGTATGGGACCATTGAGATAATGTAAAAAGTTGGTTTGAAAGGCATATAAGCTGGATCTACCCTAGGACTTCAAGGGTTGCGTGAATTATGTTTCGTATATCGAACTTGATAAAATGTCTATCAAGTGAAAATCTGATTACTTCTTGATGAAGTTTAGATTGGCGAAAAGTTACATTCATGAAAAACCCGTGAATATCATGGATAGAGAAAGTAAGCCAACTTAAGCCTGATCGTATTCCTGTAGTTATGTTTGATGAAACTCGCGTATTGTAATGAATTACACTTGGGAGAAAGGTCCGAATGTGGAGGAAATACCCACATGGCTCTAACTCTATAAGAAGCGAGTAGTAAGATAAATTGATCTTTGAGGACAAAGATCCTGTTTAGGGGTAAATGCTATGACAATCCATCAATTTATGGTCGATATTTTATTCTCAAGTATTATTTAAAAACATTATTTTAATGTTATATTATGAAGTCACTAATTTTTGGGAAGAAATTTGGGTTTACGTCTTGAAGTAGCATCGACTACGTATAAACCAGAGGACTCTACGTTACGTGCTTACGTTTACATACACCGTCTTTGGTGACAGTCTGACACTTCAGGAAATAAATTTATCTGTGAATATTATTTTGGAATTTAAATTTGTGTTGGTTCATAAACTCATAAATTTACGAGAAGAGATTAGGACTTACAAGCATAATTTAACGTCCTTTACGACTAAATCGGAAACCCTAGGTTTACGTATATAGGTTTTTGAACTCCGTTTTTGATGAGACAATTTTTATTAGATTCGTTTTGTGCCGTTGATTCATAATTTATAAAAACATTTTTCGTAAAACGACCCGAGGGCACGCAAATCGAGGAAACTAGAATCGAGGAGTACCCGTAAATTAGTGGAGATGAGACAAGTGGGACACTTGTCCCATCCCTACTAAATAAAATAGCAAGCTTCACCAACACACTTTGAGGTGTCATAATGCATGATAACTAAGGACACTTGTCCTTAGTAATACACAAAACCACTCAACCTCAAAACTACTAACCAAAAACAAGCTAATTCATTTGTTACATGCAAACAACTCATTTTTCTCTCCACCCACCTTTTTGGCCGTCCATCATTCATCAACAACACCACCATTGATCAAAAAAATCAACCATAAATCATATGTATAATTTACATATGATGAAAACTCATTGAAAAGATGAAGATTGGAGGTGGTTATAACATGTGAAAATGACTTTCCATGGAGTTCCTAGACTGATTAAGATATTCATCCATTTGAAGGACCCAAGAAGTTCAATTGCCAAGTTGAAGGTTTGGTAACAAGGAACCAAGCCTTGTTCATCAAAATCCCATCTTTTCATCACATTGGTGGTATAGAGATTATTTCTTCCTATCATCTTGTTATTTTTGAATATGTAATCTTGTATTTTCTTCATTTATATATATGTATATGATGATGAATGATGATCAAAAGTATTACGTGGGGATCATTTGTTGAAAAACTTAGTTAAAAAGATTGAAGACTACATGTAAAATTGGTAAAATCTTGCTTAAATAAGTAGGCTGTATAAAAACAGTAAAGAAACCTATGATAAATTGTTAAAATGGCTTGGATAAATTAATATATAGTAAGTTATAATACTTGTACATATGTGAGAGTTGGCCACACAATGGAATCCTTAAAATGAGTGAGATATGATCAAAACAATATTGAAGTTCAAATCTGAGTAGTCTGTTTTGGACGGACTGTTAGTGACATTTAGATATTGATTGAGCAGTGGCTAAAACTGAGTTAATTGTAGCACATAATATGTAGTTTGTGTCACCCAAAAATGAGTTTCTATCTCCTTGTAAAACTCAAGATATGGTAAAAATGGTGAAAGTGAAAATCATAATCAGATTTGTAAAATAAAAGTATATAGTATAATATTAGCACTCAAGTAAATATAATATAAAATGTATACTTAAAACCCACTAACTTATATATTACATATAAATAAGTATGTACTTTAATAAATAAATGAGACATTTTATAAAAATGGCAATTTGATAAGTTTTATAAGTTATTAAACTATAAACATAAGTTTTACGTCTTTTCGGCTAAAACCGAAAAATTAACGTTTTCGTCAATTAAAACTTAGGCGGTCGTACCCGTCTAATGTAAACTTTTTATAACTCATATACTGATGTATAAGTACATGTTACATGCAAAACCGATAAAACCCGAGTTTTATAATATATGGACATCAACGCGCCAAATGAGCCTTATTGGACTATTAACCCAACTAATTTGGCTAAACACTAATGGACTTACTCATAGGGCTTAACCCACTTGGGCCCAAAATGTGAGTAAAGGCCTGATATTAAAAATTATAAATGGGCTAATATAAATTATTGGACTTTAATGGGCTTATTGGGCCTCAATATGGAATTGGATTGAAACTAGTGTAACTAGTCAAAAATTTGACTAACACATAACACTATAATGTTGAATGAAGATATAAAAACCCACTTGATCATCATCATACTCATGATATCATCATATATCTACATAGCCATTTTTTTTATAAAGTCATTGGACAAGAGTCTAAGACGAGTATTATTTGTCTAGGTTTCCGTGATTGAAGCACGTACCGTACATCCAAATCGTCGATAAACCGCCTTTCCCAATCAACGTGAGTTCATAGCCTCGCAATCTTTTAAATGTTTTATGAAATGTTTTATAAACCCGCGAGGGAGATAACATGTTAGTTTTAATAAAATAGGGCACCAGTTGTCCCGATTGTTTGTTTATTAATTTGGACCCGAATGATTATGTGACCCGATGAATGATTATATGACCCGATGTATGAAATGAAACGGATTATTATTAATTAGGTTATGTCATTAAAAGTCCCACTAGCATGAATTGTGAACTACCGGGATTTGGTAGACGCTTATGCATATAATAGTACTATTTGGGGAAGATCACCCCAGTTCGCGCCTTGACGGTTGATCCCCGTCGTGCCACATTGATTGGTAAGCAAATTTATGTATGAGAAGATTTATATAAGCGTAATTATTGTGACAACACGCTGTTTTAGATGGGCAAATGAGTTTCGGGTTAACTACCCGTTGTTTGTTATAGTAAGGTATCAATGCCATGCGACTTATAATAATCCAATAACGAAAATACTGCTATGCGCATTGAACTACAATATATTGCCTGACTAGCAATACGAGGTCTTATTATTGATGTTATGTTCGTGTTTTGGTTTTACATAACCATATTCATATAACGGTGATGTTATAAAACGTATTGTATGATGTTTTTACGACATTGGTTCGTATAATGGTTTTGAAGGCAAAAGCCTATAGTATGATTTATATCAAAGATTTGTATAAAAATGTTTTTGGCTTATTTTATGGCCTACGACAAAGAATTGTACAAAAAGATTTTCGGTAATAATTTTATACCGATGATATATTAATGGATTTCATTAAACTCTATTAATTCACTCGGCGTTTTCGCTGACCTTTTTCTTTTAACATGTTTTATCTCAGGTACTTGAAGGTAATTCTCGGAAAGACGACAAGAACTTATGTCCCGCACTTAAATAACAATTTCCATTCAAATGTTGTGTAAAAATTGTATGATATACTATGACTTGGGACCTATGTAATTTGATATTTATGAATAGAAAATTCTTTATTATTAAACGACGCGATTTTTAAGCGTTGTATATGATTTGAGTAATGTGCTATCCCGTAACACCAACGACTCTTCCGCTGAACTAAAGTATGAATATTTGGGGGTGTTACATCCAATTCTTCTGCTTTTCGCTCCTCTCTATTATACAACTCCAAGTACTTAGCAAATTCTTTCAAACTCAAAGAATATCCCTTTCCACAAAGTCTAAAAGTAAAAATCTTCTTAGTCAACAACTCATCTCCTTCGGCATCTTCATCAAAATTGAAAGTAGAGAAAAACTCGAGAACAAGCTCCGCATATATTTTCTCCCAACAAGCAAAAGCATGAATCCAAGCATCGGTTTCAAACAATACTTCAATACCTCTAGCCTCTTTCACTACTATCCTTAGCATCTCCCTTTTTTGAGCTTCACAACCAAGCTCGTTCAAAACTCAAAAATCCACAATGCAAGGTGCAAAAATTTGTTTTGGCATTAAAAGACTGAGAGCATTGTTGTAGATGGCTTTGGTATCATTCGTACATCCAGGCCAGTTCAAAAATTGGTGATTTGGTGTTTCCATGAGTGCGGCACTTGCCGATTCGGTAGGCCTTCGCTTCTTTCCTCGACTAGACGAGCCGGTTTCATAATTTCCAGAACCTCGATTCTGCAAAATTTTCATCACATACAAACATGTATAAACATTAGATAAGCATTAGGGTTCACCGGTGATCCTATGATCGTGTTTTGATCATTCTGTTTGTTTTCCAGACGAAAAGTGTGGCGCACAATTTGGAATGTGCGGCATACTTCCTGGGAATATTTCATTAAAAGTGCGGCGCATAATTTGCAAAGTGCGGCGCACATTCTGGGTT
Organism: Glebionis coronaria; assembly: GCA_025667525.1. NCBI lineage: Eukaryota > Viridiplantae > Streptophyta > Magnoliopsida > Asterales > Asteraceae > Glebionis > Glebionis coronaria. The sequence goes on along the minus strand of CM046882.1, from coordinate 277,054,455 downwards.
TTTCAGCAAATGTCGGGGTAACACTAGTATCTAACCAAATCCTCAAACTAATTGGTCACAAACTAATAACAATGGCTAGAATCGAACACTAACCCATTCCCAATTCGTTCTAATCTACGACATTACCTCATCTCAAAGGTTTTTCAAAATACCTCTTTTTTTGTTTTTTTTCAATTTTATCTTACTATAATCTAAATCATTTCTTAATCTAGTCCTACATTACTAATTCCTAATTGAATTGTAATGTGTTTTCCATTTAATAAGAACCCTAATTGAAAATTAATCAAAGAAAAATTAAAAACTAATTAATTGAGACAAACATGAGTTAAATATAAAATCTTACCCTAGACATGATCTCGAATTTGAAATTGGAGCAAAGACTCGAAAATATTTTTGGTGATGATTAAAAATCGTCAGGTGGTTTTTGTGTGTTTTTATTAGTTTCTAATGAGAAAAACGGGATATATACAAAAAAAATCCGTCCAAAAGTGTGGCACACTTTCTGAAATGTGCGGCGCACACTTTCTGAAATGTGCGGCGCACATTCTGTGCATCCAGACATGGTTTACTGTATTTTCATTTTTTAAAGTATACAAAACACAAAATTTTAAAAGAAAACCTCCAATTTCATTCGATAGAAAATAAAAAAACTTAGGGAGAACATTCCCTACTTCTAAGACCATCCTAAAACTTCTAGGACTCTTAGATATCATTTCGTTTTATTTGATTATCTACATAAAAAAGGATAAAAATGCATAAAAGTAACTAGGAGCCAATGATGCACTCCGCTTTTCTTCCTTTCCTCTTAGTTGTAGCAGAAATTCAGAGGTGACATCGTGTAACGTCCCAATACCTCTCTATTGGTGTCCTTTGTCTCGTACACTTTTTCGTACCTTTTTCCACATGGATCAACAATGACTATGCAACATGCCATTCACTATCTCCATCTTTAGCAATATTTTAAAATTCTCGCTTGTTACCCACTAGCCAATCTTTGTATTTCAATGATACGGGAAGTACTCCAAGCATCCCCACAATCTTCTTATACACAAAAATATCAAAGAAAGGGTTATGGTAGCTCCTTTCCCTTAGTGAAGCATCAAATAGTTCTTCCGGTTCCGTCCATGGTTACAAATGTGGACCATAAATTGGCATACCATTTTCATCTCTTTTTGTGGTGTAGTACTTATCATCTTCATCATCACTATCATCATGTTCTTTTGCTTTTAGCACATTATATGTTTGATGGACAAACCCATCAAAGCTAGTCATGATAGCTTTTCCAACATCTACTTTTGCACCAACGGTGTGCAAAAACTTTCTTCTAACCACTAGTTGAATATCTCGATCAATAGGAATAACAAGAAGCATAAAATCGGCTAGTATTGTGGTTGTCCCGATTTGACATAAAACTCCAAGAAAATGCCCAAATCCCTCCGCGTAGGAGTGATCAAACATTTTTATTCGATCAAACCTTGGTTTGACTCTTCCAAAATCTAACATTTTGAAGACTCCAAGTGGCATGATATTAACATTCGAACCGGTGTTTACCAAAGCATTGCATGTAGTTTTAACTTCCAACGTTATAGGTAGGACAAAATAACCCGGATCTTCTTTTTCTTTCATTACTTTGTTTTCACGGAGCATTTGGATTGCCACATCCTCATATTCTGAGGTTAATCCATCTTCAATCTTCAACTTATCAAGTAAGACCCCATCGACAATCATTTTATACTTATCACTGTATTTTAATGTTTCAATGATTGGTCGATTCATGTTTAACAACGTTACCTTTTCTTCAACGTCTTCCCTTAATTCTTCCATTGTTAGTTCTTCTCTAGTTAAGAGTTTATTAATGGTGAGAGAACGTCCTTCACCATTATAGTTCAATTTGTAAGCATGAGCGGGATGTTTTCCTTTGTTTCTTTTGCCTTTCCCCATATTACAAACAAACCTAGGAGTATCAACTCCCTCGTTTCCAATAGGTGCTAATTCATCAAAGTCGAGATTATCAAGTATCTCGTCAATTTCTTCTAAGTCCAAGCTTTCATTCACTTTTGGCCATAAGGTGAGTATGCCACAAGTGATGTCAATTTGTGCATTGGCTTGCTTTAGGAAAGATCTCCCAAATTTTGTACACGGTTCACAGTCATCTTCTTCCGGATTGACGAAGAAGTCGACGAAAAACAATTCGTCCTTGATCATAACAATGAGCTTCTTATCTATTTCTTTGTCCCTATTATGATACGTTTTGTAGGTTAACCCAAGCTCCACTACAAGTTCATTGCTAAAAAACTCTTCTCCATTTCCAAGTCAAGTTGCCCATCATAGGCAAATTTACCTTCCACATGACAAGGCATTGAGTACTTTTCGCTAGGCGTCAAGTCTTCCAAGTCAAGTTGCCCACTATCGGCTGTGTCCCTATATTCAGATCCTGTCCATTCTCCATCTGATTCAATCCTATCATTTAGGCTAATATGCTCATCTTCTCCCAAACATAGCCTACCCAAGCTAGTGTTTGGATCCATCTTACAACAACAACACATCAAGAGAAACATTAGTATGTTAGTGCCATAAAATCCAATTGACATTTCATATCCTGTAGTCTTAAGGCAACTCATTAGTTTTGATGAAAATCTCTTTTTAATTGTGTTATAAGCAAATTCTGCGTACTTTTTTTCCAGTTGTGCGGCGCACTTTTAAGATGTGCGGCGCACTTTTGCCCGATACAGAAAAGCCGGCGCACTTTCTGAAATGTGCGGCGCACTTTCTGCAAGAAATTTTTTGTTCATAACTGTATGATCTATATACCAATCAAACAATGTTATAAGACTTTTTTTATAATACTTCCTTAGCAAATAGTCAAAATAAGAAATAGTGACCAAATTTTGTAAGATGTTCTCATGTATTTTGTAAGAAATATCTATTTTTTCACTTCCGCTTGTTTTCTCATTTGCTTGTAATTTAAAGTTGTTAAAAATTCTAGAAAAATTACCACAAATCATGATAAATATCAAATAAGACATAACAAAGCAAATTATTCTACCAAAGAGTAAATTAAAGAGAAAATAAAATTTTGAAAGAAAATATTTTTGGTTTTTCTTGAAATGCAATATTAACAAACACATAAGCTCAAAAAGCATAAGCACACAGAAAGTAATTCTCATGTTTTCAGCAGTAAGTGTTGAGAGTAAAAGGTTTTGGTGGTGTTTTGGGATTGTTTCTACCAACATTTTGCAAATTCGTATCGAATGTGTGGCACACGTTTGGAAATGTACGGCGCACTTTCTAACTTTTTCGTTAAAAACTTTTTCAGATTGCCAGAAATCTATACTGCGATTTATAGTTTTTGTTTTACCAAGTATTTCAGAATGTTTAAAAATAAATAACTAATGAATCACCGATAGCGGTGCCAAAAACTTGATGTTTGTTTGCAAGTCTTAATTTTTATTCAAGATATTACCACACAAATGACTAGAAACATAAACACAGGAAATTATACCCTTTCATGTATAGCATAGCTTAATGGTAAAGTCTAGTTCGTTCCACGGGATTGTTGTTATCAAAATATTAAAACAATTACCTCTAGATTGTCACAAGTTCTAAAGATATACTTAACAATTGGTATTAAAGGGTGCGTTTGGCTAAGGTCATAACCATATGATAGATAGGAAGAAAGGATGAAATATAAGCACATAAACAATGTAAGACAACATACCGATTATTAGTCGTGCATGCAACATCTAATTGATATGACAAGAATCCGGCTAAAGACTTTGTCATACCAACAGTATTAAGATAAGTTTATCCTTGATTTCGATAACTAAGGTAGTACATGATATTATGCAAGAGTTGGTATATGTTTTAATCCACTAATCGTTACAAAAGTGATTAACAAGATTCATTTACTAGCTGACATGAAACTCATCCATTCACATGAGTATTAGTCGATGATCATTGATGAATCCAACATATAACAATGGTCTTACATAGTAACACATAATACATGAGTATCCAAGCAACACTTATATTCAAGAACCCAGTGAAAAAGTGCGCCGCACAAAACTAATTTTGCGCCGCACTTTGCCCCAGGAAAGCTAATATTCACATCTAATCATAAGGCTATTAAACCTTAACCAAGTGCACATCACACAACTCCACAATAACAGTAAATAAGATCATTTTAAACATATGTAAATCAAAGTAAAATATTGACATAATTGAAATAAGAATTATACCACAAGGTTATTTCAATAATTTCTTCCAAAGGATTTATAAGTCTTTGAACTTGTTACAAATGGCTAGCAATACTTCTGAGTTTCTTGTTCCACCACCAATACCATAAACCAACTAAGGTTTACAAACTTAGTGACTATGATCAAGGATTTGGAGAAATCCTTGATTATTGTTTCTCATAAACAATGGAGAAAAGTGAGGAATGAGATATGATTTTGCCTAGCCAAGGTCCTATTGATACTTGAAAATTCGTAGGTTAGAAACCCTGGAAGTATATCAAAGGTTCCCCATAATAGCCATGCATAATTGCACATAATTGTGTATTTGTAGTGAAATGTGCGCCGCACTTGTTCATTTGTGTGCCACACTTCATCATGTATAAATGTGCGCCGCACTTTTGAGTTTGTGCGCCGCACTTCTTGTTATTCTCCACATTCGGGGTACTTTGAAAGTACGCCGCACTTTACTAAATATGCACCGCACTTCTGCTCCTTTTCAGCATAATTTCTTCTTTTAGCCCCTTTATTCTTTATTTCTCCATTCTTTTACTTTATGGTTTCTTTCTTGGCTACAATACAGACAATACCTTTTATTAGTATCAATTCAAGACATAATTTATTTATTTACATAGCAAACATGGATAAATGCATCATTATAAACATGTATAAATGAGACGTTATCAGAATCCATTGCTTTCCGAATTAGGACTGTTTGTTGATTCCGATTTGGGTCTAGGATCCTATATTACGAATTAAGTTAGAACCTCATATTCCGAATTAAACGTCTATCTTATATTCCGAATTAGGACTTTTAGTGTATTCCGAATTGCAAGTTTATTATTAATTCCGATTTAGGTCAAAATATTTTGTTTTCCGAATTAGTTTTTGATTTAGAATTCCGAATTATTTTCAAATTTTGTATTTTCCCGTTTATTTCGTCAAGTTTAATTTCAAAGTGTTTTGTTTATTTTATTTTTAAATTTTACTTTTTATTAAGTTTTAAGTTTGTTTAATTCCTTTAAATTTTTCATTTTCTTTAGTTCATTTTTAGTTTAAAATAGATAATCAACATTTTTCTCTTTTATCCACCAAGAACAACTGAGTCACACTTAAAACCGAGGTCAATTCGATTAGACCGATTCGAACATATATTTTTCATTTATTAAAATGGCGCTGCCGCTGGCTCTTTTTGTGAAGATTAACGGTTTTTTGTGAGAGACGCGTTGGATTTTGGGATCCGTTCACTCTTGAACGTTATTTTTCTTGCTTAAAATTTCCAAAAAATTCAAAAATCAAAAAACATTTAAAAAATCATAAAAAGCATTTCTTTTACAAAAGTTTTGCACAAAAAATATTTTCTTTTTACGTTAACTTTATTTATTCTATTTCTTTGCTATATTTTTATTTTGTAGGTGTATGCGTACCCGTTCGCGCAAGAGGAAATCCATTCAAGCCGCTATCATCGAGCCTCCTGTTGTTAACACCATGGATAACCGTCCAATGATCGAGCTCTTGCAATCACATGTTGAAGGCAATGATGATGCGATTGTGGTACCGGCTATTGACGCAAACAACTTCGAGCTTAAAACCGGTTTTATTCAAATGGTTTCCGCCACACCTTTCTTGGGCCGCAATCATGATGATCCTCACGATCACATCAAGAGGTTCGTACACTTAACCAATTTTGTCAAATACAATGGGGCCTCACAAGAGGCAATTCGTTTGCTCCTCTTTCCCTTCTCTCTCGAGGGACAAGCCCGGAGTTGGCTTGATAAGGAACCACCCCAAAGTATTGCCACATGGGCCGACCTAGAGACAAAATTCATAAATTACTTCTTTCCACCCTCACGTACTACCTCTTTGCTGAATGATATCATTAATTTTGAACAAAAGTACGATGAGACGTTTAGTGAATCTTGGGATCGTTTTAAGGAACTTTTGAGAAAGTGTCCACAACACGGTTTTACTAAGGTACATCAAATTAATACTTTTTATAATGGATTAAGTTTGAATGACCAAGATTTACTAAATAGTACTTCGGGGGGTAATATACTTGTGAAAACTATGAACGAGGCTTGGGCAATCATTGAAAACAAACAAAAAGTCCAAACCAAGAGTGTAAGGGCTACTATGGCTAGTGCTAGTGATAGTGACGTGACTAATCATATTAAGGAGCTTACTTCAATAGTAAAACGACTTGCTTTAAGAGATAACCCTCCCACTACACATGTACTTGCTTTAAAAGAAACTTGTGAAACGTGTGAGACTTGTGGTGGACCACATTCGTACTATAATTGTGACAAGGTTTATGACCCATATAAACAAGAAGTGTATGCTTATAACACTAATGAGAGGGTGCATTTTAAATCGAATGTCGATGTGAACAATTTATCTTATAAATCGGCTGACTATTTGGCTCCCCCGGGTTTTGTAGTTCCACAAAGACCACCCCCACCCGCCCAAAATAGGAACCAAGGTCCTCAACGGGGTAATTTTCAAAAAAATGTTTCATGTAGTGTTTTTGCAACCCTTTAGGAAAAGAGCAACAAAATAGTAGTAAGCGTTAAGTGTCGGTTTAAGAAAACCAAGCACTAATGACCAATTAAGTTCAAGTTCGTTTCCCAAGGAGGCTAGTGTGTTAAGTGTGTAATGATATGGATTAATTTGTGATTATATTTGAGAAAGAAAAATAGAAAAGGGATTAGAAGAGAATGACGGTTACGAAGACGGATTAAACTAAGTCTAAAAAGGCGTACACGTAAAACCGTACAAAGTACCAAAATTAAAATTTTACCCTAAAAATTCCTAAAAATTACCAAAAATCTACAATAATATTCTAAGAGTTTACAAAAAAATCAAAACTTGCAAAAACCTTTTAATTAATTAGATAATGACTTTTTAATGCTAATTAAAGCCCTAAAAATCAAAATTAATTATTAAAAAGCCCTAAACAAGATTTTAAAGTTTGTAAACCTCAAAAATACTCTAATTAAGCTAAAAACTATTTTTCAAAATTTTAAAATCAATAAAAACTATTTTTAAACAATTAAAAACTCCTAAAATCAATTAAAATTTAAATTAATTCTAGAAAATAATTAAAAGACTCTAAAAATATTTGGAAAGTTGCAAAAATCCTAATTAAGTGTTTAGAACCTAGGAAAAATATAAAAACCTAGAATATCAGACTTTTAATTTTTAATAATAAAATAATATTAAATAATATTAAAAATCCAAAAATTATAAAAAATTCTAAAAACTTGCAAACTAGCTTAATTTAACCTAAATAACTCAGAAATGAAAGTGAAATTACCTAAATACCCCTATTGGGCCTAGAAAATGGGCTAAACCCAAAACAGTACACTATTGGGCCAAATTTGGGCCCAATAACAAAAATTGTTCAAAATAAGCCCAAAAAGCACAGGTTGACTCAAAATTTGATTTTAAACAATTTTTTCCAAAAGCCCAAATGCTGAAAATGTGAAATAAGCTAACTTATAATAAGCATCTTATTCTTAATGGGCTTTTTGGCCCATTAAGCTATAAGCTGATGCCATAAGCTAAAATTTGACACACAAGCTTCTTTTGACCTAACAAAGACTTCTTCAAAAAGAAATTTGAGAAATTAGTTGAGAGGGTATGTAATATAGTTTTCTGTAATTGGAAGTGGGCTTCTAATTCGATAGATAGCAGTAAGGGATGTAGGATTGCTGTTGGATGGGATCCTATGGTCATTGATGCCCAGTTGATTTCACAGTGTGATCAAGTAATGCATTTCCTTATTTCTTTTTTGAAGGATAATAGGAGATTATATGTGTCTGTTGTTTATGGTGAGAATTATCTCACTCCTAGGGTTAGGCTATGGAAGAATCTGGTGGATCACTCTATGGTTGTGGGGTCTAGACCATGGGTAATGATAGGTGATTTTAATGTTATTTTGAAGACTAATTAGAATTCTGATGGGATTTTTATTAGAGCGGATGAAAGGAGGGATTTTAATGAATGTGTGGAGCAATTAGGGATGTAAGATATTAATAGTTGTGGAATGTTTTATACGTGGGTGCAGAAAAGGAGGGATCCGGATTTGGGAAAATTTAAGAAGCTTGATAGGATTATGGGTAATGAATTTTTTCTTGACCAATATCCGGCTAGCTTTGCTGAGTTTATGCCATATCTGTCCTCGGATCATTGTCCTGTTGTTTTATATTTACCTGAAGTTTCAGTGTTCAAGTCTAAGTCATTTAGGTTTATGAACTATATTGCGGATAAGAAGGAATTTAGAGGGGTGATGAATGAAAAATGGGTTGTGGAAGTTAAAGGCTGTGCGATGTTTAGGTTAGTCAAGAGACTTAAAGCCATGAAGAAGCATATGAGGCAGTTAAATAAGCAGAATGGTAATGTTTTTGATAAGGTCAAGAGGTTTAAATATGAGTTGGAAAAGGTCCAGGTTTCCTTGGATGATGATCCGTATAATAGCAGATTGAAGGAAGAAGAAAGGACGTGTGCTGTAGTATATAAGGAAGCAATGTTGGATGAAGAGAATGTGTTAAAACAAAAAACGAAGATTGAATGGTTGAAGGATGGTGATACAAATAGCAAATATTTTTATAATGTTATTAAAGGAAGAGTTAGTAGAAATAGGATACAAGCTGTTTATGACAACGATGGGAAGGCTCACTATGGTGATGAAGTGGCAGAGTGTTTTGTTAATCATTTTAGCTCTTTTCTGGGTACGTGTGATGAAGTTTATAATATTGAAGACCCGACCAGTTTGTTTGTGAGAAGACTTAGTGTGACCAAGTCTGTGGACCTGATTAAGCCAGTTGCTGAATTTGAGATCAAGGATGCGCTGTTTAGTATTGAAGATAATAAAGCTTCGGGGCCTGATGGGTATACATCAAAGTTTTTTAAAGCGGCTTGGTCTATTGTGAAGCTGGATGTGTGCAATGCTGTGAGAGAATATTTTGCTAATGGAAGAATGTTGGGGGAGGTAAATACAACTCTTATCTCGCTTATTCCTAAAACTTCTACCCCTGCTAAGGTCACAGATTTTAGGCCTATATCGTGTTGTAATGTGGTCTATAAAATTATTAGTAAAGTCATAACCAATAGGATTAAACCTGCCCTAAATGAGTTAGTTGATGTTAACCAGAGCGCTTTTATCCCGGTTAGATTGATTAGTGACAACATTTTGCTTGCTCAAGAGTTTATGAAGAGTTATAACTGGGAATGTGGGATTCGTAATTGTGCTTTTAAGATAGACATACAGAAAGCGTATGATACTGTTAGTTGGAGATTCCTGAGAGTTTGTCTCAAAGAGTTTGGGTTCCACCCAGTTATGATCCATTGGATCATGATGTGTCTTGAGACAGCGTCGTTTTCTGTATGTATTAATGGTGAGACGCATGGGTTTTTTAAAGCTAGAAGAGGGTTGAGACAGGGTGATCCTATCTCCCCCTATCTCTTTACGTTAGTTATGGAGGTCCTGAATCTGATGGTTAAAAGGCAGATTAGAAGTGATAGGAGATTTAGATATCATTCGGGATGTCAAAAGCTTAGAATTAATAACCTTTGTTTTGTTGATGATTTATTGATGTTATGTCATGGAGATATGATTTCTGCTTCCATTCTTAGGAGGGGGTTAGATGAATTCACGTTAGCTTCAGGTTTGTATCCAAGTATGATTAAAAGTAATGTGTTCTTTTGTAATGTCCCGAATGAGGTTAAGAATGATATTTTAATAGTCATGCCATTTACTGAGGGTGTGTTGCCCATTAGATATTTAGGGGTGCCTCTTGTATCTAAAAGAATTACGAAGAGAGATTGTAGTTATTTGATTGAGGTTATGCAGAATAAGCTTAATAGATAGAAAAATAAGTGTCTCTCATATGCTGGTAGTTTACAGCTTATTGCGGCTGTGTTATCTTCTATGCAAGTTTATTGGGGATCATTATTTATTTTACCTATTGCGGTTTGTAAGGATATTGATAATCTTCTGAGTAATTTCTTATGGGGATATAATAGGAAGATTAGGGCTTTGGTTAGTGTGAAATGGGATGATGTATGTAAACCTAAGAGTCAGGGTGGTCTGGGTCTTAAGTCTATGGAAAGTTGGAATGTTGCTCTTATGGCTAAACACTTGTGGAATATCCTTTGTAATAAGGACTCTATATGGGTGAAGTGGGTTAAATTACACAAGTTAAAAGGTCAGAATATTTGGGATATTGAGTTAACTAGGGGAATGTCATGGTGCTGGAAGCACAAGCTATACATTAGGGATTTGATTAGAAAATTTGTTTTTGTTAGGCTTGGCAATGGAAAATCCTGTAATGTGTGGTTTGATAGATGGCATAAATGTGGTCCGATTAGCAAACTCATAAGTCATAGAGTTATTTGTTTAGCTGGTTTTTCTGTTAATGCTAAGGTGGCTGATATGATTGATAATGGTAATTGGATTTGGCCTGGTGGATGGGGGGGGGGGGGGGGTGCATATGGTGGTGTCCTCAATGTCCCTGTCCCGACTTTAAGGTATGATGTTGAGGATAAGACTGTTTGGTTTAATAAGAATGACCATGAGAGGAAGTTTGGTGCTACTGAAGTTTGGAAAGCATTAAGAGTTGAAGCCCCGGATGTTATATGGTATAGACATGTATGGTTTTCCCAATGTATACCTAGGCATGCGTTTATCGCGTGGCTTGCTATTCTGGGTAGACTTAAAACAGGTGACAGGTTGGTTAAGTGGTTTAATGCGGGTAATGTGAATTGTATTCTATGTAAGAATGATAATGAAACCCATAGTCATCTGTTTTTTGATTGTCCTTTTTCTAGAAGGTTATGGGAAAGGTTAAAGCCTATGGCTAAACTAGATAGGGTGAGTAATATTTGGGCTAGTGTTATATCTGGTATTATAAGCTTTCCGCCCAGAAACTCTATTTGGAGTGTTATTCAGCGTCTTCTGTTTAGTGCCACTATCTATTTTATTTGGCAGGAAAGGAACCTTAGAAGGGTAGGGGTACTAACAGAAATGAGGATATGTTGTGTAATATGATCATTGACACTATTAGGTTTGAACTCCTTAGCCTTACCATTAGACCTAGGGATGTGATGAATGCGGCTGTGATTTGGAATGTGAAGTTAAAAAGTAATCTGGATGATGGTGATGAGATTGGGTCTGTTGTTGATATGAGGGAGCTTAATGAGTAGTGTTCTTTATAGTTTGGGGTGGGTTAACTGGTCCTTTGGTGGGACTGGTTTATGGAGGTGCAATTGGAATTGGGGACATTTATGTTTGATGTATAATTTTAATAGGTTGTATGGGGATAGTTCCATGTTGTGTTTTTGCAGGTCTTTGGCGTGGTATAAATACTTTATGGCTGCTGGATTAATATCTGATTGGCTGATTGGTTGCTGCTATGAACTTCTTCAAGTACAAGTAGCATGAAGAATGAAGGGTATCTTTACGCTATCTTGTTTGGGGAGGACAACTTGGATGTTTTGGGAGATTTGATGTGCTACTAGTGGACATTGGGTTATTTCTTAACTCTTTGTACAAGTTTTTAGTTTCCAAATCTGTTTTGTGATGCTATGTCCTCCCTGTATTGTTTCAGTATAAGCCTTGTATCTGTTTAGTGTTGTGATGATAGATACTTAGGTTTATTGCATCGTGTGAGAGGATTCTAGTTTAGTTGTACTTGATTGTGATAAATTACACCTCTTGTTTAGGAAAACAAAAGAGCGTAAATGAGCGGTAAGTATCGAATGATGATTTAGGAAAATCAACACTAATGACCCTTAATGGTATGAAAGTTCGTTTCCCAAGGAGGTATATGTGTTGTGAAAAACTTGTAAAAGTTTGTGATTAATGATTGGTTTAGAAGGGGATTAGAAAAGAAGATGACGAAGACGTAAAAATAAAAATTAACAAAAAAAAACACTACTAGAAAGTTAAAACGTAGAACCTTAAAAACCACAAAAATAAAAATAAATTCTAAAAATTACCAAAAATTCACCAAAAATAAAAATAAATAAACTAAGAGTTTACCAATGATCAAAACTTTTTCAAACCTTTTAAATAATTAAATATTCAATTTTTAAATGCTAATTAAAGCCCTAAAAATAAAATAAATTATCAAAAAGCCCAAATAAAGATTTTTCAATTGGTAAACCTTTAAAAAGACCTAAAAAGATTAAAAACTATTTTTAGAAATTTTGAAACTAATAAAAACTATTTAAAATGATTTAAAAACTATTAAAACTTAAAATAATTATAAAAATTAATCTAGAAGAGATAAAATTATTCTAAAAGTTGCTAAATTCCTATTTTAATGTAGTTAACCTAAGAAAAATGTAAAAAGTTGGAAAATGTGAAATTTTAAAAATAATAATAAAATAATAATAAAATAATATTAAAAATCCAAAAATTCTAAAAAATTCTAAAAATTTGCAAACTAGTTTATTTTAACCTAAATAATCAGAAAATCAAAGTGAAATTACCAAAATACCCCTAATGGGCCCTCAAATGGGCCAAATCCAAAATCAGTCAACACAAATGGGCTTTTGGGCCCAAAAAGTCAAACTTGGCCCAATTGACTTGGAAAAGCCCTATCTGACTCAAAATTCAATTCTAAGAACAAAACTCTAAAGGCCCAAAAGTTGAAAATGAGCTTATCACAGCTTATTGAACTCAAAGCTTATTCTTATTGGGCTTTTCAGCCCATTAAACCATAAGCTAATGCCATAAGCTCTAATTTGACACACAACCTTCTTTTGGGATGCTTAAGAGATCTGTTAAAAGAATTTTTGAAAAAGCTCACTCAATAAGCCAGAAATAAGCAAAGAAAAATTTCACTAAAAGACAAAATAGTCGTTTTAGAGATTTAGGGCACCTCAGGAAATGATTCAACTTGCAAAAGCTTTCAAATGGACTCAATAAGCAAAATCAATCAACAAAAATCCAATAAGCACAACCAATAAGCCAGAATAAGCACAAATGAACTTATGTAAAAGTCAAATGGGTTGGTTTTCTAGTCAAACCTTTAAGTCAACCACCCAAATGCTCCAGTATGAACAAATGGGTCAAAATATGAGCACCTATTACAAAAACAAAGTTGTTGCAGGTTTGAATAAGCTATTATAGCTTATTGATAAGCTGACACCAGTTTTACACTATCAGTGGTAACTAGCAGGGGAAAGGAGTTCCCACTGCTTTGACTATTTGACCAAGCTTATTTGAGAGTTCTAGTTTGATTCAATTGGAAACAAAGACACCCTTGTGATCAGTGAATCACAAGGAGTCAATAGCAACAATAAAATCACAATTTGGTTCACACAATAAGCCACAATAAGCCAAACAGTTACCAGATATGCACCAGATATTGAAATAAGCAGTTAAGCACTTAATAAGCAGATTTAGTTACAATAAGCCAACCAAACTTAACAGGATGCATACACAAGCTATATAAACTAAGAACAAACACAAATCAACAAGAATCAAACACTGAATCAAAGTAAATAACAAGATCAAAGCACTAGAAGTTACTGATGAACAATGAACATATGTAGAAACAAGTTTGCTGATATACTTGACACTTGATCCAATTTCAAGCCTCAAATACTTCTTCCCTGGTGTGATTAATTATGATTTAGCACTTGTTAGCCCTAGCCTATGCTTAGATCTAGGTGTCCTCAAAATCCTAGCCAATTTTACCAAGTATTTAAGATTTTATAGCCAAATCAAGAATCTATGTGTTCAAAACCCTCAAACCTGCAAACAGATGAACAAATACACCAAAATAACAAATACCAACTCTTGCTACCACAAAACAAGCACTAAACACACCACAATCCTAACTTATGCAGTAATCCCAAACACCCTTTTAAAACTTGATTCCACAAATTTTCAAAGGCTTATGAAGATTCAACCCACAAATCAGATCAATAACACCTCAATAACATCAAACCAAGCCAAATCAACAATAATCAACCACAATAACACAGATTCAAGCATAAACATGCAATAATCACAAAATTCAGAAAAATAAAAGAGAAAATGAAAAGGGAGAAGGATGCAAACCTCCAAGACCTACATCCAGGCCCTGGATTGTTTGAGCTTAGGTACTAGCAGAACAAGTACCAGCTTCCAAGCTACTAAGAAGAACAAACCACAAGGTGAGATTAAAATAATGCCAACTTTCTGATTTTTGATGCACAAGCTTTATCACTTAAAACCTTGCCTCAAAAACCTTCAAACAAGATAATGAAACTCAGATTTAAGCTTATCAAACACCAAACTTTTATAAATAACAGATTAGAACTCAAAATTTTAAGAAATTCAAACTTTATTTCATAAAAAGGAATTACAAAGATTTAAAGCTAAAATCTGGAACAAAGGGACTCTCACATGTTGAGGTCTCCTTTTATAGGCAAATGCCTGGCTAAACACTATTCACAAACCCTAGAAGTGAAATTCCCTAAATTCCCTAAGTCCTTCTAGACGTTTTCTGAATTTGAGCTGTCCAAATTGATCAAGGCTGTTCATTTTAGCTTTGGAATGAAGCATTGATCCTCAGCTGTTGATCTTGACATGTGGCATGACTTGGGGGTTAAGTTGCATTTTGATTGGTTGAAAGGGAATTGGAGGTGGGGTCCATGGTGGAGTGGTGTGAGGTTACATGTGTGGGATGTGATCGTGCTAGGGTGAATTAGTTTTTGGTTAAAGTAATTAGGAAAAACCCTTTGGCAGTAAAAAGTAAAATCTGGGTTCATGGGGTGAATAGTGGTCCCCTTTGATCCGTTTTTGGTGGAGTGGAATATTGTTTGGCGCAATTTCTTTTGAATGTTTCAATTGCCCATGTTTAGCCCTTGTGTTTTCAGAAAATAGGTAAAACGTGTTTTTCAGCAAACAAAACACTTTTCCTTTGTTAATAAGTTTCAGCACTTGGCAATTTTGGCACAAAACTTTGGAAATAGGTTTACAAGGGTTGTTTTTGCCTCTTTTGCATATTTGAAGGACTGATCTTGGACATTCTTGATCTTCAAAGGTCTTCAATGTATCTTTGGCTTGATGAGGGACCATAATTGACAAATTGGAATTGTTGAGGGACCAATCTTGCCATTTCTTCAAAGTTGAAGGACCTTTTGTGTAATTTTGACAAACTTAAGGGACCAAACTTGAAATTATTAATATACAAGGGTTTTAAGTGTCATTTCTTCAATAAATGAGGATCAATCTTGTTTGTCTTCAAGTCTTCAAGGGTATTTGTTGAATTTTCCATGATTAGGGCCCGGTTCTTTGTACGGCTTCGTTTCTCGTGTCCGTTTTTCCTTGTAACTTGTGATCTTTTGTCTTTTTCACGATATCCATACCTAAAATACACAAGTAAACAAACATAAGCATATATATGGTATTTTATGACATTTTTATGCATTAAAAGCCCGAAAAGAACGATGAGATCATGTATAAATGCCATCTCATCACTCCCCCATACTAAGCCATTGCCGTGCCTGTGGAAACCTTGGTTTCCGGATCTTTTAAGCTACTAGGAATGCATCATGTTCATATGATTAAATAATCAAAGCGGAATTAGAACATAACACATTAACAAGGTGTTTAGGCACAAATAACATGAATTAAAACAATAGGGATTTCTCAGTATATTAATAACGAACAACCACTAGGTGTGTGTACATTGAATCCCACACCTAGTCGACACACACTTTAGGTTTACATTGTATATGAATTATATATAAAACCTAAGACCCTTGGTTCCTTTTATAGTGTAAGGATGAGGGTTTACAAGAGATAAGAATGAATAAACAAGTAAATCTTCTATTTAAATAAACTTATGCAGAATATCTTTTGCATGTTTCTCTAAATAGAAGCTTCCATAAGCTTCTTTGTCTACGTTTTGTCAATGCTTGAATTGCATGTGACAATGCTTGGATTGCACACGACAATGCTTGAGCCATCAACGCCTAATTAACTCTTGTCAACGCCCAAATTAGTCTTGACAACACTTAGACAATATCTTCATGTTTTCTTCGTTTTTGAGTTTCTACCACATCAACTTTTTGACCCAACAATCTTCCCCTAGTTGATAGTGGCAAAACTCTATGTGTATCTCTTGTAAGTTGTACATGATCTTCAAATTGCTTCCCCTCAAGTGTAGCATGTATTTCTTCCCCTTTTTGTCACATCAACAGGGAAGTAAACAATGTTGCAATCTTTGAAGATTCTCCATATGTAGGCTCTGTGTAATGATCTTGAAGAACAATTAATATAATATTTTTGATGTAGAAGTAGAATAACCCAACCTTGTGTTCCATGTCTTGTACTATCCACGTGATAAAGAACTTATACCTTTAGCATTATAAGCAGACCTCGATCTCTTGTCAATATTCTCATCCTATGTGAGACACTGAGCACGATAATGTAACTCCTTCAAGTGTTATGACAAGCCTTCATCACCAACCATGTAAAGCACGAACAAGTTACCTTTAAAGTCAATGACTGGGAGTGCACGACTTTAAGATATGATAGAACACAAACTCGCGAAAATCTTCTTCAATCATCAAACTTACCATAAGAATTCTTCCCCTTAAGCTAACACCTCTTTATGATGAACCAATATCTTTGTATCTAAAAGCAGACATGGATAACTCTTTCACAAGGCTATCCCGATTACATACTCCAATAAATTACTTCATAAATGTTGTTAACTTGCATTAAAATCATTAATTCCTTTTTAAATATCCGAGCCATAAATATCACCATGATATTCTGAATTAAAACGGAGATTCCATGTACCTTCGTGTGTAAATAACTCCTTTTTGTGTGCTAAAAACGTCCAATTTTCTCAACAGCAGCAATCATTGTGTTGTCCAACATCCTCTTCTGTCCAATATCTCTATCAATTGTATTGTCCGATATCGGACAATACCTATCAGCGTTGGCATTCATATATCGGACAACACTGTCAACGCTGTCAGCGTTGACTTTATTCTGTCAGCGTCAAAATTCCTTCCTGTCAGCGTCTATGCCTCTCGTGTCAGCGTCTCTTCTGCTGACGTCATTTAGGGCTACAAACTATCTGTCAGCGACTTCTTTCCACCAAAGTTTGTATACCCACGTTAAAAAGAGTGTAATAGATCACTTGATTAGCCCATTCTATCTAGCCCATTACCTTGTAGGACACGTTTAGTAGTTATGAAAGAGTATTATGCATGTCCTAAAATTTTGGCAACGTTCATGCATCAGAATATCTATTTTGAATCGTCCAAAAGAATAATCCATTTTCTTCACGTATTCCACAAACTCAGGACTAAATATTCACGCGATCCATTTTCCTTTTAACCCACATATCTCTACCAAAAATAACTGAATGCGTAGATCTGACCTTAAAACACGCATGAAATATCTCCATAAAACAGGAAAATCTATTCCATAGGTGCATCCCTTTTCCTTTAGCAGAAGCACAATCTTCGTATGAATAAAGAAATCTTTCCACCAATCAGGATGCTAGAACCGTGTGAACATGAAACTACTTGCTATTACTTTGATTGTGTGAATCGCAAGTCTATAATAACCATGTGAACACAAGTTGATTAATCGTGTGAACACACATGATTCCACCAATAAGAAACGAGCTTCATATGTGAATAGTAGCGAAAATAAATTATTCCTCCTTTGGCCGTGTGAATGCAGACATGAATAACCAATCAAATGCATAAAATCATGTGAACATAACACTGAATGTGACGTCACTTGTTTTAAGGCTTTGATCGTGTGAATATGTTTCCACCAATCATAGAGCTATCATCAATAAAGACTTTCTGATATTGAGGCTACTGCTTAAGCGTTTCTTGTTTTGCTGATAGAAACCGTCCTGCTGCAAACTCTTTCATTCCTCCATAGCTGCTATTTTAAAGAACACAAGGAAACAGCAACCCATTGAACATCCAGATCATAGAACATGATCCTTTTTGCAGCACCACGATCACACAACACTCAGCGTTGATCGTCTTCTAATCGATTTAGGGTTTAACAAATTCATGCATCGAAACCCTAATTAGGGTTTTAAGCATAACCATATTAGATTTAAACACCATAATGCATTATAACAGCCTCCAAGTCTCAAATGTTTCATCCTTAAGTCGATCTAGGGTTTATAGAAACCCTAGTTCATGATTTTATGTAAAAGCTGAAACACTGAAAATTACTCATCAGCCAACTTTGACGCCTAATAACTTTTGCCTGGGGATAACACTCGACAATCCCTCCGGTGGATGTTTAGATATATGTATGAAGAACACACATATAAAATTTCGTGACGATCCAACGGTTCAATCAAAAGTTATGACCTTCTGAATACTGCTGCGCACACAAAAACGTCCAGAAAAACCCTAGACGGATTTTTCTTCTTTTCACCATACACGAACACCTTGTTGGTCCTAGCATCACGAGCCACGAGGCTCTGATACCAATTGTGGAAACCTTGGTTTCCGGATCTTTTAAGCTACTAGGAATGCATCATGTTCATATGATTAAATAATCAAAGCGGAATTAGAACATAACACATTAACAAGATGTTTAGGCACAAATAACATGAATTAAAACAATAGGGATTGCTCAGTATATTAATAACGAACAACCACTAGGTGTGTGTACATTGAATCCCACACCTAGTCGACACACACTTTAGGTTTACATTGTATATGAATTATATATAAAACCTAAGACCCTTGGTTCCTTTTATAGTGTAAGGATTAGGGTTTACAAGAGATAAGAATGAATAAACAAGTAAATCTTTTATTTAAATAAACTTATGCAGAATATCTTTTGCATGTTTCTCTAAATAGAATCTTCCATAAGCTTCTTTGTCTACGTTTTGTCAATGCTTGAATTGCATGTGACAATGCTTGGATTGCACACGACAATGCTTGAGCCATCAACGCCTAATTAACTCTTGTCAACGCCCAAATTAGTCTTGACAACACTTAGACAATATCTTCATGTTTTCTTCGTTTTTGAGTTTCTGCCACATCAACTTTTTGACCCAACAGTGCCCTCACGCAATGCTAGAATAAAGTATCTAAGCATCACCAAAGTTCAATTTTATTCACCTTTATTGAAAAGTAAAAGACTTGCAACATACTACGATGATGTGTAAAGACATAACATATGATTTTCATCACAAAAAGTGACTTTTAGGGTCAAAGAATAGAAACAAGTAAATGTCCCTTAGAGTAAACTTCGTCATCCTTGATTGTCATACATTCCATGCTAAGTGCAAAAACGAGATCATTGTTGGTACAAGTCACAATGCTAACATTACTCATACGTCCAAATTGTGTAATACTTTTTCTCCCCGCAATCCTAGTTATTATAAAAGGAAAATGGGTTACTAGCATTTTTTATCTATTTGTCATGGATCACAAGTGATTCATATTGACTTATTTGAGTAGTTATTAGTCCGAAAGCAAAGTAGTACGATTTGATCAATAGTTAGCCGAAGGACAAAATCTTTTAAAATGGCTTCTCGTGTATCTCCTTAAGTTCATATCTTGGCATAACTCGTTTCACGATTTGAGACCTTTCTCGGACCGATATTTGGCATGTATTTCATACTTCAAATCTTGGGAAGACATTCTTGAAATTATGGTCTTCTCTTCATATATTTGGAATTTCTTCACTTAACGTTTTTGAGAGATTCTTCATATTGGACCACGACTTCATCATTTTTCTTCAATCTTTACTTTGGATTTTGATATACAACGATCCGCCTCCTTTTCGGACTTGGATATATTTATCCTCATACCTTGTTAGGGTCTTTTTGGATAGACTTTCTCCATGATCTTTAGGGGAGTAATTGCTTTTCGTCGTGTGTCTTGATCCTTCATATTGATTTAGGAATAATGATACTTCACATCATCTTTGGATCTTTAGCAAAAATAGAGCTCCTCATGCCTTGTTAGGGCCTTTTTGGATAATCACCAATCTTCGCGTCCCGCTTCAATAAGTTATGCCTTGGCTATGAACTCTATTCAACCCCGAGCAACTTTTAAACGATCTTGCGCTAGAGGCTAAGTAACCTTTCAAATCGTACGACCTTACTTATTGCAATTATGATTTATTCCTAATGCATTGATCTTATGGGAAGAAAAAGCCACAATTAAAAACATATGAGTTTTTGAAAGAACATTTTCATGTTCTACGTTTAGCATGATCACTTGTCTAACTCTATCATCTCTCGTTCTTCACTATATAAAGACCTCTAATTAAAGAGACTCGTGAAAACTTAGCCATGCAAGCCAAAATTAAGCTAAATTTGGATTAGCTTTCATTAAGACTATATCAAATCAAAGTTTTGGGTTTTCAAGCCACCTATAGGATCTTGCACTTTCTTGGACTTTTTCAAGTTTAGAGAATGCGTTTTAAAGTTCCCTTGATAAGTGACTTTCTAGAATCAATTATAGGAACTTGCGAAAAGTTCTTGTTCTTAACCCGTATGAATTAAGACTTTCGCGTTTTAAAGCTCCATATATAAAAGTCTAGCAAAACTTTAATTGAGCGGGTTAAGGAATGTAAATGGCTCCAAATACCCATCAAGTCAAAAATTAACTCTTATTCTACCCAACGGAAAATATACATTCGTGTCTTAAAAACACTTATTAAAACTAAGAAAAATTTTAAAATTTGGCCATTTTTAGCCTTATTAGCAAAACAAAACATTGAAAGTTTGGAAAGCGTGAGGGCGTAGCAAAGCAAGTACCTATTCACCCCCCCATACTAAAAATAAACATTGTCCTCAATGTTTCGAGTCTAAAGGTGGAGCACCCCCATACTAGAGACGAAGAGTCGAATGCTTAGGATCTAGCATGGAAAGGGTGATCAACAATATATCTAAAGCCGTTTATTAAGTATGCTAAAAGATAATTGTTAGAACAATAAAGGATATGTCATGGATTCGTGAAAAACTTCTTCAAACGAACGATGGAGGCTCACGTAAACGAACACGAGAGTCTTCAATCATAGATAATGATGATGATCTAGATAACACAATCACAAACAACCACGAGACAACGAGTTGAAAGGGTACAAGTCCCCTTATTAGTGAATAGTGAGCATAAAAGATAAGCATGGGATCTCCCCCACGAGGCACCTCGTTTTTGATTACCGAGTCATGAGCTCGACTCGATCCCCTCAATGCTAATTATCATTGGGGAATGTGACTTTGTCGAGGGCAACCATTGAAGGAATTTCCCCACCAAAGTAGTGCTTAAGCCTATGTCCATTCACCTTGAAATTAGGACCATCATCTTGAGCTAGCTCAATGGTCCCATATGGAAATACTTGTGTAATGGTGAACGGACCCGACCAACGAGATTTCAATTTCCCGAAAAATATCTTAAGACGAGAGTTAAAAAGCAACACTTGATCACTAATAACTGGTTTTTTTTACCCCGTTAAAATTGTTCGTTTCAGTATGTCTCTTCGAATTGAAAAACTTATTGTTTAATGTGTGACTCAGTTGAACTTTGGTGAAACAAAGATGTGTCGTTGTAGTTTTGAAAACAAAAGGTGCAAAACAATTAAAGTAAAAGTGCAATTAAAGTAAATCTAAATCTAATTAAAATAAGGTGCAAGTATTTAAAAGCAAGACTAAAATTAAAGGGCAATAAAGTAAATAACGCAAACTTAAATCTAACTAAGGTAAACTTAAAAACGCAACTAAAACTAAAACTTAAACTAAGGCAAATAAACTTAAAGTGCGAGTAAGGAAAAAGGCGGGAAAAATAAAGCTTAAAACAAAAAGGCAGAAAACTAAAAACTAAGATTTCCCTATCCGGAATAAACTCCTATTCGGAATAAATGCTATTCGGAATAACTGTCACCTATTCGGAAAGATAGCCTTATTCGGAATAATTGTCTAATCGGAAAGATTGAGCCTATGCGGAATAAACCTCTTATGCGGAATAATCCTCTATTCGGAATAGCTATACCTATTCGGAATAAAGTTCTACTCGGAAAGTCGGGCCTATTCGGAAAGTCAAGTCTATTCGGAAAAATCCCTCCTATTCAGAAAGTTGCCCTATGCGGAAAATCCTCCCCTATTCGGAATACAAGATATTCCGAATAAGAAATTTCTTCAAAAACCCTATGCTGAATAATTAAATATTCCGAATAAGCAATTTCTTCAAAATCCCTTATGCGGAATAAATTCTCCTGTTCGGAATATGAAATATTCCGTATAGAGCAAACTGATCCACACCTATTCGGAATGATTGCTGGGGACGAAACTCAGGGAAAGAACAGTAACAGTGAAACGAAGAACAAGGAAAGTAAAAACATACGGATCTAAACAAAACTTAACCAAATCAACAAAAAGATTAAACCAAACAAATAGATAGACAAATATAAAGCATAAACAATCGATCCAAATCAATAAAACTCACAAAACTTAATCAAATTAATCAAAAATAAAGAACTTGAACATAAACAAATCAACACAAAGATTAAGAAAGGAAGAATGAGATTGACAAGATAAAGATAAAGCTTGACAAGAATTAAAAAGAAAAACTTACTTGAATTAAATGGTAATTAAGGTGCAAGACAAGGTAATTAAATGGACAAGTATTTAAATGTGCATAAAATAAAGGTGGAAGAGCTAATTTGTCAAGTTAGCCAACCAAAATGGAAAATTAACAATCCTAATCTATATATAGGGGAGGATTAGGAAGCTTCCTCCCCTCCTTCATTTCTTGTTAATTGCAAGATTAAGTCCTTCCTTCATTTAATCTTCATTAATTGCGTCATTAGTCCTTTTCTTCTAATCTTTCTTTTAAGTTTGGACTTTAAGGACTTGTGGTTCGGGATATCTTTTGAACTCGTATTTAATTTCTTCAATAAAATAGACTTGAGTTTCTCGGCTTTTGATAAACTTCCGTCTTTTGACTTTTTCTTTGATAAATCTTCAGAATTGGTCTTGGACTTCTGTTCTTTTTCCACTCTTGACTTCTCGACTCCGTCTTTCATCTTTTTCTTCAATAAAAGCCGTGAATGCCCGTGAATTCCCGTGTTTTCTCCATTTTTCACAATTTCGTCCTAAATTACAACAAAAACACAAACCGCGCATAATTCCGAAATAAAAGACATAAAATACACGTTTTGGTCCGGTTATTATTGTAATTAAGTGGTAGAAAAGATGGGTGTTTACACACCTATCAAATCCCCTACACTTGACCATTGCAATGTCCTCATGCAATGCATTAGTTACAAAGCATGTTTACACTTTTCATCATAATCAATCCACGTTGGCCTTTATTAAAGAGATAGAAAATTATAAAAATGCAAAGCAAAGAAATTAAAAGCGTACCTTGGGTTTTGAAAATGTCATGAATAATCATCATCCTCAACTTTTCACTTTCTCCAAACTAAGCTTAAAAACGAGATCATTGTTATTATAAGTTAGTAAACTAACACGAACTCATGTGGGCCAATTATTCACTTAAACTCCCCTATTCCTATGGGTATCTCTTATATTTTATTATTTGTCTTGAATGATCACGAAGATGCATTGTTTGACTTATTTTGATAATTATTTAGTCTGAAAATAAAGTGCACGATTTAATCAATAGTTAGCTAAAGGACCAAATCTTTTAAAACTGCTTCTCGGGATATCAAAAAGTTCATATTTTGGCATAACTTGGTTCGCGATTTGAGACCTTTCTCGGGCCGATATTTGGCAGCGACTTCATACTTCAAATCTTGAGAGACGTTCATGAAATAATGGTCTTCTCTTCATAATTGGAATTTCTTCACTTGAAATTTTTGAGAGATTCTTCATATATGGACCACGACTTCTTCACTTTTCTCCAATCTTTATTTTGGATTTTGATATACAACGATCCGCCTCCTTTATTGACTTGGATCTATTTATCCTCATACCTTGTTAGGGTCTTTTCGGATACACTTCTCCATGACTTTTTGGGAGTTTTTGCTTTTCGTCGTGTGTCTCGATCCTTCATATTGATTTTCGATAAATGATTCTTCACATCACTTTTGGATCTTTAGCAACAAAACATAGCCCTCATGCCTTGTTAGGGCCTTTTCGGACTCGCCAATCTTCGCGCCCCGCTTCATAAGTTATGCCTTGGCTATGAACTCTCGTCATTACCGAGCAACTTTTAAACGACCTGGGGCTAGAAGCTAAGTAACTTTTCAAATCGTACAACCTTATTTATTAGCAGATAAATTTGTTAGCAAGCGATGGGAGAATAGGCTCATAATTAACTCACATAAATTCACGAAAGAATACCGACTTATAATTGGCTCTATCATCTCTCGTTCTCCACAGTTTAAAATCTCAAGTAATGAGACTCGTGGATACTTAGCCTATTAAATCAAAGTTTTGGGTTTTCGAGTCGCCTATAGGATCTTGCAAATTCTTAGACTCTTTCAAGTTTAGAAATCGCATCTTAAAGTTCCCTTGATAAACGACTCTCTAGGATCAATTATAGGAACTTGCGAAAAGTTCTTGTTCTTAACCCGTGAGAGTTAAGACTTTCGTGTTTTATAGCTCACTATATAAAAGCCTAGCAAAACTTGACTTAAACACGTTAAGGATACTAGCTAGAGTAAACTCGGATTGAGTCAAAAGATTCACAACGCTTGAAAATTAAAACCACTTATTAAACATTTATTCTAATAAGGAAAGAAAATAACTATACAAAGGGAAAAACTAATAGGCCAAAATAGATCAAAAATTTTGAAAAATGACGAAAAATTGATTTTCCGGTTAAAATGAGGAGAAATACAAGGAAAAGACCACTTAACTTCGATAGAAGTCCCCCCTACACTTAAGATAAACATTGTCCTCAATGTTTAAGCATGTGGGAGTAAATTCCCCTACACTTAGGACATTGTGCACGTTGTTTAAATCTTGCTAAGGAAAAGACAACTAAAGAGATTCCTATTTTAATATTGAGAAAATATAAAATAGTGAATCGAAAAGAGTTTAGGATAGAACCGGGATAAAGTAGAACACGGAATCACGGGTCGTCAAGAATCATCAAGAGTAGATCATTGAAGCTCGAATCCCTGATTAAGAAGTTAGGAGAGGAAATAGCAATCCAAAGGGTCCCCCCTACACTTATGGTAAAGAAAGCGGAAAGATAGATGCATGGGTTGCCTCCCAAGAAGCGCTTGGTTTTTGTTAACCGAGTCGTGAGCCTGACTCGACCTTGATCATCAACGGAAGTAGCATGAAACAAATCCACCAGGATCAAAGACATGGTTTTCATCCATCAATAAGTACGAGCTTAAGGCGAACAAGGCAAGCCAAAAGAGAAATGGCAAGGTTCCCTTAAGCAGCGATGGAGCATGGTGGAAGCAAAGTTGAAGTGGAGCAAGCATGTCTTCAAAATTTCCAAAGAGTTTTCCTTTTATTGCATCAGGTGGATACTGAGATGGCTTAAAGACTTCAATACCGGGATCGAACACCTTTTACTTCAGGGGAAAATAGCACTCCGGCTCAGCCGAGTGTGAAGAAGATCCGCAAAGAAGCACAACCTCGTCCTCAGAAGTGGGATAAAGAGGTGTCAAATCATAAGTGCAACGGATTTTGGTGTCAACCGGTTTCTTCTCCTTGGACAAAATGCTCTTCAAATCCAAAGTAGGATCAAGACGATAATCTTCAAAGTCCAAAGGAGGTGCATCACTCTCATGAGGGAAGTATGTGTTGAGAAATTCAGAGAAATCTTCCTCGAATGAGTAATCGTCCAAAGTAGGATCGAGTGATGGCGGAGGATCTTCATCATGGGAAGAATCGCTCGAGAGAATATCAGCCTCATCAAAATCATCGAATGTGGGCAGCTCGGGATACTCAGAAGTACAATCAAAATCATCCGAATCTGAGCTAGAATCATCATCATCATAAGCATCAAAGACCGGTAGCGAATCATAAATGGTGGAAGGATTCATAGTAGAGTGAGAATCATCCACATTATCTTCAAAGAGTGGATTATCAGTGGAAGACTCGAATAGAGGATTGTCATAGACGGTATAGTCATCGAGTACATTTATCATATTCACTGATTCTCGGTCTCTAAAGGATTTGCCTGTAAGCTTCCCCATTTTAAAAACTTTAGAATCATCCCCGACTCGTAGGATTAACTCACCTTCGGCCACATCTATTAAAGCACGTCCGGTTCTCAAGAATGGCCGACCAAGTATTAAAGGAATACGAGGGTCCATTTCATAATCAACGACAACAAAATCGACCGGGAAAGTAAATGTGCCAACTTTAAGAAACACATCTTCGGCTATACCAACGGGGTAAGCGAGAGTGCGATTTGCAAGTTCGAGAGTCATCTTTGTTGGAGTGAGGTCGGGCAATGATAGTGTTTTCCAAACACTCAGTGGCATAAGATTAATACTAGCCCCGAGATCAGCAAGGGCAGTAAATTCTTCAGTTTTGTTGAACACGCAAGGCAACACAAAACGACCGGGATCTCCAAGCTTTTCCGGAAGTTCTCGAAGAAGGACTGCAGAGCAGTTTTCATTTAAGCGTGTGTTGGCGAGTTCAATCAGCTTCTCCTTCTTGCTAAGCAATTCCTTGAATGCTTTGACAAATTTCGGCATGTGGCAAAGTGCTTCAACAAGGCTAATGTTGATGGTCATTTTAGATAGCATATCCACATATTTCGATACTTGACAATCATTCTTGGTTAGATCATTGGTTTTGCCTATGCGAGAAGGGTATGGGATTCTGGGTTGAAATTTTTATGGATTTTTATGGATTTTTGAAATTTTTAATTTTTATGGTTTTTATGAATTTTTTAAATTTTTATGATTTTTTAAATTTTTATGCAAGAAAATAACGCTCACAAGTGAACGGATCCCAAAAAGCAACGTGTCTCTCACAGAAAACTGTTTATCTTTACGAAAAGAGCCGGCAGCGGCGCCATTTAATAACTGGTTTTTTTTACCCCGTTAAAATTGTTCGTTTCAGTATGTCTCTTCGAATTGAAAAACTTATTGTTTAATGTGTGACTCAGTTGAACTTTGGTGAAACAAAGATGTGTCGTTGTAGTTTTGAAAACAAAAGGTGCAAAACAATTAAAGTAAAAGTGCAATTAAAGTAAATCTAAATCTAATTAAAATAAGGTGCAAGTATTTAAAAGCAAGACTAAAATTAAAGGGCAATAAAGCAAATAACGCAAACTTAAATCTAACTAAGGTAAACTTAAAAACGCAACTAAAACTAAAACTTAAACTAAGGCAAATAAACTTAAAGTGCGAGTAAGGAAAAAGGCGGGAAAAATAAAGCTTAAAACAAAAAGGCAGAAAACTAAAAACTAAGATTTCCCTATCCGGAATAAACTCCTATTCGGAATAAATGCTATTCGGAATAACTGTCACCTATTCGGAAAGATAGCCTTATTCGGAATAATTGTCTAATCGGAAAGATTGAGCCTATGCGGAATAAACCTCTTATGCGGAATAATCCTCTATTCGGAATAGCTATACCTATTCGGAATAAAGTTCTACTCGAAAAGTCGGGCCTATTCGGAAAGTCAAGTCTATTCGGAAAAATCCCTCCTATTCAGAAAGTTGCCCTATGCGGAAAATCCTCCCCTATTCGGAATACAAGATATTCCGAATAAGAAATTTCTTCAAAAGACCTATGCTGAATAATTAAATATTCCGAATAAGCAATTTCTTCAAAATCCCTTATGCGGAATAAATTCTCCTGTTCGGAATATGAAATATTCCGTATAGAGCAAACTGATCCACACCTATTCGGAATGATTGCTGGGGACGAAACTCAGGGAAAGAACAGTAACAGTGAAACGAAGAACAAGGAAAGTAAAAACATACGGATCTAAACAAAACTTAACCAAATCAACAAAAAGATTAAACCAAACAAATAGATAGACAAATATAAAGCATAAACAATCGATCCAAATCAATAAAACTCACAAAACTTAATCAAATTAATCAAAAATAAAGAACTTGAACATAAACAAATCAACACAAAGATTAAGAAAGGAAGAATGAGATTGACAAGATAAAGATAAAGTTTGACAAGAATTAAAAAGAAAAACTTACTTGAATTAAATGGTAATTAAGGTGCAAGACAAGGTAATTAAATGGACAAGTATTTAAATGTGCATAAAATAAAGGTGGAAGAGCTAATTTGTCAAGTTAGCCAACCAAAATGGAAAATTAACAATCCTAATCTATATATAGGGGAGGATTAGGAAGCTTCCTCCCCTCCTTCATTTCTTGTTAATTGCAAGATTAAGTCCTTCCTTCATTTAATCTTCATTAATTGCGTCATTAGTCCTTTTCTTCTAATCTTTCTTTTAAGTTTGGACTTTAAGGACTTGTGGTTCGGGATATCTTTTGAACTCGTATTTAATTTCTTCAATAAAATAGACTTGAGTTTCTCGGCTTTTGATAAACTTCCGTCTTTTGACTTTTTCTTTGATAAATCTTCAGAATTGGTCTTGGACTTCCGTTCTTTTTCCACTCTTGACTTCTCGACTCAGTCTTTCATCTTTTTCTTCAATAAAAGCCGTGAATGCCCGTGAATTCCCGTGTTTTCTCCATTTTTCACAATTTCGTCCTAAATTACAACAAAAACACAAACCGCGCATAATTCCGACATAAAAGACATAAAATACACGTTTTGGTCCGGTTATTATTGTAATTAAGTGGTAGAAAAGATGGGTGTTTACACACCTATCAATCACCAATGTTAAAAACCCGGTTTTTAATCTTTGAATCATGAAACTTTTTAGTCTTCTCTTTAAAAATTAATGAATTTTCATAAGCATTATCTCTTAATTCATCCAATTCATTCAATTATATTTTCCGGTGATCTCTCGCGGTCTTCAAGTCAAAATTTGCATGCTTAAGGGCCCAATATGCCTTATGCTCCAACTCAATGGGCAAATGACAATTCTTCCCATAGACTAACTTATAAGGAGTGCAACCGATAGGTGTCTTATAAGCGGTCCTAAAGGCCCATAAAGCATCATCAAGTTTGTCGGACCATGAAGCACGGGTTTCTCCAATTGACCTCTCTAAAATCCTCTTCAAAGCTCGGTTCGAAACCTCGACTTACCCACTCGTTTGCGGGTGATAAGCCGTAGAAAGACGATGAGTAACTCCATATTTCTTTAGAACCTTTTCGAATTGGTCATTATAAAAATGGGTTCCACGATCGCTTATAATAGCACGAGGGGTTCCGAACTGAGAGAATAGTTGCTTCAAAAACTTCACTACCACACGAGCATCATTAGTAGGCAAAGCCTTAGCTTCCACCCACTTAGAAAGGTAGTCCACCGCGACGAGGATATATTTGTTGCCATGAGACGATGGGAACGGCCCCATAAAGTCTATTCCCCATATGTCGAAAATCTCACACACTTGAATTATGTTTTGCGGCATTTCATCACGTTGAGACGATTTTCCTTGACGTTGGCACGAATCACACGACTTCACAAGTGCGTGTGCATCACGATAGATAGAAGGCCAAAAGAAACCGGCATCGAACATTTTCTTAGCCGTGAGATTAGCACCGTGGTGACCACCCGTGGGTCCCTCGTGACAAGCTCTAAGGATATTAGAAGCTTCGGCACCAAACAGACAACGTCGAACGAGTTGATCCGCACAAACTCGAAAGAGATAAGGGTCGTCCCAAAAGTAGAACTTGACGTCTCGAAAGAATTTTCGTTTTTGTTGAGTCGTCATACCCTTGATTATGAAATTGCCCGCATGGTAATTTGCAATGTCGGCAAACCATGGGGTTGTGTCTTTAGAATTCACTACACCGAGAGTCTCAAGAGGAAATGTTTCGGTGATTTCCTTGTTCTCGAAAACATCTTTGTGAGGATCTTCTAGACGAGAGAGATGATCGGCCGCTAGATTCTCGGCTCCTTTTTTGTCAAGCACGGTGACATCAAATTCTTGGAGGAGGAGCATCCAACGAAGCAATCTCGGCTTAGCATCTTGCTTAGCTAAGAGATACTTGATAGCCGAATGGTAGGTATACACAATGCTTTTTGTCAAGACGAGATAAGGTCGGAATTTCTCAAAAGCATAGACCACGGCAAGGAATTCCTTTTCCGTTGTGGTGTACTTTAATTGAGCCTCGGTCATCGTCTTACTAGCATAGTGGATAGGACGAAAATGCTTGTCATAACGTTGCCCTAAGACGGCCCCTATAGCATAATCACTTGCATCGCACATGATTTCAAAGGGTAATTCCCAATTAGGAGCAACAAGAATGGGAGATTCGGTAAGTTTCCTTTTGAGAGTTTCGAAAGCCTTAACACAATCCTCATTGAAGTTAAAAGGAGCATCCTTCTCGAGAAGGTGTGTCATAGGACGAGAGATTTTCGAAAAGTCCTTGATGAAACGACGATAAAAGCCCGCGTGGCCTAGGAAACTCCTAACTCCCTTAACGGTTTTGGGATGAGGTAACTTGGCGATGACGTCTACCTTAGCTTTATCGACCTCAATCCCCGCCTTCGACACCTTATGTCCTAAGACGATTCCTTGTTTACACATAAAATGACATTTTTCCCAATTAAGCACAAGATTGGTTTCTTCACAACGTTTTAACATTTGATCGAGATTAGATAAACATGACGTGAACGAATTACCAAACACCGAGAAGTCATCTATAAATACTTCCATCGACTTCTCGATCATATCGTGAAAAATTGCCATCATACACCGTTGAAACGTACCGGGTGCATTACAAAGTCCGAAAGGCATCCTACGATAAGCGAACGATCCATAAGGGCACGTAAACGTAGTCTTCTCTTGATCACGAGGGTCGATAGGGATTTGAAAGTAACCGGAAAAACCATCTAAAAAGCAATAGAATTCATTTCCCGCAAGTCGCTCCAACATTTGATCCATGCAGGGCAAAGGAAAGTGGTCTTTACAAGTGGCGTCATTTAACTTTCGGTAGTCAATACACACCCTCCAACCGGTCACAACACGAGTGGGAATTAACTCGTTGTTTTCATTGGGCACAACGGTCATTCCTCCCTTTTTAGGGACACAATGGATTGGGCTCACCCATGGGCTATCAGATATAGGATAAATCATTCCCGCGTCAAGGAGTTTAAGAACCTCCTTTTTAATGACATCGTGAATTTTGGGATTCGCCCTTCTTTGACTTTGAATTGCGGGTTTGTAGTCCTCCTCCATTAAAATCTTGTGAGTACAAAATTTTGGGTCAATACCCTTAATGTCGGATATTTTCCATGCAATTGCCCCTTTATGAGCCTTAAGAACTTTCAAGAGCTCGGTTTTTTCATTATTAGCAAGACCTTTTGCAATAATAACCGGCAACTTGTCATCACCTTCCAAGAATGCGTATTCAAGGTGAGAAGGAAGATCTTTCAATTCAAGGATAGGTGGTTCCTCGATTGAAGATTTTGGTTCAACACTCATAACTTCCATCGGCGAAAGAAATGGTGGAATAGAAGTATCATCACTAATCAACACCTCATCTTCATTGTCGATTTCATTTGAAGTGAAATCGCCTCCTTGGAATGGAGTGAGATTTGGTGTGGAATTAGCAAGAATCGGATCCAAAATAGTGGGATTGCCACTTGACGAGCTATCGGAAAAACCTAACACTTCTTGTGAAAACTCATCGCAAACCACATCAACGATGTCGATGTGATTGATGGTAGCGATTGCATAAACATGAGAAGGTTTCGAGTTTTGAGTAGCGTTTATAACAAGTTCCTCTTCGTTGAATCTCAAAGTGATAGTTCTTGCATGAACATCGATAAGCGATCTCGAAGTGTCTAAAAATGGACGACCTAAAATTAGAGGAACTTGAGGATCCGCGGGGATGTCAACTACTATAAAATCAACGGGATAGTATAACTTCCCCACTTTCACGAAAACATCTTCGGCAACTCCACATGCCATAATCGTAGAATGATCGGCCATCTCGATGGACATGTTCGAAGGAATGAGAGCCGAAAGCGAAAGCGATTTCCAAATGGAAAATGGCATCAAATTAATGCTTGCACCAAGATCGGCCAAGGCGAGACATTTTTTCATATCTTGTATGTCACAAGGAATGAGAAACTTTCCGGGGTCACCAACTTTTTCCGGTATGCGGTTAAGATAAACCGAAGAACAATTAGCAAGCTTTGAAAGCTTTTCCTTATCGCTCATCATACTTTTAAAAGTGGAAGCGAAACGAGGCATATATAACAACGCGTCGGCTAAACTCACATCAAAATGCACTTGTTGAAACATTTTTGTAAAAAGCTCGATTTGTTGTTTGTTACGTTCTTGCAATTTCTCTTTGTTTCGTCTCGAAGGGTAGGGTAAAGGTGGTGTGGGTTGGGCATTAGGCAACGGCCTTGGAAACTCGGGTTCCACAATTGGTATTGGTTCAACCGTAGGTGTGGTTTGAGCGGTACTTCGTGGGATTGTAATATGCTCCTTTTCGACCATCACCTCGGGTTCTTTCTCGATTTCCTTCTCTGTAGAAGTACTTGGACGAGAGATTGGTTCTTTGAAAGTTTTACCACTTCGTGTAGTAATAACCTTCATTTCTCCCTTCGGGTTTGCAATGGTATCACTAGGAAGACCACCCGAGGAAGAGGGTTTACACATGATCGCTTCAAACATCTTAGCCATTCGGTCCTCAAATTTTGATTTCCTAGCATCCGCTTTTAATAACTATTGCTTAATCTCATGTTGTCCTAATTCCATATTTTGTTGATTTTGTTGAAGACGTTGGACATTTCCTTCCATTTTGTTTGCATGAGTTTTAAGTTCATTAGCAAGTTCACTTTTTAGCTCGTTTTTCAACTCGGATCTTAAGCTAATCATCTCACGTTGCATGTTATCAAATTTAGCATCATTTGCTTTTGCATAATCCAAAAATTCTCCTTGCAAATTTTTAGTGTGAGCATTTTGAAAACCTTGTGTAGTGTTTTGAAAATCACGGTTTTGATTTTGATTAGAAATTTGTCCATTCCCATTTTGATAATTCCCCTTGTTGTAATTGCGTGAATTGCCTTGGTAATTACCTTGGTTGTTGTTTCGATAATTGTTAACATTTTGATTTGGTGGAGCTTGATTTTGGCGGGAACCTTGGCCGTTTTGGTTGTAAGTTCCCGTTGCTACATAAGCACTCGAAGTGTTACCATCCGCGGTAATGCACTCGGAAAGATCATGAGCTCCCCCACAAGATAAACAACTCTTAGCAACCGCTTTAACCGAAGCGGAATTGGAAGCTTCTTGAGCCTTCCAATGGGACATAAGATTAGCAAATCTATCAAAAAACCGATTTTCCTCATTAGCTTCATCATGTAAGGCGTTAATGCTACGAGACGATTGTGACGATGACGAACCCAAATTGGCAACACTCGGTGTGTTACGAGGGCTATAAACCTTAGATCTATTCTCAATGATTTGTAAAGCCTCATTTGTCGTCTTGCACAAAAAATTACCACCCGTGGCGGCATTCAAATAATCTCGTTCATGATCATTAAGCCCATTATAAAAAGTATCAACTTGGTGCAATTCTGTAAAATCATGGTGTGGACATTCATGTAACATTTCTTTAAATCGTTCCCATGCCATTGAAAAACTTTCATTATTTCTTTGCACAAATCGTGAAATCTCATTTTTCAAGTGTGTTGTTTTAGATGGTGGAAAAAACTTGTTCACAAACTTAGAAACGAGATCGGCCCATGTCAAAATCGAATTTGGCGGTTCTTTCTCAAGCCAAATTTTTGCGGGTCCTTCCAATGAGTATGGAAACAACATCATCTTAATGGCGTCATGTGGAACATCCTTAAACTTGCTAGTGGCGGTGAGACGGTTAAAATTCCTAATGTGGTAATGCGGGTTGTCTTTCTCATGACCTCTAAACTTATTTGCTTGCAACATCGACATTAAACCCGTCTTAATTTCGAAATTCTCCGCAAGGATGGCAGGAATCACAATAGCCTCTCCAAAACCCTCGGTGGGTGCTTGTAGCAACTCCATCATAGTACGATTAGCCATGACGACTTCTTGTTCTACAATAGGTTCAACAATTGGAGGTTCTTCTTCAACAATCAACGTCTCTTGATTGGCTTGCTTTTGAAGACGTTTACGAGCTCGTTTTGCTTGATTACGAGTGATCATAAACTTCACGAAGAATGGGAGGTGAGCAAAGAAGATTCTTTTTGGGTGTTTTGTGAATTTTCAATTTTTTTTGTGTTTTTGATGATATTTAATTTTTTTGGATTTTGGTGTATCTTCGTAGACAACAATCTACAAAATCTCTCCTCGAATCAAACTCTTGATTAAAGAAGCCTCAAAGGAATGAAAACGATCACGTGGAGTGAACGCCTTCGAATGACTTTAGAACTTTGGTGAAAACCAAATTGTTCAAGAGGGTTTAATCACAAAGAAACCAAGCAAATATATTATACGTAATAATACTTTGGGCGGCAAAACCCTCGATTAGCCTTCAATCTAAAAATACTCACAAGCAAACGGGGAAACGAGGCGGCGCGAAGCACTTAAGAGCCTTTTTCCTTAGGGTATATTTTATAATACCCGCCTTATACCCACCTTATAGTTTGTATTTTTCAAAATCGAGCTTCACGAAAGTATTTAGCTATTTTTGCCTTTTTCTTTTTGTTTGAGATTCGAATACAATAATTGAGTGATGAAATCCCAATTTAGGTTGTGCTTTCACACTTTTGGAGATATTGTGAATTGATTGTGATACTTAATACAATATATTAATAATATTTGTACAAGAAAAACCAAGAAAACCGATAATACGTATTAGTAGAGTTCTACTAATACAAATACTATATGGTTAATATTAAAAACAACAATGCAAATTAATCACGACACACCTCCCCGGCAGCGGCGCCAAGGTGATTGTGGTAAATTACACCTCTTGTTTAGGAAAACAAAAGAGCGTAAATGAGCGGTAAGTATCGAATGATGATTTAGGAAAATCAACACTAATGACCCTTAATGGTATGAAAGTTCGTTTCCCAAGGAGGTATATGTGTTGTGAAAAACTTGTAAAAGTTTGTGATTAATGATTGGTTTAGAAGGGGATTAGAAAAGAAGATGACGAAGACGTAAAAATAAAAATTAACAAAAAAAAAACACTACTAGAAAGTTAAAACGTAGAACCTTAAAAACCACAAAAATAAAAATAAATTCTAAAAATTCCAAAAATTCACCAAAAATCAAAATAAATAAACTAAGAGTTTACCAATAATCAAAACTTTTTCAAACCTTTTAAATAATTAAATATTCAATTTTAAATGCTAATTAAAGCCCTAAAAATCAAATAAATTATCAAAAAGCCCAAATAAAGATTTTTCAATTGGTAAACCTTTAAAAAGACCTAAAAAGATTAAAAACTATTTTTAGAAATTTTGAAACTAATAAAAACTATTTAAAATGATTTAAAAACTATTAAAACTTAAAATAATTATAAAAATTAATCTAGAAGAGATAAAATTATTCTAAAAGTTTCTAAATTCCTATTTTAATGTAGTTAACCTAAGAAAAATGTAAAAAGTTGGAAAATGTGAAATTTTAAAAATAATAATACAATAATAATTAAATAATATTAAAAATCCAAAAATTATAAAAAATTCTAAAAACTTGCAAACTAGTTTATTTTAACCTAAATAATCAGAAAATCAAAGTGAAATTACCAAAATACCCCTAATGGGCCCTCAAATGGGCCAAATCCAAAATCAGTCAACACAAATGGGCTTTTGGGCCCAAAAAGTCAAACTTGGCCCAATTGACATGGAAAAGCCCTATCTGACTCAAAATTCAATTCTAATAACAAAACTCTAAAGGCCCAAAAGTTGAAAATGAGCTTATCACAACTTATTGAACTCAAAGCTTATTCTTATTGGGCTTTTCAACCCATTAAACCATAAGCTAATGCCATAAGCTCTAATTTGACACACAACCATCTTTTGGGATGCTTAAGAGATCTTTAAAAAGAATTTTTGAAAAAGCTCACTCAATAAGCCAGAAATAAGCAAAGAAAAATTTCACTAAAAGACAAAATAGTCGTTTTAGAGATTTAGGGCACCTCAGGACTTGATTCAACTTGCAAAAGCTTTCAAATGGACTCAATAAGCAAAATCAATCAACAAAAATCCAATAAGCACAACCAATAAGCCAGAATAAGCACAAATGAACTTATGTAAAAGTCAAATGGGTTGGTTTTCTAGTCAAACCTTTAAGTCAACCACCCAAATGCTACAGTATGAACAAATGGGTCAAAATATGAGCACCTATTACAAAAACAAAGTTGTTGCAGGTTGGAATAAGCTATTATAGCTTATTGATAAGCTGACACCAGTTTTACACTATCAGTGGTAACTAGCAGGGGAAAGGAGTTCCCACTGCTTTGACTATTTGACCAAGCTTATTTGAGAGTTCTGGTTTGATTCAATTGGAAACAAAGACACCCTTGTGATCAGTGAATCACAAGGAGTCAATAGCAACAATAAAATCACAATTTGGTTCACACAATAAGCCACAATAAGCCAAACAGTTACCAGATATGCACCAGATATTGAAATAAGCAGTTAAGCACTTAATAAGCAGATTTAGTCACAATAAGCCAACCAAACTTAACAGGATGCATACACAAGCTATATAAACTAAGAACAAACACAAATCAACAAGAATCAAACACTGAATCAAAGTAAATAACAAGATCAAAGCACTAGAAGTTACTGATGAACAATGAACATATACAGAAACAAGTTTGCTGATATACTTGACACTTGATCCAATTTCAAGCCTCAAATCCTTCTTCCCTGGTGTGATTAATTATGATTTAGCACTTGTTAGCCCTAGCCTATGCTTAGATCTAGGTGTCCTCAAAATCCTAGCCAATTTTACCAAGTATTTAAGATTTTATAGCCAAATCAAGAATCTATGTGTTCAAAACCCTCAAACCTGCAAGCAGATGAACAAATACACCAAAATAACAGATACCAACTCTTGCTACCACAAAACAAGCACTAAACAAACCACAATCCTAACTTATGCAGTAATCCCAAACACCCTTTTAAAACTTGATTCCACAAATTTTCAAAGGCTTATGAAGATTCAACCCACAAATCAGATCAATAACACCTCAATAACATCAAACCAAGCCAAATCAACAATAATCAACCACAATAACACAGATTCAAGCATAAACATGCAATAATCACAAAATTCAGAAAAATAAAAGAGAAAATGAAAAGGGAGAAGGATGCAAACCTCCAAGACCTACATCCAGGCCCTGGATTGTTTGAGCTTAGGTACTAGCAGAACAAGTACCAGCTTCCAAGCTGCTAAGAAGAACAAACCACAAGATGAGATTAAAATAATGCCAACTTTCTGATTTTTGATGCACAAGCTTTATCACTTAAAATCTTGCCTCAAAAACCTTCAAACAAGATAATGGAACTCAGATTTTAGCTTATCAAACACCAAACTTTTATAAATAATAGATTAGAACTCAAAATTTTAAGAAATTCAAACTTTATTTCATAAAAAGGAATTACAAAGATTTAAAGCTAAAATCTGGAACAAAGGGACTCTCACATGTTGAGGTCTCCTTTTATAGGCAAATGCCTGGCTAAACACTATTCACAAACCCTAGAAGTGAAATTCCCTAAATGCCCTAAGTCCTTCTAGACGTTTTCTGAATTTGAGCTGTCCAAATTGATCAAGGCTGTTCATTTTAGCTTTGGAATGAAGCATTGATCCTCAGCTGTTGATCTTGACATGTGGCATGACTTGGGGGTTAAGTTGCATTTTGATTGGTTGAAAGGGAATTAGGGGTGGGGTCCATTGTGGAGTGGTGTGAGGTTACATGTGTGGGATGTGATCGTGCTAGGGTGAATTAGTTTTTGGTTAAAGTAATTGGGAAAAACCCTTTGGTAGTAAAAAGTAAAATCTGGGTTCATGGGGTGAATAGTGGTCCCCTTTGATCCGTTTTTGGTGGAGTGGAATATTGTTTGGGGCAATTTCTTTTGAATGTTTCAATTGCCCATGTTTAGCCCTTGTGTTTTCAGAAAATAGGTAAAACGTGTTTTTCAGCAAACAAAACACTTTTCCTTTGTTAATAAGTTTCAGCACTTGGCAATTTTGGCACAAAACTTTGGAAATAGGTTTACAAGGGTTATTTTTGCCACTTTTGCATATTTGAAGGACTGATCTTGGACATTCTTGATCTTCAAAGGTCTTCAATGTATCTTTGGCTTGATGAGGGACCATAATTGACAATTTGGAATTGTTGAGGGACCAATCTTGCCATTTCTTCAAAGTTGAAGGACCTTTTGTGTAATTTTGACAAACTTAAGGGACCAAACTTGTAATTATTAATATACAAGGGTTTTAAGTGTCATTTCTTCAATAAATGAGGATCAATCTTGTTTGTCTTCAAGTCTTCAAGGGTATTTGTTGAATTTTCCATGATTAGGGCCCGGTTCTTTGTACGGCTTCGTTTCTCGTGTCCGTTTTTCCTTGTAACTTGTGATCTTTTGTCTTTTTCATGATATCCATACCTAAAATACACAAGTAAACAAACAAAAGCATATATATGGTATTTTATGACATTTTTATGCATTAAAAGCCCGAAAAGAACGATGAGATCATGTATAAATGCCATCTCATCACTCCCCCATACTAAGCCATTTCTGTGCCCTCACGCAATGCTAGAATAAAGTATCTAAGCATCACCAAAGTTCAATTTTATTCACCTTTATTGAAAAGTAAAAGACTTGCAACATACTACGATGATGTGTAAAGACATAACATATGATTTTCATCACAAAAAGTGACTTTTAGGGTCAAAGAATAGAAACAAGTAAATGTCCCTTAGAGTAAACTTCGTCATCCTTGATTGTCATACATTCCATGCTAAGTGCAAAAACGAGATCATTGTTGGTACAAGTCACAATGCTAACACTACTCATACGTCCAAATTGTGTAATACTTTTTCTCCCCGCAATCCTAGTTATTATAAAAGGAAAATGGGTTACTAGCATTTTTTATCTATTTGTCATGGATCACAAGTGATTCATATTGACTTATTTGAGTAGTTATTAGTCCGAAAGCAAAGTAGTACGATTTGATCAATAGTTAGCCGAAGGACAAAATCTTTTAAAACGGCTTCTCGTGTATCTCCTTAAGTTCATATCTTGGCATAACTCGTTTCACGATCTGAGACCTTTCTCGGACCGATATTTGGCATGTACTTCATACTTCAAATCTTGGGAAGACGTTCTTGAAATTATGGTCTTCTCTTCATATATTTGGAATTTCTTCACTTAACATTTTTGAGAGATTCTTCATATTGGACCACGACTTCATCATTTTTCTTCAATATTTACTTTGGATTTTGATATACAACGATCCGCCTCCTTTTCGGACTTGGATATATTTATCCTCATACCTTGTTAGGGTCTTTTTGGATAGACTTTCTCCATGATCTTTAGGGGAGTAATTGCTTTTCGTCGTGTGTCTTGATCCTTCATATTGATTTAGGAATAATGATACTTCACATCATCTTTGGATCTTTAGCAAAAATAGAGCTCCTCATGCCTTGTTAGGGCCTTTTTGGATAATCGCCAATCTTCGTGTCCCGCTTCAGTAAGTTATGCCTTGGCTATGAACTCTATTCAACCCCGAGCAACTTTTAAACGATCTTGCGCTAGAGGCTAAGTAACCTTTCAAATCGTACGACCTTACTTATTGCAATTATGATTTATTCCTAATGCATTGATCTTATGGGAAGAAAAAAGCCACAATTAAAAACATATGAGTTTTTGAAAGAACATTTTCATGTTCTACGTTTAGCATGATCACTTGTCTAACTCTATCATCTCTCGTTCTTCACTATATAAAGACCTCTAATTAAAGAGACTCGTGAAAACTTAGCCATGCAAGCCAAAATTAAGCTAAATTTGGATTAGCTTTCATTAAGACTATATCAAATCAAAGTTTTGGGTTTTCAAGCCACCTATAGGATCTTGCACTTTCTTGGACTTTTTCAAGTTTAGAGAATGCGTTTTAAAGTTCCCTTGATAAGTGACTTTCTAGAATCAATTATAGGAACTTGCGAAAAGTTCTTATTCTTAACCCGTATGAATTAAGACTTTCGCGTTTTAAAGCTCCCTATATAATAGTCTAGCAAAACTTGAATTGAGCGGGTTAAGGAATGTAAATGGCTCCAAATGCCCATCAAGTCAAAAATTAACTCTTATTCTACCCAACGGAAAATATACATTCGTGTCTTAAAAACACTTATTAAAACTAAGAAAATTTTTAAAATTTGGCCATTTTTAGCCTTATTAGCAAAACAAAACATTGAAAGTTTGGAAAGTGTGAGGGCGTAGCAAAACATTAATATAGTGGTAAGTATTCTCGCCTGTCACGCGGGTGACCCGGGTTCGATCCCCGGCAGCGGCGCCAAAGTGATTGTGGTAAATTACACCTCTTGTTTAGGAAAACAAAAGAGCGTAAATGAGCGGTAAGTATCGAATGATGATTTAGGAAAATCAACACTAATGACCCTTAATGGTATGAAAGTTCGTTTCCCAAGGAGGTATATGTGTTGTGAAAAACTTGTAAAAGTTTGTGATTAATGATTGGTTTAGAAGGGGATTAGAAAAGAAGATGACGAAGACGTAAAAATAAAAATTAACAAAAAAAAACACTACTAGAAAGTTAAAACGTAGAACCTTAAAAACCACAAAAATAAAAATAAATTCTAAAAATTACCAAAAATTCACCAAAAATCAAAATAAATAAACTAAGAGTTTACCAATGATCAAAACTTTTTCAAACCTTTTAAATAATTAAATATTCAATTTTTAAATGCTAATTAAAGCCCTAAAAATCAAATAAATTATCAAAAAGCCCAAATAAAGATTTTTCAATTGGTAAACCTTTAAAAAGACCTAAAAAGATTAAAAACTATTTTTAGAAATTTTGAAACTAATAAAAACTATTTAAAATGATTTAAAACTATTAAAACTTAAAATAACTATAAAAATTAATCTAGAAGAGATAAAATTATTCTAAAAGTTGCTAAATTCCTATTTTAAGGTAGTTAACCTAAGAAAAATGTAAAAAGTTGGAAAATGTGAAATTTTAAAAATAATAATAAAATAATAATAAAATAATATTAAAAATCCAAAAATTCTAAAAAATTCTAAAAACTTGCAAACTAGTTTATTTTAACCTAAATAATCAGAAAATCAAAGTGAAATTACCAAAATACCCCTAATGGGCCCTCAAATGAGCCAAATCCAAAATCAGTCAACACAAATGGGCTTTTGGGCCCAAAAAGTCAAACTTGGCCCAATTGACTTGGAAAAGCCCTATCTGACTCAAAATTCAATTCTAAGAACAAAACTCTAAAGGCCCAAAAGGTGAAAATGAGCTTATCACAGCTTCTTGAACTCAAAGCGTATTCTTATTGGGCTTTTCAGCCCATTAAACCATAAGCTAATGCCATAAGCTCTAATTTGACACAAAACCTTCTTTTGGGATGCTTAAGAGATCTGTAAAAAGAATTTTTGAAAAAGCTCACTCAATAAGCCAGAAATAAGCAAAGAAAAATTTCACTAAAA
This sequence comes from Glebionis coronaria, assembly GCA_025667525.1. Classification (NCBI taxonomy): domain Eukaryota; kingdom Viridiplantae; phylum Streptophyta; class Magnoliopsida; order Asterales; family Asteraceae; genus Glebionis; species Glebionis coronaria. The sequence goes on along the minus strand of CM046882.1, from coordinate 277,012,546 downwards.
GACAAAATAGTCGTTTTAGAGATTTAGGGCACCTCAGGACTTGATTCAACTTGCAAAAGCTTTCAAATGGACTCAATAAGCAAAATAAATCAACAAAAATCGAATAAGCACAACCAATAAGCCAGAATAAGCACAAATGAACTTATGTAAAAGTCAAATGGGTTGGTTTTCTAGTCAAACCTTTAAGTCAACCACCCAAATGCTCCAGTATGAACAAATGGGTCAAAATATGAGCACCTATTACAAAAACAAAGTTGTTGCAGGTTGGAATAAGCTATTATAGCTTATTGATAAGCTAACACCAGTTTTACACTATCAGTGGTAACTAGCAGGGGAAAGGAGTTCCCACTGCTTTGACTATTTGACCAAGCTTATTTGAGAGTTCTGGTTTGATTCAATTGGAAACAAAGACACCCTTGTGATCAGTGAATCACAAGGAGTTAATAGCAACAATAAAATCACAATTTGGTTCACACAATAAGCCACAATAAGCCAAACAGTTACCAGATATGCACCAAATATTGAAATAAGCAGTTAAGCACTTAATAAGCAGATTTAGTCACAATAAGCCAACCAAACTTAACAGGATGCATACACAAGCTATATAAACTAAGAACAAACACAAATCAACAAGAATCAAACACTGAATCAAAGTAAATAACAAGATCAAAGCACTAGAAGTTACTGATGAACAATGAACATATACAGAAACAAGTTTGCTGATATACTTGACACTTGATCCAATTTCAAGCCTCAAATCCTTCTTCCCTGGTGTGATTAATTATGATTTAGCACTTGTTATCCCTAGCCTATGCTTAGATCTAGGTGTCCTCAAAATCCTAGCCAATTTTACCAAGTATTTAAGATTTTATAGCCAAATCAAGAATCTATGTGTTCAAAACCCTCAAACCTGCAAACAAATGAACAAATACACCAAAATAACAGATACCAACTCTTGCTACCACAAAACAAGCACTAAACAAACCACAATCATAACTTATGCAGTAATCCCAAACACCCTTTTAAAACTTGATTCCACAAATTTTCAAAGGCTTATGAAGATTCAACCCACAAATCAGATCAATAACACCTCAATAACATCAAACCAAGCCAAATCAACAATAATCAACCACAATAACACAGATTCAAGCATAAACATGCAATAATCACAAAATTCAGAAAAATAAAAGAGAAAATGAAAAGGGAGAAGGATGCAAACCTCCAAGACCTACATCTAGGCCCTGGATTGTTTGAGCTTAGGTACTAGCAGAACAAGTACCAGCTTCCAAGCTGCTAAGAAGAACAAACCACAAGGTGAGATTAAAATAATGCCAACTTTCTGATTTTTGATGCACAAGCTTTATCACATAAAACCTTGCCTCAAAAACCTTCAAACAAGATAATGGAACTCAGATTTTAGCTTATCAAACACCAAACTTTTATAAATAACAGATTAGAACTCAAAATTTTAAGAAATTCAAACTTTATTTCATAAAAAGGAATTACAAAGATTTAAAGCTAAAATCTGGAACAAAGGGACTCTCACATGTTGAGGTCTCCTTTTATAGGCAAATGCCTCGCTAAACACTATTCGCAAACCCTAGAAGTGAAATTCCCTAAATGCCCTAAGTCCTTCTAGACGTTTTCTGAATTTGAGCTGTCCAAATTGATCAATGCTGTTCATTTTAGCTTTGGAATGAAGCATTGATCCTCAGCTGTTGATCTTGACATGTGGCATGACTTGGGGGTTAAGTTGCATTTTGCTTGGTTGAAAGGGAATTGAGGGTGGGGTCCATGGTGGAGTGGTGTGAGGTTACATGTGTGGGATGTGATCGTGCTAGGGTGAATTAGTATTTGGTTAAAGTAATTGGGAAAAACCCTTTGGCAGTAAAAAGTAAAATCTGGGTTCATGGGGTGAATAGTGGTCCCCTTTGATCCGTTTTTGGTGGAGTGGAATATTGTTTGGCGCAATTTCTTTTGAATGTATCAATTGCCCATGTTTAGCCCTTGTGTTTTCAGAAAATAGGTAAAACGTGTTTTTAAGCAAACAAAACACTTTTACTTTGTTAATAAGTTTCAGCACTTGGCAATTTTGGCACAAAACTTTGGAAATAGGTTTACAAGGGTTGTTTTTGCCACTTTTGCATATTTGAAGGACTGATCTTGGACATTCTTGATCTTCAAAGGTCTTCAATGTATCTTTGGCTTGATGAGGGACCATAATTGACAATTTGGAATTGTTGAGGGACCAATCTTGCCATTTCTTCAAAGTTGAAGGACCTTTTATGTAATTTTGACAAACTTAAGGGACCAAACTTGTAATTATTAATATACAAGGGTTTTAAGTGTCATTTCTTCAATAAATGAGGATCAATCTTGTTTGTCTTCAAGTCTTCAAGGGTATTTGTTGAATTTTCCATGATTAGGGCCCGGTTCTTTGTACGGCTTCGTTTCTCGTGTCCGTTTTTCCTTGTAACTTGTGATCTTTTGTCTTTTTCACGATATCCATACCTAAAATACACAAGTAAACAAACACAAGCATATATATGGTATTTTATGACATTTTTATGCATTAAAAGCCCGAAAAGAACGATGAGATCATGTATAAATGCCATCTCATCAGTACTCTTTCCCCCTTCTATGGTTTCCCACTGGGTTTTACATAGTTGGGGGTTTTGAGGAGGCAATAAACTAGATGTGCTATAATGGCACCTCTCCTATTATCCTGCATTAGTTTCTGATGGCGGTTTTGTGTAAGTAACTTTGCTTACCTACTTGTGTCATAGTTTGGGGTGTGGTTATTGCCATGGGGGATGGATTGGTAGTGGTGATTGCTTCCCTTTGTGGTTGAATCAAAGCTACCTTGTATTTTGAAGTGGTTTTCCACATCTAACTAGTGAACAAGTCTATTTTGGAGTGCCATGGAGATGCAGGAGCTTGGTCTTTGTCTATTGGGATCAAGTAGTTTGAGCTATGGGTAGCAGCTAGATAGGTTTTATAGTTGCATTGTTTTATTGTATTTGTATTGAGCATGGGTGTTGTCCATTGCCTTTACTTGTTGTGTTTGTATTGGTTGGTTATGATATTGAGTATGGGATGTTGTCCATGCCAATGTTTTGATTGCTCAAGCTTGTTAGAAGGGGGTGTGTCCCTTTCTAATTTTTGTTAAGCTTGTAGCTTTTTGTACTCCGCCATTGTGGCATTTTCTTAATAAATTTACCGTTAAGAAAAAAAAAACAATTAAAAACTCCTAAAATCAATTAAAACTTAAATTAATTCTAGAAAATAATTAAAAGACTCTAAAAATATTTGGAAAGTTGCAAAAATCCTAATTAAGTGTTTAGAACCTAGGAAAAATATAAAAACCTAGAAAAACAGACTTTTAATTTTTAATAATAATAATATTAAAATAATATTAAAAATCCAAAAATTATAAAAAATTCTAAAAACTTGCAAACTAGCTTAATTTAACCTAAATATCTCAGAAATGAAAGTGAAATTACCTAAATACCCCTATTGGGCCTAAAAAATGGGCTAAACCCAAAACAGTACACTATTGGGCCAAATTTGGGCCCAATAACAAAAATTGTTCAAAATAAGCCCAAAAAGCACAGGTTGACTCAAAATTTGATTTTAAACAACTTTTTCCAAAGGCCCAAAAGCTGAAAATGTGAAATAAGCTAACTTATAATAAGCAGCTTATTCTTAATGGGCTTTTTGGCCCATTAAGCTATAAGCTGATGCCATAAGCTAAAATTTGACACACAAGCTTCTTTTGACCTAACAAAGACTTCTGCAAAAAGAAATTTGAAATAAGCCCAAGGAATAAGCCTGAAAATGCAATAAGCAATCTACACAAAACGACAAAATAGTCGTTTTTGAGTTCTAAGCCACCCCAAGTGCTGATTCAAGTTCCAAAAGCTTTTAAATGACTTAATTAAGCAAAATCAACAAAGAGTTTTCAAATAAGCACACTCAATAAGTTGGAAAATCAAATAAGCACATATGTTAAAAGTCAAAGTAGTTGGTTTTCTAGTAAAAAGTCAAAGTCAAAGTCCAATAAGCTCCAGTCTACTTAAATGGGTCAAATAATGAAGACCTACTACAAAAATAAGTTGTTGCAAGTCAGAATAAGCTAGAATATCTTATTGATAAGCTGATGACAAAATTGCACTAGCAGGGGCTAGTTTTGGATGTTGAGCAGTGGAAACTTTTTCCACTGCTTGACTATTTGACTTTTTGTCTTTAGTGACTTTTTTGGAGATTCAGATTACACAAAGGCACCCAAATGATATTTGGATCAAAAGGAGTCAATCACAATAAAAATAACACAATCACTAACACCCAATTGATACAGTTTAATCAATTAATCATCAGACATTGCACATACATGAACAATAAGCAGTTGAGCACAAATAAGCAGTTTTAGCAATAATCAGCCAGCCAAATTCAACCAAATGCATACACAAGCTATTATAAACTCCAATAAGCAAGTCTAAACAGGTTTCATGCAATGGTTCAAAGAATTAAGCAAGATTCAAGCAATGAAATTTACTGATGAACACTAACACATGCAGTTTTTCTACTTTGCTGATGTATTTGACACACAAGCCAAATTCAACACCTCAAATCTTTCAAACAGGTTATATTAACTTTGTTTAAACCACTTTTAGCCCTAAGCATGCATACACACTAAGTGTTCCCAAAATCCTAGGTCAAAACAAGCAGAAACAAGGTCTATATAGCAGATTGTTTGATTCAATTGTTCAAACCCAAAAACTTGCAGTAAAATACTCTCAACAAGGTATTTATCAGATAAAAAGCATAAAGTTCACAATTCACAAACAACCACGAAATAAAGGTTGGAAGGGCACAGATCCCCACACGTTAACTACATTAGAAAGCGATAATATGTACATAGGATAAGCATGGGACTCCCCCACGAGGCTCCTCGTTTTTGATTACCTAGTCATGAGCTCGACTCGATCCCCTCAATACTAATTATCATTGGGGAAGGTGACTTGGTCAAGGTAGTTCAAGGATGGAACTTCCCCGCCAAAGTAGTGCTTCAACCTATGTCCATTCACCTTGAAGTTAGGACCATCATCTTGAGCTAGCTCGATGGTCCCATACGGAAACACTTGAGTCACGGTGAATGGACCGGACCAACGGGATTTCAACTTACCGGAAAAGATTTTTAATCTTGAATTAAAAAGCAAAACTTGATCCCCAATGTTAAAAACCCGGTTTTTAATTTTAGAATCATGCAACTTTTTAGTTTTTTCTTTGTAAATCAATGAATTTTCATAAGCAATATCCCTCAGTTCATCTAATTCATTCAATTGCATTTTCTGGTGTTTTCCCGAGGTCTCCATATCATCATTACAATGCTTTAGGGCCCAATAAGCCTTGTGTTCTAACTCGATAGGCAAATGACAATTCTTTCCATACACAAGCTTATAGGGAGTGCACCCAATGGGCGTCTTATGAGCGGTCCTAAAGGCCCATAAAGCATCGTCCAACTTATCCGACCATGATTGTCGGTTTTCCCCAACGGATCTCTCCAAAATCCTCTTCAACGCTCGGTTTGAAACCTCGACTTGCCCACTCGTTTGTGGGTGATAAGCCGTAGAAAGCCGATGTGTAACCCCATATTTCCTTAGGACCCTTTCGAATTGGTCGTTACAAAAATGGGTTCTACGATCGCTTATGATAGCACGAGGGGTTCCAAACCGAGAAAACAAGCTTTTCAAAAACTTGACTACCACACGAGCATCATTGGTGGGCAAGGCCTTGGCCTCCACCCACTTAGATAGGTAGTCAACCGCAACGAGAATGTACTTATTACCACGAGATGATGGGAACGGCCCCATAAAGTCTATACCCCAAACGTCAAAGATCTCACACACTTGGATGATATTTTGTGGCATTTCATCTTTTTGTGAGGCTTTTACTTGTCATTGGCATGCATCACACGACTTCACAAGATCTTGTGCATCTCGGTAAATAGTAGGCCAAAAGAATCCGGCATCAAACACCTTCTTAGCCGTGAGATTAGCACCGTGGTGACCACCCGTGGGTCCCTCATGGCAAGCTCTAAGGATGTTAGAAGCTTCGTGCCAAATACACAACGTCGGATGATTTGATCCGCACAAGTTCGAAACAAGTAAGGGTCGTTCCAAAAGTAGAACTTGACGTCACGAAAGAATTTTTGTTTTTCTTGAGTCGTCATACCCTTAACGATGAAGTTACCCGCATGGTAATTTGCAAAGTCCGCAAACCATGGGGTGGAAGGATCAAGCTTAGAATTCACTACACCAAGTGTCTCGAGCGGAAATGTTTCGGTGATTTCCTTTGGCTCGTAAACACTTTGGTGAGGATCTTCCAAACGAGAAAGGTGATCGGCTGCTAGATTCTCGGCTCCTTTTTTGTCAACGATGGTGTGATCAAATTCTTGAAGGAGGAGAATCCAACGAAGTAATCTAGGCTTAGCATCTTGCTTTTGCCATGAGATACTTGATAGCCGAATGGTCCGTATACACTATGCATTTAGCTAAGACGAGATAAGGTCGGAACTTCTCAAATGCATACACCACGGCAAGGAACTCCTTTTCCGTTGTAGTGTATTTTAGTTGTGCCTCAGTCATTGTCTTGCTAGCATAGTGAATAGGCAAGAAGAGCTTATCATGACGTTGCCCCAAAACGGCCCCAATAGCGTAATCACTAGCATCACACATGAGCTCGAATGGGAGGTTCCAATTGGGAGCAACAAGAATCGGAGCTTCGGTAAGTTTCCTCTTAAGGATTTCAAAGGCTCGTACACAATCTTCGTCAAATACAAAACGTGCCTCTTTTTCAAGAAGATGTGTAATGGGTCGAGAAATCTTTGAAAAATCCTTGATGAATCGACGATAAAAGCCCTCGTGGCCTAGGAAACTCCTAACTCCCTTAACGGTTTTGGGATGAGGTAATTTGGCGATGATGTCTACCTTAGCTTGATCTACCTCAATCCCCGCTTTCAAGACCTTGTCCCCTAAGACGATTCCACTTCTAACCATAAAATGACATTTTTCCCAATTGAGCACAAGGTTGGTTTCCTCACAACGTTTCAACATTCTCTCAAGGTTCGACAAACACGAAGTGAACGAATTACCAAACACGGAAAAGTCATCCATGAAGACTTCCATCGTCTTCTCGATCATATCATGAAAATAGCCATCATGCACCTTTGAAAGGTTCCCGGTGCATTTCAAAGTCCGAATGGCATTCTACGGTAGGCAAACGTTCCATATGGACACGTAAACGTAGTTCTTTCTTGATCACGAGGATCGATGGGAATTTGGAAGTAACCGGAAAAACCATCTAAAAAGCAATAGAAATCGTTTCCCGCAAGTCGCTCCAACATTTTGTCCATGAAGGGCAAGGGAAAATGGTCTTTTCGAGTGGCTTCATTTAACTTTCGATAGTCAATGCACACTCTCCATCCGGTCACGAGTCTAGTGGGAATCAACTCGTTAGCATCGTTTGGCACAACGGTCATCCCTCCCTTTTTAGGGACACAATGAATAGGACTCACCCAAGGGCTATCAGAAATAGGGTAAATCATTCCCGCGTCAAGGAGTTTAAGGACCTCCTTTTTGATGACGTCGTGAATTTTAGGGTTCACCCTCCTTTGACTTTGGATTGTGGCTTGAAATTCTCCTCCATTAAGATTTTGTGGGTACAAAACTTGGGATCGATTCCCTTAATGTCGGATAACTTCCACGCAATTGCCCTTTTGTGGTCCTTTAGAGCATCGACAAGTGCGGTTTTTTCATCATTCGAAAGTTCCTTCGCAATAATAACCGGAAACTTGTCGTCCTCCTCTAAATAGACATATTCGAGGTGAGGAGGTAAATCTTTCAACTCGAGAATGGGTGGTTCCTCAAGTGAAGATTTGGGCTCGATACTCATAACCTCCTCGGGTGGAGGAAATGGGAAATCGTTAAGAAAATCCTTGATAATCGAGAAGTCCTCATCGCTGTCGAGGTCTTCGTCACACGTACGTGGAACATTGCATTCTTCCAACGTAAAACCACCACCTTCAAAAGGAGTGAAGGTTGGTGTCGAATTATCAAGAATTGGATCTAACATAGTGGGATTGCCACTAGTTTCTTCATCACCAAAACCTAGAACTTCTTGTGAAAATTCCTCGCAAACCACGTCGATCATATCAACGAGGTTTATGGTTGCAACGGAATAAACATGAGAAATTTGAGAGTTTTGAGTTGCGTTTATAACAAGTTCCTCGTCGTTGAAATGTAAGGTGATCTTTCTAGCATGCACATCAATCAAAGCCATAGACGTATCTAAAAACGAACGACCTAAAATGAGAGGAACTTGAGGATCCGTGGGGATATCAACAACGATAAAGTCTACGGGATAGTAGAACTTCCCCACTTTCACAAAAACGTCTTCCGCCAAACCACATGCAGGAATCGTTGAATGGTCGACCAACTCGATAGACATTAGTGAAGGAGTAAGATTAGGAAGATTGAGCGACTTGAAGATTGCAAGTGGCATCAAGTTAATGCTAGCACCAAGATCGGCCAAGGCGAAGCATTCTTCCATATCTTGGATTGCACAAGGGATCAAAAATTTACCGGGATCACCGACTTTTTGAGGTATGCGATTAAGATAAACCGACGAACAACTAGACAATTGGTGCAATTTCTCCTTGTTGTTCAACATACTCTTGAAGTTAGCGGCAAATCGAGGCATCATGACCAAAGCATCGGCGAAACTCACATTAAGGTGCAAATCACAAAACATTTTCATAAAAAGCTCAAATTGGTAATTATCGCGCTCTTGACGTTTCTCTTTCCTAAGTCTCGATGGATAGGGCAAAGGTGGTGTGGGTTGAGGCATAGTAGGCATAGCCTTTGGAATCTCGGGTTCCAATGATGGTAATGGGTCAACCGTAGGTGTGGCATGAGCGGTACTTCGTGGGATTGGGACATGCTCCTTTTGGACCACCACCTCGGGTTCTTCCTCAATTGCTTCCTCCGTAGGAGCAACTGGTTGAGGAGTCGGTTCCTTAAGTGTCTTACCACTACGTGTGGTAATCACTTTCATCTCACCCTTAGGGTTGGATATGGTGTTGCTAGGAAGACTACTCGAAGATGGTTTACACATTATTGCCTCAAACATAGACGAGATCTTATCTTCAAAATTAGATTGCCTCAATACGGCCTCGGTTTGCCTTTTCTCGGCCTTAATCATTTCTTGTTTAATCTCATGTTGCCCTTGTTCCATCTTTTGTTTGTTTTGTCGCAACCTAGTGACATTTCCTTCCATTTTGTTGGTGTGGATTTTAAGTTCATTAGCTAACTCATTTTTCAACTCTTTCTTCAAGTCGTTCTTAAACTCGGATCTTAGGCTAATGATTTCTCTTTGAATATTGTCAAACCTAGCATCATTCCCACTAGCATATTCAACAAACTCACTTGGAAGATCTTTCAATGTTTGCAAACTTTTGTTGTTATTTTGAAAATCATTTTTGTTTGAAACTTGATTATTAGCTCCTTGATTCCCATAGTTTCCCTTGTTGTAATTGTTTTTAAAACCAACTTGATTGTTGCGATAATTGTTGGTAGCATTTTGATTTGAACCAAAACCCGGTGGAGTCATTTGATTAGAGCGGGAAACTTGACCGTTTTGGTTGTAATTTCCCGTGGCCGCGAAGGCACTCGAAGTGTTACCACCGTTGGTAATACACTCGGAGAAATCATGACCTCCACCACAATACATGCAAGAAACCTCAACCGCTTTAGCCGTAGCGGGAGCACTTTGTTCACCCACTTTAAACTCAATCAAAAGTCCTTTCAACTTATCAAAAATCTTGTTTTCCAAGTTCGCCTCAATTTGGCAAGCATCGATGGTAGTAGACAAAGAAGGTGAAGCCGAAGACGAAGCCTTACGAACACTAGACGTGCTACGAGGACTATACACCTTAGATATATTTTCAATTATCACCAAAGCTTCCTCAACCGTTTTACACAAAAAAATTACCACCCGCGGCGGCATTCAAATAATCCCTTTCATGATCATTAAGTCCATTGTAAAACGTGTCAATTTGATGCAAATCAGAAAAACCGTGATGAGGACATTCATGTAACATTTCCTTAAACCTATTCCAAGCCGTTGAAAAACTTTCATTAAATTCTTGTGAAAACTTTGAAATCTCGTTTTTCAAATGCGTAGTCTTAGAGGGCGGAAAAAATTGGTTCACAAATTTTGAAATGAGATCCTTCCACGTCAATATAGAATTGGGTGGCTCTTTCTCTAACCAAATTTTAGCGGGCCCCGCTAAGGAATACGGAAAAAGCATCATCTTAATTGAGTCATTCGAGACATCCTTAAACTTGCAAGTAGCGGTAAGACGATTGAATTGGCGGATATGGTTGTGTGGATTGTCCTTCTCATCGCCACGGAATTTGTTGTTTTGGATCATCGACAACAAACCCGTTTTTACCTCAAAATTCTCCGCAAGGATAGCGGGAATCACAATAGCCTCTCCATAACCCTCGGTGGGTGCTTGAAGTAACTCCATCATAGTTCGATTCGCCATGGTTGGTGCTTCCCTTACAATGGGTTCGTCAATAGGAGACTCCTCACTAGAATTGTTGGGAGTGGGAGTTTTGTTCTTTCGTTTACGTGCACGTCTTGCTTGATTACGAGTTAGCATAAACGTCACGTACAACGAGGGGGCGAGCAAAGAAGATTCTTTTTGGTGTTTTGTATTTTTTCAATTTTTTTGTGGTTTTTGATTGTATTAACCTTTTTGGAAATTGGTGAATGTATTAAGTAGACAAAAATCTACAAATCTCCTCCTTAATCAAATCTCTTGATTAAAGAAGCCTCAAGGAATGAAAACGATCACGTGAAGTGAATGCCTTCGATGACTTAAAAACGTTGGTGGAACACCAAAACGTTCAAGAGAGTTTAATCAATGAAAACCAAGAAAATATATATGATACTTAGTAATACTTTGGGCGGCAAAACCCTCGATTAGCTCTCACAATCAAATACTCACAAGCAAGCGGGGAAACGAGGCGGCGCGAAGCACTTAAGAGCCTTTTTCCTTAGGATATATTTTATAATATCCGCCTTATACCCACCTTATAGTTCGTATTTTCAAGGTTAAGCTTCACGAAAGTATTTATCTATTTTTGCCTTTTTTCTTTGGTTTGAGATTCGAATACAATGATTGGGTAATGACCTCCCAAGTCAAGGTTGTGATTTCTCACGTATTTAGAGTACTTGTGAATTTATTGTTATATGTATACAATATATTAATAATATTCACACAAAAACCGAAAACCGATAATACGTATTAGTAGAGTGCTACTAATACAAATACTAATTATGGTTAGTATATAAAAACAACAATGCCAAATCAAAACACAACACGCCTCCCCGGCAGCGGCGCCAAAATTGATGTAGGCTAGTGTGTTAAGTGTGTAATGATATGGATTAATTTGTGATTATATTTGAGAAAGAAAAATAGAAAAGGGATTAGAAGAGAATGACGGTTACGAAGACGGATTAAACTAAGTCTAAAAAGGCGTACACGTAAAACCGTACAAAGTACCAAAATTAAAATTTTACCCTAAAAATTCCTAAAAATTACCAAAAATCCACAATAATATTCTAAGAGTTTACAAAAAAATCAAAACTTGCAAAAACCTTTTAATTAATTAGATAATGACTTTTTAATGCTAATTAAAGCCCTAAAAATCAAAATTAATTATTAAAAAGCCCTAAACAAGATTTTAAAGTTTGTAAACCTAAAAAATACTCTAATTAAGCTAAAAACTATTTTTCAAAATTTTAAAATCAATAAAAACTATTTTTAAACAATTAAAAACTCCTAAAATCAATTAAAATTTAAAATAATTCTAGAAAATAATTAAAGACTCTAAAAATATTTGGAAAGTTGCAAAAATCCTAATTAAGTGTTTAGAACCTAGGAAAAATATAAAAACCTAGAAAATCAGACTTTTAATTTTTAATAATAAAATAATATTAAATAATATTAAAAATCCAAAAATTATAAAAAATTCTAAAAACTTGCAAACTAGCTTAATTTAACCTAAATAACTCAGAAATGAAAGTGAAATTACCTAAATACCCCTATTGGGCCTAGAAAATGGGCTAAACCCAAAACAGTACACTATTGGGCCAAATTTGGGCCCAATAACAAAAATTGTTCAAAATAAGCCCAAAAAGCACAGGTTGACTCAAAATTTGATTTTAAACAACTTTTTCCAAAGGCCCAAATGCTGAAAATGTGAAATAAGCTAACTTATAATAAGCATCTTATTCTTAATGGGCTTTTTGGCCCATTAAGCTATAAGCTGATGCCATAAGCTAAAATTTGACACACAAGCTTCTTTTGACCTAACAAAGACTTCTGCAAAAAGAAATTTGAAATAAGCCCAAGGAATAAGCCTGAAATTGCAATAAGCAATCTACACAAAACGATAAAATAGTCGTTTTTGAGTTCTAGGCCACCCGAAGTGCTGATTCAAGTTCCAAAAGCTTTTAAATGACTTAATTAAGCAAAATCAACAAAGAGTTTTCAAATAAGCACATTCAATAATCTGGAAAATCAAATAAGCACTTATTAAAAGTCAAAGTAGTTGGTTTTCTAGTAAAAAGTCAAAGTCAAAGTCCAATAAGCTCCAGTCTACTTAAATGGGTCAAATAATGAAGACCTATTACAAAAAATAAGTTGTTGCAAGTCAGAATAAGCTAGAATAGCTTATTGATAAGCTGATGATAAAATTGCACTAGCAGGGGCTAGTTTTGGATGTTGAGCAGTGGAAACTTTTTCCACTGCTTGACTATTTGACTTTTTGTCTTTAGTGACTTTTTTGGAGATTCAGATTACACAAAGGCACCCAAATGATCTTTGGATCAAAAGGAGTCAATCACAATCAAAATAACACAATCACTAACACCCAATTGATACAGTTTAATCAATTAATCATCAGACATTGCACAGACATGAACAATAAGCAGTTGAGCACAAATAAGCAGTTTTAGCAATAATCAGCCAGCCAAATTCAACCAAATGCATACATAAGCTATTATAGACTCCAATAAGCAAGTCTAAACAGGTTTCATGCAATGGTTCAAAGAATTAAGAAAGATTCAAGCAATGAAAGTTACTGATGAACACTAACACATGCAGTTTTTCTACTTTGCTGATGTATTTGACACACAAGCCAAATTCAACACCTCAAATCTTTCAAACAGGTTATATTAACTTTGTTTAAACCACTTTTAGCCCTAAGCATGCATACACACTAAGTGTTCCCAAAATCCTAGGTGAAAACAAGCAGAAACAAGGTCTATATAGCAGATTGTTTGATTCAAGTGTTCAAACCCAAAAACTTGCAGTAAAATACTCTCAACAAGGTATTTATCAGATACAAAGCATAAACAACAACTTCCCTTAACACAATAACAAGTTACAAGCATAAACAGTTAGTCCCAAACACCCCTTTATCTTTTCCAAATCAAATTTTTCAAAGGCAAAGTGAGATTTCAGGCCAACCAAGCATCAATTAACACTAAAACAAGTAAGATAAACATATTCAAGCAGATTTAAGCCACAAAATTCATAAGAACACAAGTTTCATACAAATATCACCAAAAATCAAGCTTTAAGCAGATTTTAGGATTAAGTATGCAAACCCCATGGATGTACATCCACACCCACGAATTTTGAGCTTATGTGCTAGCAAGAACAAGCACAAGCTTCCACAATAAGCCTGCTAAGATTGAACAAGGTTAAAGCACAATAACATAAAAATCAGAAACTTTGAAAATCTTGATTGATGCAAACTTGTTACCCCACACTTGATTATCCCCAAGTTATAAGCCTCACCACACCTTAACCAACTCAGTTAGGATGCTATGATCAGCCCTATAGCCCAAGAATTCCAAGATTGGAACAAGACTTAGCAAAATATCAAGAAAATGAGAAAATGTGCAAACTTTTGCACACTCCTCTTTTGAAAACAGGTTTGAAACTTCAAAAACTAACAAGCATATAACAATAGAAAGCAGTAACAAAGATTGGCCAATGACTTTTCTTCAATGTTTCAAACTCAATTTCATTAAACTTTGAAATGGGATTTACAGAAACTTGAACAAGGAAAATCAAAAGTAGGAATGAAATGAGGCCCTATGGCTTTATATATAGCCTTACAATCTATCTAGAAAGCTGATGAATAAGTAAAACCCTAGTGTTGAACTTCCAAAATTGCCCTTGTGAAGTTTGAATGTCTTGGAGAATCATGTGACGGATTCTTGTTGTGTAGTGATAACTGGCATCAAAAAGGTGATCCAAAGGCTTGTATCAAGCTTAGAATGTAAGCTGAATTCTCCAACGTTGGATTGCTGCCATCTTTTTGGCAGTATGCATGGGTGTGGAGCAGGGGAGTCACAAGGAGACAAATGGGGTGATGAGGTATCCATGTTTAAGGTTGGGATGTGATTAGCAGACCTTTAATCTTAATTCTGGAGGTGATGGATGCTTAATTCTTGTTTAGTCAATAATCCCCAAATTGTGTGAAGAACACCAAGAACAAGGTTTTAATCCGTTTGCATTTTTAAATAAGTGTTTAGCGCCCTTAATTAAATATTTAATTAAGGGTTTGTTAATTCGGTTGTGGGTGGATAGCTGAGGTGGACAAAGGGTGGAAGGGGATTGGTGGGTTTTGGTGAGTGGGGCACGTGTCACCCCCTCACTGGCCTAGGTAAGAATCCTGTCTGCCCCTTTTGGTCCCTTAACTATTTTCTTCTTGCCTTTTCACTTGAAAATTCTATCAACGCCCAAACTTAGCTTATCAACTTTTGCACACTTTGCATTTTTGGCCCAAAAACTTTTACAAAGTGAATTCAGGGGTATTTCTTGCCATATTTAAATTCTTCAAGGGCTGATTTGGCATTTTGATGATGGATAATGGTCTTGACTTGTATAATTGATGTTTTGGAGGACTGAAATTGCCAAGTCATGTTTGATGAGGGACCATTCTTGCCAAATGTTGAAAGTTGAGGGTCCTTTTTGTAATTTTGAAATTTTCAAAGGACCAAACTTGTAATTTCTTGTACTTTGAAGGACTTCATGATGTATTTGACTTTATGGATGATATTGGTTGACAATTTAGCTTTGTTGAGGGGCTAAACTTGCCAAATCTTCAAAGTGGAGGGCCCTTTTTGTAATTTTGACAAACTTTAGGGACCAATCTTGTAATTATGAGGATACAAGGGTATAAAGTGTCAATTCTTCCATATTAGAGGACCATTCTTCATAATTCTTTAAGTCTTCAAGGGTTGATCTTGGGAAAGTCTTCATTAGGGCTTGGTTCATTGTGCGACTTCGTTTCCCGTGTTCGTTTTTGCATGATTCTTGTGATCTTTTGTCATTTTCTCAATATTCGTACCTAAAATACACAAGTAGCAAACACAAGCATATATATGGGTATTTTGATGATATTTAATGCATTTTAAGCCCTATTTGGATGATGAGACTATGTATAAAAGCAGTCTCATCAATGTTAATCAACGGGATTTTAACCAAAATCAAGGGACTTTTCAAGGGCAAAACCAAGGATTTAATAATCAAAATCAAGGCTTTAATAACCAAGGTTTTCAAAACCAAGGTTTTAATCAAGGTTTTCAAATTTAAAATCCAAACCAAGGTTTTCCTAATCAAGGGTTTAACAATCAAGGGTATAATAAAATGAACATGCATAATCCTCAAATGGACTTGGTTCTACAAAAATTAACCGATCATGAGCAAACCATGAAAGAGATGCAAGAATCGACCGATAGGAAATTTATGCAAATACTTCAAACCCTTCGTCCCCAAGGTGCCCTCCCTTCTAACACCGTGACCAATCCTAGGGCCAACGTTAATGCCATAACTACTAGGAGCGGTAAGAACAACGAAGACCCTTCTTATTCCTTACCTAACCAAGGACCCGAGATTCCTTCTACTTCTACCCACCCTCCTTCACCTTCTACTTGTGAGATACCACCTTTAAAGCCTCCGTCTACACCTTATGTTCCACCTTTACCTCATTTTTATACCACACCTTTGGTTCCCAAACCAATTCCTTCACCATCCACTTCTACCCCTCCTCCACCAAAGGATGTGAGTGAGCAATCCACTCCAAAGCCTTCATCTCAACCCAATATACCTTATCCCTTAAGGTTGAGAAAAGAGAAATTGAAGAATAAGGATGATATTCAAGTTTCGAACTTCCTAAAAATGTTCAAACAATTGAATTTTAATATCACCTTTGTCGAGGCTCTCTCTCACATGCCTAAGTATGCTAAGATGTTTAAGGACCTTTTAAGTGATAAGGAAAAGTTTCTCGATATTGCCAATACCCAATTGAATGAGAATTGTTCCGCGGGCCTTTTGAGAAAATTACCGGTTAAGTTAGGAGATCCTGGTCGATTCCTTATTCCTTGCAATTTTATGGGTGTAGAGAATTGCATGGCTTTGGCGGATCTCTGAGCGAGTATCAATCTTATGCCATTGTCCGTATGGAAGAAATTATCTCTACCCGATCTAGTCCCCACTCGTATGACCTTCGAATTAGCTAACCATTCGGTTGCTTATCTGGTTGGGATAGCCGAGGATGTTTTCGTTGGAGTTGACAAATTTACTTTCCCCGCCGATTTCGTTGTAGTCGACTATGAGATGGATCCTCGTGTTCCCTTAATTGTGGGACGACCCTTCTTGAGTACCGGGCGTACATTGATTGATGTAACTACGGGTGAGCTTATCATGAGGGTAGGGGATGATAAAATCGTCTTTAACATGGGTAAAATATCCAAACGTCCCGATGAGCCTGAATCCGTGAATTTCATCGATATGCTCGACGAAGCATGCGAAGAACATTTTCACAAGGCTTTTAAGCGCGTGACTTCTCATTTACCTCATGTTGAGACCGTAGCTTCTATTTCTCCATCATTGACTCCATTTGGAGAAAGTGACTTTCTTTTACAAGAATTTGAAGCAAGTCTAGAGGATGTGGATTTAAAATATGACGATTCTCTCATTGATTGGGAAGATGACATTCGTACCATTGAGAGACTTCTTAATGAGGACCATATTTCTCCACCTACTCCTAAGGAAGTTACAAACGATGATCCAAATTTGATTAAGCCTTCCACTGACAATCCACCGGATTTAGAGTTTAAGGATTTACCGTCTCATTTAGAATACGTTTTCCTAGAAGACAATAATAAGTTACCCGTCATAATTGCAAAGGACTTAAAAGAGGATGAAAATATCGACTTATCGGTGTGCTTAAGAATCATAAGAAAGCAATTGCTTGGAAAATATCCGACATCCTCGGAATTGATCCTAAATTTTACACTCATAAAATTCTCATGGAAGATGAATTTAAAACCGCAATCCAAAGACAAAGAAGTCTTAATCCAAAAATTCATGACATCATTAAGAAAGAAGTTATCAAACTTCTAGATTCCGGCATGATTTACCCTATTTCGGATTCGCCATGGGTTAGCCCCGTCCGTTGTGTGCCTAAGAAAGGAGGAATAACCGTTGTTCCCAATGAAAACAACGAGTTGGTTCCTACTCGACTTGTCACGGGTTGGCGAGTTTGCATAGACTATCACAAGCTCAATGATGCCACTCGTAAGGATCATTTTCCTCTTCCTTTCATGGATCAAATGCTCGAGCGTTTAGCGGGTAATGACTACTATTGCTTCTTAGATGGTTTCTCCGGATATTTTCAAATCCCTATCAATCTAAAACACCAAGAGAAAACCACATTCACTTATCCTTATGGAACATTTGCTTACAAAAGAATGCCTTTCGGCTTATGCAATGCTCCCGGGACTTTCCAAAGGTGTATGATGGCAATATTCCATGACATGGTTGAAGAAACTATGGAAGTCTTTATGGATGATTTCTCGGTTTATGGTGATTCTTTCTCTTCTTGCCTTGCCAATTTAGAACGTATGCTTAAATGTTGTGAAGACACTCGTCTCGTTCTTAATTGGGAAAAATGCCATTTGATGGTAAAAGAAGGCATCGTCCTCCGTCACAAAATTTAAAAATCCGGTATCGAAGTCGACCGTGCTAAAGTTGATGTCATTGCTAAGTTGCCTCCACCTACCACCGTCAAAGGAGTTAGGAGTTTTTTAGGTCATGCGGGATTTTATCGACGTTTCATTCAAGATTTTTCTAATATAGCTCGACCAATGACTCATCTCTTAGAAAAGGATGCTCCTTTCATCTTTTCTCAAGATTGTTTCGATTTATTCGAACTTCTTAAAGGTAAGTTAAATAAGGCACCGGTCTTAGTCTCTCCAAATTGGGAGTTACCTTTCAAGCTCATGTGCGATGCTAGTGATTTCGCGATAGGAGCGTTTTTAGGTCAACAAGTTAACAAACACTTCCAACCAATCCATTATGCTAGCAAGACAATGACGGGGGCTCAATTGCATTATACCACTACCGAAAAAGAGCTTTTATTCATAGTGTATGCTTTTGAGAAATTTCGCCCCTATCTTGTGCTTTCCACCACCATAGTTTACACCGACCATTCTGCCTTGAAATTCTTGTTGACCAAGCATGATGCTAAACCGAGACTCCTTCGTTGGGTTTTACTCCTACAAGAATTTAAAATCGAAATTCGTGATAAAAAGGGAGCGGAAAACCTAGCCGCAGATCATCTTAGTAGACTTAAGGATCCTTATCAAAGGGAACTTCCAAATCAAGAGATTAATGAATACTTTCCCCATGAGACCTTAATGTCTATTAAATTCCAATCTTGTTGACACCCCATGGTTCGAGAACATTGCAAACTATGTGGCGGGTGGTGTTCTTATGGAAGGGTTAACGTCCCAACAAAAGAAAAAAACTTCTTTCATGATATTAAGCACTATTATTGGGACGACCCTTATCTTTTCAAGCAATGTGTGGATCTTATCATTCCTAGGTTTGTTGATGGGCCGGCGGCTTTACAAATTCTTGAAGCTTGCCACAAAGGACCCACCGGTGGTCACTTTGGTCCTAACTATACCGCTAAGAAAATTTTCCGATCCCGGATTCTATTGGCCCTCCATTTATCATGACGCTCATGAAATGGTTAAGCATTGTGATGCTTGCCAAAGACAAGGCAAGATCACACATAAAGATGAGATGCCTCAAAATTTCATCCAAGAGTGTGAAATCTTTGACGTATGGGGCATCGACTTTATGGGGCCATTTCCATCATCTAAAGGGAACAAGTACATCCTCGTAGTCGTTGACTACGTATCCAAATGGGTTAAAGCAAAGGCTTTACCTACTAACGATGCGAGGGTGTTTGTGAACTTCTTGAAACAATTGTTTGCTAGATTCGGTGTTCCTCGTGTTATCATTAGTGATCGCGGTACTCCTTTTTGCAATGATCAATTTGCACGAGTCATGGCTAAGTATGGTGTCAATCACCGAATTTCCACCGCTTATCATCCACAAACTAATGGTCAAGCCAAGATTTCCAACCGTGGACTTAAATGAATCTTAGAGCGTACCATGGGAGAGCATCGTGCCTCATGGGCCGATAAATTAGATGATGCTTTGTGGGCTTCCCGTACCGCTTATAAGACACCTATAGGTTGTACCCCTTATCGCCTTCTGTACGGAAAGGCATGCCACCTCCCCATTGAGTTGGAGCATAAGGCTTATTGGGCCTTGAAATAGGCTAATTTTGACATAAATAAAGCCGATGATCTTAGGAAAATCCAACTCAATGAACTTAATGAACTTAGGAATGAGACTTATGAGAATTCGTTGATCTATAAGGAGAAGACTAAGCTCATTCATGATTCTAGGATTAAGAACTGAGAGTTTCATATAGTTGATCAATTTTTACTCCTTAACTCTCAGTTGAAAATTTTTTCAGGAAAACTTAAGAGCCGTTGGTCCGGTCCATTCACCGTAGCCCAAATCTTCCCTTATGGCACCATTGAGTTATCTCAACCAAATGGGCCCAACTTTAAGGTGAATGTCCAACGTGTTAAGTTGTACTTTGGAGAGGACATCTCTCATGAGATGATTCCATCCCTCTCCATGTTTCCCTTGAATTAGTTCTGGGTCGAGTCAGGCTCGTGACTCGGTTAACAAAAACAAGCGCTTCTCGAGAGGCAACCCGATGATCTATCATTCTTTACCGTTTTTCATAATAAGTGTAGGGGGAGCCACGTAGGTGTTTGTTGTTTTCTTTCTTATGATGTGAAAGGATTAGAGCTTTCAAACATCCACTTTAGATGATATTTGAAGACCCGTGATCCCGTGTACCCATCTGCCCGGTTCTATCCTACAATCTTGTGATTCAATATTTTCTCGATAAATGTTGAAATGGGAATCACTTTAGTTATCTCTTTCTTAGCAAGATTTAAACAAAGTGCACAATGTCCTAACTGTAGGGGAGTTTACTTCCACTTGCTTAAACATTTAGGACAATGTTTATATTAAGTGTAGGGGTGTAAAACCCGCATGCTTTTACCATGAATAGTACCCTTAAGATCGTACGTACATGGTTAGAACTTTTCTTTTATAGCACGTTTACGTTTCACGTACAAGAATTACAAGTATTACGTACGTGTTATAACACGATAAGTATTTATTACGTATGAACATACAATATTATTCCAATAATAATTATAATCATGAACATACGAACATGAAATCATGAACGTAAATTAATCACGAGCTAATATTATTTACGTATATATATTTATTACGAACACGAATAACTAAGTCACGATCGATAACTAACTAGAACACGTAATTTACGAACACGAGAACACACTAATAATTTTTAGACACGAAAAGGTACGGGTTACCCCAAGTGGGGCCCCCTACCCGCGGCATACACAAGAAACATGGGCTTGGCCCATGTAATTTTTACTAACTAGGAATTTAGGGGTAAAACTTGTTCATTAGTTACAAAAGTTAGAAAATAAGAAAAACCCTAATTCTTCTTCCTTGTTCTTTTGGCCGCCGGGTTTGATCACCAAAAAGGGGTGTTCGGGTTGATTTTTATCTTGGAACTTTTACAAGGATTCGTGTGTGTTCGTCCTCATTTGTTTCACGTAATCGGTATAACTTTTAACCTTTTCTTTTTATGTTTTGATTTATTGAATCACATAAAATCATGATGTTTTTAATTAAACTAATTAAAACCAAGTATTTTAATCATGTTAATAATCATGGGGTAAATCAAATCAAGGGTTTAGGGGTGTTTCTGTTGTAGCCGACGCCTAACCGAGCCCCATAGGGGTCTCGGCTTGGCTTATATCACACCACCGAGACCATATGGTCTCGGTATGGTGGTGGTGGTTTCACGGCAGCAACAAGGGGCAAGGGAAACCTGACCTTGGTCGGGGTATGGTGATGGTTACGTGTCCGGTTCATGAATCATTTTTTTAAGGTTTATGATTTTTACAAGTTATGTTATTTTTTTTAAGACTTAAATTAAATTAATTAAAAGCATGACATGATTAATTTAATTTACATGACTTAGGTTATTAATGTAATTAGTAATCCATGAATTTTAACCTAAGTATTTATTATTTAATTAGACCTTATAATTAATTAATTATTAAAAACCATGACTATAATTAATTAATTTACATGACTTAGGTTATATTATTAGTAGTTAATAATACATGTTTTAACCTAAGTATTTTACTTTTATTTAATTAAAATCATGTTATATTTAATTAAATACTTTAACCTATAGTTTATTTAATTTACATGTAATAATTAATAAACTATACTATATAATCACATGACTTCGAATGATAATCAGAAAATACTTAAGCTTATATAATTAGCTTAATTAACCAGCTTATATCTATTTATGGAAACTTTCTATTTTTAGAAACTTATTTATTTAATGCAGCTAATCTATTTATGGAAACTTTCTATTTTAACAAGTAATTCTATTTTTGGAAACTTTCTATTTTTGGAAACTTTCTATTTTTGGAAAATTTCTATTTTTGGAAACTTTCTATTTTTGAAAACTTTTTTTTGGAAACTTTCTATTTTTGGAAACTTTCTATTTTTTGTAACTTTCTATTTTTGGAAACTTTCTATTTTAGTAAACCTGCTATTTTTAGAAAGTTACTTTTTATTACACAACAAGTATAATAATACATGAAATACAAGTAATACTTAATCAAAATACAATATACGATAAACACGGTATAAAGCTTAAAACAGTAAAACATGACATGAACATATAAAACAAGCTAAGACATGATATAAGACCAGTTACGTATTCAGTAATCAGATACTTATACACGTATGTATTTATGTAGCATTAGTGATACCGAAGTAGGACCTTCTTCCGTTCGTCTTCTTCGTTCACTGGACATAAGGTACGGATTCTCCGTCCTTTCAGTATGGACATTCTTTCCTTATTAGGATTCCCCGTATGCAGCCAACTGTTTACCCTAGTATATGTTTATATGTTTGATTGCTTATGTTAATTAGAATACCTAAAGCCATATATATGCATGACCAGTTTCACCTAGTTATGGAGGTACCATAACCATGACACTAGAGGCACTGGTGTTATGACTTCCCCACGACGGAGTGATTACTCGTGGCGTCCCTTCAGCTTTTGGCCATATTATTATATTTATCATGTTGGGCGTATGGGTGCATCCTAGTTACATGTTTTTCAGCAGATTACTCAGTATGAATGTGGTGTGTGCCTTGCATCCTTCACAAGGAGTTGATCCCTCCTACCCAAAACCAGTTTATTAAATTAGAGGCAACCCCTCTAATTTACATGACGAGGTCACCCCTCGAAGTATTCATGCACGTTGATATTTCATGACCTATATTGGCTAATGGTAAAATATGTTAAACAGTTTTTACAAGATAAACATAAGGCTTTTCAAACTATAAAACCAGTTTTACTAAGACTTAATCGGGTTATCCAGGACTTAGTTTCTTCCGTTGTTTCATGCTTATATGCTTATATTGTTCATGCTTTATTTGTACGTCCGTGCACTGAGCGTATTGGTCAGCCGTTTTCCTTTTCATTTTCCCAAAACGACAGGTACTCAGGGACGCTCGTAGACTTTAAGCGTACGTGCATTTGGACTGGAAGCTTTCTAGCCTTCTTTACTTTATGCATTTATCTATACTTAGATACTCTTTCCATGGAAATTTTTTAGTCCTTTCATTTTCAGTACTTATGTTTGTGTGTGATGAGCTTTACTTTGGGACTACTGATGTTTGATTCCGGTATTTCCTTTTATGGTCATGTAATGTTTAGACATTTATCCTTGTATGCTTTGATGACACACCATAATCATGCGTGACATTCCATTTACCAAAATGGGGTGTTACAGTTATGGTATCAGAGCCAAGGCTTCGACCTATAGGCTCTCAAAACATGACCTGTGATTAGTGGGTAGTCACTATGGTCTTCCTAGAACTGACAGTCGGTTTTCATGCATTCATCATTTTCATGCATACATATATATGTCATTGTCGCAGGTTTATGAATAAGTAACGGTTGGTACAGGACTGGCCCTATTTAGTCGCATGTGTTTTATCGAAACTTTTAAATTTGGGACCGACCCATAGGCGTCCCCTCGCCATGTATTTTATTTTGGGTGAACTGACCATAGGCGTTCACTCTCGAGCATACAAAGGTTTTCATTAAACTGCATCATGCATTCATGTACTAGTTTTCCTGCATAAAATTTTTCTCATGATTTATTTGGTATAAATTTTTTTCATGTATATATTTTATGTTTCGATCAGTTTAATCACGTATTTTATGTTATACTATCAGGTGGTTCTCACACGCGAGCAGGAACAACTCAATGCAGCGATCCAAGCTTCAATGTAAGCTTTGCTTCCTCAGTTGAGGAACGACATCAGGGCTGAGGTTCAGGCTACCAACAAGTAGCAGCATCACCCAGCACCTCCTCCTCCTCCTCCAGTGACATTGGCTACATGGATGGAGAGATTCAACAAGCTCTGTCCTCGAGCTTTTGAGAGAACAGATAGCCCCAGTGAAGCTGAAAGCTGGTTAGCTCACATTGAGAAGATCTTCGATGCTATGGCTTGTGACCCAGTCTTTAAGGCGAGGTTGGCATGTTACCGGTTCGAAGGCGATGTGTTAAATTGGTGGTTAGCATTGAAGCAGTATGAGGGAGGTGATAATTGGGTGGCTGGTTTGACATGGGCTCAGTGTAGAGATAAGGTGATGGAGCAGTTCTTTCCCAAGGTTGAGCAAGACAAGTTGAAGAGGGAGTACCATGGGATCCGACAAAGAGCTGGGGAGAATAGCAACGAGTTCATGCAGCGCTTTCTTCGCTTAGCTGGTTTCCATGGTGCTGCAGCAGGTACTCCTGAAGAGCAAGCACACCACTTCAGGTGGGCTCTTCGCACATCGGTCGCAAACAACTTGGTGTGTGCTACGTTCAACACGGTAGCACAAGTGGCCGATGCAGCACGTAAGCTGGAGATGTGAAATTGTGTAAATTGATGTTTGTTTCTCTCAATTCTTAACCAATTGAAAGTCCTAACAATATCAGGTTTATTATCGTTTTTGCTTGATAGGGTTATTTGGATTTTCTATGTCTATTTAAGCAAGCACGTATAAATGTGAAAAATAGTAAGCTACGTAACCGTAAAACAATTAGCACATACCAAATTTTTATTCACAACAGGACAAAAAATGTAAATATAGAAAAGTAATGTGCTAAAAATGTAAGTAAATGAAACTTTAATGCTTGAAATGTAAAGATCAGAAAGTAAAAGGTCCAATTATGTAAATTCTAACAACTATTTAACGAAATATAACAACTTTCAAAACTAATTAACTGAAAATGGCAACTAGTGAAAAGTTATGGACTAAAATATTGCAAACCTAATTAAATGGAAGTTTAGCCAGTATTGAAAACAAGTACAAACTATGAGGACTAAAGTGCAATTAAAAACAAGATTTAACCAAAAACGGGCACCTAGGGACAATTAAGCTCGTATAAGCTCAAAAATGAAACAAAATAGCTCTAACAAGTTTTAAACTGCTTAAAAATGAAAAACACTTAGGCTTGTCCAAGGAAAAAACTTAAAATGCACTAGAACTCAAATAATCCAACTCCAATAAGCCAAGAATAAGCTACAATGAAATCCAGGCATGCACATTCCAATATTTTAGTCAAATCTTGTTAAACAGCTTATGGAGAGTCTAGAATGCCTTTTCTTGTGAAAAATGGTCAAGTAGTTAAGCAGGAAATTGAAAATAAGCAAATTGTAGCTTATTTGACTAAGTTTGACCAAAAAGTGAAAAAGCTGAAAACTTCCATATCTACTCAAGACATGATTCTAAATAATATTGTGAAAGAAAATAACAATATTTATGAAGTGGATTTTGCTCTAGAAGAAAACAGTCTACCAATCTATCACAGATACTTGCATTGGCTTAAGTGCTTATGGAAAAGCTGATTTCTCACTCAAATTAAGATACTGTAGAATTTCCCTTTGCAGAATCAAACTTTGAATGTTAAAGCACAAGTAGAAACAGATTCGACTGATTTTGATCAAGAAATGAAACTATGGCATAAGATTGAAATATGCTACTTATCTGATGAACTATTATCACAAAACTGACCCAAACATTTTATCAACCATTTGCCTGTTTGACAAACCTTTTGACTTGAAAACTACTCAAACTTGTTTGAAAAGTCTAAAGAATGGTAAATGAACAAAGTTTAACCAGTTAACTACACTTGAATTACAGTTTGAATGCAAAACCAAACACTACTTAACTGATCTTTTAACAAATTTTATAAAGAGAATTTTAGCAAATGGTTAAGCTGATCTTTGACTGATATCTAACCAAACTTGTTGAACAAAATGAAGTGTAAATGAGCTGATAACAGGCTATAAAACCCACAAGTACTCAAAAAGCAATAGCAAGCTATATTACTGATGAAATGATGACAGAATTGAGTATAAACAAGCTAAGAGCTAACAATCTAACAAATAGCTATCTAATCAACAGAATCAAGGCAAAACAGGCTAATCACACTTGATCAAAGCAACATTTAGTATTTAAGCTAGAATTGAGCATGCATTAAACTGTTGAGTGGAACAAAACTTAGAAACATGAAACCTTTTAGCAATGAGCCTCCATTGATGGAGTAGGTAGGCGCTGAGCCTCCTAAACAATGCAAAACCACCACCTTAGCACTAAAATCAACTAATCAACCATCTACTATCATCATCATCATCATATCTACCCAAAATCTGCTACAAATTAACTCATCAACTGAAATGGTAAGGAACCGCTACAAATCTTCAACAAAAAGCTTCTTATGATCAAGTGTGATCACAAAAAACTCATAACAACAACAAGTTCAACAGGAATGCAGGAATTGATAAGAAGATTGAAGGAAAATGAAGAATTTTATTGATTTGTATGTGAAAGTTTGTTACATAATTAGGTAAGTGGTTACAACTAACTATAACTAACTCAAGAGGTTGTCAACCTCTTGAGTTTGTTATGCTAACAACTAACTAGCAGAAATGAAGGGAGAAAAAGGAAGTGTGTGTGAATTTCACACTTAGCTACATACAACAAATGAAAGGACAAATCCCTATTTATAGACAAGAATTGAGAGTGATTTGGGGTTAATGACGTATCCCATCTAATAGCAGGCTGCCATGTTTCACCAATTTCTTAATTGCAGATTCTTTTGTTCTTCATGAATTAGGGAATCTTTATCCTTTGAGTTTGAGCTTGAATAAATGTTCCCAATGTGTTCCTCTCTTGAAAACGAGCAAGTTTCATGTATAAATCATCTCTTGAAATTCATTGTAGCTCAAGAACGATTTTGGGTTCATTTGTTGAAGACGACGTCACATGGAAGTCTCTGGTTGGGCAAGAATAGAGCACACGGATTGATATCCAAACTTGGATAAAATGAATATGGGTTGTCAGATTTCCATTGGTTAGAAAATAGATAGTGGGGTGAACTGTTGGAGTAACGGCTCATTAATGAGCTTGGTGAGCTGGCTATAATTGCTGGCCATCCGTGTCTTCTTTTTCTTGCAATCTCATTGGCTATAAGCCTTTTCACACGGATTGAAACAAATTTAGTGTAGTTTTGGCAAATTAAGTCCCTATACTTTGGCAGAATATCCAAATGAGCCAAAATCTTCATTCCAATGTCATTTTTGGTCCTTCCACTTGCATTCTTGTCTAGTTTGACCCTTTGACTTGGTTGACTTTGGAGTTGACCATGTTTGAATTTAATCTTGACTTTGACCAATTTATACTTTGAGTCCTTCAACTTTGGAATGTTGTTAAGATATGTCCTTCATCTTTAAAGTCTTGTCATCTTTGATCCTTCTTTGTCTTTTCCATCCAAATAAGCTTGATTTCTTCTTGTTTGCTTGAAAATGTATCATTCTTACCTATTTGAAAACAAACACAAAACATACCACATAATTCCGCTTTATAGCACAAAAGTTAGGTATTTTCCATGTGTTTTAGGGTGGTTTGTTGATTAATTGACATGAGTTTTTGCTCATATCAAATCCCCTAAACTTGAACATTGCCATGACCTCATGCAATGCTATATTTTAAAGCACAAATTTACATTCTTCTCATAATTAACCCACCTTGGACAATATGGAATGCTATTACACTATGCTACTCTATATGATGCATGATTTTGATTTTTGAACAATGCAATGCAAAAGAAACAATTCTATTTATATATTTTTTGGATTTTTCTTGAAATGGATTTGATGGAAAAACTCATAAAGAAGTCAATGACTTAAATTAGGGATTTGATACCATGGATACTTATCACCATCAAGTTTCACTTTCCCCATACCAAGCTTAAAAATGAGATCATTGCATTTACAAGTAAAAAGGTGCATCAACTTATTCATGACAATTAATGTGGAACCGGTTATTATTTGAGCAAATTGCTTTTGGGCAAATTTGTCATTATTTGAAGCGTTAAGTATAAGAAATGTAAAATCCAAAAATAAGGAAGCACGGTTTTAATCCTAAGTAGTCCTCTCATCCATTACTTGAAAAACCGCTCACAATTAATATAAGTCCGTTTCAAGAGTAATAAGTCATTCGCCTTATGTGTAAAATCCTCATGTCATGCATTAATAAGTAGCTACACACTCGCGAAGGAAAGAAAAATAAAACTAACGCAATAATTTATATCCTCCGCCTTTTTGAGACTTTGGATCTTTGATACAAACTTTTTGGCCCGTATAAAAATTAAGTTCGTTGTGTTGGTCTAATCGAATTGATCTAAGCTCTCTATGTGACTCTATTGTTTTTGGTGGAACAAAGATGTGTCGTTGTAGTGTTTAAAATAAAAGGTGCGGAACAATTAAAGTAAAAGTGCAATTTAAAGTAAATCTAACTCTAATAAGGTAAATGGTGCAAGTATTTAAAAGCAAGACGAGAATTTAAGGGACACTAAAAGTAAATAACGCAAACTTAAATCTAACTAAGGCAAACTTAAAACGCAACTAAAACTAAATCTTAAACTAAGGCAAATAAACTTAAAGTGCGGCGGGAAAAATAAAGCTTAAAATAAAAGGGCAGAAACTTAAAAACTAAATTTGACAAAACTGAAAAGAGCCTATCCGGAATATACCCTATTTGACAAACCTTCAATTCGGAATAATACCTCCTATTCGGAATAAAACCTTCTATCCGGAATATCTGTCCCTATTCGGAATAAAGTGCCTACTCGGAATATTTTGGCCTATTCGGAATGTCCTCTATTCGGAATATATTCCTATTCGGAATATCCAGTCCTATTCGGAAAGTTCCCTCTATGCGGAATAGTGCTTACTCGGAATGTGGCCCCCTATTCAGAATAAAGGTCTATTCGGAATGTAGAATATTCCGCATAAGCCTATCTGCTAAACCCTTACTCGGAATGTTTAATATTCCGAATAGAGCACAAATTGGCAAACCCCTATTCGGAATAATAGCTGAGCACGATTCTGGGAAAGATAAGTAACAGTAACCGAAGAACAAGGAAGGAAGGATAGCTCGGATCTAATAAAAACTTAACAAAATCAACAAAAAGATTAAACCAAACTAATAACAAAACATTTAATCAACATAAACAATCAATCCAAAACAACAAATCAAACAATAAAGATCAAGATAATCAAAACCAATTTAATCAAATCAACAAAAATAAAGAACTTGAACATAAACAAATCAACACAAAGATTAAAGAAACGTAGAATGAGATTAACAAGATAAAGATAAAGATTAACAAGAAATAAAAGAAAAACTTACTTGAAATTAAATGGTAATTAAGTGCAAGACAAGGTAATTAAATTTGACAAGTATTTAAATTGACAAGGTAATTAAAGGTGCAAGGAAAGTAAATGGTGGAAGACTAATTGTCACACTTAGCCAACAAAATGAAAAGTTAACAACTAATGGCTATTTATAGGGGAGGATTAGGAAGCTTCCTCCCCTCTTTCATTTCTTCTTAATTACAAGCTTAAGTCCCTCCTTTTATTAATCTTCATTAATTGCGTCATTAGTCCTTTTCTTCTAATCTTCTTTAAACTTGGACTTAAGGGACTTCTGACTTTGGGATTTCTTCGAACTCGTCTTTAAATTCTTCAATAAGATAAACTTGAATTCTTATGCTTTTGATAAACTTCCGTCTTTTGACTTTTTCTTCGATAAATCTTCAGAATTGGTCGTGGACTTCCGTTCTTTTTGCACTCTTGACTTCTTGACTTCGTCTTTCATCCTTTTCTTCAATAAAAGCCCGTAAATGCCCGTGAATGTCCGTGTTTTTTCCACTTTTCACCTTTTTATCCTAAATCACAACAAAAACACAAACCACGCATAATTCCGACATAAAAGACATAAAATACACGTTTTGGTCCGGTTATTATTGTAATTAAGTGGTAGAAAATATGGGTGTTTACACACCTATCAAATCCCCTACACTTGACCATTGCAATGTCCTCATGCAATGCATTAGTTACAAAGCAAGATTACACTTTTCATCATAATCAATCCACGTTGGCCTTTATTAAAGAAATAGAAAATCAAAAACATCAAAAGCATACCTTGGGTTTTGAAAATGTTATGAATAATTATCATCCTCAAGTTTTCACTTTCTCCAAACCAAGCTTAAAAACGAGATCATTGTTATTATAAGTTAGTAAACTATCACGAACTCATGTGGGCCAATTACTCACTTAGACTCCCTTATTCCTAGGTGTATCTCTTATATTTTATTATTGTCTTGAATGATCATGATGATGCATTTTTGACTTATTTCGATAGTTATTAAGTCTGAAAATAAAGTGAACGATTTAATCAATAGTTAGCTAAAGGACCAAATCTTTTAAAACTGCTTCTCGGGACCTCATAAAGTTCATATCTTGGCATAACTCGTTTCGCGATTTGAGACCTTTCTCGGACCGATATTTGGCAGCGACTTCATACTTCAAATCTTGAGAGACGTTCATGAAATAATGGTCTTCTCTTCATATAGGAATTTCTTCACTTGAAGTTTTGAGAGATTCATACTTGGACCACGACTTCTTCATTTTTCTCCAATCTTTATTTTGGACTCTGATATACAACGATCCGCCTCCTTTTATGACTTGGATCTATTTATCCTCATACCTTGTTAGGGTCTTTTCGGATACACTTATCCATGACTTTTGGGGAGTATTTGCTTTACGTCGTGTGTCTCGATCCTTCATATTGATTTTCGATAAATGATTCTTCACATCACTTTGGATCTTTAGCAACAAACCATAACCCTCATGCCTTGTTAGGGCCTTTTCGGACTTGCCAATCTTCGCGTCCCGCTTCAATAAGTTATGCCTTGGCTATGAACTCTAATCCATACCGAGCAACTTTTAAACGATCTGGGGCTAGAAGCTAAGTAACTTTTCAAATCGTACAACCTTATTTATTAGCAGATAAATTATTAGCAAGCGATGGGAGAATAGGCTCATAATTAACTCACATAAATTCACGAAAGAATACCGGACTTATAATTGGCTCTATCATCTCTCGTTCTCCACAGTTTAAAATCTCAAGTAATGAGACTCGTGGATACTTAGCCTATTAAATCAAAGTTTTGGGTTTTCGAGTCGCCTATATGATCTTGCAAATTCTTAGACTTTTTCAAGTTTAGAAATCGCATTTTAAAGTTCCCTTGATAAACGACTCTCTAGGATCAATTATAGGAACTTGCGAAAAGTTCTTGTTCTTAACCCGTGAGAGTTAAGACTTTCGCGTTTTATAGCTCCCTATATAAAAGCCTAGCAAAACTTGACTTAAACACGTTAAGGGTACTAGCTAGAGCAAACTTAGATAAGTAAACTCGGGTTGAGTCAAAAGATTCACAACGTTTGAAAATTAAAACCACTTATTAATACATTTATTCTAATATGGAAAGAAAATAACTATACAATGGTAAAAAACTAATAGGCCAAAATAGATCAAATATTTTGAAAAATGTCGAAAAATTGATTTTCCGGTTAAAATGAGGACAAATACAAGGAAAAGACCACTTAACTTCGATAGAAGTCCCCCCTACACTTAAGATAAACATTTTCCTCAATGTTTAAGCATGTGGGAGTAAACTCCCCTACACTTAGGACATTGTGCACGTTGTTTAAATCTCGCTAAGGAAAAGACAACCAAAGAGATTCCTATTTTAATATTGAGAAAATATAAAATAGTGAATCGAAAAGAGTTTAGGATAGAACCGGGAAGAAGTGGACACGGAATCACGGGTCGTCAAGAATCATCAAGAGTGGATCATTGAAGCTCGAATCCCTGATTAAGAAGTGAGGAGAGGAAAAAGCAAACCAAAGGGTCTCCCCTACACTTATGATAAAGAAAGCGAAAAGATAGATGTATGGGTTGCCTCCCAAGAAGCGCTTGGTTTTTATTAACCGAGTCATTAGCCTGACTCGACCTTGATCATCAACGGAAGTAGCATGAAACATATCCACCAGGATCAAAGACATAGTTTTCATCCATCAAATAACACAAGCTTAAGGCGAACAAGGCAAGCCAAATAAGAAGTGGCAAGGTTCCCTTAAGCAGCGATGGAGCACGATGGAAGCAAGTAGGAAGCGGTGCAAGCATGTCTTCAAAATTTCCAAAGATTTTTCCTTTTATTTCATCAGGTGGATACTGAGATGGCTTAAAGACTTCAATACCGGGGTCGAACACCTTTACCTTCAGGGGAAAATAGCACTCAGGCTCAGCCGAGTGTGAAGAAGATCCGCAAAGAAGCACAACCTTGTCCTCAGAAGTGGGATATAGAGGTGTCAAATCATACGTGCAACGGATTTCGGTGTCGATCGGTTTCTTCTCCTTTGACAGAATGTGCTTCAAATCCAAAGTAGGATCAAGACGATAGTCTTCAAAGTCATAAGGAGGAGCATCACTCTCATGAGGGAAGTATGTGTTGAGAAATTCAGAGAAATCTTCCTCAAATGAGTAATCGTCCAAAGTAGGATCGAGTTATGGCGGAGGATCTTCATCATGTAAAGAATCGCTCGAGAGAGTATCAGCCTCATCAAAATCATCGAAAGTGGGCAGCTCGGGATACTCAGAAGTACAATAAAAATCATCCGAGTCTGAGCTAGAATCATCATCATCATAAGCATCAAAGACCGGTGGAGAATCATAAATGGGAGAAGCGTCTAAAGTAGGGAGAGAATCATCCACATTATCTTCAAAGAGTGGATTATCAGTGGAAGACTCGAATAGAGGATTGTCATAGACGGTAAAGTCATCGAGCACATTTATCATATTCACTGATTCTCGTCCTCCAAAGGATTTGCCTGTAAGCTTCCCCATTTTAAAAACTTTTGAATTATCCCCGACTCGTAAGATTAACTCACCTTCGGCCACATCTACTAAAGCACGTCCGGTTCTCAAGAATGGCCGACCAAGTATTAAAGGAATACGAGGGTCCATTTCATAATCAACTACGACAAAATCGACCGGGAAAGTAAATGTGCCAACTTTGATAAACACGTCTTCGGCTATACCAACGGGTAAGCGAGAGTGCGGTTTGCAAGTTCGAGAGTCATCTTTGTTGGAATGAGGTCGGGCAATGAGAGTGTTTTCCAAACACTCAGTGTCATCAAATTAATACTAGCCCCGAGATCAGCAAGGGCAGTAAATTCTTCAGTTTTGTTGAACACGCAAGGCAACACAAAACGACCGGGATCTCCAAGATTTTCCGGAAGTTCTCTAAGCAGGACTGCAGAGCAGTTTTCATTTAATCGTGTGTTGGCGAGTTCAATCAGCTTCTCTTTCTTGCTAAGCAATTCCTTGAATGCTTTGACAAATTTCGGCATGTGGCAAAGTGCTTCAACAAGGCTAATGTTGATGGTCATTTTAGATAGCATATCCACATATTTCGATACTTGACAGTCATTCTTGGTTATTTCGTTGGTCTTGCTTATGCGAGAAGGGTATGGGATTCTAGGTTGATAAGGAGACGGTGAAGGTGAAGTTGGTGAAGGTTGGGATGTTGAAGGGTCCTTCCGAGATACATCGTCATGACGAGGCGGAGACGATAATGGTGTACTACTACTAGGTGTAGGAGGTGTAGATGATGGTGGTGGGGTAGGTGGATTGACAATGGTAATTCCACTATGCGTAGTTATAGCAATCACATTAGCTCGCGGATTAGTGACGGTGTTTGAAGGTAGAGAACCCGAAGAAGAAGGTTGAGCTTCGGGCAAGAAACTAGCCAACAGATTCTTTAATTCAGTCGTTTGAGTGCTGAAGGAAGATTGGATATTATCACGAACCTCGGTTCTGATGTCATTTCCTTGCTTCAAGATATCTCCTTTCAAATTGATTATTTTGCTCTGTAGATTCTTGATTTGCTCACCTTGAGTTCTCATGATGGCATCAACATCGGTGTTTATGGGTGGGTGTTGTTAGGTGGGTGGTTGATAAGGGTTAAAAGCTCTTGGTGGGATTTGGTTGCTTCTATTGTAGTTGTTGGCGGGGTTTTGGTTTTGAGGAGAAAAACAGGGTGAAAGGTAGTTGTTGGAACGGTAGCTCAGCAGATTTCGACCCCCTTGTTGTCTAGCTTGGTAATTTTCCGGTTAATAATTACCATAAGCTGCATACACATTTTCCGGATTTCCTTGTGTCGAAGGACAATCAGTGTATGAGTGAGGACCGCCACATGTTTCACAAGGATTAGCAACCGCTTTAACTTGTTGTTGTTGTTGGTTTAAAGCGAGAAGCGTAATACTTTTGCTCATTTCAGCCATCATGCGGGTGAGTTCGGTCATCTCAGGGTTTGCTGAGGTAGAAGAAAGATTGACTCTCGGGTTGTTCCTTGAAGAAGCAGAGGAATCCCAGTTTTTGTGGTGAGTAGTCATGTTCTCAATTAGCTCTCTACACTCCTCGGGTCTCCTTTTCATGAATGTGCCACCGGCGGCTACATTGATCGTATCACGATCTCGAAAAGTCAATCCGTTGTAGAAAGTATCGATTAAGGTCACAGGGAGCATGTTGTGGTTTGGAAATCTATCGATCAAGACATTATATCTCTCCCAAGCGTCAAAAAGAGATTCATCAGGGTCTTGCATGAAACCGCTGATCTGATTGCGAAGGCTCGTGACCATGGATGGTGGGAAGTAGCGCGATAAAAAGCATTGAGTCATATCATCCCAAGTGTGAATATAATTCTTCGGGAGACGATCAAACCATTTCTCGGCATGATGCGATAAAGTATGTGGAAAGAGTTGTAGGCGAAGAACATCCATTGTGGCCCCGGGCAACTTCATGCTTTGGGTGATGGTAATGAACTTGTCGAGGTGTTTGTTGGCATCATCATCAGGCAATCCACGGAATGGGTTTGTTTGTACTTGCTGAATCATGTGGTGCTTCAACGAAAACTCAGGAGCGTTGATTCGCATCGGCGCAATCGGTCCTCCTCGTCCAAACATTGTTGGTTGACAAAGTTCCTCCATGGTCCGAAGATCGGGCTGTGGAAGAGCATTGTTGTTATTATTATTATTATTGAGGTGCGGTGGAATGTTGTTGTTGTTAACACCTGCCATATCTAAATCTTCTTGAGGCTCGGGCTCTTGATAATTAGAAGATCTAGTACGCATACACTTGAAAATGCAAAAGAAAACAAAACCAAACACAAAGACACTATATATACACAAGAAAGATAAAATCTTTTTGGATTTTTGAAATTTTTAATTTTTATGGATTTTTAGCAATTGTTAATTTTTTATGGATTTTTGAAAATTTTTGTGCAAGAAAAATAACGTTCACAAGTGAGCGGATCCCAAAAAGCAACGTGTCTCTCACAGAAAACTGTTGATCTTTACGAAAAGAGCCGACAGAGGCGCCATTTGATACAAACTTTTTGACCCGTATAAAAATTAAGTTCGTTGTGTTGGTCTAATCGAATTGATCTAAGCTCTCTATGTGACTCTATTGTTTTTGGTGGAACAAAGATGTGTCGTTGTAGTGTTTAAAATAAAAGGTGCGGAACAATTAAAGTAAAAGTGCAATTTAAAGTAAATCTAACTCTAATAAGGTAAATGGTGCAAGTATTTAGAAGCAAGACGAGAATTTAAGGGACACTAAAAGTAAATAACGCAAACTTAAATCTAACTAAGGCAAACTTAAAACGCAACTAAAACTAAATCTTAAACTAAGGCAAATAAACTTAAAGTGCGGCGGGAAAAATAAAGCTTAGAATAAAAGGGCAGAAACTTAAAAACTAAATTTGACAAAACTGAAAAGAGCCTATCCGGAATATACCCTATTCGGAAAACCTTCAATTCGGAATAATACCTCCTATTCGGAATAAAACCTTCTATCCGGAATATCTGTCCCTATTCGGAATAAAGTGCCTACTCGGAATATTTTGGCCTATTCGGAATGTCCTCTATTCGGAATATATTCCTATTCGGAATATCCAGTCCTATTCGGAAAGTTCCCTCTATGCGGAATAGTGCTTACTCGGAATGTGGCCCCCTATTCGGAATAAAGGTCTATTCGAAATGTAGAATATTCCGCATAAGCCTATCTGCTAAACCCTTACTCGGAATGTTTAATATTCCGAATAGAGAACAAATTGGCAAACCCCTATTCGGAATAATAGCTGAGCACGATTTTGGGAAAGATAAGTAACAGTAACCGAAGAACAAGGAAGGAAGGATAGCTCGGATCTAATAAAAACTTAACAAAATCAACAAAAAGATTAAACCAAACTAATAACAAAACATTTAATCAACATAAACAATCAATCCAAAACAACAAATCAAACAATAAAGATCAAGATAATCAAAACCAATTTAATCAAATCAACAAAAATAAAGAACTTGAACATAAACAAATCAACACAAAGATTAAAGAAAGGTAGAATGAGATTAACAAGATAAAGATAAAGATTAACAAGAAATAAAAGAAAAACTTACTTGAAATTAAATGGTAATTAAGTGCAAGACAAGGTAATTAAATTTGACAAGTATTTAAATTGACAAGGTAATTAACGGTGCAAGGAAAGTAAATGGTGGAAGACTAATTGTCACACTTAGCCAACAAAATGAAAAGTTAACAACTAATGTCTATTTATAGGGGAGGATTAGGAAGCTTCCTCCCCTCTTTCATTTCTTCTTAATTACAAGCTTAAGTCCCTCCTTTTATTAATCTTCATTAATTGCGTCATTAGTCCTTTTCTTCTAATCTTCTTTAAACTTGGACTTGAGGGACTTTTGGCTTTGGGATTTCTTCGAACTCGTCTTTAAATTCTTCAATAAGATAGACTTGAATTCTTCGGCTTTTGATAAACTTCCGTCTTTTGACTTTTTCTTCGATAAATCTTCAGAATTGGTCGTGGACTTCTGTTCTTTTTGCACTCTTGACTTCTTGACTTCGTCTTTCATCCTTTTCTTCAATAAAAGTCCGTAAATGCCCGTGGATGTCTGTGTTTTTTCCACTTTTCACCTTTTTATCCTAAATCACAACAAAAACACAAACCACGCATAATTACGACATAAAAGACATAAAATACACGTTTTGGTCCGGTTATTATTGTAATTAAGTGGTAGAAAAGATGGGTGTTTACACACCTATCAATCTTCAATCCCGCAACCCGTCAAGGTAATATTGGATTGGAGTAACTATTAAATCCTCGCAACCCATCAATGTAATATTGGAATCTAATAGTTACTATAATTAACACTTCACTACCCTCTTGGGAGTCTTGTATAATTATTTTTTCTTTTTTTTTCTTTTTTTCTTTTTTTTTCTTTTTTTCTTTTTTTTCTAGACACTCATTTTTTGTAATCCGCTCTTATTTTTATTTATTCCTCACAAAGAAATTTGAAAAGAATAAAATGAAAAACACCCGCTAAATATTAAGCATGACATAAGTCTAGTACACATAAAATGTTCTAACTTAGAATCTTAAGATGTACTTATATCAACCAAGAATGATTAGACAAAAATGCATAAGAGACTACAAACCGATTAAAACCGTTCTTGATTATTTATTAACATATATACATGCGAAGAAAATAGAGGTAAAGAAGAGAAGGGTTTAGCCACAAGTAATTATCATGAAGTTTATCTAGCCCTTTTGTTAGCCTCAAAATATTGAGTCAAACAAGAATGCTCGGTCATAGGTTATTATTGTAACATTAGTTAGAACGTTGTAATAGGTAGTTAATTAGTCGTGGTTTACGGGCTTGGATTTAAACTAATTAAAGTCCAAAAGACAAGCTCGGCCCAATATATAGCCCATTAAAGCCCGCATGTGGGTGGACTATATATACTACCCTCCTAGAATGTTAGGAGGGTTGGTTGTTCATTTTTATTACTTCTAATCTAATATTCCCAAAGGTAATCCTCTTCTTCTCTCTACTTTCTCTCACTACTTTCTCTCTCTAAAACTCATATCTTTTCCATCTCATATCTTAATCTATCATCATATTATTAGGGACAACAATTGGTATCAATCGCCATGGGGTAGATGTGTGTTTAGTTTGTGGTTATTATTTTTGATTTCGTGTGATTTTTATCTTTAAAATCATTTCGTATCAAAAAGATTTGTGTTTTCAAGCTCAAATTCTATATACAAATTGCCTACATAGTTGTGGTAGGAATTTGGGTTTATCATTGTTCTTGATTTTTTTTTATAAAAAGTTGCTAAATTTGGGTTCATTTTCGGAAAGTTTGAAAAAATCACGTTTTTTGGAGAATTTGAGTATTTATCCGGAATAAGAGGGTTTCATTATTCCGGATAAGCCGAAGTTGTTGATTCCGGATAAGTGAGACGGGAGGATTCCGGATAAGCTGCTCCAGTTCATTCCGGATAAGCTAGGGTTGCACGTTATTCCGGATAAGCATCACCTGTGTATTCCGGATAAGCGCTTTTTCAGGATTCCGGATAAGCTAGTGTTGCTGCGTATTCCGGATAAAAAGATCGCTCGTTATTCCGGATAAGAAGATTGGCAGAATATTCCGGATAAGTGATCAATCGAGTATTCCGGATTAGCTACGGACGAATTCTTCCGGATAAGGTGACTATCAACTATTCCGGATAAGAGGTGAGTAAGTATTCCGGATAAGAAGATTGACAAGTCATTCTGGATAAGCTACACGAGTCATATTCCGGATAAGAGGACCAAGATTATTCCGGATAAGGGCTAAAGATTTTTTTTCCGGATAAACCACGGAAATTATTGCGGATAAGTCACACAACCAGCATTCCGGATAACAAAAAAAAATTAAAAAAAATAAAATAAAATTTCGACCAAAAATTCAAATTTTTCGACCAAAAAAAATTGGCGGGAAAACCATTTTAAATTTTATTTTTTCCTAGACCATTTTTAGGCCATTTATGCTTTGATTTTAAATTTTGGCAATGCGAAAAAATTTTCGACAAAAAATTCAAATTT
This sequence comes from Glebionis coronaria, assembly GCA_025667525.1. Classification (NCBI taxonomy): domain Eukaryota; kingdom Viridiplantae; phylum Streptophyta; class Magnoliopsida; order Asterales; family Asteraceae; genus Glebionis; species Glebionis coronaria. Next base: position 276,973,482 of record CM046882.1, on the reverse strand, counting down.
TCGGACCAAAATTCAAATTTTTAGGCCATTTTTAGGTTTTATTTTTGTCAAAATTTTTCACATTTCAAAATTTTTCCCTATTAGTTTTCCGTTATTTCGAACTTGATTTCAAAATTTGGTAAGACAAAATTTTCAGTTTACCGTTTTGTCGGACTGAGGAATTTATTGTCGGACTTAAAAAAAATCGGAATTTTCGAAATTGCTACCACACACCAATCACACCATATCTACTTAAGATCCAAAGTCACTTCATCAACAGAGAGAGACGATCATCATGCCAACGAGTAATGCGGTTACTGAAAGTTCAGACGTGAAAGACCATGAAATGGAACGACTACAACAACATATATGTTTCTTGAGAAAAAATGCCATGGACGGTTTTAGAGTACTTCAAGATTCTTTTCAGCACCTTTCAAAAGTCTTGTTCGACTTACGTGAATCCACTGGCACATTCAACAAAACATTCACTCATGCCATGGATAAACTTCAAACACAACTTTTCAACGAAAGAATCATTGCTAGTGAATGCAAGATCACTTTCACTGATCTCAAGACATCACTTGAAACGATGTTTACTTCTGACTTCATCAAGTCTTCGCTTACCAACGAGTGCTTCAAGCGATATCATGGAATGGATGCTTTATCATACAAAGATCGGATAACCCGCAACATCGACTTCATTGTAACCTATGTGAATCACATAATATAGATGCAACAAATGATTGATGACAGACTTCATACCAGTTGTGGTATCGCATCAGATATTGAGACTACAAGCTGCAGATATGAGACTCTAACGCATAGTTCAGGGAATGATGACAACAGCTCTGTGAAAGACAACAGCAGCTCTGGCAAACAACACATCGACTCTGAGAATGTCATTAGCAATACACCTTCCTATGATAATGGTCCTGTTTACGATTCTGAGCCATTGGAAGAGGTACACAATGTTGAATTTAATGTGTTTGCCAATGCCAATACGCATGAGCATAGTGATCAAACAACAAACCTTATTGACACATGTATGACGGAAAAGGTTGATAGCAATACCACACCCAATTCATTAGACATGTGCAATAATGAGTTTGAGGATGATCAACATGCAAATGAGTATGATGATGAGGAGCGTGCCGCGCTTGCTAATTTAATTTCTACTTTACAAAAAGATGTCACTGAAAATAAAAAGAGTCAAAAGCAATTAAAGAAGGCAAACGCTACGCTCACTCAAAGTTTAGAAGAATGCAAAGCTGCTCTTATCAAATCTACTGAGATGACTGAAAGCTATAGAGATGAGCTCCTTCAGAAAACCAAAGAGCTTGAGGGGTACAAGGGAAGTGCGTTAAAAAGTCAAAATGACGATTTTGAAAACAAATATAATACAACTCTTGAGTTATTAGCTAAAGAGAAGCGTCAATATAATGTTTTCTTAATGGATGAACGCCAAAAACGTACCTTACCAACACCAAAGCTAATGAACTTGAACAAAAGCTCTCTATGACCACTACTAATTCTTCTAAAATTCTTGAGGATAAGAAACAAGAGGTTGATGCGTTAAAAACAAGACTTCAAAAGTAGATATGATAAAGAAACTGAAAAAGTAACGAAACTAGAAGCACAGAGTCGACTTTTTGAAGAACGTTTTTTTATAAAACGCATGATTCTATTCAATCTGTAAGAATGCTGGCACCTCCTTCGATTTTTAAGGGTCAAGCTAGCTTTGCAAGTCCTGAGTACCTTGCCAAAGCTCAAGCTGCGAACCCATGTCTCTATCTTGATGAGACTGAAAGGACCGATCTTGCTTGCATGCCTGTAAGTGCCGATAGTGAAGAGACTGCCCTTTGGGATGATGATAGTCAACCACTTGTCAATAAGGAGTTTGTGAAACCATATAATTATTTTTATGAGAATAGTCTTTATGGCCTTTTCAACAAACAAACTTAGAAAACTCGTGAGGAAGTGTTCCTAGAATGTAAACAAAAGAGAATTCAATGGAAGAAAGCATTTGCCCCTAAGAAATATAATGTTTACAAATACATAAACTACCTCCCTCTAGATGAATCTAAAAGCAAGAGTAGGAAAACATTAGGTATTCTTAAACACCACATAGATAATGTTAAATCTATTGTTGAAAGAGACTGGGCAAAACGTCAAAATGCTGAGTGGACACGTCCGATTCCTCAAGATATTACCTTGCTTATGAAAGAACTCTTAATTCCTAACACGACGTTGATTAAAGAAACTGTTCTTCAACTTGAGGAGTTCATTCGGACTGAAATGTATGATGATTTAAAATATGTTGAATCTCTTGAGAAACACATTGAAGATCTTCAAATGGAGAAGTCTGGTTTTTCAGATGAATATAATTTACTATTGCAAGAATGTGTTTCTAACGATGTTATGTGTGCTTATTTTACATCTTGTGTTGATATTGATTAATATTCTGATGTTGCATGCAAATATCTTGATAAGATCAAAGAATGTGAACGTCTTGAAATTGAGCTTTCGAAACGTAAAGAAAATGTTGACAAAAAGGCTTTTGAGTTACTTCAACACAAAACTGATTTCCTTCAAAAACATTGTCATTCACTTGAACTTGCTTTGCAAAAAGACATTGGTAGTTTTCCACATGATAATAAATTGCAAGAAAAACTTTCCCAAACGTTTCGAGAAATGAATGAACAGAATTTGGAAATTAAAGGGTTGAAAGCTCAGTTACAAGACAGGGAAAGAGCGATAGCAGAGTTGGAGAAACTCGTTGCTAAGATGGGTGGGAAAGTTGTGGAACCTAAAGTTGTGAAACCTGTTGTTCGACAACCCAATGCCTATAAGGATCAAAAGCCGTCTATCTTGGGAAAGCCGACTCCGTTCTCTAATTCTTCTCATATGAAATCTAGGTTACCCCCTAAGACTGATGTGCAACCAAGTGTTCCAAAACCATCCATATCACCCTATGTTCCTCCATTTAGAAAACACACTGTTGCTAAACCCAACCATGTGAATGCACATAGCACCTCTAGGACTCCTCCAAAACGTGTGACATCCACGTCCACAAAGGAATCTGTAGGTTCAAATGACCTCGTTCATACCCACAACCTAGAGGATGCGAAACAAAAAGGGAAGATTCAGAAAGACAAACCCGTGTATGAAAAACCTAGTTCACCAAATCCTGCTAGAGTTCCACACACTCCTAATGGTAGTCAACCAAAACCTAGGATCCCTCTTCAGCAATCTAGGAATTGGAAACCATCCATGACTAGTCATGTTTCAAACACTACGCCTGAACGATTTAGAAAACAAAGGAATACAAGAACTTTCGTGAATCCCAAATTCCCTGTATGTCCCACTTGCAAAAAGGGAATACACAATGGAAATCATGACCATTGCATTTTGCAATACCTCTATGAGGTCAAATCTCGTTCCTTTGAACGGAGATCGAATACAGAATCCCATAAGACAACAAGGAGATACAAACCCGTCGCAAAGAAAAGCAACAACAACAAATCTGAAACATGGATTAAAAAAGGACTTAGTTTCTCTCCAAAGAATTCTTCCGCTGTGCAAGAGAAAGCTACTCCTAAATCTAGTCTTCAGTGGAAACCAACGGGTCAGATCTTCACGGAAGTTGGTCTTAAGTGAATTCCAATAGAGAAGAGTGATGACACCTGGACCAGCACTAATGCTACTGTTCTACACGCTGAAAAGGAATTTGTTACTCCTAATTCTAGTATTTGTACAAACTCTTCTTCTGTGATTGCAGGTACAACAGCGGATTCTAAACCCACTTCTCCTTCTTCAAAGGGTTCCAATTCTGTACATTCGATATCACCTGCTTCTGTTGTACAAAAATCTATTTTCGATTATTTTCGAAGAACTTGAGAAAACACAAAAATATAATAAAACGTAAATATACATAGAAAAACAAAATAAAAAATGGAAAAACTTTCAAAATACCAAAAATATTCTTTTCGGCATGTCTTTCAGTATCGATAATATGGACGTACCTAGAAATGTCGCTCAATAACGACACGGGTGTGTACATAAAGCTCGAATGAAAGTTATAAATATTTTTCAAAACATGTCATTTCAATGATTTACAATTACCTCAGATTGTGACTCGTACTTCAAATAAAGGAAAGTGTATCTTTAAAGATAACTTATCCTAAACAACGGGTAGAGCAATCTATCTAGGGTTGAGCTTGTCACAAAACATTCAACGTTTGAGCTCAACACAATGGCTTGTAATCACTTTCAGATTGCAACCCGAAACTATTTTCACGGAGGAGTGTACGCTTTTGTGCCCTTACCCTTAGCAAAAGAAGTTAAATCTTCTTACACTTGAGTGGATTCGTCAAGACATTCAACGTCTATGAACTCAAGTTTATGCTTTAGAAAAACCTTTTCGTCAAAAAGAACTGATTTTTCAAAAAGCGTTGAAAACAATTTTTTCAAGTATTTCTCAATGATATTCAAAATCTTTCAAAAATTGTGTGTTCAACAACTCCTATCCTCAAAAGTTTAATGTGGATCAAATCCTCGAAATGAAAATTCCATTGGATCAATTTTTGAGGGGGAGCGTTCCAAAATTCATGCTAAGTTTGACACATTTTTCTCCCGAAGATTTTCAAGACTGTTTTTCAAAATATATTTTAATCAAATTTGGTATCTCTAATATCAAATAATTTTTATATATTAGAGATAGGGGGAGAAAATGTGATTAAAATGTGATCTAAAGACTCAAGCACGTTAACTCTTACCCACATGTGAAAAATGTCTACTTAAATTCTTTCGCATTTCAATGCACATGTGAAGGGGGAGCTTTTCTGAAATGACAAAACTAGCAAGGTGTTAAATGTTTTTCAAACACTTTGTTAGAATTTAAAGTGGTTTTTATGGTTACGATCAAATACCCACAACATCTTTAATTCACGACGTTATTGGTGTCAAAAGGGTGGTTAGGATTAAGTCCTATGATCCAACCAGAACCGGAGGGATCTTCCCAGGGACAATCCAGTAGATTATTAGAAGTCCTTAGGAGAGATGGAGTAGAATGTGAACGTAGCTAAATGCCGACTAAGTACTGATGATAGCACTGGAACAATCACAACAAGGTGCTATTAATGATGTCTTGGTAAGCATTGAAGGGGTTGAAGAATGAAAAAGAAATGTAAGGATAAAGGGTCTAAAGAAAGAAGCCCTCCATACAACTTAGGCAGAAACCGGGTCAACTCATCATGAAGACAAACTCATCATGGACCCAGTGATGTGAAGCACAACCCTTTCCTAGCTACTCAGGCTTCTCTCAAAAGAAGTTTGTTTTATTGACACGGAGATCAACACGACTTCTATTGAATTTCTCACTCCGAGATAGTTGATATTGAATAGGTGGCATCTGCTCCAGCCTCCGACCACTAAAAGTGCACAAATCGAGTCTAAAGCCAAGAGATCAATCAAATCTCGTTAGGACACACGGATGAAGATCAAGAGAGTCCTACGCTATATCCTTGTGATATTGCTAGAACACTCAGAGTGATACTACTTAGCATTCACAATGATGAGTGGAAATCCTTCTAGTATTTACATCAAACAGCACTGCGGTAGGTCATATGCAAGATTCTTTATGAATTAAACATGTGCAAAACTGAAAAGCAAAAGTGGTTTGTTTCTGAATTGATTCAAACTCGTTTCAGGTTTCTATGCAATATCTTTATGGTCTTTCCAGAACATTTAGAGTGATATTCATTAATACTCACAGTGACGAATGGAAATCCTTCTAGCGTCAACATCAAATAGCGCTACGGTAGGTGACTTGTGAGATTCTTATGAATCAAACTTGTGTCAACTGGAAAGCAACAATGGTAAGATTCTTAACGAATCAAACTTGTTCCAGAAATTTGAATTGACGACTTTAATCAAACGGATAATTATCCAATTGATTCACTCTTTATGTTCGCAGTCTTGCTTTGAGACGATCGAGTAAAGAGAACGGCTAGTACAACCGCGAAACCCTTTCAAGGAGATTCTTAACTGAATCTACCTATCACAGGTACGGTATTCAATATTGTATAACGGTCTTCACCGACCGGAGGTAAAATGCTACCGATTTAGGACAAATTTCAAAGCCATTCAGTCCGTGTCTATGTTTTGTCTCAAGAAGGTGGAGTCATGGTGTACTTAGCAAAGTCAAAGATTCAAAATCACATATTCATGCCCAAAGACTTATTCAACAATTAATAGTGTGAGCATGTGGATAAAGGCACAAGATCGCAAGATGGCAAAGACAAGTCAAGAATGATTTGAAGATCTCAAGATAAAAGACTAAGTCGAAAGACAATGACAAAGGCTCAAAGATCACAGCATGAAGGAACAAAACTACTGTTACACGTTCAAGACTCATTTATGATGAGATTCGTAATCTCCATTGATCTCCAAACATCAAAAGGGTATGACCTCACATTGGGGGAGATTGTTAGCCTCAAAATATTGAGTCAAACAAGAATGCTCGGTCATAGGTTATTATTGTAACATTAGTTAGAACATTGTAATAGGTAGTTAATTAGTCGTGGTTTACGGGCTTGGATTTAAACTAATTAAAGTCCAAAAGACAAGCCCGGCCTAATATATAGCCCATTAAAGCCCGCATGTGGGTGGACTATATATACTACCCTCCTAGCATGTTAGGAGGGTTGGTTGTTCATTATTCTTACTTCTAATCTAATATTCCCAAAGTTAATCCTCTCCTTCTCTCTACTTTCTCTCACTACTTTCTCTCTCTAAAACTCATATCTTTTCCATCTCATATCTTAATCTATCATCATATTATTAGGGACAACACCTTTTATACTTGCTTCAACTCTATCATTTCCCATTCTCCACAAATTTAAAATCTCAAATAATGAGATTGGTGGATGCTTAGCCTAATAGACCAATGAAGGACTACATAGTTAAGGATACTAGCTACAGAATGCTAAGATAAGCAAACTTGGGTTGAGTCAAAATATCCATGGCGGGCCTAATATGTCAAAGAAGTCTAAGCTTGTTTAACCATGTTCTTATTATATTTTTTCTTTTTCATATATTTTTGATGAAAAATAAAAGAAGAAAATATATACAATGCAAATGTGTTATGCAAATGAAAAATGATTGATGCAAAAATTATGAATACATATTTTTGGTGGCCAAAGTAGATCAAAAATTTGAAAAATGTTGGAAAAATTAATTTTCCATGTTATCATGAAGGTCAATGACAAAATCTAGGTAAGGTCACTTCGATAGAAGACCCCCCTACACTTAAGATAAACATTGTCCTTAATGTTTAAGAGCATGGAAGTATAAAACTTCCCCTACACTTATGACAATGAATAGACTTTTCTTAACCCAAGTTAAGGAAATATCAACTATAGTGAATTAATTTTTAAAGCACAAGGTGTCTATGAAAAATCACAATAGTAACAAAGTGAACCGGATACAAGGGCTTCGTCCATAAGCTCCAAAGCACGTGATGAGTGAGCAACCCTACAAACATCATGAAGACAAAAGAAGGTCTCCCCTACACTTCTCATCAACTTGCTATCCTTATTTCTAACCTACAACACTCTAGATCTAAAAACTTCTAAACCTAGTTATTCAAGCTCGATTTAATGAGTCTCTAGCTCGACTCATCCCACACTTAAAAGTGTCTAAAACCTATCATGGAGAGTAAAAGTATTGCCCTTTCTAAGAAAAAAACTCCATGATGAGGTGAAACAAGTTTTCAAGTATAAAAACTCCATAAATATCCCCCCGGATCAAATACATAATTACCATCCCACTTATAACACAATTCCACAACTAACTACCCAAGCAATGGTGAAAAAGGTGAGGTGTTGTTCTCCAACATGGTTGCCCATATGTTTATCAAAAGGTGATAGGGTGATGCTCTCAAATCTTTCACAAGTTTTCCTTTTGTTGCATCAGGCGGATACTGAGATGGTTTAGCAAGCTCTATGCCAGGATCAAAAATCCATTCCTTGATGGGAAAACAACAAGTGTTGGTTGCCTTAGAAGATTATCCCTTGTAAGTCACATGGTGAGAGAAAGGTTGTGGAGTAATGGGTAACAACAAGCTCTTAGAAGGAACCATGATGACTTGTTTTCCTTTATCACATTGAAGGGTTGAGGTGGACAAGGAAAAAGGTAAAGGATCTTCATGCAATAGAGATTCTAGATAGAGTATGTCCCCTCCTCATCTAGATAACCAAAAGTGTACTCAAAAGATATATCCACTTCTAAGAACTCATCACTCTCATCCATGATAGAATCCTCCTCATCACCATAAACATCATAGATTGGTCTATCAAAGATGGTGATTCCTTAAAACCCAAGGAATTGTGATCATCAACAAATGGAGAGTCACAAGTAGAGATCTCATCATCACTATAATCATCATATATTGGTGTATCACAAAGAAGAGATTCTTCATCACTAAGATCCTTATTGGTTTCTTCATCATGGTGGAAAAGTGGGTCGTCATATGAGGTTTCAAATAGAGGATTGGAATAAATCACAAATCACCAAAGTTAAGCTCTTGAGGTTCATGAAAATCCAAGGATGAAGTAATGGAAGCAATAGTCTCAACATGAGGTAAATCATAATCTCCACTTGAGCAAGCTTCATAAAAATATTCATCAAAAACTTCATCAAGGATATCATCTTGATTTTCCTCCTCATTCACAACATCAATATGCTTCACCGCTTCAGGCTCATTAGACTTCTTTGACAACTTTCCCATGTTAAACACAACTCTTTAATCTCCTACCCTCATTGTAAGTTCACCTTCCGCTACATCTGTTAGAGTACGACCCGTTCTAAAAATTAGCCTACCAACAATCAAAGGAACTCTCGGATCCATATCAAAATCAACCACCACAAAGTCTGCGGGAAAGGTAAATCTATCAAACCCAACAAAAACATCCTCCGCAATTCCCACCGGATAAGCTATAGTACGGTTGGCCAACTCAAGAGTCATCTTAGTAGGAGTGAGCTCGGGAAGTGAAAGTTTCTTCCAAACCGATAATGGCATGAGATTTATGCTTGCTCCTAGATCCGCTAATGCCATGCAATTTTCCACCCCCGGGAAATTGCAAGGAATCAAAAACCTCCCCGGATCTCCAAGCTTAGTAGGCAACTTCTTAAGCAAAACCGCGGAACAATTTTCATTTAAGGAAGCATTAGGCAAATCTACCAATCTCTCCTTGTTAGAAAGTATATCCTTGATCATCTTAGCAAACTTAGGCATATTGGCTAAAGCTTCCGCAAAGGAGATATGTATGTTAAGTTGCTTGAACATTCTCAAAAAGTTTGAGACTTGTATATCATCCTTGTTCTTAAGCTTGTCCTTTCTCAATCTTGATGGATAAGGGAGACTTGGTTTTGGTTGTGGTTGAGTGGTTGAAGAAGAATTTTCCTTATTGTTTTCTTCATGAGTAGATGTGGAAGTTGGAGAAATGGGAGAACTTGAGGATGGTGAACTAGATGTAGAAGGCGTATCACAAGAAGGAATCATAGTAGGCTTTACCAAAGAAGTTTTGGGTGGTGAAGGATCATGAGTTTTCTTTCCACTTCTTTTTGTGATAGCATTAACATTGGCCCTCGGGTTTGTTTGTGTGTTAGAGGGTAAATCCCCTTGTGGTCTTTGATTATGCATAATTTGGTTGTGAAGAAGAGCAAATTTCTTGTTGTTTTCCTCTTGAGCCTCTTTCAATTGTCTCTCATAGGAAGTAAGCTTTTGAAGAATCAAATCCATGGGGTTAGGTTGCACATTCCCTTGATAAAAAACCTTGGTTTAGATAGGGTGGAGGTGGTGCATTAAATCCTTGATTTCGTGGATAAAAGTTATTTCCTTGATTGTGAAAGGTGTTGGGTGCTTTATAGTTGTTCCCTTGGTATTGTGGCCTTGGCCTTTGGTTCCTTTGTAACAATTGAGGGGGATTTTGTTGAAGTTGGGTGGGTGGTTGGGGTGGGAATCCCGGTGGTGCAAGATAGTTTTGAGACTTATAAGAAAGGTTATTTTGATTGATGTTGGGTTTGAAATGTTCTCAATGTTCCTCTTGGTATGCATAACACTCCCCTTGATATCCTTGCACCTTATCACATTGTTGATATGAATGGGGACCTCCACAAGTCTCACATGAAAGAGTAATAGCATACACATCATTGGTGGAATTATTGCCCAAAGAAAGCTTCATAAAGTCATTCATCATGGTTTGTTGCATCTTTTGGGTGTTTTGCATAATTGTTTGACTTTCCTTTTTAACTTGAGTTAATTCTTGGATAGATGAAATGAGTTAAGTCTCAAATGGTTTAGAACCTCCTTCTTGAATGACATGTACTCTCTCATCAAATTGTGTATTAGTTTGCACCATTGTTTTAGTCTCAATTATGTACCAAGCGTCTTGAATGGATTTAAGAAGAATATTTCCTCCAGCGAAGCATTGAGTGAGTCTTGGTGATGAGGTCTAAGTCCATTGTAGAAAGTATTGATTTGGTGAACTTCATCTAATCCATGGTTAGGGCATCTCCTCAATAACTCTCTATACTCCTCCCAAGCATCACTAAAAGTTTGACTAGGTTTTTGTTGAAAGCCTATAATTAAGTTCCTCAAAGCCGTGGTCTTAGATGGGGGAAAGAACTTGTTCAAAAACTACTTAGTGAAACCATCCCATGTGGTAATGCTCTCCGGTGGTTGTGTATCTAACCAATGCTTAGCCGGACCCTTTAGTGAAAATTGCACCAATATCAAATTAATGGCATCATGGGGAACTCCATTGTACTTAATGGTGTTGCAAAGAGCAAGAAATTTCTTAAGGTGATCATGTGGATTATCATTCTTGTTCCCATAAAATGGTGTGTTTGAAACCAAGTTAATCATGGATGTTTTTAGCTCAAATGTGTTTGCGGGAATATCGGGTATCTTGATAGCATCGGCATATCCTTGCACATTAGATTGCAAGTGCTCCATCAAAGGCCGAGTATCAACCCCGGTCATGGCTTCTTGTTGTGTGTGGATCAAAGCATGATTCTCGGGATCGGCTTGATGGACGGTGGTGTTCCTACTCTTTCTCTTTTTCTTCCTTTTCGGAGGAAGGGGTTGTACACCAATCGGTATTTGTGCACTCCCGCGAGTGAGCATGCAACTCAATACGAGGAATGAGAGAGGAGCTCTCGTTTGACTTTGAAGAAGAAGGGATTATCCTCTTCGAGTTTCAATATGAAATATCCACAAGAAAGTATAATATACGTAATTACTACTTGGGTGCAAGACCCCCAATGAGGCCTTCCTTCTTAGAATACGCACTAGTGAACGCGGGGTTAGGAGGCGCGAAGCACATAAGTACCTATTGACCCTTAGATGGCATTTTATAGCACATCGTCTTTCTATGCACTTTGTAGTTTGTATACTTCGAATTATTGCCTATTAGAAGTATTTATCTATTCTTGCTTTATTGAATTTGATCGATACTCGTGTCAAGGACCGGAACGCCCCTTAACACGGTGTATTGCCTTGGCAATACTTATGGAGAATATGTGTATTGGTTGTTCTTATACGTATACGTATTTACATATAATAATATAGAGTTAATATTTTTGTATTTATTGGGGTTTTTTTAAAGAAAATACTATATGTACATAAAAACCGAGGAAATCTAATAATATATATTTTTGGTTGCAATCTCTTAGGAAAAAGATTTCTTTTTGATTTTTTAATTTTTTTGGTCAATTCATTAGGAAAAGAATTTTTGTTGTTTTTTAGTTTTTATATTTTTATATTTTTTATTTTTTTTATTGTTTTTGATTTACGATACGTAAAAATAACGTTCACGAGGTGAACGGATCCTAAAATCCAATGAAACCGTCAATCGATAGTCTCTCGTAAAGTCAAAGAACCGGCAGCTGCGCCATTTGAAATTGTGTAAATTGAAGTTCGTTTCTCTTGATTCTTAACCAATTGGAAGTCCTAACAATATCAGGTTTATTATCGTTTTTGGTTGATAGGGTTATTTGGATTTTCTGTGTCTATTTAAGCAAGCACGTAAAAATGTGAAAAATAGTAAGCTACGTAACCGTAAAACAATTAGCACATACCAAATTTTTATTCACAAAAGGAAAAAAAATGTAAATCAGTAAAAGTAATGTGCTAAAAATGTAAGTAAATGAAACTTTAATGCTTGAAATGTAAAAAACAAAAAGTAAAAGGACCAGTTATGTAAATTCTAACAACTATTTAACCAAATGTAACAACTTTCAAAATTAATTAACTGAAAATGGCAACTAGTGAAAAGTTATGGACTAGAATATTGCAAACCCTAATTAAATGGAAGTTTAGCCAGTATTGAAAACAAGTACAAACTATGAAGACTAAAGTGCAATTAAAAAGAAGATTTCACCAAAAACGGGCACCTAGGGACAATTAAGCTCGTATAAGCTCAAAAATGAACCAAATCAGCTCTAACAAGTTTTAAACTGCTTAAAAATGAAAAACACTTAGGCTTGTCCAAGGAAAAAACTTAAAATGCACTAGAACTCAAATAAGCCAACTCCAATAAGCCAAGAATAAGCTACAATGAAATCCAAGCATGCACATTCAAATTTTTTAGTCAAATCTTATTAAACAGCTTATGGAGAGTCTGGAATGTCTTTTCTTGTGAAAAATGGTCAAGTAGTTAAGCAGGAAATTGAAAATAAGCAAATTGTAGCTTATTTGACTAAGTTTGACCAAAAAGTGAAAAAGCTGAAAACTTCTAGATCTACTCAAGACATGATTCTAAACAAGATTGTGAAAGAAAATAACAAGATTTATGGTGGATTTTGCTCTAGAAGAAAACAGTCTACCAATTTATCACAGAAACTTGCATTGGCTTAAGTGCTTATGAAAAATCTAATTTCTCACTCAAATTAAGACACTATAGAATTTCCCTTTGCAGAATCAAACTTTGAATGTTAAAGCACAAGTAGAAACAGATTTGACTGATTTTGATCAAGAAATGAAACTATGGCATAAGATTGAAATATGCTACTTATCTGATGAACTATTATCACAAAACTGACCCAAACATTTTATCAACCATTTGCCTGTTTGACAAACCTTTTGACTTGAAAACTACTCAAACTTGTTTGAAAAGTCTAAAGAATAGTAAATGAACAAAGTTTAACTAGTTAACTACACTTGAACTACAATTTGATTGCAAAACCAAACACTACTTAACTGATCGTTTAACAAATTTTATGAAGAGAATTTAAGCAAATGGTTAAGCTGATCTTTGACTGATATCTAACCAAACTTGTTGAACAAAATGAAGTGTAAATGAGCTGATAACAGGCTATAAAACTCACAAGTACTCAAAATGCAATAGCAAGCTATATTACTGCTGAAATGATGATAGAAATGAGTAGAAACAAGCTAAGAGCTAACAATCTAACAAATAGCTATCTAATCAACAGAATCAAGGCAAAACAGGCTAATCATACTTGATCAAAGCAACATTTAGTATTTAAGCTAGAATTGAGCATGCATTGAACTGTTGAGTGGAACAAAACTCAAAAACATGAAACCTTTTAGCGATGAGCCTCCATTGATGGAGTAGGTAGGCGTTAAGCCTCCTAAACAATGCTAAACCACCACCTTAGCACTAAAATCAACTAATCAACCATCTACTATCATCATCATCATATCTACCCAAAATCTGCTACAAATCAACTCAGCAACTGAAATGGTAAAGAACAACTACAAATCTTCAACAAAAAGCTTCTTATGATCAAGTGTGATCACAAGAAACTCATAACAGCAACAAGTTCAACAAGAATGCAGGAATTGATAAGAAGATTGAAGGAAAATGAAGAATTTTATTGATTTGTATGTAAAAGTTTGTTACAGAATTAGGTAAGTGGTTACAACTAACTATAACTAACTCAAGAGGTTGTCAACCTCTTGAGTTTGTTATGCTAACAACTAACTAGCAGAAATGAAGGGAGAAAAAGGAAGTGTGTGTGAATTTCACACTTAGCTACGTACAACAAATGAAAGGACAAATCCCTATTTATAGACAAGAATTGAGAGTGATTTGGGGTTGATGACGTATCCCATCCAATAGCAGGTTGCCAGGTGTCACCAATTTCTTAATTGCAGATTCTTATGTTCTTTATGAATTGGGGATTTTTTATCCTTTGAGTTTGAGCTTGATTAAGTGTTCACAATGTGTTCCTCTCTTGAAAACGAGCAAGTTTCATGTATAAATCATCTTTTGAAATTCATTGTAGCTCAAGAACGATTCTGGGTTCATTTGTTGAAGACGACGCCACGTGGCAGTCTCTGGTTGGGCAAGAATATAGCACACGAATTGATATCCAAACTTGGATAAAATGAATATGGGCTGTCAGCTTTCCATTGGTTAGAAAATAGATAGTGGGGTGAACTGTTGGAATAACGGCTCATTAATGAGCTTGGTGAGCTGGCTATATTTGCTGGCCATCTGTGTCTTCTTTTTCTTGCAATCTCATTGGCTATAAGCCTTTTTACACGGATTGAAACCCATTTTAGTGTAGTTTTTGCAAATTAAGTCCCTATACTTTGGCAGAATATCCAAATGAGCCATAATCTTCATTCCAATGTCATTTTTGGTCCTTCCACTTGTATTCTTGTCTAGTTTGACCCTTTGACTTGGTTGACTTTGGAGTTGACCATGTTTGACTTTAATCTTGACTTTGACCAATTTACATTTTGAGTCCTTCAACTTTGGAATGTTGTCAAGATAGGTCCTTCATCTTTAAAGTCTTGTCATCTTTGATCATTCTTTGTCTTTTTCATCCAAATAAGCTTGATTTCTTCTTGTTTGCTGAAAAATGTATCCTTCTTACCTATCTGAACACAAACACAAAACATACCACATAATTCCGCTTTATAGCTCAAAAGTAAGGTATTTTCCATGTGTTTTAGGGTGATTTGTTGATTAATTGATATGAGTTTTTGCTCATATCAAGATGTTGTAGGAGAGAGATGAGTTCGGGGAAGCAGAGAGACACGAGAAGAGGTAAACATTCGTATTCAAGCGGTGACAATCCGTATTCTTTCAGTATATGTCAATATTTTCATCTCTTTAAATTATATCTTCCAGGCAGAAGACTGGGGATCGGTCTCAGCCGGCTACTCAGCAGCAGCCTAATCAGCCCAAGGGAAATGGTCAGACTAACGACCGTTCTGCTACGGACAGGCGTGGCGGTAATGATAATTACCGTAACAACGTTGGACACTCCAACAGCAGCAGGTCCTTATACTTACGCATTTTCTTATGATTTCATGTTATAACTCATAATTCTGACACTTTAGCAAATCTTCTACCAGGAACCATGGAAACGGCAGGGACCAGAACCAGAGAGGTTCACAGCCTAGCCGTCCAGCTATAACTGGTATTCAATCTTATGATTATCCGCATTGTCCTTTGTACCCTATTATCATGTCTCATGTATAATGTCTTAGCAGGTGCTCAGCCAGTCAGGACACCTGTTGGAGGATATACTCATCCTCTTTGCTCTACTTGCCACCGTAGGCACCAAGGGCCATGTCACCGCGACAGTGACGCATGCTTCAAGTGTGGTCTTCCTGGCCATCGCATGAAGGATTGCCGCAAGGGCGAGATGGAGGGCACATCGGGACATGTTGATACCAAGCCGCCTCCTACCACTGGACGCGTTTACACGACATGTCGTGATCAGGCCAACAAGTCTACAGGTACCATCACTGGAATCTTTTATATGTATGGCCAAGCTGCATGTGTTCTTTTTGATACGGGTGCTACTCACTCGGTTATTTCTACTACTTATGCCAAGAATGTTAGGATACTCCCCATGCCACTAAAGAATAGACACAGTGTTTCCACGCCTTTGAGAGACTCGGTACTTATCACCCATGTGTACAAGAGTCTTCCCCTAGAGTTTGACGATAAGGTTCGTCCTGTTGACGCACTTCCGCTAGACATGAATGACTTTGACATGATTTTGGGCATGGATTGGCTATCCAAGCATCATGCTACCATAGACTACCATTCATATCGAGTCATCTTCGATGATGTTAATTCACAGGAGTACATTCATAACGGGTTCGTACCCGGCAGGTCTGTACAAATCATATCAACCCTGCAAGAACGTGCACTACTGTCACATGGCTGCGAGGGTTATCTAGCTACAGTTCATGACATGGATGTTGAATCCCCATCAATTCAGGATCAGACGATAGTGTCAGAATTTTAAGATGTATTTCCAGAAGAACTTCCGGGCGTACCACCTGTACGTGAAGTGGAATTCAATATCGAGCTCATCCCGGGAGCTGAGCCGATTTCCAAGGCTCCTTATCGCATGGCTCCCATAGATTTAAAGGAGCTGAAGGATCAACTGCAAGAACTTCTAGAACGAGGTTTCATTCGACCGAGCGCATCTCCATGGGGCGCATCGGTCTTATTTGTTAAAAAGAAGGACGACAGTATACGTCTTTGCATAGACTATCGCGAGCTCAACAAGATTACCATCAGGAATAGGTATCCACTGCCACGTATAGACGACCTGTTTGACCAACTCCAAGGGGCCAAACACTTCTCCAAGATTGATCTTAAGTCAGGCTACCATCAGCTATGGGTTAAGGAGCAGGACATCGCCAAGACTGCTTTCCGTACACACTATGGCCACTACGATTTGTAGTCATGCCATTCGGCCTGACCAATGCTCCAGCAGTGTTCATGGATTTGATGAACAGAATCTTCCATGAATTTCTGGACAAGTTCGTCATTGTCTTCATCGATGACATCTTGATTTTCTCAAAGTCCAAGGAGGAACACGAAGACCATCTTTGTACAGTACTACAGATTCTTTGCCAGAAGCAGCTGTATGCTAAATTCTCCAAGTGTGAGTTCTAGTTAGACAAGGTGGCATTCTTAGGTCACATTGTATCAGCAGAAGGAATCACTATGGATCCAGCGAAGGTTGAGGCTATTACTAAGTGGCCAAGGCCGACATCAGCAACTAAAGTCCGCAGTTTCTTAGGCTTAGCTGGCTATTACTGTAGGTTCGTGGAGAACTTTTCCCGCCTAGCACTACCATTGACCAAACTGATGCGAAAAGGGGAGAGTTCGTCTGGACTGAAGAACGAGAGAAGAGCTTTGAAGACCTGAAGCAAAAGTTAGTATATGCACCTATTATTACTCTCCCATCATGTACGGGTGGATTTCAAATCTACAGTGATGCATCGGGGAAGGGACTTGGCTGTGTTCTCATGCAACATGGGAAAGTGATCGCGTACGCTTCACGACAGCTTAAGCCTTATGAAGAAAATTACCCTACGCATGATTTGGAACTTGTTGCAGTCGTGTTTGCATTGAAGATATGGAGGAACTACTTATATGGAGAATCATGCGACATTTTCACAGACCACAAGAGCTTGAAGTATATCTTCACTCAACGTGAATTGAACATGAGACAGAGGAGATGGTTGAATCTGTTGAAGGATTATGACATTAATCTGTAGTATCATCCCGACAAGGAAAATTTAGTAGCAGATGCACTTAGCAGGAAGTTCGGAATGATCAACCGCATTAAGATTGAGGAGGAAATCATAAGCGACTTGGAGCAACTAGACATAGAGATCATGGTACGTGGACAACACGGTTACTGGGCTAATCTTAGAGTAGAACCCGAGTTACTCTCTAAGATCAAGGAAGCTCAGAAAGAAGATGGAGAAATCTGGGCGATAATTCAGAATTTGGAGAAGCAGACAAAATTCAGAGTAGATGTAGATGGTATCTTATGGCAGGGCACGAGACTTTGTGTTCCTGATGATCAAGAACTCCAGGAAACCTTGTTAGCTGAAGCTCATAGCTCCCCATTCTCTATACATCATGGTTCGACCAAGATGTACCATGACATCAAACAGTACTTTTGGTGGAGTGGTATGAAACAGGATGTTGCCACTTACGTCTCCAAATGTCTTACCTGCCAGCAGGTTAAGATCGAGCATCAGCGATCTGGCGGTCTCCTTCAACCGTTAGATATTCCAGAGTGGAAGTGGGACAAAATCACCATGGATTTTGTTACTGGTCTTCTGCCAACCAAGAGGAAGCACGATGCAATTTGGGTTATCGTAGATCGACTTACCAAATCAGCTCATTTCTTACCGATACGCAAGGAAGATTCGGTCAGTAAACTCGCTGATACTTATAGAAGGGATATCATGAAACTCCACGGTTCTCCATCCAGCATCGTCTCAGACAGAGATCCTCGATTTACTTCGCGATTTTGGAAGAGTCTGCAGAAATCTTGGGGTACACAAATTAAGCTTAGCACGGCTTTCCATCCTCAAACAGACGGGTAGTCGGAGCGAATGATTTAGAAATTGGAAGACATGTTGAGGTCATGTGCGTTGGAATGGACGGGTGATTGGGATGATTATATCTGTTTGGTGGAGTTTTCATACAACAACAGTTGGCACGCAAGTATCAAGTGTGCCCCGTTCGAGATGTTGTATGGCAGGAAATGTCGCGCCCCAATCTGCTGGGATCAGGTTGGTGAGCGAACACTTGAAGGACCAGAGATCATAGAGTTGACTAATGAGAGGGTCGCAGTAGCTAAGCAGAAACTTCAAGAAGCACGGTCACGTTAGAAGAGTTACACCGACAAGCATCGTAGGGACATACATTTTAACCTAAGAGATCACGTTTTCCTTAAGATTTCACCGGCACATGGTGTTAGACGTTTTGGAGTTAAAGGGCCAATTAGGTTTACTACGAAACCTAGAAATCGATCGGGGAAGCTCAGTCCTCGTTTCATCGGACCGTTTGATATCATTGAACGAATCGGTGAAGTATCTTACCGTTTAGCGTTACCTCTGCAGCTTTCGCACGTACACAATGTGCTTCATGTTTCCTTACTCAGAGGGTACCAGTATCATCCCCTTCACATGGTTCAGTATCCACTAGAACAGATACGTAAAGATCTCACTTTTATAGAAGAACCCGAACGAGTTCTTGACAGACAAGAACGAGTCATGAGAAGGAAGACGATTCCATACGTCAAAATCCTTTGGAGGGATCATACCGAGCGGGAAGCCACTTGGGAAACAGAGGAGTCTATCCGGGCTTCTTACCCTCATTTCATATTTTGAATTCGGGTATGTTCTTCTTTCCAGTTAACTTTATCTATAATTCGGGGAAGAATTATTCTTTTTAGGGGGAAGAGTTGTAAAACTCGCATGCTTTTACCATGAATAGTACCCTTAAGATCGTACATATGATACAGGGCTTTTACCCCGTATAAAAATTAAAGTTCTTTGTCGTGTGTCTAATCGAATTGATCAACTTGTGTTTAATGTGTGACTCAGTTTTATTTTGGTGGAACAAAGATGTGTCGTTGTAGTTTTTTTTTAAATTAAAAGTGCGAAACTTTAAAGTAAAAGTGCAATTAAAGTAAATCTAAAACTAATTTAAAATAAAGTGCAAGTATTTAAAAGCGTGACTAAAATTAAAAGGCACTTAAAGTAAATAACGTAAACTTAAATCTAACTAAGGCAATCTTAAAACGCAACTAAAACTTAAACTAAGGCAAGGCTAAAATTTAACTAAGGCAAATAAACTTAAAGTGCAATTAAAATAAAGGCGGGAAAAATAAAGATTAAAAAGGGACACTAAGAAGAACCTGACAAAAATCCTTGATTCGGAAGTTTTAAGTTCCGAATGAACCTAGTTCTTGAGTCGGAACCCCTTGATACGGAAGTCTTGATCCGGAACTTTCGTTCGGAAGACTTCCGGATGAATAAGCTTGAGTCGGAACTTTGGTTCGGAAGTTTTCACTGATTCGGAACTTTGTCCTTCGTCCGGAACTTCGTTCGGAAGTTTCGTTCGGAAGTTCGTCCGGAACTTTCGTTCGGAACTTCTAAAGTTCCGAATGAATATGCTGACCCGGAACTTTGCCTTGATCCGGAAGTTTGAGACTTCCGAATGAAGCCCCTTGGTTCGGAACCTTTTTGTTGATCCGGAACTTTTGAGAAGTTCCGAATGAAGCCCTTTGGTTCGGAACTTTGGAGTTCCGAATGAAAGCCACTGGTCCGGAACTTTGAATGTTCCGGATGAACAACCTTTCTCTTCTCTTGGTTCGGATGTTTCCTGGGAATACAGAAACACAGAAACAAACTTCCCGAAGAACAAGGGATCACAAATACACGAATCTAACAACAAGTTTAACCAAAATCAAACAAACGATTTAATCAAACTAATAACAAAACATCAATAATCATAAACTAACAATTTAAATCAACAAAACTAACAAATTTAACCACAATAATCAAAAACCCACTTGATCAAAATAAAGACATGAACATGAACACAAACATAAACATAGAAATCAAAGATTAAGAAAGGTAGATGAGAGATTAACAAGATAAAGTAAAGATTGACAAGAATTAAATGAAACCTTACTTGAAATTAAATGAATTTAAGGTGCAAGACAAGGTAATTAAAATGACAAGTATTTAAATGACAAGGTAATTAAAAGTGGAAGACTAATTGTCACACTTAGCCAACAAGAAAGAAATGATTATCATCCTAATCTATATATAGGGGAGGATTAGGAAGCTTCCTCCCCTCCTTCATCTCTTCTTAATTGCGAGATTAAGTCCCTCCTTCTTTTAATCTTCATTAATTTCATCATTAGTCCTTTTCTTCTAATCTTCTTTAAACTTGGACTTAAAGGACTTTTGGCTTCGGGATTTCTTTGAACTCGTCTTTAAATTCTTCAATAAAATAGACTTGAATTCTTCGGATTTTGATAAACTTCCGTCTTTTGACTTTTTCTTCGATAAATCTTCAGAATTGGTCTTGGACATCCGTTCTTTTTGCACTCTTGACTTCTTGACTTCGTCTTTCATCTTTTTCTTCAATAAAAGTCCGTAAATGCCCGTGAATGTCCGTGTTTTCTCCACTTTTCACCTTTTCGTCCTAAATCACAACAAAAACACAAACCACGCATAATTCCGACATAAAAGACATAAAATACACGTTTTGGTCAGGTTTTTATTGTAATTAAGTGGTTGAAAATATGTGTGTTTACACACATATCAAATCCCCTACACTTGACCATTGCAATGTCCTCATGCAATGCATTAGTTACAAAGCACGTTTACACTTTTCATCATAATCAATCCATAGTGGCCTTTATTAAAGAGATACAAAATAAAGAAATCAAAAGCATACCTTGGGTTTTGAAAATGTTATGAATAATCATCATCCTCAAGTTTTCACTTTCTCCAAACCAAGCTTAAAAACGAGATCATTGTTATTATAAGTTAGTAATCTATCACGAACTCATGTGGGCCAATTACTCACTTAGACTCCCTTATTCCTATGGGCATCTCTTATATTTTATTATTTGTCTTGAATGATCACGAAGATGCATTTTTGACTTATTTCGATAGTTATGAAGTCTGAAAATAAAGTGAACGATTTAATCAATAGTTAGCTAAAGGACAAAATCTTTTAAAACTGCTTCTCGGGACCTCATAAAGTTCATATCTTGGCATAACTCGCTTCGCGATTTGAGACCTTTATCGGACCGATATTTGGCAGCGACTTCATACTTCAAACCTTGAGAGACGTTCATGAAATAATGGTCTTCTCTTCATAATGGAATTTCTTCACTTGAATTTTTGAGAGATTCATACTTGGACCACGACTTCTTCATTTTTCTCCAATCTTTATTTTGGACTTTGATATACAACGATCCGCCTCCTTTTATGACTTGGATCTATTTATCCTAATACCTTGTTAGGGTCTTTTCAGATACACTTCTCCATGACTTTTGGGGAGTTTTTGCTTTTCGTCGTGTGTCTCGATCCTTCATATTGATTTTCAATAAATGATTCTTCACATCACTTTGGATCTTTAGCAACAAAATATAGCCCTCATGCCTTGTTAGGGCCTTTTTGGACTCGCCAATCTTCGCATCCCGCTTCAATAAGTTATGCCTTGGCTATGAACTCTAATCCATACCGAGCAACTTTTAAACGATCTTGGGCTAGAAGCTAAGTAACTTTTCAAATCATACAACCTTATTTATTAACAGATAAATTATTAGCAAGCGATGGGAGAATAGGCTCATAATTAACTCACATAAATTCACGAAAGAATACCAAACTTATAATTGGCTCTATCATCTCTCGTTCTCCACAGTTTAAAATCTCAAGTAATGAGACTCGTGGATGCTTAGCCTATTAAATCAAAGTTTTGGGTTTTCGAGTCGCCTATAGGATCTTGCAAATTCTTAGACTTTTTCAAGTTTAGAATTCGCGTTTTAAAGTTACCTTGATAAACGACTCTCTAGGATCAATTATAGGAACTTGCGAAAAGTTCTTGTTCTTAACCCGTGAGAGTTAAGACTTTCGCATTTTAGAGCTCCCTAAATAATAGCCTAGCAAAACTTGACTTAAACACGTTAAGGATACTAGCTAGAGTAACTTAGATAAGTAAACTCGGGTTGAGTCAAAAGATTCACAACGTTTGAAAATTAAAACCACTTTATTAAACATTTATTCTAATAAGGAAAGAAAATAACTATACAAAGGGTAAAACTAATAGGCCAAAATAGATCAAAAATTTTGAAAAATGTCGAAAAATTGATTTTCCGGTTAAAATGAGGACAAATACAAGGAAAAGACCACTTAACTTCGATAGAAGTCCCCCTACACTTAAGATAAACATTGTCCTCAATGTTTAAGCATGTGGGAGTAAACTCCCCTACACTTAGGACATTGTGCACTTTGTTTAAATCTCGCTAAGGAAAAGACAACTAAAGAGATTCCTATTTTAATATTGAGAAAATATAAAATAGTGAATCGAAAAGAGTTTAGGATAGAACCGGGATAATGGAACACGGAACCACGGGTCGTCAAGAATCATCAAGAGTGGATCACTGAAGCTCGAATCCCTGATTAAGAAGTGAGGAGAGGAAAGCAAACCAACGGGTCCCCCCTACACTTAGGATAAAGAAAGCTAAAAGATAGATGCATGGGTTGCCTCCCAAGAAGCGCTTGGTTTTTGTTAACCGAGTCGTGAGCCTGACTCGACCTTGATCATCAACGGAAGAAGCATGAAACATATCCACCAGGATCAAAGACATAGTTTTCGTCCATCAAATAGCACAAGCTTAAGGCGAACAAGGCAAGCCAAAGAAGAGTAGGAAAGTGTCACACCCCACCATGGCGGAACATGGGGCGCGACGTATGGATATCATCACAACATGGCGTGTCTATAGAGACAAATATATGAAATAAGAAATGTCATAAAAATGGTGACACGAAGGTCATGACAATATCTCAACAAATGCAAGGGGTCAAGGTAAGTAAGTAACAGTCCTACTTCTTACCCAAGACAACAAATAACATACCAACAAACAAATGTGTGCCACGGTATCACTTATTAAAAGAACAATCAAATAAAACTAAGAAGGAAACGGGGATTCTCTTTCTACATGCAATCCTATGCTTCTCCCATCCTAGCCACTTATTTTCTCATGCTTAACCATAGTATCACCTGAAAGAGACACTAAAACACGTCAACATAAAGTTGGTGAGAGTCATAGGTTTAGACTCCAACGCTAAATCAGTTACAAGTTGTGAATAACAATCATCAACAAAAGAACATATGGACAATGTGTTACAATTATGTATTAACAACTATCAATCAAGACCAATCATACCAAACCAATCCAAGGCTCATACCTTGCCAAACACCATCATGGTACCTTAGATGATCACACTATGTACCTATCCCAAGGCCACTACCTTGGCAAACCACAAGGCCACTACCTTGTCAAACCACAAGGCCACTACCTTGTCAAACCACAAGGCCACTACCTTGTCAAACCACAAGGCCACTACCTTGTCAAACCACAATAACTGAGACGGCACGTGTCCCCCAATCCAAATCACACACAATCAAAAATCACATAGCAGTTAATCACATAATGTACACACAAGTCCATCTCAAATCACAAACACATTCACAACATCAATTTAGAAAATAACTCAACACAGTGTCTCTTCCATCCCATCTGGAAGTGAAAATCAATAGGAAACATGGGACTATGAAACTCACCTGATAGCTCCTTCACACGTCCATGCACTAGCAACAAGCTAACAAACCAAAAACACGAAATCAATAAACGAACCAATCACTAAGATGGCTCATTAACCTATGATGGACTTCTAGCATATTATCACATATATACCTCATTAATAAGCTCTAATTACCCCAATACCCTTCCTTAACAAGTCCTTAACTTGGTTAAGTTTAATAACTAACCCGTTCGTATTTTACCCAAAACAGTCCCAGTTTTAGGTCTCAAAACTTTAGGTCAAACGCCCACTTAAACCTACCCATGGTTTCTGTAAAAGGAATATTCATACCCTGACATATGTTGGCTAACACCTCCCACTTGCCCTAACCTTAAAGCTACTGTTTGGGCCCCGATATATATATATCTACTTTTGTCATTCCAGATTTCCTGATTTTAAACGTACTAAAAGTTTGTTACCATTAATGGGTCTTACCCTAAACCACCACCTTAGCCCAAGTGCAGATATTAACTACAATATATAAACCATCTCTCACGTTCGTGAGAAGATCCCAATGCAACCCTAAGTGCCCCAAACAACCCAAAACTTAAAAAGAAAACTGACTGAATTCAAAACTGTTTTGACCTCCGACTGTTGTAACCTGTTTTTGACCCACTTCCCGACCTAGAATTTAGTTCTCGCTTCTTGCATTGGAAAGCCACTTCAAATAGCTTTCCAGGGGTACTTGGATCGTTAAATAAGAGTTTATAGAACTCCCGATATGATCAAAACAATTGACTCAAAATCTGCCCAGTTTTTAAAAACGGGTTTTTAAACAAATTGAACTAATTAATTACCCATAACCCCATCTAATACAAGCCCTAGATTATATGATCATCATATTATGATTATAACATCATTAATTTACTGATTTTATATAAACCCTAACCCTAATCCATCATAAGAATGATTAAGAAATCATTAAAACAATTAAATTAAAAAGGGATTTGAAGGTTTGACCTTATGATTAATGAAAGATGAAAAACCCTCAAAATTATGAAGAACCCTAACTTTTTTTTAGTGAAACCCACGAATTTTATTAGCTCCAGGGATTTATGTTTTTATTTTTTTGTTTAGTAAAATATTATATAGTGTACACAAGAATCCTAGTCCAATTATAACACTTGTTTCCTTTTTTTTTCCTCTTTTTCTTTTTTTTTCCCAAACCGACCTAACACCCCAAAAATTCGTTTTTTATTTATTTTTATTATTAATATATGTAATAATAATATTACCTTAATTTTTATTAATTTATTTCAGCTCCTAAAGCCTCCAAAACCTCAAAATCGTAAAACTAGTCAAATTTACGCGTTTTACCGTAAAAGTCGTAAAATATACACTTTTATAAAAAATCTCAAATTTTGAAATAAACTTTATATTTAAGTCCTAAATGACTTAAAACCATCCCGAAAAATATTCATATTACTAATTACCTCTTCCGAGACCTCTAAATGCTAAACCGTAAATCCTAAAAAAATACACTATTACTATAATACTTATACGTATACGTAACCACCAAAATATCACCATTTCATTTCATAGTCACTAATTGTGATCTCATGAACATGAATTAACCGTTCCTCGATTTACTTATGAGTACTCTATACTCATAAACGATAATCACACCAACCTCGTTCACACAAAATAAACACGTAAGCACAAAAATCAAGTAGTCACACATAAAATAACCTAAAAGTAAGACCAAGTGACGAACCTCAAAACCACGGTTGTCACAGCAAGGTTCCCTTAAGCAAAGATGGAGCACGGTGGAAGCAAGGGTGAAGTGGTGCAAGCAGATTTCCAGCAGTTCCAAAGATATTTCCTTTTATTTCATCAGGTGGATACTGAGATGGCTTAAGGATTTCAATACCGGGGTCGCACACCTTTTCCTTTAGGGGAAAATAGCACTCAGGCTCGGCAGAGTGTGAAGAATATCCGCAAAGAAGCACAACCTCGTCCTCAGAAGGGGGACAAAGAGGTGTCAAATCATATGTGCGACGGATATTGGTGTCGACCGGTTTCTTCTCCTTAGAAAGAATGTGCTTCAAATCCAAAGTAGGATCAAGACGATAATCTTCAAAGTCATAAGGAGGAGCATCACTCTCATGAGGGAAGTAAGTGTTGAGAAATTCAGAGAAGTCTTCCTCAAATGAGTAATCGTCCAAAGTAGGATCGAGTGATGGCGGAGGATCTTCATCATGTGAAGAATCGCTCGAAAGAGTATCGGCCTCATCAAAATCATCGTATGTAGGCATCTCGGGATACTCAGAAGTACAATCATCAAAATCATCCGAATCTGAGCTAGAATCATCATCATCATAAGCATCGAAGACCGGTGGAGAATCATAAATGGGAGAAGCTTCCAAAGTAGGGAGAGAATCATCCACATCATTTTTAAAAAGTGGATTATCAGTGGAAGACTCGAATAGAGGATTGTCATAGACGGTAAAGTCATCGAGCACATTAATCATATTCACTGATTCTCGTCCATAATATTTGCCAGTAAGCTTCCCCATTTTGAAAATTTGTGAATCATTCCCGACTCTTAAGATTAACTCTCCTTCGGCAACATCCACTAAAGCACGTCCGGTTCTCAAGAATGGCCGACCAAGTATTAAAGGAATACGAGGGTCCATTTCATAATCAACTACGACAAAATCGACCGGGAAAGTAAATGCGCCAACTCTAATGAACACGTCTTCGGCTATACCAACAGGGTAAGCGAGAGTACGGTTTGCAAGTTCAAGAGTCATCTTTGTTGGAGTGAGGTCAGGAAATGATAGTGTTTTCCAAACACTCATTGGCATCAAATTAATACTAGCCCCAAGATCAGCAAGGGCAGTAAATTCTTCAGTTTTGTTGAACACGCAAGGCAACACAAAACGACCGGGATCTCCAAGCTTTTCCAGAAGTTCTTTAAGAATAACTGCAGAGCAGTTTTCATTTAAGCGTGTGTTAGCGAGTTCAATCAGCTTCTCCTTCTTGTTAAGCAATTCCTTAAATGCTTTAACAAATTTGGGCATGTGGACAAGTGCTTCAAGAAAACTAATGCTGAAGCCCATTTGAGAAATCATATTGATATATTTTGTCAATTGAGAGTCCTCCTTTGTTAGATCGTTGGTCTTGCCTATGCGAGAAGGGTATGGGATTTTGGGTTTATAGGTGGAAGGTGAAGGTGTAGTTGGTAAAGGTTGAGATGTTGAAGGGTCCTTCCGAGATACATCGTCATGACAAGGCGGAGACGGTAATGGTGTACTAATACTAGGTGTAGGAGGAGTAGGGATACATGGCGGTGGAGGAGGTGTAGATGATGGGGGTGGGATTGGTGGTCCTACGATGGTAACTCCACTACAAGTAGTAATAGCACTCACATTGGCTCGCGGATTGGTGACGGTGTTTGAAGGTAGAGAACTTGAAGTAGAAGGTTGAGTGGCGGGCAAGAAACTAGCCAACATTATCTTTAATTCAGTCGTTTGAGTGCTGAAGGAGGATTGAATATTATCGCGAACCTCGGTTCTAATGTCATTACCTTGCTTCATGATATCTCCTTTCAAATTGATTATTTGGCTTTGTAAATTCTTGATTTACTCACCTTGGGTTCTCATGATGGCTTCAACATCGGGATTAATGGGTGGGGTTTGTTGGGTGGGTGGTTGATAAGGGTTAGAAGCTCTTGGTGGGATTTGGTTGCTTCTATTGTAGTTGGTGGCGGGGTTTTGGTTTTGAGGAGAGAAACCGGGTGAAAGGTAGTTGTTGGAACGGTAGCTCAGCAGATTTCTATCCCCTTGTTGTCTAGCTTGGTAATTTTCCGGTGAATAATTACCATAAGCTGCATATACATTTTCCGGATTTCCTTGAGTCGAAGGACAATCGGTGTATGAGTGAGGACTGTCGCATGTTTCACAAGGATTAACAACCGCTTTAAATTGTTGTTGTTGTTGGTTTGAAGCGAGAAGCGTAATACTTTTGCTCATTTCAGTCATCATACGGGTGAGTTCGGTCATCTCAGGGTTTGCTGAGGTGGAGGAAACATTGACTCTCGGGTTGTTCCTAGAAGAAGCAGAGGAATCCCAGTTTTTGTGGTGAGTAGTCATGTTCTAAATTAACTCTCTACACTCCTCGGGTCTCCTTTTCATGAATGTGCCACCGGCGGCTGCATTAATCGTATCACGATCTCGAAAAGTCAAACCGTTGTAGAAAGTATCGATTAAGGTCACAGGGAGCATGTTGTGGTTTGGACATCTATCGATCAAGACATTATATCTCTCCCAAGCATCAAAAAGAGATTCATCAGGTCTTGCATGAAACAGCTGATCTGATTGCGAAGGCTCGTGACCATGGATGGTGGAAAGTAGCGCGACAAAAAGCGTTGAGTCATATCATCCCAAGTGTGAATAGAATTCTTCGGGAGACGATCAAACCATTTCTCGGCATGATGCGATAAAGTATGTGGGAAGAGTTGTAGGCGAAGTACATCCATTGTGGCACCAGGCAACTTCATGCTTTGGGTGATTGTAATGAACTTGTCGAGGTGTTTGTTGGCATCATCATCAGGCAATCCACGGAATGGGTTTGTTTGCACTTGCTGAATCATGTGGTGCTTCAACGAAAACTCAGGAGCGTTGATTTGCATCGGCGCAATCGGTCCTCCTCGTCCAAACATGGTTGGTTGACAAAGTTCCTCCACGGTCCAAAGATCGGGCTGTGGAAGAACATTGTTGTTATTGTTGAGGTGCGGTGGAATATTATTGTTGTTAACACCTGACATATCTAAATCTTCTTGAGGCTCGGGCTCTTGATAATTAGAAGACCTAGTACGCATACACCTGAAAATGCAAAAGAAAACAAAACCAAACACAAAGAATATATATACACAATAAAGATAAAATCTTTTTGGATTTTGTGAAATTTTTAATTTTTTATGGATTTTTAGCAATTTTTAATTTTTATGATTTTTTGGATTTTTAAGGCAAGAAAAATAACGCTCACAAGTGAACGGATCCCAAAAAGCAACGCGTCTCTCACAGAAAACCGTTAATCTTTACGAAAAGAGCCGGCAACGGCGCCTTTTGATACAGGGCTTTTACCCCGTATAAAAATTAAAGTTCTTTGTCGTGTGTCTAATCGAATTGATCAACTTGTGTTTAATGTGTGACTCAGTTTTATTTTGGTGGAACAAAGATGTGTCGTTGTAGTTTTTTTTAAAATTAAAAGTGCGAAACTTTAAAGTAAAAGTGCAATTAAAGTAAATCTAAAACTAATTTAAAATAAAGTGCAAGTATTTAAAAGCGTGACTAAAATTAAAAGGCACTTAAAGTAAATAACGCAAACTTAAATCTAACTAAGGCAATCTTAAAACGCAACTAAAACTTAAACTAAGGCAAGGCTAAAATTTAACTAAGGCAAATAAACTTAAAGTGCAATTAAAATAAAGGCGGGAAAAATAAAGATTAAAAAGGGACACTAAGAAGAACCTGACAAAAATCCTTGATTCGGAAGTTTTAAGTTCCGAATGAACCTAGTTCTTGAGTCGGAACCCCTTGATACGGAAGACTTGATCCGGAACTTTCGTTCGGAAGACTTCCGGATGAATAAGCTTGAGTCGGAACTTTGGTTCGGAAGTTTTCACTGATTCGGAACTTTGTCCTTCGTCCGGAACTTCGTTCGGAAGTTTCGTTCGGAAGTTCGTCCGGAACTTTCGTTCGGAACTTCTAAAGTTCCGAATGAATATGCTGACCCGGAACTTTGCCTTGATCCGGAAGTTTGAGACTTTCGAATGAAGCCCCTTGGTTCGGAACCTTTTTGTTGATCCGGAACTTTTGAGAAGTTCCGAATGAAGCCCTTTGGTTCGGAACTTTGGAGTTCCGAATGAAAGCCACTGGTCCGGAACTTTGAATGTTCCGGATGAACAACCTTTCTCTTCTCTTGGTTCGGATGTTTCCTGGGAATACAGAAACACAGAAACAAACTTCCCGAAGAACAAGGGATCACAAATACACGAATCTAACAACAAGTTTAACCAAAATCAAACAAACGATTTAATCAAACTAATAACAAAACATCAATAATCATAAACTAACAATTTAAATCAACAAAACTAACAAATTTAACCACAATAATCAAAAACCCACTTGATCAAAATAAAGACATGAACATGAACACAAACATAAACATAGAAATCAAAGATTAAGAAAGGTAGATGAGAGATTAACAAGATAAAGTAAAGATTGACAAGAATTAAATGAAACTTTACTTGAAATTAAATGAATTTAAGGTGCAAGACAAGGTAATTAAAATGACAAGTATTTAAATGACAAGGTAATTAAAAGTGGAAGACTAATTGTCACACTTAGCCAACAAGAAAGAAATGATTATCATCCTAATCTATATATAGGGGAGGATTAGGAAGCTTCCTCCCCTCCTTCATTTCTTCTTAATTGCAAGATTAAGTCCCCCCTTCTTTTAATCTTCATTAATTGCATCATTAGTCCTTTTCTTCTAATCTTCTTTAAACTTGGACTTAAAGGAATTTTGGCTTCGGGATTTCTTTGAACTCGTCTTTAAATTCTTCAATAAAATAGACTTGAATTCTTCGGCTTTTGATAAACTTCCGTCTTTTGACTTTTTCTTCGATAAATCTTCAGAATTGGTCTTGGACTTCCGTTCTTTTT
The DNA here is from genome assembly GCA_025667525.1 of Glebionis coronaria. Classification (NCBI taxonomy): domain Eukaryota; kingdom Viridiplantae; phylum Streptophyta; class Magnoliopsida; order Asterales; family Asteraceae; genus Glebionis; species Glebionis coronaria. The sequence goes on along the minus strand of CM046882.1, from coordinate 276,942,633 downwards.
GCACTCTTGACTTCTTGACTTCGTCTTTCATCTTTTTCTTCAATAAAAGTCCGTAAATGCCCGTGAATGTCCGTGTTTTCTCCACTTTTCACCTTTTCGTCCTAAATCACAACAAAAACACAAACCACACATAATTCTGACATAAAAGACATAAAATACACGTTTTGGTCCGGTTATTATTGTAATTAAGTGGTAGAAAAGATGTGTGTTTACACACATATCAACGTACATGGTTAGAACTTTCCTTTTATAGCACGTTTACGTTTCACGTACAAGAATTACAAGTATTACGTACGTGTTATAACACGATAAGTATTTATTACGTGTGAACACACAATAATTATTCCAATAATAATTATAATCATGAACATACGAACATGAAATCATGAACGTAAATTAATCACGAGCTAATATTATTTACGTATATATATTTATTACGAACACGAATAACTAAGTCACGATCGATAACTAACTAGAACACGTAATTTAGGAACACGAGAACACACGCGAACACACTAATAATTTTTAGACACGAAAAGGTATGGGTTACCCCAAGTGGGGCCCCCTACCCGCGGCATACACAAGAAACATGGGCTTGGCCCATGTAATTTTTACTAACTAGGAATTAAGGGGTAAAATTTGTTCATTAGTTACACAAGTTAGAAAATAAGAAAAATCCCAATTCTTCTTCCTTGTTCTTTTGGCCGCCGGGTTTGATCACCAAAAAGGGGTGTTCGGGTTGATTTTGATCTTAGAATTTTTACAAGGATTCATGTGTGGTCGTCCTCATTTGTTTCACGTAATCGGTATAACTTTTAACCTTTTCTTTTTATGTTTTGATTTATTGAATCACATAAAATCATGATGTTTTTTGTTATACTAATTAAAATCAAGTATTTTAAACATGTTAATAATCATGGGGTAAATCAAATCAAGGGTTTAGGGGTGTTTGTGTTGTAGCCGACACCTAACCGAGCCCCATAGGGGTCTCGGCTTGGCTTATATCACACCACCGAGACCATATGGTCTCGGTATGGTGGTGGTGGTGTCACGGCAGCAGCAAGGGGCAAGGGAAACCCGACCTTGGTTGGGGTATGGTGATGGTTACGAGTCCGGTTCATGGGTTTTAGTCACGGGTCCGGTTCATGAATCATTTTTTTAAGGTTTATGATTTTTACAAGTTATGTTATTTTTTTTAAGACTTAAATTAAATTAATTAAAGGCATGACATGATTAATTTAATTTACATGACTTAGGTTATTAATGTAATTAGTAATCCATGAATTTTAACCTAAGTATTTATTATTTAATTAGACCTTATAATTAATTAATTATTAAATACCATGACTATAATTAATTAATTTACATGACTTAGGTTATATTATTAGTAGTTAATAATACATGTTTTAACCTAAGTATTTTACCTTTATTTAATTAAAATCATTTTATATTTAATTAAATACTTTAACCTATAGTTTATTTAATTTACATGTAATAATTAATAAACTATACTATATAATCACATGACTTAGAATAATAATCAGAAGACACTTAAGCTTATATAATTAGCTTAATTAACCAGCTTATATCTATTAATGGAAACTTTCTATTTTTAGAAACTTATTTATTTAAGGCAGCTAATCTATTTATGGAAACTTTCTATTTTTAGAAACTTATCTGTTTTAAGAAGTAATTCTATTTTTGGAAACTTTCTATTTTTGGAAACTTTCTATTTTAGGAAACTTTCTATTTTTGGAAACTTTCTATTTTTTGAAACTTTCTATTTTTGGAAACTTTCTATTTTTGGTAAATTTCTATTTTTGGAAACTTTCTATTTTAGGAAACCTGCTATTTTTAGAAAGATACTTATTATTACACAACAAGTATAATAATACATGAAATACAAGTAATACTTCAGAATAGACAGAATATATATGATAAACATGGTATAAAGCTTAAAACAGTAAAACATGACATGAACATATAAAACAAGCTAAGACATGATATAAAACCTACGTATTCAATAATCAGATACTTATACACGTATGTATTTATGTATCATTAGTGATACCGAAGTAGGACCTTCTTCCGTTCGTCTTCTTCGTTCACTGGACATAAGGTACGGATTCTCCGTCCTTTCAGTATGGACATTCTTTTCTTATTAGGATTCCCCATATGCAGCCAACTGTTTTCCCTAGTATATGTTTATATGTTTGATTGCTTATGTTAATTAGAATACCTATATCCATATACATGCATGACAAGTTTCACCTAGTTATGAAGGTACCATAACCATGACACTAGAGGCACTGGTGTTATGACTTCCCCACGGCGGAGTGATTGCTCGTGGCGTCCCTTCAGCTTTTGGCCATATTATTATATTTATCATGTGGGGCGTATGGGTGCATCCTAGTTACATGTTTTTCAGTAGATTACTCAGTATGAATGCGGTGTGTGCCTTGCATCCTTCACAAGGAGCTAATCCCTCATACCTAAAACCAGTATATTAAATTAGAGGCAGCCCCTCTAATTTGCATGACGAGGTCACCCCTCCAAGTATTCATGCACGTTGATATTTCATGACCTATATTAGCTAATGGTAAAATATGTTAAACAGTTTTTACAAGATAAACATAAGGCTTTTCAAACTATAAAACCAGTTTTACTTAGACTTAACCGGGTTATCCAGGAATTAGTTTCTTCCGCTATTTCATGCTTATATGCTTATATTACTCATGCTTTATTTGTACATCCGTGCACTGAGCGTATTGCTCAGCCGTTTTCCTTTTCATGTTCCCAAAACGGCAGGTACTCAGGGACGCTCGTAGACTTTAAGCGTACGTGCATTTGGACTGAAGCTTTCTAGCCTTCTTTACTTTATGCATTTATCTCTACTTTGATACTCTTTTCATGGACACTGTTTAGTCCTTTCATTTTTAGTACTTATGTTTGTGTGTGATGAGCTTTACTTTTGGACTACCGATGTTTGATTCCGGTATTTCCTTTTATGGTCATGTAATGTTTAGACATTTATCCTTGTATGCTTTGATGACACGCCATAATCACGCGTGACATTCCATTTACCAAAGTGGGGTTTTACAAGGGGAGACCTCTATCGAAGTAATAAGTGGGATTTTCCATTAATTTATCCTTATTTTAACCAGAAAATTAATATTTTTCGATGTTTTTCAAAGTTTTTGATCTATTTTGGCCTAGTAGTATGTTTCATTTATTTTCTTTTATCTTCCTTATTTTTTTCATCACATCGTATGTATATATTCCATTTCAAGAATAAAGTCAAAGAAAAGAGAAAAAAATGAATAAACAAAATGGTTTTAACAAGTTTAGACGTCTTTGACATATTAGGCTCGTCGTAAATATTTTGACTCAACCCGAGTTTACTTATTTGAGTTTACTCTAGCTAGTATCCTTAACCATATGGAACTTAATTGGTTTATTAGGCTAAGCATACACGAGTCTCATTACTTGAGATTTTAAATTGTAGAGAACGAGAGATGATAGAGTTGATAATAAGTTTAAGGGTTAATTCTTCCTTATATGAGTTTTTGTGGCTCTTTCTTCCCTCTTATATATTTAATTGCTTAATAAATGAGGATTTTTGCAGTTTAGATTCGATATTTTAGCTCTTAACCAACTCTTTTATTTCCTTGTAATTAAAGCATGAACACATTGAGGATGCCATCGTTGTAGACTTCCGACTAAGGTGGCTCATAACCGCTAAGTAGGAGGTATTCAGACCATGGGACCGCGGAATTTGGCCTACTATATATATTATAAATAAAGAAAGAATAAGATTAAAACATGACCTCAAGGAGCATTAGGGTGTGGGTCAGGTAGCACGAACCTTGTCATTAGAGCCTTAGGGTGTATGGCATGGTAAGTGTTTAATAAAAATTGATAAGTAATCAATTCCCTTATTTGTGGTTCAAGGAGCCTTAGGGTGTGGATCATAGATGAGGAGAAATTTTACACCTTAATGAGCCTAAGGGTATATGATGTGAATTTGCTAATATCCACATAAAGTTTACATGACTTTGGAGGAAATAATAATAAGTAGTACTATTGGCCAAATTTTGGATCCGGGAATTCATTTCCTAAATCCTGTTACATTATCCTTGATGTGGGCTTACTTTAGTGACAACATTTTTGAGGACGAGGTTAGGTTCTGAGTGTCGGGTTTACACCATTTTGCCTTCATTTTGGACTAATGATTATTTAATAAGTCAAATGAGCCTACGGGTGAACGACAATATTTAAAATCTAGAGATACAACTTACGAATATTGGATAAGGAGTATTACACAATTGTCTTATATAAGTGGTTTTAATTTGAGAACTTATGGGAAACAATGATCTTGTTTTTATGCTTGGTATAGGGAATGTGAAACTTGAGGGTGATTAATATTCATGACACTAAATCCCTAATTTAAGTCTTAGATTTCTTTACAAGTTTCTTCCATCAAACAATTTAAAAGTTAATAAATTAAATGAAATTACTATATCTTTTATAAGTTTTTATCTTTTCATTTTTGTTAAGTTTCTTTTATTGTAGTAGTAGTATATTATAATAAGGCCGAGATGGGTTAATTATGATGGAAAATGTAAAATTATGCTTTGAAATAATGCATTACATGGGGACATTGCAATGGTCAAGTGTAGGGTACTTAATAAGTGTGAAAACACTTATCCTTTCACAACTTAATACAAATAAAAACGAGACCAAAACGTGTATTTAATGTCGTAAAAGTCGGAATCATGCGTGGTTTGTGTTTTTATTGTGTTTTAGGACCAAAATATGAAAAAGGAAGAAAACACGGGCAAAAAGAACGGAAGTCAGAGGCTTATTCTGAAGATTTATCGAAGAAAAAGAAAAAAGACGAAGTCAAAAGATCAAGAGTGCAAAAAGAACGGAAGTCAAAGGCTTATTCTGAAGATTTATCGAGGAAAAAGACTAAAGACGAAAGTATAACGAATTCGAAGAACCAAGTCTAATAAAAGAAGAAAATTAGAAGACGAGTTCATTTTATCTATCGACAAATCCCGAGAAAAAGTCGAGAAAGACGAGTTAATTAAAAAGACAAGAAGACAAAGAGAAAGAAGGAAGCAACAACACCACATCCCTCCCACTATAAATAGACCTTAAACCTTCATTTTTTTAATAGTTAGTTTATTTTTAGTTTTTCATTAAGGTGATTAGGAGTAGGTGTATTACTTTCTCTCTCTAAGTTTTCTTTCAAGTTTTCTTAAGCTTTTCATCTTTAATCTTGTGTTTTTGAATCTTAATCTTCATCTTAATTCAAGCTTATTAAATATATCTCATTCTTCCTTTCTTATTTTTAATCTTTTGTTGGATTTAGATAATCATGTAGTTTGTTTGGTATTATTGCTTGTTTGATTGAAGTGCTTATTTCATTGTTTTTATGGTTTTGATGTGTTTGATGTTATAGCTTATTGTGCTTATTGATTAATTGTGTTTAGCTTATTTGGTGTTTTTATGGTTTTGATGTGTTTGATGTTATAGCTTATTGTGCTTATTTGGTAGATTAATGTTTTAAAAAAGTTGATTTTATATATTTTGCTTATTTGGTGTTTTTAGAGTTTTTGATTTCTGTCTTGTTTAGTAATATTTCCTTTTTTAAGTTCGTTTTTTTTCTCGACTCAATCCGAATTGATATAACTTTTCAAGCTCGACTTATTGTTTTTGGTTGTAAAAATTGAATGGTATCTATGTCTAATTGGCACAAAGCAAGAAAAAAAAATGTAAAATATCTAATATACGTACTACGTACTAATCTAAAACACGTTGCACAAAAAACATTTAAATGCACAAAAATTACAAAAAAAATGCAAGATACAAATCTACTCTACAAGTTTAAAATGTAAAGTATAAAATTCTAGACTAAATCTACAAAACTAATTCAACTTTATAAATCTAATCCAAACTAATTAAATCTAAATTTTAATGTCTAAATGTTGTAAAATCTAAAATTCGTTCAATTCTAATGTCAATTATACGAAATGTAAAATCCAACAAGTTTTATCCAAAGGCCCAACTATAATGACTAGCCCATAAACTCAACAGAAATCTAAAGAACTAAACTCTAATGAAGCTAAATAAGGCAAATGATCAAATTTGTACATTAATAAAACTTGTAGAAAAATTAATAGAATCAGAACATGTACGACTCCTACTATCTTCTACCATTTTTGAGCTATCTATTTTTATTAAGGAAGTACTATCTTTAAGCTATTTATAAACCAGACCTAGAAACTTATTAATACTTCTGATTTAAATCGAATCTTAAGGGAAAAGCAATTCTATCAGTTCATCTTATGACTACTAATTTTGGCAGCTTATATTAAGCTTTTTTTTCTCTTTTAGAATGATTCCATGAACTGATTACTCGCTTAAACTCTATGAGTCCATCAATAGATCAACTTAGGCAGCTAGTGAGCAAATACCAATCACTAATTCACTACGAAATTCCTAAGCAAATTCTGCAAGAAATATTGATTAAAGTTATAAGGAAAATTTTAAACTAAACCTGCTAGAATCTTACTTGAGCACCAATCCTACTGAATGTCAAATCGAACTCATAACAGGTTCGAATCAAAATTACCTACTGAGATGTCTATCGATCTTAATCCCAATCTTATACTACAGCTATTGTTTAAACCTTTATACTTCTGTCGCGCCAAACAACAGTTAAACACTTAAGATATCAAAACTTACATCTGCTAAGACTTCCTGTGACGAATACAAGCTAAAATTATCGACTGATCAAAGCAGGTTCTAGCCTGTTAAACCTATACCAAACACTAGTTATGAGTTTTTTTTTTAAGAAAATGCAATAACAGAACATACAGCTAGCAAACACCTAAAATCATGACAGATTAAGCAAGTTCAAACAATTTTACACTACAAACTAGAACATCAAGCTATTCTAAACATTTGCAGAAAAATCAAAATAGAGCTTGACCTTTATATCAAAGCCTCCTTTGTGGGAGAAGCGGAGCGCTGAGCTCGCTTATCAAATCGTGACGTCGTTAAGCTATCTACTTGCTATTGAACTGAAATCAAAACCGCTTCACCAGCTATCTGTCACTATATTAGCCATCCAAACGGACCTTTCATGAGCTGCAATCAAAATCAACACACCAACTGCTCTGCCCAAATCCAAAGGCTGGAAATATCATGAGCTCGAAAACTACAACCTGCAAAAGATTTGAAAAATGCAATTCTATTCTAACAGGGTAAGCTAAAACAATACAGAATACTCAAAGATCGTAAAGAATTATGGGCAAAAGAACTTTGGAACTAAAACTTATAAGCTGTGAGCTTATCAAACCATATAACAGTCTTGAAAAAAAACTTTAAAGAAAACTATCGAGTAGCTTATAAAAGCAACCAAAAACAAATACTCCTACTGATACTCGAATGCGCTATAACTTGACGTAAAAAGCTGCTCAAAAGCTGATAAGACTTCTGCGTTTAAGAAACTTGTGAAGAAAAGTGAGCCTTAACCGAATTCATAACAGATTTGTAACAAACTCGTAACTGAACCGAGAACTTAAAACTGACTCGGATCAATCTAATTCAACAATATTGAAAATGAATCTTAAAGAACACTATTAACCATCTCACTGAATTCTGAAAACAGAGAAAAGAATAAAGTGAAAACTTGTGATCTCAATTCTTTCATTAATGGCAGAAAGGTGTAGTTTGTTACAACTGATTAACAAACTTTAACAGAATTAAACTGAAAGCTTTAACTCCTTAGAACTGATTAACAGAAACTAGATAAGAGGAACAGATTAGAGAAGCTAGTGATGAAAGCTGTAAAGTGGACAGAATGATTTCATTAATGGTGAAAATCTGTTACAGAGATTAACTAATTTCTAACAACTATGCAACTGACTGAAAACACTAAGTACAGTTACACTACTCATTATCCTAATCTACTATGTGTGTGAAAACTACTCCTAAGCTAACTGTAGCAAATGAAGCCTTCGTCTTCTTTTTATAGCCGTCGAGTGGAGAGTTGTGACGTGTTCGATCCAATAAGCAATCGACACGTGTAAATACGAGGATCTTTATAAATTCTTCATTCTTCAAATTGGGGCTTTCTTCATCCTTGAGTTTTGATCTAATTGATTCATATCATTGTGTAGAGGAGAGAAAAAGGATGATTTTTGTAGTTATAAGCATCGGTTGAATCCTTCTTGATCTTCATACAAAACGAGTTGCAGGTCTAGGTGGAGAAAAGATATGAAGTCGGCTGTTATTGTTCTCTTTCTCTCTCTTCGTTGAGAAGATGAAGGAGACGTGTGAGAGAGTTGACTGTGACATGGTCATTTGACCACGTTTATAAAAGTCTAGCAACTTTCATTTTTTTCTTTATTTTCCATCTGATCCTTAATCTTTGTATTTTCTTGCAAAAGGTATATAAACTTTTTAAATCAATTTCTTTAAATCCTTCATCTTTGTAGAAAGTTACAAACTAAGCCCTCCTTCTTTGAAATATTGACAAGTAAGGTCCTTGAAAGCTCTTTCGTCTTTTTCTTCATCTTTTGATCAAATAAGTCCTTGAAAGCTCGTGTTTATCTCAAATGTACCTATATTACCTGAAAATACACAAACACCAAATACACGCGTAATTCTGATAATTAACAGTTTAATATAATGTATTTGACAGTGTTTTGAGTGGTTTATGGATCATTATTGATGAGTGTTTTCACACTTATCATTTAGCTTTTCTTAAAATTAGTTTGGCTTAATTTTTGATTATTTGCTTATTTAGTTTTTTTAGCTATTTGAAATTTTTATCAGTATTAGTAAAACTCTCTTTTCCCGAACTGTGTATTGATTTTAGTTATTGCGAATTAGATAAAAAGTGTTTATTCCGAATTATAACATTTCTTGAATTCCGAATTACATAGCGAATTGATATTCCGAATTAGTAATTGTAACTTATTCCAAATTACAGTTATAAGTTTTTTTCCGAATTGTCATCTATAAATCATTCCGAACTTAGTTCAGAATCCATTGCTTTCCGAATTAGGTCTAGGATCCTATATTGCGAATTAAGGTAGAACCTCATATTCCGAATTAGATTTCTATCTTATATTCCGAATTAGGAATTTTAGTGTATTCCGAGTTGCAAGTTTATTATTAATTCCAATTTAGGTCAAAATATTTTGTTTTCCGAATTAGTTTTTGATTTTGAATTCCGAATTATTTTCAAATTTTGTATTTTCCCGCCTTTTTTGTCAAGTTTAATTTCAAAGTGTTTTGTTTTATTTTATTTGTAAATTTTACTTTTTATTAAGTTTTAAATTTGTTTAATTCCTTTCAATTTGTCATTTGCTTTAGTTCATTTTTAGTTTAAAATAGATAATCAACATTTTTCTCTTTTATCCACCAAGAACAACTAAGTCACACTTAAAACTGAGGTCAATTCGATTAGACCAATTCGAACATATATTTTTCAGTTATTATAGACTCCGGCGTGAGAGTAAGTAATCGGTTTGAGTATATGTGAGGGTTTAGGGAATTGTGTGTATCGTACCTTTGTGGAACCTTGGGGGTTCCTTTTATACCCGAGAGAGTCCTGGATGTATTTTCCTATTATTGCGGCCTAAGGAAGAGATAATGACCCATAATAGCTTGATCTTTATCGCATAACTAAAGTAAGTGTATATCTCTTACCCTTAGGCGAATACATCTATAAGATAGATTATATTACGCCTTTAACCTTTCGTGTTACGACGAGGACATGACTAAGTAACCATTCGTCGTGCGCCAATGGTTTATTGGGCCTCCTGGGCCTTACGCGCACTACACTACGATAATCCATACCCAATAGATACGGGTAGTACCCATAGGTCGGGTCATACAACCCGAATAGGGACTATACGTCATCATGTCTCCCCAGTCTAGTGGTCGCAGGTTCTAACCGCGGCTACTAGACTATAAATCAGCAAAGGGCCTAGAGACAATGCTTAAAAACGAAATAAATGCCCCAGCCTGTATCTTGGGGACAAATATTTCAAATATCCCGCCAATCATTTATCCATGTCACAATCCACTAATACCTACTTTTATTGGGAACCGCGAAAGGTTTCAAACACGTCATACAAAATGAGTCCATTAGCACCGTTAGATGAAACAAACGTTCGACAGATGTCGCACGATTCTACATCCATTGTTGCAGGATACCTAGTATGTATTGTACCAACGATCGGTCTTATTTATTTCCACAACCCCATCTTCCTCCATTGCCAAAAACTCAAAGAAGACTCCTTCAAAAAACCTACAAACCAGCACCTGTTCTCCTCGAAGAAGAAGAAGAAAAAATGTTTTCACAGTTGTTCGACATAGATCCCGCATCTCTAAAAAAGAGCTCGCTCAGTTCATCACCAAATATCATATTTCCACATACCTACACCCCGTGGTACCAGATCCACAAATGCATATTGGAAGCTTTCACCTGGTAAGATTGGTATGTATACCCGATTTTTTGAGTTTGCCAATAACCGTATCCCCTTGAGCCGCTTCCTGATTGCCGTGTTAAGCTTCTATTGTATCCATTTATCCCAACTACACTGTATCGGCGCAGCCAAAATATTTAATTTTGAGATAAGCTGCCGGTTGAAGAACATTGATCCTACTATAAACCTATTCCGCGCCTTTTACCGTCCATCCTAGATCAACGGGTAGATATCTTTCGCCAAACATCTTGGTCAATTCCAGTGCTACTCAACAAAAATAGACTCGCTGAAGAAATGGAACAACAAGTTCTTCTGGATAGACAAGGTTGTGTTCCCCTTTGGGTATAACTTCATCACCCCACAGACGATGATAAAAGACAGTCGCCCTGTCTCTGGCGCATATAGTGAAGAAGATGCGCAGATGATTAATGCCGATCACATCCTAATGCAAGAATTTCAAGAGTCGCTACTATATGCCTTAGAGCTAAGTGTGAGATCGCTGCTACCTCTGAATCACCTTCCACAATTTTTTTATAATTTTGATCATGATAACATTTCATCTCTCTCCTCTTATCCTAATAAAATCCGTAGACATGTTTTAAATCGTTAAATATGATTTTTGTAGAAATACCGTAGTCCCAACTCGTGAAGCGTACAGATCCGTGTAAGGTAACCATGCGCCCCCGCCCGTGTACAACCGAAGAGCTTGCTAGTGGGTGGAGCATTAGAAGACGCGTTGTGGCCCTTGAACCTCATTCTCCTAACACACATACAGGCGCGGAGGGTAACCAACTCCCATCCGGAGTGTGCCTTGTGCAGTAGAGTCATCCTCCGCATAAACAGAGGGTGCAGGAAACGAAGGAGTATATGAAAGCATTCCAAACCGCAACACCATTGAGAGTGATATTCCCATCTCAGGCTTTAAGCATCTACCGTGCGCTCCTAGTCAGGGGATTCCTAAGAGAAATAGGTCGCAAGCTCGCAGACCTGCCGCTTGTATTCATCCATGAGGTGCACGTGTAAAATCGTGTATGGAGTCCATCATCCCAAGGTACTCCATCTAACATATGTTATGTCGCGCTACTCATAAAATAAGTGAATGAATGACTTCTAACTTATTTATTACACCCTTGTAGTCATAACGATGTGTCACATAGGGCTACCACCAGTGCCACCTAAGCTAATGAAGGTCGTCCTAAGTAGGGTTGTCAACAGTCTTGCGAAGTGACAAATAGGTCATACTGTGCAGATTTTATGCAGTCCCTTGTTCCCCCTAGGCGCACCCATTATCTAGAGGAGTTGCTTGACGAAACTTTGATGGGAGAATTAGCAATGTGCGCAACACGGGAGGTGACAGTAGCATCCCATCTAAACAAGAGGATACTGCAACTTTCACAACGCCTTTCAGATATCTCCCTCGAGCTTCCTCGGACAATGGTGGAAAGAAATGACGAAGTAGTTTGTGCGAAGACGGAGTTAGCGAGCCTGCGAGGGGTTGCTACTATAGATGTTGGCTCCATACAGTATGTTGAGGATGAGAAGGTGTTGTTGCTAGAGTCTTTGAACCAGGTACGCTCCCTACGCGAAAAACAAGAAAGAGACAACCAGTGGGCCATGAAGAAACATCAAGAGGGCATGAGTGTGTTTGCAAAAAACTGTGAGAATGTGTTTGCGGAGTTACAACAGGATCTAGATGCCAAAGAAAAGGTCCTCAGGTACTTGAATACTGATTTTGATGAGGAGATATATCCGCATCTTTCAGCCGTGCGTGCTGAAAAGCACTGGTTGGTGCGATATAGCTTCCCCCTGGCATCCAAAGGTGCCATGGACTCATCCAACATTGTTGAAGCCGTAGCTGATATCCTGGACGCTGCCCATGTACTTGGCCAGAGTCTAGTTATGGAGCATGCCTCTCAAGAGGGCTTTTTAACTAAACCATTGTCGGATATTCCCTTTTATCATCCACAGGCCCAAGAGAACTTCGATGCTGCCTGTCAAGTTTTAAAGGATTGTGATATTCCCTTCAGCAAAGTTGTTAAGAAGGACAAAGATGACCCCATCAGTGTTGTCATGGCAGGAATCACATTATCGAAGCATTATGACGAAGGAAATGAAGATGAACCGGACTATTGTGTCAAGCCGGACGTGTCCCAAATGAGAGTCCCTGTGTACTCTGCTGGTAATAGTACGGCTAACATGGTATATCTAGAGAGAGTGTTGAAGCGCCACGCCAGGCGCGCTTCCCAGAAGCATAAGTCCCCTGCCAGGAGTGTTCTGATTGGGCTAGAACTAGCACACCCTAGTCGGTCTGATGATCTTCAGGTGAGCCTACCCTCACTTGGGGTACAAGTGCTCTTGTTTTAGCATTGAAGTGAGAATGGGCAGAACACCGCGCGTCCCTCCATCCGCTGCCCCTAAAGTTAAAGAGGTCTTTGTCCGCCGCAGACTTGATAGAAGGCAAATCCTTCTATCTTGCGTTTGTATGTTATGAAACTTTGCTGATTTTTGTATCATTTGTATGTAACATAATGTAGTTATATTTATAAATTGCACAATGCAAAGATATGTTATGTTTTTCCAAGTTCATGTACCACACCCAAGGTTGTGGGTATAAGTGCTTGTTTATGAGTACATTCAGTGAAGTGTAACTCTGAACTTATGGGTGATTTGAAAATTCATTACGTGTGGCTTGCCACTACTACCATAAGTAATGTCATTGATTATGATATGTTTGTTAAGCGTGCACACTTTGTCTTGTTCATATCCATCATGGAGTGTGAGGAATTCCATACTTACTAAAACGTCTTCTAGTAAGCTGCTTAACAAAGGATACCTAATCCAACGCCACTGGGGTTGCACCCCTCTTATGTGACAAGTTTAATTAGTAGGTTAAACTTATTCCTCTTATTTCGATTGGAAACGTTGTGTGTACATGTACGCCGGGGGCCAAATACGTATATATAGAAAAATTGCAAATATTTTATGCATAACTTTAATTTATTGAAGAAAAGGAAAATCACAAATGAAGAAAAAGTATGATCTGCGGAACAAGCTAGGGACCGTAGAGTTTATTTATGCTCTTGCGAGTGTTCGAAAGGAAAACATTGAAAAATAAATCATAAATTACCGAAAAAAAGAAAAATACATGGATCTTTATTAGGAGTTGACTGCCGCCAAGAGGATGATCCATGCTGATTATGCGATGCCTTAGAGATAGTATTGCTTTAATCCATGATTGTGTCCTACCTGTTTCTCGTGCTGGCTCAGCTGACTCGGTGGTGACTATGATCGACTATCACTGTTGATATGAGTGAAATCTCATATCAATTATAACATATTAAACCATAAAACACAAAGAAAAATACGAGATTGCATGTATAAAAGCAGTATTATGGGGTATTCTTTGTTGTTTGTGCAAACACGGATTCTAAGGCATTTATATTGAAGAAAATAAAAAAGAAGGATTCAAGATGACAAGACAATAAAGTCAAAGGACCTTTCTTGCCAAGCTGCCAAACTTGAGGGACTAAAAGTAAAAATTTGATAAAGTCAAGAACAAAGTCAAAGGACCTCAAGATCAAAATCAAATAACAAGTCAAAGGGCCAATGATGTCAAGCTTATGAAGATTTGAGCTCAAAATAACAAACTGCCAAAGAAAAGGACCTAAGTTACCATTTTTGGAAAGTCATATGAAGCTTAATCCGTGTGAAGTCCAAGTGAGCCAATAAGAATCAAGTATGCATAAGCACACGGATTGTTGACTGGGGTTAAAAGGAGCAATAGATGAGCTGGGTTATTAATTCCAGCATATCCTAACAGTGTTTCCACTCAGTTCTGTCTACCAATCATAGAGTGCCATTTCATCTTCACTATTCCAACGAATAACGATCCGTGTGAGGATTATCAGACCTATCCCAGCATGACACGTCATCATATCCATCTTCTTAGATTTTAAAGACGAAATAAGGGGTTTTAGAAGACGCTTTCAAGAGGAAAAATACTCGCCATAAGAAGACGTATCCAACCCAATGATCCAATTAGACTAGAATTCATTCATATAATTTTCCCCAATTTAATCAAGAACGGATGAAGACCAAGTAGCAGGATTTGGACACGTGGCATCTGGCAATTGGTGACAACACGTCAGAGGACTCACCAACACCTCATATCAGCTCTATAAATACCTTGTATTCCCTTTCATTTTTTATTGTAGCTTAAAGTGTGAAATCACACACACTTTAGATAATTCTCTCTTTTCTGTTTTCATTCATTAGTTCAACTTCTAAGAGTGATTGACAACCACTCTTAGATAGTTGTTAGGCAGTTTAAAAAACTTGTAACCAATCTTCCATTAATGAAATCTCAGAGTTCACATTAATAAGTGTGTAAACGCTTATCCTTTTACCACTTAAAAGAAGGAAAAACTAAACCAAAACGTGTATTTAATAACATAAATGTCGGAATTATGTGTGGTTTTGTGTTTTGTTATGAAATAGGTACAAAAGATCATAAATGAAGAAAACACGAGATTTCACGAGCATTTATCGAAGAAATGAAGTCAAAAGACCAAAAGTGCCAAAAGAATGGAGTTTGGAGGGATAAGTATGAAGATTTAATGAAGTTTTAACAACAATGACCATTTTTTCCATTTTCCAAATTCATCCACTAACATACCACATGGAAGAGCACAAAATTACGAAACCAACAGTCCTGACCTCGCGTCGTAACTCCTGACGGTTTGCTTTCTATGAATTTTCTAATTTTATTAAGTTTTTAAATTAAATAAATAGTTTTTAATAATTAAATAAAATAAATAATATAAATAAAAATATATATTTTTACGAAACCAACGGGACCCATTGACCTGTTGACGTCAGTAAACACGTGGCGGCGGCTGGACAATGTCAGCGCGCCACGTGTCAGTGACATTCAATAATAACTGTGTAGGTGGCAGGTCCGAGGTTTAGAAATGGTGGCGCCGACATTTGCAGTACGAGGTTCAAAGCTGGCTATGACAGACCAGTAGGGAGTTGACACGTGGCGGCGGCCTTCGCCACGTCAGTCCTAGGTTGTAGATGTGTCAGCAGTCAGTGGCGGCTGGCCAATGAGATGATGACACGTGGCGGCGGCGCCGCCACGTCAGTACGAGGTGGCAATCAATACGAGGTGGTAGTGGCGGCTGACCACTCACAGCTCGCCATGTTGCATTTCGATGAAAAAAAGAAAAAGAAAGTGTGTTCCAGGCAATTAGTGGGCATGTGGCAGAGTGTGCAAACAATTATGAGGCAATGGATCCGAGAGAGTATACAGCTGTCCCAAATAGGCGTAGTCTCCAAGAAAAAAAGAAAGGAAATGACTATTCTACCCTCCAAGTTTGCTGCCTAAAAATACTTTTCATTCTCATTGTATTAGATGGTTAGATAGTTTTAGGAATAGGTTTATTTTTTTCACATAGTAGTATTAGTTTTATTTTTTTCAAGCTTTGTAATTTTAATTTCTCTCAAGTTTTGTATTAAGCTTTTTATTAAGCTCTTTTAATTAATGAAAGTTCATCTTTAGCTTATTATTATCTCTTTTACCTTAATCTCATTCTACCGTTCATTTTATTTTCTTTATAATCTACTTTATAATTTGGGATAAGTTTTTATAACTTTTTCCAAATAACTTAGATTTATATAAAAGTTTGAAATAGTTTATTTTATTTCAAGATTATTGTTGCCTTATATTACTAGATCTAGCTTATTATTGGAGGATTTTTTTAATTATCTTTTAATCTATTTAAATCTCATAAGTTCTAAGCTTAGGCTTACAACTTATTAATAAGCTAGGATTTTAATTAGTTGTTTTTATATTATTTAGTTTACATCTTTAAATTTTTGCAAGTAGTTAATTAATTTAGTTAAATTTATTTTTATCTTTAGATTTACCTTCTAATCTTATAGATCTATTAGTTTTTTGCTTTGTTTTAGAAAATATTTGTATAAAATCTAAAAAATAGTTTCGATCTATTAGGTTTTTAAATAAGTTAAGTAGATCTAAAATTTTTAGATTTCAAATTAAAAGTACTTTAATAAAACTAAAACATATTATAGATCTATTAGTTTTGTTTAAATCTCTTTATCGTATATTAATTGTTGCTTATTACCCTAACCTCTTATGTTTTATTTTGATCTGCGAATCGATTTATCACTTTTGAAGAGAAGCTTATGGTTTTGATAGATTTGGTTGGTAGATGAAATATTTAGAGCGTTTGGTTGGTGATAGTTGTAGTAGTTGTGCGATTTGATATTGGTTTGGTTCGCCGTGTACTTTATGGGCCGTATGTTGTTGATTTGGTAGGCCGAGTACTTTACGGGCCATGTTTGTTTATTATGTTGATGTTGTTTTTTAGAGCGTTTTCTTCGGACCGCGGGTACTAAGTTCTTCCCTTTTTAATTTTCTAGCTTAATCGTTGTAGCTTAAATAATTAGATTAATTTAGTTTAAATTGTTTTCAAAAATTATCTCTTTTACTAAAATCATTTTTATTAGTTTTAAAAGTTATTTTGTTTCTAAAATTGATTTAAAAATAGTTTTCATTTAGATAAGCTTAGTTTGAGTATAAAGTTTACACCTTTTGTGATTATTAAGCTTATTAGTACATAAAGCTTCAAGCTTTATCATCTAAAAAGATTAATAAGCTAAAAAGGTTATAGCTTTATGCTTTAATCTTAAGTTTATCATTGCGATTTAATTTTTATCATTTTTACTTGTTGTTACGTGCTTGCATTAGCTTAATATGCATCTAGTTTAATTAATATTTTTAATTATAGTTTAGTTTTGTTGCATCTAGATCTTAAATTGTAGAAGAATTTTATTTTGCATTTTAGATTAATTTAATGTGAAATTATTTGCGCTTTTATTTTTACATATTCCTTAGCCTAAAAGTATATTCCCATTTTTTTAAGTTTAATTAGAAATAGATTCCAAACAAACTTTATTAACCAAAAACAAATAAAGTCTTAACGATAAAATTAGATTTCAATTCGTGTCGATTCGAGGAGAAACGATATACTAAAAATTACTTATTAAAATGGTGTCGCTGCCGCTTCGATCTCATTATGATTGACGGTTTTTCGTGAGACGATTTGGATTTTCGGATCCGTTCACTTTTGAACTTTATTTTTCTTGTTAAAAAAATCAAAAATACAAAACAACATCAAAAAGATTAAAATACAAAAAAATAAAAATAATCACAAAAGCAAATTCTTTCCTAAGATTTGCACACAAAAAAAATAAAAAATCCAAAAGTAATACTTTTCCTAATGTATTACACCAAAAACAGTAAGTACTATTGTCATTTTTCTTATTTCGATTTCTTTCGTTTTTATTCTGAATATATATCTTTCTAAAAAATACAAAAAGATTTTCTTTTTACTATAGATATTACGTATAAGAACCTTAATAAACAATATTTCCATAACTATTGCTTGCAATACCCCGTATTTGGAGGCGTTCCGGTTCCATATATGTGTATCGATCTAACAAAATAAAAGGCAAAAATAGATAAATACTTTCGATAAGCAAGAATTCGAAAAAATACGAACTATACGGTGAATAGATAGGCGACGTGCTATAAAAGGCCGTCTAAGGGAAGCTAGGTACTTAAGTGCTTCGCGCCACCTCATTCCCCCCGTTCACTTGTGAGTATTTTGAGAAGGAAGGCTAATCGAGGGTTTTGCCACCCAAGTAGTATTACGTATATATTTTTTGTAGCTTTTTAATATTGAACATCGATCGGGATAATCTCTTCCCTTTCAAAGTCGACCAAGGGCAATCCCCTTATTCCTCGTGTTTAGTTGTATGCGCACTCGGTCGGGTGCACAAATACCGATTGGTGTATCTCGTCCTTCAAAGAATGCAAAAAAGAAACGTCTCTCAAGCCGATCACGAGAATCGACCTTTCGACACTATCATGGATAATCGTCCGATTTGGGAAATATTGCAAGAAAGGCGTTATAAGATTATGTTCGAGGAGTGTACGACTTGTGGTAGACCTCATGCTTATTTTAATTGTGACAAAACTTATGAGGAAGTTTATACTAATGAGGAAAGTATGTGCTATTCTACTAATACTTATTTTGGCTCCCCTAGTTTTCCTACAACTAGTAACCCACCACATAAATGATCAAGGGTTTTATGGGGAATTTCAAAATCAAAGGTTTTCAAATCATGAAGGTTTTCAAGATGAAGGAAATTTTCATAACTATAATCAAGGGAATATTCACAACCTCAAATGGACTTAATTCTTCAAAAGCTTGAGGAACATGATAGATTACTAAGCGAATAGCAAGAGGAAACCGATAGAAAATTCATGCTCATTTTAGAAACCTATCAAGCTCAAGATAATAGTGAGTTGTCTTTGAGTGTTCATGTTGAGGCTAACACCACTACTAGTAGTGATGTTCCTACTGTGGATCCTTCCATCTCTCCGCCAATAAAGGAGAGACAAGGCCCGGAGATTATCATGAGTTTTACTCCCCCTACGGTGTTGACACCCACAAATACATTTAGCTCTCCTCCTTCCTTACCTTTTGAGGAAATCCCCGAGATTATACTTGAGCCTCCATTACCCATTGATGACCCCATTTATTTTATGACTCATTCACCTACTCCTTCAAATGACTTTATGCTTTCTTCAAATTCTCTTAGTGAGACATGTTTTGATAAACCAATTTTTGAGGAGTGTGAAGAACTTTATAATGAGTCCATAGAAAAAGAAACCTCAATTGGTCCTACACCTTAGGAGTTTGTAGATAGGGATGGGTTATCTTGTGATTTCGACTATACTTTTAATTACTCCTCGGGATCGTATGAGGATGACTTTCCTATTTTACCAAAACCGACTTTTGAAAAACATGATAAGGATACTAATGATTTATCGGATTATTTACTCCTTAGTGATGATTTTTATACCCCGAGTGTTGAGAGATTCCATCACGAGGATGCTTTCTATGCTCCCCTGTTAATGGTTTTCTCGGATGAGCTTAATTGTGATCATCGTATTGATGAGAGGGAAAATGGAGATTTAAAACTTGATATTGATTTTGATTTTTAAAATTCGGATTTTGACAAATTCACATTTTCCTCTTCACCAATTACTTTTGATTCTACCATCAATTCTCTTCCACATATCACTTTTAGTGAAGATGATGGTTTTCTCATTTTCGAGATCGATGAGTTTCTTGATATTGATACACCCGTGGAGCACATATCCGGGTATTTTGATACGGAGGGAGATATATATTTTTTAGTAGATTTATTACACGATGATACTTTACCTTCTCTCCCTCCCGTCCCACCCATTTATAATGATAAAGAGAACAAAGACCCAAGGGTTCCGACTATTAGTGTTTTGACACCTACTTTTTCACCACCTATGTCTATCTTTAATTATGAGAAACTTTTGCTTAAAGGAAACCCATATTTCTTATACTTGTTTGCTATTTCCACTTTGGGGTCTATTTCCTTTAGGGATAGAAATCATGTATTTGACCCCGGTGGATTTTTATGGAGGTTTCCTTATTTGAGATGTTTCACCCTTAATCATGGAGAGATGTTCCTCCTTTGGAAATCTCGACTTTTCCATGATTTCCCATTTGCACGATGAAATTCGGGGAATCAAGTCGAGCTAGAGACTCGTGATAAATAAATCAAGCATCATTTAACTAGGTTATATTTTTCCCTTTTTCCACCTTTTCACCTTTTCCACCAATAAGTGTAGGGGGCCAAATAGGATGTTTATTGTTGTGATGTGTAGGTATGTGCTTTCGTGCTTCACTTTTGGTACCTTTTGGGAAGAACCATGATCCCGTGTTCCCGTGTACCCGGTTACCTCCTATTTGTTTATGCGATTGTGATTCAATTTTGTATATAAATAAAACGTGAAAAATTGACCACTTTAGTTGTCTCTTCCTTAGCTTGATTTAAACTAAGTGCACAATGTCCTAAGTATAGGGGAGATTTCTCCCACATGCTTAAACATTTAGGACAATTTTTATATTTAAGTGTAGGGAGACTTCTAACGAAGTAAAGTGGGCTTTTCCATGAATTTGTCCTCATTTTAACCAGAAAATTAATATTTTTTGACGTTTTTCAAAATTTTTGATCTCTTTTGGCCTGGTAGTATTTTTCATTTATTTTCTTTATCTCCATTCCTTTTGTCATCATCATCATATGTATATATTCTATTTCATGAATAAAGTCAAATAGGAAATGAATAAATAAAATGGTTTTAACAAGTTTTGACGTCTTTGATATATTAGGCCCGTCATGAATATTTTGACTCAACCCGAGTTTTCTTATTTGAGTTTAATCTAGCTAATATCCTTAACCATATGGACCTTAATTGGTTTATTAGGCTAAGAATCCACGAGTCTCATTCTTTGAGATTATAAGTTATGGAGAACGAGAAATGATAGAGTCAATTATAAGTTTTGTAGTCTTTCATGAACTTATGTGAGTTAATTATAAGCTTTTTCTCCCATCACTTGTAAATAAATAAATGCAATAAATAAGGTCGTACGATTTGAAAAGTTACTTAGCTTCTAGCCCAAAATCGTTTAAAAGGTGCTCGAGATTAATTAGAGTTCACAGCCAAGGCATAACTTATTAAAGCGGGATGCGAAGATTGGCATATCCAAAAAGGCCCAAACAAGGCATGGGGATATCCAAGTCCAGAAAGGCCCTCACAAGGCATGAGTATTCACCTTTTTTGCTAAAGATCCAAAGATGATGTGAAGAGCATTAATCCAAATCAATATGAAGGATCAAGACACACGACGAGAAGCAATTACTCCCATAAAGATCATGGAGAAGTCTATCCAAAAAGACCCTAACAATGTATGAGGATAAATAGATCCAAGTCTGAAAAGGAGGCAGATCATTGTATATCAAAATCCTAAATAAAGACAAGGATAAATGAAGAAGTCGTGGTCAACGCTTGAAGCATCTCTCACTCCGAATGAAGATGTATACCAAAATGAAGAGAAGACCATAATTTCAAGATCGTCTCTCAAGATTTGAAGTTCGAAGTACATGACAAATATCAGTCCGAGAAAGGTCTCAAATCGTGAAACGAGTTATGCCAAGATATGAACTTTATGAGATTTCGAGAAGCCGTTTTAAAAGATTTTGTCCTTTATCTAACTATTGATTAAATCGTCCTACTTTATTTTTGGCCTTGTCAAAAATGCATCCTTGTGATCACTCAAGACAAAAATAAAATATAAGAGATACAACATAGGAATAAGGGGGTCTAAGTAAATAATTAAACCACATGGGTAAGTGTTAGCTTTACTAACTTGTAATTTGTTTTTATTCTTGGTGTGGGAAAGTGAAACTTGAGGGTGATTAATATTCATGACACCAAAGCCCTAATTTAGATCTTATATTTCTTTACAAGTTTCTTCCATCAAACAATTTCAAGTAAATAAATAAAATGGAAATCGTTATATCTTTTGAATAAAGTTTTTATCTTTTCGTCGTTCTTTAGTTTCTTTTTATTATAATAGTAATAGTATATCGTAATAAAGGCCAAGATGGGTTAATTATGATGAAAAATGTAAATTTGTGCTTTAAAATTGTGCATTGCATGGGGACATTGCAATGGTCAAGTGTAGGGGATTTAATAAGTGTGTAAACACTTATCCTTTTACCACTTCAAACAAGGAAAAACCAAACCAAAACGTGTATTTAATATCGTAAATGTCGGAATTATGCGTGGTTTTTTTGTTTTGTTGTGAAATAGGTAAAAAAAAATATCATAAATGAATAAAACACGGTATTTCATGGGCATTTATCGAAGGAAAAGTCAAAGATGAAGTCAAAAGACCAAAAGTGCCAAAAGAATGGAGTTTGGAGCGTTAAGGATGAAGATTTAATGAAGTTTTAACAACAAGGACCATTTTTGCCATTCTCCAAAGTCATCCACTAACATACACATGGAAGAGCACAAAATTACGAAACCAACGGTCCAGACCTCGCGTCGTAACTCCTCACGGTTTATTTTCTAAGTTTATTAAGTTTTTAAATTAAATATATAGTTTTTAATAATTAAATAAAATAAATAATATAAACAAAAATATATTTTCAGAAATTAATAAATATAAAAATAAAAATAAAGTTTTTAAAAATATAATTTAATGTTTTCGTATTATTATTATTTATTATTGTTATTTTATATTAAATCATCACTTTATTAAAATAATAAGATTTTATAAAAAATTAGTGGGAAGCCTAGAAACAATTTGGGCTCCCACTCCTCTATCAATAGCAAACCCGATCCTATTAAACGTATAACGAGCCTAGAAATAATAATAATAATAATAATAATAATAATAATAATAATAATAATAAAAATAATAATAATAAAAATAATAATAATAATAATAATAATAATAATCAATTCGAGTTACCATCTATTTCACCTTCAACTGTGGGTGATCCATCCTCTTTCACCTTCACTGGTGCATCATCTCCTCCACCATAACCGTATCACCATCTCCACCCTTCACCTTCTTCAACTTTATTGGTTCACCATCCCCTTCATCTCCTTCATTACCGGTTCACCCTTCATAACCGGTATAACTGATTCCATCTTTACTATACTGTTCACCATCCCTTCCATCTCCTTCATTACCGGTTCATCCTTCATCGATTAAAGAGTCCTGATTCTTTATTCATTGTCATCGATTCTTGATATCGGTTCACCCTAATTACATCTACGTTTCAAGATTCAAGATACAGGTGGTTGTTTTGCTGTTGTGTTTTCCAAACAGTTGGTTACTGTAACTTTTGTACGGGGTTCAGCTTTCGACTGTTGGCAGGAGTATTGTTGTGGGGGTGTGAGGGTTTGGTGGCAGGGATATCGCAGGAATATCGCAGGAGTATTGCTGTGGGGGTGGGGTTTGGTTTCGTAGGAGTTTGGCTAGAGGGGTAGTGGGGTTTTGGTGGTGGGTTCAGGGGTGTCGCAGGTGTTTTGCTGTGGGGGCAGGGTTTCGTAGGTTTTGTTGGTTTGTTGGTGTTTGAGGGTTTTCGCAGCTTGTTTTCGTAGCTTCTTTTGCTGTGAGTGTTTGGTTGCTTTTGGTTTCTGTTATTAGGAGGAGTTTGGTGGAGCTTCTTATAGCAGGTGGTTGTCGGGCTGGTGCGTTTGGCGTTGTGGTCTCTGTGTTTTGGTGTGGGTTCGTGTGGATTTAGGTTGGTTGTGGTTCGATAGTGGGTCGTTGTGGGTTTCATATAGCACGTGGTTGTGGGCCGTTGGATTTGGTGTGAGTTGTGCTGGTTTGTGTTTGTGTGGGGGTTCGGTTGTGAGTGGTTTGTTTTATGGTTAGGTGGTGGTTCGGTAATTTGTCGGTAGTGCTCTTTTGTTTGTGGTGGTATTGTTTTGTTTGCGGTAATTAGCTTGTTTGTTTTGGACAGGTTGTTTGTGACGTCTGGTGGTGTTCGTTGTAGATTATGGTAGGGGTCGTTGTTTTGTTCGCGGCTAGGAGTTGCTTGGTTGACTGGCGGTTGGCGTGTGGTAACTAGTTGTGTTCGTTTTAGATTTAGTTTGGTGGTGTCATGGCGGTTGTTCGGTTCCATTGACCGTTTGTTGGTCTTAACGGGTGTCGAGATGGTAGTGGGAATGGGCTTACTAAGTCGTCTTTGATTATTCATCTTCGTGATAAACATTTTAGAGGCGATGCGCTAGCTTGTACCAAACATTCCATTCTATCCGGTTTTGGTTGTTTATGAGAGGGCCGAGTTAACTTTTAAGAGTATGGGGATTTGGTTATGTGGTGGTTGTTTCACTACGCACACGTTTCGGTCTAAGTGTCGGCATGGTAAGGGTTCGGATTTCGTACCACCTCCTGATTGTGGTGATGGTATTGTTCACTTTGTTCTTTATGACCTCCCTAAGCCTCCCGTTCCATCTTGTACTTTACATCTTGTTAGTGATGGTGATGTAGTTCGTGACTCGCATTGTGGTTTTAATTTAGGGACTCTTGATAGCTTATTTTCAAAAGTGTTGCGTACTGTTAAATCTATCCCTCCAAAGTTTCGTTTGGGTTTTTCTCGCTCTTTGAAAGGGGCCATTGACAGGGTGGTTAACAAGCCTGATGACATAACTTCTTGTGTTCGTTTGCTTGTCTTGCCTCTTTGTCTGCTTAAAACCTTTCGTCCGAGAAGTAATCTGGAGTGTAGGTCCGTTATCAAGAGACAAAAGCAAGAGGAGTTTATTATTATTGCTATTCGTTCTTGGGAGACGTTGGATGGTAGTTTATAGCTTCTTAGAGAGTGTTTGGCTGAACCTTCTCCCGCTTTGTTTGATGTTCTTTGTGAGGATAATGGGTTGGTTGAGCAGAATATTAAACAGTGTAGGCAGAATATTTCTGATGGGCATTATTCTGCGGCTGTTAGGGTTCTTTCCTCATCTGGTGTGGCTCCTTATATGATATTACTCTTGAAGATTTAAAAAATAAGCACCTTTTTGTTCATGCTCCTTCTTTTCCAGATATTTCTCTTGACCATCATCTCCTTGTTGTTTCTCGATCTAGGGTTCTTGACATGATCAAGAGTTTTCCCCGAGGTACGTCTTGTGGGCGGGATGGGTTGCGGGCCCAACACCTTTTTGATTGTTTGAGTGGTTCTGCGGTTGCTATTTCTGATGATTTAGTTTCTTCTATCACCCAAGTAGTGAACCTTTTTCTTGATGGGCGATGTCCCAAGGTGTTGGGTGAGTTTATCACCAGTGCTCCTCTCACTCCGTTGGTTAAGCCGGGTGGTGGGATCCGTCCCATTGCTGTAGGTAATGTCTGGAGACGGCTTGTTTCTAAGGTATGTGCTTACGAGGTTGGTCATTCTTTGGATGGGTACTTTGGTGATTTACAGTTTGGGGTGGGGGTGTCGGGAGGGAGTGAGGCTATTCTTCATGCTGTGAATCGCTTTCTTGAGAGGTATGGTGATGAGGTTGGTCTGTCGATGTTACTAGTGGATTTTAAAACTGCTTTCAATTTGGTAGATCGAGAGGTTATGTTGCGAGAGGTTCGTCTTCGTTGTCCCTCCATCTCGTCTTGGGTGGAAATCTGTTATTCTAGCCCGGCTAGGTTGTATTATGGGGAGCATGTATTAAGGTCATGTCAGGGGGTACAGCAGGGTGACCCTCTTGGTCCGTTACTCTTTTCTCTTGTACTTCAACCATTGATATGTAAAATTCGGGACTCCTTTTCTCTTTCTTTACAGGCCTGGTATTTGGACGATGGTACTATTATTGGGGATACTTTAGTTGTGGGGAAAGTTTTGGAGTGTATCATGAAAGAGGTCCCCGTGTATGGCTTGTATCTGAATATTGATAAGACTGAAGTTTTTTGGCCGACCGAGGATCCTCGCAGCAAGTTTGTTGGTGTGTTCCCAGATAATATTACTCGACCTACGTATGGTATTAAGTTGGTCGGGGGGCCTGCGAGTATAGACCTTGATTTTTTTAGTCAGCTTGTGTCGAAGCGTGTGGCTAAGACTATTGAGCTTATGGATACCGTGGCAAAAATTAATGATCCTCAATGTGAGTTGCTACTTCTTCGTTCTTGTGCCGGTATTTCCAAGTTATATTTTTCTATGCGTACATGTTCACCCTGTGCTTTTAAGTCTGCCCAAAGTTCTTTTGATAAGGCACTCCGTTCTTCTTTGGAGCGTATCGTTATTGCTTCTGGACCGGGATTTGGTGATTGGCAGTGGAGACTTGCTACGTTGCCCTTTTCCTTTGGGGGGTTGGGTGTTTATTCTGCGGGTGATGTATTGCATTATGCTTTTCTTGCTTCTCGGTTACAGTCAGTTGATTTGTAGTCTAAGCTACTTCAGCACACTGATATTAGATCTTATGGAGTCCAGTTTGATGATGCCTTACGTGTGTTTAACTCGGTTATGGAGATTGATTTTCTAAGTAATCCGAGTAAGGTCGCTGCCCCCAAACTCATGAAGAAAATGGCAGATATATATTTTACTCAGGTTATTAAGAATGCAGAATCCACTTTTGCTTTATCTGCTTGACATATGGCTTTATGGGCAGCTCAGAGGGAGGATCATACTTCCGATTGTCTTCGGACGGTTCCTATCTCGGGGTTGGGTCAGACTATGAATGGGAGGTCTTATCGATGTGTTTTGTGTTATCGCTTAGGTATTCCCTTGTTCTCTGTTTCGAAGCCTTGTTCAGCTTGTTCGAGAGTATCTGATGGGGAAATATTTGGGGATCATGCGGTATCGTGTGCTGGTATCGTTGGGATTAAGCATCTTCCCAATTTGGTACGTGATACTCTTGCTGATATATGCTATCGTTCAGGGATATCTGTCGGAAAGGAAGTTAATATTGGATTAGATGGAGGACTTGATAATACCTAACGTCCGGCAGATATTTTGTTTTATTCTTGGGATGGAGGTAAAGATGTGTGTGTTGATCTGACTGGTTCTTCTCCTTGACTCGTACGTGTATGAATGACTTTCTACCTGGCCGAGCTGTGATTAATGCTGCACAACGTAAACGATGTAAGTATTTGGCTAAGTGTGCAGCTCTCGGATATGGGTTTCTTCCTTTCTCCTTTTCTTCTTTAGGGGAGTTACTGGAAGATGCAGTTGCGTTGCTGAAGCGGATCCAGAGATTTTCTAAGGCTCAAGACATTGGAGCGCGCGCTGTTGTACATATTTTCTATAGAATAGGTTGTGCCATTGCTAAAGGGGTGGGAGCGCATATAGTATCTCGACTCCCATCCAATTTGTTGTAAATCCATTTTTGTCTTTAATAAAGTGATGGTTTGATAAAAAATAAAACAATAATAATAATAATAATAATAATTATTATTATTATTATTATTATTTATTATTTATTATTTTTATTTTTTTAGAATCAAAAAGGGATTTACAAGAAATTGGATGGGAGCCGAGATACTATCTGGGCTCCCACTCCTTTAGCGATATCGAAACTTATCCTATTAAAAATATGAACAGCAGCACGCGCTCCAATGTTCTGAATAATGGAGAACTTTCGGATCCGTTTCAGCAATGTAACTACGTCCCCCTCTAGTTCCCCCAAAGAAGAGAAAGAAAATGGGAGGAACCCATATCCAATATCTACACACTTAGTCCCATACTTAACACGTTTACGTTGTGCAGCATCAGTCACCACACGACCGGGCATAAAATAAGCCATCCCAGTTTGCGTCAAGGGAGAAGATCCAGTCAGATCCACACAAACATCTATCCCCCCATCCCACGAATAAAGTAACATGTCTGTTGGACGTAATAGTTTGTAACAACCCCCATCCAACCCGATATCCACTTCCTTACCAACCGAAATCCCCAAACGATAACATATGTCGACAAGGGTATCGCGCACAACATTATGATGAAGTTTAATACCTATGACACCAGCACACAATACTGCATGATCACTGTGAATATCCCTAGCAAAAACCCTTGAACAAGTTGAACATGGCTTCGGCACAGAAAATAAAGGGATGCCCAATCGATAACACAAAACAAAACAGTAAGTCTTACCGTTCATAGTTTGTCCTAATCTAGAAATGGGGACCGTCCTCAGCCAGTCAGAAGTGTGATCCTCTCTTTGAGATTTCCACAAAGCTATTTGCCGGGATATAATGAAAATGCGGATTCTGTATTTTTAGTAATCCGTGTGAAATATATATCTGTCATTTTCTTCATGATTTTGGGAGCAGCGATCTCACTTGGATTACTCAAAAGGCCAGTCTCCATAGATGTAATAAAAACACCCAAAACATCATCAAAAGCAGATCCGCAAGCAATAATACCAGTATTTCGAAGAAGGTTAGCTTGCAAGGCATCAGATTGTAATCATGATGCAAGAAAGGCATAATTCAAAACATCATCTGCACAGTAAACACCAAGCCCTCTAAAAGCAAAATATAAGGTGGCAAGCCTCCATTTCCAATCACCAAAACCCGTTCCAGAAGCTGTAATAATTTGCTCTAAGGAAGAACGAAGAGCCGCATCGAAATAACGTTGGGCAGACTCAAACACACGAGGAGGGCATGTGCGCATAGTAAAGTACAACCTGGAAATACCCGTGCAAGAACGAAGAAGTAACCACTCACATTGACGAGCATTAACCTTAGAGACTGCATCCATAAGCTCAATGGTCTTATCCACTCTCTTCGTCACAAGGTCATTACAAAAACCAAAATCAACACTAGCATGTCCACCAAGTAATTTAACACCGTGCAAGGGTCGGACAAAATATTAGGTGGAAAAACACCTACAAGCCTGCTTCGAGGATCTTCGTTTGGCCATAAAACTTTGGTTTTATCAACATTAAGGTGCAAGCCATATACGGGACCGTCCTCCATAATCAACCTTAAAACATCCCCTACAACCAAAGTATCTCCAACAATAGTACCTTCATCCAAGTACCAAGCATGTAGAGTAAGGCTAAAAGTGTCTCGAATCTTACATATCAAAGGATGTAAAACAAGGGCAAAAAGTAAAGGGCCAAGAGGGTCACCCTGTGATACCTCTTGGCACGACCATAATGTGTGTTCCCCGTAATACAACCTAGCTGGGTTTGAGTAACAAAATTCTACCTAACGTGAGATAGCATGGCACCGAAGACGAACTTCTCGAAGCATAACCTCTCGATCTACGAGGTTGAAGGCATTCTTAAAATCCACCAGTAACATCAAAAAACCAACATCATCACCAAAACCCTCAAGTAGACAATTCACAACATGAAGTATAGCCTCACTACCTCTCGACACTCCAACACCAAACTATAGGCCATCTAAATAACCATCCAAAGAATGACCAATCATGATAGCACTAACCATGGAGACCAGACGTCTCCAGACGATACCCACAGCTATAGGACGAATACCACCTCCTGGCTTAACAAGCGGTGTGAGAGGAGTAGTGGCAATATACTCACCTAAAATCGAAGGACAACTCCCATCAAGAAATAGATTCACCACTTGGGTGATAAATCTGCCAATGAGGGGGGGTTAATAAATCTGCCAGTCTAACATATAGGGGTCAAGTACTTTCTTTTGTATATATAAACTTAAAGGGCTACCAGTCCCACTGGCAAACCCTTTGACCCTTAAGGTTTGACACAAACAACCCAGGTTCGAATCTTGGCTGAGGCTAATTCTCTGGTATATAAACCCAGTGCCACGTGTCACTCCAAGAGTGGTCCACGTGGCCGACCCAACCCAGGCCCAACCCGAATCCAACCCGACCCGATATAGAAACGACCCGTTGATTGACTCGTTGACCTGCTGATGTCATGCTGACATCAGCAAACACGTGGTGGCGGTTGGACAATGCCAGCGCACCACGTGTCACTGACATTTAATAATAATTGTACAGGTGGCAGGTCCGAGGTTCAGAAATGGCGGCGCCGACAATTGCAGTACGAGGTTGAGAGCTGGCGGCGGCAGACCAGTAGGGAGGTGGCATGTGGCGGCGGCGCCGCCATGTCAGTCCTAGGTTGCAGATGTGTCAGCTTTTAGTGGCGGCTGGCCAATGAGATGATGACACGTGGCGGCGGCGCCGCCACGTAAGTATGATGTGGCAGTTAGTACGAGGTGGCAGTTGCGGTTGACCACTCACAGCTCGCCACGTGGCATTTCGATGAAAACAGGAAAAAGAAAGCGCGTGCCAGGCAATTAATGGGCATGTGGCAGAGTGTGCAAACTATTATGAGGCAATGGATCCAAAAGAGTATACAGCTGTCCCAAATAAGCGTAGCCTCCAAGAAAAAAAGAAGGGAAATGACTATTCTACCCTCCAAGTTGGCTGCCTATAAATACATTTCATACTCATTGTATTAGATGGTTAGATAGTTTTAAGAGTAGGTTTATTTTTTTCACATAGTAATATTAGTTTTATTTTTTTCAAGCTTTGTAATTTTAATTTCTCTCAAGTTTTGTACGAAGCTTTTTATTAATCTCTTTTAATTAATGAAAGTTCATCTTTAGCTTATTGTTATTTGTTTTACCTTAATCTCATTCTACCTTTCTTTTTATTTTCTTTATAATCTACCTTATAATTTGGGATAAGTTTTTATAACTTTTTTCAAATAACTTAGATTTATATAAAAGTTTAAAATAATTTATTTTATTTCAAGCTTATTGTTGCCTTATATTCCTAGATCTAGCTTATTGTTGGAGGATTTATTTAATTAGCCTTTTATCTTTTTAAATCGCATAAAATCTAAACTTAGGCTTACAACTTATTAATAAGCTAGGATTTTAATTAGTTGTTTTTATATTATTTAGTTTACATCTTTAATTTTTTCAAGTAGTTAACTAGTTCAGTTAAATTTATTTTTATCTTTAGATTTACCTTTTAATCTTATAGATCTATAAGTTTTTAGCTTTGTTTTAGAAAAATATTTTTATAAAATCTAAATAATAGTTTAGATCTATTAGGTTTTTAAATAAATCAAGTAGATATATAATTTTTAGCTTTAAAATTAAAAGTAGTTCTGTAAAACTAAAAGATATTATAGATCTATTAGTTTTATTTGAATCTCTTTATCATATATTAATTGTTGCTTATTACCCTAACCTCTTATGTTTTAGTTTGATCTCAACGAATCGATTTATCACTTTTGAAGAGAAGCTTATGATTTTGATAGATTTGGTTGGTAGATGAATTATTTAGAGCGTTTGGTTGGTGATAGTTGTAGTAGTTGTGCGGTTGATATTGATTTGGTTGGCCGTGTACTTTACGGGCCGTATTTTATTGATTTGGTAGGCCGAGTACTTTACGGGCCATGTTTGTTGATTATGTTGATGTTGTTTTTTAGAGCGTTTTCTTCGGACCGTGGGTACTAAGTTCTTACCTTTTTAATTTTCTAACTTAATCGTTGTAGCTTAAATAATTAGATTAATTTAGTTTAAATTGTTTTCAAAAATTATCTCTTTTACTAAAATCGTTTAATTAATTTTAAGTTATTTTTGTTTTTAAAATTGATTTAAAAAATAGTTTTCATTTAGATAAGCTTAGTTTGAGTATAAAGTTTACACCTTTTGTGATTATTAAGCTTATTAGTACATAAAGCTTCAAGCTTTATCATCTAAAAAGATTAATAAGCTAAAAAGGTTATAGCTTTATGCTTTAATCTTAAGTTTATCTTTGCCATTTAATTTTTATCATTTTTACTTGTTGTTGCGTGCTTGCATTAGCTTAGTTTTGCATGTGGTTTAATGAATATTTTTAATTATAGTTTAGTTTTGTTGCATCTAGATCTTAAATTGTAGTTTATTTTGCATTTTAGATTAATTTTATATGAAATTATTTGCGCTTTTATTTTTACATATTCCTTAGCCTAAAAGTATATTCCCATTTTTTAAAGTTTAATTAGAAATAGATTCCAAACAAGCTTTATTAACCAAAAACAAATAAAGTCTTAACGATAAAATTAGATTTCAATTCGAGTCGATTCGAGGTGAAACGATATACTAAAAAATGGTTATTAAAATTTTTACACATTCATTCTCAATTCTCTCAACTACTTACCTGCATTACTATTCATTCATTCACATTGCTTGATTCTAATATTCCTATGCAATAACAGAGTTTGTTTGTTGATTTGGAAGCTGTTCCAAGTTATCAGATTACCTTACGCAACCTTTAGTTCAGAGATAGTCAAAAGAGTAGATAAAGCAGATTTTGATCAGATTTAGATGAAGATGATGATTGTTTGGATTTGATGATGAGTTGATTTGTTAAAGTTTGTGGTGATTAGTGTTTAAGCAAGCTCAGCGCTTAGCTTCTTTATCAAAGAAGCCTTCAAATTCATTCCATAAGTTTTGCATAACATTTTCCCCTAAAAAAGTAGTCTGCATGCTATTTTCCTAGAACTAGTGCAATTCAACTTGATTTTGCCTGCTATATGTTCATTTGGTGATTACTGATATGCTTTGATAGTTCTTAGTCTAAGTCTGTTGGATTTGATCTAGTTACTTGCTCATAATTCTGTTTCATTCATTAACTAGTGTTTGGTTTAGCTGCAAGCTTTTGATTCAGTCCTTAATATAGAGTGTTACTTGTTTTTTTTCACTCACAAACTGGTTTAAAACTGATGTACAAGTTTTGGTAGCCAAACTCTTTTTCAAACAGGCAAAAGGTCATAAAATACTTTGGGTCAAATTATTAGCTTAAAACATGCCAATTTCAATCCTTCATAAAATGTTCATTACTTGGTTTCATATTGTGATTTTTTGTATCTGTGTAAAGCTTAACATCCTTCCTTTTAGAATCTATAAGCTACATAATACAGTTCTCAGTTTTGAAAGAGAAATAAGCAATTGAAAGTCCCTGTAATAAGCTCTTGTTTCTACTAATTCATTTTCATTTCTGACTTAGTCCTTTCATAAAAGTCATCATTTTCTTTCACAATTAAGCTTAACAAGTCATAAAAATAAGTTTGGACTTTGGTCAAAGTTTGTCAACTTTGGTCAACGCTGGTCAACATAAGCTAATTTTGGCTTATTGGCTGGCATATTTCTTGGGTGAATTTCAGATTTTCTTAGATAGGTGATGTTTATTTTGGCTCTTAATCAGATTTTGACAATATAAGACCTTGTGCATATTCCAATAAGCCATTCTCTTAAAAGTAGCTTATTAGAAAAGTTCTTATTGGAGATTTAGTTCATTTCAGTTGATTTCCTTAAAAATGGCTAGGTCATTTTGAATTTGCAAACTTTTGAAACTGATTTCAGCTTAGTTGGTTGAGTAAATCTCAAGATATTGCTTAATCTTCATCAAGCCCGATTTTTGCTTAAATGCTTTTGTTAATTGCATTCTGGTCCCTAGAAATTTACATGTGTGCTAGTCTATTTTTAATTGGTTTAAACTTTCTAGGTTTTGCTAGTTAGTCCCTGATCTTATTAGGTTTGTTAAGATTCAGTTACTAGTTTGTTGTTTTTGTTAAGTGTGGTTAATAGTTGATATATTTTCATTTTCAGTCCTTTTACTTTCTGCATTTACAATTTCATTCCATTAATAAGTGTGAAAACACTTATCCTTTTACCACTTAATTATAATAATAACCAAGCCAAAACGTGTATTTTATGTCGTAAATGTCGGAATTATGCGTGGTTTGTGTTTTTGTTGTAATTTAGGATCAAAATGTGAAAAGGGAAGAAAACACGGGCTTTCACGGGCTTTTATCTAAGAAAAAGACAAAAGACGAAGTCAAAAGATCAAGAGTGCAAAAAGAACTGAAGTCCAAGGCCTATTCTGAAGATTTATCGAAGAAAAAGTCTAAAGACGGAAGTTTAATGAAGTCGAAGAACTCAAGTCTAATAAATTAAGACATTATAAGACGAGTTCAAATAATCCCGAGACAAAGTCGAGAAAGTCGAAGAATTTATAAAGATGAAAAGACGAGAAAAGGAAGAAAGCATCAAGACATCTAATCTCCCTATAAATACCCTCCTAATGTGCCATTAGGAGGTGTTAGATAATTTGACACATTAGTCTTTCCACCTTTATTTTTTATGTCATTTAATTTCTTGTCAATTTACATTCCTTGTCTTGCACCTTAAATTTGTAAATTTCTTTAATTCTTGCTCTTAATTTTGTTGTTGAATCCTTAATTTTAATCAAGTTTTATATTAATCTCTCCTTCTACCTTTCTTATTTTTGTTAATCTTTATGCTTATTATCTTATTGTCATGCTTATATGATTAATTGTTATGTTTTATGTGTTTGATTGTGTTAGCTTATTAATAAGTGTGAAAACACTTATCCTTTTACCACTTATTTCCAATAATAACAAGACCAAAACGTGTGATTTATGTCGTAAAAGTCGGAATTATGCGTGGTTTGTGTTTTTATTGTGTTTTAGGACCAAAATATGAAAAAGGAAGAAAACACGGGCTTTCACGGGCTTTTATCGAAGAAAACGGGAAAAGACGAAGTCAAAAGATCAAGAGTGCAAAAAGAACGGAAGTCCAAGGCCTATTCTGAAGATTTATCGAAGAAAAAGTCAAAAGACGGAAGTTTAACGAAGTCGGAGAACTTAAGTCTAATAGAAGAAGAAAATTAAAAAGACAAGTTCAAATCCCGAGACGACAAAGACAAAGAATTAAAGTCGAGTCGAGAAAACGTGAAGAAAGCAAGAAAGAAGATGCAACACATGCACTCCTTCCACCTTCCCTATAAATACCCTCCTAATAGTCATTAGGAGGGTGGTTAGTTAGTTTAGCTAGTTTTCACTTTTTCTTAGTTTTCTCTAGTTTTAGAGAGAGAAAGTCTTAAACTTTCTCTCACTAAATTTCATCTTCTTTCTTAATCTTTCAAGATTAAACATCTTTGTATTGCTTATTTCATTAATAAATTCTATTTTAAGCTTTTAATTCTTAATCTCATTCTACTTTTCTTTGATTTTAGATTGATTTTGGTGCGATTATCATATGATCCGTGTTGTTCTAATTGATTTCGTGCTTAAAAAGTTAATCTTTTGATCATTTCATGAGTTTTCATTTGATTAAGCTTTAAGACTTTTGTGCTTATTGGCTTATTTTTATGATTAGCTTATTTACTTATTAGAGTTTTCCTTAAAAAGTTCATGTTTTAATTGTTTGATCCAAAAGTTTGTTAATTTTCGAGTTAGATAAGTTGATAAAAGTGCTAATTTGATTTGGTTTAGTATTGATTCGTTTTAGTTGGTGAAAAGCTTGTCAAAATAGCTTATTTCATTGGCTTTTTACTCGAATCCCACCATTTTCGGAAAGGGTACAAACCCCTTTCCGATCGCAACCTATTCCGACCAGCCCACTCCCTCTTTCCGATTGAGTCCAATCGAAAAAAGGTTTTGACTTTCCGATCACACCCACAATTATTCCGATCTAGCCACTGTTACAGATTCCGATTGTGGAGTCTTTGATCATTCCGATTGGATATTTTTGTCTTGTATTCCGATTATAGCAGTTTTCCCAGTATTCTGATTTGGTCTAGTTTGATATTCCGATTGGGACTTTTAGCAACATTCCGATTGCCCCTTTGTTACATATTCCGATTGCAGGACTCTTGTCCAACTTTCCGATCAACCGATCGGAATACATTCCGATCAGGACACCTTGTTTTGGGTTATTCCGATTGTTTGCATTTGTTTGATATTCCGATCTTACTTTCTTTTAGTACTTTTCAACTAAGTTCTTATTTTTTAGAAAGTTTCCAAGTGTAGCTTTATTTAGTGTGCTAGTACTTTTCCATTGTTACCTTTAAGTTTACAAGTATTTATTTTACTCGTCATTTTAGTATTAATCTTTATCCTTCCATTTTACTCAACGACACCTTAATTACTTGCTAATAGTTTAAAACAAACAAACAAACCAAACCATTCTCTTGATTCACCAAAAGACGATTGAGTCGCACTTAAGACCGGTTCTCAATTCGAAAGGATTCGGACGATAAGATTTTATACCTAGCCAAAAGCGAAGTATTAAATGGCGCCGTTGCCGGCTCTTTTCGTTACGATTAACGGTTTCTAGTGAGAGACGCATTGAATTTTGGGATCCGTTCTTTGAACGTTATTTTCCTTGTTTTAAAATTTTTCAAAAATCCTAAAAAATATAAAACTCTTCAAAAATACAAAAACATTGAAAAATCATTAAAAAGCAATTCTTTTCCAAGGTTTTGCACCAAAAATATTATATAGATATTCTCTTTGTGTATATTTTTCTTCTGCAGGTGTATGCGTACTAGATCTTCGAACTATTCTAAGCCCGAGACTCGTGAAGATTTAGATATGGCTGGTGTTAATAACAACAATAATCGCCCACCTCTACCCAATTTGAATAATAACAACAACAACAACAACAACAACAATGTCCACCTACCTGATTTACGCACGATGGAGGAATTGTGTCAACCCACCATGAACGGACGCGGAGGCCCGATTGCGCCGATGCACGTCACGGCTCAGGAGTTTTCGTTGAAGCATCACATGATCCAACAAGTGCAAACTAACCCGTTTCGCGGAATTCCGGATGATGATGCCAACAAACACCTCGACAAATTCATTACCATAACTCAAAGCATGAAGTGCTCCGGTGTTTCTATGGATGACCTTCGCCTTCAACTCTTTCCCCACTCGCTTTCTCACCATGCCGAAAAATGGTTTGACCGTCTTCCTTAAAATTCTATTCATACGTGGAATGACATGACTCAACGCTTTTTATCGCGCTACTTTCCCCCATCCATGGTCACTAGCCTTCATAACCAAATCAGTGGATTCATGCAAGAGAATGATGAATCACTTTTTGATGCTTGGGAACGGTACAATGATTTGATCGACCGTTGTCCAAACCACAATATGCTCCCCGTCACTCTCATTGACACCTTTTACAATGGTCTCACTTTTCGTGATCGTGACACGATCAATGCCGCCGCCGGTGGTACCTTTATGAAAAGGAGACCAGAGGAGTGTCGAGAGTTGATCGAAAACATGACTACTCACCACAAGAATTGGGATTCATCCGCATCCTCAAGATCTAACTCGAGAGTCAATGTTTCTTCTACTACTTCCAATCCTGAGATATCCGAACTTACCCGACAAATCGCGAGTATGCACAAGGATTTCATGTCCATAGCCACAAACAACTTTCAACAAGCTAAAGCCGTTGCTATTTCTTGTTACACATGTGGTGGTCCTCATTCTTATAATGATTGTCCTTCTACCCAAGGCAATTTTTCTGAAAATGTTAACGCAGCTTACAGCACTTATCCCACGGGAGGCTATCAAGCCCGCCCTCAAGGAGACCGTGGCTTGCTAAGTTATCGTTCCAACAATTATCTTTCTCCTCCCGGCTTCCCTCCTGCAAACCAAAACCAACAACAAAGCTACAACCAATCCCAACCTCGTGCAAACAATCAATATCAATCCCAACGAAACCCATACCCACCTCAAGGAAATTCTCAAGCTTACCAAGCTCCACCTCTCAATCAACCGATGGCAGTGAGTCCAGATGTCGAGACATTCATGAAGACTAATCGGGAGATGGTGACGAATCTTCAGAGTCAAGTCCGCAACTTGAAGGGCGAAATGGCAAAACAAGGGAACGATATTCAAGCCGAGCTAAGGAATGACATGGCCAAACACAGCAATCAAATTAATGCAAACATGAGAGACTCTTTTAATAATCAAGCGGTTCACCTTCGTGATATGATTGGTTCGCTCATACAAAGTCATAAACCCTCTTCTTCGGGTACTTTTCCGAGTAATACCGTTGCGAATCCAAGAGGGGAGATGAAAGCAATCACCACTCGTAGTGGAAAAGGTTATATGGAACTCGAGCTTCCTACACCTCCACCCGTGATTGTGAACAAGGAAAAAGGCAACTTTCCCCACCTCCTTCACCTTCTATCCCCGTTTCCCCACCACCCGTAGTTGTGAGTGATCCTATTCTCCTAAAGCCTTCTTCTTCATCCAATATACCTTATCCTTCAAGGTTGAGGAAAGAGAAGCAAAAGAGCAAGGATGATATTCAGGTTTCAAACTTTCTCAAAATGTTTAAACAATTGAATTTTAACATCTCCTTTGCTGAGGCTCTCGCTCACATGCCCAAATACGCTAAGATGTTTAAAGATCTTCTAAGTGATAAGGAAAAGCTTCTTGACATTGCTCAGACCCAACTTAATGAGAACTGCTCTGCAGTGCTCTTAAGGAAATTGCCCACCAAACTTGGTGATCCGGGTCGCTTCTTGATTCCTTGCAACTTCCCGGGAGTAGAGAATTGTGATATGTGTCTAAACACACATCTTTTCTACCACTTAATTACAATAATAACCGGACCAAAACGTGTATTTTATGTCTTTATTGTCGGAATTATGCGTGGTTTGTGTTTTTGTTGTGATTTAGGACGAAAAGGTGGAAAGTGGAGAAAACACAGGAATTCACGGGCATTTACGGACTTTTATTGAAGAAAAAGATGAAAGACGAAGTCAAGAAGTCAAAAGTGGATAAAGAACGGAAGTCCAAGACCAATTCTGAAGATTTATCGAAGAAAAAGTCAAAAGACGGAAGTTTATCAAAAGCCGAGAAACTCAAGTCTATTTTATTGAAGAAATTAAAGACGAGTTCAAAAGAAATCCCGAGCCACAAGTCCTTAAAGTCCAAGTTTAAAAGAAAGATTAGAAGAAAAGGACTTGATGGTGCAATTAACAAGAAAGGAAGGAGAGAGGAAGCTTCCTCTAACCATTCCCTAATCACCTATATATACCCCTCATTTTCATTCATTAAGTTTTGTTGGCTAGATTGACAAACTAGTTCTTCCACCTTTATTTTATGCACATTTAATTACTTGCACATTTAATTACTTGTCTTGCACCTTTAATTACCTTTTAATTTCAAGTAAGTGTCTTTTTTAATTACTTGCACCTTTACTTTATCTTGTTAATCTTCTTCTACCTTTCTTTGATCTTTGATTTACACGTTTTTATCTTGTTAAGTTGTTTAAAGATTTCATTTTTATGCTTTTGATTGTTTTAAATCTTTTATTTTCATAACTTATTTGATTTATTTTCAAGTTTATATAGTTTTTATTAAAGTTATTTTTATATAAAAAGTTGTTTTTATTAAAGCTTATCTTTTTCGTGTTTTAAAAAGTTGTTAACTTTCAGTTTGTTAGCTTATTTTCACACGGTTTTACCTTAGGATTTAGTCTTGTGCTTATTAGGATTATAGCTTATTTACTTAGCTTAATTTTAGTACTTTTCCCCGTTTTCCGATCGTGACAATCGGAAAAGGGTTTTACATTCCGACCATAGCTTCTAGCTTGGTCGGAAAAGGGTTATAACTTTCCGATTGGAAAGTGTTTCATATTCCGATTGGTGAGAATCTTTGGTATTCCGATCTGCGAGTGTTTGGGTATTCCGATCAGCAATTGTGACAGCATTCCGATTGGTTCCATTTCTAAACATTCCGATCGAGGTGTTTGTTTGGACATTCCGATTGGGTAAGGTGACAGATTCCGATCAAATGGGATTCCGATCAATCATTCCGACCAGGTCTTTCTATATTCCGATCAAGAGGTTTTTCCATATTCCGATCTGAAGTGCGTTTGATATTCCGATCAAGGTAGGGTGACAGCTTTCCGATTGGTTATTCCAACCCACATTCCGACCAGAGTGGTAAGCATATTCCGATTGGGGTGCTAATCGGAATATATTCCGATTGGGAGTTATCTTTAGCACTTTGTCTTGTTTTATTTTTACGTCATCATTTTAAAACTTGTTTAATTTTAATTCCCGTCACGCTTTAATTTTAGTCATTTAAACTAATTTACTTCCCGTCACGTTTTTAAATATTGCACACTTTCTTTTAATTAGACTTAGATTTATCTTCTCGCACTTTATTTTAACGCCACTTTACTTTCAGCGACATTTACTTTTAAGTCTTTGCACATTTAAATTTAAAAACAACCAAAATTATTTGTTTCCACCAAAATAAAACTGAGTCACATAGAAAACCTAGATCAATTCGATTAGACATACTTAAACGAACTTTAATTTTTAACTTGAGTAAAATATAGTTATCAAATGGCGCCGCTGCCGGCTCTTTTCGTAAAGATCAACAGTTTTTTGTGAGAGACACGTTGCTTTTTGGGATCCGTTCACTTGTGAGCGTTACTTTTCTTGCCAAAAAAAATCCAAAAACCATAAAAATTAAAAATTGATAAAAATCCATAAAAATTAAAATTTTCAAAAATCCAAAAAGATTTTATCTTTATTGTGTATATATATTGTCTTTGCGTTTGGTTTCTTTTTCTTTTGCATTTTCAGGTGTATGCGTACTAGATCTTCTAATTATCAAGAGCCCGAGCCTCAAGAAGATTTAAGTATGGCAGGTGTTAACAACAATAATCAACCACCGCACCTCAACAATAACAACAATGCTCTTCCACAGCCCGATCTTCGGACCATGGAAGAACTTTGTCAACCAACAATGTTTGGACGAGGAGGACCGATTGCGCTGATGCAAATCAACGCTCCTGAGTTTTCGTTGAAGCACCACATGATTCAGCAAGTACAAACAAACCCATTTAGAGGATTGCCTGATGATGATGCCAACAAACACCTCGACAAGTTCATTACAATCACCCAAAGCATGAAGTTGGCTGGGGCCACTATGGATGAACTTCGCCTACAACTCTTTCCACACACTCTATTACATCATGCCGAGAAATGGTTTGATCGTCTCCCGAAGAATTCTATTCACACTTGGGATGATATGACTCAACGCTTTTTGTCGCGCTACTTTCCACCATCCATGGTCACGAGCCTTCGCAATCAGATCAGCGGTTTCATGCAAGATCCCGATGAATCTCTTTTTGATGCTTGGGAGAGATATAATGTCTTGATCGATAGATGTCCAAACCACAACATGCTCCCTGTGACCTTAATCGATACTTTCTACAACGGTTTGACTTTTCGAGATCGTGATACGATTAATGCAGCCGCCGGTGGCACATTCATGAAAAGGAGACCCGAGGAGTGTAGAGAGCTTATTGAGAACATGACTACTCATCACAAAAACTGGGATTCCTCTGCTTCTTCAAGGAATAATCCGAGAGTCAATGTTTCCTCCACCTCAGCAAACCCTGATATGACCGAACTCACCCGTGTGCTGACTGAAATGAGCAGAAGTATGCAACTCTTGGCTTCAAACCAACAACAACAACAAGTTAAAGCTGTTGCTACTCTTTGTGAAACATGCGGCGGTCCTCACTCATACACCGATTGTCCTTCTACACAAGGAAATCCGGAAAATGTGTATGCAGCTTATGGTAATTATTCGCCGGAAAATTACCAAGCTCGACCTCAAGGGGATAGAACTCTGCTGAGCTACCGATCCAACAATTACCTTTCACCCGGTTTTTCTCCTCAAAACCAAAATCCCGCCAACAACTACAATAGAAGCAACCAAATCCCACCAAGAGCTTCTAATCCTTATCACCCACCCACCCAACAAA
Organism: Glebionis coronaria; assembly: GCA_025667525.1. Classification (NCBI taxonomy): domain Eukaryota; kingdom Viridiplantae; phylum Streptophyta; class Magnoliopsida; order Asterales; family Asteraceae; genus Glebionis; species Glebionis coronaria. The sequence continues at coordinate 276,901,094 of CM046882.1, read as the reverse complement.
CCCTACCCATTAATCCCGATGTTGAGGCCATCATGAGAACCCAAGGTGAGCAAATCAAGAACTTGCAGAGCCAAATTATCAATCTTAAAGGAGATATTACCAAGCAAGGAAATGATATAAGATCCGAGCTTCGAGATAATATTCAATCCTCTTTCAGCAATCAAACCAATGATTTGAAGAATATGCTTGCTAGTTTCTTGCCAGCCGCTCAACCTTCTTCTTCAAGTTCTCTACCTTCAAACACCGTCACTAACCCGCGAGCCAATGTGAGTGCTATTACTACTCGTAGTGGAGTCACCATCGTAGGACCACCAATCCCACCACCATCATCTACACCTCCTCCACCACCATGTATCCCTACTCCTCCTACACCTAGTATTAGTGCACCATTACCGTCTCCGCCTCGACGTGATGAAGTTCCCGCCAATGACCCTTCAACATCTCAACCGTTATCTACCACATCTGCACCCTCACAACCCAAACCTAATATCCCTTATCCCTCTCGCTTGGGCAAGAACAAAATGCTAAACAAAGAGGACGCTCAAGTAACTAGCTATATCAAGATGATTTCTCAAATGAACTTCAACATTAGCTTTCTTGAAGCACTTGTCCACATGCCCAAATTTGTTAAAGCATTTAAGGAATTGCTTAACAAGAAGGAGAAGCTGATTGAACTCGCCAACACACGCTTAAATGAAAACTGCTATGCAGTCCTTCTTAGAGAACTTCCGGAAAAGCTTGGAGATCCCGGTCGTTTCGTGTTGCCTTGCGTGTTCAACAAAACTGAAGAATTTACTGCCCTTGCTGATCTCGGGGCTAGTATTAATCTTATGCCATTGAGTGTTTGGAAAACACTATCATTACCCGACCTCACTCCAACAAAGATGACTCTTGAACTTGCAAATCGCACTCTCGCTTACCCCGTTGGTATAGCCGAAGACGTGTTTATCAAAGTTGGCACATTTACTTTCCCGGTCGATTTTGTTGTCGTTGATTATGAAATGGACCCTCGTATCCCTTTAATACTTGGTCGGCCATTTTTGAGAACCGGACGAGCTTTAGTGGATGTGGCCGAAGGTGAGTTAATCTTAAGAGTCGGGGATGATGCACAAGTTTTCAAAATGGGGAAGCTTACAGGCAAATCCTTTGGAGGCCGAGAATCAGTGAATATGATTAATGTGCTAGATGACTTTACCGTCTACGAAAATCCTCTATTCGACTCTTGCATCGATAATCCACTTTTTCATGATGATGTGGATGATTCTCTCCCTACTTTGGACGCTTCTCCCATTTATGATTCGTCACCGGTCTTTGACGCTTATGATGATGATGATTCTAGCTCAGATTCGGATGATTTTGATTGTACTTCTGAGTATCCCGAGCTGCCCACTTTTGATGATTTTGATGAGGCTGATACTCTCTCGAGCGATTCTTCACATACTGAAGATCCTCCGCCATCACTCGATCCTACTTTGGACGATTATTCATTTGAGGAAGATTTTTCTGAATTTCTTAACACATACTTCCCTCATGAGAGTGATGCTCCTCCTTATGACTTTGAAGATTATCGTCTTGATCCTACTTTGGATTTGAAGAGCATTTTGTCTAAGGAGAAGAAACCGGTCGACACCGAAATCCGTTGCACGTATGATTTAACACCTCTTTGTCCCCCTTCTGAGGACGAGGTTGTGCTTCTTTGCGGATCTTCTTCACACTCGGCTGAGCCTGAGTGCTATTTTCCCTTAAAGGAAAAGGTGTTCGACCCTGGTATTGAAGTCTTTAAGCCATCTCAGTATCCACCTGATGAAATAAAAGGAAAAATCTTTGGAACCATTGAAGACATGCTTACACCGCTTCCTACTTGCTTCTACCGTGCTCCATCACTGCTTAAGGGAACCCCGCCACTTCTCTTTTGGCTTGCCTTGTTCGCCTTAAGTTCTTGCTTATTGATGGATGAAAACTATGTCTTTGATCCTGGTGGATATGTTTCATGCCACTTCTGTTGATGATCAAGGTCGAGTCAGGCTCACGACTCGGTTAACAAAAACCTAGCGCTTCTTGGGAGGCAACCCATGCATCTATCTTTCCGCTTGCTATATCATAAGTGTAGGGGGGACCCTTTGGATTGCTATTTCCTCTCCTCACTTCTTAATCAGGGATTCGAGCTTCAATGATCCACGCTTGATGATTCTTGACGACCCGGATTCCATGTTCTACTTCTTCCCGGTTCTATCCTAAACTCTTTTCGATTCACTATTTTATATTATCTCAATATTAAAATAGGAATCTCTTTAGTTGTCTTTTCCTTAGCGAGATTTAAACAACGTGCACAATGTCTTAAGTGTAGGGGAGTTTACTCCCACATGCTTAAACATTGAGGACAATGTTTATGTTAAGTGTAGGGGGGACTTCTATCGAAGTTAAGTGGTCTTTTCCTTGTATTTGTCCTCATTTTAACCGGAAAATCAAGTTTTCGACATTTTTCAAAATTTTTGATCTATTTTGGCCTATTAGTTTTACCCTTCGTATAGTTATTTTCTTTCTTTATTAGAATAAATGTTTAATAAGTGGTTTTAATTTCCAAACGTTGTGAATCTTTTGACTCAATCCGAGTTTACTCTAGCTAGTATCCTTAACATGTTTAAGTCAAGTTTTGCTAGGCTTTTATATAGGGAGCTATAAAACACGAAATTCTTAACTCTCACGGGTTAAGAACAAGAACTTTTCGCAAGTTCCTATAATTGATCCTAGAGAGTCGTTTATCAAGGGAACTTTAAGATGAGATTTCTAAACTTGAAAAAGTCTAAGAATTTGCAAGATCCTATAGGCGACTCGAAAACCCAAAACTTTGATTTAATAGGCTAAGTATCCACGAGTCTCATTACTTGAGATTTTAAACTGTGGAGAACGAGAGACGATAGAGCCAATTATAAGTCGGTATTCTTTCGTGAATTTATGTGAGTTAATTATGAGCCTATTCTCCCATCTCTTGCTAATAAATTTATCTGCTAATAAATAAGGTTGTACGATTTGAAAAGTTACTTAGCTTCTAGCCCCAGATCATTTAAAAGTTGCTCGGTAATGACGAGAGTTCATAGCCAAGGCATAACTTATGAAGCGGGGCGCGAAGATTGGCAAGTCCGAAAAGGCCCTAACAAGGCATGAGGGCTATGTTTTGTTGCTAAAGATCCAAAAGTGATGTGAAGAATCATTTATCGAAAATCAATATGAAGGATCGAGACACACGACGAAAAGCAAAAACTCCCAAAAAGTCATGGAGAAGTGTATCCGAAAAGACCCTAACAAGGAATGAGGATAAATAGATCCAAGTCAATAAAGGAGGCGGATCGTTGTATATCAAAATCCAAAATAAAGATTGGAGAAAAATGAAGAAGTCGTGGTCCATATATGAAGAATCTCTCAAAAATTCCAAGTGAAGAAATTCCAATTATGAAGAGAAGACCATTATTTCATGAACGTCTCTCAAGATTTGAAGTATGAAGTCGCTGCCAAATATCGGCCCGAGAAAGGTCTCAAATCGCGAACCAAGTTATGCCAAGATATGAACTTTTTGATATCCCGAGAAGCAGTTTTAAAAGATTTGGTCCTTTAGCTAAATATTGATTAAATCGTGCACTTTATTTTCAGACTAAATAATTATCGAAATAAGTCAAACAATGCATCTTGTTGATCATTCAAGACAAATAATAAAATATAAGAGATACCCATAGGAATAAGGGAGTCTAAGTGAATAATTGGCCCACAGGAGTTCGTGTTAGTTTACTAACTTATAATAACAATGATCTCGTTTTTAAGCTTGGTTTGGAGAAAGTGAAAAGTTGAGGATGATGATTATTCATGACATTTTCAAAACCCAAGGTATGCTTTTTGATTTCTTTACTTTGAATGTTCGTAGTTTCTATCTCTTTAATAAAGGCCAACACGGATTGATTATGATGAAAAATGTAAACGTGCTTTGTAACTAATACATTGCATGAGGACATTGCAATGGTCAAGTGTAGGGGATTTGATATGTGTCTAAACACACGTCTTTTCTACCACTTAATTACAATAATAACCGGACCAAAACGTGTATTTTATGTCTTTATTGTCGGAATTATGCGTGGTTTGTGTTTTTGTTGTGATTTAGGACGAAAAGGTGGAAAGTGGAGAAAACACAGGAATTCATGGGCATTTACGGACTTTTATTGAAGAAAAAGATGAAAGACGAAGTCAAGAAGTCAAAAGTGGATAAAGAACGGAAGTCCAAGACCAATTCTGAAGATTTATCGAAGAAAAAGTCAAAAGACGGAAGTTTATCAAAAGCCGAGAAACTCAAGTCTATTTTATTGAAGAAATTAAAGACGAGTTCAAAAGAAATCACGAGCCACAAGTCCTTAAAGTCCAAGTTTAAAAGAAAGATTAGAAGAAAAGGACTTGATGGTGCAATTAACAAGAAAGGAAGGAGAGAGGAAGCTTCCTCTAACCATTCCCTAATCACCTATATATACCCCTCATTTTCATTCATTAAGTTTTGTTGGCTAGATTGACAAACTAGTTCTTCCACCTTTATTTTATGCACATTTAATTACTTGCACATTTAATTACTTGTCTTGCACCTTTAATTACCTTTTAATTTCAAGTAAGTGTCTTTTTTAATTACTTGCACCTTTACTTTATCTTGTTAATCTTCTTCTACCTTTCTTTGATCTTTGATTTACACGTTTTTATCTTGTTAAGTTGTTTAAAGATTTCATTTTTATGCTTTTGATTGTTTTAAATCTTTTATTTTCATAACTTATTTGATTTATTTTCAAGTTTATATAGTTTTTATTAAAGTTATTTTTATATAAAAAGTTGTTTTTATTAAAGCTTATCTTTTTCGTGTTTTAAAAAGTTGTTAACTTTCAGTTTGTTAGCTTATTTTCACACGGTTTTACCTTAGGATTTAGTCTTGTGCTTATTAGGATTATAGCTTATTTACTTAGCTTAATTTTAGTACTTTTCCCCGTTTTCCGATCGTGACAATCGGAAAAGGGTTTTACATTCCGACCATAGCTTCTAGCTTGGTCGGAAAAGGGTTATAACATTCCGATTGGAAAGTGTTTCATATTCCGATTGGTGAGAATCTTTGGTATTCCGATCTGCGAGTGTTTGGGTATTCCGATCAGCAATTGTGACAGCATTCCGATTGGTTCCATTTCTAAACATTCCGATCGAGGTGTTTGTTTGGACATTCCGATTGGGTAAGGTGACAGATTCCGATCAAATGGGATTCCGATCAATCATTCCGACCAGGTCTTTCTATATTCCGATCAAGAGGTTTTTCCATATTCCGATCTGAAGTGCGTTTGATATTCCGATCAAGGTAGGGTGACAGCTTTCCGATTGGTTATTCCAACCCACATTCCGACCAGAGTGGTAAGCATATTCCGATTGGGGTGCTAATCGGAATATATTCCGATTGGGAGTTATCTTTAGCACTTTGTCTTGTTTTATTTTTACGTCATCATTTTAAAACTTGTTTAATTTTAATTCCCGTCACGCTTTAATTTTAGTCATTTAAACTAATTTACTTCCCGTCACGTTTTTAAATATTGCACACTTTCTTTTAATTAGACTTAGATTTATCTTCTCGCACTTTATTTTAACGCCACTTTACTTTCAGCGACATTTACTTTTAAGTCTTTGCACATTTAAATTTAAAAACAACCAAAATTATTTGTTTCCACCAAAATAAAACTGAGTCACATAGAAAACCTAGATCAATTCGATTAGACATACTTAAACGAACTTCAACGAACTTTAATTTTTAACTTGAGTAAAATCTAGTTATCAAATTGCATGGCCCTACCCGATCTAGGTGCCAGTATAAACTTAATGCCTTTAAGTGTTTGGAAGCAATTATCTCTCCCCGAGCTAGTCCCCACCAAAATGACTTTGGAATTAGCCAACCGTACGGTTGCTTATCCAGTGGGGATAGCCGAAGATGTCTTTGTTGGCGTTGACAAATTCACCTTCCCGGCGGATTTTGTTGTCGTTGACTATGAGATGGATCCCCGTGTTCCATTAATCATTGGACGTCCATTCCTGAGGACCGGTCACACTCTCATTGATGTAGCCGCGGGCGAAATAATCATGAGAGTTGGTGACGATAAAATTGTCTTCAACATGGGTAAGATTTCTAAGCAACCTTATTCATATGAGAGTGTTAATGCTATTGATGTTCTCGATGAGGCTTGTGAAGAACATTTTCATGATGCTTGCAAAAGTTCTCTTTCTTCTCTACCCAATGTTGAGACCGTTGCCTCAATGGCTCCAGCATTGACTCCTTTTGGAGAAAGTGACTTGGATGATTTCGAAGCTAGCTCGGGTCCTCTCGATATTAAGTATGATAATTTGTCCACCAATTGGGATGAAGACATTCGTACTATTGAGAAACTTCTCAATGAGGACCCGTTGTCTCCTCCTTCTCCTAAAGAGGTGACTAATGATGATCCATCGTTAGTTTCACCATCTATTGGGGATCCCCCTACTCTCAAGTTTAAGGACCTACCTCCTCATCTTGAGTACGTTTTCCTGGAAGACAACGAGAAGTTACCGGTCATCATCGCAAAGGATCGGAAAGAAGACGAAAAAGCCCGACTTGTCGCCGTGTTGAAGAAGCATAAAAGAGCTATCGCTTGGAAAATCTCCGACATCCGTGGAATTGATCCTCACTTCTGCACACATAAAATTCTCATGGAGGACGACTTTAAGCCCACAATTCAAAGCCAACGAAGGGTGAATCCTAAAATCCATGAAGTCATCAAAAAAGAGGTAATCAAACTTCTTGATGCGGGTATGATTTACCCTATTTCGGATTCACCATGGGTTAGTCCAGTCCATTGTGTGCCTAAGAAGGGCGGAATCACCGTTGTGCCCAATGCAAACAACGAGTTGATTCCTACCCGTCTCGTTACTGGGTGGAGAGTTTGTATAGACTACCACAAACTCAATGATGCCACGAGAAAGGATCATTTCCCTCTACCTTTTATGGACCAAATGCTTGAACGTTTAGCGGGTAATGAATATTACTGCTTTCTTGATGGATTCTCGGGTTATTTCCAAATACCCATCGATCCCCAAGATCAAGAGAAGACAACATTCACTTGTCCCTACGGCACATTTGCTTACAAAAGGATGCCTTTTGGCTTATGCAATGCCCCCGGGACTTTCCAAAGGTGCATGTTAGCTATCTTCCATGACATGGTTGAGCAAACCATGGAAGTCTTCACGGATGATTTCTCGGCCTTCGGGGATTCCTTCTCTTCTTGCCTTGCCAATTTGGAACGTATGCTTAAGCGGTGCGAAGACACTCGCCTTGTTCTGAATTGGGAAAAATGCCATTTTATGGTAAAAGAAGGCATTGTGCTAGGACACAAAATCGATAAAGCCGGTCTAGAAGTCGACCGTGCTAAAGTAGATGTCATAGCCAAATTACCTCCACCTTCAACCGTGAAGGGTGTGAGAAGTTTTCTGGGTCATGCGGGCTTCTATCGTCGATTCATTCAAGATTTCTCTAAAATCGCTCGCCCGATGACCCACCTCTTGGAAAAAGATACTCCTTTTATCTTTTCTAAAGAGTGTCTCGAAGCCTTCAATCTTCTCAAGGATAAGCTAACTAAGGCACCGGTCTTGGTTACCCCTAATTGGGAGCTGCCTTTTGAATTGATGCGATATGCTAGCGACTTTGCTATTGGTGCGGTTTTGGGCCAACGAGTGAATAAACACTTCCAACCAATCTACTATGCTAGCAAAACAATGACGGGGGCTCAATTGCATTATACGACAACCGAAAAAGAGCTGTTAGCTGTTGTCTATGCTTTTGAGAAATTTCGCCCCTATCTTGTTTTATCCCCCACCATCGTATACACGGACCATTCCGCGTTGAAGTACTTGATGACAAAGCATGATTCTAAGCCAAGACTTCTTCGCTGGGTTTTACTCCTTCAAGAATTCAACATTGAAATTTGTGACAAGAAGGGAGCCGAAAACCTGGCCGCGGATCATCTGAGCAGACTTGAGGATCCATATCAAGGGGATCATCCGAACAAAGAGATCAATGACTCTTTCCCCCTTGAGACCTTAATGTCTACAAATCTCAATCTTGATGACACCCCGTGGTTTGCGGACATTGCAAACTACTTAGCGGGTGGTATTCTCATCAAAGGGTTAACATCCCAACAAAAGAAGAAGTTCTTGAACGATGTTAAGACTTACTTTTGGGATGACCCGTTTCTATTCAAACAATTTGCAAGAGTCATGGCTAAGTATGGTGTCAATCACCGTCTTTCCACCGCCTATCATCCCCAAACCAATGGGCAAGCCGAGATATCCAACCGTGGCTTGAAGAGAATTTTGGAGCGTACTGTGGGAGAGCATCGCGCCGAGTGGGCCGATAAGTTAGATGATGCTCTGTGGGCTTTCCGTACTGCTTACAAGACCCTGATCGGTTGTACACCTTATCGTCTTGTGTACGGAAAAGCCTGCCACCTCCCCATCGAGCTGGAACATAAGGCGCACTGGTCCTTGAAGTGGGCAAACTTTGACATCAACAAAGCCGGTGATCATCGCAAGATTCAACTCAACGAGCTAAATGAACTGAGGAATGAAGCTTATGAGAACTCGCTGATCTACAAGGAGAAGACCAAGATCATCCACGATGCAAGGATTAAGAACCGAGAGTTCCACGCTGGTGATCAAGTTCTACTTTTTAACTCTCGGTTGAAGATCTTCTCTGGCAAGTTGAAGAGCCGCTGGTCTGGTCCATTCACCGTCGCCAAAGTCTTTCCATATGGGACCATTGAGCTTTCTCAGCCAAATGGGCACAACTTCAAGGTGAATGGCCAGCGTCTGAAGCTGTACTTTGGTGAGGACATCTCTCATGAGATTTTTAATAATTCGTTTTTTAGTGTAGTTGTCTTCTCAGCTCGATTCAAATTGATATAACGTTTTTAAGCTTGACTTGACTGTTTTTGGTTGTAAAAATCTTGATTGGTAATCTATTTCTACTTGGCACAAAGCGAGTAAAAAGGTAAAATATTATGCTATATTACCTACTTATACGTACTAATCTAAAACACTTATCAATTACCAAATTTTATACTACTTTTTATCTAACAAATTTACAAGAGTAAAAATTCAATTGAGTAAAACTATTTTTTTTATAAAAGAAAATCTTAAGTTCTATAAAAGTTCTATTCTTTTTGTAAAAGTTCCAAATTCTAAAGTTTATAAAATGAAAGTCATATTAAAGTTGAAATTTGAAATTTGAAATTTATAAATTGTATAATATCCAAGCAAAATATCAACTAAATATCAGTTCCTAACAAAATATCAGTTCCTAACAAAGGTTAATAGCCCAATTTAAAGAAAATCAGTTCCTAACAAAATATCAACTAAAGTCCAATAACTAGCCTAATTGAAATTGTAGGCCCAAATAAAACTAAACTTGTCCATTAGAAGTAAAAAAAAAAAACGAGTATCAACTCTTTCAACCAGATCTACTCTACCTTCTGTTTTATACTGCTACTTAAACGAACAAATTCAGTAACTCAATACTCCTAATGAATCAAAACAGCAAGAGATTACCAGACCCAAATACCAGTTATCGTAACATTAATCCTAAACAAGCTAATCTCAATAGAACTGTATGTAACTAGTAGTACTAAAACTGAACTCCCATCTATAATGCTTCCATCAATAAAGAAAAAAATAGAAAATTAAAAGTAACATATTACCAGATCATTAAGAACAATTTGAAGGAAAGATTTACGCTACCAAAGTTACAGCTAGCTAAACTAGATATCGCAAAAAAAATGAAACAAGCTTGACCAGTTACATCCAGGCCTAGTCCGCTGTTGACGAAGCTCGGCGCTGAGCCGGCTTTGCTATTACACCTTAAACTAATGTACCCCTAGACTGATCATACACCGAAACCAATCACCGCTTACGGAACTGAATCTGCTGAAATAAAACTTGACTCCTCGAAAACAGGAACCTGCATAAGATGCACAAAAGAAACACGAAACGCTATTCTTGCGGGTTAAGCTACAAGGCTACTTAAACGAAATCATAATCGGATCCTTACTAAACCAAAACTACAACCTGCATCTAATGAAATAAGCAACAGGCTATCGAAAATCATCACTAGAACTAGTAAATCCGCAAATCTGTAAAGCTGCAAATCTGTAACTAAACGAGGAAAACTGGACAGAATCTAAATCATCAGTTTGCTACAGTAACTGCTAATATCAAACTAATTTCTTACACGGATATCAAATTCAGCAAATCTGACTCACATCAAACCAACAATCAAACTTCGTATTTAAATTGCTCGAATTATGTACTAAAAACCTGTATTTAAAGAAAACTGAACTTATACAATCTAAATCAGCTTTAATCAACAATTTTCGCAATCACTAACAATCTATCTAATCAGCTTACGACAAACTATCTCAACTAACTGAACTAAATCATTAACTGATTCAACAGAAAACTCAAATTCACAAGAGCTGACTTTAAAGTTCTACTGACTGAAATCAAACAGAAATTAAGCAAAGCCATCTGAACTGATCCATTATCTCGAAGTATCGCAAGAACAAAATCGAAAAATCAATCGGTGTAAATTGTGAACAGTAACTCTATCGAATGATTATTAACATAACATTCTATAACATTTTTAAACACTAAACAGGAAATGATGAGAAAGAAGAAAATATATGAAGCTTTTAAAAATTCATTAATGGAAGAAAACTAGAAACGGTTACAAAAGTTTAAACTGAAAAAACAAAATTTGTTACAAAAGCTTAACTAACTAATCCTATCTAACTAACTATGTGTAAAAACACCTAAGCTAACTCCCTGAAATGAGAGCTCTCGTCTTCTTTATATAGCCAGCGAAAGGAGGTGTTGTGACGTGTTCAATCCAATGAGGATTGGACACGTGTTTAATACGAGGATAACTCTTCGTTCTTCATCTTCAACTTTGGGGGTTTCTTCATCTTCGCGTCTTGAGCTAATTAACCTATATCATCTTGAAGAGGAGGAGGAAAGGAACGTTTTTCCTTCTTTAAACTTTGCCTGAAACCACCTTATTTGTTCATGAAAATTAGTTGCAGGTTTGGAGATGAAAATGAATAACCGACTCATTTTTTTGTTTCTCTCTCTCTTATTTGTGTTGAAGAAGACGTGTAAATGGATGTTTTGACCAGGACTTGGTCAATGACTAAGTTTAATAAACTTTCTCCACTTAATTGCTATTAAGTCCTTCCATTCTTCTTTTCTTTTAAAATGGTTATAAAACCTTTAAGTAATCACTTTTCCATCCTTAATCATTGTAGTAATTGCACTTTAAGCCCTTGATCTTTGGAAGTTTGGCAAATAAGGTCCTTGGATCATCTTTTCGTCTTTTTCTTCGTCTTTTGATCAAATAAGTCCTTGAAAGCTCGTGTTTATCTCAAATGTACCTATATTACCTGAAAATACACAAACACCAAATACACGCGTAATTCTGATAATTAACAGTTAAATATGATGTATTTGACTGTGTTTTAAATGGTTTTAGGATCATAATTGATGAGTGTTTTCACACTTATCAACTCCCCTCCACTTGACCATTGCCATGTCCTCATGCAATGCAGCATTTTAAAGCACCAAGTTACACTTTTCTCATAATTAACCAACCTTGGCCATTTTATGATTTAATAAACTATGCTATACTACATGATGAATGGTTTTGAATATCTACAATGCAATGCAAAGAAAACAATTCTATTTATATATTTTTGATTTTTCATAAATGGTTTTGATGGAAATAACTCATAAAGAAATCAATGACTTAAATTAGGGCTTTGGTACCATGGACATTTATCACCCTCAAGTTTCACTTTCCCCATACCAAGCTTATAAATGGGATCATTGCATTCACAAGTAAAAAGTGCATCAACTTATTCATGACAATTAAATGTGGAACCGGTTATTAATTGAGCAAATTGCTTGTGGGCAAATTTGTCATTATTAAAGTGTGAAATATAAGAAATGTAAAATCCAAAAATAAGGAAGGACGGTTTTAATCCTAAGTAATCTTCTCATCCATTACTTGAAAAACCGCTCACAATTAATACAAGTCCGTATTAAGAGTAATAAGTCATTCGCCTTATGTGTAAAATCCTCATGTCATGCTTTCATAAGTAGCTACACACTCGCTAGAGAAAGGAAAATAAACTCACGCAATAATTTACATCCGCATCTTTTTGAGATTTTGGATCTTCAACCCCGCAACCCGTCAAGGTAATATTGGATTGGAGTAATCTATTGAATCCCCGCAACCCGTCAAGGTAATATTGGAACTCAATAGTCACTATAATTAACACCACACTGCCCCTCTTGGGAGTCTTGCATTATTTTTTTTCTTTCTTTTTCTTTTTTTCTAGCCACTCATTTTTTTCATAAGCCGCTCTTATTTTTCTTTATTCCTCACAAAGAAATTTGCAAAGAAGAAAAGGAAAAACACCCGCTAAATATGGAGCATGACATAAGTCTAGTACACATAAAACGTGCTAACTTAGAATCTTAAGACGTACTCATATCAACCATAAATGATTAGTCAAAAATGCATAAGAGATTACAAACCAATTAAAACCGTACTTGATTATTTATTAACAATTATATACAAGCGAAGAAAATAGAGGTCAAGAAGAGAAGGGTTTAGCCACAAGTAATTGCCATGAAGTCTATCTAGCCCTTTTACACTTGCTTCAACTCTATCATTTCCCATTCTCCACAAATTTAAAATTTCAAATAATGAAATTGGTGGAAGCTTAGCCTAATAGACCAATGAAGGACTACATGGTTAAGGATACTAGCTAGAGAATGCTAAAATAAGCAAACTCGGGTTGAGTCAAAATATCCATGGCGGGCCTAATATGTCAAAGAAGTCTAAATTTGTTAAAACCATGTTTTATTATATTTTTTTCCTTTTTATATATTTTTGATGAAAAATAAAAGAATATATACAATGCAAATGTGTTATGCAAATGAAAAATGATTGATGCAAAAATTATGAATGCATATTTTTGTGGCCAAAGTAGATCAAAAATTTGAAAAATGTTGAAAATCCAATTTTCCATGTTATCATGCAAGACAATGACAAGTTCTAGGTAAGGTCACTTCGATAGAAGACCCCCCTACACTTAAGCTAAACATTGTCCTCAATGTTTAAGAGCATGGAAGTGAACTCCCCTACACTTATGACAATGAATAGACTTTGCTTAACCCAAGTTAAGGAAAGGACTACTATTAGTGAAATCAAGTTTAAGCACAACGTGTCAATGAAAAATCACTAAAGTAACGAAGTGAACCGGATACAAGGGCCTCCTCCATAAGCTCCAAAGCATGAGATGAGTGAGCAACCCTACAAACAAGCATGAAGACAAAAGAAGGTCTCCCCTACACTTATCTCCAAATCTATGCCTTTATTTCTAACCTACAACACTCTAACCTAGTTATACGATGCTTGAGTTAATGAGTCTCTAGCTCGACTCGTCCCTCAATGAATTAATTCATGGGGAACATGGGGACCTCTTGGACCATTTCAACGGAAATGTCCTCCCCAAAGTAGTGCTTAACACGGTGACCATTCACTTTAAAATTTGGACCATCGGGTTGGGACAACTCAAGAGTTCCATATGGAAACACTTGAGCAATAGTGAATGGACCGGACCATCTTGACTTAAGCTTGCCCGCAAAAAGCTTCAATCTTGAGTTAAAGAGGAGAACCGGCTCTCCAACTTTGAACTCACGATTCTTAATCTTAGCATCATGCAATTTCTTAGTCTTTTCCTTGTATAGCAAAGAATTCTCATAGGCATTGGCTCTCAACTCATCCATCTCATTGAGTTGATCTTTCCTATGTGAACCGGCTTGGTTTAAATCAAAGTTAGCCCACTTGAGAGCCCAAGATGCCTTATGTTCTAACTCAAATGGGAGGTGGCACGCTTTTCCATAGACAAGCCTATAAGGAGTACAACCAATTGGTGTCTTAAAAGCCGTCCTAAACGCCCACAAAGCATCATCAAGCTTATCCGACCAAGAAGCTCTATGCTCTCCCACCGTTCTCTCTAAAATTCTCTTTAAACCACGATTTGTGACCTCGGTTTGACCATTTGTTTGAGGGTGATACGCGGTAGAAAGTCTATGATTCACTCCATATTTCTTCATAACTCTCGTGAATTGATCATTACAAAAGTGAGTACCACGATCACTTATGATGGCCCGAGGTACACCAAATCTAGCAAACAATTGTTTCAAGAACTTTACAACCACTCTAGCATCATTAGTAGGTAAGGCTTTAGCCTCCACCCACTTGGACACATAATCCACCGCCACAAGTATATACTTGTTTCCCTTAGAGGATGGAAAAGGTCCCATGAAATCTATTCCCCATACATCAAATATCTCACACTCTTGGATAAAATTTTGTGGCATCTCATCACGTTGTGTAATTTTTCCTTGTCTTTGGCAAACATCACAAAATTTCACCATCTCTTGGGCATCCTTGTAAATGGAAGGCCAATAGTAACCCGAATCAAAGACTTTCTTGGCGGTGTAGTTAGGCCCAAAATGTCCACCCGTAGGTCCTTTATGACATGCCTCTAAGATTTTAAATGCCTCGGGCCCATCTACACACCGTCTAATGATTTGGTCCGCACATTGCCTAAAAAGATATGGATCATCCCAAAAATAATACTTAACTTCCTTAAGAAACTTTTTCTTTTGTTGGTAAGTAAGACCCTCAATAAGCACATTGCCCACAAGATAGTTTGCAATATCCGCAAACCAAGGTGTGGCATCCTCTTGGGAAGAGATAGACATGAGCTCCTCTAATGGAAAGGATTCATTGATTTCTTGATGTGGGAAATCTCCTTGAAAAGGATGCTCAAGTCTACTCAAATGATCCGCCGCTAAATTCTCGGCCCCTTTTTTATCACGAATCTCTATCTTAAACTCTTGAAGCAACAAAACCCATCTCAAAAGCCTAGGCTTAGCATCTTGTTTTGTCATAAGATACTTGAGAGCGGAATGATCCGTATACACTATGGTCTTGGAAAGCACAAGGTATGGTCTAAACTTCTCAAAAGCATATACTATAGCAAGCAACTCTTTTTCCGTGGTAGTGTAATGAAGTTGTGCACCGGTCATGGTTTTACTCGCATAGTGTATAGGTTGGAAATGCTTATTAACTCTTTGTCCTAAGACGGCCCCCACCGCATAATCACTAGCGTCACACATAAGCTCAAAAGGTAATTCCCAATTTGGAGAAACCAAAACGGGAGCCTTTGTCAATTTTTCCTTAAGTGTCTCAAAAGATTCTAAACAAGCATGGTCAAAAATGAAAGGAGCCTCTTTCTCCAAGAGATGAGTCATCGGTCTAGCTATCTTAGAGAAATCTTGTATAAAGCGCCTATAAAAACCCGCATGACCTAAAAAACTCCTCACACCTTTAACCGAGGTGGGTGGGGGAAGCTTAGCAATCACATCAATTTTGGCACGATCAACTTCTAATCCCTTATTGGATATCTTGTGTCCTAAAACAATCCCCTCTTTTACCATAAAGTGACATTTCTCCCAATTAAGCACCAAACGTGTTTCCTCACAACGCTTAAGCATTCTCTCAAGATTGATGAGACACGAGCTAAAGGAGTTCCCAAATACGGAAAAGTCATCCATAAAAACCTCCATGGTTTGCTCTATCATATCATGGAAAATTGCCATCATGCACCTTTGAAACGTCCCCGGTGCATTACATAGGCCAAAAGGCATCCTCTTGTAAGCAAATGTACCGTATGGACAAGTGAATGTGGTCTTTTCTTGATCCTTAGGGTCAATTGGGATTTGGAAATAACCCGAAAAGCCATCAAGAAAGCAATAGTACTCATTTCCCGCTAAGCGTTCAAGCATTTGATCCATAAAGGGAAGCGGGAAATGGTCTTTCCTAGTTGCCTCATTAAGTTTTCTATAATCAATGCATACTCTCCAACCGGTTACAAGTCTCGTGGGAATAAGCTCATTGTTCTCATTAGGCACCACGGTGATTCCACCCTTCTTTGGAACACAATGAACCGGGCTAACCCATGGAGAGTCGGAAATGGGGTAAATCATACCCGCATCTAAGAGTTTAATCACTTCCTTCTTAATAACCTCATGAATTTTTGGGTTAACTCTCCTTTGGTTTTGAATGGCGGGTTTATAATCATCCTCCATAAGGATTTTGTGAGTACAAAAATGTGGATCAATTCCCCTTATGTCGGATATTTTCCATGCTAAAGCTTTCTTATGTTTCTTAAGGACTTCAATAAGTTGCTCCTTCTCATCCTCTTTCAATTCCTTAGCAATAATCACCGGTAATTGGTCTTTTCCTTCTAAGAAAGCATATTCTAAGTGGGATGGAAGTTCCTTAAGTTCAATGGGAGGTGGACTCTCTATGGAAGGTTTCACTATGGAAGGTTCCTCAATGGTAATCTCTTGTGGAATAGGGGAAGGAATAGGGTCCTCATTGAGCAACTTTTGGATTGTAAGAATATCTTCTTCCCAATTAATGGGAGAATCATCATCACCAAGAAAGTTAGACTCAAATTCCTCCAAGAGGAAATCACTCTCTCCAAAAGGTGTTAAAGAGGGAGCAATTGAGGCCACGGTTTCAACATGTGGAATCTCATCACTAGCATTCTTACAAGCATCATGAAAGTGTTCATTACACACTTCATCTAGCACATCCACAATGTTAATCGTCTCACAAGGTCTAGACTCCTTAACCTCTTTTCTATCACAAACTTTCCCTAACTTAAACACCACTTTCTCATCCTCTACTCTCATAATTAATTCTCCTTCCGCCACATCTATCAAGGTACGACCCGTTCTCAAAAACGGTCTACCAACAATCAAAGGGACTCTAGGATCCATGTCATAATCGACCACTACAAAGTCGGCCGGAAAGGTAAACTTATCCACACCTACAAACACATCTTCCGCTATACCTACGGGGTGAGCTATGGTTCGGTTGGCTAGTTCAAGAGTCATCCTAGTGGGGGTGAGCTCGGGAAGAGAGAGTTGTTTCCAAACCGATAAAGGCATGAGATTTATGCTTGCCCCTAAATCCGCCAAAGCCATGCAATTTTCAACACCGGGAAAATTACAAGGTATCAAGAAGCGCCCCGGATCTCCAAGTTTTGTTGGTAAGGTTTTAAGTAACACCGCGGAACAATTTTCATTAAGTGATGTGTTGGGCAAGTCAACCAATTTTTCTTTGTTGGAGAGCAAATCCTTGAACATCTTAGCAAACTTTGGCATATAAGCAAGAGCTTCCGCAAAGGATATGTTGATATTGAGTTGCTTGAACATCCTTAAGAAATTGGACACTTGTATGTCATCTTTGTTCTTTAACTTGTCCTTTTTCAACCTTGAAGGGTATGGAAGAGTAGGTTTTGGTGTAGGTGGAATAGGTGTTGTAGTGGAAGATTTGTCTTTGTTAGCCTCTTCATTGGGAAGTGTGGAAGTTGAAGGAGAAGTATGAGGTGGTTGAGAAGGTGTGTGTGAGTGAATAGGAGCACTTTGAGGAGGTGGAGTAGAAGTAGAAGGCTTATCACAAGTAGGAGCACAAGTGGGTTGAACAATAGTAGGTTTAGGAGGTGAAGGATCCTTTGTTGTTGTACCACTCCTTGTTGTAATAGCATTGACATTAGCCCTAGGATTTGTTTGTGTGTTGGAAGGTAAAGCCCCTTGTGGTCTTTGAGTTACCGCCACTAAAACCCTATTGATTTGTTCCTCTATTGTACGTTTCACTTGGTCATTCATTCTCTTCTCAATATCACGCATTTTCTTGTCAACATACTCTTGAGTCTCTTGCATCCCATATCCTTGAGTTTGGTTTTGAGGGTAAGCTTGATTTGGAATTGGAGCATATGCTTGATTGGGAATAAATGGAAGTGGTTGATTAAATCCTTGTTGTGGTGGATAAAAGGTATTAGCTTGAGGTTGAAATTGATTGGGTGCTTTGTAATTATTTCCTTGGTATGGTTGTCTTTGCCCTTGATTCCTTGCTAGAATTTGAGGAGGATTTTGTTGAATTTGGGTGGGTGGTTGGGGTGGAAAGCCGGGTGGAGTAAGGTAATTTTGGGATTTGTAAGAAAGGTTATTTGGATTGATGTTAGGCTTGAAGTGTTCACGGTGTTCCTCTTGGTACGCATAGCATTCCCCTTGATACCCTTGCACCTTGTCACATTGCTCATAAGAGTGAAGGCCTCCACAAGTAACACAAGAATTGGTGATGGCATTCACATTGTTTGAGGAATTGTTCAATGTCATGCTCTTAAAAGTTTGAAGCATATCTTGTTGTGCTTGCAAATGCCTCTCACTTTCTCTATCCATCCTTTGAAAAATAGCTTCTTGAAACTTGAGGAGTTGGTTGTCAAAAGGGATTTGAGAAGTGTTTTGGATAACATGAACTCTTTCCTCAAATGGATCATTGGTTTGAACCATTGCCTTAGTCTCAATAATGGTCAAAGCCTCTTGGTATGTCTTGAAATGAATACTCCCTCCCGCGGAAGCATTTAGTGAATCTTGGTGGTGAGGTTTAAGGCCATTGTAGAAAGTATTGATTTTGCTTAGATCATCCATTCCATGATTAGGGCATCGCCTCAACAACTCACTATACTCTTCCCAAGCATCACCAAAGGATTGACTAGGTTTTTGTGTAAAGCCCATAATCATATTTCTCAAAGCCATAGTCTTTTGTGGAGGAAAGAATTTGTTCAAAAACTTAGTGGTAAAACCATCCCATGTGGTGATACTATCGGGTGGTTGGGTGTCTAACCAATGCTTAGCACTCCCATCTAGTGAAAATGACACTAACAACAATCTAATGACATCCGGTGGAACCCCATTATGCTTAATGGTATTGCAAAGTGAAAGGAATCTCTTAAGATGAGCATGGGGATCCTCATTTTGTTTTCCATAGAAAGGTGATGCAGCAACCATATTGATCATAGATGTATGTAGCTCAAATGTGTTAGCGGGATAGTCGGGAATCTTAATGGCACTAACAAATCCATGAATGTTGGTTTGCATACGTTCAAACAAAGTACGGTTATCAACAGCCATGGCTCCTTGTGGTGGTGACAAAGCACGAATCTCGTGATCGGCTTGGTGGACGATGGTGGTCTTACTCTTTCTTTTCTTCTTCCTTTTCGGAGGAAGAGGTTGTACACCAATCGGTATTTGTGCACGCCCGCGAGTGAGCATGCAACTCAATACGAGGAATGAGAGAGAAGCTCTCGTGTGACTTTGAAAAGAATAAGATTATCCTCTTCGAGTTTCGATATTAAATATCCACAAGAAAGTAACAATATATGTAATACTACTTTGGGTGCAAGACCCTCAATGAAGCTTTCCTTCTTAGAATACTCCCAAGTGAACGGGGGTTAGGTGGCGCGAAGCACTTAAGTACCTATTGACCCTTAGATGGCATTTTATAGCACATCGCCTTTCTATTCACTTAAATGTTCGTATTCTTCGAATTATTACTTATTGAGAGTATTTATCTATTCTTGCTTTATTTTGTTTGATCGATACGCGTGTCAAGGACCGGAGCGCCCCTCAACACGGTGTATTGCCTCGGCAATACTTATGGAAGATATGTAGATTGATTGTTCTTATACGTATACGTATTTACTTATAATAATATATGGAAAATATTTTTGTATTTATGAGTTTTTTAAAGGAAAATACTATATGTACATAAAAACCGAGAGAAGCCAATAATATATATTTTTGGTTGCAATCTCTTAGGAAAAAGATTGCTTTTTGGATTTTTTTTTAATTTTTTTTGGTCAATTCTTTAGGAAAAGAATTGTTTTGTTAATTTTTAGTTTTTATATATTTTTATATTTTTGATTTTTTATTTGTTTTTGATTTATGATACGTAAAAATAACGTTCACAAAGTGAACGGATCCCAAAAGCCAATGAAAACCGTCAATCGATAGTCTCTCGTGTAGTCAAAGAACCGGCAGCGGCGCCATTTAATAATTCGTTTTTTAGTGTAGTTGTCTTCTCAGCTCGATTCGAATTGATATAACGTTTTTAAGCTTGACTTGACTGTTTTTGGTTGTAAAAATCTTGATTGGTAATCTATTTCTACTTGGCACAAAGCGAGTAAAAAGGTAAAATATTATGCTATATTACCTACTTATACGTACTAATCTAAAACACTTATCAATTACCAAATTTTATACTACTTTTTATCTAACAAATTTACAAGATTAAAAATTCAATTGAGTAAAACTATTTTTTTTATAAAAGAAAATCTTAAGTTCTATAAAAGTTCTATTCTTTTTGTAAAAGTTCCAAATTCTAAAGTTTATAAAATGAAAGTCATATTAAAGTTGAAATTTGAAATTTGAAATTTATAAATTGTATAATATCCAAGCAAAATATCAACTAAATATCAGTTCCTAACAAAATATCAGTTCCTAACAAAGGTTAATAGCCCAATTTAAAGAAAATCAGTTCCTAACAAAATATCAACTAAAGTCCAATAACTAGCCTAATTGAAATTGTAGGCCCAAATAAAACTAAACTTGTCCATTAGAAGTAAAAAAAAAAAACGAGTATCAACTCTTTCAACCAGATCTACTCTACCTTCTGTTTTATACTGCTACTTAAACGAACAAATTCAGTAACTCAATACTCCTAATGAATCAAAACAGCAAGAGATTACCAGACCCAAATACCAGTTATCGTAACATTAATCCTAAACAAGCTAATCTCAATAGAACTGTATGTAACTAGTAGTACTAAAACTGAACTCCCATCTATAATGCTTCCATCAATAAAGAAAAAAATAGAAAATTAAAAGTAACATATTACCAGATCATTAAGAACAATTTGAAGGAAAGATTTACGCTACCAAAGTTACAGCTAGCTAAACTAGATATCGCAAAAAAAATGAAACAAGCTTGACCAGTTACATCCAGGCCTAGTCCGCTGTTGACGAAGCTCGGCGCTGAGCCGGCTTTGCTATTACACCTTAAACTAATGTACCCCTAGACTGATCATACACCGAAACCAATCACCGCTTACGGAACTGAATCTGCTGAAATAAAACTTGACTCCTCGAAAACAGGAACCTGCATAAGATGCACAAAAGAAACACGAAACGCTATTCTTGCGGGTTAAGCTACAAGGCTACTTAAACGAAATCATAATCGGATCCTTACTAAACCAAAACTACAACCTGCATCTAATGAAATAAGCAACAGGCTATCGAAAATCATCACTAGAACTAGTAAATCCGCAAATCTGTAAAGCTGCAAATCTGTAACTAAACGAGGAAAACTGGACAGAATCTAAATCATCAGTTTGCTACAGTAACTGCTAATATCAAACTAATTTCTTACACGGATATCAAATTCAGCAAATCTGACTCACATCAAACCAACAATCAAACTTCGTATTTAAATTGCTCGAATTATGTACTAAAAACCTGTATTTAAAGAAAACTGAACTTATACAATCTAAATCAGCTTTAATCAACAATTTTCGCAATCACTAACAATCTATCTAATCAGCTTACGACAAACTATCTCAACTAACTGAACTAAATCATTAACTGATTCAACAGAAAACTCAAATTCACAAGAGCTGACTTTAAAGTTCTACTGACTGAAATCAAACAGAAATTAAGCAAAGCCATCTGAACTGATCCATTATCTCGAAGTATCGCAAGAACAAAATCGAAAAATCAATCGGTGTAAATTGTGAACAGTAACTCTATCGAATGATTATTAACATAACATTCTATAACATTTTTAAACACTAAACAGGAAATGATGAGAAAGAAGAAAATATATGAAGCTTTTAAAAATTCATTAATGGAAGAAAACTAGAAACGGTTACAAAAGTTTAAACTGAAAAAACAAAATTTGTTACAAAAGCTTAACTAACTAATCCTATCTAACTAACTATGTGTAAAAACACCTAAGCTAACTCCCTGAAATGAGAGCTCTCGTCTTCTTTATATAGCCAGCGAAAGGAGGTGTTGTGACGTGTTCAATCCAATGAGGATTGGACACGTGTTTAATACGAGGATAACTCTTCGTTCTTCATCTTCAACTTTGGGGGTTTCTTCATCTTCGCGTCTTGAGCTAATTAACCTATATCATCTTGAAGAGGAGGAGGAAAGGAACGTTTTTCCTTCTTTAAACTTTGCCTGAAACCACCTTATTTGTTCATGAAAATTAGTTGCAGGTTTGGAGATGAAAATGAATAACCGACTCATTTTTTTGTTTCTCTCTCTCTTATTTGTGTTGAAGAAGACGTGTAAATGGATGTTTTGACCAGGACTTGGTCAATGACTAAGTTTAATAAACTTTCTCCACTTAATTGCTATTAAGTCCTTCCATTCTTCTTTTCTTTTAAAATGGTTATAAAACCTTTAAGTAATCACTTTTCCATCCTTAATCATTGTAGTAATTGCACTTTAAGCCCTTGATCTTTGGAAGTTTGGCAAATAAGGTCCTTGGATCATCTTTTCGTCTTTTTCTTCGTCTTTTGATCAAATAAGTCCTTGAAAGCTCGTGTTTATCTCAAATGTACCTATATTACCTGAAAATACACAAACACCAAATACACGCGTAATTCTGATAATTAACAGTTAAATATGATGTATTTGACTGTGTTTTAAATGGTTTTAGGATCATAATTGATGAGTGTTTTCACACTTATCAATTATTCCATCCCTCACCATGTTCCCCATGAACTAAATTGGGTCGAGTCAGGCTCGTGACTCGGTGAACAAAAACAAGCGCTTCTCGGGAGGCAACCCGTGTTCTATCCTTTACTGCTTTCATAATAAGTGTAGGGGGAGCCCCGTATGTGTTTGTCGTCTTGTTTCTTGTGCTGTGCAGGGATTAAAGCTTCAAAGATCCACCTTGATGACTTTTGACGAACCGTGATACCGTGTTCCCATCTTCCTGGTTCTATCCTAAACTCTTGTGATTCAATATTTCATATTTTATATGTTCACACTGAATTCACTTTAGTTGTCCTTTCCTTAGTAAGATTTAAACAAAGTGCACAATGTCCTAAGTGTAGGGGAGTTTACTCCCACATGCTTAAACATTGAGGATAATGTTTATATCAAGTGTAGGGGGGACTTCTATCGAAGTAAGTGGTCTTTTCCATGAATTTGCCCTCATTTTCGACATTTTTCAAAATTTTTAATCTATTTTGGCCTAGTTGTATAGTTTTACTTTCCTTTCTTATGGTTATTTTCTTTCCTTGCTTAAATAAAGTGGTTTTAAATTTTTCTTAGTCGTGAACATTTTGACTCAACCCGAGTTTACTTACCTAAGTTTACTCTAGCTAGTATCCTTAACGTGTTTAAGTCAAGTTTCGCTAGGCTTTTATATAGGGAGCTATAAAACGCGAAAGTCTTAACTCTCACGGGTTAAGAACAAGAACTTTTCGCAAGTTCCTATAATTGATCCTAGAGAGTCGTTTATCAAGGGAACTTTAAAATGCGATTTCTAAAACTTGAAAAAGTCTAAGAATTTGCAAGATCCTATAGGCGACTCGAAAACCCAAAACTTTGATTTAATAGGCTAAGCATCCACGAGTCTCATTCCTTGAGATTTTAAACTGTGGAGAACGAGAGATGATAGAGTCAATTATAAGTTCGGTATTCTTTCGTGAATTTATGTGAGTTAATTATAAGCCTATTCTCCCTCCACTTGTTAATAAATTTATCTGCAATAAATAAGGTTTTACAATTTAAAAGGTTACTTAGCTTCTAGCCCCAGATCGTTTAAAAGTTGCTCGGTACGGATTAGAGTTCATAGCCAAGGCATAACTTATTGAAGCGGGATGCGAAGATTGGCGAGTCCGAAAAGGCCCTAACAAGGCATGAGGGCTACATTTTGTTTCTAAAGATCCAAAAGTGATGTGAAGAATCATTTATCGAAAATCAATATGAAGGATCGAGACACACGACGAAAAGCAAAAACTCCCCAAAAGTCATGGAGAAGTCTATCCGAAAAGACCCTAACAAGGTATGAGGATAAATAGATCCAAGTCCTAAAAGGAGGCGGATCGTTGTATATCAAAGTCCAAAATAAAGATTGGAGAAAAAATGAAGAAGTCGTGGTCCAAAGATGAAGAATCTCTCAAAACTTCAAGTGAAGAAATTCCTATTATGAAGAGAAGGCCATTATTTCATGAACGTCTCTCAAGATTCGAAGTATGAAGTAGCTGCCAAATATCGGTCCGAGAAAGGTCTCAAATCGTGAAGCGAGTTATGCCAAGATATGAACTTTATGAGGTCCCGAGAAGCAGTTTTAAAGGATTTGCTCTTTTAGCTAACTATTGATTAAATCGTTCACCTTATTTTCGGACTAAATAACTATCGAAATAAGTCAAACAATGCATCCTCGTGATCATTCAAGACAAAATTAAAATATAAGAGATACACCTAGGAATAAGGGAGTCTAAGTGAGTAATTGGCCCACATGAGTTCGTGATAGTTTGCTAACTTATAATAACAATGATCTCGTTTTTAAGCTTGGTATGGGGAACGTGAAACTTGAGGATGATAAACGTTCATGGCTGCCAAAACCAATGTAAGTTTTTAATTTCTTTACTTGTTCTATCTTTTTATGTTTAGTATTTAATAAAGGCCAAGGTGGGTTATTTATGATGGAAAATGTAAACCGTGCTTTAAAACTAATGCATTGCATGAGGGCATTGCAATGGTAAAGTGTAGGGGATTTAATAAGTGTGAAAACACTTATCCTTTTACCACTTATTTCCAATAATAACAAGACCAAAACGTGTGATTTATGTCGTAAAAGTCGGAATTATGCGTGGTTTGTGTTTTTATTGTGTTTTAGGACCAAAATATGAAAAAGGAAGAAAAAACGGGCTTTCACGGGCTTTTATCGAAGAAAACGGGAAAAGACGAAGTCAAAAGATCAAGAGTGCAAAAAGAACGGAAGTCCAAGGCCTATTTTGAAGATTTATCGAAGAAAAAGTCAAAAGACGGAAGTTTAACGAAGTCAAGAACTTAAGTCTAATAGAAGAAGAAAATTAAAAAGACAAGTTCAAATCCCGAGACGACAAAGACAAGAATTAAAGTCGAGTCGAGAAAACGTGAAGAAAGCAAGAAAGAAGATGCAACACATGCACTCCTTCCACCTTCCCTATAAATACCCTCCTAATAGTCATTAGGAGGGTGGTTAGTTAGTTTAGCTAGTTTTCACTTTTTCTTAGTTTTCTCTAGTTTTAGAGAGAGAAAGTCTTAAACTTTCTCTCACTAAATTTCATCTTCTTTCTTAATCTTTCAAGATTAAACATCTTTGTATTGCTTATTTTCATTAATCAAGTTCTATTTTAAGCTTTTATTTCTTAATCTCATTCTACTTTTCTTTGATTTTAGATTGATTTTGGTGCGATTATCATATGATCCGTGTTGTTCTAATTGATTTCGTGCTTAAAAGTTAATCTTTTGATCATTTCATGAGTTTTCATTTGATTAAGCTTTAAGACTTTTGTGCTTATTAGCTTATTTTTATGATTAGCTTATTTACTTATTAAAGTTTTCCTTAAAAAGTTCATGTTTTAATTGTTTGATCCAAAAGTTTGTTAATTTTCGAGTTAGATAAGTTGATAAAAGTGCTAATTTGATTTGGTTTAGTATTGATTCGTTTTAGTTGGTGAAAAGCTTGTCAAAATAGCTTATTTCATTGGCTTTTTACTCGAATCCCACCATTTTCGGAAAGGGTACAAACCCCTTTCCGATCGCAACCTATTCCGACCAGCCCACCCCCTCTTTCCGATTGAGTCCAATCGGAAAAGGGTTTTGACTTTCCGATCACACCCACAATTATTCCGATCTAGCCACTGTTACAGATTCCAATTGTGGAGTCTTTGATCATTCCGATTGGATATTTTTGTCTTGTATTCCGATTATAGTAGTTTTCCCAGTATTCCGATTTGGTCTAGTTTGATATTCCGATTGGGACTTTTAGCAACATTCCGATTGCCCCTTTGTTACATATTCCGATTGCAGGACTCTTGTCCAACTTTCCGATCAACCGATCGGAATACATTCCGATCGGGACACCTTGTTTTGGGTTATTCCGATTGTTTGCATTTGTTTGATATTTCGATCTTACTTTCTTTTAGTACTTTTCAACTAAGTTCTTATTTTTTAGAAAGTTTCCAAGTGTAGCTTTATTTAGTGTGCTAGTACTTTTCCATTGTTACCTTTAAGTTTACAAGTATTTATTTTACTCGTCATTTTAGTATTAATCTTTATCCTTCCATTTTACTCAACGACACCTTAATTACTTGCTAATAGTTTAAAACAAACAAACAAACCAAACCATTCTCTTGATTCACCAAAAGACGATTGAGTCGCACTTAAGACCGGTTCTCAATTCGAAAGGATTCGGACGATAAGATTTTATACCTAGCCAAAAGCGAAGTATTACTTATTGATTTTATAGATTATTGTGTGTTTGATTTGATTTTAGTTAAGTGTTTTTATTAGTTTATTTTATTAAAAGTTGACTTTTAATTTTTAGATTTATTAGTGTTTTTGAGGTTTTTAATTTGTGGTTTAATTAGTTTTTCTTAAAAGTGTTTTTGATTAAGTTTTGGTTATTTGCTTATTTGATTTTAGCTTATTCGTGGCTTATTTTCTGATTTTTAATATTACTGTATCTGTTTTATTGTTTTCGGATTAGGGTTTATTATTCCGAAGTTTGTCATTTCTCTGAATTTGTCATTTCTCTGAAAAAAGTCATTTTTCCGAAGATTTTATTTTCTCTGAATTTATTGTTATTCCGAAGTTTTAGTTTTTCTTTGAATTTCTTAATTTTTCCGAAATTATTCAATTTTCTGAATTTAGTCATTATTCCGAAAAAACACAAATGTCCGAAAAAGTCATTTTTCCGAAGATTTTATTTTCTCTGAATTTATTGTTATTCGGAAGATTTCTCTAAAAACCAATTATTTCGAAAAAAGCTAAAAGTTCTGAAAATAAAGGATTCCGAAGAATCACTTATTGTGAAGAAACACTTTGTTCCGAAATTTTTTTCGAAGAAACAGCTTTTGCGAAATAATTGTGCAGCCTACTTGCTTGCTTAATTTCTTTTGGCGCCAAAAGTGACCAGGCAGCTTGCTAGCTTGAGCTAGCTGGCTGCTAGCTTGGTTAGTTTTTTCATTGTTCCGTAATTGTTTAGATTAATCTGAAAGTTGTTCCGATTTTATTTCTGAAAGTTACGTATTTTTAGTTGAATTTTGCTTCTATTTTTAAAATTAATATTTTTTCGTAAAGTTCAAGTTTTATCTTTTATTTAGTACCCGCTTTAGGTTTTGCCTCGTTTAGATTTAACGTACCATTTTAGTTTTATTCTCTCCTTTTTCATTAAGCAAACTTTATTTTCGAGTCGATAGTTAATTTCGTCTTTTAGTTTTATTTTTATTAAATGTTATGCTTTAATTTGCGTTTTATTGTTTGTTTCGCTCCTTTATTATTAGTTATTTGTTTTAATTTCTCGCACCGTTTACTTTTTAATCATTTATAGCTTTATTTACCTTGCCTTTTACCTTAAAGTATTGCAATTTAATTTTACTACAACGACCAATCTATTTCTTTTTCACCAAAAGACGACTGAGTCGCACTTTTAACCGGAAATCAATTCGAAGGACTTGGTCCAACGAAATTTTTATACTTGGAAAAAACTAGTTATTAAATGGCGCCGCTGCCGGCTCTTTTCGTGAAGATAAACGGTTTTCTGTGAGAGACGCGTTGAATTTTGGGATCCGTTCACTCGTGAACGTTATTTTTCTTGTTCAAAAATTTTCAAAAATCCATAAATATTAAAAAATTCTTAAAAATCCATAAATATTAAAAAAAATTTCAAAAATCCAAAAAGATTTTTATTTTTATTTTTATAGTGTATATATATTGTCTATTTCTTTGGTATCTTTTTCTTTTGCTTTTTCAGGTGTATGCGTACTAGATCTTCATCTTATTCAGAGCCCGAGACTCGTGAAGATTTAGATATGACAGGTGTGAACAACAACAATAACCCACCACACCTCAACAATAATAACAAAAAAACAATGTTCTTCCACCACCCTATCTTCGAACGATGGAGGAGCTTTGTCAACCAACCATGAATGGACGAGGAGGACCGATTGCGCTGATGCAAATCACGGCTCCGGAGTTTTCTTTGAAGCATAACATGATCCAACAAGTTCATAACACTTGTCCATTTCGAGGATTGCCGGATGATGATGCCAACAAACACCTCGACAAGTTCATTACCGTAACTCAAAGCATGAAGTTGCCCGGTGTTACTATGGATTTTCTTCGCCTTCACCTATTTCCACACACCTTATCCCACCATGCCGAAAAATGGTTTGATCGTCTTCCGAAGAATTCAATTCATACTTGGGACGAGATGACTCAACGATTTTTGTCGTGCTACTTTCCACCATCCATGGTCACGAGCCTTCGGAATCAAATTAGTGGATTTACTCAAGAACCCGATGAATCACTTTTTGATGCTTGGGAACGATATAATGTTTTGATCGATCGATGTCCAAACCACAACATGCTCCCCGTTACTTTGATTGATACTTTCTACAATGGTTTAACTTTTCGTGATCGTGATACGATTAATGTAGCCGCCGGTGGCACATTTATGAAAAGAAGACCCGAGTGTAGAGAGCTTATAGAGAACATGACTACTCATCCTAAAAATTGGGATTCATCCGCATCCTCAAGATCAAACCCGAGAGTCAATGTTTTTCTACTTCTTCAAACCCGGATATCACCGAATTGACCCGCGCAATGGTCGAAATGAGCAAAAACATGCAACTTTTGGCTACAAATCAACAACAACAAGTTAAAGCTGTAGCAGTTTCTTGTGAGATTTGCGGGGGTCCTCACTAATACACTGATTGTCCTTCTACTCATGACAATCCGGAAAACGTGTATGCAGCTTATGGTAACTACTCAACGGAAAACTACCAAGTTTGACCTCAAGGTGATCGTAACTTGCTAAGTTACCGTTCTAACAACTTTCTTTCACCCGGTTTTTCTCCTCAAAACCACAACCCCAACAACTACAATAGAAGCAACCCAAACCTACCTAGAGCTTCTAATCCTTATCACACACCCGCTCAACAAGCACCACCCATTAATCATGATGTTGAAGCTTTTATGAGAACCCAAGGAGAGCAAATCAAGAATCTTCAAAGCCAAATCATCAAATTGAAAGGATATATCACTAAGCAAGGTAATGATATTAGATCCGAGCTTTGAAATGATATACAAACCTCTTTTAGCACTCAAACAAATGATTTGAAGAATATGCTGGCTAGTTTCTTACCAAGTACTCAACCCTCTACTTTGGGCTCTCTTCCTTCAAATACCATCACCAACCCAAGAGCGAATGTGAGTGCTATTACTACACGCAGTGGAGCTACTTTAGTAGGACCATCTACCCCTCCCCCAGTTACTCCATCTACACCTCCTCCACCACCATTTATCCCTCCTACTCCCACGCCTAGTATTAGTTCTCCATTACCGTCTCCACCTCTTATTGAAGTACCCAAGAAGAACCCTTTACCAACCCCACCTCCCACCTATAAACCCTCAACATCTCAACCTTCACCTGCTACACCTACACCAACTAAACCCAACATTCCTTATCCATCTCGCTTAGACGAGGCCAAACTACAAACCAAGGATGACATTCAAGTGTCAAACTATTTGAAGAAGATTTCGGGACTGACCATCACCTTTAGCCTTGTTGAAGATCTAGCACAAATGCCTAAATTTGTTAAGATGTTTAAGGAATTGCTTAATAAGAATGAGAAGATGGTCGAGTTTGTTAATACTTGATTGAATGAAAATTGTTCTCCCGTCCTTATTAAAGAACTTCCGGAGAAACTTGAAGATCCTGGTCGTTTTGTGATACCAAGTACTTTTCACCAAACCGAAGAATTTACCCCCTTAGCCGATCTCGGGGCAAGTATAAATCTGATGCCTTTAAGTGTTTGGAAAAATTTATCATTACCTGTTCTTACTCCAACAAAGATGACTCTTGAGCTAGCAAATCGCACTCTCGCTTACCCCGTTGGTATTGCCGAAGATGTGTTCATTAAAGTTGGCACCTTCACTTTTCCGGTCGACTTTGTTGTTTTTGATTATTAAATGGACCCTCGTATTCCATTAATACTTGGTCGGCCATTCTTGAGAACCGGAAAAGCTCTAGTCGATGTTGTCGAGGTGAGCTCATCTTTAGGGTCGAGAATGATGCACAAGTGTTCAAAATGGGGAAGATCACAACCAAATCTAATGGAAAAGAATCAGTGAATATGATTAATGTGCTTGATGATTTTGTCGTCTACAACAATCCTCTATTCGATTCTTGCTATGATAATCCACCGTTCCATGATGATGTGGATGATTCTCTCTCCAATTTAGATCCCCCACCAATTCATGAGTCTCCATCGATCTATGATGACTATGATGATGATTCGAGTTCTGATATGGATGATTATGATGATTTTACTTCTGAGTATCCAGACATGCCCAGTTATGATGATTTTGATGAGGCTGATACCCTTTCGAGTGATTCTTCACATGATGAAGATCCTCCGCCAACAATGCTTCATCCTACTTTGGATGACTACTCATTTGAGGAATATTTTGCTACTTTTCTCAACACTTACTTCCCAAATGAGAGTGATGATCCTCCTTGGACTTTGATGATTATGGTCTTTATCCTCTTTTGGATATGAAGAAACCCGTTTCAAAGGAGAAGAAGTCGACAAACACCGATATCCGCAACACTTATATCTTGACACCTCTCTATCCTCCTTCTGAGGATGATATTGTGAGATTTATGAGCGGATCCTCATCAAATTCTACTGAGCCTGGGTGTTATTTTCCCCTAAAGGAAAAGGTTTTCGATCCCGGTATTCGAATTTCTAAGCCATCTCAGTATCCATCTAATGAAATAAAAGGAAAGATTTTTGGAACTTTTGGAAATAGGCTTGCACCTCATCACCCTTGCTACCACCGGGCTCAACAACTACTTAAGGGAACCTTGCATACTCTTCTTTGGCTTGCCTTGTTCGCCTTAAGCTTGTGCTATTTGATGGAAGAAAACCATGTATTTGATCCCGGTGGATGTCTTTCAAGCTTCTTCTTATGCTAATAAAGGTCGAATCAGGCTCACGACTCGGTTAACAAAAACAAGCGCTTCTCGGGAGGCAACCCGCAGTATCTATCCTTTTTCTTTTGTTTTTATAATAAGTGTAGGGGAGACCCTAGTATGTGTATGTTGTTTTCTTTCTTATCATGTGCAGGGATTCGAACATTCAAAGATCCATTCTTGATGACTTTTGATGAACCGTGATCCCGTGTACCCGTCTTCCCGGTTTTATCCTAAACTCTTTGATTCATTATTTTATCATTTATGATTGAAATAGGAATCACTTTAGTTGTCTGTTTCCTTAGCAAGATTTAAACAAAGTGCACAATGTCCTAAGTGTAGGGGAGTTTACTCCCACATGCTTAAACATTGAGGACAATGTTTATATTAAGTGTAGGGGGACTTCTATCGAAGTTAAGTGTCCTTTTCTTTGTATTTGTCCTCATTTTAACCAGAAAATTTGATTTTCAACATTTTTCAAAATTTTTAATCTATTTTGGCCTATTAGTATTTACCTTTGTGATAGTTATTTTCTTTCTTTGCTAGAATAAATTTTTAATAAAGTGGTTTTAATTTTTTATCGTTGTGAATCTTTTGACTCAACCCGAGTTTACTTATCTAAGTTTACTCTAGCTAGTATCCTTAACGTGTTTAAGTCAAGTTTTGCTAGGCTTTTATATAGGGAACTTTAAAACGTGAAAGTCTTAACTCTTACGGGTTAAGAACAAGAACTTTTCGCAAGTTCCTATAATTGATCCTAGTGTTTATTAAGGGACTTTAAAATGCGGATTCTAAAACTTAAAAGAGTATAAGAATTTGCAAGATCCTTGAGATTATAAATTGTGGAGAACGAGAGATGATAGAGTCAATTATAAGTTCGTTATTCTTTCATGAATTTATGTGAGTTGATTATAAGCTTTTTCTCCCATCACTTGTTAATAAATATATTTGCAATAAATAAGGTTGTACGATTTGAAAAGTTACTTAGTTTCTAGCCCAAGATCGTTTAAAAGTTGTTCGGTATTGATTAGAGTTCATAGCCAAGGCATAACTTATTGAAGCGGGATGCGAAGATTGGCGAGTCCGAAAAGGCCCTAACAAAGCATGAGGGCAACATTTTGTTGCTAAAGATCCCAAGTGATGTGAAGAATCATTTATCAAAAATCAATATGAAGGATCGAGACACACGACGAAAAACAAATACTCACGTAAAGATCATGGAGAAGTCTATCCAAAAAGGCCCTAACAAGGTATTAGGATAAATAGATCCAAGTCCTAAAAGGAGGCGGATCGTTGTATATCAAAATCCCAAATAATGATTGGAGAAAAATGAAGAATTCGTGGTCCAAATATGAAGAATCTCTCAAAAAGTTCAAGTGAAGAAATTCCTATTATGAAGAGAAGACCATTATTTCATGAACGTCTCTCAAGATTTGAAGTATGAAGTCAATGCCAAATATTGGTCCGAGAAAGGTCTCAAATCCTGAAGCGAGTTATGCCAAGATATGAACTTTATGAGGTCCCGAGAAGCAGTTTTAAAAGATTTTGTCCTTTAGCTAACTATTGATTAAATCGGCCTACTTTATTTTTAGCCTAATAAACTATCAAAATAAGTCAACAATGCATCCTCGTGATCATTCAAGACAATAATAAAATATAAGAGATACACTTAGGAATAAGGGAGTCTAAGTGAATAATTGGCCTACATGAATTTGCGATGGTTTGCTAACTTATAATAACAATGATCTCGTTTTTAAGCTTGGTATGGGGAACGTGAAACTTGAGGATGATGAACATTCATGACATTTCCAAAACCCCAAGGTAAGTTTTTGATCTTTTTACTTGTTTTCTTCCTTTAAATATTTTGTCTCTTTAAATAAAGGCCAATGTGGATTGATTGTGATGAAAAATGTAAAGCTTGCTTTGTAATTAATACATTGCATGAGGACTTTGCAATGGCCAAGTGTAGGGGATTTAATAAGTATGAACATACTTATCCTTTTACCACTTAAATATAATAATAACCAAGCCAAAACGTGTATTTTATGTCGTAAATGTCGGAATTATGTGTAGTTTATGTTTTTGTTGTAATTTAGGATCAAAATGTGAAAAGGGAAGAAAACACAGGCTTTCACGGTCTTTTATCGAAGAAAAAGACAAAAGACGAAGTCAAAAGATCAAGAGTGCAAAAAGAACGGAAGTCCAAGGCCTATTCTAAAGATTTATCGAAGAAAAAGTCTAAAGACGGAAGTTTATGAAGTCGAAGAACTCAAGTCTAATATATGAAGACATTATAAGACGAGTTCAAATAATCCGGAGAAAAGTCGAGAAAGTCAAAGAATTTATAAAGACGAAAAGACGAGAAAAGGAAGAAAGCATCAAGACATCTAATCTCCCTATAAATACCCTCCTAATGTGTCATAAGGAGGTGTTAGCTAATTTGACTCATTAGTCTTTCCACCTTTATTTTTCATGTCATTTAATTTCTTGTCAATTTACATTCCTTGTCTTGCACCTTAAATATGTAAGTTTCTTTAATTCTTGCTCTTAATTTTGTTGTTGAATCCTTCATTTTAATCAAGTTTTATATTAATATCTCCTTCTACCTTTCTTATTTTTGTTAATCTTTATGCTTATTTCTCTGAATTTGTCATTTCTCTGAATTTGTCATTTCTCTGAATTTGTCATTTCTCTGAAAAAAGTCATTTTTCGAAGATTTTATTTTCTCTGAATTTATTGTTATTCCAAAGTTTTAGTTTTTCTATGAATTTCTTAATTTTTCCGAAATTATTTATTTTTCTGAATTTAGTCATTATTCCGAAAAAACACAAAAGTCCGAAAAAGTCATTTTTCCGAAGATTTTATTTTCTCTGAATTATTGTTATTCCGAAGATTTCTCTGAAAACCAATTATTCCGAAAAAAAGATAAAAGTTCTGAAAATAAAGGATTCCGAAGAATCAGTTATTGCGAAGAAACACTTTATTCCGAAACTTTTTCTGAAGAAACAACTTTTTTTCGAAATAATTGTGCAGCCTACTTGCTTGCTTAATTTCTTTTGGCGCCAAAAGTGACCAGGCAGCTTGCTAGCTTGAGCTAGCTGGCTGCTAGCTTGGTTAGTTTTTTGCATTGTTCCGTAATTATTTAGATTAATCTAAAAGTTGTTCCGATTTTATTTCTGAAAGTTACTATTTTAGTTGAATTTTTCGTCTATTTTTAAAATTAATATTTTTTCGTAAAGTTCAAGTTTTATCTTTTATTTAGTACCCGCTTTAGGTTTTGCCTCGTTTAGCTTTAAAATACCATTTTAGTTTTATTCTCTCCTTTTTCATTAAGCAAAGTTTATTTTTGAGTCGATAGTTAATTTCGTCTTTTAGTTTTATTTTTATTAATTGTTTTGCTTTCATTTGCGTTTTATTATTTGTTTCGCTCCTTTATTATTAGTTATTTGTTTTAATTTCTCGCACCGTTTACTTTTTAATCATTTATAGCTTTATTTACCTTGCCTTTTACCTTAAAGTTTTGCAATTTAATTTTACTACAACGACCAATCTATTTTTTTCACCAAAAGACGACTGAGTCGCACTTTTAACCGGAAATCAATTCGAAGAGACTTGGTTCAACGAAATTTTTATACTTGGCAAAAACTAGTTATTATCCCTATACCTTCCCTACTTTATATTTTTGGCATTTTTACTATTGTGCATTACTTGTTTGTACATTTAGCATGGTAATTGGTATTTGCAATATGTTTTTAGACTAGTACGGTTACGTAGAGATATTATTTTTAACTTTTTACGTGCTTAGTGATAATTAGAGATAGATTTCCAAAATTTTATCAATCAAATACCAAAAACAGTTAGTTGACTTGATTTCTCTCGATCATTCAATTCGTAAAGATATCGAGAAAAATGAACTTAAAAGATAAATAGTAAATGGCGCCGCTGCCGGTTCTTTACGTGAAGATTGACGATTGATTGACGGTTACATATTGGATTTTGGGATCCGTTCACTTTGTGGACGTTCCTTTTACGTATTATAAATAAAAAACATAAAAAAATAAAAAAAGATAAAAATATAAAAATATAAAAAAAAATCATAAAAATCAATTCTTTCCTAAGAATTGAACCAAAAAATAAAAAATAAAAAAATAATCTTTTTCCTAAAAGATTACACCAATAAAATATATTGTATATATTGGTTTCACTCGTTTTTACGTACATATTATACTTTCATAAAAATCAAATAAATGCAAAAATATTTTCTCTATATTATTATATGTAAATACATATACGTAGATACGAACAACCAATTTACCTACATCCATAAGTACTGCCTTGGCAATACACCATACTTGGGGGTGTTCCGGTCCCATTTACGTGTATCAATCAAACAAAATAACGGCAAAAATAGATAAACACTTTCAATAAACAAGAATTCGAGAAGTACGAACTATTAAGTGAGTAGAAAGGCGACTTTGCTATTAACTGCAAGCCTAAGGGAAACAGGTACTTAAGAGCTTAGCGCCACCTCACTCCCCCGTTCACTAGTAAGTATTTCAAGAAGGAAGGTTTGTTGGGGGTTTTGCCGCCCAATTAGTACTACATATATATTATACTTTCTTGTGGTTGTCACTATTGAACCTCGGAAGAGATAATCTATTCTCTTCCAAAGTCGACCGAGAGCTCCTCTCTCATCCTCGTGTTGAGTTGCATGCGCACTCGAGCGCGTGCACATATACCTATTGGTGTACCACTTCCTCCCAAAGGGAAGAGAAACAAGAACAGAGCTGTCCATCAAGCCGATCACGGACATCGTACTTTCAACAAGTTAAACTAAGCCATGGACAATCGACCATTGATTGAGATTCACCAATCCAAAGTGGATGGGAATACGGATGCCATAGTTATTCCCGAGATAGCAGCTACCAATTTTGAGCTTAAGACATGCTTGACACAGATGGTTTCTTCTATACCTATGTTAGGGAGACCTATGGATGACCCTCATGACCACATCAAGAGATTCATGTCCCTTTGTAATATGATGTAGAGTTTTTACTATCCTTTAGGAAAAGAGCGTAAAAGTGGCAAGTATTAAGTGTCGGTTTAGGAAAACCAAGCACTAATGACCAAGTTAAGTTCAAAGTTCGTTTCCCAAGGAGGCAAGTGTGTTGTGTGAGAAATGATTAAGTGTTTGTGATTATAATTTATGAAGAAAGAAAAATATAAAAGAGATTAGAAAAGAAAGACGGTTACGATTATGAATTAAACTAAGACGAAGTCGTACACGTAAAACCGCAAAAAGTGACTAAATTTAAAAATTACCCTAAAAATTCCTAGAAAATTGCAATAAATCCTACAAAATGTAATTGTAGTTTACAAAAAAAAAATCAAAAATCACTCAAACCTTTTATTTAATTAAATATTAATTTTTTTAATGCTAATTAAAGCCCAAAAAATCAATTTAATTAACACAAAGCCTAAAATGAGATTTTTTAACTTGTAAACCTCTAAAATGACTTAACTTAATTAAAAATTATTTTTGAAAATTTTAAAATTAATTAAAACTATTTAAAAATAATTAAAAACTTTAAAAACTTAAAATAATTCGAAAAATTAATCTAATGACAATAAAATTAATCTAAAAAATTTAAAATTCCTAACTTAATGTATTTGAACTAGGAAAAATGAAAAACTTGCAAAAATCTAAAATTTAATTTTTAATAATAAAATAATATTAAATATCCAAAATTTATAAAAATTTCTAAAAAGTTGCAAACTAGTTTATTTTAACCTAAATGACACAGAAATGAACTTGAAATTACCTAAATACCCCTATTGGGCCTTAAAATGGGCTTAAATAAAAAACAGTCCACTATATTGGGCTTTTTGGCCCAATAATCAAAAAGTGATCCAATTAAGCTCAAAACTTCCCATCTGACTTAAAATTTGATTTTAAGAACAAAACTCTGAAGGCCAAAAGCTGAAAATATGCTTATCACAGCTTAATAAGTCAACAGCTTATTCTTAATGGGCTTTTGGGCCCATTAAGCCATAAGGTAATGCCATAAGCTCTAATTTGACTCACAAGCTTCTTTTGAGTTACCAGTGAAAATAAATTTTGAAAAAGCACAAGAAATAAGCCTAAAATAAGCCAAAGCTCTCTTCACAAAACGACAAAATAGTCGTTTTTGAGTTCTAGACTACCTCAAGTGCTGCGTCAAGTTGCAAATGGTTGCAAATGACTTAATTAAGCAAAATAATTAAAAAGTTTTCCAATAAGCACACTAAATAAGCCATAATAAGCAATTAAGCACTTATGTAAAAGTCAACTTGATTAGTTTTCTAGTCAAACTTAAAAGTCAAACCCTAATAAGCTCCAGTTCAGTTCAATGGGTCAAATAAGGAAGATCTATCACAAAAATAAGTTGTTGCAAGTCTGGATAAGCCAAAATGGCTTATGAATAAGCTGTTTGATAAATTACACTAGCAGCGGCTAGCAACAGGGGAAAGGAGTTCCCACTGCTTGACTTTCTTGACTTTTTGTCTTATGTGACTTTTTGTTGGATTCAAGTTAAGCAAAGGCACCCAAGTGATTAGTTAATCACAAGGAGTCAATAACAACAATAATATCACAAATTCACCGAGCCAGTTAGTACAGTTTAATCAGAACATCCACAGATATGAACAATAAGCAGTTTTCAACCAATAAGCATTTATAGCAAGAATAAGCCAGCCAAACTTCACCAAATGCACCCACAAGCTCTTAATAATTCAAATGAACATAATAAATAGGTTTCATGCAATGATCCAAAGTTTAGAGCAAGATTCAAGCAAATGAATGTTACTGATGAACACTAAACAAGCAGATTTGATACTTTGCTGACATACTTGACCACAAATCCAATTTCAAACCCTCAAATCTTCTTAAAAGGTTATATAAACTTTGTGTTTAATCACTTGTTATCCCTAAGCATGCATACAAACTAAGTGTTACCAAAGTCTTAGGTCAAAACAAGCAGATTTCCAACTTTTATAGCACAATCAAGATTTTGATGTTTAAAAGCCAAGAACTTGCAGCAATTAGCACTCAACCAAGTATATATCAGATACCAATTCAAATGAACAACAAACAATAACTCAAATCCAATTTGTAAACTTAAACAAGTTAACCCAAACACCCCTTAACTTTTTTCAATCCAAGATTATCAAAGTAAAAGTGTGATTAAATGTTACCCAAGCCCAATCTAACACAATAACATCATCATCATGCAGTATCAAGCAATTTTAAGCCACAAAAACAACAAGAACAACAGCAGAACACAAATTCACAAAAATCAAGTATTTTATCAGATTTTTGAGAAAAGGACTTAAACCTCATGAATCTACATCCACATTCACGAATTTTTGAGCTGATGTGCCTAGCAAAACAAGGCACAAGCTTCTACAACAAAGCTGCTAAGATTCAACAAGGTTAGAGCACAAATATGAAAAACAGAAAGATGAAAAATGCTTGATTAATGTAACCTTGTTCCCACTCCTTGATTATCCCCAAACACAAGCTTACAACACCTTGATAATCTTCTTATCAGGGTGATATAATCACTTGTAATCCAAAAATTCCAAGGGTTTGAACCAAGAACTTAGCAAAATATCAAGATTTGGAAAATTATGCAATTTCTTGCACAATATTTAAAAACAGGTTTTGAAACTTCAAAATCACAAACATGAAACATAAACAAGCATAGAATAAGATTGGCACTTGGATTTCATCAGCAATATCAAACACTTTTTCATTGAAATAAAACAGGATACAGATTTGTGAAATAGGAAAAACCAAGAGCAGGGCTCAATGTTACAACCTTAATGCCTTATATAGGCTACATTTGTTCTAGAAAAGCAATAAAAACGTAAACCCTAATGTGTAGAAGTTCCTGAAATGCCCTTA
The DNA here is from genome assembly GCA_025667525.1 of Glebionis coronaria. Taxonomy (NCBI): domain Eukaryota; kingdom Viridiplantae; phylum Streptophyta; class Magnoliopsida; order Asterales; family Asteraceae; genus Glebionis; species Glebionis coronaria. Next base: position 276,861,817 of record CM046882.1, on the reverse strand, counting down.
AGGATTTTGAAAACCTTGACTGATCATGTGAATTTCTTGGCGTTTTGTTGTTGAAAAGTTGGTGGAATTGCATCCAATAGCCTATGTGAAGCTTAGAAAGCAAGCAAGTTTATGAGGCGTTGGATCTCTTTGGCATGTTTGTCTTCTTCGTCAAACGTGTAGCAGGGCACACAACATGTGACTCTAGTGGTGACGTGGTATGAGTTTTGAGAGTTCGGATGTGTTTATGATTACCCTAATCATAATTCTGGAGGTTATTAGGGATTAATTACAAGTACTTAAGAAATCCCTAATTGTGTTCATAATGTGAATAGTTCATATTTTGATCTGATTTTGGGTTTAAAATGTGTGTTAGGCGCCAAAGTATTAAACTAATCAAGATTAGTTAAAACCGGTTATAAGTGGGAAATGATGTGTCAAAATAGGGGGTTCTCATTGGTGGAAAGGGTGAGTGGGACACGTGTTAACCCACCACTGGTCTAGGTTTGTTTGGATGTTTAACAAAAATTACCCTCCTTCTTCCATTCTCTTTTCATTTCAGTTTGAAACTTGATTAAATCCGAATTCCTTTGTATTTCAAGTTTCAAACTTTAGACTTTTGCCCCAAAACCTTTGCAAAGGTAATTTTAGGGGTATTTCTTGCCAATTCTTGATTCTTGAAGGGCTGTTTTGGCATTTTCTTCAAACATTTTTGTATTGACTTATATTGTTGACTTCTTGGAGGACTAATATTGACAAGTCTTCATTTTTGAGGGACCATTCTTGCCAATTCTTCAAAGTGGAGGGTCCTTTTTGTAAATTGACAAACTTTAGGGACCAATCTTGTAAATATGAATAAACAAGGGTTTAAAGTGTCAATTCTTAAATATTAGAGGACCCTTCTTGTACAATCTTCATTTCTTCAAGGGTTATTCATGGAAAATCACCATTAGGGCTTGGTTCATTGTGTGGCTTCGTTTCCCGTGTTCGTTTTTGCTTGTTTCTTGTGATCTTTTGTCATTTTCTCAATATCCGTACCTAAAACACACATGTAACAAACACAAGCATATATTTGGCATTTTTAATGATATTTAATGCATTTTAAGCCCATTTTGGATGATGAGACTATGTATAAAAGCAGTCTCATCACTCCCTCATATTAAACCATTGTCGTGCCCTCACGCAATGCTAGAATAAAGTATCGTATCATCTCCAAAATTCATTTTTATGCACTTTTATTGAATCATAAACTAAATATACTACTACTATTGCTACTACTTGCGTTTTAGACATAATGTATGATTTTCATCGCAAAATGGGACGTTTAGGTTCATAGAACAAGAACACTTGAATGCTTCGTTAGAAATAATTCGTCGTCCTCGATTTTCACCCCAATTCCATGCCAAGCGTGCAACGAGATCATTCTCATTATAAGTTAGTAATAACTAGGTTTTAGTTAGTTAAAAATATCGTTGTTCCAGTCTCTTCGAATTGACTACTGGTTTAAGTGCGACTCAGTCGTCTTTTGGTGAGAAACAATAGATTGGTTGTTGTAGTAAAGAAAATGTGCAAGACTTAAAGTAAATGGTGCGTAATTAAAACTAAAACTAATTAAAACGTAAATGGTGCAATATTAAAACTTTAAAAAGTAAATAAATTTAATGACAAAAATTAAAGCTTGACGAAAAATTAATTTGACAATGTAATAAAAATGTAAACTTGAAATTTAAAATAAAGAAAAACGATTAAAATAACACTAAAGTAAAATGGCGGAAACATAAGCTTTAAAAATTAAACTAAAAATTAAAACGTAATGAAATAAAAACAAAGACAAAAGTCAGATCGCAGCCACGATCGCAACCAACGATCGTGGTTTGGGTCGTACCCTAGATCGTACTCTCGATCGAGGCCTAGATCGCAACGAGCGATCGCAACCAAGAAGCTTAAGATTGGATCGTAACCACGATCGCAACAAGTGGATCGCAGTGACGATCGTACTCTTCGATCGTACTACCAGATCGTACCCACGATTGCAGCCAATGAACGTGGCTTGGATCGCAACGGCCAATCGCACCCTGGATCGCACTCTATGATCGTACCCACGATCACAACAAGTGATCGTGGTGTGGATTAATAAGTGTGGTCGTACTGAACTATCGTACTATGGATCGTAGTAATGGATCGTAAGTAGAAACCCTAAGGGCTTATGCGATCACACTAACTCGTTCGTACTGGGTAAACTCGTAAGAAAGTTACGATGGAATCAGATAAGTAAATAAGCAGAATCAAATAAGCACTTAGACAATAAGCAAATACCAAAAACTAAACCAAAACAATAATAAGACGAATAAAATAAGCACAAATTTAAAAACTTTCAAGACATAAAATAAGCAAACTTTTTAAGCAAACTTTAAAAAGACAAAACTTTTAAGAAAACTTTAAAACTAATAAGATAAATAAAAAATAAGCCAATAAGCATGTCAAGCTTAAAGCTTAAATCGTATAAAAGCCTAGATAGGAATAAAAAGGTAAACTTTTTAATCGAATAAGCAATAAGATTAAGCAAAATGAATGCTTAATCCGAATCAATATCAAATCAAAACAAGAAAAGTAGAATAAGAATGATAATAAAAAGCTTGATTAAAGGAAAGTAAAGATTCAACAACAAAATTAAAAGACTTACTTGAATTAAAGGCAAGAAATTAAAGGTTCAAGAAAAGGAAATTAAAATGACAATTAAGTAAATGACATGAAAATTAAAGGTGCAAGTAATTAAAGGTGAAGAGCTAGTTTGTCAAGTTAGCTAACAACATGAAATGAAGTGAAATGGGTTCTATTTATAGGGATAAGGGAAGCATGTGTTGCTCCTTCCTTTCTTTCTTTCTTCTTTCTCGTCTTTCGACTTTTTCGACTTTGTCTCGGGATTAATTAAACTCGTCTTATAATTTCTTCATTAATTAGACTTGAGTTCTTCGGCTTTATTAAACTTCCGTCTTTAGACTTTTTCTTCGATAAATCTTCAGAATTGGCCTTGGAATTCCATTCTTTTTGCACTCTTGATCTTTTGACTTCGTCTTTTGTCTTTTTCTTTGGTAAAAGCCCGTGAAAGCCCATGTTTTCTTCTCTTTTCATATTTTTATCCTAAATCACAAAAAAAAAACACAAACCACGCATAATTCCGACATTTACGACATAAAATACACGTTTTGGCTTGGTTATTATTATAATTAAGTGGTAAAAGGATAAGTGTTTTCACACTTATTAAATCCCCTACACTTGACCATTGCAATGTCCTCATGCAATGTATTAATTACAAAACAAGTTTACAGTTTCCATCACAATCAATCTACATTGGCCTTTATTAAAGAGACAAAATATTTAAAGGAAGAAAACAAGTAAAAAGATCAAAAACTTACCTTGGGGTTTTGGAATGTCATGAATGATTATCATCCTCAAGTTTCACGTTCCCCATACCAAGCTTAAAAACGAGATCATTGTTATTATAAGTGAGCAAACTATAACAAACTCATGTGGGCCAAATATTTACTTAGACTCCCTTATTCCTAGGTATATCTCTTATATTTTATTGTTGTCTTGAATGATCACGAGGATGCATTGTTGACTTATTTCGATAGTTTATTTAGGCCGAAAATAAAGTAGGACGATTTAATCAATAGTTAGCTAAAGGACAAAATCTTTTAAAACTGCTTCTCGGGACTCATAAAGTTCATATCTTGGCATAACTCGCTTCACCATTTGAGAACATTCTCAGACCGATATTTGGCAGCGACTTCATACTTCAAATCTTGAGAGACGTTCATGAAATAATGGTCTTCTCTTCATAATAGGAATTTCTTCACTTGTACTTTTTGAGAGATTCTTCATATTTGGACCACGACTTCTTCATTTTTCTTTAATCTTTATTTGGGATTTTGATATACAACAATCCGCCTCCTTTTAGTACTTGGATCTATTTATCCTCATACCTTGTTAGGGCCTTTTTGGATAGACTTCTCCATGATCTTTGGGGGAGTATTTGCTTTTCGTCGTGTGTCTCGATCCTTCATATTGATTTTTGATAAATGATTATGCACATCACTTTTGGATATTTAGCAACAAAATGTAGCCCTCATGTAACACCCCCAAATTTATACAACTCAATACAGCGGAAGACTCGTTGGTGTTACGGGATAGCACATTACTCACATCATAGACAACGCATAAAAATCGCGTCGTTTAATAATAAATCATTTCCATTCATAAATATCAAAGTTACATCGGTCCCAAGTCATTATATTTCATACAAAGTTTTACAAAGTATTTGAATGGAAAATATTGTTTAAGTGCGGGCCCTGAATTCTTGTCGTCTTCCCGAGAATTACCTTCAAGTACCTGAGACAAAACATGTTAAAAGAAAAGGTCAGCGATAACGCCGAGTGAATTCATAGAGTTTAATAAATTCCATCAATATAACTTTGGTATAAAATTATTACCAAAAATCATTTTGTACAAATCATTGTAATAGGCCATAAAATAGCCAAAATCATTTTATACAAATCTTTATCAAAATCATAATATAGGAATTTGCCTTAAAAACCATTATACGAATCATTGTCGTTAAAAACACCATACAATACGTTTTGCAACGTTGTATAGATTAAATAAAAACCGTTATATGAATATGGTTATATAAAACCAAAACACGAACATAATATCAATAGTATGACCCCATATTGCTAGTAAGGCAATACATTGTAATTCGGTGCGTCTAGTAGTATTTCGTTAGTTGGATTATTATAAGCCGCATGACATTGTTACCTTACTAAACCAAACAACGGGTAGCTAACCCGATACTCAATTTGCCCATCTAAAGTAGCGTGTCGTCATAAAGGTCACGCTATGGAAATCTTCTCATACATAAATTCGATTACCAATCAATGTGGCACGACGGGGATCAACCGTCAAGGCGCGAACTGGGGTGATCGTCCCCAAATAGTACTATTATATGCACAAGCGTCTACCAAATCCCGGTAGTTCACAATTCATGCTAATGGGACTTTTAGTGACATAACCTAACTTTAATAATCCATTTAATTTCATCTATCGGGTCCTTTAATCATTTTTCGGGTCATACAATCGGGTCATTCATTCATTCGGGTCCAAATTAATAAACAAACAATCGGGACAAATGGTGTCCTAATTTTATAAAAACTAACATGTTATCTCCCTCGCGGGTTTATAAAACATTTATAAAACATTTAAAAGAGTGCGAGGCTATGAACTCACGTTGATGTGGGAAGGCGGTTATCGGCGATTCGGATGTACGGTACGTGCTTCAATCACGGAAACCTAGACAAATAATACTCGTCTTAGACTCATGTCCAATGACTTTATAAAAATAACAATTATGTATACATATGATGATTTTATATATATGATGATCAAGTGGGTTTACATATTCTCATTTACTCATTTTAGTGTTATGTGTCGATAACTTTTATACTAGTTTACTAGTTTTACCTATTTACGTGTTTTAGGTCCAATAAACTTATTATAAGTTCTTTAACTTATTTTAATCCATTTTATACTTATATTATCAGTATTTAAACTTTACAAGTTGGGCCCAAATGGGTTAAGCATAATAAGTTCTTTTTATAAGAGTTTAACTTATTTAGTCCAATTATTAGCCCAATAATGTTAACATAGCCCGTTAATGTCCGTATGTTATTTAGTTCGGGTTTTATCGGTTTTTACTTGTTATATATTTTTATATATCAGTATATGAGTTTTATAAGGTTTACATTTGACGGGTCCAACCGTCTAAGTTTTATTTAGCAAAAACGTTAATTTTACGGTAATAGCCGAAAAAGTCGTAAAAATCATGTTTATAGTTTTATAACTTATAAAACTTAACAAGTTACCATTTTTATAAAATGTCTACTTGTTTACCATTGTACATATTTATATAAATGTATTATATGAGTTAGTGGGTTTTTATTCACATTTTATACTATATAATTTTGAGTGCTTATATAATAGTATTATACTTTAATTTCCAAAATCTGATTTTATTTTCATCTTCACCAAAACTGCCATATCTAGAGTTCTATATGGAGATAGAAGCTAAAAATTTTATCACATAAACTAAATGATATTTGCTCCATTTAACTCTCCTATAGATACTGTTGAATCATCCTCCAAGTATTTTCTAAAAATCGTCCAAAACAGTAAACTCAGATTTGTACCCTAAACTTGTTTTGATCATATCTTACTCATTACAATGATTCCATTGCATGTCCAACTCTCACATGTGTACAAGACCCATAGCTTACTGTATATTAATTCTACTTCATCATTTTATCAGTTCATGACATGTTTCTTTACTGTTTTATACAGCCAACAAATTTAAGTAAGATTTTAGCCTTGTTTCTTATAGTTTTTCACATTTTTAAGCATGTTTATCAACACCAAATCCCCACACAATATTTTTAATCATCATCCATCATCATATACATATACATAAGTAAAAGAAATACAAGATTACATAATCAAAAATAACAAGAGGATGAGGAGGACAATCTTTATACCACCATGATGATGTAGGTTGATCAAAACATGGATTTTGATGGAGAAACTTGTGATGAACCAAGACCATCTTCAAGACCACCATTATTCATGAACACCTTGTAGAAAATCAGCCCCAAGACTCCATGAAAACTCCTCCTTGGAGGTTATAATCACCACCAATCAATAGGGTTTCAAAAGGGCTTCAACATGTGTATGAACAACATGGGATTTCATGGTTAAATCAAGATCAAATGGGTGTTTTTGGGGTAATATGGGACGGATCAAAGAGAGAGTGTGAGAGAAATTTGGGTGGATTTGCATGTTGTAAATGAGGAAGTGGAAAAGAGTTGATGGTTTCGTGTAAATGGTAGCTTAAGTTGTAAGACTTAAGCCATGTGTAAGCAGCTTAGCTTACACTTGCCACATCAAGTGGTGTAGTGGCTAGTTAGGCCGGTTTGAGTGGGGTGGGACAAATGTCCCACTTGTCTCATCCCCATTTATTTACAGGTACTCCTCGATTCTAGTTTCCTCGATTTGCGTGCCCTCGGGTCGTTTTACGAAAAACGTTTTTATAAATTATGAATCAACGGTACAAAACGAATCTAATAAAAATTGTCTCATCGAAAACGGAGTTCGAAAATGTAAATACGTAATCCTAGGGTTTCCGGTTTAGTCGTAAAGGACGTTAAAATAAAATCGTAAGTCCTAATCTCTTCTCGTAAATTTGTGAGTTTATGAACCAACACAAATTTAAAACTCCAAAATAATATTCACGGATAAATTTATTTTCTGAAATGTCGGACTGTCACCAAAGACGGTGTATGTAAACGTAAGCACGTAACGTAGAATCCTCCGGTTTAGACGTAGTCGACGCTACTTCAAGACGTAAATCCAAATTACTTCCCAAAAATAAGTGAGTTCATAATATAACATTAAAATAATGTTTTTAAATAATATCTGAGAATAAAATATCAACCATAAATTGACGGATTGTCACAGCATTTACCCCTAAACAGGATCTTTGTCCTCAAAGATCATCTTACTACTCGCTTCTTATAGAGTTAAAGCCATGTGGGTATTTCCTCCACATCCGATCTTTTCTCATAAGTGTAATTCATTACAATACGCGAGGTTCATCAAACATAACTACGGGAACAAGATCAGGCTTAATGTTGACTTACTTTCTCTATCCATGATGTTCATGGGTTTTTGATGAATGCTACTTTTCGCCGATCTAAGCTTTATTAAGAAGAATTCAGATTTTCACTTGATAGATATTCCATCAAGTTCGATATACGAAACATAATTCACGCATCTCTTGAAGTCCTTGGGTAGATCCAGCTTATATGCCTTTCAAACCAAATCTTTTACATCATCTCAATGGTCCCATACAACGGGGACTTATATCCCATGATTTGTCAGATCATTAATTCATTTTTTCCAAGGTTAAGAATTTTGGCATAACTTCGCTACCCATCTGGCACTTCAGGGTCTACATTTCATATTCACATAACCTCCTACCCACTACCGGCAGCCAACAATCAGATCCTAATTTTAACAATCAATTCAGGTCTCGCGGGTCGAGTGTTTTGTAAGGTTAGGTTCGCCATCATAGGAAACCTTAAACCTAAAAGGCATGTCCAACTCACAATGGGTGTATGTCGGATGTCTTCATCTCAACTCTTGCTTACAGATGCTCTAATATTTAGATCCTAACAAGATTCGATCTCGATCCTAATACGATGATTATCAATGATAATCTTTCCAAAGGGAAACGATTATACGGTTCATTACCAAAGGTCAATCATTCAAACATAAAACAAGACTTCTAGTGTTTTGTATTGTTACTTTACCTCGTCCCTTCGATTTGGGGTGGTAAACAGTACTCTCATCAAGGTTCGTTCTCAATGATTTCTGAGAAAATCTCTAGAAATTCGATGCGAAGCGAGGATCTTGATATAGATGTTCGATACAGGCACACTATGTTTACATAACTCTTTTGCATTTATCATTAACGGGAATGATAATAGCAGATTTGGTCAGTCTGTCGACGATGACCCAAATCGAATCAAATTCAGATGATGACCTTTGCAATAGCTAGACGTTTACTAATGTATGAGGCGGTGTCTGCCTTCATAATTGCCATTAGTACAACTTCTTCAGACAAAGATACTTTTAGTCAAAAATGACATAAATAGAATACTTATACTTACAAGATTTCCAACATAACTATATCTCAAAATCTCCATATTTAGGCAACCACAAGTGGCCTTTTATACATTTTACGCCATTGGCTTCTCAATTCTAATGGTTCACATTAGCCGCGAACCCCCTTTTTATTATCTATATAATCCTTTTTATAAGCATCGGCTATATTTTAAAATGTTCGTCAATTTATTTTGCACATTCATTATTAAGAAACACATCCTAATTGATTCTTTATACTTTCTACATAATGTGTCAGTATTTACATTCACCTTTCTTCATATTTTCTAAGTTTCAGTTTCGTTTCAGCTATTATTTTTATCCGTTTTACTCAATCCGACGTCTAAAGCGTCGATAATTATTACAACTAATTAAATATTAAATATTCAATTTTTATGAAACGTAAACGTAAAGATTTTCAATTTTCTCAGTTTGTCCAATTATATGAAAATGTTCAAAATAATTTTTAATTTAATTAACACGATTTTTGTGGATTTATAAAAAATAATTAATAGGATTCGTAAATGTTCGAAAAATATGTGTTTATATTTTGGTCAATATTTTCTTAGTTGAAAAGCAAAAAGTATCGTTTCAAATTTCAAGTCATAAGTTAAATAGTTTCCTCAATTCTTCTTAGGTTGTCTTAAGGTATGCAAAAACATTTACCACTAAACAAGAGTTTAGTTAAATTTTTTGTGTATAAGGGAATAATCCCTTAAAAATCCTTTGTTAAAACATTTGCCAAATCATATTTCCATTTTCTTTTTGTGAAAACCCAAAATCTTAAAAGGGCTCTTAATTTAAAGAGTCAATATATTCCATTATCTATTAATCACACAGTTCATTAATATAAGGGATTTAGTCTTTAATCACATGTTAAATATTTAAGGTACAGGTTTTTATCATTCGGCCAATTCAAGGCAATCTATAAATAATTATTAACTCATTCTTATTCTTATAAACAAACATATAATCCTTAATGATCACGAGCATGAATTTATCAAATCACAGCCTACACACGTGATTCAGCAAATTTATGAATGCTACATGTGTATAATCAATCCAAACGGCATCACGTGAAACTCCTAACGTTCATTACAAGTACCGGATGTAGTGATTGGAATAGATAATCTTTTTCGCGGACGCGAAGTTGATAATAACCATGTCGTGGATCATACGCTAGAACCTTGTAAATGATCGAACAAATCTTCCATTTCGAGTTATTGATATCGTTTTCGATTGTCAATTTACTCAGTTCACAGTAATCTTACAAATATAAGGAATAATAACACCATAGCTCTTCATGATGACAGGCTTGGTATAATATCTTTCTCCGACTATTCTCTCAGTTGTACGGTAATTCCTTTAATTTAGATGGTGCTGACGTACAGTGCACATGCCACAAGTGCAGCACCGGAAATATAATCAATACCAATTTCAACTTGCCTGAATGGCAAAAGTCTAGGTATTTCATTAACAAATACTTACTAAAGTTTCAAATAACAGAATTATCTTTTTAATAAATTCATATTAACTTCTTTCTAGATTATAATATCTATGACTAATTCACAACCATTCATGGTATAATTTCAAGTCTAAATGCAGGATATGGTCATCCATCAAGAATTATTTAGATCACTTTTGATAATCAACATCTTATCATTTAGGGGAATTCTACTCGAGTTCCCATCAATTAAGACAATGTCGTCATGTCAAAATCAATCAATCCATTCTACCGGCATTATCAACTTCTCAGTTTCATTGTCGTTGATAAGATGTGAACTTCTCAAAAGACTAACAATAACTCATAATCCTTCACAAATTCAAGGATATGTGGAGACACAACTACTATTAAAAGAGTAAGGTCAACGCATAATCTATGCGAGAGAATTTCAAATCAGATACAGACGAAAACATTTAACGAATATGAATATATCCCATGTTTTCATAATTTGAGTACGCATTCAAAAGCTCCTCGGATCGTTACCCAGGTCATTCAAATGAAATCAAATCAAAAGAAATGATAGGGATGTTGATACATCCAGTCGGGTATCAACACTCGGTAATCAAATACTTTTCCTAGGAATCTCACTATGGGAGAATTGGACAAGAAAGGATTGTCAATTGTCAAATAAGACAATTTCCACAGATGAATTAATTCGACTCAGAAGAATAGATACTATAGGCACATATGTAGGTGTCCCTAACACTATGTCCTTATTTTTCACTTCTTGCAGATCTCATAAAATTTAATCTTTCACAATCTTTAAAGAAAATGTAGTGTTTATTAATCAGTTTTATGGTGACTACTAATCAGCCTTGCATGGTCCATTCCAAATTGTATGTAGGCGCGCAACTATATACAATTTCAAGATTAACGATGCAATACTCAGTTCGTCAAAATTTTATCATCCGTGTTTATAGTAAAATCATTTTCATGCTTAATTCTTAGATAAGAATCAAGAATAAATTTACAAAGATTTTCTTTGTTATGGAAATAATTAAGTTTCCAAAGCGTCTTATAAACAACTTCATTTTGATATCAATCACTTATAAATCTTACTTTGAATAATCCTTATTGTGATGAAAATTAAATTTTCTCAAAGGATACCGTTTTAATTTTATAAAAACAATGTGTGATCTGCAGAAGAGTGATGAAGAGTTGTTCACCAAGAACTAACTACAATATAATAGGAAATGAGCTCTAGCCAAATAATCATGATGTTCATGACCTCGATGGCACACAAAAGAATAATCCACAACGTAACTTAATTCAAGATGAGTACTTGTTCAATGGTTGCATCACTAATGTGAACATTAGGATGAAGCAATAAAAGATAGATAACATCGATACAGGTAGAATTTAGCAATCAAAGGTAGTCTTTTCATTAATCACAAACAAGTCAGAATTGTACCGTAACACATTATGTGTCACTATGTCATACAATTCCAAGAACTCATCCTACCAGCTGATGTCTCAGTTAAGTTAGGGATTATTTTTAAAAGATACCTCAATGAATACTAATCTACAAGAGTCATTAGGTGTCCCACCTGTCCCAGAAGATCCATCGGTCCCAATTTAGAAGAAGATTTCTTCAATTAATTTCATGGACACTGGGCATCCTCATTAGTGGACAACGGCCTAGGAACAACCCTTAACACGAATCAACAATCAATTAAAACCTTATAATTTAATCACAAAACTTAACGACTTCTATTAATAATCTCATATTCCATACGGGTTAAATTTTACTTTATTCAAGTTTCAATCAACTTATACTCAAGGCGATATCCTACCTCATTTTCCAATACTTTCAACCTTATTCTTAGGCCTTAATAGGGCAATATAAGTTCGATATTATCAATACTTAATTTCCAATCCTATATCTCTTACAACAACAATTATCAAATGAGTCACTAGTATGAGATGACTCATACATTCAATTAGACTTCTCGGAAAGGTATTAGTGGCATGAGGCTTTTGGGTAATGGTTCCAATGACAGCCTCAAGTGCAACATTCACCCTTTCGATTTCAATTTAAGAATTGGATGACAACGAATAAGATGACATCTTTCTAGGTGGTAACGTTTTGTCAAACTCCACTCTATAAGGAAAGATCGTCATGACATCGATATCAGATTTAATCTCGTCAATTCTTCTTCAATATCACAATCAACTACTATCTACATTTCTACGAATATCAACCATTTGTTGGGATCATAAATATCCACAACTTGGTTTAGATCTAGGATAGCTAGAATTCCTACAAGAATAGCTTCGATTAATTTACTAGGGGATTTAGGGTTCCTTGTGACAATCTACGTCGTATAAATACCTCGTATAAATATCAAAATAATCATCAAACAATCATGTAATAAAATTACATCATATATATATAATCCAAGTTATATATATATATATATTAAAATAACACTTCTTAGTCTGGCCTTGTCGGTAACTTGGGAATTCTTCGGCACCGTTATAGTCAAAAGATTTTTAAACATTTTTAGAAAAATGTTTGTAGTTAAAAGATTTTGAAATGTTCTATTCAAAACCTTAGTTTTAAAAATCTTTCGTTCTCTATAACGAGAGCTCTGGTACCAAACTGTAACACCCCCAAATTTATACAACTCAATACAGCGGAAGACTCATTGGTGTTACGGGATAGCACATTACTCACATCATAGACAGCGCATAAAAATCGCGTCGTTTAATAATAAATCATTTCCATTCATAAATATCAAAGTTACATCGGTCCCAAGTCATTATATTTCATACAAAGTTTTACAAAGTATTTGAATGGAAAATATTGTTTAAGTGCGGGCCATGAATTCTTGTCGTGTTCTCGAGAATTACCTTCAAGTACCTGAGACAAAACATGTTAAAAGAAAAGGTCAGCGATAACGCCGAGTGAATTCATAGAGTTTAATAAATTCCATCAATATAACTTTGGTATAAAATTATCACCAAAAATCATTTTGTAGAAATCATTGTAATAGGCCATAAAATAGCCAAAATCATTTTATACAAATCTTTATCAAAATCATAATATAGGCATTTGCCTTAAAAACCATTATACGAATCATTCTCGTTAAAAACACCATACAATACGTTTTGCAACGTTGTATAGATTAAATAAAAACCGTTATATGAATATGGTTATATAAAACCAAAACACGAACATAATATCAATAGTATGACCCCGTATTGCTAGTCAGGCAATACATCGTAATTTGGTGAGTCTAGTAGTATTTCGTTAGTTGGATTATTATAAGCCGCATGACATTGTTACCTTACTAAACCAAACAACTGGTAGCTAACCCGATACTCAATTTGCCCATCTAAAGTAGCGTGTCATCACAAAGGTCACGCTATGGAAATCTTCTCATACATAAATTCACTTACCAATCAATGTGGCACGACGGGGATCAACCGTCAAGGCACGAACTGGGGTGATCGTCCCCAAATAGTACTATTATATGCACAAGCGTCTACCAAATCCCGGTAGTTCATAGTTCATGCTAATGGGACTTTTAGTGACATAACCTAACTTTAATAATCCATTTAATTTCATCTATCGGGTCCTTTAATCATTTATCGGGTCATACAATCGGGTCATTCATTCATTCGGGTCCAAATCAATAAACAAACAATCGGGACAAATGGTGTCCTAATTTTATAAAAACTAACATGTTATCTCCCTCGCGGCTTTATAAAACATTTATAAAACATTTAAAAGAGTGCGAGGCTATGAACTCACGTTGATGTGGGAAGGCGGTTATCGGCGATTCGGATGTACGGTACGTGCTTCAATCACGGAAACCTAGACAAATAATACTCGTCTTAGACTCATGTGCAATGGCTTTATAAAAATAACAATTATGTATACATATGATGATTTTATATATATGATGATCAAGTGGGTTTACATATTCTCATTTACTCATTTTATTGTTATGTGTCGATAACTTTTATACTAGTTTACTAGTTTTACCTATTTACGTGTTTTAGGTCCAATAAACTTATTATAAGTTCTTTAACTTGTTTTAATCCATTTTATACTTATATTATCAGTATTTAAACTTTAAAAGTTGGGCCCAAATGGGTTAAGCCTAATAAGTTCTTTTTATAAGAGTTTAACTTATTTAGTCTAATTATTAGCCCAATAATGTTAACATAGCCCGTTAATGTCCGTATGTTATTTAGTTCGGGTTTTATCGGTTTTTACTTGTTATATATGTTATATATCAGTATATGAGTTTTATAATGTTTACATTAGACGGGTCCAACCGTCTAAGTTTTATTTAGCAAAAACGTTAATTTTACGGTAATAGCCGAAAAAGTCGTAAAAATCATGTTTATAGTTTTATAACTTATAAAACTTAACAAATTACCATTTTTATAAAATGTCTACTTATTTACCATTTTACATATTTATATAAATGTATTATATGAGTTAGTGGATTTTCATTCACATTTTATACTATATAATTTTGAGTGCTTATATAATAGTATTATACTTTAATTTCCAAAATCTGATTTTTATTTTCATCTTCACTAAAACTGCCATATCTAGAGTTCTATATGGAGATAGAAGCTCAAATTTTTATCACATAAACTACATGATATTTTCTCCATTTAACGCTTCTATAGCTACTGTTGAATCATCCTCCAAGTATTTTCTAAAAATCGTCCAAAACAGTAAACTCAGATTTGTACCCTAAACTTGTTTTGATCATATCTCACTCATTACAATGATTCCATTGCATGTCCAACTCTCACATGTGTACAAGACCCATAGCTTACTGTATATTAATTCTACTTCATCATTTTATAAGTTCATGACATGTTTCTTTACTGTTTTATACAGCCAACAAATTTAAGTAAGATTTTAGCCTTGTTTCTTATAGTTTTTCACCTTTTTAAGCATGTTTATCAACACCAAATCCCCACACAATATTTTTAATCATCATTAATCATCATATACATATACATAAGTAAAATAAATACAAGATTACATAATCAAAAATAACAAGAGGATGAGGAGGACAATCTTTATACCACCATGATGATGTAGGTTGATCAAAACATGGATTTTGATGGAGAAACTTGTGATGAACCAAGACCATCTTCAAGACCACCATTCTTCATGAACACCTTGTAGAAAATCAGCCCTAAGACTCCATGAAAACTCCTCCTTGGATGTTATAATCACCACCAATAAATATGGTTTCAAAAGGGCTTCAACATGTGTATGAACAACATGGGATTTCATGGTTAAATCAAGATCAAATGGGTGTTTTTGGGGTAATATGGGACGGCTCAAAGAGAGAGTGTGAGAGAAATTTGGGTGGATTTGCATGTTGTAAATGAGGAACTGGAAAAGAGTTGATGGATTTGTGTAAATGGTAGCTTAAGTTGTAAGACTTAAGCCATGTGTAAGCAACTTAGCTTACACTTGCCAAATCAAGTGGTGTAGTGGCTAGTTAGGCCGGTTTGAGTGGGGGTGGGACAAGTGTCCCACTTGTCTCATCCCCATTTATTTACGGGTACTCCTCGATTCTAGTTTCCTCGATTTGCGTGCCCTCGGGTCGTTTTACGAAAAACGTTTTTATAAATTATGAATCAACGGTACAAAACGAATCTAATAAAAATTGTCTCATCGAAAACGGAGTTCGAAAATGTAAATACGTAATCCTAGGGTTTCCGGTTTAGTCGTAAAGGACGTTAAAATAAAATCGTAAGTCCTAATCTCTTCTTGTAAATTGGTGAGTTTATGAACCAACACAAATTTAAAACTCCAAAATAAATTTCCCGGATAAAATAATATTCCCGGATAAAAAAATATTCCCGTCTTATTAGATCTGATTGCGAAGGCTCGTGACCATGGATGGTGGGAAGTAGCGCGATAAAAAGCATTGAGTCATATCATCCCAAGTGTGAATATAATTCTTCGGGAGACGATCAAACCATTTCTCGGCATGATGCGATAAAGTATGTGGAAAGAGTTGTAGGCGAAGAACATCCATTGTGGCCCCGGGCAACTTCATGCTTTGGGTGATGGTAATGAACTTGTCGAGGTGTTTGTTGGCATCATCATCAGGCAATCCACAGAATGGGTTTGTTTGTACTTGCTGAATCATGTGGTGCTTCAACGAAAACTCAGGAGCGTTGATTCGCATCGGCGCAATCGGTCCTCCTCGTCCAAACATTGTTGGTTGACAAAGTTCCTCCATGGTCCGAAGATCGGGCTGTGGAAGAGCATTGTTGTTATTATTATTATTATTGAGGTGCGGTGGAATGTTGTTGTTGTTAACACCTGCCATATCTAAATCTTCTTGAGGCTCGGGCTCTTGATAATTAGAAGATCTAGTACGCATACACTTGAAAATGCAAAAGAAAACAAAACCAAACACAAAGACACTATATATACACAAGAAAGATAAAATCTTTTTGGATTTTTGAAATTTTTAATTTTTATGGATTTTTAGCAATTGTTAATTTTTTATGGATTTTTGAAAATTTTTGTGCAAGAAAAATAACGTTCACAAGTGAGCGGATCCCAAAAAGCAACGTGTCTCTCACAGAAAACTGTTGATCTTTACGAAAAGAGCCGGCAGAGGCGCCATTTGATACAAACTTTTTGACCCGTATAAAAATTAAGTTCGTTGTGTTGGTCTAATCGAATTGATCTAAGCTCTCTATGTGACTCTATTGTTTTTGGTGGAACAAAGATGTGTCGTTGTAGTGTTTAAAATAAAAGGTGCGGAACAATTAAAGTAAAAGTGCAATTTAAAGTAAATCTAACTCTAATAAGGTAAATGGTGCAAGTATTTAAAAGCAAGACGAGAATTTAAGGGACACTAAAAGTAAATAACGCAAACTTAAATCTAACTAAGGCAAACTTAAAACGCAACTAAAACCAAATCTTAAACTAAGGCAAATAAACTTAAAGTGCGGCGGGAAAAATAAAGCTTAGAATAAAAGGGCAGAAACTTAAAAACTAAATTTGACAAAACTGAAAAGAGCCTATCCGGAATATACCTTATTCGGAAAACCTTCAATTCGGAATAATACCTCCTATTCGGAATAAAACCTTCTATCCGGAATATCTGTCCCTATTCGGAATAAAGTGCCTACTCGGAATATTTTGGCCTATTCGGAATGTCCTCTATTCGGAATATATTCCTATTCGGAATATCCAGTCCTATTCGGAAAGTTCCCTCTATGCGGAATAGTGCTTACTAGGAATGTGGCCCCCTATTCGGAATAAAGGTCTATTCGAAATGTAGAATATTCCGCATAAGCCTATCTGCTAAACCCTTACTCGGAATGTTTAATATTCCGAATAGAGAACAAATTGGCAAACCCCTATTCGGAATAATAGCTGAGCACGATTCTGGGAAAGATAAGTAACAGTAACCGAAGAACAAGGAAGGAAGGATAGCTCGGATCTAATAAAAACTTAACAAAATCAACAAAAAGATTAAACCAAACTAATAACAAAACATTTAATCAACATAAACAATCAATCCAAAACAACAAATCAAACAATAAAGATCAAGATAATCAAAACCAATTTAATCAAATCAACAAAAATAAAGAACTTGAACATAAACAAATCAACACAAAGATTAAAGAAAGGTAGAATGAGATTAACAAGATAAAGATAAAGATTAACAAGAAATAAAAGAAAAACTTACTTGAAATTAAATGGTAATTAAGTGCAAGACAAGGTAATTAAATTTGACAAGTATTTAAATTGACAAGGTAATTAACGGTGCAAGGAAAGTAAATGGTGGAAGACTAATTGTCACACTTAGCCAACAAAATGAAAAGTTAACAACTAATGTCTATTTATAGGGGAGGATTAGGAAGCTTCCTCCCCTCTTTCATTTCTTCTTAATTACAAGCTTAAGTCCCTCCTTTTATTAATCTTCATTAATTGCGTCATTAGTCCTTTTCTTCTAATCTTCTTTAAACTTGGACTTGAGGGACTTTTGGCTTTGGGATTTCTTCGAACTCGTCTTTAAATTCTTCAATAAGATAGACTTGAATTCTTCGGCTTTTGATAAACTTCCGTCTTTTGACTTTTTCTTCGATAAATCTTCAGAATTGGTCGTGGACTTCTGTTCTTTTTGCACTCTTGACTTCTTGACTTCGTCTTTCATCCTTTTCTTCAATAAAAGTCCGTAAATGCCCGTGGATGTCTGTGTTTTTTCCACTTTTCACCTTTTTATCCTAAATCACAACAAAAACACAAACCACGCATAATTCCGACATAAAAGACATAAAATACACGTTTTGGTCCGGTTATTATTGTAATTAAGTGGTAGAAAAGATGGGTGTTTACACACCTATCAATCTTCAATCCCGCAACCCGTCAAGGTAATATTGGATTGGAGTAACTATTAAATCCTCGCAACCCATCAATATAATATTGGAATCTAATAGTTACTATAATTAACACTTCACTACCCTCTTGGGAGTCTTGTATAATTATTTTTTCTTTTTTTTTTTTTTTTTTCTTTTTTTTTCTTTTTTTCTTTTTTTTCTAGACACTCATTTTTTGTAATCCGCTCTTATTTTTATTTATTCCTCACAAAGAAATTTGAAAAGAATAAAATGAAAAACACCCGCTAAATATTAAGCATGACATAAGTCTAGTACACATAAAATGTTCTAACTTAGAATCTTAAGATGTACTTATATCAACCAAGAATGATTAGACAAAAATGCATAAGAGACTACAAACCGATTAAAACCGTTCTTGATTATTTATTAACATATATACATGCGAAGAAAATAGAGGTAAAGAAGAGAAGGGTTTAGCCACAAGTAATTATCATGAAGTTTATCTAGCCCTTTTGTTAGCCTCAAAATATTGAGTCAAACAAGAATGCTCGGTCATAGGTTATTATTGTAACATTAGTTAGAACGTTGTAATAGGTAGTTAATTAGTCGTGGTTTACGGGCTTGGATTTAAACTAATTAAAGTCCAAAAGACAAGCTCGGCCCAATATATAGCCCATTAAAGCCCGCATGTGGGTGGACTATATATACTACCCTCCTAGCATGTTAGGAGGGTTGGTTGTTCATTTTTATTACTTCTAATCTAATATTCCCAAAGGTAATCCTCTCCTTCTCTCTACTTTCTCTCACTACTTTCTCTCTCTAAAACTCATATCTTTTCCATCTCATATCTTAATCTATCATCATATTATTAGGGACAACAATTGGTATCAATCGCCATGGGGTAGATGTGTGTTTAGTTTGTGGTTATTATTTTTGATTTCGTGTGATTTTTATCTTTAAAATCATTTCGTATCAAAAAGATTTGTGTTTTCAAGCTCAAATTCTATATACAAATTGCCTACATAGTTGTGGTAGGAATTTGGGTTTATCATTGTTCTTGATTTTTTTTATAAAAAGTTGCTAAATTTGGGTTCATTTTCGGAAAGTTTGAAAAAATCACGTTTTTTGGAGAATTTGAGTATTTATCCGGAATAAGAGGGTTTCATTATTCCGGATAAGCCGAAGTTGTTGATTCCGGATAAGTGAGACGGGAGGATTCCGGATAAGCTGCTCCAGTTCATTCCGGATAAGCTAGGGTTGCACGTTATTCCGGATAAGCATCACCTGTGTATTCCGGATAAGCGCTTTTTCAGGATTCCGGATAAGCTAGTGTTGCTGCGTATTCCGGATAAAAAGATCGCTCGTTATTCCGGATAAGAAGATTGGCAGAATATTCCGGATAAGTGATCAATCGAGTATTCCGGATTAGCTACGGACGAATTCTTCCGGATAAGGTGACCATCAACTATTCCGGATAAGAGGTGAGTAAGTATTCCGGATAAGAAGATTGACAAGTCATTCTGGATAAGCTACACGAGTCATATTCCGGATAAGAGGACCAAGATTATTCCGGATAAGGGCTAAAGATTTTTTTTCCGGATAAACCACGGAAATTATTGCGGATAAGTCACACAACCAGCATTCCGGATAACAAAAAAAATTAAAAAAAATAAAATAAAATTTCGACCAAAAATTCAAATTTTTCGACCAAAAAAAATTGGCGGGAAAACCATTTTAAATTTTATTTTTTCCTAGACCATTTTTAGGCCATTTATGCTTCGATTTTAAATTTTGGCAATGCGAAAAAATTTTCGACAAAAAATTCAAATTTTCGGACCAAAATTCAAATTTTTAGGCCATTTTTAGGTTTTATTTTTGTCAAAATTTTTCACATTTCAAAATTTTTCCCTATTAGTTTTCCGTTATTTCGAACTTGATTTCAAAATTTGGTAAGACAAAATTTTCAGTTTACCGTTTTGTCGGACTTAGGAATTTATTGTCGGACTTAAAAAAAATCGGAATTTTCGAAATTGCAACCACACACCAATCACACCATATCTACTTAAGATCCAAAGTCACTTCATCAACAGAGAGAGACGATCATCATGCCAACGAGTAATGCGGTTACTGAAAGTTCAGACGTGAAAGACCATGAAATGGAACGACTACAACAACATATATGTTTCTTGAGAAAAAATGCCATGGACGGTTTTAGAGTACTTCAAGATTCTTTTCAGCACCTTTCAAAAGTCTTGTTCGACTTACGTGAATCCACTGGCACATTCAACAAAACATTCACTCATGCCATGGATAAACTTCAAACACAACTTTTCAACGAAAGAATCATTGCTAGTGAATGCAAGATCACTTTCACTGATCTCAAGACATCACTTGAAACGATGTTTACTTCTGACTTCATCAAGTCTTCGCTTACCAACGAGTGCTTCAAGCGATATCATGGAATGGATGCTTTATCATACAAAGATCGGATAACCCGCAACATCGACTTCATTGTAACCTATGTGAATCACATAATATAGATGCAACAAATGATTGATGACAGACTTCATACCAGTTGTGGTATCGCATCAGATATTGAGACTACAAGCTGCAGATATGAGACTCTAACGCATAGTTCAGGGAATGATGACAACAGCAGCTCTGGCAAACAACACATCGACTCTGAGAATGTCATTAGCAATACACCTTCCTATGATAATGGTCCTGTTTACGATTCTGAGCCATTGGAAGAGGTACACAATGTTGAATTTAATGTGTTTGCCAATGCCAATACGCATGAGCATAGTGATCAAACAACAAACCTTATTGACACATGTATGACGGAAAAGGTTGATAGCAATACCACACCCAATTCATTAGACATGTGCAATAATGAGTTTGAGGATGATCAACATGCAAATGAGTATGATGATGAGGAGCGTGTCGCGCTTGCTAATTTAATTTCTACTTTACAAAAAGATGTCACTGAAAATAAAAAGAGTCAAAAGCAATTAAAGAAGGCAAACGCTACGCTCACTCAAAGTTTAGAAGAATGCAAAGCTGCTCTTATCAAATCTACTGAGATGACTGAAAGCTATAGAGATGAGCTCCTTCAGAAAACCAAAGAGCTTGAGGGGTACAAGGGAAGTGCGTTAAAAAGTCAAAAGGACGATTTTGAAAACAAATATAATACAACTCTTGAGTTATTAGCTAAAGAGAAGCGTCAATATAATGTTTTCTTAATGGATGAACGCCAAAAACGTACCTTACCAACACCAAAGCTAATGAACTTGAACAAAAGCTCTCTATGACCACTACTAATTCTTCTAAAATTCTTGAGGATAAGAAACAAGAGGTTGATGCGTTAAAAACAAGACTTCAAAAGTAGATATGATAAAGAAACTGAAAAAGTAACGAAACTAGAAGCACAGAGTCGACTTTTTGAAGAACGTTTTTTTATAAAACGCATGATTCTATTCAATCTGTAAGAATGCTGGCACCTCCTTCGATTTTTAAGGGTCAAGCTAGCTTTGCAAGTCCTGAGTACCTTGCCAAAGCTCAAGCTGCGAACCCATGTCTCTATCTTGATGAGACTGAAAGGACCGATCTTGCTTGCATGCCTGTAAGTGCCGATAGTGAAGAGACTGCCCTTTGGGATGATGATAGTCAACCACTTGTCAATAAGGAGTTTGTGAAACCATATAATTATTTCTATGAGAATAGTCTTTATGGCCTTTTCAACAAACAAACTTAGAAAACTCGTGAGGAAGTGTTCCTAGAATGTAAACAAAAGAGAATTCAATGGAAGAAAGCATTTGCCCCTAAGAAATATAATGTTTACAAATACATAAACTACCTCCCTCTAGATGAATCTAAAAGCAAGAGTAGGAAAACATTAGGTATTCTTAAACACCACATAGATAATGTTAAATCTATTGTTGAAAGAGACTGGGCAAAACGTCAAAATGCTGAGTGGACACGTCCGATTCCTCAAGATATTACCTTGCTTATGAAAGAACTCTTAATTCCTAACACGACGTTGATTAAAGAAACTGTTCTTCAACTTGAGGAGTTCATTCGGACTGAAATGTATGATGATTTAAAATATGTTGAATCTCTTGAGAAACACATTGAAGATCTTCAAATGGAGAAGTCTAGTTTTTCAGATGAATATAATTTACTATTGCAAGAATGTGTTTCTAACGATGTTATGTGTGCTTATTTTACATCTTGTGTTGATATTGATTAATATTCTGATGTTGCATGCAAATATCTTGATAAGATCAAAGAATGTGAACGTCTTGAAATTGAGCTTTCGAAACGTAAAGAAAATGTTGACAAAAAGGCTTTTGAGTTACTTCAACACAAAACTGATTTCCTTCAAAAACATTGTCATTCACTTGAACTTGCTTTGCAAAAAGACATTGGTAGTTTTCCACATGATAATAAATTGCAAGAAAAACTTTCCCAAACGTTTCGAGAAATGAATGAACAGAATTTGGAAATTAAAGGGTTGAAAGCTCAGTTACAAGACAGGGAAAGAGCGATAGCAGAGTTGGAGAAACTCGTTGCTAAGATGGGTGGGAAAGTTGTGGAACCTAAAGTTGTGAAACCTGTTGTTCGACAACCCAATGCCTATAAGGATCAAAAGCCGTCTATCTTGGGAAAGCCGACTCCGTTCTCTAATTCTTCTCATATGAAATCTAGGTTACCCCCTAAGACTGATGTGCAACCAAGTGTTCCAAAACCATCCATATCACCCTATGTTCCTCCATTTAGAAAACACACTGTTGCTAAACCCAACCATGTGAATGCACATAGCACCTCTAGGACTCCTCCAAAACGTGTGACATCCACGTCCACAAAGGAATCTGTAGGTTCAAATGACCTCGTTCATACCCACAACCTAGAGGATGCGAAACAAAAAGGGAAGATTCAGAAAGACAAACCCGTGTATGAAAAACCTAGTTCACCAAATCCTGCTAGAGTTCCACACACTCCTAATGGTAGTCAACCAAAACCTAGGATCCCTCTTCAGCAATCTAGGAATTGGAAACCATCCATGACTAGTCATGTTTCAAACACTACGCCTGAACGATTTAGAAAACAAAGGAATACAAGAACTTTCGTGAATCCCAAATTCCCTGTATGTCCCACTTGCAAAAAGGGAATACACAATGGAAATCATGACCATTGCATTTTGCAATACCTCTATGAGGTCAAATCTCGTTCCTTTGAACGGAGATCGAATACAGAATCCCATAAGACAACAAGGAGATACAAACCCGTCGCAAAGAAAAGCAACAACAACAAATCTGAAACATGGATTAAAAAAGGACTTAGTTTCTCTCCAAAGAATTCTTCCGCTGTGCAAGAGAAAGCTACTCCTAAATCTAGTCTTCAGTGGAAACCAACGGGTCAGATCTTCACGGAAGTTGGTCTTAAGTGAATTCCAATAGAGAAGAGTGATGACACCTGCACCAGCACTAATGCTACTGTTCTACACGCTGAAAAGGAATTTGTTACTCCTAATTCTAGTATTTGTACAAACTCTTCTTCTGTGATTGCAGGTACAACAGCGGATTCTAAACCCACTTCTCCTTCTTCAAAGGGTTCCAATTCTGTACATTCGATATCACCTGCTTCTGTTGTACAAAAATCTATTTTCGATTATTTTCGAAGAACTTGAGAAAACACAAAAATATAATAAAACGTAAATATACATAGAAAAACAAAATAAAAAATGGAAAAACTTTCAAAATACCAAAAATATTCTTTTCGGCATGTCTTTCAGTATCGATAATATGGACGTACCTAGAAATGTTGCTCAATAACGACACGGGTGTGTACATAAAGCTCGAATGAAAGTTATAAATATTTTTCAAAACATGTCATTTCAATGATTTACAATTACCTCAGATTGTGACTCGTACTTCAAATAAAGGAAAGTGTATCTTTAAAGATAACTTATCCTAAACAACGGGTAGAGCAATCTATCTAGGGTTGAGCTTGTCACAAAACATTCAACGTTTGAGCTCAACACAATGGCTTGTAATCACTTTCAGATTGCAACCCGAAACTATTTTCACGGAGGAGTGTACGCTTTTGTGCCCTTACCCTTAGCAAAATAAGTTAAATCTTCTTACACTTGAGTGGATTCGTCAAGACATTCAACGTCTATGAACTCAAGTTTATGCTTTAGAAAAACCTTTTCGTCAAAAAGAACTGATTTTTCAAAAAGCGTTGAAAACAATTTTTCAAGTATTTCTCAATGATATTCAAAATCTTTCAAAAATTGTGTGTTCAACAACTCCTATCCTCAAAAGTTTAATGTGGATCAAATCCTCGAAATGAAAATTCCATTGGATCAATTTTTGAGGGGGAGCGTTCCAAAATTCATGCTAAGTTTGACACATTTTTCTCCCGAAGATTTTCAAGACTGTTTTTCAAAATATATTTTAATCAAATTTGGTATCTCTAATATCAAATAATTTTTATATATTAGAGATAGGGGGAGAAAATGTGATTAAAATGTGATCTAAAGACTCAAGCACGTTAACTCTTACCCACATGTGAAAAATGTCTACTTAAATTCTTTCGCATTTCAATGCACATGTGAAGGGGGAGCTTTTCTGAAATGACAAAACTAGCAAGGTGTTAAATGTTTTTCAAACACTTTGTTAGAATTTAAAGTGGTTTTTATGGTTACGATCAAATACCCACAACATCTTTAATTCACGACGTTATTGGTGTCAAAAGGGTGGTTAGGATTAAGTCCTATGATCCAACCAGAACCGGAGGGATCTTCCCAGGGACAATCCAATAGATTATTAGAAGTCCTTAGGAGAGATGGAGTAGAATGTGAACGTAGCTAAATGCCGACTAAGTACTGATGATAGCACTGGAACAATCACAACAAGGTGCTATTAATGATGTCTTGGTAAGCATTGAAGGGGTTGAAGATGAAAAAGAAATGTAAGGATAAAGGGTCTAAAGAAAGAAGCCCTCCATACAACTTAGGCAGAAACCGGGTCAACTCATCATGAAGACAAACTCATCATGGACCCAGTGATGTGAAGCACAACCCTTTCCTAGCTACTCAGGCTTCTCTCAAAAGAAGTTTGTTTTATTGACACGGAGATCAACACGACTTCTATTGAATTTCTCACTCCGAGATAGTTGATATTGAATAGGTGGCATCTGCTCCAGCCTCCGACCACTAAAAGTGCACAAATCGAGTCTAAAGCCAAGAGATCAATCAAATCTCGTTAGGACACACGGATGAAGATCAAGAGAGTCCTACGCTATATCCTTGTGATATTGCTAGAACACTCAGAGTGATACTACTTAGCATTCACAATGATGAGTGGAAATCCTTCTAGTATTTACATCAAACAGCACTGCGGTAGGTCATATGCAAGATTCTTTATGAATTAAACATGTGCAAAACTGAAAAGCAAAAGTGGTTTGTTTCTGAATTGATTCAAACTCGTTTCAGGTTTCTATGCAATATCTTTATGGTCTTTCCAGAACATTCAGAGTGATATTCATTAATACTCACAGTGACGAATGGAAATCCTTCTAGCGTCAACATCAAACAGCGCTACGGTAGGTGACTTGTGAGATTCTTATGAATCAAACTTGTGTCAACTGGAAAGCAACAATGGTAAGATTCTTAACGAATCAAACTTGTTCCAGAAATTTGAATTGACGACTTTAATCAAACGGATAATTATCCAATTGATTCACTCTTTATGTTCGCAGTCTTGCTTTGAGACGATCGAGTAAAGAGAACGGCTAGTACAACCGCGAAACCCTTTCAAGGAGATTCTTAACTGAATCTACCTATCACAGGTACGGTATTCAATATTGTATAACGGTCTTCACCGACCGGAGGTAAAATGCTACCGATTTAGGACAAATGTCAAAGCCATTCAGTCCGTGTCTATGTTTTGTCTCAAGAAGGTGGAGTCATGGTGTACTTAGCAAAGTCAAAGATTCAAAATCACATATTCATGCCCAAAGACTTATTCAACAATTAATAGTGTGAGCATGTGGATAAAGGCACAAGATCGCAAGATGGCAAAGACAAGTCAAGAATGATTTGAAGATCTCAAGATAAAAGACTAAGTCGAAAGACAATGACAAAGGCTCAAAGATCACAACATGAAGGAACAAAACTACTGTTACACGTTCAAGACTCATTTATGATGAGATTCGTAATCTCCATTGATCTCCAAACATCAAAAGGGTATGACCTCACATTGGGGGAGATTGTTAGCCTCAAAATATTGAGTCAAACAAGAATGCTCGGTCATAGGTTATTATTGTAACATTAGTTAGAACATTGTAATAGGTAGTTAATTAGTCGTGGTTTACGGGCTTGGATTTAAACTAATTAAAGTCCAAAAGACAAGCCCGGCCTAATATATAGCCCATTAAAGCCCGCATGTGGGTGGACTATATATACTACCCTCCTAGCATGTTAGGAGGGTTGGTTGTTCATTATTCTTACTTCTAATCTAATATTCCCAAAGTTAATCCTCTCCTTCTCTCTACTTTCTCTCACTACTTTCTCTCTCTAAAACTCATATCTTTTCCATCTCATATCTTAATCTATCATCATATTATTAGGGACAACACCTTTTATACTTGCTTCAACTCTATCATTTCCCATTCTCCACAAATTTAAAATCTCAAATAATGAGATTGGTGGATGCTTAGCCTAATAGACCAATGAAGGACTACATAGTTAAGGATACTAGCTACAGAATGCTAAGATAAGCAAACTTGGGTTGAGTCAAAATATCCATGGCGGGCCTAATATGTCAAAGAAGTCTAAGCTTGTTTAACCATGTTCTTATTATATTTTTTCTTTTTCATATATTTTTGATGAAAAATAAAAGAAGAAAATATATACAATGCAAATGTGTTATGCAAATGAAAAATGATTGATGCAAAAATTATGAATACATATTTTTGGTGGCCAAAGTAGATCAAAAATTTGAAAAATGTTGGAAAAATTAATTTTCCATGTTATCATGAAGGTCAATGACAAAATATAGGTAAGGTCACTTCGATAGAAGACCCCCCTACACTTAAGATAAACATTGTCCTTAATGTTTAAGAGCATGGAAGTATAAAACTTCCCCTACACTTATGACAATGAATAGACTTTTCTTAACCCAAGTTAAGGAAAGATCAACTATAGTGAATTAATTTTTAAAGCACAAGGTGTCTATGAAAAATCACAATAGTAACAAAGTGAACCGGATACAAGGGCTTCGTCCATAAGCTCCAAAGCACGTGATGAGTGAGCAACCCTACAAACATCATGAAGACAAAAGAAGGTCTCCCCTACACTTCTCATCAACTTGCTATCCTTATTTCTAACCTACAACACTCTAGATCTAAAAACTTCTAAACCTAGTTATTCAAGCTCGATTTAATGAGTCTCTAGCTCGACTCATCCCACACTTAAAAGTGTCTAAAACCTATCATGGAGAGTAAAAGTATTGCCCTTTCTAAGAAAAAAACTCCATGATGAGGTGAAACAAGTTTTCAAGTATAAAAACTCCATAAATATCCCCCCGGATCAAATACATAATTACCATCCCACTTATAACACAATTCCACAACTAACTACCCAAGCAATGGTGAAAAAGGTGAGGTGTTGTTCTCCAACATGGTTGCCCATATGTTTATCAAAAGGTGATAGGGTGATGCTCTCAAATCTTTCACAAGTTTTCCTTTTGTTGCATCAGGCGGATACTGAGATGGTTTAGCAAGCTCTATGCCAGGATCAAAAATCCATTCTTTGATGGGAAAACAACAAGTGTTGGTTGCCTTAGAAGATTATCCCTTGTAAGTCACATGGTGAGAGAAAGGTTGTGGAGTAATGGGTAACAACAAGCTCTTAGAAGGAACCATGATGACTTGTTTTCCTTTATCACATTGAAGGGTTGAGGTGGACAAGGAAAAAGGTAAAGGATCTTCATGCAATAGAGATTCTAGATAGAGTATGTCCCCTCCTCATCTAGATAACCAAAAGTGTACTCAAAAGATATATCCACTTCTAAGAACTCATCACTCTCATCCATGATAGAATCCTCCTCATCACCATAAACATCATAGATTGGTCTATCAAAGATGGTGATTCCTTAAAACCCAAAGAATTGTGATCATCAACAAATGGAGAGTCACAAGTAGAGATCTCATCATCACTATAATCATCATATATTGGTGTATCACAAAGAAGAGATTCTTCATCACTAAGATCCTTATTGGTTTCTTCATCATGGTGGAAAAGTGGGTCGTCATATGAGGTTTCAAATAGAGGATTGAAATAAATCACAAATCACCAAAGTTAAGCTCTTGAGGTTCATGAAAATCCAAGGATGAAGTAATGGAAGCAATAGTCTCAACATGAGGTAAATCATAATCTCCACTTGAGCAAGCTTCATAAAAATATTCATCAAAAACTTCATCAAGGATATCATCTTGATTTTCCTCCTCATTCACAACATCAATATGCTTCACCGCTTCAGGCTCATTAGACTTCTTTGACAACTTTCCCATGTTAAACACAACTCTTTAATCTCCTACCCTCATTGTAAGTTCACCTTCCGCTACATCTATTAGAGTACGACCCGTTCTAAAAATTAGCCTACCAACAATCAAAGGAACTCTCGGATCCATATCAAAATCAACCACCACAAAGTCTGCGGGAAAGGTAAATCTATCAAACCCAACAAAAACATCCTCCGCAATTCCCACCGGATAAGCTATAGTACGGTTGGCCAACTCAAGAGTCATCTTAGTAGGAGTGAGCTCGGGAAGTGAAAGTTTCTTCCAAACCGATAATGGCATGAGATTTATGCTTGCTCCTAGATCCGCTAATGCCATGCAATTTTCCACCCCCGGGAAATTGCAAGGAATCAAAAACCTCCCCAGATCTCCAAGCTTAGTAGGCAACTTCTTAAGCAAAACCGCGGAACAATTTTCATTTAAGGAAGCATTAGGCAAATCTACCAATCTCTCCTTGTTAGAAAGTATATCCTTGATCATCTTAGCAAACTTAGGCATATTGGCTAAAGCTTCCGCAAAGGAGATATGTATGTTAAGTTGCTTGAACATTCTCAAAAAGTTTGAGACTTGTATATCATCCTTGTTCTTAAGCTTGTCCTTTCTCAATCTTGATGGATAAGGGAGACTTGGTTTTGGTTGTGGTTGAGTGGTTGAAGAAGAATTTTCCTTATTGTTTTCTTCATGAGTAGGTGTGGAAGTTGGAGAAATGGGAGAACTTGAGGATGGTGAACTAGATGTAGAAGGCGTATCACAAGAAGGAATCATAGTAGGCTTTACCAAAGAAGTTTTGGGTGGTGAAGGATCATGAGTTTTCTTTCCACTTCTTTTTGTGATAGCATTAACATTGGCCCTCGGGTTTGTTTGTGTGTTAGAGGGTAAATCCCCTTGTGGTCTTTGATTATGCATAATTTAGTTGTGAAGAAGAGCAAATTTCTTGTTGTTTTCCTCTTGAGCCTCTTTCAATTGTCTCTCATAGGAAGTAAGCTTTTGAAGAATCAAATCCATGGGGTTAGGTTGCACATTCCCTTGATAAAAAACCTTGGTTTAGATAGGGTGGAGGTGGTGCATTAAATCCTTGATTTCGTGGATAAAAGTTATTTCCTTGATTGTGAAAGGTGTTGGGTGCTTTATAGTTGTTCCCTTGGTATTGTGGCCTTGGCCTTTGGTTCCTTTGTAACAATTGAGGGGGATTTTGTTGAAGTTGGGTGGGTGGTTAGGGTGGGAATCCCGGTGGTGCAAGATAGTTTTGAGACTTATAAGAAAGGTTATTTTGATTGATGTTGGGTTTGAAATGTTCTCAATGTTCCTCTTGGTATGCATAACACTCCCCTTGATATCCTTGCACCTTATCACATTGTTGATATGAATGGGGACCTCCACAAGTCTCACATGAAAGAGTAATAGCATACACATCATTGGTGGAATTATTGCCCAAAGAAAGCTTCATAAAGTCATTCATCATGGTTTGTTGCATCTTTTGGGTGTTTTGCATAATTGTTTGACTTTCCTTTTTAACTTGAGTTAATTCTTGGATAGATGAAATGAGTTAAGTCTCAAATGGTTTAGAACCTCCTTCTTGAATGACATGTACTCTCTCATCAAATTGTGTATTAGTTTGCACCATTGTTTTAGTCTCAATTATGTACCAAGCGTCTTGAATGGATTTAAGAAGAATATTTCCTCCAGCGAAGCATTGAGTGAGTCTTGGTGATGAGGTCTAAGTCCATTGTAGAAAGTATTGATTTGGTGAACTTCATCTAATCCATGGTTAGGGCATCTCCTCAATAACTCTCTATACTCCTCCCAAGCATCACTAAAAGTTTGACTAGGTTTTTGTTGAAAGCCTATAATTAAGTTCCTCAAAGCCGTGGTCTTAGATGGGGGAAAGAACTTGTTCAAAAACTACTTAGTGAAACCATCCCATGTGGTAATGCTCTCCGGTGGTTGTGTATCTAACCAATGCTTAGCCGGACCCTTTAGTGAAAATTGCACCAATATCAAATTAATGGCATCATGGGGAACTCCATTGTACTTAATGGTGTTGCAAAGAGCAAGAAATTTCTTAAGGTGATCATGTGGATTATCATTCTTGTTCCCATAAAATGGTGTGTTTGAAACCAAGTTAATCATGGATGTTTTAGCTCAAATGTGTTTGCGGGAATATCGGGTATCTTGATAGCATCGGCATATCCTTGCACATTAGATTGCAAGTGCTCCATCAAAGGCCGAGTATCAACCCCGGTCATGGCTTCTTGTTGTGTGTGGATCAAAGCATGATTCTCGGGATCGGCTTGATGGACGGTGGTGTTCCTACTCTTTCTCTTTTTCTTCCTTTTTGGAGGAAGGGGTTGTACACCAATCGGTATTTGTGCACTCCCGCGAGTGAGCATGCAACTCAATACGAGGAATGAGAGAGGAGCTCTCGTTTGACTTTGAAGAAGAAGGGATTATCCTCTTCGAGTTTCAATATGAAATATCCACAAGAAAGTATAATATACGTAATTACTACTTGGGTGCAAGACCCCCAATGAGGCCTTCCTTCTTAGAATACGCACTAGTGAACGCGGGGTTAGGAGGCGCGAAGCACATAAGTACCTATTGACCCTTAGATGGCATTTTATAGCACATCGCCTTTCTATGCACTTTGTAGTTTGTATACTTCGAATTATTGCCTAATAGAAGTATTTATCTATTCTTGCTTTATTGAATTTGATCGATACTCGTGTCAAGGACCGGAACGCCCCTTAACACGGTGTATTGCCTTGGCAATACTTATGGAGAATATGTGTATTGGTTGTTCTTATACGTATACGTATTTACATATAATAATATAGAGTTAATATTTTTGTATTTATTGGGGTTTTTTTAAAGAAAATACTATATGTACATAAAAACCGAGGAAATCTAATAATATATATTTTTGGTTGCAATCTCTTAGGAAAAAGATTTCTTTTTGATTTTTTAATTTTTTTGGTCAATTCTTTAGGAAAAGAATTTTTGTTGTTTTTTAGTTTTTATATTTTTATATTTTTTATTTTTTTATTGTTTTTGATTTACGATACGTAAAAATAACGTTCACGAGGTGAACGGATCCTAAAATCCAATGAAACCGTCAATCGATAGTCTCTCGTAAAGTCAAAGAACCGGCAGCTGCGCCATTTGAAATTGTGTAAATTGAAGTTCGTTTCTCTTGATTCTTAACCAATTGGAAGTCCTAACAATATCAGGTTTATTATCGTTTTTGGTTGATAGGGTTATTTGGATTTTCTGTGTCTATTTAAGCAAGCACGTAAAAATGTGAAAAATAGTAAGCTACGTAACCGTAAAACAATTAGCACATACCAAATTTTTATTCACAAAAGGAAAAAAAAAATGTAAATCTGTAAAAGTAATGTGCTAAAAATGTAAGTAAATGAAACTTTAATGCTTGAAATGTAAAAAACAAAAAGTAAAAGGACCAGTTATGTAAATTCTAACAACTATTTAACCAAATGTAACAACTTTCAAAATTAATTAACTGAAAATGGCAACTAGTGAAAAGTTATGGACTAGAATATTGCAAACCCTAATTAAATGGAAGTTTAGCCAGTATTGAAAACAAGTACAAACTATGAAGACTAAAGTGCAATTAAAAAGAAGATTTCACCAAAAACGGGCACCTAGGGACAATTAAGCTCGTATAAGCTCAAAAATGAACCAAATCAGCTCTAACAAGTTTTAAACTGCTTAAAAATGAAAAACACTTAGGCTTGTCCAAGGAAAAAACTTAAAATGCACTAGAACTCAAATAAGCCAACTCCAATAAGCCAAGAATAAGCTACAATGAAATCCAAGCATGCACATTCAAATTTTTTAGTCAAATCTTATTAAACAGCTTATGGAGAGTCTGGAATGTCTTTTCTTGTGAAAAATGGTCAAGTAGTTAAGCAGGAAATTGAAAATAAGCAAATTGTAGCTTATTTGACTAAGTTTGACCAAAAAGTGAAAAAGCTGAAAACTTCTAGATCTACTCAAGACATGATTCTAAACAAGATTGTGAAAGAAAATAACAAGATTTATGGTGGATTTTGCTCTAGAAGAAAACAGTCTACCAATTTATCACAGAAACTTGCATTGGCTTAAGTGCTTATGAAAAATCTAATTTCTCACTCAAATTAAGACACTATAGAATTTCCCTTTGTAGAATCAAACTTTGAATGTTAAAGCACAAGTAGAAACAGATTTGACTGATTTTGATCAAGAAATGAAACTATGGCATAAGATTGAAATATGCTACTTATCTGATGAACTATTATCACAAAACTGACCCAAACATTTTATCAACCATTTGCCTGTTTGACAAACCTTTTGACTTGAAAACTACTCAAACTTGTTTGAAAAGTCTAAAGAATAGTAAATGAACAAAGTTTAACTAGTTAACTACACTTGAACTACAATTTGATTGCAAAACCAAACACTACTTAACTGATCGTTTAACAAATTTTATGAAGAGAATTTAAGCAAATGGTTAAGCTGATCTTTGACTGATATCTAACCAAACTTGTTGAACAAAATGAAGTGTAAATGAGCTGATAACAGGCTATAAAACTCACAAGTACTCAAAATGCAATAGCAAGCTATATTACTGCTGAAATGATGATAGAAATGAGTAGAAACAAGCTAAGAGCTAACAATCTAACAAATAGCTATCTAATCAACAGAATCAAGGCAAAACAGGCTAATCACACTTGATCAAAGCAACATTTAGTATTTAAGCTAGAATTGAGCATGCATTGAACTGTTGAGTGGAACAAAACTCAAAAACATGAAACCTTTTAGCGATGAGCCTCCATTGATGGAGTAGGTAGGCGTTAAGCCTCCTAAACAATGCTAAACCACCACCTTAGCACTAAAATCAACTAATCAACCATCTACTATCATCATCATCATATCTACCCAAAATCTGCTACAAATCAACTCAGCAACTGAAATGGTAAAGAACAACTACAAATCTTCAACAAAAAGCTTCTTATGATCAAGTGTGATCACAAGAAACTCATAACAGCAACAAGTTCAACAAGAATGCAGGAATTGATAAGAAGATTGAAGGAAAATGAAGAATTTTATTGATTTGTATGTGAAAGTTTGTTACAGAATTAGGTAAGTGGTTACAACTAACTATAACTAACTCAAGAGGTTGTCAACCTCTTGAGTTTGTTATGCTAACAACTAACTAGCAGAAATGAAGGGAGAAAAAGGAAGTGTGTGTGAATTTCACACTTAGCTACGTACAACAAATGAAAGGACAAATCCCTATTTATAGACAAGAATTGAGAGTGATTTGGGGTTGATGACGTATCCCATCCAATAGCAGGCTGCCAGGTGTCACCAATTTCTTAATTGCAGATTCTTATGTTCTTTATGAATTGGGGATTTTTTATCCTTTGAGTTTGAGCTTGATTAAGTGTTCACAATGTGTTCCTCTCTTGAAAACGAGCAAGTTTCATGTATAAATCATCTTTTGAAATTCATTGTAGCTCAAGAACGATTTTGGGTTCATTTGTTGAAGACGACGCCACGTGGCAGTCTCTGGTTGGGCAAGAATATAGCACACGAATTGATATCCAAACTTGGATAAAATGAATATGGGCTGTCAGCTTTCCATTGGTTAGAAAATAGATAGTGGGGTGAACTGTTGGAATAACGGCTCATTAATGAGCTTGGTGAGCTGGCTATATTTGCTGGCCATCTGTGTCTTCTTTTTCTTGCAATCTCATTGGCTATAAGCCTTTTCACACGGATTGAAACCCATTTTAGTGTAGTTTTTGCAAATTAAGTCCCTATACTTTGGCAGAATATCCAAATGAGCCATAATCTTCATTCCAATGTCATTTTTGGTCCTTCCACTTGTATTCTTGTCTAGTTTGACCCTTTGACTTGGTTGACTTTGGAGTTGACCATGTTTGACTTTAATCTTGACTTTGACCAATTTACATTTTGAGTCCTTCAACTTTGGAATGTTGTCAAGATAGGTCCTTCATCTTTAAAGTCTTGTCATCTTTGATCATTCTTTGTCTTTTTCATCCAAATAAGCTTGATTTCTTCTTGTTTGCTTAAAAATGTATCCTTCTTACCTATCTGAACACAAACACAAAACATACCACATAATTCCGCTTTATAGCTCAAAAGTAAGGTATTTTCCATGTGTTTTAGGGTGATTTGTTGATTAATTGATATGAGTTTTTGCTCATATCAAGATGTTGTAGGAGAGAGATGAGTTCGGGGAAGCAGAGAGACACGAGAAGAGGTAAACATTCGTATTCAAGCGGTGACAATCCGTATTCTTTCAGTATATGTCAATATTTTCATCTCTTTAAATTATATCTTCCAGGCAGAAGACTGGGGATCGGTCTCAGCCGGCTACTCAGCAGCAGCCTAATCAGCCCAAGGGAAATGGTCAGACTAACGACCGTTCTGCTACGGACAGGCGTGGCGGTAATGATAATTACCGTAACAACGTTGGACACTCCAACAGCAGCAGGTCCTTATACTTACGCATTTTCTTATGATTTCATGTTATAACTCATAATTCTGACACTTTAGCAAATCTTCTACCAGGAACCATGGAAACGGCAGGGACCAGAACCAGAGAGGTTCACAGCCTAGCCGTCCAGCTATAACTGGTATTCAATCTTATGATTATCCGCATTGTCCTTTGTACCCTATTATCATGTCTCATGTATAATGTCTTAGCAGGTGCTCAGCCAGTCAGGACACCTGTTGGAGGATATACTCATCCTCTTTGCTCTACTTGCCACCGTAGGCACCAAGGGCCATGTCGCCGCGACAGTGACGCATGCTTCAAGTGTGGTCTTCCTGGCCATCGCATGAAGGATTGCCGCAAGGGCGAGATGGAGGGCACATCGGGACATGTTGATACCAAGCCGCCTCCTACCACTGGACGCGTTTACACGACATGTCGTGATCAGGCCAACAAGTCTACAGGTACCATCACTGGAATCTTTTATATGTATGGCCAAGCTGCATGTGTTCTTTTTGATACGGGTGCTACTCACTCGGTTATTTCTACTGCTTATGCCAAGAATGTTAGGATACTCCCCATGCCACTAAAGAATAGACACAGTGTTTCCACGCCTTTGAGAGACTCGGTACTTATCACCCATGTGTACAAGAGTCTTCCCCTAGAGTTTGACGATAAGGTTCGTCCTGTTGACGCACTTCCGCTAGACATGAATGACTTTGACATGATTTTGGGCATGGATTGGCTATCCAAGCATCATGCTACCATAGACTACCATTCATATCGAGTCATCTTCGATGATGTTAATTCACAGGAGTACATTCATAACGGGTTCGTACCCGGCAGGTCTGTACAAATCATATCAACCCTGCAAGAACGTGCACTACTGTCACATGGCTGCGAGGGTTATCTAGCTACAGTTCATGACATGGATGTTGAATCCCCATCAATTCAGGATCAGCCGATAGTGTCAGAATTTTAAGATGTATTTCCAGAAGAACTTCCGGGCGTACCACCTGCACGTGAAGTGGAATTCAATATCGAGCTCATCCCGGGAGCTGAGCCGATTTCCAAGGCTCCTTATCGCATGGCTCCCATAGATTTAAAGGAGCTGAAGGATCAACTGCAAGAACTTCTAGAACGAGGTTTCATTCGACCGAGCGCATCTCCATGGGGCGCATCGGTCTTATTTGTTAAAAAGAAGGACGACAGTATACGTCTTTGCATAGACTATCGCGAGCTCAACAAGATTACCATCAGGAATAGGTATCCACTGCCACGTATAGACGACCTGTTTGACCAACTCCAAGGGGCCAAACACTTCTCCAAGATTGATCTTAAGTCAGGCTACCATCAGCTATGGGTTAAGGAGCAGGACATCGCCAAGACTGCTTTCCGTACACACTATGGCCACTACGATTTGTAGTCATGCCATTCGGCCTGACCAATGCTCCAGCAGTGTTCATGGATTTGATGAACAGAATCTTCCATGAATTTCTGGACAAGTTCGTCATTGTCTTCATCGATGACATCTTGATTTTCTCAAAGTCCAAGGAGGAACACGAAGACCATCTTTGTACAGTACTACAGATTCTTTGCCAGAAGCAGCTGTATGCTAAATTCTCCAAGTGTGAGTTCTAGTTAGACAAGGTGGCATTCTTAGGTCACATTGTATCAGCAGAAGGAATCACTATGGATCCAGCGAAGGTTGAGGCTATTACTAAGTGGCCAAGGCCGACATCAGCAACTAAAGTCCGCAGTTTCTTAGGCTTAGCTGGCTATTACCGTAGGTTCGTGGAGAACTTTTCCCGCCTAGCACTACCATTGACCAAACTGATGCGAAAAGGGGAGAGTTCGTCTGGACTGAAGAACGAGAGAAGAGCTTTGAAGACCTGAAGCAAAAGTTAGTATATGCACCTATTATTACTCTCCCATCATGTACGGGTGGATTTCAAATCTACAGTGATGCATCGGGGAAGGGACTTGGCTGTGTTCTCATGCAACATGGGAAAGTGATCGCGTACGCTTCACGACAGCTTAAGCCTTATGAAGAAAATTACCCTACGCATGATTTGGAACTTGTTGCAGTCGTGTTTGCATTGAAGATATGGAGGAACTACTTATATGGAGAATCATGCGACATTTTCACAGACCACAAGAGCTTGAAGTATATCTTCACTCAACGTGAATTGAACATGAGACAGAGGAGATGGTTGAATCTGTTGAAGGATTATGACATTAATCTGTAGTATCATCCCGACAAGGAAAATTTAGTAGCAGATGCACTTAGCAGGAAGTTCGGAATGATCAACCGCATTAAGATTGAGGAGGAAATCATAAGCGACTTGGAGCAACTAGACATAGAGATCATGGTACGTGGACAACACGGTTACTGGGCTAATCTTAGAGTAGAACCCGAGTTACTCTCTAAGATCAAGGAAGCTCAGAAAGAAGATGGAGAAATCTGGGCGATAATTCAGAATTTGGAGAAGCAGACAAAATTCAGAGTAGATGTAGATGGTATCTTATGGCAGGGCACGAGACTTTGTGTTCCTGATGATCAAGAACTCCAGGAAACCTTGTTAGCTGAAGCTCATAGCTCCCCATTCTCTATACATCATGGTTCGACCAAGATGTACCATGACATCAAACAGTACTTTTGGTGGAGTGGTATGAAACAGGATGTTGCCACTTACGTCTCCAAATGTCTTACCTGCCAGCAGGTTAAGATCGAGCATCAGCGATCTGGCGGTCTCCTTCAACCGTTAGATATTCCAGAGTGGAAGTGGGACAAAATCACCATGGATTTTGTTACTGGTCTTCCGCCAACCAAGAGGAAGCACGATGCAATTTGGGTTATCGTAGATCGACTTACCAAATCAGCTCATTTCTTACCGATACGCAAGGAAGATTCGGTCAGTAAACTCGCTGATACTTATAGAAGGGATATCATGAAACTCCACGGTTCTCCATCCAGCATCGTCTCAGACAGAGATCCTCGATTTACTTCGCGATTTTGGAGGAGTCTGCAGAAATCTTGGGGTACACAAATTAAGCTTAGCACGGCTTTCCATCCTCAAACAGACGGGTAGTCAGAGCGAATGATTTAGAAATTGGAAGACATGTTGAGGTCATGTGCGTTGGAATGGACGGGTGATTGGGACGATTATATCTGTTTGGTGGAGTTTTCATACAACAACAGTTGGCACGCAAGTATCAAGTGTGCCCCGTTCGAGATGTTGTATGGCAGGAAATGTCGCGCCCCAATCTGCTGGGATCAGGTTGGTGAGCGAACACTTGAAGGACCAGAGATCATAGAGTTGACTAATGAGAGGGTCGCAGTAGCTAAGCAGAAACTTCAAGAAGCACGGTCACGTTAGAAGAGTTACACCGACAAGCATCGTAGGGACATACATTTTAACCTAAGAGATCACGTTTTCCTTAAGATTTCACCGGCACATGGTGTTAGACGTTTTGGAGTTAAAGGGCCAATTAGGTTTACTACGAAACCTAGAAATCGATCGGGG
Organism: Glebionis coronaria; assembly: GCA_025667525.1. Classification (NCBI taxonomy): domain Eukaryota; kingdom Viridiplantae; phylum Streptophyta; class Magnoliopsida; order Asterales; family Asteraceae; genus Glebionis; species Glebionis coronaria. Next base: position 276,822,576 of record CM046882.1, on the reverse strand, counting down.
AAGCTCAGTCCTCGTTTCATCGGACCGTTTGATATCATTGAACGAATCGGTGAAGTATCTTACCGTTTAGCGTTACCTCTGCAGCTTTCGCACGTACACAATGTGCTTCATGTTTCCTTACTCAGAGGGTACCAGTATCATCCCCTTCACATGGTTCAGTATCCACTAGAACAGATACGTAAAGATCTCACTTTTATAGAAGAACCCGAACGAGTTCTTGACAGACAAGAACGAGTCATGAGAAGGAAGACGATTCCATACGTCAAAATCCTTTGGAGGGATCATACCGAGCGGGAAGCCACTTGGGAAACAGAGGAGTCTATCCGGGCTTCTTACCCTCATTTCATATTTTGAATTCGGGTCTGTTCTTCTTTCCAGTTAACTTTATCTATAATTCGGGGAAGAATTATTCTTTTTAGGGGGAAGAGTTGTAAAACTCGCATGCTTTTACCATGAATAGTACCCTTAAGATCGTACATATGATACAGGGCTTTTACCCCGTATAAAAATTAAAGTTCTTTGTCGTGTGTCTAATCGAATTGATCAACTTGTGTTTAATGTGTGACTCAGTTTTATTTTGGTGGAACAAAGATGTGTCGTTGTAGTTTTTTTTTTAAATTAAAAGTGCGAAACTTTAAAGTAAAAGTGCAATTAAAGTAAATCTAAAACTAATTTAAAATAAAGTGCAAGTATTTAAAAGCGTGACTAAAATTAAAAGGCACTTAAAGTAAATAACGTAAACTTAAATCTAACTAAGGCAATCTTAAAACGCAACTAAAACTTAAACTAAGGCAAGGCTAAAATTTAACTAAGGCAAATAAACTTAAAGTGCAATTAAAATAAAGGCGGGAAAAATAAAGATTAAAAAGGGACACTAAGAAGAACCTGACAAAAATCCTTGATTCGGAAGTTTTAAGTTCCGAATGAACCTAGTTCTTGAGTCGGAACCCCTTGATACGGAAGTCTTGATCCGGAACTTTCGTTCGGAAGACTTCCGGATGAATAAGCTTGAGTCGGAACTTTGGTTCGGAAGTTTTCACTGATTCGGAACTTTGTCCTTCGTCCGGAACTTCGTTCGGAAGTTTCGTTCGGAAGTTCGTCCGGAACTTTCGTTCGGAACTTCTAAAGTTCCGAATGAATATGCTGACCCGGAACTTTGCCTTGATCCGGAAGTTTGAGACTTCCGAATGAAGCCCCTTGGTTCGGAACCTTTTTGTTGATCCGGAACTTTTGAGAAGTTCCGAATGAAGCCCTTTGGTTCGGAACTTTGGAGTTCCGAATGAAAGCCACTGTCCGGAACTTTGAATGTTCCGGATGAACAACCTTTCTCTTCTCTTGGTTCGGATGTTTCCTGGGAATACAGAAACACAGAAACAAACTTCCCGAAGAACAAGGGATCACAAATACACGAATCTAACAACAAGTTTAACCAAAATCAAACAAACGATTTAATCAAACTAATAACAAAACATCAATAATCATAAACTAACAATTTAAATCAACAAAACTAACAAATTTAACCACAATAATCAAAAACCCACTTGATCAAAATAAAGACATGAACATGAACACAAACATAAACATAGAAATCAAAGATTAAGAAAGGTAGATGAGAGATTAACAAGATAAAGTAAAGATTGACAAGAATTAAATGAAACCTTACTTGAAATTAAATGAATTTAAGGTGCAAGACAAGGTAATTAAAATGACAAGTATTTAAATGACAAGGTAATTAAAAGTGGAAGACTAATTGTCACACTTAGCCAACAAGAAAGAAATGATTATCATCCTAATCTATATATAGGGGAGGATTAGGAAGCTTCCTCCCCTCCTTCATCTCTTCTTAATTGCGAGATTAAGTCCCTCCTTCTTTTAATCTTCATTAATTTCATCATTAGTCCTTTTCTTCTAATCTTCTTTAAACTTGGACTTAAAGGACTTTTGGCTTCGGGATTTCTTTGAACTCGTCTTTAAATTCTTCAATAAAATAGACTTGAATTCTTCGGATTTTGATAAACTTCCGTCTTTTGACTTTTTCTTCGATAAATCTTCAGAATTGGTCTTGGACATCCGTTCTTTTTGCACTCTTGACTTCTTGACTTCGTCTTTCATCTTTTTCTTCAATAAAAGTCCGTAAATGCCCGTGAATGTCCGTGTTTTCTCCAATTTTCACCTTTTCGTCCTAAATCACAACAAAAACACAAACCACGCATAATTCCGACATAAAAGACATAAAATACACGTTTTGGTCAGGTTTTTATTGTAATTAAGTGGTTGAAAATATGTGTGTTTACACACATATCAAATCCCCTACACTTGACCATTGCAATGTCCTCATGCAATGCATTAGTTACAAAGCACGTTTACACTTTTCATCATAATCAATCCATAGTGGCCTTTATTAAAGAGATACAAAATAAAGAAATCAAAAGCATACCTTGGGTTTTGAAAATGTTATGAATAATCATCATCCTCAAGTTTTCACTTTCTCCAAACCAAGCTTAAAAACGAGATCATTGTTATTATAAGTTAGTAAACTATCACGAACTCATGTGGGCCAATTACTCACTTAGACTCCCTTATTCCTATGGGTATCTCTTATATTTTATTATTTGTCTTGAATGATCACGAAGATGCATTTTTGACTTATTTCGATAGTTATGAAGTCTGAAAATAAAGTGAACGATTTAATCAATAGTTAGCTAAAGGACAAAATCTTTTAAAACTGCTTCTCGGGACCTCAGAAAGTTCATATCTTGGCATAACTCGCTTCGCGATTTGAGACCTTTATCGGACCGATATTTGGCAGCGACTTCATACTTCAAACCTTGAGAGACGTTCATGAAATAATGGTCTTCTCTTCATAATGGAATTTCTTCACTTGAATTTTTGAGAGATTCATACTTGGACCACGACTTCTTCATTTTTCTCCAATCTTTATTTTGGACTTTGATATACAACGATCCGCCTCCTTTTATGACTTGGATCTATTTATCCTAATACCTTGTTAGGGTCTTTTCAGATACACTTCTCCATGACTTTTGTGGAGTTTTTGCTTTTCGTCGTGTGTCTCGATCCTTCATATTGATTTTCAATAAATGATTCTTCACATCACTTTGGATCTTTAGCAACAAAATATAGCCCTCATGCCTTGTTAGGGCCTTTTTGGACTCGCCAATCTTCGCATCCCGCTTCAATAAGTTATGCCTTGGCTATGAACTCTAATCCATACCGAGCAACTTTTAAACGATCTTGGGCTAGAAGCTAAGTAACTTTTCAAATCATACAACCTTATTTATTAACAGATAAATTATTAGCAACCGATGGGAGAATAGGCTCATAATTAACTCACATAAATTCACGAAAGAATACCAAACTTATAATTGGCTCTATCATCTCTCGTTCTCCACAGTTTAAAATCTCAAGTAATGAGACTCGTGGATGCTTAGCCTATTAAATCAAAGTTTTGGGTTTTCGAGTCGCCTATAGGATCTTGCAAATTCTTAGACTTTTTCAAGTTTAGAATTCGCGTTTTAAAGTTACCTTGATAAACGACTCTCTAGGATCAATTATAGGAACTTGCGAAAAGTTCTTGTTCTTAACCCGTGAGAGTTAAGACTTTCGCATTTTAGAGCTCCCTAAATAATAGCCTAGCAAAACTTGACTTAAACACGTTAAGGATACTAGCTAGAGTAACTTAGATAAGTAAACTCGGGTTGAGTCAAAAGATTCACAACGTTTGAAAATTAAAACCACTTTATTAAACATTTATTCTAATAAGGAAAGAAAATAACTATACAAAGGGTAAAACTAATAGGCCAAAATAGATCAAAAATTTTGAAAAATGTCGAAAAATTGATTTTCCGGTTAAAATGAGGACAAATACAAGGAAAAGACCACTTAACTTCGATAGAAGTCCCCCTACACTTAAGATAAACATTGTCCTCAATGTTTAAGCATGTGGGAGTAAACTCCCCTACACTTAGGACATTGTGCACTTTGTTTAAATCTCGCTAAGGAAAAGACAACTAAAGAGATTCCTATTTTAATATTGAGAAAATATAAAATAGTGAATCGAAAAGAGTTTAGGATAGAACCGGGATAATGGAACACGGAACCACGGGTCGTCAAGAATCATCAAGAGTGGATCACTGAAGCTCGAATCCCTGATTAAGAAGTGAGGAGAGGAAAGCAAACCAACGGGTCCCCCCTACACTTAGGATAAAGAAAGCTAAAAGATAGATGCATGGGTTGCCTCCCAAGAAGCGCTTGGTTTTTGTTAACCGAGTCGTGAGCCTGACTCGACCTTGATCATCAACGGAAGAAGCATGAAACATATCCACCAGGATCAAAGACATAGTTTTCGTCCATCAAATAGCACAAGCTTAAGGCGAACAAGGCAAGCCAAAGAAGAGTAGGAAAGTGTCACACCCCACCATGGCGGAACATGGGGCGCGACGTATGGATATCATCACAACATGGCGTGTCTATAGAGACAAATATATGAAATAAGAAATGTCATAAAAATGGTGACACGAAGGTCATGACAATATCTCAACAAATGCAAGGGGTCAAGGTAAGTAAGTAACAGTCCTACTTCTTACCCAAGACAACAAATAACATACCAACAAACAAATGTGTGCCACGGTATCACTTATTAAAAGAACAATCAAATAAAACTAAGAAGGAAACGGGGATTCTCTTTCTACATGCAATCCTATGCTTCTCCCATCCTAGCCACTTATTTTCTCATGCTTAACCATAGTATCACCTGAAAGAGACACTAAAACACGTCAACATAAAGTTGGTGAGAGTCATAGGTTTAGACTCCAACGCTAAATCAGTTACAAGCTGTGAATAACAATCATCAACAAAAGAACATATGGACAATGTGTTACAATTATGTATTAACAACTATCAATCAAGACCAATCATACCAAACCAATCCAAGGCTCATACCTTGCCAAACACCATCATGGTACCTTAGATGATCACACTATGTACCTATCCCAAGGCCACTACCTTGGCAAACCACAAGGCCACTACCTTGTCAAACCACAAGGCCACTACCTTGTCAAACCACAAGGCCACTACCTTGTCAAACCACAATAACTGAGACGGCACGTGTCCCCCAATCCAAATCACACACAATCAAAAATCACATAGCAGTTAATCACATAATGTACACACAAGTCCATCTCAAATCACAAACACATTCACAACATCAATTTAGAAAATAACTCAACACAGTGTCTCTTCCATCCCATCTGGAAGTGAAAATCAATAGGAAACATGGGACTATGAAACTCACCTGATAGCTCCTTCACACGTCCATGCACTAGCAACAAGCTAACAAACCAAAAACACGAAATCAATAAACGAACCAATCACTAAGATGGCTCATTAACCTATGATGGACTTCTAGCATATTATCACATATATACCTCATTAATAAGCTCTAATTACCCCAATACCCTTCCTTAACAAGTCCTTAACTTGGTTAAGTTTAATAACTAACCCGTTCGTATTTTACCCAAAACAGTCCCAGTTTTAGGTCTCAAAACTTTAGGTCAAACGCCCACTTAAACCTACCCATGGTTTCTGTAAAAGGAATATTCATACCCTGACATATGTTGGCTAACACATCCCACTTGCCCTAACCTTAAAGCTACTGTTTGGGCCCCGATATATATATATCTACTTTTGTCATTCCAGATTTCCTGATTTTAAACGTACTAAAAGTTTGTTACCATTAATGGGTCTTACCCTAAACCACCACCTTAGCCCAAGTGCAGATATTAACTACAATATATAAACCATCTCTCACGTTCGTGAAAAGATCCCAATGCAACCCTAAGTGCCCCAAACAACCCAAAACTTAAAAAGAAAACTGACTGAATTCAAAACTGTTTTGACCTCCGACTGTTGTAACCTGTTTTTGACCCACTTCCCGACCTAGAATTTAGTTCTCGCTTCTTGCATTGGAAAGCCACTTCAAATATCTTTCCAGGGGTACTTGGATCGTTAAATAAGAGTTTATAGAACTCCCGATATGATCAAAACAATTGACTCAAAATCTGCCCAGTTTTTAAAAACGGGTTTTTAAACAAATTGAACTAATTAATTACCCATAACCCCATCTAATACAAGCCCTAGATTATATGATCATCATATTATGATTATAACATCATTAATTTACTGATTTTATATAAACCCTAACCCTAATCCATCATAAGAATGATTAAGAAATCATTAAAACAATTAAATTAAAAAGGGATTTGAAGGTTTGACCTTATGATTAATGAAAGATGAAAAACCCTTATGAAGAACCCTAACTTTTTTTTAGTGAAACCCACGAATTTTATTAGCTCCAGGGATTTATGTTTTTATTTTTTTGTTTAGTAAAACATTATATAGTGTACACAAGAATCCTAGTCCAATTATAACACTTGTTTCCTTTTTTTTTCCTCTTTTTCTTTTTTTTCCCAAACCGACCTAACACCCCAAAAATTCGTTTTTTATTTATTTTTATTATTAATATATGTAATAATAATATTACCTTAATTTTTATTAATTTATTTCAGCTCCTAAAGCCTCCAAAACCTCAAAATCGTAAAACTAGTCAAATTTACGCGTTTTACCGTAAAAGTCGTAAAATATACACTTTTATAAAAAATCTCAAATTTTGAAATAAACTTTATATTTAAGTCCTAAATGACTTAAAACCATCCCGAAAAATATTCATATTACTAATTACCTCTTCCGAGACCTCTAAATGCTAAACCGTAAATCCTAAAAAAATACACTATTACTATAATACTTATACGTATACGTAACCACCAAAATATCACCATTTCATTTCATAGTCACTAATTGTGATCTCATGAACATGAATTAACCGTTCCTCGATTTACTTATGAGTACTCTATACTCATAAACGATAATCACACCAACCTCGTTCACACAAAATAAACACGTAAGCACAAAAATCAAGTAGTCACACATAAAATAACCTAAAAGTAAGACCAAGTGACGAACCTCAAAACCACGGTTGTCACAGCAAGGTTCCCTTAAGCAAAGATGGAGCACGGTGGAAGCAAGGGTGAAGTGGTGCAAGCAGATTTCCAGCAGTTCCAAAGATATTTCCTTTTATTTCATCAGGTGGATACTGAGATGGCTTAAGGATTTCAATACCGGGGTCGAACACCTTTTCCTTTAGGGGAAAATAGCACTCAGGCTCGGCAGAGTGTGAAGAAGATCCGCAAAGAAGCACAACCTCGTCCTCAGAAGGGGGACAAAGAGGTGTCAAATCATATGTGCGACGGATATTGGTGTCGACCGGTTTCTTCTCCTTAGAAAGAATGTGCTTCAAATCCAAAGTAGGATCAAGACGATAATCTTCAAAGTCATAAGGAGGAGCATCACTCTCATGAGGGAAGTAAGTGTTGAGAAATTCAGAGAAGTCTTCCTCAAATGAGTAATCGTCCAAAGTAGGATCGAGTGATGGCGGAGGATCTTCATCATGTGAAGAATCGCTCGAAAGAGTATCGGCCTCATCAAAATCATCGTATGTAGGCATCTCGGGATACTCAGAAGTACAATCATCAAAATCATCCGAATCTGAGCTAGAATCATCATCATCATAAGCATCGAAGACCGGTGGAGAATCATAAATGGGAGAAGCTTCCAAAGTAGGGAGAGAATCATCCACATCATTTTTAAAAAGTGGATTATCAATGGAAGACTCGAATAGAGGATTGTCATAGACGGTAAAGTCATCGAGCACATTAATCATATTCACTGATTCTCGTCCATAATATTTGCCAGTAAGCTTCCCCATTTTGAAAATTTGTGAATCATTCCCGACTCTTAAGATTAACTCTCCTTCGGCAACATCCACTAAAGCACGTCCGGTTCTCAAGAATGGCCGACCAAGTATTAAAGGAATACGAGGGTCCATTTCATAATCAACTACGACAAAATCGACCGGGAAAGTAAATGCGCCAACTCTAATGAACACGTCTTCGGCTATACCAACAGGGTAAGCGAGAGTACGGTTTGCAAGTTCAAGAGTCATCTTTGTTGGAGTGAGGTCAGGAAATGATAGTGTTTTCCAAACACTCATTGGCATCAAATTAATACTAGCCCCAAGATCAGCAAGGGCAGTAAATTCTTCAGTTTTGTTGAACACGCAAGGCAACACAAAACGACCGGGATCTCCAAGCTTTTCCAGAAGTTCTTTAAGAATAACTGCAGAGCAGTTTTCATTTAAGCGTGTGTTAGCGAGTTCAATCAGCTTCTCCTTCTTGTTAAGCAATTCCTTAAATGCTTTAACAAATTTGGGCATGTGGACAAGTGCTTCAAGAAAACTAATGCTGAAGCCCATTTGAGAAATCATATTGATATATTTTGTCAATTGAGAGTCCTCCTTTGTTAGATCGTTGGTCTTGCCTATGCGAGAAGGGTATGGGATTTTGGGTTTATAGGTGGAAGGTGAAGGTGTAGTTGGTAAAGGTTGAGATGTTGAAGGGTCCTTCCGAGATACATCGTCATGACAAGGCGGAGACGGTAATGGTGTACTAATACTAGGTGTAGGAGGAGTAGGGATACATGGCGGTGGAGGAGGTGTAGATGATGGGGGTGGGATTGGTGGTCCTACGATGGTAACTCCACTACAAGTAGTAATAGCACTCACATTGGCTCGCGGATTGGTGACGGTGTTTGAAGGTAGAGAACTTGAAGTAGAAGGTTGAGTGGCGGGCAAGAAACTAGCCAACATATTCTTTAATTCAGTCGTTTGAGTGCTGAAGGAGGATTGAATATTATCGCGAACCTCGGTTCTAATGTCATTACCTTGCTTCATGATATCTCCTTTCAAATTGATTATTTGGCTTTGTAAATTCTTGATTTACTCACCTTGGGTTCTCATGATGGCTTCAACATCGGGATTAATGGGTGGGGTTTGTTGGGTGGGTGGTTGATAAGGGTTAGAAGCTCTTGGTGGGATTTGGTTGCTTCTATTGTAGTTGGTGGCGGGGTTTTGGTTTTGAGGAGAGAAACCGGGTGAAAGGTAGTTGTTGGAACGGTAGCTCAGCAGATTTCTATCCCCTTGTTGTCTAGCTTGGTAATTTTCCGGTGAATAATTACCATAAGCTGCATATACATTTTCCGGATTTCCTTGAGTCGAAGGACAATCGGTGTATGAGTGAGGACTGTCGCATGTTTCACAAGGATTAGCAACCGCTTTAAATTGTTGTTGTTGTTGGTTTGAAGCGAGAAGCGTAATACTTTTACTCATTTCAGTCATCATACGGGTGAGTTCGGTCATCTCAGGGTTTGCTGAGGTGGAGGAAACATTGACTCTCGGGTTGTTCCTAGAAGAAGCAGAGGAATCCCAGTTTTTGTGGTGAGTAGTCATGTTCTAAATTAACTCTCTACACTCCTCGGGTCTCCTTTTCATGAATGTGCCACCGGCGGCTGCATTAATCGTATCACGATCTCGAAAAGTCAAACCGTTGTAGAAAGTATCGATTAAGGTCACAGGGAGCATGTTGTGGTTTGGACATCTATCGATCAAGACATTATATCTCTCCCAAGCATCAAAAAGAGATTCATCAGGTCTTGCATGAAACAGCTGATCTGATTGCGAAGGCTCGTGACCATGGATGGTGGAAAGTAGCGCGACAAAAAGCGTTGAGTCATATCATCCCAAGTGTGAATAGAATTCTTCGGGAGACGATCAAACCATTTCTCGGCATGATGCGATAAAGTATGTGGGAAGAGTTGTAGGCGAAGTACATCCATTGTGGCACCAGGCAACTTCATGCTTTGGGTGATTGTAATGAACTTTTCGAGGTGTTTGTTGGCATCATCATCAGGCAATCCACGGAATGGGTTTGTTTGCACTTGCTGAATCATGTGGTGCTTCAACGAAAACTCAGGAGCGTTGATTTGCATCGGCGCAATCGGTCCTCCTCGTCCAAACATGGTTGGTTGACAAAGTTCCTCCACGGTCCAAAGATCGGGCTGTGGAAGAACATTGTTGTTATTGTTGAGGTGCGGTGGAATATTATTGTTGTTAACACCTGACATATCTAAATCTTCTTGAGGCTCGGGCTCTTGATAATTAGAAGACCTAGTACGCATACACCTGAAAATGCAAAAGAAAACAAAACCAAACACAAAGAATATATATACACAATAAAGATAAAATCTTTTTGGATTTTGTGAAATTTTTAATTTTTTATGGATTTTTAGCAATTTTTAATTTTTATGATTTTTTGGATTTTTAAGGCAAGAAAAATAACGCTCACAAGTGAACGGATCCCAAAAAGCAACGCGTCTCTCACAGAAAACCGTTAATCTTTACGAAAAGAGCCGGCAACGGCGCCATTTGATACAGGGCTTTTACCCCGTATAAAAATTAAAGTTCTTTGTCGTGTGTCTAATCGAATTGATCAACTTGTGTTTAATGTGTGACTCAGTTTTATTTTGGTGGAACAAAGATGTGTCGTTGTAGTTTTTTTTAAAATTAAAAGTGCGAAACTTTAAAGTAAAAGTGCAATTAAAGTAAATCTAAAACTAATTTAAAATAAAGTGCAAGTATTTAAAAGCGTGACTAAAATTAAAAGGCACTTAAAGTAAATAACGCAAACTTAAATCTAACTAAGGCAATCTTAAAACGCAACTAAAACTTAAACTAAGGCAAGGCTAAAATTTAACTAAGGCAAATAAACTTAAAGTGCAATTAAAATAAAGGCGGGAAAAATAAAGATTAAAAAGGGACACTAAGAAGAACCTGATAAAAATCCTTGATTCGGAAGTTTTAAGTTCCGAATGAACCTAGTTCTTGAGTCGGAACCCCTTGATACGGAAGTCTTGATCCGGAACTTTCGTTCGGAAGACTTCCGGATGAATAAGCTTGAGTCGGAACTTTGGTTCGGAAGTTTTCACTGATTCGGAACTTTGTCCTTCGTCCGGAACTTCGTTCGGAAGTTTCGTTCGGAAGTTCGTCCGGAACTTTCGTTCGGAACTTCTAAAGTTCCGAATGAATATGCTGACCCGAAACTTTGCCTTGATCCGGAAGTTTGAGACTTTCGAATGAAGCCCCTTGGTTCGGAACCTTTTTGTTGATCCGGAACTTTTGAGAAGTTCCGAATGAAGCCCTTTGGTTCGGAACTTTGGAGTTCCGAATGAAAGCCACTGGTCCGGAACTTTGAATGTTCCGGATGAACAACCTTTCTCTTCTCTTGGTTCGGATGTTTCCTGGGAATACAGAAACACAGAAACAAACTTCCCGAAGAACAAGGGATCACAAATACACGAATCTAACAACAAGTTTAACCAAAATCAAACAAACGATTTAATCAAACTAATAACAAAACATCAATAATCATAAACTAACAATTTAAATCAACAAAACTAACAAATTTAACCACAATAATCAAAAACCCACTTGATCAAAATAAAGACATGAACATGAACACAAACATAAACATAGAAATCAAAGATTAAGAAAGGTAGATGAGAGATTAACAAGATAAAGTAAAGATTGACAAGAATTAAATGAAACCTTACTTGAAATTAAATGAATTTAAGGTGCAAGACAAGGTAATTAAAATGACAAGTATTTAAATGACAAGGTAATTAAAAGTGGAAGACTAATTGTCACACTTAGCCAACAAGAAAGAAATGATTATCATCCTAATCTATATATAGGGGAGGATTAGGAAGCTTCCTCCCCTCCTTCATTTCTTCTTAATTGCAAGATTAAGTCCCCCCTTCTTTTAATCTTCATTAATTGCATCATTAGTCCTTTTCTTCTAATCTTCTTTAAACTTGGACTTAAAGGAATTTTGGCTTCGGGATTTCTTTGAACTCGTCTTTAAATTCTTCAATAAAATAGACTTGAATTCTTCGGCTTTTGATAAACTTCCGTCTTTTGACTTTTTCTTCGATAAATCTTCAGAATTGGTCTTGGACTTCCGTTCTTTTTGCACTCTTGACTTCTTGACTTCGTCTTTCATCTTTTTCTTCAATAAAAGTCCGTAAATGCCCGTGAATGTCCGTGTTTTCTCCACTTTTCACCTTTTCGTCCTAAATCACAACAAAAACACAAACCACGCATAATTCTGACATAAAAGACATAAAATACACGTTTTGGTCCGGTTATTATTGTAATTAAGTGGTAGAAAAGATGTGTGTTTACACACATATCAACGTACATGGTTAGAACTTTCCTTTTATAGCACGTTTACGTTTCACGTACAAGAATTACAAGTATTACGTACGTGTTATAACACGATAAGTATTTATTACGTGTGAACACACAATAATTATTCCAATAATAATTATAATCATGAACATACGAACATGAAATCATGAACGTAAATTAATCACGAGCTAATATTATTTACGTATATATATTTATTACGAACACGAATAACTAAGTCACGATCGATAACTAACTAGAACACGTAATTTAGGAACACGAGAACACACGCGAACACACTAATAATTTTTAGACACGAAAAGGTATGGGTTACCCCAAGTGGGGCCCCCTACCCGCGGCATACACAAGAAACATGGGCTTGGCCCATGTAATTTTTACTAACTAGGAATTAAGGGGTAAAATTTGTTCATTAGTTACACAAGTTAGAAAATAAGAAAAATCCCAATTCTTCTTCCTTGTTCTTTTGGCCGCCGGGTTTGATCACCAAAAAGGGGTGTTCGGGTTGATTTTGATCTTAGAATTTTTACAAGGATTCATGTGTGTTCGTCCTCATTTGTTTCACGTAATCGGTATAACTTTTAACCTTTTCTTTTTATGTTTTGATTTATTGAATCACATAAAATCATGATGTTTTTTATTATACTAATTAAAATCAAGTATTTTAAACATGTTAATAATCATGGGGTAAATCAAATCAAGGGTTTAGGGGTGTTTGTGTTGTAGCCGACACCTAACCGAGCCCCATAGGGGTCTCGGCTTGGCTTATATCACACCACCGAGACCATATGGTCTCGGTATGGTGGTGGTGGTGTCACGGCAGCAGCAAGGGGCAAGGGAAACCCGACCTTGGTTGGGGTATGGTGATGGTTACGAGTCCGGTTCATGGGTTTTAGTCACGGGTCCGGTTCATGAATCATTTTTTTAAGGTTTATGATTTTTACAAGTTATGTTATTTTTTTTAAGACTTAAATTAAATTAATTAAAGGCATGACATGATTAATTTAATTTACATGACTTAGGTTATTAATGTAATTAGTAATCCATGAATTTTAACCTAAGTATTTATTATTTAATTAGACCTTATAATTAATTAATTATTAAATACCATGACTATAATTAATTAATTTACATGACTTAGGTTATATTATTAGTAGTTAATAATACATGTTTTAACCTAAGTATTTTACCTTTATTTAATTAAAATCATTTTATATTTAATTAAATACTTTAACCTATAGTTTATTTAATTTACATGTAATAATTAATAAACTATACTATATAATCACATGACTTAGAATAATAATCAGAAGACACTTAAGCTTATATAATTAGCTTAATTAACCAGCTTATATCTATTAATGGAAACTTTCTATTTTTAGAAACTTATTTATTTAAGGCAGCTAATCTATTTATGGAAACTTTCTATTTTTAGAAACTTATCTGTTTTAAGAAGTAATTCTATTTTTGGAAACTTTCTATTTTTGGAAACTTTCTATTTTAGGAAACTTTCTATTTTTGGAAACTTTCTATTTTTTGAAACTTTCTATTTTTGGAAACTTTCTATTTTTGGTAAATTTCTATTTTTGGAAACTTTCTATTTTAGGAAACCTGCTATTTTTAGAAAGATACTTATTATTACACAACAAGTATAATAATACATGAAATACAAGTAATACTTCAGAATAGACAGAATATATATGATAAACACGGTATAAAGCTTAAAACAGTAAAACATGACATGAACATATAAAACAAGCTAAGACATGATATAAAACCTACGTATTCAATAATCAGATACTTATACACGTATGTATTTATGTATCATTAGTGATACCGAAGTAGGACCTTCTTCCGTTCGTCTTCTTCGTTCACTGGACATAAGGTACGGATTCTCCGTCCTTTCAGTATGGACATTCTTTCCTTATTAGGATTCCCCATATGCAGCCAACTGTTTTCCCTAGTATATGTTTATATGTTTGATTGCTTATGTTAATTAGAATACCTATATCCATATACATGCATGACAAGTTTCACCTAGTTATGGAGGTACCATAACCATGACACTAGAGGCACTGGTGTTATGACTTCCCCACGGCGGAGTGATTGCTCGTGGCGTCCCTTCAGCTTTTGGCCATATTATTATATTTATCATGTGGGGCGTATGGGTGCATCCTAGTTACATGTTTTTCAGTAGATTACTCAGTATGAATGCGGTGTGTGCCTTGCATCCTTCACAAGGAGCTAATCCCTCATACCTAAAACCAGTATATTAAATTAGAGGCAGCCCCTCTAATTTGCATGACGAGGTCACCCCTCCAAGTATTCATGCACGTTGATATTTCATGACCTATATTAGCTAATGGTAAAATATGTTAAACAGTTTTTACAAGATAAACATAAGGCTTTTCAAACTATAAAACCAGTTTTACTTAGACTTAACCGGGTTATCCAGGAATTAGTTTCTTCCGCTATTTCATGCTTATATGCTTATATTACTCATGCTTTATTTGTACATCCGTGCACTGAGCGTATTGCTCAGCCGTTTTCCTTTTCATGTTCCCAAAACGGCAGGTACTCAGGGACGCTCGTAGACTTTAAGCGTACGTGCATTTGGACTGAAGCTTTCTAGCCTTCTTTACTTTATGCATTTATCTCTACTTTGATACTCTTTTCATGGACACTGTTTAGTCCTTTCATTTTTAGTACTTATGTTTGTGTGTGATGAGCTTTACTTTTGGACTACCGATGTTTGATTCCGGTATTTCCTTTTATGGTCATGTAATGTTTAGACATTTATCCTTGTATGCTTTGATGACACGCCATAATCACGCGTGACATTCCATTTACCAAAGTGGGGTTTTACAAGGGGAGACCTCTATCGAAGTAATAAGTGGGATTTTCCATTAATTTGTCCTTATTTTAACCAGAAAATTAATATTTTTCGATGTTTTTCAAAGTTTTTGATCTATTTTGGCCTAGTAGTATGTTTCATTTATTTTCTTTTATCTTCCTTATTTTTTTCATCACATCGTATGTATATATTCCATTTCAAGAATAAAGTCAAAGAAAAGAGAAAAAAATGAATAAACAAAATGGTTTTAACAAGTTTAGACGTCTTTGACATATTAGGCTCGTCGTAAATATTTTAACTCAACCCGAGTTTACTTATTTGAGTTTACTCTAGCTAGTATCCTTAACCATATGGAACTTAATTGGTTTATTAGGCTAAGCATACACGAGTCTCATTACTTGAGATTTTAAATTGTAGAGAACGAGAGATGATAGAGTTGATAATAAGTTTAAGGGTTAATTCTTCCTTATATGAGTTTTTGTGGCTCTTTCTTCCCTCTTATATATTTAATTGCTTAATAAATGAGGATTTTTGCAGTTTAGATTCGATATTTTAGCTCTTAACCAACTCTTTTATTTCCTTGTAATTAAAGCATGAACACATTGAGGATGCCAGCGTTGTAGACTTCCGACTAAGGTGGCTCATAACCGCTAAGTAGGAGGTATTCAGACCATGGGACCGCGGAATTTGGCCTACTATATATATTATAAATAAAGAAAGAATAAGATTAAAACATGACCTCAAGGAGCATTAGGGTGTGGGTCAGGTAGCACGAACCTTGTCATTAGAGCCTTAGGGTGTATGGCATGGTAAGTGTTTAATAAAAATTGATAAATAATCAATTCCCTTATTTGTGGTTCAAGGAGCCTTAGGGTGTGGATCATAGATGAGGAGAAATTTTACACCTTAATGAGCCTAAGGGTATATGATGTGAATTTGCTAAACTCCACATAAAGTTTACATGACTTTGGAGGAAATAATAATAAGTAGTACTATTGGCCAAATTTTGGATCCGGGAATTCATTTCCTAAATCCTGTTACATTATCCTTGATGTGGGCTTACTTTAGTGACAACATTTTTGAGGACGAGGTTAGGTTCTGAGTGTCGGGTTTACACCATTTTGCCTTCATTTTTGGACTAATGATTATTTAATAAGTCAAATGAGCCTACGGGTGAACGACAATATTTAAAATCTAGAGATACAACTTACGAATATTGGATAAGGAGTATTACACAATTGTCTTATATAAGTGGTTTTAATTTGAGAACTTATGGGAAACAATGATCTTGTTTTTATGCTTGGTATAGGGAATGTGAAACTTGAGGGTGATTAATATTCATGACACTAAATCCCTAATTTAAGTCTTAGATTTCTTTACAAGTTTCTTCCATCAAACAATTTAAAAGTTAATAAATTAAATGAAATTACTATATCTTTTATAAGTTTTTATCTTTTCATTTTTGTTAAGTTTCTTTTATTGTAGTAGTAGTATATTATAATAAGGCCGAGATGGGTTAATTATGATGGAAAATGTAAAATTATGCTTTGAAATAATGCATTACATGGGGACATTGCAATGGTCAAGTGTAGGGTACTTAATAAGTGTGAAAACACTTATCCTTTCACAACTTAATACAAATAAAAACGAGACCAAAACGTGTATTTAATGTCGTAAAAGTCGGAATCATGCGTGGTTTGTGTTTTTATTGTGTTTTAGGACCAAAATATGAAAAAGGAAGAAAACACGGGCAAAAAGAACGGAAGTCAGAGGCTTATTCTGAAGATTTATCGAAGAAAAAGAAAAAAGACAAAGTCAAAAGATCAAGAGTGCAAAAAGAACGGAAGTCAAAGGCTTATTCTGAAGATTTATCGAGGAAAAAGACTAAAGACGAAAGTATAACGAATTCGAAGAACCAAGTCTAATAAAAGAAGAAAATTAGAAGACGAGTTCATTTTATCTATCGACAAATCCCGAGAAAAAGTCGAGAAAGACGAGTTAATTAAAAAGACAAGAAGACAAAGAGAAAGAAGGAAGCAACAACACCACATCCCTCCCACTATAAATAGACCTTAAACCTTCATTTTTTTAATAGTTAGTTTATTTTTAGTTTTTCATTAAGGTGATTAGGAGTAGGTGTATTACTTTCTCTCTCTAAGTTTTCTTTCAAGTTTTCTTAAGCTTTTCATCTTTAATCTTGTGTTTTTGAATCTTAATCTTCATCTTAATTCAAGCTTATTAAATATATCTCATTCTTCCTTTCTTATTTTTAATCTTTTGTTGGATTTAGATAATCATGTAGTTTGTTTGGTATTATTGCTTGTTTGATTGAAGTGCTTATTTCATTGTTTTTATGGTTTTGATGTGTTTGATGTTATAGCTTATTGTGCTTATTGATTAATTGTGTTTAGCTTATTTGGTGTTTTTATGGTTTTGATGTGTTTGATGTTATAGCTTATTGTGCTTATTTGGTAGATTAATGTTTTAAAAAAGTTGATTTTATATATTTTGCTTATTCGGTGTTTTTAGAGTTTTTGATTTCTGTCTTGTTTAGCTTTTCTTAAAATTAGTTTGGCTTAATTTTTGATTATTTGCTTATTTAGTTTTTTTAGCTATTTGAAATTTTTATCAGTATTAGTAAAACTCTCTTTTCCCGAACTGTGTATTGATTTTAGTTATTGCGAATTAGATAAAAAGTGTTTATTCCGAATTATAACATTTCTTGAATTCCGAATTACATAGCGAATTGATATTCCGAATTAGTAATTGTAACTTATTCCAAATTACAGTTATAAGTTTTTTTCCGAATTGTCATCTATAAATCATTCCGAACTTAGTTCAGAATCCATTGCTTTCCGAATTAGGTCTAGGATCCTATATTGCGAATTAAGGTAGAACCTCATATTCCGAATTAGATTTCTATCTTATATTCCGAATTAGGAATTTTAGTGTATTCCGAGTTGCAAGTTTATTATTAATTCCAATTTAGGTCAAAATATTTTGTTTTCCGAATTAGTTTTTGATTTTGAATTCCGAATTATTTTCAAATTTTGTATTTTCCCGCCTTTTTTGTCAAGTTTAATTTCAAAGTGTTTTGTTTTATTTTATTTGTAAATTTTACTTTTTATTAAGTTTTAAATTTGTTTAATTCCTTTCAATTTGTCATTTGCTTTAGTTCATTTTTAGTTTAAAATAGATAATCAACATTTTTCTCTTTTATCCACCAAGAACAACTAAGTCACACTTAAAACTGAGGTCAATTCGATTAGACCAATTCGAACATATATTTTTCAGTTATTATAGACTCCGGCGTGAGAGTAAGTAATCGGTTTGAGTATATGTGAGGGTTTAGGGAATTGTGTGTATCGTACCTTTGTGGAACCTTGGGGGTTCCTTTTATACCCGAGAGAGTCCTGGATGTATTTTCCTATTATTGCGGCCTAAGGAAGAGATAATGACCCATAATAGCTTGATCTTTATCGCATAACTAAAGTAAGTGTATATCTCTTACCCTTAGGCGAATACATCTATAAGATAGATTATATTACGTCTTTAACCTTTCGTGTTACGACGAGGACATGACTAAGTAACCATTCGTCGTGCGCCAATGGTTTATTGGGCCTCCTGGGCCTTACGCGCACTACACTACGATAATCTATACCCAATAGATACGGGTAGTACCCATAGGTCGGGTCATACAACCCGAATAGGGACTATACGTCATCATGTCTCCCCAGTCTAGTGGTCGCAGGTTCTAACCGCGGCTACTAGACTATAAATAAGCAAAGGGCCTAGAGACAATGCTTAAAAACGAAATAAATGCCCCAGCCTGTATCTTGGGGACAAATATTTCAAATATCCCGCCAATCATTTATCCATGTCACAATCCACTAATACCTACTTTTATTGGGAACCGCGAAAGGTTTCAAACAAGTCATACAAAATGAGTCCATTAGCACCGTTAGATGAAACAAACGTTCGACAGATGTCGCACGATTCTACATCCATTGTTGCAGGATACCTAGTATGTATTGTACCAACGATCGGTCTTATTTATTTCCACAACCCCATCTTCCTCCATTGCCAAAAACTCAAAGAAGACTCCTTCAAAAAACCTACAAACCAGCACCTGTTCTCCTCGAAGAAGAAGAAGAAAATATGTTTTCACAGTTGTTCGACATAGAATCCCGCATCTCTAAAAAAGAGCTCGCTCAGTTCATCACCAAATATCATATTTCCACATACCTACACCCCGTGGTACCAGATCCACAAATGCATATTGGAAGCTTTCACCTGGTAAGATTGGTATGTATACCCGATTTTTTGAGTTTGCCAATAACCGTATCCCCTTGAGCCGCTTCCTGATTGCCGTGTTAAGCTTCTATTGTATCCATTTATCCCAACTACACTGTATCGGCGCAGCCAAAATATTTAATTTTGAGATAAGCTGCCGGTTGAAGAACATTGATCCTACTATAAACCTATTCCGCGCCTTTTACCGTCCATCCTAGATCAACGGGTAGATATCTTTCGCCAAACATCTTGGTCAATTCCAGTGCTACTCAACAAAAATAGACTCGCTGAAGAAATGGAACAACAAGTTCTTCTGGATAGACAAGGTTGTGTTCCCCTTTGGGTATAACTTCATCACCCCACAGACGATGATAAAAGACAGTCGCCCTGTCTCTGGCGCATATAGTGAAGAAGATGCGCAGATGATTAATGCCGATCACATCCTAATGCAAGAATTTCAAGAGTCGCTACTATATGCCTTAGAGCTAAGTGTGAGATCGCTGCTACCTCTGAATCACCTTCCACAATTTTTTTATAATTTTGATCATGATAACATTTCATCTCTCTCCTCTTATCCTAATAAAATCCGTAGACATGTTTTAAATCGTTAAATATGATTTTTGTAGAAATACCGTAGTCCCAACTCGTGAAGCGTACAGATCCGTGTAAGGTAACCATGCGCCCCCGCCCGTGTACAACTGAAGAGCTTGCTAGTGGGTGGAGCATTAGAAGACGCGTTGTGGCCCTTGAACCTCATTCTCCTAACACACATACAGGCGCGGAGGGTAACCAACTCCCATCCGGAGTGTGCCTTGTACAGTAGAGTCATCCTCCGCATAAACAGAGGGTGCAGGAAACGAAGGAGTATATGAAAGCATTCCAAACCGCAACACCATTGAGAGTGATATTCCCATCTCAGGCTTTAAGCGTCTACCGTGCGCTCCTAGTCAGGGGATTCCTAAGAGAAATAGGTCGCAAGCTCGCAGACCTGCCGCTTGTATTCATCCATGAGGTGCACGTGTAAAATCGTGTATGGAGTCCATCATCCCAAGGTACTCCATCTAATATATGTTATGTCGCGCTACTCATAAAATAAGTGAATGAATGACTTCTAACTTATTTATTACACCCTTGTAGTCATAACGATGTGTCACATAGGGCTACCACCAGTGCCACCTAAGCTAATGAAGGTCGTCCTAAGTAGGGTTGTCAACAGTCTTGCGAAGTGACAAATAGGTCATACTGTGCAGATTTTATGCAGTCCCTTGTTCCCCCTAGGCGCACCCATTATCTAGAGGAGTTGCTTGACGAAACTTTGATGGGAGAATTAGCAATGTGCGCAACACGGGAGGTGACAGTAGCATCCCATCTAAACAAGAGGATACTGCAACTTTCACAACGCCTTTCAGATATCTCCCTCGAGCTTCCTCGGACAATGGTGGAAAGAAATGACGAAGTAGTTTGTGCGAAGACGGAGTTAGCGAGCCTGCGAGGGGTTGCTACTATAGATGTTGGCTCCATACAGTATGTTGAGGATGAGAAGGTGTTGTTGCTAGAGTCTTTGAACCAGGTACGCTCCCTACGCGAAAAACAAGAAAGAGACAACCAGTGGGCCATGAAGAAACATCAAGAGGGCATGAGTGTGTTTGCAAAAAACTGTGAGAATGTGTTTGCGGAGTTACAACAGGATCTAGATGCCAAAGAAAAGGTCCTCAGGTACTTGAATACTGATTTTGATGAGGAGATATATCCGCATCTTTCAGTCGTGCGTGCTGAAAAGCACTGGTTGGTGCGATATAGCTTCCCCCTGGCATCCAAAGGTGCCATAGACTCATCCAACATTGTTGAAGCCGTAGCTGATATCCTGGACGCTGCCCATGTACTTGGCCAGAGTCTAGTTATGGAGCATGCCTCTCAAGAGGGCTTTTTAACTAAACCGTTGTCGGATATTCCCTTTTATCATCCACAGGCCCAAGAGAACTTCGATGCTGCCTGTCAAGTTTTAAAGGATTGTGATATTCCCTTCAGCAAAGTTGTTAAGAAGGACAAAGATGACCCCATCAGTGTTGTCATGGCAGGAATCACATTATCGAAGCATTATGACGAAGGAAATGAAGATGAACCGGACTATTGTGTCAAGCCGGACGTGTCCCAAATGAGAGTCCCTGTGTACTCTGCTGGTAATAGTACGGCTAACATGGTATATCTAGAGAGAGTGTTGAAGCGCCACGCCAGGCGCGCTTCCCAGAAGCATAAGTCCCCTGCCAGGAGTGTTCTGATTGGGCTAGAACTAGCACACCCTAGTCGGTCTGATGATCTTCAGGTGAGCCTACCCTCACTTGGGGTACAAGTGCTCTTGTTTTAGCATATGAAGGGAGAATGGGCAGAACACCGCGCGTCCCTCCATCCGCTGCCCCTAAAGTTAAAGAGGTCTTTGTCCGCCGCAGACTTGATAGAAGGCAAATCCTTCTATCTTGCGTTTGTATGTTATGAAACTTTGCTGATTTTTGTATCATTTGTATGTAACATAATGTAGTTATATTTATAAATTGCACAATGCAAAGATATGTTATGTTTTTCCAAGTTCATGTACCACGCCCAAGGTTGTGGGTATAAGTGCTTGTTTATGAGTACATTCAGTGAAGTGTAACTCTGAACTTATGGGTGATTTGAAAATTCATTACGTGTGGCTTGCCACTACTACCATAAGTAATGTCATTGATTATGATATGTTTGTTAAGCGTGCACACTTTGTCTTGTTCATATCCATCATGGAGTGTGAGGAATTCCATACTTACTAAAACGTCTTCTAGTAAGCTGCTTAACAAAGGATACCTAATCCAACGCCACTGGGGTTGCACCCCTCTTATGTGACAAGTTTAATTAGTAGGTTAAACTTATTCCTCTTATTTCGATTGGAAACGTTGTGTGTACATGTACGCCGGGGGCCAAATACGTATATATAGAAAAATTGCAAATATTTTATGCATAACTTTAATTTATTGAAGAAAAGGAAAATCACAAATGAAGAAAAAGTATGATCTGCGGAACAAGCTAGGGACCGTAGAGTTTATTTATGCTCTTGCGAGTGTTCGAAAGGAAAACATTGAAAAATAAATCATAAATTACCGAAAAAAAGAAAAATACATGGATCTTTATTAGGAGTTGACTGCCGCCAAGAGGATGATCCATGCTGATTATGCGATGCCTTAGAGATAGTATTGCTTTAATCCATGATTGTGTCCTACCTGTTTCTCGTGCTGGCTCAGCTGACTCGGTGGTGACTATGATCGACTATCACTGTTGATATGAGTGAAATCTCATATCAATTATAACATATTAAACCATAAAACACAAAGAAAAATACGAGATTGCATGTATAAAAGCAGTATTATGGGGTATTCTTTGTTGTTTGTGCAAACACGGATTCTAAGGCATTTATATTGAAGAAAATAAAAAAGAAGGATTCAAGATGACAAGACAATAAAGTCAAAGGACCTTTCTTGCCAAGCTGCCAAACTTGAGGGACTAAAAGTAAAAATTTGATAAAGTCAAGAACAAAGTCAAAGGACCTCAAGATCAAAATCAAATAACAAGTCAAAGGGCCAATGATGTCAAGCTTATGAAGATTTGAGCTCAAAATAACAAACTGCCAAAGAAAAGGACCTAAGTTACCATTTTTGGAAAGTCATATGAAGCTTAATCCGTGTGAAGTCCAAGTGAGCCAATAAGAATCAAGTATGCATAAGCACACGGATTGTTGACTGGGGTTAAAAGGAGCAATAGATGAGCTGGGTTATTAATTCCAGCATATCCTAACAGTGTTTCCACTCAGTTCTGTCTACCAATCATAGAGTGCCATTTCATCTTCACTATTCCAACGAATAACGATCCGTGTGAGGATTATCAGACCTATCCCAGCATGACACGTCATCATATCCATCTTCTTAGATTTTGAAGACGAAATAAGGGGTTTTAGAAGACGCTATCAAGAGGAAAAATACTCGCCATAAGAAGACGTATCCAACCCAATGATCCAATTAGACTAGAATTCATTCATATAATTTTCCCCAATTTAATCAAGAACGGATGAAGACCAAGTAGCAGGATTTGGACACGTGGCATCTGGCAATTGGTGACAACACGTCAGAGGACTCACCAACACCTCATATCAGCTCTATAAATACCTTGTATTCCCTTTCATTTTTTATTGTAGCTTAAAGTGTGAAATCACACACACTTTAGATAATTCTCTCTTTTCTGTTTTCATTCATTAGTTCAACTTCTAAGAGTGATTGACAACCACTCTTAGATAGTTGTTAGGCAGTTTAAAAAACTTGTAACCAATCTTCCATTAATGAAATCTCAGAGTTCACATTAATAAGTGTGTAAACGCTTATCCTTTTACCACTTAAAAGAAGGAAAAACTAAACCAAAACGTGTATTTAATAACATAAATGTCGGAATTATGTGTGGTTTTGTGTTTTGTTATGAAATAGGTACAAAAGATCATAAATGAAGAAAACACGAGATTTCACGAGCATTTATCGAAGAAATGAAGTCAAAAGACCAAAAGTGCCAAAAGAATGGAGTTTGGAGGGATAAGTATGAAGATTTAATGAAGTTTTAACAACAATGACCATTTTTTCCATTTTCCAAATTCATCCACTAACATACCACATGGAAGAGCACAAAATTACGAAACCAACGGTCCTGACCTCGCGTCGTAACTCCTGACGGTTTGCTTTCTATGAATTTTCTAATTTTATTAAGTTTTTAAATTAAATAAATAGTTTTTAATAATTAAATAAAATAAATAATATAAATAAAAATATATATTTTTACGAAACCAACGGGACCCATTGACCTGTTGACGTCAGTAAACACGTGGCGGCGGCTGGACAATGTCAGCGCGCCACGTGTCAGTGACATTCAATAATAACTGTGTAGGTGGCAGGTCCGAGGTTTAGAAATGGTGGCGCCGACATTTGCAGTACGAGGTTCAAAGCTGGCTATGACAGACCAGTAGGGAGTTGACACGTGGCGGCGGCCTTCGCCACGTCAGTCCTAGGTTGTAGATGTGTCAGCAGTCAGTGGCGGCTGGCCAATGAGATGATGACACGTGGCGGCGGCGCCGCCACGTCAGTACGAGGTGGCAATCAATACGAGGTGGTAGTGACGGCTGACCACTCACAGCTCGCCATGTTGCATTTCGATGAAAAAAAGAAAAAGAAAGTGTGTTCCAGGCAATTAGTGGGCATGTGGCAGAGTGTGCAAACAATTATGAGGCAATGGATCCGAGAGAGTATACAGCTGTCCCAAATAGGCGTAGTCTCCAAGAAAAAAAGAAAGGAAATGACTATTCTACCCTCCAAGTTTGCTGCCTAAAAATACTTTTCATTCTCATTGTATTAGATGGTTAGATAGTTTTAGGAATAGGTTTATTTTTTTCACATAGTAGTATTAGTTTTATTTTTTTCAAGCTTTGTAATTTTAATTTCTCTCAAGTTTTGTATTAAGCTTTTTATTAAGCTCTTTTAATTAATGAAAGTTCATCTTTAGCTTATTATTATCTCTTTTACCTTAATCTCATTCTACCTTTCATTTTATTTTCTTTATAATCTACTTTATAATTTGGGATAAGTTTTTATAACTTTTTCCAAATAACTTAGATTTATATAAAAGTTTGAAATAGTTTATTTTATTTCAAGATTATTGTTGCCTTATATTACTAGATCTAGCTTATTATTGGAGGATTTTTTAATTATCTTTTTATCTATTTAAATCTCATAAGTTCTAAGCTTAGGCTTACAACTTATTAATAAGCTAGGATTTTAATTAGTTGTTTTTATATTATTTAGTTTACATCTTTAAATTTTTGCAAGTAGTTAATTAATTTAGTTAAATTTATTTTTATCTTTAGATTTACCTTCTAATCTTATAGATCTATTAGTTTTTTGCTTTGTTTTAGAAAATATTTGTATAAAATCTAAAAAATAGTTTCGATCTATTAGGTTTTTAAATAAGTTAAGTAGATCTAAAATTTTTAGATTTCAAATTAAAAGTACTTTAATAAAACTAAAACATATTATAGATCTATTAGTTTTGTTTAAATCTCTTTATCGTATATTAATTGTTGCTTATTACCCTAACCTCTTATGTTTTATTTTGATCTGCGAATCGATTTATCACTTTTGAAGAGAAGCTTATGGTTTTGATAGATTTGGTTGGTAGATGAAATATTTAGAGCGTTTGGTTGGTGATAGTTGTAGTAGTTGTGCGATTTGATATTGGTTTGGTTCGCCGTGTACTTTATGGGCCGTATGTTGTTGATTTGGTAGGCCGAGTACTTTACGGGCCATGTTTGTTTATTATGTTGATGTTGTTTTTTAGAGCGTTTTCTTCGGACCGCGGGTACTAAGTTCTTCCCTTTTTAATTTTCTAGCTTAATCGTTGTAGCTTAAATAATTAGATTAATTTAGTTTAAATTGTTTTCAAAAATTATCTCTTTTACTAAAATCATTTTTATTAGTTTTAAAAGTTATTTTGTTTCTAAAATTGATTTAAAAATAGTTTTCATTTAGATAAGCTTAGTTTGAGTATAAAGTTTACACCTTTTGTGATTATTAAGCTTATTAGTACATAAAGCTTCAAGCTTTATCATCTAAAAAGATTAATAAGCTAAAAAGGTTATAGCTTTATGCTTTAATCTTAAGTTTATCATTGCGATTTAATTTTTATCATTTTTACTTGTTGTTACGTGCTTGCATTAGCTTAATATGCATCTAGTTTAATTAATATTTTTAATTATAGTTTAGTTTTGTTGCATCTAGATCTTAAATTGTAGAAGAATTTTATTTTGCATTTTAGATTAATTTAATGTGAAATTATTTGCGCTTTTATTTTTACATATTCCTTAGCCTAAAAGTATATTCCCATTTTTTTAAGTTTAATTAGAAATAGATTCCAAACAAACTTTATTAACCAAAAACAAATAAAGTCTTAACGATAAAATTAGATTTCAATTCGTGTCGATTCGAGGAGAAACGATATACTAAAAATTACTTATTAAAATGGTGTCGCTGCCGCTTCGATCTCATTATGATTGACGGTTTTTCGTGAGACGATTTGGATTTTCGGATCCGTTCACTTTTGAACTTTATTTTTCTTGTTAAAAAAATCAAAAATACAAAACAACATCAAAAAGATTAAAATACAAAAAAATAAAAATAATCACAAAAGCAAATTCTTTCCTAAGATTTGCACACAAAAAAAATAAAAAATCCAAAAGTAATACTTTTCCTAATGTATTACACCAAAAACAGTAAGTACTATTGTCATTTTTCTTATTTCGATTTCTTTCGTTTTTATTCTGAATATATATCTTTCTAAAAAATACAAAAAGATTTTCTTTTTACTATAGATATTACGTATAAGAACCTTAATAAACAATATTTCCATAACTATTGCTTGCAATACCCCGTATTTGGAGGCGTTCCGGTTCCATATATGTGTATCGATCTAACAAAATAAAAGGCAAAAATAGATAAATACTTTCGATAAGCAAGAATTCGAAAAAATACGAACTATACGGTGAATAGATAGGCGACGTGCTATAAAAGGCCGTCTAAGGGAAGCTAGGTACTTAAGTGCTTCGCGCCACCTCATTCCCCCCGTTCACTTGTGAGTATTTTGAGAAGGAAGGCTAATCGAGGGTTTTGCCACCCAAGTAGTATTACGTATATATTTTTTGTAGCTTTTTAATATTGAACATCGATCGGGATAATCTCTTCCCTTTCAAAGTCGACCAAGGGCAATCCCCTTATTCCTCGTGTTTAGTTGTATGCGCACTCGGTCGGGTGCACAAATACCGATTGGTGTATCTCGTCCTTCAAAGAATGCAAAAAAGAAACGTCTCTCAAGCCGATCACGAGAATCGACCTTTCGACACTATCATGGATAATCGTCCGATTTGGGAAATATTGCAAGAAAGGCGTTATAAGATTATGTTCGAGGAGTGTACGACTTGTGGTAGACCTCATGCTTATTTTAATTGTGACAAAACTTATGAGGAAGTTTATACTAATGAGGAAAGTATGTGCTATTCTACTAATACTTATTTTGGCTCCCCTAGTTTTCCTACAACTAGTAACCCACCACATAAATGATCAAGGGTTTTATGGGGAATTTCAAAATCAAAGGTTTTCAAATCATGGAGGTTTTCAAGATGAAGGAAATTTTCATAACTATAATCAAGGGAATATTCACAACCTCAAATGGACTTAATTCTTCAAAAGCTTGAGGAACATGATAGATTACTAAGCGAATAGCAAGAGGAAACCGATAGAAAATTCATGCTCATTTTAGAAACCTATCAAGCTCAAGATAATAGTGAGTTGTCTTTGAGTGTTCATGTTGAGGCTAACACCACTACTAGTAGTGATGTTCCTACTGTGGATCCTTCCATCTCTCCGCCAATAAAGGAGAGACAAGGCCCGGAGATTATCATGAGTTTTACTCCCCCTACGGTGTTGACACCCACAAATACATTTAGCTCTCCTCCTTCCTTACCTTTTGAGGAAATCCCCGAGATTATACTTGAGCCTCCATTACCCATTGATGACCCCATTTATTTTATGACTCATTCACCTACTCCTTCAAATGACTTTATGCTTTCTTCAAATTCTCTTAGTGAGACATGTTTTGATAAACCAATTTTTGAGGAGTGTGAAGAACTTTATAATGAGTCCATAGAAAAAGAAACCTCAATTGGTCCTACACCTTAGGAGTTTGTAGATAGGGATGGGTTATCTTGTGATTTCGACTATACTTTTAATTACTCCTCGGGATCGTATGAGGATGACTTTCCTATTTTACCAAAACCGACTTTTGAAAAACATGATAAGGATACTAATGATTTATCGGATTATTTACTCCTTAGTGATGATTTTTATACCCCGAGTGTTGAGAGATTCCATCACGAGGATGCTTTCTATGCTCCCCTGTTAATGGTTTTCTCGGATGAGCTTAATTGTGATCATCGTATTGATGAGAGGGAAAATGGAGATTTAAAACTTGATATTGATTTTGATTTTTAAAATTCGGATTTTGACAAATTCACATTTTCCTCTTCACCAATTACTTTTGATTCTACCATCAATTCTCTTCCACATATCACTTTTAGTGAAGATGATGGTTTTCTCATTTTCGAGATCGATGAGTTTCTTGATATTGATACACCCGTGGAGCACATATCCGGGTATTTTGATACGGAGGGAGATATATATTTTTTAGTAGATTTATTACACGATGATACTTTACCTTCTCTCCCTCCCGTCCCACCCATTTATAATGATAAAGAGAACAAAGACCCAAGGGTTCCGACTATTAGTGTTTTGACACCTACTTTTTCACCACCTATGTCTATCTTTAATTATGAGAAACTTTTGCTTAAAGGAAACCCATATTTCTTATACTTGTTTGCTATTTCCACTTTGGGGTCTATTTCCTTTAGGGATAGAAATCATGTATTTGACCCCGGTGGATTTTTATGGAGGTTTCCTTATTTGAGATGTTTCACCCTTAATCATGGAGAGATGTTCCTCCTTTGGAAATCTCGACTTTTCCATGATTTCCCATTTGCACGATGAAATTCGGGGAATCGAGTCGAGCTAGAGACTCGTGATAAATAAATCAAGCATCATTTAACTAGGTTATATTTTTCCCTTTTTCCACCTTTTCACCTTTTCCACCAATAAGTGTAGGGGGCCAAATAGGATGTTTATTGTTGTGATGTGTAGGTATGTGCTTTCGTGCTTCACTTTTGGTACCTTTTGGGAAGAACCATGATCCCGTGTTCCCGTGTACCCGGTTACCTCCTATTTGTTTATGCGATTGTGATTCAATTTTGTATATAAATAAAACGTGAAAAATTGACCACTTTAGTTGTCTCTTCCTTAGCTTGATTTAAACTAAGTGCACAATGTCCTAAGTATAGGGGAGACTTCTCCCACATGCTTAAACATTTAGGACAATTTTTATATTTAAGTGTAGGGAGACTTCTAACGAAGTAAAGTGGGCTTTTCCATGAATTTGTCCTCATTTTAACCAGAAAATTAATATTTTTTGACGTTTTTCAAAATTTTTGATCTCTTTTGGCCTGGTAGTATTTTTCATTTATTTTCTTTATCTCCATTCCTTTTGTCATCATCATCATATGTATATATTCTATTTCATGAATAAAGTCAAATAGGAAATGAATAAATAAAATGGTTTTAACAAGTTTTGACGTCTTTGATATATTAGGCCCGTCATGAATATTTTGACTCAACCCGAGTTTTCTTATTTGAGTTTAATCTAGCTAATATCCTTAACCATATGGACCTTAATTGGTTTATTAGGCTAAGAATCCACGAGTCTCATTCTTTGAGATTATAAGTTATGGAGAACGAGAAATGATAGAGTCAATTATAAGTTTTGTAGTCTTTCATGAACTTATGTGAGTTAATTATAAGCTTTTTCTCCCATCACTTGTAAATAAATAAATGCAATAAATAAGGTCGTACGATTTGAAAAGTTACTTAGCTTCTAGCCCAAAATCGTTTAAAAGGTGCTCGAGATTAATTAGAGTTCACAGCCAAGGCATAACTTATTAAAGCGGGATGCGAAGATTGGCATATCCAAAAAGGTCCAAACAAGGCATGGGGATATCCAAGTCCAGAAAGGCCCTCACAAGGCATGAGTATTCACCTTTTTTGCTAAAGATCCAAAGATGATGTGAAGAGCATTAATCCAAATCAATATGAAGGATCAAGACACACGACGAGAAGCAATTACTCCCATAAAGATCATGGAGAAGTCTATCCAAAAAGACCCTAACAATGTATGAGGATAAATAAATCCAAGTCTGAAAAGGAGGCAGATCATTGTATATCAAAATCCTAAATAAAGACAAGGATAAATGAAGAAGTCATGGTCAACGCTTGAAGCATCTCTCACTCCGAATGAAGATGTATACCAAAATGAAGAGAAGACCATAATTTCAAGATCGTCTCTCAAGATTTGAAGTTCGAAGTACATGACAAATATCAGTCCGAGAAAGGTCTCAAATCGTGAAACGAGTTATGCCAAGATATGAACTTTATGAGATTTCGAGAAGCCGTTTTAAAAGATTTTGTCCTTTATCTAACTATTGATTAAATCGTCCTACTTTATTTTTGGCCTTGTCAAAAATGCATCCTTGTGATCACTCAAGACAAAAATAAAATATAAGAGATACAACATAGGAATAAGGGGGTCTAAGTAAATAATTAAACCACATGGGTAAGTGTTAGCTTTACTAACTTGTAATTTGTTTTTATTCTTGGTGTGGGAAAGTGAAACTTGAGGGTGATTAATATTCATGACACCAAAGCCCTAATTTAGATCTTATATTTCTTTACAAGTTTCTTCCATCAAACAATTTCAAGTAAATAAATAAAATGGAAATCGTTATATCTTTTGAATAAAGTTTTTATCTTTTCGTCGTTCTTTAGTTTCTTTTTATTATAATAGTAATAGTATATCGTAATAAAGGCCAAGATGGGTTAATTATGATGAAAAATGTAAATTTGTGCTTTAAAATTGTGCATTGCATGGGGACATTGCAATGGTCAAGTGTAGGGGATTTAATAAGTGTGTAAACACTTATCCTTTTACCACTTCAAACAAGGAAAAACCAAACCAAAACGTGTATTTAATATCGTAAATGTCGGAATTATGCGTGGTTTTTTTGTTTTGTTGTGAAATAGGTAAAAAAAATATCATAAATGAATAAAACACGGTATTTCATGGGCATTTATCAAAGGAAAAGTCAAAGATGAAGTCAAAAGACCAAAAGTGCCAAAAGAATGGAGTTTGGAGCGTTAAGGATGAAGATTTAATGAAGTTTTAACAACAAGGACCATTTTTGCCATTCTCCAAAGTCATCCACTAACATACACATGGAAGAGCACAAAATTACGAAACCAACGGTCCAGACCTCGCGTCGTAACTCCTCACGGTTTATTTTCTAAGTTTATTAAGTTTTTAAATTAAATATATAGTTTTTAATAATTAAATAAAATAAATAATATAAACAAAAATATATTTTCAGAAATTAATAAATATAAAAATAAAAATAAATTTTTTAAAAATATAATTTAATGTTTTCGTATTATTATTATTTATTATTGTTATTTTATATTAAATCATCACTTTCTTAAAATAATAAGATTTTATAAAAAATTAGTGGGAAGCCTAGAAACAATTTGGGCTCCCACTCCTCTACCAATAGCAAACCCGATCCTATTAAACATATAACGAGCCTAGAAATAATAATAATAATAATAATAATAATAATAATAATAATAATAATAATAATAATAATAATAATAATAATAATAATAATAATAATAATAATAATAATAATAATCAATTCGAGTTACCATCTATTTCACCTTCAACTGTGGGTGATCCATCCTCTTTCACCTTCACTGGTGCATCATCTCCTCCACCATAACCGTATCACCATCTCCACCCTTCACCTTCTTCGACTTTATTGGTTCACCATCCCCTTCATCTCCTTCATTACCGGTTCACCCTTCATAACCGGTATAACTGATTCCATCTTTACTATACTGTTCACCATCCCTTCCATCTCCTTCATTACCGGTTCATCCTTCATCGATTAAAGAGTCCTGATTCTTTATTCATTGTCATCGATTCTTGATATCGGTTCACCCTAATTACATCTACGTTTCAAGATTCAAGATACAGGTGGTTGTTTTGCTGTTGTGTTTTCCAAACAGTTGGTTACTGTAACTTTTGTACGGGGTTCAGCTTTCGACTGTTGGCAGGAGTATTGTTGTGGGGGTGTGAGGGTTTGGTGGCAGGGATATCGCAGGAATATCGCAGGAGTATTGTTGTGGGGGTGGGGTTTGGTTTCGTAGGAGTTTGGCTAGAGGGGTAGTGGGGTTTTGGTGGTGGGTTCAGGGGTGTCGCAGGTGTTTTGCTGTGGGGGCAGGGTTTCGTAGGTTTTGTTGGTTTGTTGGTGTTTGAGGGTTTTCGCAGCTTGTTTTCGTAGCTTCTTTTGCTGTGAGTGTTTGGTTGCTTTTGGTTTCTGTTATTAGGAGGAGTTTGGTGGAGCTTCTTATAGCAGGTGGTTGTCGGGCTGGTGCGTTTGGCGTTGTGGTCTCTGTGTTTTGGTGTGGGTTCGTGTGGATTTAGGTTGGTTGTGGTTCGATAGTGGGTCGTTGTGGGTTTCATATAGCACGTGGTTGTGGGCCGTTGGATTTGGTGTGAGTTGTGCTGGTTTGTGTTTGTGTGGGGGTTCGGTTGTGAGTGGTTTGTTTTATGGTTAGGTGGTGGTTCGGTAATTTGTCGGTAGTGCTCTTTTGTTTGTGGTGGTATTGTTTTGTTTGCGGTAATTGGCTTGTTTGTTTTGGGCAGGTTGTTTGTGACGTCTGGTGGTGTTCGTTGTAGATTATGGTAGGGGTCGTTGTTTTGTTAGCGGCTAGGAGTTGCTTGGTTGACTGGCGGTTGGCGTGTGGTAACTAGTTGTGTTCGTTTTAGATTTAGTTTGTTGGTGTCATGGCGGTTGTTCGGTTCCATTGACCGTTTGTTGGTCTTAACGGGTGTCGAGATGGTAGTGGGAATGGGCTTACTAAGTCGTCTTTGATTATTCATCTTCGTGATAAACATTTTAGAGGCGATGCGCTAGCTTGTACCAAACATTCCATTCTATCCGGTTTTGGTTGTTTATGAGAGGGCCGAGTTAACTTTTAAGAGTATGGGGATTTGGTTATGTGGTGGTTGTTTCACTACGCACACGTTTCGGTCTAAGTGTCGGCATGGTAAGGGTTCGGATTTCGTACCACCTCCTGATTGTGGTGATGGTATTGTTCACTTTGTTCTTTATGACCTCCCTAAGCCTCCCGTTCCATCTTGTACTTTACATCTTGTTAGTGATGGTGATGTAGTTCGTGACTCGCATTGTGGTTTTAATTTAGGGACTCTTGATAGCTTATTTTCAAAAGTGTTGCGTACTGTTAAATCTATCCCTCCAAAGTTTCGTTTGGGTTTTTCTCGCTCTTTGAAAGGGGCCATTGACAGGGTGGTTAACAAGCCTGATGACATAACTTCTTGTGTTCGTTTGCTTGTCTTGCCTCTTTGTCTGCTTAAAACCTTTCGTCCGAGAAGTAATCTGGAGTGTAGGTCCGTTATCAAGAGACAAAAGCAAGAGGAGTTTATTATTATTGCTATTCGTTCTTGGGAGACGTTGGATGGTAGTTTATAGCTTCTTAGAGAGTGTTTGGCTGAACCTTCTCCCGCTTTGTTTGATGTTCTTTGTGAGGATAATGGGTTGGTTGAGCAGAATATTAAACAGTGTAGGCAGAATATTTCTGATGGGCATTATTCTGCGGCTGTTAGGGTTCTTTCCTCATCTGGTGTGGCTCCTTATATGATATTACTCTTGAAGATTTAAAAAATAAGCACCTTTTTGTTCATGCTCCTTCTTTTCCAGATATTTCTCTTGACCATCATCTCCTTGTTGTTTCTCAATCTAGGGTTCTTGACATGATCAAGAGTTTTCCCCGAGGTACGTCTTGTGGGCGGGATGGGTTGCGGGCCCAACACCTTTTTGATTGTTTGAGTGGTTCTGCGGTTGCTATTTCTGATGATTTAGTTTCTTCTATCACCCAAGTAGTGAACCTTTTTCTTGATGGGCGATGTCCCAAGGTGTTGGGTGAGTTTATCACCAGTGCTCCTCTCACTCCGTTGGTTAAGCCGGGTGGTGGGATCCGTCCCATTGCTGTAGGTAATGTCTGGAGACGGCTTGTTTCTAAGGTATGTGCTTACGAGGTTGGTCATTCTTTGGATGGGTACTTTGGTGATTTACAGTTTGGGGTGGGGGTGTCGGGAGGGAGTGAGGCTATTCTTCATGCTGTGAATCGCTTTCTTGAGAGGTATGGTGATGAGGTTGGTCTGTCGATGTTACTAGTGGATTTTAAAACTGCTTTCAATTTGGTAGATCGAGAGGTTATGTTGCGAGAGGTTCGTCTTCGTTGTCCCTCCATCTCGTCTTGGGTGGAAATCTGTTATTCTAGCCCGGCTAGGTTGTATTATAGGGAGCATGTATTAAGGTCATGTCAGGGGGTACAGCAGGGTGACCCTCTTGGTCCGTTACTCTTTTCTCTTGTACTTCAACCATTGATATGTAAAATTCGGGACTCCTTTTCTCTTTCTTTACAGGCCTGGTATTTGGACGATGGTACTATTATTGGGGATACTTTAGTTGTGGGGAAAGTTTTGGAGTGTATCATGAAAGAGGTCCCCGTGTATGGCTTGTATCTGAATATTGATAAGACTGAAGTTTTTTGGCCGACCGAGGATCCTCGCAGCAAGTTTGTTGGTGTGTTCCCAGATAATATTACTCGACCTACGTATGGTATTAAGTTGGTCGGGGGGCCTGCGAGTATAGACCTTGATTTTTTTAGTCAGCTTGTGTCGAAGCGTGTGGCTAAGACTATTGAGCTTATGGATACCGTGGCAAAAATTAATGATCCTCAATGTGAGTTGCTACTTCTTCGTTCTTGTGCCGGTATTTCCAAGTTATATTTTTCTATGCGTACATGTTCACCCTGTGCTTTTAAGTCTGCCCAAAGTTCTTTTGATAAGGCACTCCGTTCTTCTTTGGAGCGTATCGTTATTGCTTCTGGACCGGGATTTGGTGATTGGCAGTGGAGACTTGCTACGTTGCCCTTTTCCTTTGGGGGGTTGGGTGTTTATTCTGCGGGTGATGTATTGCATTATGCTTTTCTTGCTTCTCGGTTACAGTCAGTTGATTTGTAGTCTAAGCTACTTCAGCACACTGATATTAGATCTTATGGAGTCCAGTTTGATGATGCCTTACGTGTGTTTAACTCGGTTATGGAGATTGATTTTCTAAGTAATCCGAGTAAGGTCGCTGCCCCCAAACTCATGAAGAAAATGGCAGATATATATTTTACTCGGGTTATTAAGAATGCAGAATCCACTTTTGCTTTATCTGCTTGACATATGGCTTTATGGGCAGCTCAGAGGGAGGATCATACTTCCGATTGTCTTCGGACGGTTCCTATCTCGGGGTTGGGTCAGACTATGAATGGGAGGTCTTATCGATGTGTTTTGTGTTATCGCTTAGGTATTCCCTTGTTCTCTGTTTCGAAGCCTTGTTCAGCTTGTTCGAGAGTATCTGATGGGGAAATATTTGGGGATCATGCGGTATCGTGTGCTGGTATCGTTGGGATTAAGCATCTTCCCAATTTGGTACGTGATACTCTTGCTGATATATGCTATCGTTCAGGGATATCTGTCGGAAAGGAAGTTAATATTGGATTAGATGGAGGACTTGATAATACCTAACGTCCGGCAGATATTTTGTTTTATTCTTGGGATGGAGGTAAAGATGTGTGTGTTGATCTGACTGGTTCTTCTCCTTGACTCGTACGTGTATGAATGACTTTCTACCTGGCCGAGCTGTGATTAATGCTGCACAACGTAAACGATGTAAGTATTTGGCTAAGTGTGCAGCTCTCGGATATGGGTTTCTTCCTTTCTCCTTTTCTTCTTTAGGGGAGTTACTGGAAGATGCAGTTGCGTTGCTGAAGCGGATCCAGAGATTTTCTAAGGCTCAAGACATTGGAGCGCGCGCTGTTGTACATATTTTCTATAGAATAGGTTGTGCCATTGCTAAAGGGGTGGGAGCGCAGATAGTATCTCGACTCCCATCCAATTTGTTGTAAATCCATTTTTGTCTTTAATAAAGTAATGGTTTGATAAAAAATAAAATAATAATAATAATAATAATAATTATTATTATTATTATTATTATTATTATTATTATTATTTATTATTTTTATTTTTTTAGAATCAAAAAGGGATTTACAAGAAATTGGATGGGAGCCGAGATACTATCTGGGCTCCCACTCCTTTAGCGATATCGAAACTTATCCTATTAAAAATATGAACAGCAGCACGCGCTCCAATGTTCTGAATAATGGAGAACTTTCGGATCCGTTTCAGCAATGTAACTACGTCCCCCTCTAGTTCCCCCAAAGAAGAGAAAGAAAATGGGAGGAACCCATATCCAATATCTACACACTTAGTCCCATACTTAACACGTTTACGTTGTGCAGCATCAGTCACCATACGACCGGGCATAAAATAAGCCATCCCAGTTTGCGTCAAGGGAGAAGATCCAGTCAGATCCACACAAACATCTATCCCCCCATCCCACGAATAAAGTAACATGTCTGTTGGACGTAATGGTTTGTAACAACCCCCATCCAACCCGATATCCACTTCCTTACCAACCGAAATCCCCAAACGATAACATATGTCGACAAGGGTATCGCGCACAACATTATGATGAAGTTTAATACCTATGACACCAGCACACAATACTGCATGATCACTGTGAATATCCCTAGCAAAAACCCTTGAACAAGTTGAACATGGCTTCGGCACAGAAAATAAAGGGATGCCCAATCGATAACACAAAACAAAACAGTAAGTCTTACCGTTCATAGTTTGTCCTAATCTAGAAATGGGGACCGTCCTCAGCCAGTCAGAAGTGTGATCCTCTCTTTGAGATTTCCACAAAGCTATTTGCCGGGATATAATGAAAATGCGGATTCTGTATTTTTAGTAATCCGTGTGAAATATATATCTGTCATTTTCTTCATGATTTTGGGAGCAGCGATCTCACTTGGATTACTCAAAAGGCCAGTCTCCATAGATGTAATAAAAACACCCAAAACATCATCAAAAGCAGATCCGCAAGCAATAATACCAGTATTTCGAAGAAGGTTAGCTTGCAAGGCATCAGATTGTAATCATGATGCAAGAAAGGCATAATTCAAAACATCATCTGCACAGTAAACACCAAGCCCTCTAAAAGCAAAATATAAGGTGGCAAGCCTCCATTGCCAATCACCAAAACCCGTTCCAGAAGCTGTAATAATTTGCTCTAAGGAAGAACGAAGAGCCGCATCGAAATAACGTTGGGCAGACTCAAACACACGAGGAGGGCATGTGCGCATAGTAAATTACAACCTGGAAATACCCGTGCAAGAACGAAGAAGTAACCACTCACATTGACGAGCATTAACCTTAGAGACTGCATCCATAAGCTCAATGGTCTTATCCACTCTCTTCGTCACAAGGTCATTACAAAAACCAAAATCAACACTAGCATGTCCACCAAGTAATTTAACACCGTGCAAGGGTCGGACAAAATATTAGGTGGAAAAACACCTACAAGCCTGCTTCGAGGATCTTCGTTTGGCCATAAAACTTTGGTTTTATCAACATTAAGGTGCAAGCCATATACGGGACCGTCCTCCATAATCAACCTTAAAACATCCCCTACAACCAAAGTATCTCCAACAATAGTACCTTCATCCAAGTACCAAGCATGTAGAGTAAGGCTAAAAGTGTCTCGAATCTTACATATCAAAGGATGTAAAACAAGGGCAAAAAGTAAAGGGCCAAGAGGGTCACCCTGTGATACCTCTTGGCACGACCATAATGTGTGTTCCCCGTAATACAACCTAGCTGGGTTTGAGTAACAAAATTCTACCTAACGTGAGATAGCATGGCACCGAAGACGAACTTCTCGAAGCATAACCTCTCGATCTACGAGGTTGAAGGCATTCTTAAAATCCACCAGTAACATCAAAAAACCAACATCATCACCAAAACCCTCAAGTAGACAATTCACAGCATGAAGTATAGCCTCACTACCTCTCGACACTCCAACACCAAACTATAGGCCATCTAAATAACCATCCAAAGAATGACCAATCATGATAGCACTAACCATGGAGACCAGACGTCTCCAGACGATACCCACAGCTATAGGACGAATACCACCTCCTGGCTTAACAAGCGGTGTGAGAGGAGTAGTGGCAATATACTCACCTAAAATCGAAGGACAACTCCCATCAATAAATAGATTCACCACTTGGGTGATAAATCTGCCAATGAGGGGGGGGTTAATAAATCTGCCAGTCTAACATATAGGGGTCAAGTACTTTCTTTGGTATATATAAACTTAAAGGGCTACCAGTCCCACTGGCAAACCCTTTGACCCTTAAGGTTTGACACAAACAACCCAGGTTCGAATCTTGGCTGAGGCTAATTCTCTGGTATATAAACCCAGTGCCACGTGTCACTCCAAGAGTGGTCCACGTGGCCGACCCAACCCAGTCCCAACCCGAATCCAACCCGACCCGATATAGAAACGACCCGTTGATTGACTCGTTGACCTGCTGATGTCATGCTGACATCAGCAAACACGTGGTGGCGGTTGGACAATGCCAGCGCACCACGTGTCACTGACATTTAATAATAATTGTACAGGTGGCAGGTCCGAGGTTCAGAAATGGCGGCGCCGACAATTGCAGTACGAGGTTGAGAGCTGGCGGCGGCAGACCAGTAGGGAGGTGGCATGTGGCGGCGGCGCCGCCACGTCAGTCCTAGGTTGCAGATGTGTCAGCTTTTAGTGGCGGCTGGCCAATGAGATGATGACACGTGGCGGCGGCGCCGCCACGTAAGTATGATGTGGCAGTTAGTACGAGGTGGCAGTTGCGGTTGACCACTCACAGCTCGCCACGTGGCATTTCGATGAAAACAGGAAAAAGAAAGCGCGTGCCAGGCAATTAATGGGCATGTGGCAGAGTGTGCAAACTATTATGAGGCAATGGATCCAAAAGAGTATACAGCTGTCCCAAATAAGCGTAGCCTCCAAGAAAAAAAGAAGGGAAATGACTATTCTACCCTCCAAGTTGGCTGCCTATAAATACATTTCATACTCATTGTATTAGATGGTTAGATAGTTTTAAGAGTAGGTTTATTTTTTTCACATAGTAATATTAGTTTTATTTTTTTCAAGCTTTGTAATTTTAATTTCTCTCAAGTTTTGTACGAAGCTTTTTATTAATCTCTTTTAATTAATGAAAGTTCATCTTTAGCTTATTGTTATCTGTTTTACCTTAATCTCATTCTACCTTTCTTTTTATTTTCTTTATAATCTACCTTATAATTTAGGATAAGTTTTTATAACTTTTTTCAAATAACTTAGATTTATATAAAAGTTTAAAATAATTTATTTTATTTCAAGCTTATTGTTGCCTTATATTCCTAGATCTAGCTTATTGTTGGAGGATTTATTTAATTAGCCTTTTATCTTTTTAAATCGCATAAAATCTAAACTTAGGCTTACAACTTATTAATAAGCTAGGATTTTAATTAGTTGTTTTTATATTATTTAGTTTACATCTTTAATTTTTGCAAGTAGTTAACTAGTTCAGTTAAATTTATTTTTATCTTTAGATTTACCTTTTAATCTTATAGATCTATAAGTTTTTAGCTTTGTTTTAGAAAAATATTTTTATAAAATCTAAATAATAGTTTAGATCTATTAGGTTTTTAAATAAATCAAGTAGATATATAATTTTTAGCTTTAAAATTAAAAGTAGTTCTGTAAAACTAAAAGATATTATAGATCTATTAGTTTTATTTGAATCTCTTTATCATATATTAATTGTTGCTTATTACCCTAACCTCTTATGTTTTAGTTTGATCTCAACGAATCGATTTATCACTTTTGAAGAGAAGCTTATGATTTTGATAGATTTGGTTGGTAGATGAATTATTTAGAGCGTTTGGTTGGTGATAGTTGTAGTAGTTGTGCGGTTGATATTGATTTGGTTGGCCGTGTACTTTACGGGCCGTATTTTATTGATTTGGTAGGCCGAGTACTTTACGGGCCATGTTTGTTGATTATGTTGATGTTGTTTTTTAGAGCGTTTTCTTCGGACCGTGGGTACTAAGTTCTTCCCTTTTTAATTTTCTAACTTAATCGTTGTAGCTTAAATAATTAGATTAATTTAGTTTAAATTGTTTTCAAAAATTATCTCTTTTACTAAAATCGTTTAATTAATTTTAAGTTATTTTTGTTTTTAAAATTGATTTAAAAAATAGTTTTCATTTAGATAAGCTTAGTTTGAGTATAAAGTTTACACCTTTTGTGATTATTAAGCTTATTAGTACATAAAGCTTCAAGCTTTATCATCTAAAAAGATTAATAAGCTAAAAAGGTTATAGCTTTATGCTTTAATCTTAAGTTTATCTTTGCCATTTAATTTTTATCATTTTTACTTGTTGTTGCGTGCTTGCATTAGCTTAGTTTTGCATGTGGTTTAATGAATATTTTTAATTATAGTTTAGTTTTGTTGCATCTAGATCTTAAATTGTAGTTTATTTTGCATTTTAGATTAATTTTATATGAAATTATTTGCGCTTTTATTTTTACTTATTCCTTAGCCTAAAAGTATATTCCCATTTTTTAAAGTTTAATTAGAAATAGATTCCAAACAAGCTTTATTAACCAAAAACAAATAAAGTCTTAACGATAAAATTAGATTTCAATTCGAGTCGATTCGAGGTGAAACGATATACTAAAAAATGGTTATTAAAATTTTTACACATTCATTCTCAATTCTCTCAACTACTTACCTGCATTACTATTCATTCATTCACATTGCTTGATTCTAATATTCCTATGCAATAACAGAGTTTGTTTGTTGATTTGGAAGCTGTTCCAAGTTATCAGATTACCTTACGCAACCTTTAGTTCAGAGATAGTCAAAAGAGTAGATAAAGCAGATTTTGATCAGATTTAGATGAAGATGATGATTGTTTGGATTTGATGATGAGTTGATTTGTTAAAGTTTGTGGTGATTAGTATTTAAGCAAGCTCAGCGCTTAGCTTCTTTATCAAAGAAGCCTTCAAATTCATTCCATAAGTTTTGCATAACATTTTCCCCTAAAAAAGTAGTCTGCATGCTATTTTCCTAGAACTAGTGCA
Organism: Glebionis coronaria; assembly: GCA_025667525.1. Classification (NCBI taxonomy): domain Eukaryota; kingdom Viridiplantae; phylum Streptophyta; class Magnoliopsida; order Asterales; family Asteraceae; genus Glebionis; species Glebionis coronaria. The sequence continues at coordinate 276,781,269 of CM046882.1, read as the reverse complement.
ATTCAACTTGATTTTGCCTGCTATATGTTCATTTGGTGATTACTGATATGCTTTGATAGTTCTTAGTCTAAGTCTGTTGGATTTGATCTAGTTACTTGCTCATAATTCTGTTTCATTCATTAACTAGTGTTTGGTTTAGCTGCAAGCTTTTGATTCAGTCCTTAATATAGAGTGTTACTTGTTTTTTTTCACTCACAAACTGGTTTAAAACTGATGTACAAGTTTTGGTAGCCAAACTCTTTTTCAAACAGGCAAAAGGTCATAAAATACTTTGGGTCAAATTATTAGCTTAAAACATGCCAATTTCAATCCTTCATAAAATGTTCATTACTTGGTTTCATATTGTGATTTTTTGTATCTGTGTAAAGCTTAACATCCTTCCTTTTAGAATCTATAAGCTACATAATACAGTTCTCAGTTTTGAAAGAGAAATAAGCAATTGAAAGTCCCTGTAATAAGCTCTTGTTTCTACTAATTCATTTTCATTTCTGACTTAGTCCTTTCATAAAAGTCATCATTTTCTTTCACAATTAAGCTTAACAAGTCATAAAAATAAGTTTGGACTTTGGTCAAAGTTTGTCAACTTTGGTCAACGCTGGTCAACATAAGCTAATTTTGGCTTATTGGCTGGCATATTTCTTGGGTGAATTTCAGATTTTCTTAGATAGGTGATGTTTATTTTGGCTCTTAATCAGATTTTGACAATATAAGACCTTGTGCATATTCCAATAAGCCATTCTCTTAAAAGTAGCTTATTAGAAAAGTTCTTATTGGAGATTTAGTTCATTTTAGTTGATTTCCTTAAAAATGGCTAGGTCATTTTGAATTTGCAAACTTTTGAAACTGATTTCAGCTTAGTTGGTTGAGTAAATCTCAAGATATTGCTTAATCTTCATCAAGCCCGATTTTTGCTTAAATGCTTTTGTTAATTGCATTCTGGTCCCTAGAAATTTACATGTGTGCTAGTCTATTTTTAATTGGTTTAAACTTTCTAGGTTTTGCTAGTTAGTCCCTGATCTTATTAGGTTTGTTAAGATTCAGTTACTAGTTTGTTGTTTTTGTTAAGTGTGGTTAATAGTTGATATATTTTCATTTTCAGTCCTTTTACTTTCTGCATTTACAATTTCATTCCATTAATAAGTGTGAAAACACTTATCCTTTTACCACTTAATTATAATAATAACCAAGCCAAAACGTGTATTTTATGTCGTAAATGTCGGAATTATGCGTGGTTTGTGTTTTTGTTGTAATTTAGGATCAAAATGTGAAAAGGGAAGAAAACACGGGCTTTTATCTAAGAAAAAGACAAAAGACGAAGTCAAAAGATCAAGAGTGCAAAAAGAACTGAAGTCCAAGGCCTATTCTGAAGATTTATCGAAGAAAAAGTCTAAAGACGGAAGTTTAATGAAGTCGAAGAACTCAAGTCTAATAAATTAAGACATTATAAGACGAGTTCAAATAATCCCGAGACAAAGTCGAGAAAGTCGAAGAATTTATAAAGATGAAAAGACGAGAAAAGGAAGAAAGCATCAAGACATCTAATCTCCCTATAAATACCCTCCTAATGTGCCATTAGGAGGTGTTAGATAATTTGACACATTAGTCTTTCCACCTTTATTTTTTATGTCATTTAATTTCTTGTCAATTTACATTCCTTGTCTTGCACCTTAAATTTGTAAATTTCTTTAATTCTTACTCTTAATTTTGTTGTTGAATCCTTAATTTTAATCAAGTTTTATATTAATCTCTCCTTCTACCTTTCTTATTTTTGTTAATCTTTATGCTTATTATCTTATTGTCAGGCTTATATGATTAATTGTTATGTTTTATGTGTTTGATTGTGTTAGCTTATTAATAAGTGTGAAAACACTTATCCTTTTACCACTTATTTCCAATAATAACAAGACCAAAACGTGTGATTAATGTCGTAAAAGTCGGAATTATGCGTGGTTTGTGTTTTTATTGTGTTTTAGGACCAAAATATGAAAAAGGAAGAAAACACGGGCTTTCACGGGCTTTTATCGAAGAAAACGGGAAAAGACGAAGTCAAAAGATCAAGAGTGCAAAAAGAACGGAAGTCCAAGGCCTATTCTGAAGATTTATCGAAGAAAAAGTCAAAAGACGGAAGTTTAACGAAGTCGGAGAACTTAAGTCTAATAGAAGAAGAAAATTAAAAAGACAAGTTCAAATCCCGAGACGACAAAGACAAAGAATTAAAGTCGAGTCGAGAAAACGTGAAGAAAGCAAGAAAGAAGATGCAACACATGCACTCCTTCCACCTTCCCTATAAATACCCTCCTAATAGTCATTAGGAGGGTGGTTAGTTAGTTTAGCTAGTTTTCACTTTTTCTTAGTTTTCTCTAGTTTTAGAGAGAGAAAGTCTTAAACTTTCTCTCACTAAATTTCATCTTCTTTCTTAATCTTTCAAGATTAAACATCTTTGTATTGCTTATTTCATTAATAAATTCTATTTTAAGCTTTTAATTCTTAATCTCATTCTACTTTTCTTTGATTTTAGATTGATTTTGGTGCGATTATCATATGATCCGTGTTGTTCTAATTGATTTCGTGCTTAAAAAGTTAATCTTTTGATCATTTCATGAGTTTTCATTTGATTAAGCTTTAAGACTTTTGTGCTTATTGGCTTATTTTTATGATTAGCTTATTTACTTATTAGAGTTTTCCTTAAAAAGTTCATGTTTTAATTGTTTGATCCAAAAGTTTGTTAATTTTCGAGTTAGATAAGTTGATAAAAGTGCTAATTTGATTTGGTTTAGTATTGATTCGTTTTAGTTGGTGAAAAGCTTGTCAAAATAGCTTATTTCATTGGCTTTTTACTCGAATCCCACCATTTTCGGAAAGGGTACAAACCCCTTTCCGATCGCAACCTATTCCGACCAGCCCACTCCCTCTTTCCGATTGAGTCCAATCGAAAAAAGGTTTTGACTTTCCGATCACACCCACAATTATTCCGATCTAGCCACTGTTACAGATTCCGATTGTGGAGTCTTTGATCATTCCGATTGGATATTTTTGTCTTGTATTCCGATTATAGCAGTTTTCCCAGTATTCTGATTTGGTCTAGTTTGATATTTCGATTGGGACTTTTAGCAACATTCCGATTGCCCCTTTGTTACATATTCCGATTGCAGGACTCTTGTCCAACTTTCCGATCAACCGATCGGAATACATTCCGATCAGGACACCTTGTTTTGGGTTATTCCGATTGTTTGCATTTGTTTGATATTCCGATCTTACTTTCTTTTAGTACTTTTCAACTAAGTTCTTATTTTTTAGAAAGTTTCCAACTGTAGCTTTATTTAGTGTGCTAGTACTTTTCCATTGTTACCTTTAAGTTTACAAGTATTTATTTTACTCGTCATTTTAGTATTAATCTTTATCCTTCCATTTTACTCAACGACACCTTAATTACTTGCTAATAGTTTAAAACAAACAAACAAACCAAACCATTCTCTTGATTCACCAAAAGACGATTGAGTCGCACTTAAGACCGGTTCTCAATTCGAAAGGATTCGGACGATAAGATTTTATACCTAGCCAAAAGCGAAGTATTAAATGGCGCCGTTGCCGGCTCTTTTCGTTACGATTAACGGTTTCTAGTGAGAGACGCATTGAATTTTGGGATCCGTTCTTTGAACGTTATTTTCCTTGTTTTAAAATTTTTCAAAAATCCTAAAAAATATAAAACTCTTCAAAAATACAAAAACATTGAAAAATCATTAAAAAGCAATTCTTTTCCAAGGTTTTGCACCAAAAATATTATATAGATATTCTCTTTGTGTATATTTTTCTTCTGCAGGTGTATGCGTACTAGATCTTCGAACTATTCTAAGCCCGAGACTCGTGAAGATTTAGATATGGCTGGTGTTAATAACAACAATAATCACCCACCTCTACCCAATTTGAATAATAACAACAACAACAACAACAACAACAACAATGTCCACCTACCTGATTTACGCACGATGGAGGAATTGTGTCAACCCACCATGAACGGACGCGGAGGCCCGATTGCGCCGATGCACGTCACGGCTCAGGAGTTTTCGTTGAAGCATCACATGATCCAACAAGTGCAAACTAACCCGTTTCGCGGAATTCCGGATGATGATGCCAACAAACACCTCGACAAATTCATTACCATAACTCAAAGCATGAAGTGCTCCGGTGTTTCTATGGATGACCTTCGCCTTCAACTCTTTCCCCACTCGCTTTCTCACCATGCCGAAAAATGGTTTGACCGTCTTCCTTAAAATTCTATTCATACGTGGAATGACATGACTCAACGCTTTTTATCGCGCTACTTTCCCCCATCCATGGTCACTAGCCTTCATAACCAAATCAGTGGATTCATGCAAGAGAATGATGAATCACTTTTTGATGCTTGGGAACGGTACAATGATTTGATCGACCGTTGTCCAAACCACAATATGCTCCCCGTCACTCTCATTGACACCTTTTACAATGGTCTCACTTTTCGTGATCGTGACACGATCAATGCCGCCGCCGGTGGTACCTTTATGAAAAGGAGACCAGAGGAGTGTCGAGAGTTGATCGAAAACATGACTACTCACCACAAGAATTGGGATTCATCCGCATCCTCAAGATCTAACTCGAAAGTCAATGTTTCTTCTACTACTTCCAATCCTGAGATATCCGAACTTACCCGACAAATCGCGAGTATGCACAAGGATTTCATGTCCATAGCCACAAACAACTTTCAACAAGCTAAAGCCGTTGCTATTTCTTGTTACACATGTGGTGGTCCTCATTCTTATAATGATTGTCCTTCTACCCAAGGCAATTTTTCTGAAAATGTTAACGCAGCTTACAGCACTTATCCCACGGGAGGCTATCAAGCCCGCCCTCAAGGAGACCGTGGCTTGCTAAGTTATCGTTCCAACAATTATCTTTCTCCTCCCGGCTTCCCTCCTGCAAACCAAAACCAACAACAAAGCTACAACCAATCCCAACCTCGTGCAAACAATCAATATCAATCCCAACGAAACCCATACCCACCTCAAGGAAATTCTCAAGCTTACCAAGCTCCACCTCTCAATCAACCGATGGCAGTGAGTCCAGATGTCGAGACATTCATGAAGACTAATCGGGAGATGGTGACGAATCTTCAGAGTCAAGTCCGCAACTTGAAGGGCGAAATGGCAAAACAAGGGAACGATATTCGATCCGAGCTAAGGAATGACATGGCCAAACACAGCAATCAAATTAATGCAAACATGAGAGACTCTTTTAATAATCAAGCGGTTCACCTTCGTGATATGATTGGTTCGCTCATACAAAGTCATAAACCCTCTTCTTCGGGTACTTTTCCGAGTAATACCGTTGCGAATCCAAGAGGGGAGATGAAAGCAATCACCACTCGTAGTGGAAAAGGTTATATGGAACTCGAGCTTCCTACACCTCCACCCGTGATTGTGAACAAGGAAAAAGGCAACTTTCCCCACCTCCTTCACCTTCTATCCCCGTTTCCCCACCACCCGTAGTTGTGAGTGATCCTATTCTCCTAAAGCCTTCTTCTTCATCCAATATACCTTATCCTTCAAGGTTGAGGAAAGAGAAGCAAAAGAGCAAGGATGATATTCAGGTTTCAAACTTTCTCAAAATGTTTAAACAATTGAATTTTAACATCTCCTTTGCCGAGGCTCTCGCTCACATGCCCAAATACGCTAAGATGTTTAAAGATCTTCTAAGTGATAAGGAAAAGCTTCTTGACATTGCTCAGACCCAACTTAATGAGAACTGCTCTGCAGTGCTCTTAAGGAAATTGCCCACCAAACTTGGTGATCCGGGTCGCTTCTTGATTCCTTGCAACTTCCCGGGAGTAGAGAATTGTGATATGTGTCTAAACACACATCTTTTCTACCACTTAATTACAATAATAACCGGACCAAAACGTGTATTTTATGTCTTTATTGTCGGAATTATGCGTGGTTTGTGTTTTTGTTGTGATTTAGGACGAAAAGGTGGAAAGTGGAGAAAACACAGGAATTCACGGGCATTTACGGACTTTTATTGAAGAAAAAGATGAAAGACGAAGTCAAGAAGTCAAAAGTGGATAAAGAACGGAAGTCCAAGACCAATTCTGAAGATTTATCGAAGAAAAAGTCAAAAGACGGAAGTTTATCAAAAGCCGAGAAACTCAAGTCTATTTTATTGAAGAAATTAAAGACGAGTTCAAAAGAAATCCCGAGCCACAAGTCCTTAAAGTCCAAGTTTAAAAGAAAGATTAGAAGAAAAGGACTTGATGGTGCAATTAACAAGAAAGGAAGGAGAGAGGAAGCTTCCTCTAACCATTCCCTAATCACCTATATATACCCCTCATTTTCATTCATTAAGTTTTGTTGGCTAGATTGACAAACTAGTTCTTCCACCTTTATTTTATGCACATTTAATTACTTGCACATTTAATTACTTGTCTTGCACCTTTAATTACCTTTTAATTTCAAGTAAGTGTCTTTTTTAATTACTTGCACCTTTACTTTATCTTGTTAATCTTCTTCTACCTTTCTTTGATCTTTGATTTACACGTTTTTATCTTGTTAAGTTGTTTAAAGATTTCATTTTTATGCTTTTGATTGTTTTAAATCTTTTATTTTCATAACTTATTTGATTTATTTTCAAGTTTATATAGTTTTTATTAAAGTTATTTTTATATAAAAAGTTGTTTTTATTAAAGCTTATCTTTTTCGTGTTTTAAAAAGTTGTTAACTTTCAGTTTGTTAGCTTATTTTCACACGGTTTTACCTTAGGATTTAGTCTTGTGCTTATTAGGATTATAGCTTATTTACTTAGCTTAATTTTAGTACTTTTCCCCGTTTTCCGATCGTGACAATCGGAAAAGGGTTTTACATTCCGACCATAGCTTCTAGCTTGGTCGGAAAAGGGTTATTACTTTCCGATTGGAATGTGTTTCATATTCCGATTGGTGAGAATCTTTGGTATTCCGATCTACGAGTGTTTGGGTATTCCGATCAGCAATTGTGACAGCATTCCGATTGGTTCCATTTCTAAACATTCCGATCGAGGTGTTTGTTTGGACATTCCGATTGGGTAAGGTGACAGATTCCGATCAAATGGGATTCCGATCAATCATTCCGACCAGGTCTTTCTATATACCGATCAAGAGGTTTTTCCATATTCCGATCTGAAGTGCGTTTGATATTCCGATCAAGGTAGGGTGACAGCTTTCCGATTGGTTATTCCAACCCACATTCCGACCAGAGTGGTAAGCATATTCCGATTGGGGTGCTAATCGGAATATATTCCGATTGGGAGTTATCTTTAGCACTTTGTCTTGTTTTATTTTTACGTCATCATTTTAAAACTTGTTTAATTTTAATTCCCGTCACGCTTTAATTTTAGTCATTTAAACTAATTTACTTCCCGTCACGTTTTTAAATATTGCACACTTTCTTTTAATTAGACTTAGATTTATCTTCTCGCACTTTATTTTAACGCCACTTTACTTTCAGCGACATTTACTTTTAAGTCTTTGCACATTTAAATTTAAAAACAACCAAAATTATTTGTTTCCACCAAAATAAAACTGAGTCACATAGAAAACCTAGATCAATTCGATTAGACATACTTAAACGAACTTCAACGAACTTTAATTTTTAACTTGAGTAAAATCTAGTTATCAAATGGCGCCGCTGCCGGCTCTTTTCGTAAAGATCAACAGTTTTTTGTGAGAGACACGTTGCTTTTTGGGATTCGTTCACTTGTGAGCGTTACTTTTCTTGCCAAAAAAAATCCAAAAACCATAAAAATTAAAAATTGATAAAAATCCATAAAAATTAAAAATTTCAAAAATCCAAAAAGATTTTATCTTTATTGTGTATATATATTGTCTTTGCGTTTGGTTTCTTTTTCTTTTGCATTTTCAGGTGTATGCGTACTAGATCTTCTAATTATCAAGAGCCCGAGCCTCAAGAAGATTTAAGTATGGCAGGTGTTAACAACAATAATCAACCACCGCACCTCAACAATAACAACAATGCTCTTCCACAGCCCGATCTTCGGACCATGGAAGAACTTTGTCAACCAACAATGTTTGGACGAGGAGGACCGATTGCGCTGATGCAAATCAACGCTCCTGAGTTTTCGTTGAAGCACCACATGATTCAGCAAGTACAAACAAACCCATTTAGAGGATTGCCTGATGATGATGCCAACAAACACCTCGACAAGTTCATTACAATCACCCAAAGCATGAAGTTGGCTGGGGCCACTATGGATGAACTTCGCCTACAACTCTTTCCACACACTCTATTACATCATGCCGAGAAATGGTTTGATCGTCTCCCGAAGAATTCTATTCACACTTGGGATGATATGACTCAACGCTTTTTGTCGCGCTACTTTCCACCATCCATGGTCACGAGCCTTCGCAATCAGATCAGCGGTTTCATGCAAGATCCCGATGAATCTCTTTTTGATGCTTGGGAGAGATATAATGTCTTGATCGATAGATGTCCAAACCACAACATGCTCCCTGTGACCTTAATCGATACTTTCTACAACGGTTTGACTTTTCGAGATCGTGATACGATTAATGCAGCCGCCGGTGGCACATTCATGAAAAGGAGACCCGAGGAGTGTAGAGAGCTTATTGAGAACATGACTACTCATCACAAAAACTGGGATTCCTCTGCTTCTTCAAGGAATAATCCGAGAGTCAATGTTTCCTCCACCTCAGCAAACCCTGATATGACCGAACTCACCCGTGTGCTGACTGAAATGAGCAGAAGTATGCAACTCTTGGCTTCAAACCAACAACAACAACAAGTTAAAGCTGTTGCTACTCTTTGTGAAACATGCGGCGGTCCTCACTCATACACCGATTGTCCTTCTACACAAGGAAATCCGGAAAATGTGTATGCAGCTTATGGTAATTATTCGCCGGAAAATTACCAAGCTCGACCTCAAGGGGATAGAACTCTGCTGAGCTACCGATCCAACAATTACCTTTCACCCGGTTTTTCTCCTCAAAACCAAAATCCCGCCAACAACTACAATAGAAGCAACCAAATCCCACCAAGAGCTTCTAATCCTTATCACCCACCCACCCAACAAACCCTACCCATTAATCCCGATGTTGAGGCCATCATGAGAACCCAAGGTGAGCAAATCAAGAACTTGCAGAGCCAAATTATCAATCTTAAAGGAGATATTACCAAGCAAGGAAATGATATAAGATCCGAGCTTCGAGATAATATTCAATCCTCTTTCAGCAATCAAACCAATGATTTGAAGAATATGCTTGCTAGTTTCTTGCCAGCCGCTCAACCTTCTTCTTCAAGTTCTCTACCTTCAAACACCGTCACTAACCCGCGAGCCAATGTGAGTGCTATTACTACTCGTAGTGGAGTCACCATCGTAGGACCACCAATCCCACCACCATCATCTACACCTCCTCCACCACCATGTATCCCTACTCCTCCTACACCTAGTATTAGTGCACCATTACCGTCTCCGCCTCGACGTGATGAAGTTCCCGCCAATGACCCTTTAACATCTCAACCGTTATCTACCACATCTGCACCCTCACAACCCAAACCTAATATCCCTTATCCCTCTCGCTTGGGCAAGAACAAAATGCTAAACAAAGAGGACGCTCAAGTAACTAGCTATATCAAGATGATTTCTCAAATGAACTTCAACATTAGCTTTCTTGAAGCACTTGTCCACATGCCCAAATTTGTTAAAGCATTTAAGGAATTGCTTAACAAGAAGGAGAAGCTGATTGAACTCGCCAACACACGCTTAAATGAAAACTGCTATGCAGTCCTTCTTAGAGAACTTCCGGAAAAGCTTGGAGATCCCGGTCGTTTCGTGTTGCCTTGCGTGTTCAACAAAACTGAAGAATTTACTGCCCTTGCTGATCTCGGGGCTAGTATTAATCTTATGCCATTGAGTGTTTGGAAAACACTATCATTACCCGACCTCACTCCAACAAAGATGACTCTTGAACTTGCAAATCGCACTCTCGCTTACCCCGTTGGTATAGCCGAAGACGTGTTTATCAAAGTTGGCACATTTACTTTCCCGGTCGATTTTGTTGTCGTTGATTATGAAATGGACCCTCGTATCCCTTTAATACTTGGTCGGCCATTTTTGAGAACCGGACGAGCTTTAGTGGATGTGGCCGAAGGTGAGTTAATCTTAAGAGTCGGGGATGATGTACAAGTTTTCAAAATGGGGAAGCTTACAGGCAAATCCTTTGGAGGCCGAGAATCAGTGAATATGATTAATGTGCTAGATGACTTTACCGTCTACGAAAATCCTCTATTCGACTCTTGCATCGATAATCCACTTTTTCATGATGATGTGGATGATTCTCTCCCTACTTTGGACGCTTCTCCCATTTATGATTCGTCACCGGTCTTTGACGCTTATGATGATGATGATTCTAGCTCAGATTCGGATGATTTTGATTGTACTTCTGAGTATCCCGAGCTGCCCACTTTTGATGATTTTGATGAGGCTGATACTCTCTCGAGCGATTCTTCACATACTGAAGATCCTCCGCCATCACTCGATCCTACTTTGGACGATTATTCATTTGAGGAAGATTTTTCTGAATTTCTTAACACATACTTCCCTCATGAGAGTGATGCTCCTCCTTATGACTTTGAAGATTATCGTCTTGATCCTACTTTGGATTTGAAGAGCATTTTGTCTAAGGAGAAGAAACCGGTCGACACCGAAATCCGTTGCACGTATGATTTAACACCTCTTTGTCCCCCTTCTGAGGACGAGGTTGTGCTTCTTTGCGGATCTTCTTCACACTCGGCTGAGCCTGAGTGCTATTTTCCCTTAAAGGAAAAGGTGTTCGACCCTGGTATTGAAGTCTTTAAGCCATCTCAGTATCCACCTGATGAAATAAAAGGAAAAATCTTTGGAACCATTGAAGACATGCTTACACCGCTTCCTACTTGCTTCTACCGTGCTCCATCACTGCTTAAGGGAACCCCGCCACTTCTCTTTTGGCTTGCCTTGTTCGCCTTAAGTTCTTGCTTATTGATGGATGAAAACTATGTCTTTGATCCTGGTGGATATGTTTCATGCCACTTCTGTTGATGATCAAGGTCGAGTCAGGCTCACGACTCGGTTAACAAAAACCTAGCGCTTCTTGGGAGGCAACCCATGCATCTATCTTTCCGCTTTCTATATCATAAGTGTAGGGGGGACCCTTTGGATTGCTATTTCCTCTCCTCACTTCTTAATCAGGGATTCGAGCTTCAATGATCCACGCTTGATGATTCTTGACGACCCGGATTCCATGTTCTACTTCTTCCCGGTTCTATCCTAAACTCTTTTCGATTCACTATTTTATATTATCTCAATATTAAAATAGGAATCTCTTTAGTTGTCTTTTCCTTAGCGAGATTTAAACAACGTGCACAATGTCTTAAGTGTAGGGGAGTTTACTCCCACATGCTTAAACATTGAGGACAATGTTTATGTTAAGTGTAGGGGGGACTTCTATCGAAGTTAAGTGGTCTTTTCCTTGTATTTGTCCTCATTTTAACCGGAAAATCAAGTTTTCGACATTTTTCAAAATTTTTGATCTATTTTGGCCTATTAGTTTTACCCTTCGTATAGTTATTTTCTTTCTTTATTAGAATAAATGTTTAATAAGTGGTTTTAATTTCCAAACGTTGTGAATCTTTTGACTCAATCCGAGTTTACTCTAGCTAGTATCCTTAACATGTTTAAGTCAAGTTTTGCTAGGCTTTTATATAGGGAGCTATAAAACGCGAAAGTCTTAACTCTCACGGGTTAAGAACAAGAACTTTTCGCAAGTTCCTATAATTGATCCTAGAGAGTCGTTTATCAAGGGAACTTTAAGATGAGATTTCTAAACTTGAAAAAGTCTAAGAATTTGCAAGATCCTATAGGCGACTCGAAAACCCAAAACTTTGATTTAATAGGCTAAGTATCCACGAGTCTCATTACTTGAGATTTTAAACTGTGGAGAACGAGAGACGATAGAGCCAATTATAAGTCGGTATTCTTTCGTGAATTTATGTGAGTTAATTATGAGCCTATTCTCCCATCTCTTGCTAATAAATTTATCTGCTAATAAATAAGGTTGTACGATTTGAAAAGTTACTTAGCTTCTAGCCCCAGATCGTTTAGAAGTTGCTCGGTAATGACGAGAGTTCATAGCCAAGGCATAACTTATGAAGCGGGGCGCGAAGATTGGCAAGTCCGAAAAGGCCCTAACAAGGCATGAGGGCTATGTTTTGTTGCTAAAGATCCAAAAGTGATGTGAAGAATCATTTATCGAAAACCAATATGAAGGATCGAGACACACGACGAAAAGCAAAAACTCCCAAAAAGTCATGGAGAAGTGTATCCGAAAAGACCCTAACAAGGAATGAGGATAAATAGATCCAAGTCAATAAAGGAGGCGGATCGTTGTATATCAAAATCCAAAATAAAGATTGGAGAAAAATGAAGAAGTCGTGGTCCATATATGAAGAATCTCTCAAAAATTCCAAGTGAAGAAATTCCAATTATGAAGAGAAGACCATTATTTCATGAACGTCTCTCAAGATTTGAAGTATGAAGTCGCTGCCAAATATCGGCCCGAGAAAGGTCTCAAATCGCGAACCAAGTTATGCCAAGATATGAACTTTTTGATATCCCGAGAAGCAGTTTTAAAAGATTTGGTCCTTTAGCTAAATATTGATTAAATCGTGCACTTTATTTTCAGACTAAATAATTATCGAAATAAGTCAAACAATGCATCTTGTTGATCATTCAAGACAAATAATAAAATATAAGAGATACCCATAGGAATAAGGGAGTCTAAGTGAATAATTGGCCCACAGGAGTTCGTGTTAGTTTACTAACTTATAATAACAATGATCTCGTTTTTAAGCTTGGTTTGGAGAAAGTGAAAAGTTGAGGATGATGATTATTCATGACATTTTCAAAACCCAAGGTATGCTTTTTGATTTCTTTACTTTGAATGTTCGTAGTTTCTATCTCTTTAATAAAGGCCAACACGGATTGATTATGATGAAAAATGTAAACGTGCTTTGTAACTAATACATTGCATGAGGACATTGCAATGGTCAAGTGTAGGGGATTTGATATGTGTCTAAACACACGTCTTTTCTACCACTTAATTACAATAATAACCGGACCAAAACGTGTATTTTATGTCTTTATTGTCGGAATTATGCGTGGTTTGTGTTTTTGTTGTGATTTAGGACGAAAAGGTGGAAAGTGGAGAAAACACAGGAATTCATGGGCATTTACGGACTTTTATTGAAGAAAAAGATGAAAGACGAAGTCAAGAAGTCAAAAGTGGATAAAGAACGGAAGTCCAAGACCAATTCTGAAGATTTATCGAAGAAAAAGTCAAAAGACGGAAGTTTATCAAAAGCCGAGAAACTCAAGTCTATTTTATTGAAGAAATTAAAGACGAGTTCAAAAGAAATCACGAGCCACAAGTCCTTAAAGTCCAAGTTTAAAAGAAAGATTAGAAGAAAAGGACTTGATGGTGCAATTAACAAGAAAGGAAGGAGAGAGGAAGCTTCCTCTAACCATTCCCTAATCACCTATATATACCCCTCATTTTCATTCATTAAGTTTTGTTGGCTAGATTGACAAACTAGTTCTTCCACCTTTATTTTATGCACATTTAATTACTTGCACATTTAATTACTTGTCTTGCACCTTTAATTACCTTTTAATTTCAAGTAAGTGTCTTTTTTAATTACTTGCACCTTTACTTTATCTTGTTAATCTTCTTCTACCTTTCTTTGATCTTTGATTTACACGTTTTTATCTTGTTAAGTTGTTTAAAGATTTCATTTTTATGCTTTTGATTGTTTTAAATCTTTTATTTTCATAACTTATTTGATTTATTTTCAAGTTTATATAGTTTTTATTAAAGTTATTCTTATATAAAAAGTTGTTTTTATTAAAGCTTATCTTTTTCGTGTTTTAAAAAGTTGTTAACTTTCAGTTTGTTAGCTTATTTTCACACGGTTTTACCTTAGGATTTAGTCTTGTGCTTATTAGGATTATAGCTTATTTACTTAGCTTAATTTTAGTACTTTTCCCCGTTTTCCGATCGTGACAATCGGAAAAGGGTTTTACATTCCGACCATAGCTTCTAGCTTGGTCGGAAAAGGGTTATAACTTTCCGATTGGAAAGTGTTTCATATTCCGATTGGTGAGAATCTTTGGTATTCCGATCTGCGAGTGTTTGGGTATTCCGATCAGCAATTGTGACAGCATTCCGATTGGTTCCATTTCTAAACATTCCGATCGAGGTGTTTGTTTGGACATTCCGATTGGGTAAGGTGACAGATTCCGATCGAATGGGATTCCGATCAATCATTCCGACCAGGTCTTTCTATATTCCGATCAAGAGGTTTTTCCATATTCCGATCTGAAGTGCTTTTGATATTCCGATCAAGGTAGGGTGACAGCTTTCCGATTGGTTATTCCAACCCACATTCCGACCAGAGTGGTAAGCATATTCCGATTGGGGTGCTAATCGGAATATATTCCGATTGGGAGTTATCTTTAGCACTTTGTCTCGTTTTATTTTTACGTCATCATTTTAAAACTTGTTTAATTTTAATTCCCGTCACGCTTTAGTTTTAGTCATTTAAACTAATTTACTTCCCGTCACGTTTTTAAATATTGCACACTTTCTTTTAATTAGACTTAGATTTATCTTCTCGCACTTTATTTTAACGCCACTTTACTTTCAGCGACATTTACTTTTAAGTCTTTGCACATTTAAATTTAAAAACAACCAAAATTATTTGTTTCCACCAAAATAAAACTGAGTCACATAGAAAACCTAGATCAATTCGATTAGACATACTTAAACGAACTTCAACGAACTTTAATTTTTAACTTGAGTAAAATCTAGTTATCAAATTGCATGGCCCTACCCGATCTAGGTGCCAGTATAAACTTAATGCCTTTAAGTGTTTGGAAGCAATTATCTCTCCCCGAGCTAGTCCCCACCAAAATGACTTTGGAATTAGCCAACCGTACGGTTGCTTATCCAGTGGGGATAGCCGAAGATGTCTTTGTTGGCGTTGACAAATTCACCTTCCCGGCGGATTTTGTTGTCGTTGACTATGAGATGGATCCCCGTGTTCCATTAATCATTGGACGTCCATTCCTGAGGACCGGTCGCACTCTCATTGATGTAGCCGCGGGCGAAATAATCATGAGAGTTGGTGACGATAAAATTGTCTTCAACATGGGTAAGATTTCTAAGCAACCTTATTCATATGAGAGTGTTAATGCTATTGATGTTCTCGATGAGGCTTGTGAAGAACATTTTCATGATGCTTGCAAAAGTTCTCTTTCTTCTCTACCCAATGTTGAGACCGTTGCCTCAATGGCTCCAGCATTGACTCCTTTTGGAGAAAGTGACTTGGATGATTTCGAAGCTAGCTCGGGTCCTCTCGATATTAAGTATGATAATTTGTCCACCAATTGGGATGAAGACATTCGTACTATTGAGAAACTTCTCAATGAGGACCCGTTGTCTCCTCCTTCTCCTAAAGAGGTGACTAATGATGATCCATCGTTAGTTTCACCATCTATTGGGGATCCCCCTACTCTCGAGTTTAAGGACCTACCTCCTCATCTTGAGTACGTTTTCCTGGAAGACAACGAGAAGTTACCGGTCATCATCGCAAAGGATCGGAAAGAAGACGAAAAAGCCCGACTTGTCGCCATGTTGAAGAAGCATAAAAGAGCTATCGCTTGGAAAATCTCTGACATCCGTGGAATTGATCCTCACTTCTGCACACATAAAATTCTCATGGAGGACGACTTTAAGCCCACAATTCAAAGCCAACGAAGGGTGAATCCTAAAATCCATGAAGTCATCAAAAAAGAGGTAATCAAACTTCTTGATGCGGGTATGATTTACCCTATTTCGGATTCACCATGGGTTAGTCCAGTCCATTGTGTGCCTAAGAAGGGCGGAATCACCGTTGTGCCCAATGCAAACAACGAGTTGATTCCTACCCGTCTCGTTACTGGGTGGAGAGTTTGTATAGACTACCGCAAACTCAATGATGCCACGAGAAAGGATCATTTCCCTCTACCTTTTATGGACCAAATGCTTGAACGTTTAGCGGGTAATGAATATTACTGCTTTCTTGATGGATTCTCGGGTTATTTCCAAATACCCATCGATCCCCAAGATCAAGAGAAGACAACATTCACTTGTCCCTACGGCACATTTGCTTACAAAAGGATGCCTTTTGGCTTATGCAATGCCCCCGGGACTTTCCAAAGGTGCATGTTAGCTATCTTCCATGACATGGTTGAGCAAACCATGGAAGTCTTCACGGATGATTTCTCGGTCTTCGGGGATTCCTTCTCTTCTTGCCTTGCCAATTTGGAACGTATTCTTAAGCGGTGCGAAGACACTCGCCTTGTTCTGAATTGGGAAAAATGCCATTTTATGGTAAAAGAAGGCATTGTGCTAGGACACAAAATCGATAGAGCCGGTCTAGAAGTCGACCGTGCTAAAGTAGATGTCATAGCCAAATTACCTCCACCTTCAACCGTGAAGGGTGTGAGAAGTTTTCTGGGTCATGCGGGCTTCTATCGTCGATTCATTCAAGATTTCTCTAAAATCGCTCGCCCGATGACCCACCTCTTGGAAAAAGATACTCCTTTTATCTTTTCTAAAGAGTGTCTCGAAGCCTTCAATCTTCTCAAGGATAAGCTAACTAAGGCACCGGTCTTGGTTACCCCTAATTGGGAGCTGCCTTTTGAATTGATGCGATATGCTAGCGACTTTGCTATTGGTGCGGTTTTGGGCCAACGAGTGAATAAACACTTCCAACCAATCCACTATGCTAGCAAAACAATGACGGGGGCTCAATTGCATTATACGACAACCGAAAAAGAGCTGTTAGCTGTTGTCTATGCTTTTGAGAAATTTTGCCCCTATCTTGTTTTATCCCCCACCATCGTATACACGGACCATTCCGCGTTGAAGTACTTGATGACAAAGCATGATTCTAAGCCAAGACTTCTTCGCTGGGTTTTACTCCTTCAAGAATTCAACATTAAAATTCGTGACAAGAAGGGAGCCGAAAACCTGGCCGCGGATCATCTGAGCAGACTTGAGGATCCATATCAAGGGGATCATCCGAACAAAGAGATCAATGACTCTTTCCCCCTTGAGACCTTAATGTCTATAAATCTCAATCTTGATGACACCCCGTGGTTTGCGGACATTGCAAACTACTTAGCGGGTGGTATTCTCATCAAAGGGTTAACATCCCAACAAAAGAAGAAGTTCTTGAACGATGTTAAGACTTACTTTTGGGATGACCCGTTTCTATTCAAACAATTTGCAAGAGTCATGGCTAAGTATGGTGTCAATCACCGTCTTTCCACCGCCTATCATCCCCAAACCAATGGGCAAGCCGAGATATCCAACCGTGGCTTGAAGAGAATTTTGGAGCGTACTGTGGGAGAGCATCGCGCCGAGTGGGCCGATAAGTTAGATGATGCTCTGTGGGCTTTCCGTACTGCTTACAAGACCCTGATCGGTTGTACACCTTATCGTCTTGTGTACGGAAAAGCCTGCCACCTCCCCATCGAGCTGGAACATAAGGCGCACTGGTCCTTGAAGTGGGCAAACTTTGACATCAACAAAGCCGGTGATCATCGCAAGATTCAACTCAACGAGCTAAATGAACTGAGGAATGAAGCTTATGAGAACTCGCTGATCTACAAGGAGAAGACCAAGATCATCCACGATGCAAGGATTAAGAACCGAGAGTTCCACGCTGGTGATCAAGTTCTACTTTTTAACTCTCGGTTGAAGATCTTCTCTGGCAAGTTGAAGAGCCGCTGGTCTGGTCCATTCACCGTCGCCAAAGTCTTTCCATATGGGACCATTGAGCTTTCTCAGCCAAATGGGCACAACTTCAAGGTGAATGGCCAGCGTCTGAAGCTGTACTTTGGTGAGGACATCTCTCATGAGATTATTCCATCCCTCACCATGTTCCCCATGAACTAAATTGGGTCGAGTCAGGCTCGTGACTCGGTGAACACAAACAAGCGCTTCTCGGGAGGCAACCCGTGTTCTATCCTTTACTGCTTTCATAATAAGTGTAGGGGGAGCCCCGTATGTGTTTGTCGTCTTGTTTCTTGTGCTGTGCAGGGATTAAAGCTTCAAAGATCCACCTTGATGACTTTTGACGAACCGTGATACCGTGTTCCCATCTTCCTGGTTCTATCCTAAACTCTTGTGATTCAATATTTCATATTTTATATGTTCACACTGAATTCACTTTAGTTGTCCTTTCCTTAGTAAGATTTAAACAAAGTGCACAATGTCCTAAGTGTAGGGGAGTTTACTCCCACATGCTTAAACATTGAGGATAATGTTTATATCAAGTGTAGGGGGGACTTCTATCGAAGTAAGTGGTCTTTTCCATGAATTTGCCCTCATTTTCGACATTTTTCAAAATTTTTAATCTATTTTGGCCTAGTTGTATAGTTTTACTTTCCTTTCTTATGGTTATTTTCTTTCCTTGCTTAAATAAAGTGGTTTTAAATTTTTCTTAGTCGTGAACATTTTGACTCAACCCGAGTTTACTTACCTAAGTTTACTCTAGCTAGTATCCTTAACGTGTTTAAGTCAAGTTTCGCTAGGCTTTTATATAGGGAGCTATAAAACGCGAAAGTCTTAACTCTCACGGGTTAAGAACAAGAACTTTTCGCAAGTTCCTATAATTGATCCTAGAGAGTCGTTTATCAAGGGAACTTTAAAATGCGATTTCTAAAACTTGAAAAAGTCTAAGAATTTGCAAGATCCTATAGGCGACTCGAAAACCCAAAACTTTGATTTAATAGGCTAAGCATCCACGAGTCTCATTCCTTGAGATTTTAAACTGTGGAGAACGAGAGATGATAGAGTCAATTATAAGTTCGGTATTCTTTCGTGAATTTATGTGAGTTAATTATAAGCCTATTCTCCCTCCACTTGTTAATAAATTTATCTGCAATAAATAAGGTTTTACAATTTAAAAGGTTACTTAGCTTCTAGCCCCAGATCGTTTAAAAGTTGCTCGGTACGGATTAGAGTTCATAGCCAAGGCATAACTTATTGAAGCGGGATGCGAAGATTGGCGAGTCCGAAAAGGCCCTAACAAGGCATGAGGGCTACATTTTGTTTCTAAAGATCCAAAAGTGATGTGAAGAATCATTTATCGAAAATCAATATGAAGGATCGAGACACACGACGAAAAGCAAAAACTCCCCAAAAGTCATGGAGAAGTCTATCCGAAAAGACCCTAACAAGGTATGAGGATAAATAGATCCAAGTCCTAAAAGGAGGCGGATCGTTGTATATCAAAGTCCAAAATAAAGATTGGAGAAAAAATGAAGAAGTCGTGGTCCAAAGATGAAGAATCTCTCAAAACTTCAAGTGAAGAAATTCCTATTATGAAGAGAAGGCCATTATTTCATGAACGTCTCTCAAGATTCGAAGTATGAAGTAGCTGCCAAATATCGGTCCGAGAAAGGTCTCAAATCGTGAAGCGAGTTATGCCAAGATATGAACTTTATGAGGTCCCGAGAAGCAGTTTTAAAGGATTTGCTCTTTTAGCTAACTATTGATTAAATCGTTCACCTTATTTTCGGACTAAATAACTATCGAAATAAGTCAAACAATGCATCCTCGTGATCATTCAAGACAAAAATAAAATATAAGAGATACACCTAGGAATAAGGGAGTCTAAGTGAGTAATTGGCCCACATGAGTTCGTGATAGTTTGCTAACTTATAATAACAATGATCTCGTTTTTAAGCTTGGTATGGGGAACGTGAAACTTGAGGATGATAAACGTTCATGGCTGCCAAAACCAATGTAAGTTTTTAATTTCTTTACTTGTTCTATCTTTTTATGTTTAGTATTTAATAAAGGCCAAGGTGGGTTATTTATGATGGAAAATGTAAACCGTGCTTTAAAACTAATGCATTGCATGAGGGCATTGCAATGGTAAAGTGTAGGGGATTTAATAAGTGTGAAAACACTTATCCTTTTACCACTTATTTCCAATAATAACAAGACCAAAACGTGTGATTTATGTCGTAAAAGTCGGAATTATGCGTGGTTTGTGTTTTTATTGTGTTTTAGGACCAAAATATGAAAAAGGAAGAAAAAACGGGCTTTCACGGGCTTTTATCGAAGAAAACGGGAAAAGACGAAGTCAAAAGATCAAGAGTGCAAAAAGAACGGAAGTCCAAGGCCTATTTTGAAGATTTATCGAAGAAAAAGTCAAAAGACGGAAGTTTAACGAAGTCAAGAACTTAAGTCTAATAGAAGAAGAAAATTAAAAAGACAAGTTCAAATCCCGAGACGACAAAGACAAAGAATTAAAGTCGAGTCGAGAAAACGTGAAGAAAGCAAGAAAGAAGATGCAACACATGCACTCCTTCCACCTTCCCTATAAATACCCTCCTAATAGTCATTAGGAGGGTGGTTAGTTAGTTTAGCTAGTTTTCACTTTTTCTTAGTTTTCTCTAGTTTTAGAGAGAGAAAGTCTTAAACTTTCTCTCACTAAATTTCATCTTCTTTCTTAATCTTTCAAGATTAAACATCTTTGTATTGCTTATTTTCATTAATCAAGTTCTATTTTAAGCTTTTATTTCTTAATCTCATTCTACTTTTCTTTGATTTTAGATTGATTTTGGTGCGATTATCATATGATCCGTGTTGTTCTAATTGATTTCGTGCTTAAAAGTTAATCTTTTGATCATTTCATGAGTTTTCATTTGATTAAGCTTTAAGACTTTTGTGCTTATTAGCTTATTTTTATGATTAGCTTATTTACTTATTAAAGTTTTCCTTAAAAAGTTCATGTTTTAATTGTTTGATCCAAAAGTTTGTTAATTTTCGAGTTAGATAAGTTGATAAAAGTGCTAATTTGATTTGGTTTAGTATTGATTCGTTTTAGTTGGTGAAAAGCTTGTCAAAATAGCTTATTTCATTGGCTTTTTACTCGAATCCCACCATTTTCGGAAAGGGTACAAACCCCTTTCCGATCGCAACCTATTCCGACCAGCCCACCCCCTCTTTCCGATTGAGTCCAATCGGAAAAGGGTTTTGACTTTCCGATCACACCCACAATTATTCCGATCTAGCCACTGTTACAGATTCCGATTGTGGAGTCTTTGATCATTCCGATTGGATATTTTTGTCTTGTATTCCGATTATAGTAGTTTTCCCAGTATTCCGATTTGGTCTAGTTTGATATTCCGATTGGGACTTTTAGCAACATTCCGATTGCCCCTTTGTTACATATTCCGATTGCAGGACTCTTGTCCAACTTTCCGATCAACCGATCGGAATACATTCCGATCGGGACACCTTGTTTTGGGTTATTCCGATTGTTTGCATTTGTTTGATATTTCGATCTTACTTTCTTTTAGTACTTTTCAACTAAGTTCTTATTTTTTAGAAAGTTTCCAAGTGTAGCTTTATTTAGTGTGCTAGTACTTTTCCATTGTTACCTTTAAGTTTACAAGTATTTATTTTACTCGTCATTTTAGTATTAATCTTTATCCTTCCATTTTACTCAACGACACCTTAATTACTTGCTAATAGTTTAAAACAAACAAACAAACCAAACCATTCTCTTGATTCACCAAAAGACGATTGAGTCGCACTTAAGACCGGTTCTCAATTCGAAAGGATTCGGACGATAAGATTTTATACCTAGCCAAAAGCGAAGTATTACTTATTGATTTTATAGATTATTGTGTGTTTGATTTGATTTTAGTTAAGTGTTTTTATTAGTTTATTTTATTAAAAGTTGACTTTTAATTTTTAGATTTATTAGTGTTTTTGAGGTTTTTAATTTGTGGTTTAATTAGTTTTTCTTAAAAGTGTTTTTGATTAAGTTTTGGTTATTTGCTTATTTGATTTTAGCTTATTCGTGGCTTATTTTCTGATTTTTAATATTACTGTATCTGTTTTATTGTTTTCGGATTAGGGTTTATTATTCCGAAGTTTGTCATTTCTCTGAATTTGTCATTTCTCTGAAAAAAGTCATTTTTCCGAAGATTTTATTTTCTCTGAATTTATTGTTATTCCGAAGTTTTAGTTTTTCTTTGAATTTCTTAATTTTTCCGAAATTATTCAATTTTCTGAATTTAGTCATTATTCCGAAAAAACACAAATGTCCGAAAAAGTCATTTTTCCGAAGATTTTATTTTCTCTGAATTTATTGTTATTCGGAAGATTTCTCTAAAAACCAATTATTTCGAAAAAAGCTAAAAGTTCTGAAAATAATGGATTCCGAAGAATCACTTATTGTGAAGAAACACTTTGTTCCGAAATTTTTTTCGAAGAAACAGCTTTTGCGAAATAATTGTGCAGCCTACTTGCTTGCTTAATTTCTTTTGGCGCCAAAAGTGACCAGGCAGCTTGCTAGCTTGAGCTAGCTGGCTGCTAGCTTGGTTAGTTTTTTCATTGTTCCGTAATTGTTTAGATTAATCTGAAAGTTGTTCCGATTTTATTTCTGAAAGTTACGTATTTTTAGTTGAATTTTGCTTCTATTTTTAAAATTAATATTTTTTCGTAAAGTTCAAGTTTTATCTTTTATTTAGTACCCGCTTTAGGTTTTGCCTCGTTTAGATTTAACGTACCATTTTAGTTTTATTCTCTCCTTTTTCATTAAGCAAACTTTATTTTCGAGTCGATAGTTAATTTCGTCTTTTAGTTTTATTTTTATTAAATGTTATGCTTTAATTTGCGTTTTATTGTTTGTTTCGCTCCTTTATTATTAGTTATTTGTTTTAATTTCTCGCACCGTTTACTTTTTAATCATTTATAGCTTTATTTACCTTGCCT
Organism: Glebionis coronaria; assembly: GCA_025667525.1. Taxonomy (NCBI): domain Eukaryota; kingdom Viridiplantae; phylum Streptophyta; class Magnoliopsida; order Asterales; family Asteraceae; genus Glebionis; species Glebionis coronaria. The sequence continues at coordinate 276,758,345 of CM046882.1, read as the reverse complement.
TTTACCTTAAAGTATTGCAATTTAATTTTACTACAACGACCAATCTATTTCTTTTTCACCAAAAGACGACTGAGTCGCACTTTTAACCGGAAATCAATTCGAAGGACTTGGTCCAACGAAATTTTTATACTTGGAAAAAACTAGTTATTAAATGGCGCCGCTGCCGGCTCTTTTCGTGAAGATAAACGGTTTTCTGTGAGAGACGCGTTGAATTTTGGGATCCGTTCACTCGTGAACGTTATTTTTCTTGTTCAAAAATTTTCAAAAATCCATAAATATTAAAAAATTCTTAAAAATCCATAAATATTAAAAATAATTTCAAAAATCCAAAAAGATTTTTATTTTTATTTTTATAGTGTATATATATTGTCTATTTCTTTGGTATCTTTTTCTTTTGCTTTTTCAGGTGTATGCGTACTAGATCTTCATCTTATTCAGAGCCCGAGACTCGTGAAGATTTAGATATGACAGGTGTGAACAACAACAATAACCCACCACACCTCAACAATAATAACAAAAAAACAATGTTCTTCCACCACCCTATCTTCGAACGATGGAGGAGCTTTGTCAACCAACCATGAATGGACGAGGAGGACCGATTGCGCTGATGCAAATCACAGCTCCGGAGTTTTCTTTGAAGCATAACATGATCCAACAAGTTCATAACACTTGTCCATTTCGAGGATTGCCGGATGATGATGCCAACAAACACCTCGACAAGTTCATTACCGTAACTCAAAGCATGAAGTTGCCCGGTGTTACTATGGATTTTCTTCACCTTCACCTATTTCCACACACCTTATCCCACCATGCCGAAAAATGGTTTGATCGTCTTCCGAAGAATTCAATTCATACTTGGGACGAGATGACTCAACGATTTTTGTCGTGCTACTTTCCACCATCCATGGTCACGAGCCTTCGGAATCAAATTAGTGGATTTACTCAAGAACCCGATGAATCACTTTTTGATGCTTGGGAACGATATAATGTTTTGATCGATCGATGTCCAAACCACAACATGCTCCCCGTTACTTTGATTGATACTTTCTACAATGGTTTAACTTTTCGTGATCGTGATACGATTAATGTAGCCGCCGGTGGCACATTTATGAAAAGAAGACCCGAGTGTAGAGAGCTTATAGAGAACATGACTACTCATCCTAAAAATTGGGATTCATCCGCATCCTCAAGATCAAACCCGAGAGTCAATGTTTTTCTACTTCTTCAAACCCGTATATCACCGAATTGACCCGCGCAATGGTCGAAATGAGCAAAAACATGCAACTTTTGGCTACAAATCAACAACAACAAGTTAAAGCTGTAGCAGTTTCTTGTGAGATTTGCGGGGGTCCTCACTAATACACTGATTGTCCTTCTACTCATGACAATCCGGAAAACGTGTATGCAGCTTATGGTAACTACTCAACGGAAAACTACCAAGTCTGACCTCAAGGTGATCGTAACTTGCTAAGTTACCGTTCTAACAACTTTCTTTCACCCGGTTTTTCTCCTCAAAACCACAACCCCAACAACTACAATAGAAGCAACCCAAACCTACCTAGAGCTTCTAATCCTTATCACACACCCGCTCAACAAGCACCACCCATTAATCATGATGTTGAAGCTTTTATGAGAACCCAAGGAGAGCAAATCAAGAATCTTCAAAGCCAAATCATCAAATTGAAAGGATATATCACTAAGCAAGGTAATGATATTAGATCCGAGCTTTGAAATGATATACAAACCTCTTTTAGCACTCAAACAAATGATTTGAAGAATATGCTGGCTAGTTTCTTACCAAGTACTCAACCCTCTACTTTGGGCTCTCTTCCTTCAAATACCATCACCAACCCAAGAGCGAATGTGAGTGCTATTACTACACGCAGTGGAGCTACTTTAGTAGGACCATCTACCCCTCCCCCAGTTACTCCATCTACACCTCCTCCACCATCATTTATCCCTCCTACTCCCACGCCTAGTATTAGTTCTCCATTACCGTCTCCACCTCTTATTGAAGTACCCAAGAAGAACCCTTTACCAACCCCACCTCCCACCTATAAACCCTCAACATCTCAACCTTCACCTGCTACACCTACACCAACTAAACCCAACATTCCTTATCCATCTCGCTTAGACGAGGCCAAACTACAAACCAAGGATGACATTCAAGTGTCAAACTATTTGAAGAAGATTTCGGGACTGACCATCACCTTTAGCCTTGTTGAAGATCTAGCACAAATGCCTAAATTTGTTAAGATGTTTAAGGAATTGCTTAATAAGAATGAGAAGATGGTCGAGTTTGTTAATACTTGATTGAATGAAAATTGTTCTCCCGTCCTTATTAAAGAACTTCCGGAGAAACTTGAAGATCCTGGTCGTTTTGTGATACCAAGTACTTTTCACCAAACCGAAGAATTTACCCCCTTAGCCGATCTCGGGGCAAGTATAAATCTGATGCCTTTAAGTGTTTGGAAAAATTTATCATTACCTGTTCTTACTCCAACAAAGATGACTCTTGAGCTAGCAAATCGCACTCTCGCTTACCCCGTTGGTATTGCCGAAGATGTGTTCATTAAAGTTGGCACCTTCACTTTTCCGGTCGACTTTGTTGTTTTTGATTATTAAATGGACCCTCGTATTCCATTAATACTTGGTCGGCCATTCTTGAGAACCGGAAAAGCTCTAGTCGATGTTGTCGAGGTGAGCTCATCTTTAGGGTCGAGAATGATGCACAAGTGTTCAAAATGGGGAAGATCACAACCAAATCTAATGGAAAAGAATCAGTGAATATGATTAATGTGCTTGATGATTTTGTCGTCTACAACAATCCTCTATTCGATTCTTGCTATGATAATCCACCGTTCCATGATGATGTGGATGATTCTCTCTCCAATTTAGATCCCCCACCAATTCATGAGTCTCCATCGATCTATGATGACTATGATGATGATTCGAGTTCTGATATGGATGATTATGATGATTTTACTTCTGAGTATCCAGACATGCCCAGTTATGATGATTTTGATGAGGCTGATACCCTTTCGAGTGATTCTTCACATGATGAAGATCCTCCGCCAACAATGCTTCATCCTACTTTGGATGACTACTCATTTGAGGAATATTTTGCTACTTTTCTCAACACTTACTTCCCAAATGAGAGTGATGATCCTCCTTGGACTTTGATGATTATGGTCTTTATCCTCTTTTGGATATGAAGAAACCCGTTTCAAAGGAGAAGAAGTCGACAAACACCGATATCCGCAACACTTATATCTTGACACCTCTCTATCCTCCTTCTGAGGATGATATTGTGAGATTTATGAGCGGATCCTCTTCAAATTCTACTGAGCCTGGGTGTTATTTTCCCCTAAAGGAAAAGGTTTTCGATCCCGGTATTCGAATTTCTAAGCCATCTCAGTATCCATCTAATGAAATAAAAGGAAAGATTTTTGGAACTTTTGGAAATAGGCTTGCACCTCATCACCCTTGCTACCACCGGGCTCAACAACTACTTAAGGGAACCTTGCATACTCTTCTTTGGCTTGCCTTGTTCGCCTTAAGCTTGTGCTATTTGATGGAAGAAAACCATGTATTTGATCCCGGTGGATGTCTTTCAAGCTTCTTCTTATGCTAATAAAGGTCGAATCAGGCTCACGACTCGGTTAACAAAAACAAGCGCTTCTCGGGAGGCAACCCGCAGTATCTATCCTTTTTCTTTTGTTTTTATAATAAGTGTAGGGGAGACCCTAGTATGTGTATGTTGTTTTCTTTCTTATCATGTGCAGGGATTCGAACATTCAAAGATCCATTCTTGATGACTTTTGATGAACCGTGATCCCGTGTACCCGTCTTCCCGGTTTTATCCTAAACTCTTTGATTCATTATTTTATCATTTATGATTGAAATAGGAATCACTTTAGTTGTCTGTTTCCTTAGCAAGATTTAAACAAAGTGCACAATGTCCTAAGTGTAGGGGAGTTTACTCCCACATGCTTAAACATTGAGGACAATGTTTATATTAAGTGTAGGGGGACTTCTATCGAAGTTAAGTGTCCTTTTCTTTGTATTTGTCCTCATTTTAACCAGAAAATTTGATTTTCAACATTTTTCAAAATTTTTAATCTATTTTGGCCTATTAGTATTTACCTTTGTGATAGTTATTTTCTTTCTTTGCTAGAATAAATTTTTAATAAAGTGGTTTTAATTTTTTATCGTTGTGAATCTTTTGACTCAACCCGAGTTTACTTATCTAAGTTTACTCTAGCTAGTATCCTTAACGTGTTTAAGTCAAGTTTTGCTAGGCTTTTATATAGGGAACTTTAAAACGTGAAAGTCTTAACTCTTACGGGTTAAGAACAAGAACTTTTCGCAAGTTCCTATAATTGATCCTAGTGTTTATTAAGGGACTTTAAAATGCGGATTCTAAAACTTAAAAGAGTATAAGAATTTGCAAGATCCTTGAGATTATAAATTGTGGAGAACGAGAGATGATAGAGTCAATTATAAGTTCGTTATTCTTTCATGAATTTATGTGAGTTGATTATAAGCTTTTTCTCCCATCACTTGTTAATAAATATATTTGCAATAAATAAGGTTGTACGATTTGAAAAGTTACTTAGTTTCTAGCCCAAGATCGTTTAAAAGTTGTTCGGTATTGATTAGAGTTCATAGCCAAGGCATAACTTATTGAAGCGGGATGCGAAGATTGGCGAGTCCGAAAAGGCCCTAACAAAGCATGAGGGCAACATTTTGTTGCTAAAGATCCCAAGTGATGTGAAGAATCATTTATCAAAAATCAATATGAAGGATCGAGACACACGACGAAAAACAAATACTCACGTAAAGATCATGGAGAAGTCTATCCAAAAAGGCCCTAACAAGGTATTAGGATAAATAGATCCAAGTCCTAAAAGGAGGCGGATCGTTGTATATCAAAATCCCAAATAATGATTGGAGAAAAATGAAGAATTCGTGGTCCAAATATGAAGAATCTCTCAAAAAGTTCAAGTGAAGAAATTCCTATTATGAAGAGAAGACCATTATTTCATGAACGTCTCTCAAGATTTGAAGTATGAAGTCAATGCCAAATATTGGTCCGAGAAAGGTCTCAAATCCTGAAGCGAGTTATGCCAAGATATGAACTTTATGAGGTCCCGAGAAGCAGTTTTAAAAGATTTTGTCCTTTAGCTAACTATTGATTAAATCGTCCTACTTTATTTTTAGCCTAATAAACTATCAAAATAAGTCAACAATGCATCCTCGTGATCATTCAAGACAATAATAAAATATAAGAGATACACTTAGGAATAAGGGAGTCTAAGTGAATAATTGGCCCACATGAATTTGCGATGGTTTGCTAACTTATAATAACAATGATCTCGTTTTTAAGCTTGGTATGGGGAACGTGAAACTTGAGGATGATGAACATTCATGACATTTCCAAAACCCCAAGGTAAGTTTTTGATCTTTTTACTTGTTTTCTTCCTTTAAATATTTTGTCTCTTTAAATAAAGGCTAATGTGGATTGATTGTGATGAAAAATGTAAAGCTTGCTTTGTAATTAATACATTGCATGAGGACTTTGCAATGGCCAAGTGTAGGGGATTTAATATGTATGAACATACTTATCCTTTTACCACTTAAATATAATAATAACCAAGCCAAAACGTGTATTTTATGTCGTAAATGTCGGAATTATGTGTAGTTTATGTTTTTGTTGTAATTTAGGATCAAAATGTGAAAAGGGAAGAAAACACAGGCTTTCACGGTCTTTTATCGAAGAAAAAGACAAAAGACGAAGTCAAAAGATCAAGAGTGCAAAAAGAACGGAAGTCCAAGGCCTATTCTAAAGATTTATCGAAGAAAAAGTCTAAAGACGGAAGTTTATGAAGTCGAAGAACTCAAGTCTAATATATGAAGACATTATAAGACGAGTTCAAATAATCCGGAGAAAAGTCGAGAAAGTCAAAGAATTTATAAAGACGAAAAGACGAGAAAAGGAAGAAAGCATCAAGACATCTAATCTCCCTATAAATACCCTCCTAATGTGTCATAAGGAGGTGTTAGCTAATTTGACACATTAGTCTTTCCACCTTTATTTTTCATGTCATTTAATTTCTTGTCAATTTACATTCCTTGTCTTGCACCTTAAATATGTAAGTTTCTTTAATTCTTGCTCTTAATTTTGTTGTTGAATCCTTCATTTTAATCAAGTTTTATATTAATATCTCCTTCTACCTTTCTTATTTTTGTTAATCTTTATGCTTATTATCTTATTGTCATGCTTATTTGATTAATTGTTATGTTTTTATGTGTTTGATTGTGTTTTCTTATTGATTTTATAGCTTATTGTGTGTTTGATTTGATTTTAGTTAAGTGTTTTTATTAGTTAATTTTATTAAAAGTTGATTTTTAATTTTTAGATTTATTAGTGTTTTTGAAGTTTTTAATTTGTGGTTTAATTAGTTTTTCTTAAAAGTGTTTTTGATTAAGTTTTGGTTATTTACTTATTTGATTTTAGCGTATTCATGGCTTATTTTCTGATTTTTAATATTACCGAATCTGTTTTATTGTTTTTGGATTAGGGTTTATTATTCCGAAGTTTGTCATTTCTCTGAATTTGTCATTTCTCTGAATTTGTCATTTCTCTGAAAAAAGTCATTTTTCGAAGATTTTATTTTCTCTGAATTTATTGTTATTCCGAAGTTTTAGTTTTTCTATGAATTTCTTAATTTTTCCGAAATTATTTATTTTTCTGAATTTAGTCATTATTCCGAAAAAACACAAAAGTCCGAAAAAGTCATTTTTCCGAAGATTTTATTTTCTCTGAATTATTGTTATTCCGAAGATTTCTCTGAAAACCAATTATTCCGAAAAAAAGCTAAAAGTTCTGAAAATAAAGGATTCCGAAGAATCAGTTATTGCGAAGAAACACTTTATTCCGAAACTTTTTCTGAAGAAACAACTTTTTTTCGAAATAATTGTGCAGCCTACTTGCTTGCTTAATTTCTTTTGGCGCCAAAAGTGACCAGGCAGCTTGCTAGCTTGAGCTAGCTGGCTGCTAGCTTGGTTAGTTTTTTGCATTGTTCCGTAATTATTTAGATTAATCTAAAAGTTGTTCCGATTTTATTTCTGAAAGTTACTATTTTAGTTGAATTTTCGTCTATTTTTAAAATTAATATTTTTTCGTAAAGTTCAAGTTTTATCTTTTATTTAGTACCCGCTTTAGGTTTTGCCTCGTTTAGCTTTAAAATACCATTTTAGTTTTATTCTCTCCTTTTTCATTAAGCAAAGTTTATTTTTGAGTCGATAGTTAATTTCGTCTTTTAGTTTTATTTTTATTAATTGTTTTGCTTTCATTTGCGTTTTATTATTTGTTTCGCTCCTTTATTATTAGTTATTTGTTTTAATTTCTCGCACCGTTTACTTTTTAATCATTTATAGCTTTATTTACCTTGCCTTTTACCTTAAAGTTTTGCAATTTAATTTTACTACAACGACCAATCTATTTTTTTCACCAAAAGACGACTGAGTCGCACTTTTAACCGGAAATCAATTCGAAGAGACTTGGTTCAACGAAATTTTTATACTTGGCAAAAACTAGTTATTATCCCTATACCTTCCCTACTTTATATTTTTGGCATTTTTACTATTGTGCATTACTTGGTTGTACATTTAGCATGGTAATTGGTATTTGCAATATGTTTTTAGACTAGTACGGTTACGTAGAGATATTATTTTTAACTTTTTACGTGCTTAGTGATAATTAGAGATAGATTTCCAAAATTTTATCAATCAAATACCAAAAACAGTTAGTTGACTTGATTTCTCTCGATCATTCAATTCGTAAAGATATCGAGAAAAATGAACTTAAAAGATAAATAGTAAATGGCGCCGCTGCCGGTTCTTTACGTGAAGATTGACGATTGATTGACGGTTACATATTGGATTTTGGGATCCGTTCACTTTGTGGACGTTCCTTTTACGTATTATAAATAAAAAACATAAAAAAATAAAAAAGATAAAAATATAAAAATAAAAAAAAAATCATAAAAATCAATTCTTTCCTAAGAATTGAACCAAAAAATAAAAAATAAAAAAATAATCTTTTTCCTAAAAGATTACACCAATAAAATATATTGTATATATTGGTTTCACTCGTTTTTACGTACATATTATACTTTCATAAAAATCAAATAAATGCAAAAATATTTTCTCTATATTATTATATGTAAATACATATACGTAGATACGAACAACCAATTTACCTACATCCATAAGTACTGCCTTGGCAATACACCATACTTGGGGGTGTTCCGGTCCCATTTACGTGTATCAATCAAACAAAATAACGGCAAAAATAGATAAACACTTTCAATAAACAAGAATTCGAGAAGTACGAACTATTAAGTGAGTAGAAAGGCGGCTTTGCTATTAACTGCAAGCCTAAGGGAAACAGGTACTTAAGAGCTTAGCGCCACCTCACTCCCCCGTTCACTAGTAAGTATTTCAAGAAGGAAGGTTTGTTGGGGGTTTTGCCGACCAATTAGTACTACATATATATTATACTTTCTTGTGGTTTTCACTATTGAACCTCGGAAGAGATAATCTATTCTCTTCCAAAGTCGACCGAGAGCTCCTCTCTCATCCTCCTGTTGAGTTGCATGCGCACTCGAGCGCGTGCACATATACCTATTGGTGTACCACTTCCTCCCAAAGGGAAGAGAAACAAGAACAGAGCTGTCCATCAAGCCGATCACGGACATCGTACTTTCAACAAGTTAAACTAAGCCATGGACAATCGACCATTGATTGAGATTCACCAATCCAAAGTGGATGGGAATACGGATGCCATAGTTATTCCCGAGATAGCAGCTACCAATTTTGAGCTTAAGACATGCTTGACACAGATGGTTTCTTCTATACCTATGTTAGGGAGACCTATGGATGACCCTCATGACCACATCAAGAGATTCATGTCCCTTTGTAATATGATGTAGAGTTTTTACTATCCTTTAGGAAAAGAGCGTAAAAGTGGCAAGTATTAAGTGTCGGTTTAGGAAAACCAAGCACTAATGACCAAGTTAAGTTCAAAGTTCGTTTCCCAAGGAGGCAAGTGTGTTGTGTGAGAAATGATTAAGTGTTTGTGATTATAATTTATGAAGAAAGAAAAATATAAAAGAGATTAGAAAAGAAAGACGGTTACGATTATGAATTAAACTAAGACGAAGTCGTACACGTAAAACCGCAAAAAGTGACTAAATTTAAAAATTACCCTAAAAATTCCTAGAAAATTGCAATAAATCCTACAAAATGTAATTGGAGTTTACAAAAAAAAATCAAAAATCACTCAAACCTTTTATTTAATTAAATATTAATTTTTTTAATGCTAATTAAAGCCCAAAAAATCAATTTAATTAACACAAAGCCTAAAATGAGATTTTTTAACTTGTAAACCTCTAAAATGACTTAACTTAATTAAAAATTATTTTTGAAAATTTTAAAATTAATTAAAACTATTTAAAAATAACTAAAAACTTTAAAAACTTAAAATAATTCGAAAAATTAATCTAATGACAATAAAATTAATCTAAAAAATTTAAAATTCCTAACTTAATGTATTTGAACTAGGAAAAATGAAAAACTTGCAAAAATCTAAAATTTAATTTTTAATAATAAAATAATATTAAATATCCAAAATTTATAAAAATTTCTAAAAAGTTGCAAACTAGTTTATTTTAACCTAAATGACACAGAAATGAACTTGAAATTACCTAAATACCCCTATTGGGCCTTAAAATGGGCTTAAATAAAAAACAGTCCACTATATTGGGCTTTTTGGCCCAATAATCAAAAAGTGATCCAATTAAGCTCAAAACTTCCCATCTGACTTAAAATTTGATTTTAAGAACAAAACTCTGAAGGCCAAAAGCTGAAAATATGCTTATCACAGCTTAATAAGTCAACAACTTATTCTTAATGGGCTTTTGGGCCCATTAAGCCATAAGGTAATGCCATAAGCTCTAATTTGACTCACAAGCTTCTTTTGAGTTACCAGTGAAAATAAATTTTGAAAAAGCACAAGAAATAAGCCTAAAATAAGCCAAAGCTCTCTTCACAAAACGACAAAATAGTCGTTTTTGAGTTCTAGACTACCTCAAGTGCTGCGTCAAGTTGCAAATGGTTGCAAATGACTTAATTAAGCAAAATAATTAAAAAGTTTTCCAATAAGCACACTAAATAAGCCATAATAAGCAATTAAGCACTTATGTAAAAGTCAACTTGATTAGTTTTCTAGTCAAACTTAAAAGTCAAACCCTAATAAGCTCCAGTTCAGTTCAATGGGTCAAATAAGGAAGATCTATCACAAAAATAAGTTGTTGCAAGTCTGGATAAGCCAAAATGGCTTATGAATAAGCTGTTTGATAAATTACACTAGCAGCGGCTAGCAACAGGGGAAAGGAGTTCCCACTGCTTGACTTTCTTGACTTTTTGTCTTATGTGACTTTTTGTTGGATTCAAGTTAAGCAAAGGCACCCAAGTGATTAGTTAATCACAAGGAGTCAATAACAACAATAATATCACAAATTCACCGAGCCAGTTAGTACAGTTTAATCAAAACATCCACAGATATGAACAATAAGCAGTTTTCAACCAATAAGCATTTATAGCAAGAATAAGCCAGCCAAACTTCACCAAATGCACCCACAAGCTCTTAATAATTCAAATGAACATAATAAATAGGTTTCATGCAATGATCCAAAGTTTAGAGCAAGATTCAAGCAAATGAATGTTACTGATGAACACTAAACAAGCAGATTTGATACTTTGCTGACATACTTGACCACAAATCCAATTTCAAACCCTCAAATCTTCTTAAACGGTTATATAAACTTTGTGTTTAATCACTTGTTATCCCTAAGCATGCATACAAACTAAGTGTTACCAAAGTCTTAGGTCAAAACAAGCAGATTTCCAACTTTTATAGCACAATCAAGATTTTGATGTTTAAAAGCCAAGAACTTGCAGCAATTAGCACTCAACCAAGTATATATCAGATACCAATTCAAATGAACAACAAACAATAACTCAAATCCAATTTGTAAACTTAAACAAGTTAACCCAAACACCCCTTAACTTTTTTCAATCCAAGATTATCAAAGTAAAAGTGTGATTAAATGTTACCCAAGCCCAATCTAACACAATAACATCATCATCATGCAGTATCAAGCAATTTTAAGCCACAAAAACAACAAGAACAACATCAGAACACAAATTCACAAAAATCAAGTATTTTATCAGATTTTTGAGAAAAGGACTTAAACCTCATGAATCTACATCCACATTCACGAATTTTTGAGCTGATGTGCCTAGCAAAACAAGGCACAAGCTTCTACAACAAAGCTGCTAAGATTCAACAAGGTTAGAGCACAAATATGAAAAACAGAAAGATGAAAAATGCTTGATTAATGTAACCTTGTTCCCACTCCTTGATTATCCCCAAACACAAGCTTACAACACCTTGATAATCTTCTTATCAGGGTGATATAATCACTTGTAATCCAAAAATTCCAAGGGTTTGAACCAAGAACTTAGCAAAATATCAAGATTTGGAAAATTATGCAATTTCTTGCACAATATTTAAAAACAGGTTTTGAAACTTCAAAATCACAAACATGAAACATAAACAAGCATAGAATAAGATTGGCACTTGGATTTCATCAGCAATATCAAACACTTTTTCATTAAAATAAAACAGGATACAGATTTGTGAAATAGGAAAAACCAAGAGCAGGGCTCAATGTTACAACCTTAATGCCTTATATAGGCTACATTTGTTCTAGAAAAGCAATAAAAACGTAAACCCTAATGTGTAGAAGTTCCTGAAATGCCCTTAAGGATTTTGAAAACCTTGACTGATCATGTGAATTTCTTGGCGTTTTGTTGTTGAAAAGTTGGTGGAATTGCATCCAATAGCCTATGTGAAGCTTAGAAAGCAAGCAAGTTTATGAGGCGTTGGATCTCTTTGGCATGTTTGTCTTCTTCGTCAAACGTGTAGCAGGGCACACAACATGTGACTCTAGTGGTGACGTGGTATGAGTTTTGAGAGTTCGGATGTGTTTATGATTACCCTAATCATAATTCTGGAGGTTATTAGGGATTAATTACAAGTACTTAAGAAATCCCTAATTGTGTTCATAATGTGAATAGTTCATATTTTGATCTGATTTTGGGTTTAAAATGTGTGTTAGGCGCCAAAGTATTAAACTAATCAAGATTAGTTAAAACCGGTTATAAGTGGGAAGTGATGTGTCAAAATAGGGGGTTCTCATTGGTGGAAAGGGTGAGTGGGACACGTGTTAACCCACCACTGGTCTAGGTTTGTTTGGATGTTTAACAAAAATTACCCTCCTTCTTCCATTCTCTTTTCATTTCAGTTTGAAACTTGTTTAAATCCGAATTCCTTTGTATTTCAAGTTTCAAACTTTAGACTTTTGCACCAAAACCTTTGCAAAGGTAATTTCAGGGGTATTTCTTGCCAATTCTTGATTCTTGAAGGGCTGTTTTGGCATTTTCTTCAAACATTTTTGTATTGACTTATATTGTTGACTTCTTGGAGGACTAATATTGACAAGTCTTCATTTTTGAGGGACCATTCTTGCCAATTCTTCAAAGTGGAGGGTCCTTTTTGTAAATTGACAAACTTTAGGGACCAATCTTGTAAATATGAATAAACAAGGGTTTAAAGTGTCAATTCTTAAATATTAGAGGACCCTTCTTGTACAATCTTCATTTCTTCAAGGGTTATTCTTGGAAAATCACCATTAGGGCTTGGTTCATTGTGTGGCTTCGTTTCCCGTGTTCGTTTTTGCTTGTTTCTTGTGATCTTTTGTCATTTTCTCAATATCCGTACCTAAAACACACATGTAACAAACACAAGCATATATTTGGCATTTTTAATGATATTTAATGCATTTTAAGCCCATTTTGGATGATGAGACTATGTATAAAAGCAGTCTCATCACTCCCTCATATTAAACCATTGTCGTGCCCTCACGCAATGCTAGAATAAAGTATCGTATCATCTCCAAAATTCATTTTTATGCACTTTTATTGAATCATAAACTAAATATACTACTACTATTGCTACTACTTGCGTTTTAGACATAATGTATGATTTTCATCGCAAAATGGGACGTTTAGGTTCATAGAACAAGAACACTTGAATGCTTCGTTAGAAATAATTCGTCGTCCTCGATTTTCACCCCAATTCCATGCCAAGCGTGCAACGAGATCATTCTCATTATAAGTTAGTAATAACTAGGTTTTAGTTAGTTAAAAATATCGTTGTTCCAGTCTCTTCGAATTGACTACTGGTTTAAGTGCGACTCAGTCGTCTTTTGGTGAGAAACAATAGATTGGTTGTTGTAGTAAAGAAAATGTACAAGACTTAAAGTAAATGGTGCGTAATTAAAACTAAAACTAATTAAAACGTAAATGGTGCAATATTAAAACTTTAAAAAGTAAATAAATTTAATGACAAAAATTAAAGCTTGACGAAAAATTAATTTGACAATGTAATAAAAATGTAAACTTGAAATTTAAAATAAAGAAAAACGATTAAAATAACACTAAAGTAAAATGGCGGAAACATAAGCTTTAAAAATTAAACTAAAAATTAAAACGTAATGAAATAAAAACAAAGACAAAAGTCAGATCGCAGCCACGATCGCAACCAACGATCGTGGTTTGGATCGTACCCTGGATCGTACTCTCGATCGAGGCCTAGATCGCAACGAGCGATCGCAACCAAGAAGCTTAAGATTGGATCGTAACCACGATCGCAACAAGTGGATCGCAGTGACGATCGTACTCTTCGATCGTACTACCAGATCGTACCCACGATTGCAGCCAATGAACGTGGCTTGGATCGCAACGGCCAATCGCACCCTGGATCGCACTCTATGATCGTACCCACGATCACAACAAGTGATCGTGGTGTGGATTAATAAGTGTGGTCGTACTGAACTATCGTACTATGGATCGTAGTAATGGATCGTAAGTAGAAACCCTAAGGGCTTATGCGATCACACTAACTCGTTCGTACTGGGTAAACTCGTAAGAAAGTTACGATGGAATCAGATAAGTAAATAAGCAGAATCAAATAAGCACTTAGACAATAAGCAAATACCAAAAACTAAACCAAAACAATAATAAGACGAATAAAATAAGCACAAATTTAAAAACTTTCAAGACATAAAATAAGCAAACTTTTTAAGCAAACTTTAAAAAGACAAAACTTTTAAGAAAACTTTAAAACTAATAAGATAAATAAAAAATAAGCCAATAAGCATGTCAAGCTTAAAGCTTAAATCGTATAAAAGCCTAGATAGGAATAAAAAGGTAAACTTTTTAATCGAATAAGCAATAAGATTAAGCAAAATGAATGCTTAATCCGAATCAATATCAAATCAAAACAAGAAAAGTAGAATAAGAATGATAATAAAAAGCTTGATTAAAGGAAAGTAAAGATTCAACAACAAAATTAAAAGACTTACTTGAATTAAAGGCAAGAAATTAAAGGTTCAAGAAAAGGAAATTAAAATGACAATTAAGTAAATGACATGAAAATTAAAGGTGCAAGTAATTAAAGGTGAAGAGCTAGTTTGTCAAGTTAGCTAACAACATGAAATGAAGTGAAATGGGTTCTATTTATAGGGATAAGGGAAGCATGTGTTGCTCCTTCCTTTCTTTCTTTCTTCTTTCTCGTCTTTCGACTTTTTCGACTTTGTCTCGGGATTAATTAAACTCGTCTTATAATTTCTTCATTAATTAGACTTGAGTTCTTCGGCTTTATTAAACTTCCGTCTTTAGACTTTTTCTTCGATAAATCTTCAGAATTGGCCTTGGAATTCCATTCTTTTTGCACTCTTGATCTTTTGACTTCGTCTTTTGTCTTTTTCTTTGGTAAAAGCCCGTGAAAGCCCATGTTTTCTTCTCTTTTCATATTTTTATCCTAAATCACAAAAAAAAAACACAAACCACGCATAATTCCGACATTTACGACATAAAATACACGTTTTGGCTTGGTTATTATTATAATTAAGTGGTAAAAGGATAAGTGTTTTCACACTTATTAAATCCCCTACACTTGACCATTGCAATGTCCTCATGCAATGTATTAATTACAAAACAAGTTTACAGTTTCCATCACAATCAATCTACATTGGCCTTTATTAAAGAGACAAAATATTTAAAGGAAGAAAACAAGTAAAAAGATCAAAAACTTACCTTGGGGTTTTGGAATGTCATGAATGATTATCATCCTCAAGTTTCACGTTCCCCATACCAAGCTTAAAAACGAGATCATTGTTATTATAAGTGAGCAAACTATAACAAACTCATGTGGGCCAAATATTTACTTAGACTCCCTTATTCCTAGGTATATCTCTTATATTTTATTGTTGTCTTGAATGATCACGAGGATGCATTGTTGACTTATTTCGATAGTTTATTTAGGCTGAAAATAAAGTAGGACGATTTAATCAATAGTTAGCTAAAGGACAAAATCTTTTAAAACTGCTTCTCGGGACTCATAAAGTTCATATCTTGGCATAACTCGCTTCACCATTTGAGAACATTCTCAGACCGATATTTGGCAGCGACTTCATACTTCAAATCTTGAGAGACGTTCATGAAATAATGGTCTTCTCTTCATAATAGGAATTTCTTCACTTGTACTTTTTGAGAGATTCTTCATATTTGGACCACGACTTCTTCATTTTTCTTTAATCTTTATTTGGGATTTTGATATACAACAATCCGCCTCCTTTTAGTACTTGGATCTATTTATCCTCATACCTTGTTAGGGCCTTTTTGGATAGACTTCTCCATGATCTTTGGGGGAGTATTTGCTTTTCGTCGTGTGTCTCGATCCTTCATATTGATTTTTGATAAATGATTATGCACATCACTTTTGGATATTTAGCAACAAAATGTAGCCCTCATGTAACACCCCCAAATTTATACAACTCAATACAGCGGAAGACTCGTTGGTGTTACGGGATAGCACATTACTCACATCATAGACAACGCATAAAAATCGCGTCGTTTAATAATAAATCATTTCCATTCATAAATATCAAAGTTACATCGGTCCCAAGTCATTATATTTCATACAAAGTTTTACAAAGTATTTGAATGGAAAATATTGTTTAAGTGCGGGCCCTGAATTCTTGTCGCTTCCCGAGAATTACCTTCAAGTACCTGAGACAAAACATGTTAAAAGAAAAGGTCAGCGATAACGCCGAGTGAATTCATAGAGTTTAATAAATTCCATCAATATAACTTTGGTATAAAATTATTACCAAAAATCATTTTGTACAAATCATTGTAATAGGCCATAAAATAGCCAAAATCATTTTATACAAATCTTTATCAAAATCATAATATAGGAATTTGCCTTAAAAACCATTATACGAATCATTGTCGTTAAAAACACCATACAATACGTTTTGCAACGTTGTATAGATTAAATAAAAACCGTTATATGAATATGGTTATATAAAACCAAAACACGAACATAATATCAATAGTATGACCCCATATTCCTAGTAAGGCAATACATTGTAATTCGGTGCGTCTAGTAGTATTTCGTTAGTTGGATTATTATAAGCCGCATGACATTGTTACCTTACTAAACCAAACAACGGGTAGCTAACCCGATACTCAATTTGCCCATCTAAAGTAGCGTGTCGTCATAAAGGTCACGCTATGGAAATCTTCTCATACATAAATTCGATTACCAATCAATGTGGCACGACGGGGATCAACCGTCAAGGCGCGAACTGGGGTGATCGTCCCCAAATAGTACTATTATATGCACAAGCGTCTACCAAATCCCGGTAGTTCACAATTCATGCTAATGGGACTTTTAGTGACATAACCTAACTTTAATAATCCATTTAATTTCATCTATCGGGTCCTTTAATCATTTTTCGGGTCATACAATCGGGTCATTCATTCATTCGGGTCCAAATTAATAAACAAACAATCGGGACAAATGGTGTCCTAATTTTTAAAAAAACTAACATGTTATCTCCCTCGCGGGTTTATAAAACATTTATAAAACATTTAAAAGAGTGCGAGGCTATGAACTCACGTTGATGTGGGAAGGCAATTATCGGCGATTCGGATGTATGGTACGTGCTTCAATCACGGAAACCTAGACAAATAATACTCGTCTTAGACTCATGTCCAATGACTTTATAAAAATAACAATTATGTATACATATGATGATTTTATATATATGATGATCAAGTGGGTTTACATATTCTCATTTACTCATTTTAGTGTTATGTGTCGATAACTTTTATACTAGTTTACTAGTTTTACCTATTTACGTGTTTTAGGTCCAATAAACTTATTATAAGTTCTTTAACTTATTTTAATCCATTTTATACTTATATTATCAGTATTTAAACTTTACAAGTTGGGCCCAAATGGGTTAAGCATAATAAGTTCTTTTTATAAGAGTTTAACTTATTTAGTCCAATTATTAGCCCAATAATGTTAACATAGCCCGTTAATGTCCGTATGTTATTTAGTTCGGGTTTTATCGGTTTTTACTTGTTATATATTTTTATATATCAGTATATGAGTTTTATAAGGTTTACATTTGACGGGTCCAACCGTCTAAGTTTTATTTAGCAAAAACGTTAATTTTACGGTAATAGCCGAAAAAGTCGTAAAAATCATGTTTATAGTTTTATAACTTATAAAACTTAACAAGTTACCATTTTTATAAAATGTCTACTTGTTTACCATTGTACATATTTATATAAATGTATTATATGAGTTAGTGGGTTTTTATTCACATTTTATACTATATAATTTTGAGTGCTTATATAATAGTATTATACTTTAATTTCCAAAATCTGATTTTATTTTCATCTTCACCAAAACTGCCATATCTAGAGTTCTATATGGAGATAGAAGCTAAAAATTTTATCACATAAACTAAATGATATTTTCTCCATTTAACTCTCCTATAGATACTGTTGAATCATCCTCCAAGTATTTTCTAAAAATCGTCCAAAACAGTAAACTCAGATTTGTACCCTAAACTTGTTTTGATCATATCTTACTCATTACAATGATTCCATTGCATGGCCAACTCTCACATGTGTACAAGACCCATAGCTTACTGTATATTAATTCTACTTCATCATTTTATCAGTTCATGACATGTTTCTTTACTGTTTTATACAGCCAACAAATTTAAGTAAGATTTTAGCCTTGTTTCTTATAGTTTTTCACATTTTTAAGCATGTTTATCAACACCAAATCCCCACACAATATTTTTAATCATCATCCATCATCATATACATATACATAAGTAAAAGAAATACAAGATTACATAATCAAAAATAACAAGAGGATGAGGAGGACAATCTTTATACCACCATGATGATGTAGGTTGATCAAAACATGGATTTTGATGGAGAAACTTGTGATGAACCAAGACCATCTTCAAGACCACCATTATTCATGAACACCTTGTAGAAAATCAGCCCCAAGACTCCATGAAAACTCCTCCTTGGAGGTTATAATCACCACCAATCAATAGGGTTTCAAAAGGGCTTCAACATGTGTATGAACAACATGGGATTTCATGGTTAAATCAAGATCAAATGGGTGTTTTTGGGGTAATATGGGACGGATCAAAGAGAGAGTGTGAGAGAAATTTGGGTGGATTTGCATGTTGTAAATGAGGAAGTGGAAAAGAGTTGATGGTTTCGTGTAAATGGTAGCTTAAGTTGTAAGACTTAAGCCATGTGTAAGTAGCTTAGCTTACACTTGCCACATCAAGTGGTGTAGTGGCTAGTTAGGCCGGTTTGAGTGGGGTGGGACAAGTGTCCCACTTGTCTCATCCCCATTTATTTACAGGTACTCCTCGATTCTAGTTTCCTCGATTTGCGTGCCCTCGGGTCGTTTTACGAAAAACGTTTTTATAAATTATGTATCAACGGTACAAAACGAATCTAATAAAAATTGTCTCATCGAAAACGGAGTTCAAAAATGTAAATACGTAATCCTAGGGTTTCCGGTTTAGTCGTAAAGGACGTTAAAATAAAATCGTAAGTCCTAATCTCTTCTCGTAAATTTGTGAGTTTATGAACCAACACAAATTTAAAACTCCAAAATAATATTCACGGATAAATTTATTTTCTGAAATGTCGGACTGTCACCAAAGACGGTGTATGTAAACGTAAGCACGTAACGTAGAATCCTCCGGTTTAGACGTAGTCGACGCTACTTCAAGACGTAAATCCAAATTACTTCCCAAAAATAAGTGAGTTCATAATATAACATTAAAATAATGTTTTTAAATAATATCTGAGAATAAAATATCAACCATAAATTGACGGATTGTCACAGCATTTACCCCTAAACAGGATCTTTGTCCTCAAAGATCATCTTACTACTCGCTTCTTATAGAGTTAAAGCCATGTGGGTATTTCCTCCACATCCGATCTTTTCTCATAAGTGTAATTCATTACAATACGCGAGGTTCATCAAACATAACTACGGGAACAAGATCAGGCTTAATGTTGACTTACTTTCTCTATCCATGATGTTCACGGGTTTTTGATGAATGCAACTTTTCGCCGATCTAAGCTTTATTAAGAAGAATTCAGATTTTCACTTGATAGATATTCCATCAAGTTCGATATACGAAACATAATTCACGCATCTCTTGAAGTCCTTGGGTAGATCCAGCTTATATGCCTTTCAAACCAAATCTTTTACATCATCTCAATGGTCCCATACAACGGGGACTTATATCCCATGATTTGTCAGATCATTAATTCATTTTTTCCAAGGTTAAGAATTTTGGCATAACTTCGCTACCCATCTGGCACTTCAGGGTCTACATTTCATATTCACATAACCTCCTACCCACTACCGGCAGCCAACAATCAGATCCTAATTTTAACAATCAATTCAGGTCTCGCGGGTCGAGTGTTTTGTAAGGTTAGGTTCGCCATCATAGGAAACCTTAAACCTAAAAGGCATGTCCAACTCACAATGGGTGTATGTCGGATGTCTTCATCTCAACTCTTGCTTACAGATGCTCTAATATTTAGATCCTAACAAGATTCGATCTCGATCCTAATACGATGATTATCAATGATAATCTTTCCAAAGGGAAACGATTATACGGTTCATTACCAAAGGTCAATCATTCAAACATAAAACAAGACTTCTAGTGTTTTGTATTGTTACTTTACCTCGTCCCTTCGATTTGGGGTGGTAAACAGTACTCTCATCAAGGTTCGTTCTCAATGATTTCTGAGAAAATCTCTAGAAATTCGATGCGAAGCGAGGATCTTGATATAGATGTTCGATACAGGCACACTATGTTTACATAACTCTTTTGCATTTATCATTAACGGGAATGATAATAGCAGATTTGGTCAGTCTGTCGACGATGACCCAAATCGAATCAAATTCAGATGATGACTTTTGCAATAGCTAGACGTTTACTAATGTATGAGGCGGTGTCTGCCTTCATAATTGCCATTAGTACAACTTCTTCAGACAAAGATACTTTTAGTCAAAAATGACATAAATAGAATACTTATACTTACAAGATTTCCAACATAACTATATCTCAAAATCTCCATATTTAGGCAACCACAAGTGGCCTTTTATACATTTTACGCCATTGGCTTCTCAATTCTAATGGTTCACATTAGCCGCGAACCCCCTTTTTATTATCTATATAATCCTTTTTATAAGCATCGGCTATATTTTAAAATGTTCGTCAATTTATTTTGCACATTCATTATTAAGAAACACATCCTAATTGATTCTTTATACTTTCTACATAATGTGTCAGTATTTACATTCACCTTTCTTCATATTTTCTAAGTTTCAGTTTCGTTTCAGCTATTATTTTTATCCGTTTTACTCAATCCGACGTCTAAAGCGTCGATAATTATTACAACTAATTAAATATTAAATATTCAATTTTTATGAAACGTAAACGTAAAGATTTTAAATTTTCTCAGTTTGTCCAATTATATGAAAATGTTCAAAATAATTTTTAATTTAATTAACACGATTTTTGTGGATTTATAAAAAATAATTAATAGGATTCGTAAATGTTCGAAAAATATGTGTTTATATTTTGGTCAATATTTTCTTAGTTGAAAAGCAAAAAGTATCGTTTCAAATTTCAAGTCATAAGTTAAATAGTTTCCTCAATTCTTCTTAGGTTGTCTTAAGGTATGCAAAAACATTTACCACTAAACAAGAGTTTAGTTAAATTTTTTGTGTATAAGGGAATAATCCCTTAAAAATCCTTTGTTAAAACATTTGCCAAATCATATTTCTATTTTCTTTTTGTGAAAACCCAAAATCTTAAAAGGGCTCTTAATTTAAAGAGTCAATATATTCCATTATCTATTAATCACACAGTTCATTAATATAAGGGATTTAGTCTTTAATCACATGTTAAATATTTAAGGTACAGGTTTTTATCATTCGGCCAATTCAAGGCAATCTATAAATAATTATTAACTCATTCTTATTCTTATAAACAAACATATAATCCTTAATGATCACGAGCATGAATTTATCAAATCACAGCCTACACACGTGATTCAGCAAATTTATGAATGCTACATGTGTATAATCAATCCAAACGGCATCACGTGAAACTCCTAACGTTCATTACAAGTACCGGATGTAGTGATTGGAATAGATAATCTTTTTCGCGGACGCGAAGTTGATAATAACCATGTCGTGGATCATACGCTAGAACCTTGTAAATGATCGAACAAATCTTCCATTTCGAGTTATTGATATCGTTTTCGATTGTCAATTTACTCAGTTCACAGTAATCTTACAAATATAAGGAATAATAACACCATAGCTCTTCATGATGACAGGCTTGGTATAATATCTTTCTCCGACTATTCTCTCAGTTGTACGGTAATTCCTTTAATTTAGATGGTGCTGACGTACAGTGCACATGCCACAAGTGCAGCACCGGAAATATAATCAATACCAATTTCAACTTGCCTGAATGGCAAAAGTCTAGGTATTTCATTAACAAATACTTACTAAAGTTTCAAATAACAGAATTATCTTTTTAATAAATTCATATTAACTTCTTTCTAGATTATAATATCTATGACTAATTCACAACCATTCATGGTATAATTTCAAGTCTAAATGCAGGATATGGTCATCCATCAAGAATTATTTAGATCACTTTTGATAATCAACATCTTATCATTTAGGGGAATTCTACTCGAGTTCCCATCAATTAAGACAATGTCGTCATGTCAAAATCAATCAATCCATTCTACCGGCATTATCAACTTCTCAGTTTCATTGTCGTTGATAAGATGTGAACTTCTCAAAAGACTAACAATAACTCATAATCCTTCACAAATTCAAGGATATGTGGAGACACAACTACTATTAAAAGAGTAAGGTCAACGCATAATCTATGCGAGAGAATTTCAAATCAGATACAGACGAAAACATTTAACGAATATGAATATATCCCATGTTTTCATAATTTGAGTACGCATTCGAAAGCTCCTCGGATCGTTACCCAGGTCATTCAAATGAAATCAAATCAAAAGAAATGATAGGGATGTTGATACATCCAGTCGGGTATCAACACTCGGTAATCAAATACTTTTCCTAGGAATCTCACTATGGGAGAATTGGACAAGAAAGGATTGTCAATTGTCAAATAAGACAATTTCCACAGATGAATAAATTCGACTCAGAAGAATAGATACTATAGGCACATATGTAGGTGTCCCTAACACTATGTCCTTATTTTTCACTTCTTGCAGATCTCATAAAATTTAATCTTTCACAATCTTTAAAGAAAATGTAGTGTTTATTAATCAGTTTTATGGTGACTACTAATCAGCCTTGCATGGTCCATTCCAAATTGTATGTAGGCGCGCAACTATATACAATTTCAAGATTAACGATGCAATACTCAGTTCGTCAAAATTTTATCATCCGTGTTTATAGTAAAATCATTTTCATGCTTAATTCTTAGATAAGATCAAGAATAAATTTACAAAGATTTTCTTTGTTATGGAAATAATTAAGTTTCCAAAGCGTCTTATAAACAACTTCATTTTGATATCAATCACTTATAAATCTTACTTTGAATAATCCTTATTGTGATGAAAATTAAATTTTCTCAAAGGATACCGTTTTAATTTTATAAAAACAATGTGTGATCTGCAGAAGAGTGATGAAGAGTTGTTCACCAAGAACTAACTACAATATAATAGGAAATGAGCTCTAGCCAAATAATCATGATGTTCATGACCTCGATGGCACACAAAAGAATAATCCACAACGTAACTTAATTCAAGATGAGTACTTGTTCAATGGTTGCTTCACTAATGTGAACATTAGGATGAAGCAATAAAAGATAGATAACATCGATACAGGTAGAATTTAGAAATCAAAGGTAGTCTTTTCATTAATCACAAACAAGTCAGAATTGTACTGTAACACATTATGTGTCACTACGTCATACAATTCCAAGAACTCATCCTACCAGCTGATGTCTCAGTTAAGTTAGGGATTATTTTTAAAAGATACCTCAATGAATACTAATCTACAAGAGTCATTAGGTGTCCCACCTGTCCCAGAAGATCCATCGGTCCCAATTTAGAAGAAGATTTCTTCAATTAATTTCATGGACACTGGGCATCCTCATTAGTGGACAACGGCCTAGGAACAACCCTTAACACGAATCAACAATCAATTAAAACCTTATAATTTAATCACAAAACTTAACGAATTCTATTAATAATCTCATATTCCATACGGGTTAAATTTTACTTTATTCAAGTTTCAATCAACTTATACTCAAGGCGATATCCTACCTCATTTTCCAATACTTTCAACCTTATTCTTAGGCCTTAATAGGGCAACATAAGTTCGATATTATCAATACTTAATTTCCAATCCTATATCTCTTACAACAACAATTATCAAATGAGTCACTAGTATGAGATGACTCATACATTCAATTAGACTTCTCGGAAAGGTATTAGTGGCATGAGGCTTTTGGGTAATGGTTCCAATGACAGCCTCAAGTGCAACATTCACCCTTTCGATTTCAATTTAAGAATTGGATGACAACGAATAAGATGACATCTTTCTAGGTGGTAACGTTTTGTCAAACTCCACTCTATAAGGAAAGATCGTCATGACATCGATATCAGATTTAATCTCGTCAATTCTTCTTCAATATCACAATCAACTACTATCTACATTTCTACGAATATCAACCATTTGTTGGGATCATAAATATCCACAACTTGGTTTAGATCTAGGATAGCTAGAATTCCTACAAGAATAGCTTCGATTAATTTACTAGGGGATTTAGGGTTCCTTGTGACAATCTACGTCGTATAAATACCTCGTATAAATATCAAAATAATCATCAAACAATCATGTAATAAAATTACATCATATATATATAATCCAAGTTATATATATATATATTAAAATAACACTTCTTAGTCTGGCCTTGTCGGTAACTTGGGAATTCTTCGGCACCGTTATAGTCAAAAGATTTTTAAACATTTTTAGAAAAATGTTTGTAGTTAAAAGATTTTGAAATGTTCTATTCAAAACCTTAGTTTTAAAAATCTTTCGTTCTCTATAACGAGAGCTCTGGTACCAAACTGTAACACCCCCAAATTTATACAACTCAATACAGCGGAAGACTCATTGGTGTTACGGGATAGCACATTACTCACATCATAGACAGCGCATAAAAATCGCGTCGTTTAATAATAAATCATTTCCATTCATAAATATCAAAGTTACATCGGTCCCAAGTCATTATATTTCATACAAAGTTTTACAAAGTATTTGAATGGAAAATATTGTTTAAGTGCGGGCCATGAATTCTTGTCGTCTTCTCGAGAATTACCTTCAAGTACCTGAGACAAAACATGTTAAAAGAAAAGGTCAGCGATAACGCCGAGTGAATTCATAGAGTTTAATAAATTCCATCAATATAACTTTGGTATAAAATTATCACCAAAAATCATTTTGTAGAAATCATTGTAATAGGCCATAAAATAGCCAAAATCATTTTATACAAATCTTTATCAAAATCATAATATAGGCATTTGCCTTAAAAACCATTATACGAATCATTGTCGTTAAAAACACCATACAATACGTTTTGCAACGTTGTATAGATTAAATAAAAACCGTTATATGAATATGGTTATATAAAACCAAAACACGAACATAATATCAATAGTATGACCCCGTATTGCTAGTCAGGCAATACATCGTAATTTGGTGAGTCTAGTAGTATTTCGTTAGTTGGATTATTATAAGCCGCATGACATTGTTACCTTACTAAACCAAACAACTGGTAGCTAACCCGATACTCAATTTGCCCATCTAAAGTAGCGTGTCATCACAAAGGTCACGCTATGGAAATCTTCTCATACATAAATTCACTTACCAATCAATGTGGCACGACGGGGATCAACCGTCAAGGCGCGAACTGGGGTGATCGTCCCCAAATAGTACTATTATATGCACAAGCGTCTACCAAATCCCGGTAGTTCACAGTTCATGCTAATGGGACTTTTAGTGACATAACCTAACTTTAATAATCCATTTAATTTCATCTATCGGGTCCTTTAATCATTTATCGGGTCATACAATCGGGTCATTCATTCATTCGGGTCCAAATCAATAAACAAACAATCGGGACAAATGGTGTCCTAATTTTATAAAAACTAACATGTTATCTCCCTCGCGGCTTTATAAAACATTTATAAAACATTTAAAAGAGTGCGAGGCTATGAACTCACGTTGATGTGGGAAGGCGGTTATCGGCGATTCGGATGTACGGTACGTGCTTCAATCACGGAAACCTAGACAAATAATACTCGTCTTAGACTCATGTGCAATGGCTTTATAAAAATAACAATTATGTATACATATGATGATTTTATATATATGATGATCAAGTGGGTTTACATATTCTCATTTACTCATTTTATTGTTATGTGTCGATAACTTTTATACTAGTTTACTAGTTTTACCTATTTACGTGTTTTAGGTCCAATAAACTTATTATAAGTTCTTTAACTTGTTTTAATCCATTTTATACTTATATTATCAGTATTTAAACTTTAAAAGTTGGGCCCAAATGGGTTAAGCCTAATAAGTTCTTTTTATAAGAGTTTAACTTATTTAGTCTAATTATTAGCCCAATAATGTTAACATAGCCCGTTAATGTCCGTATGTTATTTAGTTCGGGTTTTATCGGTTTTTACTTGTTATATATGTTATATATCAGTATATGAGTTTTATAAGGTTTACATTAGACGGGTCCAACCGTCTAAGTTTTATTTAGCAAAAACGTTAATTTTACGGTAATAGCCGAAAAAGTCGTAAAAATCATGTTTATAGTTTTATAACTTATAAAACTTAACAAATTACCATTTTTATAAAATGTCTACTTGTTTACCATTTTACATATTTATATAAATGTATTATATGAGTTAGTGGATTTTCATTCACATTTTATACTATATAATTTTGAGTGCTTATATAATAGTATTATACTTTAATTTCCAAAATCTGATTTTTATTTTCATCTTCACTAAAACTGCCATATCTAGAGTTCTATATGGAGATAGAAGCTCAAATTTTTATCACATAAACTACATGATATTTTCTCCATTTAACGCTTCTATAGCTACTGTTGAATCATCCTCCAAGTATTTTCTAAAAATCGTCCAAAACAGTAAACTCAGATTTGTACCCTAAACTTGTTTTGATCATATCTCACTCATTACAATGATTCCATTGCATGTCCAACTCTCACATGTGTACAAGACCCATAGCTTACTGTATATTAATTCTACTTCATCATTTTATAAGTTCATGACATGTTTCTTTACTGTTTTATACAGCCAACAAATTTAAGTAAGATTTTAGTCTTGTTTCTTATAGTTTTTCACCTTTTTAAGCATGTTTATCAACACCAAATCCCCACACAATATTTTTAATCATCATTCATCATCATATACATATACATAAGTAAAATAAATACAAGATTACATAATCAAAAATAACAAGAGGATGAGGAGGACAATCTTTATACCACCATGATGATGTAGGTTGATCAAAACATGGATTTTGATGGAGAAACTTGTGATGAACCAAGACCATCTTCAAGACCACCATTCTTCATGAACACCTTGTAGAAAATCAGCCCTAAGACTCCATGAAAACTCCTCCTTGGATGTTATAATCACCACCAATAAATATGGTTTCAAAAGGGCTTCAACATGTGTATGAACAACATGGGATTTCATGGTTAAATCAAGATCAAATGGGTGTTTTTGGGGTAATATGGGACGGCTCAAAGAGAGAGTGTGAGAGAAATTTGGGTGGATTTGCATGTTGTAAATGAGGAACTGGAAAAGAGTTGATGGATTTGTGTAAATGGTAGCTTAAGTTGTAAGACTTAAGCCATGTGTAAGCAACTTAGCTTACACTTGCCAAATCAAGTGGTGTAGTGGCTAGTTAGGCCGGTTTGAGTGGGGGTGGGACAAGTGTCCCACTTGTCTCATCCCCATTTATTTACGGGTACTCCTCGATTCTAGTTTCCTCGATTTGCGTGCCCTCGGGTCGTTTTACGAAAAACGTTTTTATAAATTATGAATCAACGGTACAAAACGAATCTAATAAAAATTGTCTCATCGAAAACGGAGTTCGAAAATGTAAATACGTAATCCTAGGGTTTCCGGTTTAGTCGTAAAGGACGTTAAAATAAAATCGTAAGTCCTAATCTCTTCTCGTAAATTGGTGAGTTTATGAACCAACACAAATTTAAAACTCCAAAATAATATTCCCGGATAAATTTATTTTCTGAAATGTCGGACTGTCACCAAAGACGGTGTATGTAAACGTAAGCACGTAACGTAGAATCATCCGGTTTAGACGTAGTCGACGCTACTTCAAGACGTAAATCCAAATTACTTCCCAAAAATAAGTGAGTTCATAATATAACATTAAAATAATGTTTTTAAATAATATCTGAGAGTAAAATATCAACCATAAATTGACGGATTGTCACACCTCATGTCTTGTTAGGACCTTTTCGGACTCGCCAATCTTCGCATCTCGCTTCAATAAGTTATGCCTTGGCTATGAACTCTAATTAATACCGAGCATCTTTTAAACGATCTTGGGCTAGAAGCTAAGTAACTTTTTAAATCGTACAACCTTATTTATTACTATTAAATTTATTAACAAGCGATGGGAGAAAAAGATTATAATCAACTCACATAAATTCTTGAAAGAACACCAAACTTATAATTGACTCTATCATCTCTCGTCCTCCATAATTTAAAATCTCAAGGAATGAGACGAGTGGATGCTTAGCCTATTAAATCAAAGTTTTGGGTTTTCAAGTCGTCTATAGGATCTTGCAACTTCTTAGACTCTTTCAAGTTTAGAATTCGCATTTTAAAGTTCCCTTGATAAACGACTTTCTAGGATCAATTATAGGAACTTGCGAGAAGTTCTTGTTCTTAACCCGTAAGAGTTAATACTTTCGCGTTTTAAAGTTCCCTATATAAAAGCCTAGCAAAACTTGACTTAAACACGTTAAGGATACTAGCTAGAATAGACTTAGATAAGTAAACTCGTGTTGAGTCAAAAGATTCACGACGTTTAAAAATTAAAACCACTTTATTAAAATTTATTTAAGCAAGGAAAGAAAATAACTATAACAACGGTAAATACAACTATACTACTAAGACAAAAAAGATAAAAAATTTTGAAAAATGTCGAAAAATCAATTTTCCGGTTAAAATAAGGACAAATACAAGGAAAAGCCCACTTAACTTTGATAGAAGTCCCCCTACACTTAATATAAACATTGTACTCAATGTTTAAGCATGTGGAAGTAAACTCCCCTACACTTAGGACATTGTGCACGTTGTTTAAATCTTGCTAAGGAAGAGACAACTAAAGTGATTCCTATTTTCATATTGAAGAATATAAAATAGACAATCAAAAGAGTTTAGGATAGAACCGGGAAAACGGATACACGGAATCACGAGTCGTCAAAAGTCATCAAGAATGGATCTTTGAAAGCTCGAATCCCTGCACATGATAAGCAAGAAAACAACAAACACATACTAGGGTCTCCCCCTACAATTATTATAAAAAGAGAGAAAAAGGATAGATACTGCGGGTTGCCTCCGAGAAGCGCTTGTTTTTGTTAACCGAGTTGTGAGCCTGACTCGACCTTGATTAGCATAGGAAGAAGCTTTAAAGACATCCACCGGGATCAAATACATGGTTTTCGTCCATCAAATAGCACAAGCTTAAGGCGAACAAGGCAAGCCAAAGAAGAATAGGCAAGGTTCCCTTAAGCAAACATGGAGCACGGTGGTAGTAAGGGTGAAGAGGTGAAAGCATATCTCCATGGTTTCCAAAAGTATTTCCTTTTATTTCATCAGATGGATACTAAGATGGCTTAAAAATTTCAATACCGGGATCGAACACCTTTTCCTTTAGGGGAAAATAACACTCAGGTTCAGTAGTCCTTGAAGATGATCCGCTCATAAATCGCACAATCTCATCCTCAGAAGGGGGATAGAGAGGTGTCAAGACATAAGTACTGCGGATATCGGTGTCGGCCGGCTTCCTCTCCTTTGAAGCGGTTTTCTTCATATCCAAAGGAGGATAAAGACCATAATCATCAAAGTCCAAAGGAGGAGAATCACTCTCATTTGGGAAGTAAGTGTTGAGAAAAGTAGCAAAATCTTCCTCAAATGAGTAGTCATCCAAAGTAGGATCAAGCATTGTTGGTGGAGGATATTCATCAAAAGTAGGTGCAAGGTCATCATGAGAAGAATCACTCGAGAGAGTATCAGCCTCATCAAAATCATCATAAGTGGGCATGTCTGGATGCTCAGAAGTAAAATTATCATAATCATCCCTATCGGAACTAGAATCATCATCACAAGCATCATAGATCGGTGGAGAATCATAAATTGGTGGAGGATCAGAATTAGAGAGAGAATCATCCACATCATCTTGGAACAGTGGATTATCAGAGCAAGAATCGAATAGAGGATTGTTGTAGACGACAAAATCATCAAGCACATAAATCATATTCGCTGATTCTCTTCCGTTTGATTTGGTTGTGATCTTCCCCATTTTAAAAACTTGTGCCTCATTCCCGACTCTTAAAATGAGCTCACTTTCAGCAACATCGACTAATGCTTTTCTGGTTCTCAAGAATGGACGACCAAGTATTAAAGGAATACGAGGGTCCATTTTATAATCAACAACAACAAAGTCGACCGAAAAAGTGAACGTGCCAACTTTAATGAACACATCTTTGGCAATACCAACGGGGTAAGCGAGAGTGCGATTTGCTAGCTCAGGAGTCATCTTTGTTGGAGTAAGATCGGGTAATGATAACTTTTTCCAAACACTTAAAGGCATCAGATTTATACTTGCCCCGAGATCGGCTAAGGCAGTAAATTCTTCGGTTTGGTGAAAAGTACATGGTAGCACAAAACGACCGAGATCTCCAAGTTTCTTCGGAAGTTCTTTAAGAAGGACGGCAGAACAGTTTTCATTGAATCGAGTATTAACAAACTCGGCCATCTTCTCCTTCTTATTAAGCAATTCCTTAAACATCTTAAGAAATTTAGGCATTTGGGCAAGAGCTTCAACAAGGCTAAGGGTGATGGTCAGTCCGGAAATCTTCTTTAAATATATTGACACTTGAATGTCATCCTTGGTTTGCAGTTTGGCCTTGTCTAAGTGAGATGGATAAGGAATGTTGGGTTTAGTTGGTGTAGGTGTAGCAGGTAAAGGGTGAGATGTTGAAGGTTTAAAGGTGGAAGGTGGGGTGGGTGAAGGGTTTTTCTTGGGTACTTCTTCAAGAGGTGGAGACGGTAATGGAGAAGTAATACTAGGTGTAGGAGTAGGAGGGAAAAATGGTGGTGGAAGAGGTGTAGATGGAGTAACTGGGGGAGGGATAGATGGTCCTACTAAGGTTGCTCCACTGCGTGTAGTAATAGCACTCACATTCGCTCTTGGGTTGGTGACGGTATTTGATGAGATGGCATTTATACATGATCTCATCGGTCTTTTCGGGCTTTAAATGCATACAAATGTCATAAAATACCATATATATATGTTTGTGTTTGTTTACTTGTGTATTATAGGTATGGATATCGTGAAAAAGACAAAAGATCACAAGAAACAAGAAAAAACGGACACGAGAAACGAAGCCGTACAAAGAACCGGGCCCTAGATCATGATTTATCCAACATTTACCCTTGAAGACTTGAAGATATGCAAGATTGATCCTCAAAGAATGAAGAAATGACACTTAAAACCCTTGTGAATTCATAATTACAAGTTTGGTCCCTTAAGTTTGTCAAAATTACACAAATGGTCCTTCAACTTTGAAGAAATAGCAAGTTTAGTCCCTCAACAATTCTAAATTCCCAATTATGGTCCCTTATGAAGTTAAAGTTGCATTGAAGACCTTTGAAGATCAACAATGTCCAAGATCAGTCCTTGAACTATTCAAAAATGGCAAAAACAATCCTTTTGCCAAAGTTTTGTGCCAAAATTGTGAAGTTGGGAAAGTTATTAACAAAGGAATGCAAGTTTTGTTGGCTGAAAACATTAAATACCCATTTCACCAAAACACAAGGGCCAAAGGTGTTCATTTGAAACTTTCAAACCAAGAAATGCGCCAAACAGACAAGTTTCCCCCAAATTCGGATCAAACTCACAACTGTTCACCTTTTCACCACCCAAAAATCACTTCACTTAAACAAAGGGTAATTTTCAATTACCCTGGCACATGTGTGATTCACACATGCAGAAAACCATCCCACATCAAAAACCCTCACTCCCACTCATCATGTGACCCCACACCCAAAACCGTTTCATCTATCATGTGACAACTTATTCTCCAAAGTATGCCACGTGTCAAGATCAACAGCTGAGAGCCTTTGCTTCATCCTAAAGCTAAAATGAACGTCCTTAATCACTTTGGACAGCTCACAACCAAGAATCGTCTAGAAGACCTCAAGGATAAAACAGGAATTTCACTTCTAGGGTTTGTGAATAGTGTATAGCTAGCATTTGCCTATAAATAGACTCCTCAACCTGTGAGAGAGCTTTTGTTCTAGTTTTAGGCTATCAATCTTTGTAATCCCTTTTAAGTTATCAAAATTTGATTTTCTGAATTTTGAGAAATCTTGTTCTTGTTTATTAAAAGTTGGTGTTAGAATAGCCTAGTTCTGAGTTCCATTTTGATATTTGAAGGTTTTTGAAGCAAGGTTTTAGTTGAAAAAGCTTGGGTTTCAAAAATCAGAAAAGTGCTTGTTTATTTGATCTCACCTTATTGTTTGTTCACCTTAGCAGCATTGGAAGCTGGTACTTGTTTTGCTAGTACCTCAGCTCAAACAATCCAGGGCCTGGATGTAGGTCTTGGAGGTTTGCACCTTCTCCTTTTTGATTTTCTCTCTTATTTTTCTGAATTTTGTGATATTTGCATGATTATTGTGGAATCTGTGATTTGATGGTTGATTAT
This sequence comes from Glebionis coronaria, assembly GCA_025667525.1. NCBI lineage: Eukaryota > Viridiplantae > Streptophyta > Magnoliopsida > Asterales > Asteraceae > Glebionis > Glebionis coronaria. The sequence goes on along the minus strand of CM046882.1, from coordinate 276,725,658 downwards.
TGTTCATCTGGCTTTGTTTGATGTTTATGAGGTGTTGTTAGTTTGATTTGTGGGTTGAATCTGGATAAGCCTTTGAGAATTTGTCAAAACAAGTTTTTAAGGGGTGTTTGGGTTAACTACACAAGCAGGTTTTATGGTTTGTTAAGTGGTTGTATTGTGTTGTTTATTGTTGGTATCTGTTTATTTGGTGCTCTTGTTCATCTGTTTGCAGGTTTTGTGGTTTGAAACACTCAAATCCATTAAGGGGCTATAAAATCTTTGTTACTTGGTGAAATTGGTTGAAATTTAGAGGACACCTAGATCTAATCATAGACTAGGGTTAACAAGTGTTAAATCTGGTTTAATTACACCAGGGGAAGAGATTTGAAGCATTGAAATTGGATTTAGTATTAATTAGATCAGCAAAGTTTCTGCATATTCACTTTGTCTCTTATCAGTAACTGTATCTGCTTTGATCTTGTTATTTACTTTGATTCAGTGATTGATTTAAGTTTGTTTGTGCTTATTCATAGTTTATATAGCTTGTGTATGCATCCTGTTGAATTTGGTTGGCTTATTCATGCTATATCTGCTTATTTGTGCATAGCTGCTTATTTCCCATGTCTGAGCAATATCTGGTGACTGTTTGATTATTTCTGGCTTATTGTGTGAATCGAATTGTGATTTTCTTGTTGATATTAACTCCTTGTGATTCACTGATCACAAGGGTGCCCTTGTTTCCAATTGAATCCAATTAAATCTCTCTAAAAAGCTTGGTCAAATAGTCAAAGCAGTGGGAACCAGTTCCTACTGAAAGTTCCCCCTGCTAGTGTTAATTGGGTTTCAGCTTATCAATAAGCTATAATAGCTTATTTTAACCAGCAACAACTTGGATTTTGTAATAGGTGCTCATTATTTGACCCGTTTGTTCATACTGGAGCATTGGGTGCATTGACTTTAGGGTTTGACTAGAAAACCAACTTAATTGACTTTTTCATAAGTGCTTATTGGCTTATTATGGCTTATTGGTGTTGCTTATTGGATTTTTGTTGATTGATTTGGCTTATTGAGTTCATTTGTGACATTTTGCAAGTTGAATCAAGTCCTGAGGTGCCTTATTTCTCAAACCCGACTATTTTGTCGTTTTGTGAAATTATACTTTGCTTATTTCTGGCTTATTGAGTGGTTTTTCAAAATTTCTTTTTACAGATCTCTTAAGCATCCCAAAAGAAGGTTGTGTGTCAAATTAGAGCTTATGGCATTAGCTTATTGCTTAATGGGCTAAAAAGCCCAATAAGAATAAGCTGTTTGCTTATTAAGCTGTGATAAGCTCACTTTCAGCTTTTGGGCCTTAGAGTTTTGTGTTTAGAATCAAATTTTGAGTCAGATTGGGCTTTTCCAAATTAATTGGGCCAGGTTTGACTTTTTGGGCTAAAAAGCCCATTTAAGTGGACTGTTTTTGGTTTTGGCCCATTTGAGGGCCCAATAGGGGTATTCTGGTCATTTCACTTTCATTTTCTGTTTATTTAGGTTAAAATAAACTAGTCTGCAAGTTTTTAGAATTTTTTATAATTTTCAGATTTTTAATATTATTTTAATATTATTTTATTATTATTTTTCAAATTTCACATTTTTCAACTTCTTACATTTTTCTTAGCATAAATACATTAAAATAGGATTTTGCAACTCTTAGAATAATTTTATCATTTTTAGATAAATTTTTATAAATATTTTAAGTTTTAATAGTTTTTAAATCATTTTAAATAGTTTTTATTAGTTTAAAAATTTCTAAAAATAGTTTTTAATCTTTTTAGGTCATTTTATAGGTTCACCAATTGAAAAATCTTTATTTGGGCTTTTTGATAATTTATTTGATTTTTAGGGCTTTCATTAGCATTTAAAAATTGAATATTTAATTATTTAAAAGGTTTGAAAAAGTTTTGATCATTGGTAAACTCTTAGTTTATTTATTTTGATTTTTGGTGAAATTTTGGTAATTTTTAGAATTAGTTTTTATTTTAGCTTGTTTTACGATTTTACGTTTTGTCGTTGTAGTATTAATTTCACGTCTTCGTCATCTTCTTTTCTCATCCCTTTCTAACCAATTATTAATCACAAACATTTAACAAGTTTTTTACACACATATACCTCCTTGGGAAACGAACTTCACCTTAGGGTCATTAACACTTGGTTTTTCCTAAAATCATTTGTTCAATACTTACCGCTTTTACGCTCCTTTTCCTAAAGGTCGTAATTTACCACAATCATTTTGGCGCCGCTGCCGGGGAGGTGTGTCGTGATTAATTTGTCTTGTTGTTTTTGATATTAACCATAAATAGTATTTGTATTAGTAGAAATCTACTAATACGTATTATCGGTTTTATTGGTTTTTCTTGTGAAATTATTATTACGATATTGTATTAAGTATGACAATCAATATACAATATCTCCAAAAGTGTGAAAACACAACCTTAATTGGAATTTGATCTTCTAATTATTGTATTCAAATCTCAAACAAAAAGAAAAAGGCAAAAATAGATAAATACTTTCGTGAAGCTCGATTTTGAAAAATACGAACTATAAGGTGGGTATAAGGCGGGTATTATAAAATATACCCTAAGGAAAAAGGCTCTTAAGTGCTTCGCGCCGCCTCGTTTCCCCGCTTGCTTGTGAGTATTTTGAGATTGAAGGCTAATCGAGGGTTTTGCCGCCCTAAGTATTATTACGTATAATATATTTGCTTGGTTTCTTTGTGATTAAACCCTCTTGAACAATTTGGTTTTCACCAAAGTTCTAAAGTCATTTGAAGGCGTTCACTCCACGTGATCGTTTTCATTCTTTTGAGGCTTCTTTAATCAAGAGTTTGATTCGAGGAGAGATTTGGTAGATTGTTGTCGACGAAGATACATCAAAATTTTTTAAAAAAAAAACAATAAAAAACACAAAAAAATTAAAAATTCACAAAACACCACAAATGAATCTTCTTTGCTCACCTCCCATTCTTCGTGAAGTTTATGATCACTCGTAATCAAGCAAAACGAGCTCGTAAACGTCTTCAAAAGCAAGCCAATCAAGAGAAGTTGATTGAAGAACAAACTCCAATTGTTGAACCTATTGTAGAACAAGAAGTCGTCATGGCTAATCGTACTATGATGGAGTTGCTACAAGCACCCACCGAGGGTTTTGGAGAAGCCATTGTGATTCCCGCCATCCTTGCGGAGAATTTCGAGATTAAGACGGGTTTAATGTCGATGTTGCAAGCAAATAAGTTTAGAGGTCATGAGAAAGACAACCCGCATTATCGCATTAGGAATTTTAATCGTCTCACCGCTACTAGCAAGTTTAAGGATGTTCCACATGACGCCATTAAGATGATGTTGTTTCCATACTCGTTAGATGGACCCGCTAAAACTTGGCATGAGAAAGAACCGCCAAATTCGATTTTGACATGGGGTGATCTCGTTTCTAAGTTTGTGAACAAGTTTTTTCCACCATCTAAAACAACACATTTGAAAAATGAGATTTCACGATTTGTTTAAAGAAATAATGAAAGTTTTTCAATGGCATGAGAACGCTTTAAAGAAATGTTACATGAATGTCCACACCATGATTTTTCCGAATTGCAACAAATTGATACTTTTTATAATGGGCTTAATGATCATGAACGAGTTTACTTGAATGCCGCCGCGGGTGGTAATTTTTTGTGCAAAACGACCGATGAAGCTTTAAAGATTATCGAGAATAGATCTAAGGTTTATAGCCCTCGTAACACACCGAGTGTTGCCAATTTGGGTCCGTCATCGTCTCATAGCATTAATGCCTTACATGATGAAGCTAATGAGGAAAATCGGTTTTTCGATAGATTTGCTAATCTTATGTTTCATTGGAAAGCTCAAGAAGCTTCAAATTCCTCTTCGGTTAAAGCGGTTGCTAAGAGTTGTTTGTCTTGTGGTGGAGCTCATGATCTTTCCGAGTGCATTACCACGGATGGTAACACTTCGAGTGCTTATGTAGCAACGGGAACTTATAACCAAAACGGTCAAGGTTCCCGCCCAAATCAAGCTCCACTAAATCAAAATGCTAATAACTATCGAAACAACAACCAAGGTGGTAATTACCAAGGCAATTCACGTAACTACAACAAAGGGAATTATCAAAGTGGGAATGGACAAGTCACTAATCAAAACCAAAACCGTGATTTTCAAAACACCACACAAGGTTTTCAAAATGGTCACACTAAAAATCTTCAAGGAGAGTTTTTGGATTATGCTAAAGCAAATGATGATAAGTTTGATAACATGCAACATGAGATGATTAGCTTAAGATCCGAGTTGAAAAACGAGCTTAAAAACGAACTTGCTAATGAACTTAAAACTCATGCAAATAAAATGGAAGGAAATGTCCAACGTCTTCAACAAAATCAACAAAAGATGGAACAAAGACAACATGAGATTAAGCAAGAGTTGTTAAAAGCAGATGCTAGGCAATCAAAATTTGAGGACCGAATGGCTAAAATGTTTGAAGCAATCATGTGTAAACCCTCTTCCTCGGGTGGTCTTCCTAGTGATACCATTGCAAACCCGAAGGGAGAAATGAAGGTTATTACTACACGAAGTGGTAAAACTTTCAAGGAACCAATCTCTCGTCCAAGTACTTCTATGGAGAAGGAAATCGAGAAAGAACCCGAGGTGATGGTCGAAAATGAGCACATTACAATCCCATGAAGTACCGCTCCTACCACACCTACGGTTGAACCAATACCAATTGTGGAACCCGAGATTCCAAGGCCGTTGCCTAATGTCCAACCCACACCACCCTTACCTTACCCCTCGAGACGAAACAAAGAGAAATTCCAAGAACGTAACAAACAACAAATCGAGCTTTTTATAAAAATGTTTCAACAAGTGCATTTTGATGTGAGTTTAGCCGACGCGTTGTTGTATATGCCTCGTTTCGCTTCCACTTTTAAAAGTATGATGAGCGATAAGGAAAAGCTTTCAAAGCTTGCTAATTGTTCTTCGGTTTATCTTAACCGCATACCAGAAAAAGTTGGTGACCCCGGAAAGTTTCTCATTCCTTGTGACATACAAGATATGAAAGAATGCCTCGCCTTGGCCGATCTTGGTGCGAGCATTAATTTGATGCCATTTTCCATTTGGAAATTGCTTTCGCTTCCGGCTCTTATTCCTTCGAACATGTCTATCGAGATGGCCGATCATTCTACGATTCTAGCATGTGGAGTAGCCGAAGATATTTTCGTGAAAGTGGGGAAGTTCTACTATCCCGTTTATTTTATAGTAGTTGACATCCCCGCGGATCCTCAAGTTCCTCTAATTTTAGGTCGTTCATTTTTAGACACCTCGAGATCGCTTATCGACGTTCATGCAAGAACTATCACTTTGAGATTCAACGAAGAGGAACTTGTTATAAACGCTACTCAAAACTCGAAACCTTCTCATGTTTATGCAATCGCCACCATCAATCACATTGACATAGTTGATGTGGTTTGCGATGAGTTTTCACAAGAAGTGTTAGGTTTTTCTGGTAGCTCGTCAAGTGGCAATCCCACTATTTTGGATCCGATTCTTGCTAATTCTACACAAAATCTCACTCCATTCCAAGGAGGCGATATCACTTCAAATGAAATCGACAATGAAGATGAGGTGTTGATTAGTGATGATACTTCTATTCCACCATTTCTTCCGCCGATGGAAGTTATGAGTGTTGAACCAAAATCTTCAATCGAGGAACCACCTATCCTTGAATTGAAAGATCTTCCTTCTCACCTTGAATACGCATTCTTGGAAGGTGATGACAAGTTGCCGGTTATTATTGCAAGAGGTCTTGCTAATAATGAAAAAACCGAGCTCATGAAAGTTCTTAAAGCTCATAAAGGGGCAATTCCGTGGAAAATTTCCGACATTAAGGGTATTGACCCAAAATTTTGTACTCACAAGATTATAATGGAGGAGGACTACAAGCCCTCAATTCAAAGTCAAAGAAGGGTGAATCCCAAAATTCACGATGTCGTTAAAACGGAAGTGTTGAAACTCCTTGACGCGGGAATGATTATCCTATCTCCGATTGCCCATGGGTGAGCCCAATCCATTGTGTCGTTAAAAAGGGAGGAATGACCGTTGTGCCTAATGAAAACAACGAGTTAATTCCCACTCGTGTTGTGACCGGTTGGAGGGTGTGTATTGACTACCGAAAGTTAAATGACGCCACTCGTAAAGACCACTTTCCTTTGCCCTTCATGGATCAAATGTTGGAGCGTCTCGCAGGAAATGAATTCTATTGCTTTTTAGATGGTTTTTCCGGTTACATTCAAATCCCTATCGACCCTCGTGATCAAGAGAAGACTACGTTTACGTGTCCTTATGGAACGTTTGCTTATCGTAGGATGCCTTTCGGACTTTGTAATGCACCGGGTACGTTTCAACGGTGTATGATGGCGATTTTTCATGATATGATCGAGAAGTCGATGGAAGTGTTTATGGATGACTTTTCGGTGTTTTGCAATTCATTCACGTCGTGTTTATCTAATCTCGAGCAAATGTTAAACGTTGTGAAGAAACCAATCTTGTGCTTAATTGGGAAAAATGTCATTTTATGTGTAAACAAGGAATCGTCTTAGGACATAAGATGTCGAATGCGGGGATTGAGGTCGATAAAGCTAAGGTAGACGTCATCGCCAAGTTACCTCATCCCAAAACCGTTAAGGGAGTTAGGAGTTTCCTAGGCCACGCGGGCTTTTATCGTCGTTTCATCAAGGACTTTTCGAAAATCTCTCGACCTATGACACACCTTCTCGAGAAGGATGCTCCTTTTAACTTCAATGAGAATTGTGTTAGAGCTTTCGAAACTCTCAAAAGGAAACTTACCGAAGCTCCCATTCTTGTTGCTCCTAATTGGGAATTACCCTTTGAAATCATGTGCGATGCAAGTGATTATGCTATAGGGGCCGTCTTAGGGCAACGTTATGAAAAGCATTTCCGTCCTATCCATTATGCTAGTAAGACGATGACCGAGTCTCAATTAAAGTACACCACAACGGAAAAGGAATTCCTTGCCGTGGTCTATGCTTTTGAGAAATTCCAACCTTATCTCGTCTTAACTAAAAGCATCATGTATACCGACCATTCGGCTATCAAGTATCTCTTAGCTAAGCAAGATGCTAAGCCGAGATTTCTTCGTTGGATGCTCCTCCTCCAAGAATTTGATGTCACCATGCTTGACAAAAAAGGATCCGAGAATCTAGCGGCCGGTCATCTCTCTCGTTTAGAAGATCCTCACAAAGATGTTTTCGAGAACAAGGAAATCACCGAAACATTTCCTCTCGAGACTCTCGGTGTAGTGAATTCTAAAGACACCACCCCATGGTTTGCCGACATTGCAAATTACCATGCGGGCAATTTCATAATCAAGGGTATGACGACACAACAAAAGCGAAAATTCTTTCGTGACGTCAAGTTCTATTTTTGGGACGACCCTTATCTCTTTCGGGTTTGTGCGGATCAACTCGTTCGACGTTGTGTTTTTGGTGCCGAAGCTTCTAACATCCTTAGAGCTTGTCACGAGGGACCCACGGGTGGTCACCACGGTGCTAATCTCACGGCTAAGAAAGTGTTCGATGCCGGCTTCTTTTGGCCTTCTATCTATCGTGATGCACACGCACTTGTGAAGTCGTGTGATTCGTGCCAACGTCAAGGAAAATCGTCTCAACGTGATGAAATGCCGCAAAACATAATTCAAGTGTATGAGATTTTCGACATATGGGGTATAGACTTTATGGGGCCGTTCCCATCGTCTCATGGTAACAAGTATATCCTCGTCACGGTGGACTACCTTTCTAAGTGGGTGGAAGCTAAGGCTTTACCTACTAATGATGCTCGTGTGGTAGTGAAGTTTTTGAAGCAACTATTCTCTCGGTTCGGAACCCCTTGTGCTATTATAAGCGATCATGGAACCCATTTTTATAATGACCAATTCGAAAAGGTCTTAAAGAAATATGGAGTTACTCATCGTCTTTCTACGGCTTATCACCCGCAAACGAGTGGGCAAGTCGAGTTTTTGAACCGAGCTTTGAAGAGGATTTTAGAAAGGTCGATTGTAGAAAACCATGCTTCATGGTCCGACAAACTCGATGACGCTTTATGGGCCTTTAGGACCGCTTATAAGACACCTATCGGTTGCACTCCTTATAAGTTAGTCTATGGGAAGAATTGTCATTTGCCCATTGAATTGGAGCATAAGGCATATGGGGCCCTTAAGCATGCAAACTTTGACTTGAAGACCGCGGGAGATCACCGGAAAATACAATTGAATGAATTGGATGAATTAAGAGATAATGCTTATGAAAATTCATTGATTTTCAAAGAAAAGACTAAAAAGTTTCATGATTCAAAGATTAAAAACCGGGTTTTTAACGTTGGTGATCAAGTGTTACTTTTTAACTCTCGACTTAAGATATTTTCCGGGAAATTGAAATCTCGTTGGTCGGGTCCTTTCACCGTTACACAAGTGTTTCCTTATGGGACCATCGAGCTAGCTCAAAATGATGGTCCTAACTTCAAGGTGAATGGACATAGGCTTAAGCACTACTTTGGTGGGGAAATTCCTTCAATGGTTGACCTCGACCAAGTCACTTTCCCCAATGATAATTAGCATTGAGGGGATCGAGTCGAGCTCATGACTCGGCAATCAAAAATGAGGTGCCTCGTGGGGGAGATCCCATGCTTATCCTTTTATGCTTACTATTCACTAATAAGGGGACTTGTACCCTTCCAACTCGTTGTCTCGTGGTTATTTGTGATTGTGTTATCTAGATCATCATCATCATCTACGATTGAAGACTCTCGTGTTCGTTTACGTGAGCCTCCATCGTTTGCTTGAAGAAGTTTTTCACGAATCCATTGACATATCCTTTATTGTTCTAACAATTATCTTTTAGCATACTTAATAAACGGTTGTTGATCACCCTTTCCATGCTAGATCCTAAGCATTCGATTCTTCGTCTCTAGTATGGGGGTGCTCCACCCTTAGACTCGAGACATTGAGGACAATGTTTACTTTTAGTATGGGGGTGAATAGGTACTTTCTTTGCTACGCCCTCACGCTTTCCAACTTTCAATGTTTTGTTTTTGTTGCTAATAAGGCTAAAAATGGCCCAATTTTAAAATTTTTCTTAGTTTTCATAAGTGTTTTTAAGACACGAATGTATATTTTCCGATGGGTAGAATAAGAGTTAATTTTTGACTTGATGGGCATTTGGAGCCATTTACGTTCCTTAACCCGCTCAATTCAAGTTTTTCTATACTTTTATATAGGGAGCTTTAAAACGCGAAAGTCTCAACTCATACGGGTTAAGAACAAGAAGTTTTCGCAAGTTCCTATAATTGATCCTAGAAAGTCACTTATCAAGGTAACTATAAAATGCATTCTCTAAACTTGAAAAAGTCCAAGAAAGTGAAAGATCCTATAGGTGGCTTGAAAACCCAAAACTTTGATTTGATATAGTCCTAATGAAAGCTAATCCAAATTTGGCTTAATTTTGACTTGCATGGCTAAGTATTTACGAGTCTCTTTAATTAGAGGTCTTTATATAGTGAAGAACGAGAGGTGATAGAGTTAGAAAAGTGATCATGCTAAACGTAGAACATGAAAATGTTCTTTCAAAAACTCATATGTTTTTAATTGTGGCTTTTTCTTCCCATAAGATCAATGCATTAGGAATAAAAATAATTACAATAAGTAAGGTCGTACGATTTGAAAGGTTACTTAGCCTCTAGCGCAAGATCGTTTAAAAGTTGCTCGGGGTTGAATAGAGTTCATAGCCAAGGCATAACTTATTGAAGCGGGACGCGAAGATTGGTGATTATCCAAAAAGGCCCTAACAAGGCATGAGGAGCCCTATTTTGTTGCTAAAGATCCATGGTGATGTGAAGTATCATTATTCCTAAAACAATATGAAGGATCGAGACACACAACGAAAAGCAATTACTCCCCTAAAGATCATGGAGAAAGTCTATCCAAAAAGACCCTTACAAGGTATGAGGATAAATATATCCAAGTCCGAAAAGGAGGCGGATCGTTGTATATCAAAATCCAAAGTAAAGATTGAAGAAAAATGATGAAGTCGTGGTCCAAATATGAAGAATCACTCAAAAACGCCAAGTGAAGAAATTCCAAATATATGAAGAGAAGACCATTATTTCAAGAACGTCTTCCCAAGATTTGAAGTATGAAGTACATGCCAAATATCGGTCCGAGAAAGGTCTCAAATCGTGAAACGAGTTATGCCAAGATATGAACTTAAGGAGATACACGAGAAGCCGTTTTAAAAGATTTTGTCCTTCGGTTAACTATCGATTAAATCGTGCTACTTTGCTTTCGGACTAATAACTACTCAAATAAGTCAATATGAATCACTTGTGATCCATGACAAATAGTTAAAAAATGCTAGTAACCCATTTCTTTTTATAATAACTAGGATTGCGGGGAGAAAAAGTATTACACAATTTAGACATATGAGTAGTGTTAGCATTGTGACTTGTACCAACAATGATCTCGTTTTTGCACTTAGCATGGAATTTATGACAATCAAGGATGATGAAGTTTACTCTAAGGGACATTTACTTGTTTCTATTCTTTGACCCTAAAAGTCACTTTCGTGATGAAAATCATACATTATGTCTTTACACATCTTCGTATTATTTTTGCAAGTCTTTTACTTTTCAATAAAGGTTAATAAAATTGAACTTTCGTGATTCTTAGATACTTTATTCTAGCATTGCGTGAGGGCATGGCAATGGCTTAGTATGGGGGAGTGATGAGATGGCATTTATACATGATCTCATCGGTCTTTTCGGGCTTTAAATGCATAAAAATGTCATAAAATACCATATATATGCTTTTGTTTGTTACTTGTGTATTTTAGGTATGGATATCGTGAAAAAGACAAAAGATCACAAGAAACAAGAAAAAACGGACACGAGAAACGAAGCCGTACAAAGAACTGGGCCCTAGATCATGATTTATCCAACATTTACCCTTGAAGAGTTGAAGATATGCAAGATTGATCCTCAAAGAATGAAAATGACACTTAAAACCCTTGTAAATTCATAATTACAAGTTTGGTCCCTTAAGTTTGTCAAAATTACACAAATGGTCCTTCAACTTTGAAGAAATGGCAAGTTTAGTCCCTCAACAATTCTAAATTGCCAATTATGGTCCCTTATGAAGTTAAAGTTGAATAGAAGACCTTTGAAGATCAACAATGTCCAAGATCAGTCCTTGAACTATTCAAAAATGGCAAAAACAATCCTTTTAAACCTTTTGCCAAAGTTTTGTGCCAAAATTGTGAAGTTGGGAAAGTTATTAACAAAGGAATGCAAGTTTTGTTGGCTGAAAACATTAAATACCCATTTCACCAAAACACAAGGGCCAAAGGTGTTCATTTGAAACTTTCAAACCAAGAAATGCGCCAAACAGACAAGTTTTCCCCAAATTCGGATCAAACTCACCACTGTTCACCTTTTCACCACCCAGAAATTACTTCACTTAAACAAAGGGTAATTTTCAATTACCCTGGCACATGTGTGATTCACACATGCAGAAAACCATCCCACATCAAAACCCTCACTCCCACTCACCATGTGACCCCACACCCAAAACCGTTTCACCTATCATGTGACAACTTATTCTCCAAAGTATGCCACGTGTCAAGATCAACAGCTGAGAGCCTTTGCTTCATCCTAAAGCTAAAATGAACGTCCTTGATCACTTTGGACAGCTCACAACCAAGAATCGTCTAGAAGACCTCAAGGATAAAATAGGAATTTCACTTCTAGGGTTTGTGAATAGTGCATAGCTAGCATTTGCCTATAAATAGACTCCTCAACCTGTGAGAGAGCTTTTGTTCTAGTTTTAGTCTATCAATCTTTGTAATCCCTTTTTAAGTTAATAAAATTTGATTTTCTGAATTTTGAGAAATCTTGTTCTTGTTTATTAAAAGTTGGTGTTAGAATAGCCTAATTCTGAGTTCCATTTTGATATTTGAAGGTTTTTGAAGCAAGGTTTTAGTTGATAAAACTTGGGTTTCAAAAATCAGAAAAGTGCTTGTTTATTTGATCTCACCTTATTGTTTGTTCACCTTAGCAGCATTGGAAGCTGGTACTTGCTTTGCTAGTACCTCAGCTCAAACAATCCAGGGCCTGGATGTAGGTCTTGGAGGTTTGCACCTTCTCCTTTTTGATTTTCTCTCTTATTTTTTGAATTTTGTGATATTTGCATGATTATTGTGGAATCTGTGATTTGATGGTTGATTATTGTTCATCTGGCTTTGTTTGATGTTTATGAGGTGTTGTTAGTTTTATTTGTGGGTTGAATCTGGATAAGCCTTTGAGAATTTGTCAAAACAAGTTTTTAAGGGGTGTTTGGGTTAACTGCACAAGCAGGTTTTATTGTTTGTTAAGTGGTTGTATTGTATTTTTTATTGTTTGTATCTGTTTACTTGGTGCTCTTGTTCATCTGTTTGCAGGTTTTGTGGTTTGAAACACTCAAATCCATTAAGGGGCTATAAAATCTTTGTTACTTGGTGAAATTGGTTGAAATTTAGAGGACACCTAGATCTAATCATAGACTAGGGTTAACAAGTGTTAAATCTAGGTTAATTACACAAGGGGAAGAGATTTGAAGCATTGAAATTGGATTTAGTGTTAATTAGATCAGCAAAGTTTCTGCATATTCACTTTGTCTCTTATCAGTAACTGTATCTTCTTTGATCTTGTTATTTACTTTGATTCAGTGATTGATTTAAGTTTGTTTGTGCTTATTCATAGTTTATATAGCTTGTGTATGCATCCTGTTGAATTTGGTTGGCTTATTCATGCTATATCTACTTATTTGTGCATAACTGCTTATTTCCCATGTCTGAGCAATATCTAGTGACTGTTTGATTATTTCTGGCTTATTGTGTGAACCAAATTGTGATTTTCTTGTTGATATTGACTCCTTGTGATTCACTGATCACAAGGGTGCCCTTGTTTCCAATTGAATCCAATTAAATCCTTTTAAAAAGCTTGGTCAAATAGCCAAAGCAATGGGAACCAGTTCCTACTGAAAGTTGCCCCTGCTAGTGTTAATTGGGTTTCAGCTTATCAATAAGCTATAATAGCTTATTTTAACCAGCAACAACTTGGATTTTGTGATAGGGGCTCATTATTTGACCCATTTGTTCATACTGGAGCATTGGGTGTGTTGACTTTAGGGTTTGATTAGAAAACCAACTTAATTGACTTTTTCATAAGTGCTTATTGGCTTATTCTGGCTTATTGGTGTTGCTTATTGGATTTTTGTTGATTGATTTGGCTTATTGAGTTCATTTGTGACATTTTGCAAGTTGAATCAAGTCCTGAAGTGCCTTATTTCTCAAACCCGACTATTTTGTCGTTTTGTGAAATTGTACTTTGCTTATTTCTGGCTTATTGAGTGTGCTTTTTCAAAATTTCTTTTTACAGATCTCTTAAGCATCCCAAAAGAAGGTTGTGTGTCAAATTAGAGCTTATGGCATTAGCTTATTGCTTAATGGGCTAAAAAGCCCAATAAGAATAAGCTGTTTGCTTATTAAGCTGTGATAAGCTCACTTTCAGCTTTCGGGCCTTTAGAGTTTTGTGTTTATAATCAAATTTTGAGTCAGATTGGGCTTTTCCAAGTTAATTGGGCCAGGTTTGACTTTTTGCGCTAAAAAGCCCATTTAAGTGGACTGTTTTTGGTTTTGGCCCATTTGAGGGCCCAATAGGGGTATTCTGGTCATTTCTCTTTCATTTTCTGTTTGTTTAGGTTAAAATAAACTAGTTTGCAAGTTTTTAGAATTTTTTAGAATTTTTGGATTTTTAATATTATTTTATTATTATTTTTCAAATTTCACATTTTTCAACTTCTTAGATTTATCTTAGATTAAATACATTAAAAAGGATTTTTGCAACTCTTAGAATAATTTTATCATTTTTAGATTAATTTTTATAATTATTTTAAGTTTTAATAGTTTTTAAATCTTTTAAATAGTTTTTATTAGTTTAAAATTTTCTAAAAATAGTTTTTAATCTTTTAGGTCATTTTAGAGGTTTACCAATTGAAAAATCTTTATTTGGGCTTTTTGATAATTTATTTGATTTTTAGGGCTTTCATTAGCATTTAAAAATTGAATATTTAATTATTTAAAAGGTTTGAAAAAGTTTTGATCATTGGTAAACTCTTAGTTTATTTATTTTGATTTTTGGTGAATTTTTGGTAGTTTTTAGAATTAATCTTTATTTTAGCTTGTTTTACGATTTTACGTTTTGTCGTCGTAGTATTAATTTCACGTCTTCGTCATCTTCTTTTCTCATCCCTTTCTAACCAATTATTAATCACAAACATTTAACAAGTTTTTCACACACATATACCTCCTTAGGAAACGAACTTCACCTTAGGGTCATTAACACTTGGTTTTTCCTAAAATCATTTGTTCAATACTTACCGCTTTTACGCTCCTTTTCCTAAAGGTCGTAATTTACCACAATCAGTGTTAGACGGAAGAGAGTCCGAAGTAGAGGTTTGAGGACTTGGGAGGAAACTAGCCAGCATATTCTTCAAATCATTTGTTTGAGTGCTAAAAGAGGTTTGTATATCATGTCGAAGCTCGGATCTAATATCATTACCTTGCTTAGTGATATCTCCTTTCAAATTGATGATTTGGCTTTGTAGATTCTTGATTTGCTCTCTTTGGGTTCTCATGAAAGCTTCAACATCTTGATTAATGGGTGGGGTTGTTGAGCGGGTGGGTGATAAGGATTAGAAGCTCGAGGCGGGTTTGGGTTGCTTCTATTAAAGTTGTTGGGGTTGTGGTTTTGAGGAGAAAAACCGGGTGAAAGAAAGTTGTTAGAACGGTAACTTAGCAAGTTACGATCACCTTGAGGTCGGGCTTGGTAATTTTCCATTGAATAGTTACCATAAGCCGCATACACGTTTTCCGGATTGCGATGAGTAGAAGGACAATCAGTGTATGAATGAGGACCGCCGCAAGTCTCACAAGAAGTTGCTATAGCTTTAACTTGGTGTTGTTGATTTGTAGCCAAAAGTTGCATATTCTTGCTCATTTCGACCATTGTGCGGGTCAATTCGGTGATATCAGGGTTTGCAAAAATAGAAGAAACATTGACTCTCGGGTTTGATCTTGAAGATGCGGATGAATCCCAATTTTTGTGATGAGTAGTCATGTTCTCTATAATCTCTCTACACTCCTCGGGTCTTATTTTCATAAATGTGCCACCGGCGGCTGCATTAATCGTATCACGATCACGAAAAGTTAAACCGTTGTAGAAAGTATCAATCAAAGTAACGGGGAGCATGTTGTGGTTTGGACATCGATCGATCAAAACATTATATCGTTCCCAAGCATCAAAAAGTGATTCATCGGGTTCTTGAGTAAATCTACTAATTTGATTCGAAGGCTCGTGAACATGGAAGGTGGAAAGTAGCCCGACAAAAAGCGTTGAGTCATCTCATCCCAAGTATGAATTGAATTCTTCGGAAGACGATCAAACCATTTTTCGGCATGGTGGGATAAGGAGTGTGGAAATAGGTGAAGGCGAAGAAAATCCATAGTAACACCAGACAACTTCATGCATTAAGTAACGGTAATGAACTTGTCGAGGTGTTTGTTGGCATCATCATTCGGTAATCCTCAAAAAGGACAAGTATTTTGAACTTGTTGGATCATGTGATGCTTCAACGAAAACTCCGGAGCCGTGACTTGCATCGGCGCAATCGGTCCTCCTCGTCCATTCATCGTTGGTTGACAAAGCTCCTCCATCGTTCGAAGATCGGGTGGTGGAAGAACATTGTTGTTATTATTCATGTTGGGGTGCGGTGGGTTATTGTTGTTTTGCACACCAGCCATATCTAAATCTTCACGAGTCCCTGGCTCTAAATAAGTTGAAGATCTAGTACGCATGCACCTGCAAAAGCAAAAGAAAAAGATACCAAAGAAATAGACAATATATATGTACGTGTAAAAATAAAAATAAAAATCTTTTTGGATTTTTGAAAAATTTTAATTTTTTATGGATTTTTAACAATTTTTTAATTTTTATGGATTTTTGAAAAAAATTTAGCAAGAAAAATAACGTTCACGAGTGAACGGATACCAAAATTCAACGCGTCTCTCACAGAAAACCGTTAATCTTTACGAAAAGAGCCGGCAGCGGCGCCATTTAATAACTAGGTTTTAGTTAGTTAAAAATATCGTTGTCCAGTCTCTTCGAATTGACTACTGGTTTAAGTGCGACTCAGTCGTCTTTTGATGAGAAACAATAGATTGTTCGTTGTAGTAAAGAAAAGGTGCAAGACTTAAAGTAAATGGTGCGTAATTAAAACTAAAACTAATTAAAACGTAAATGGTGCAATATTAAAACTTTAAAAAGTAAATAAATTTAATGACAAAAATTAAAGCTTGACGAAAAATTAATTTGACAATGTAATAAAAATGTAAACTTGAAATTTAAAATAAAGAAAAACGATTAAAATAACACTAAAGTAAAATGGCGGAAAAATAAGCTTTAAAAATTAAACTAAAAATTAAAACGTAATGAAAAGTAAGCTTGGAAAAATAAGATAAAAACAAAGAAAAAAGTCAGATCACAGTCACGATCGCAACCAACGATCGTGGTTTGGATCGTACCCTGGATCGTACTCTCGATCGTGGCCCAGATCGCAACGAGCGATCGTAGCCAAGAAGCTTAAGATTGGATCATAACCACGATCGCAACAAGTGGATCGCAGTGACGATCGTACTCTTCGATCGTACTACCAGATCGTACCCACGATCGCAGCCAATGAACGTGACTTGGATCGCAACGGACAATCGCACCCTAGATCGCACTTTATGATCGTACCCACGATCGCAACAAGTGATCGTGGTGTGGATTAAGGAGTGTGATCGTACTGAACGATTGTACTATGGATCGCAGTAATGGATCGCAAGTAGAAACCCTAAGGGCTTATGCGATCACACTTACTCGTTCGTACTGGGTAAACTCGTAAGAAAGTTACGATGGAATCAGATAAGTAAATAAGCAGAATCAAATAAGCACTTAGAAAATAAGCAAATACCAAAAACTAAACCAAAACAATAATAAGACGAATAAAATAAGCACAAATTTAAAAACTTTCAAGACACAAAATAAGCAAACTTTTGAAGCAAACTTTAAAAAGACAAAACTTTTAAGAAAACTTTAAAACTAATAATCTAAATACAAAATAAGCTAATAAGCATGTCAAGCTTAAAGCTTAAATCATATAAAAGCCTAGATAGGAATAAAAAGGTAAAGTTTTTAATCAAATAAGCAATAAGATTAAGCAAAATGAATGCTTAATCTGAATCAATATCAAATCAAAACAAGAAAAGTAGAATAAGAATGATAATAAAGAGCTTGATTAAAGGAAAGTAAAGATTCAACAATAAAATTAAAAGACTTACTTATATTAAAGGCAAGAAATTAAAGGTTCAAGACAAGGAAATTAAAATGACAATTAAGTAAATGACATGAAAATTAAATGTGCAAGTAATTAAAGGTTGAGAGCTAATTTGTCAAGTTAGCTAACAACATGAAATGAAGTGAAATAGGATCTATTTATAGGGAGAAGGGAAGCATGTGTTGCTCCTTCCTTTTTTTCTTTCTTCTTTCTCGTATTTTCGTCTTCTTAATTCTTCCACTTTTTCGACTTTGTCTCGGGATTAATTAAGCTCGTCTTATAATTTCTTCATTAATTAGACTTGAGTTCTTCGGCTTTATTAAACTTCCGTCTTTAGACTTTTTCTTCGATAAATCTTCAGAATTGGCCTTGGACTTCCGTTCTTTTTGCACTCTTGATCTTTTGACTTCGTCTTTTGTCCTTTTCTTCGATAAAAGCCCGTGAAAGCCCATGTTTTCTTCCCTTTTCATATTTTGATCCTAAATCACAAAAAAAACACAAACCACGCATAATTCCGACATTTACGACATAAAATACACGTTTTGGCTTTGTTATTATTATAATTAAGTGGTAAAAGGATAAGTGTTTTCACACTTATTAGTTAGTAATGCTAACACTACTCATATGCCCTAATCACGTACTTATCCTCCCATTTTCCTAAGTTGTATCTCTTATATTTTATTTTTGTCTTGAATGTTCATGAGGATACATTTTTTACTTATGCGATGCTAGAGATTTAGGTCTAAAAAGAGAGTCATAACGGTGTAACCAAGACCATCGAATTAATAACCCCCCTAATAGACAACGATATCAAAAAATTAAGTCAACAAGAAGGATCGATAAACACGGTTTTATAACGGTTTTGAACATGAGACTTATTACCAAGACTTTTATACGCCCTCTACCGGATGGGCCTTATTATCATAGGTTTACCTCCATCTTTTATTCAACTTCGCCATGATGCTTTTATTATGACTTCGATCTTGCCTTGCCTTTTATTTAACCTCGCCATGAGGTGTTTATTATGGCCAAAGACGTATATCCTCATGCTAAAAGCGAATTTTGGATCTTTAAAGCTTCAAAGATTAAGGCTTGATTCACTTTCAATTTCACATAGATTTTTCAGCCTTGTTAGCTTCAAATTGTTTGCTTGATTTAGGTGCGCACTTGAAATCTTATTATTAGGTGAAGCTTTTGATTATTCGCGTTGCCAATACTTCAAAACCGTGACGCTGGAGATACCTTAATGTCTTCCCAATTTATTTACATGGAAGCTACTAGAAGAGACTAGAAACCAACAATCAAGACTAAACCGCTAAGCCAATACTTATTAAGCAAAATATATTTACAAGCGAAGGGAGAATAAGCAAACAACGAGACCACATGAGTTTTTGAAAGAATACGATTACTCTACGTTTAGCATAGTAACTTATAATTAACTCTATCATTTCTCGTCCTCATTTAAGAGACTTAGCCTAATATAACGTTAAGGAATCGAAGCTAAGTGCTCAACACACACAGTCGAGTCTTCTCGCCATCGGAAAATCTACATTCGTGTCTTCAAACACTTATAAAACATGATAGTTTTTTTAAAATTTGGCCATTTTTAGCCTTATTTTGCAACAAAACGATAAAAAAAGATAAACTTTGGAAAGCGTGAAGGTTTGGCAAGGCAAGTATCTATTCACCCCCCCCCCCCAATACTAAAGTTAAACATTGTCCTTAATGTTTCGAGTCTAAGGGTTGGAAACCCCCATACTAGAGACGTAGTCGAATGCATAATTTAGCATAGAAAGGGTGTAACCGTTAAATTTATAGCCGTTTATGAAGTGTGCTAAAAACCTAAGGTTAGAGCATATAAGGATATATCATGGATATTGAGAAATTCTTCAAAGCAAACGATCGAGTGCTCCCATAAAACGAACAAGAGAGGCTCCAATCGTGAAGATCATGATCATCTAAAATCCATATATCACAAAAAACCACGGAACAAAGGTTGGAAGGGCACAAATCCCCTCACGTTACTACATTAGAAAGCGATAATATGTACATAGGATGAGCATGGGACTCCCCCACGAGGCACCTCGTTTTTGATTATCGAGTCATGAGCTCGACTCGAATACTAATTATAATTTGGGAAGGTGATTTGGTCGAGGTAGTTCAAGGATGGAACTTCCCCACCAAAGTAGTGCTTCAACCTATGTCCATTCACCTTGAAATTGGGGCCATCATTTTGAGCTAGCTCGATGGTCCCATAAGGAAAAACTTGGGTAACGGTGAATGGACCGGACCAACGGGATTTCAGCTTGCCGGAAAATATTTTCAAACGTGAGTTAAAAAGCAACACTTGATCTCCAATGTTAAAAACCTGGTTATTAATTTTTGAGTCATGAAACTTTTTAGTTTTTTCCTTGTAAATCAATGAATCTTCATAAGCAATATCTCTTAATTCGTCCAATTCATTTAATTGCATTTTACGGTGTTTTCCCGCGGTCTCAATATCATCATTACAATGCTTAAGGGCCCAATAAGCTTTGTGTTCGAGTTCAATTGGCAAGTGACAATTCTTCCCATACACAAGCTTATAAGGAGTGCCCCCGATGGGTGTCTTATGAGCGGTCCGAAAGGCCCATAAAGCATCGTCCAACTTATCCGACCAAGATTGTCGGTTCTCTCCAATCGATCTCTCCAAGATGCTCTTCAAGGCTCGGTTTGAAACCTCGAATTGCCCACTCGTTTGTGGGTGACAAGCCGTAGAAAGCCGATGTGTAACCCCATATTTCCTTAGGACCCTTTCGAATTGGTCGTTACAAAAATGGGTTCCACGATCGCTTATGATCGCACGAGGGGTTCTAAACCGAGAAAACAAGCTTTTTAAAAACTTGACTACCACACGAGCATCGTTCGTGGGCAAAGACTTAGCTTCCACCCACTTGGATAGGTAGTCAACGGCGACAAGGATGTACTTATTACCACGAGATGATGGGAACGGCCCCATAAAATCAATTCCCCAAACGTCAAAGATCTCACACACTTGGATGATGTTTTCATCGTTTTGTGAGGCTTTTCCTTGTCGTTGGCATGAGTCACACAACTTCACAAGTGCATGTGCATCTGGTAAATAGTAGGCCAAAAGAATCCGGCATCAAAGACCTTCTTAGCCGTGATATTAGCACCGTGGTGACCACCCGTGGGTCCCTCATGGCAAGCTCTAAGGATGTTAGAAGCTTCGGTACCAAAGGCACAACGTCGAATGATTTGATCCGAACAAGTTCGAAAGAGATAAGGGTCGTTCCAAAAGTAGAACTTGACGTCATGGAAGAATTTTCGTTTTTGTTGAGTCGTCATACCCTTAATGATGAAGTTCCCCGCATGGTAATTTGCGATGTCCGCAAACCATGAGGTAGATGAATCAAGCTTAGAATTCACTACACCAAGTGTCTCGAGAGGAAATGTTTCGATAATTTCCTTTGGCTCGTAAACATTTTGGTGAGGATCTTCCAAACGAGAAAGATGATCGACCGCTAGATTCTCGACTCCTTTTTTGTCAAGGATTTTGACATCAAATTCTTGTAGGAGGAGAATCCAACGAAGTCATCTCGGCTTAGCATCTTGTTTAGCCATGAGATACTTGATAGCTGAATGATCCATATACACTATGCATCGAGTCAAGACGAGGTAAGGTCGGAATTTCTTAAATGCATACACCACGACAAGGAAATCCTTTTCCGTTGTAGTGTATTTAAGTTGAGCCTCGGTCATCATCTTGCTATCATAGTGAAAAGGCAAGAAGTGTTTTTCATGACGTTGCCCCAAAACGGCCCCAATAGCGTAGTCACTAGCATCCCACATGAGCTCAAAGGGTAGGTTCCAATTAGGAGCAACAAGAATGGGAGCTTCGATAAGTTTCCTCTTAAGGATTTCAAAGGCTCGTACACAATCTTCGTTAAAGACAAAAGGTGCATCTTTTTCAAGGAGATGTGTAATAGGTCGAGAAATCTTTGAGAAATCCTTGATGAATCGACGATAAAAGCCCGCGTGGGCTAGGAAACTCCTAACTCCCTTACCGGTTTTGGGATGAGGTAATTTGGCGATGACGTCTACCTTAGCTTTATCTACCTCAATCCCCGCTTTCGAAACCTTGTGCCCTAAGATGATTCCTTCCTTAACCATAAAATGACATTTTTCCCAATTAAGCAGAAGGTTGCTTTCCTCACAACGTTTTAACATTCTCTCAAGATTCGACAAACACGAAGTGAACGAACAACCAAACACGGAAAAATCATCCATTAAGACTTCCATCGTCTTCTCGATCATACCATGAAAAATAGCCATCATGCACCTTTGAAAGGTTCACGGTGCATTGCAAAGTCCGAATGGCATTCTACGATAGGCAAACGTTCCATATGGACACGTAAACGTAGTTTTTTCATGATCACAAGGATCGATGGGGATTTTTAACTAACCGTAAAAACCATCTAAAAAGCAATAGAAATCGTTTCCCGCAAGACGCTCCAACACTTGGTCCATGAAGGGCAAGGGAAAATGGTCTTTACGAGTGGCGTCATTCAACTTACGATAGTCGATACACACCCTCCAACCGGTCACGAGTCGAGTTGGAATTAACTCGTTGGCATCGTTTGGTACAACGGTCATTCCTTCCTTCTTAGGGACACAATGAATAGGACTCACCCAACGGCTATCAGAAATAGGGTAAATCATTCCCGCGTCAAGGAGTTTTAGGACTTCCTTTTTGATGATGTCGTGAATTTTGGGGTTCACCCTCCTTTGACATTGGATTGTGGGTTTGTAGTCCTCCTCCATTAAGATTTTGTGGGTAAAAAACTTGGGATGAATCCCCTTAATGTCGGATAATTTCCACGCAATTTCCCCTTTGTGATCCTTTTGAACATCGACAAGTGCAGTTTTTGCATCATTCAAAAGATCTTTCGTAATAATAACCGGCAACTTTCGTCCTCCTCCAAAAATACATATTCAAGGTGAGGAGGTAAATCTTTCAACTCGAGGATTGGTGGTTCCTCAATTGAAGATTTGGACTCGATACTCATAACCTCCTCGGGTGGAGGAAATGGGAAATCGTTAAGAAAATCCTTGATAATCGAGAAGTCCTCATCGTTGTCGAGGTCTTCGTCACAAGTACGTGGAACATCAAATTCTTCCAACGTAAAACCACCACCTTCAAATGGAGTGAAGGTTGGCGTCGAATTATCAAGAATGGGATCAAGCAAAGTGGGATTGCCACTATTTTCATCGTCACCAAAACCTAAAAATTCTTGTGAAATTTCCTCGTAAACAACGTCGATCATATCAACGAGGTTTATGGTCGCGACGGAATAAACATGAGAAATTGGAGAATTTTGAGTTGTGTTTATAACAAGTTCCTCGTCGTTGAAACGTAAGGTGGTCTTTCTAGCATGCACATCAATTAAAGCCATAGACGTATCTAAAAACGAACGACCTAAAATAAGAGGATCTTGAGGATCCGTGGGAATATCGACAACGATAAAGTCTACCGGATAATAGAACTTTACCACTTTCACAAAAACGTCTTCAGATAATCCACATGCGAGAATCATGGAATGATCGGCCAATTCGATATACATTAGTAAAGGAGTAAGATTAGGAAGATTGTGCGACTTGAAGATTACAAGTGGCATCAAGTTAATACTAGCACCAAGATCGGCCAAGGCATAGCATTCTTCCATATCTTGGATAGCACATGGAATCAAGAATTTACCGGGATCACCGACTTTTTGAGGTATGCGGTTAAGATAAACCGAGGAACAACTAGACAACTGTTGCAATTTCTCCTTGTTGTTCAACATACTCTTAAAGTTAGCGAAAAATCAAGGCATCATGACCAACGCATCGGCAAAACTCACATTAAAATGCACGTCATGAAACATTTTCATAAAAAGATCAAATTGGTAATTGTCGCGCTCTTCACGTTTCTTCTTTCTAAGTCTCGATGGATAGGGCAAAGGTGGTGTGGGTTGAGGCATAGGCATAGCCTTTGGAATCTCGGGTTCCAAATGTGGTAATGGGTCAACCGTAGGTGTGGCATGAGCGGTACTTCGTGGGATTGAGACATGCTCCTTTTCGACCACCACCTCGGGTTCTTCCTCATTTTACACCACTGTTGGAGTAATTGGTTGACGAGTCGGTTCCTTAAGTGTCTTACCACTTCGTGTGGTAATCACTTTCATCTCTCCCTTAGGGTTCGATATGGTGTTGCTAGGAAGACTACTCGAAGACGGTTTACACATTATAGCCTCAAACATGGATGAAATTTTATCCTAAAATATAGATTGCCTCTTTTCAGCCTTAAGCATATCTTGTTTTATTTCATGTTTCCCTTTTTCCATTTTTTGTTGGTTTTGTTGTAACCTAGTTACATTTCCCTCCATTTTGTTTTTATGGATCATAAGCTCATTTGCTAACTTATTTTTCAACTCCTTTTTCAAGTCATTCTTAAACTCGGATCTTAGGCTAATGATATCTCTTTGAATATTATCAAACCTAGCATCGTTTCCATTTGCGTATTCAACAAATTCATTTGGAAGATCATTCAAAGTTTGCAAACCCTTGTTGTTTTGAAAATCATTGTTTTGATTTATTTTTGAAATTTGATTGTTATTATCCCCTTGATTCCCATAGTTGTTCCCTTTTGTAGTTGTATTTGAAACCAACTTGATTGTTTCGATAGTTGTTGTTAGCATTTTCATTGGGAGCAAAACCCGGTGGAGTCATTTGATTAGAGCGGGTAACTTGACCGTTTTGGTTGTAGGTTCCTGTGGCCGCGTAGGAACTCGAAGTGTTAGCACCGTTGGTAATGCACTCGGAGAAATCATGACCTCCATCACAATACATGCAAGAAACCTCAACCACTTTATCCGTAGCAGGAGCACTTTGTTCACCAACTTTGAATTCAATTAAAAGACCTTTAAGCTTATCAAAGATTTTGTTTTCCAAGTTCGCCTCAATTTGGCAAGCATCGATGGTATTGGACAATGAAGGTGAAGCCGAAGACGAAGCCATACTAACACTTGATGTGTTACGAGGACTATACACCTTAGATCTATTCTCAATAATCAACAAAGCTTCCTCAACCGTTTTACACAAAAAAATTACCAGCCGCGGCGGCATTATGATAATCCCTCTCATGATCATTCAATCCCTTGTAAAACGTGTCAATTTGATGCAAGTCGGAAACAGTGATGAGGACACTCATGTAACATTTCCTTAAACCGATTCCAAGCCATAGAAAAACTCTCAGTAAATTCTTGTGAAAATTTTGAAATCTCGTTTTTCAAATGCATAGTCTTAGAGGGCGGGAAAAATTGGTTCACAAACTTTGAAACGAGATCCTTCCACGTCAATATAGAATTGGGTGGCTCTTTCTCTAACCAAATTTTAGCGGGCCCCGCTAAGGAATACGGAAAAAGCATCATCTTAATCGATTCATTAGCAACATCCTTAAATTTGCAAGTGGCGGTAAGACGATTGAATTGGCGGATATGGTTGTGCGGGTTGTCCTTTTCATCACCACGGAATTTGTTGTTTTGGATCATCGACAAAAAACCCGTTTTCACTTCAGAATTCAACGCAAGGATGGCGGGAATCACAATAGCCTCTCCATAACCCTCGGTGAGTGCTTGAAGTAACTCCATCATAGTTCGATTCGCCATGGTTGGTTCTTCTTCTACGATAGGTTCGTCAATAGGAGACTCCTCACTAGAAAGGTTAGGTGTGGTCTCCTTTCGTTTTTTTGTTTACGTGCACGTCTTTCTTGATTACGAGTAAGCATAAATGTCACGTACAACGTGGGGATGAGCAAATAATATTCTTTTTGGTGTTTTAAATTTTTCCATTTTTTTGTTGTTTTTGATTGTTTTTACTTTTTTTGGATTTTGGTGATTGTATTAAGTAGACAAAAATCTACAAATCTCAACCTTAATCAAATCTCTTGATTAAAGAATCCTCAAGGAATGAAAACGATCACGTGAAGTTAACGCCTTCGATGACTTTAGAACGTTGGTGGAACACCAAAACGTTCAAGAGGGTTTAATAAAATGAAACCAAGAAAATATACATGATACTTAGATTATACTTTGGTTGGCAAAACCTCGATTAGCCCTTTTTATATAAACACGCACAAGCAATCAGGGAAACGAGGCGGCGCGAAGCACTTAAGACCCTTTTTCCATAGGGTATATTTTATAGTACCCGCCTTATACCAACCTTATAGTTTGTGTTTGTCAAAATTAAGCTTCACAAAAGTAATTATCTATTTTGCCTTTTTTTCTTGTTTAAGATTCGAATACAATGATTGAGTAATGACCTCCCAATCAAGGTTGTATTTTCACACTTTTGGAGTACTTGTGAATTTATTGTTTTACGTATCCAATATAGTAATATTAATAGAAAAACGAAAAACCGATAATACGTATTAGTAGAGTGCTACTAATACAAATAGATATTATGGATAATATAAAAACAACAATTGTTCAAATCAAAACACAACACGCCTCCCCGGCAGCGGCGCCAAAATGATGTAGAGTTTTTACTACCCTTTAGGAAAAGAGCGTAAAAATGGCAAGTATTAAGTATCGGTTTAGGAAAACCAAGCACTAATGACCAAGTTAAGTTCAAAGTTCGTTTCCAAAGGAGGCAAGTGTGTTATGTAAGAAATGATTAAGTGTTTTTGATTATAATTTATGAAGAAAGAAAAATAGAAAAGAGATTAGAAAAGAAAGACGGTTACAATTATGAATTAAACTAAGACGAAATCGTACACGTAAAACCGCAAAAAGTGACTAAATTTAAAAATTACCCTAAAAATTCCTAGAAAATTACAATAAATCCTACAAAATGTAATTAGAGTTTACAAAAAATCATAAATCACCCAAACCTTTTATTTAATTAAATATTAATTTTTGAATGCTAATTAAAGCCCTAAAAATCAATTTAATTAAAAAAAGCCTAAAATGAGATTTTTTAACTTGTAAACCTCTAGAATGACTTAACTTAATTAAAAACTATTTTTGAAAATTTTAAAATTAATTAAAACTATTTAAAAACAAGTAAAAACTCTAAAAACTTAAAATATTTCTAAAAATTTATCTAATGACAATAAAATTAATCTAAAAATTTTAAAATTCCTAACTTAATGTATTTGAACTAGGAAAAATGAAAAACTTGCAAAAATCTTAAATTTAATTTTTAATAATAAAATAATATTAAAATAATATTAAAAATTAAAAATTTATAAAAAATTCTAAAAAGTTGAAAACTAGTTTATTTTAACCTAAGTAACAAAGAAATGAACTTGAAATTGCCTAAATACCCCTATTGGGCCTTAAAATGGGCTTAAATAAAAAACAGTCTAGTTTTTTTAGAACGGCACCTCAATCTCACTGAAATCTGACCCCCGAGTTATACCATCCATAACGGGCAGGCCCCGGGACCCGAACCACTAGGGGAAAACCCCTAGAACTCACGGCTTCGCACTAAGGAGGAAAATCATTGATTCTTGTCCTTTGCAAGACTTGAACCCATGACCAAACCCCCTCCCCAAGCTCCAGGAGAAGCCAAGGTGGCCAACTACTCTAGAGCAGTTGGTTAAAAACAGTCTAGTATATTGGGATTTTTGGCCCAATAAGCAAAAAGTGATCCAATTAAGCCCAAAACTTCCTATCTGACTTAAAATTTGATTTTAAGAACAAAACTCTGAAGGCCCAAAAGCTGAAAATGTGCTTATTACAGCTTAATAAGTCAACAGCTTATTCTTAATGGGATTTTGGGCCCATTAAGCCATAAGCTAATGCCATAAGCTCTAATTTGACACACAAGCTTCTTTTGAGTTACCAAAGAGATGTGTGAAAAGAAATTTTGAAAAAACCATAAGAAATAAGCCTGAAATAAGCCAAAGCTCTCTTCACAAAACGACAAAATAGTCGTTTTTTAGTTCTAGACTACCTAAAGTGCTCATTCAAGTTGCAAAAGGTTTTAAATGACTTAATTAAGCCAGAATAAGCAATTAAGCACTTATCTAAAAGTCAACTTGATTAGTTTTCTGGTCAAACTTAAAAGTCAAACCCTAATAAGCTCTAGTTCAGTTCAATGGGTCAAATAAGGAAGATCTATCACAAAAAATAAGTTGTTGCAAGTCTGGATAAGCCAAAATGGCTTATGAATAAGCTGTTTGATAAATTACACTAGCAGTGGCTAGCAACAGGTAAAGGAGTTCCCACTGCTTGACTTTCTTGACTTTTTTTCTTATATGACTTTTTGTTGGATTCAAGTTAAGCAAAGGCACCCAAGTGATCAGTTAATCACAAGGAGTGAATAATAACAATAATATCACAAATTCACCAAGACAATTAGTACAGTTTAATCAAAACATCCACAGACATCCACCAGATATGAACAATAAGTAGTTTTCAACGAATAAGCACTTATAGCAAGAATAAGCCAACCAAACATCACCAAATGCATACACAAGCTATTAATAATTCAATTAAACATAAATAAACAGGTTTCATGCAATGATTCAAAGTTTAGAGAAAGATTCAAGCAAATGAATGTTACTGATGAACACTAAACAAGCAGATTTGATACTTTGCTGATATACTTGACCATAAATCCAATTTCAAACCCTCAAATCTTCTTAACAGGTTATATAAACTTTGTTTAATCACTTGTTATCCCTAAGCATGCATACAAACTAAGTGTTACCAAAGTCTTAGGTCAAAACAAGCAGATTTCCAACTTTTATAACACAATAAAGATTTTGATGTTTAAAAGCCAAGAACTTGCAGCAATTAGCACTCAACCAAGTATATATCAGATACTAATTCAAATGAACAACAAACAATAACTTAAATCTAATTTGTAAACTTAAACATGTTAACCCAAACACCCCTTAACTTTTTTCAATCCAAGATTATCAAAGTAAAAGTGTGATTCAATGTTACCCAAGCCCAATCTAACACAATAACATCATCATCATGCAGTATCAAGCAATTTTAAGCCACAAAAACAACAAGAACAACAACAGAACACAAATTCACAAAAATCAAGTATTTTATCAGATTTTTGAGAAAAGGACTCAAACCTCATGAATGTACATCCACACTCACGAATTTTTGAGCTGATTGATAGGTGTGTAAACACCCATCTTTTCTACCAATTAATTACAATAATAACCGGATCAAAACGTGTATTTTATGTCTTTTATGTCGGAATTATGCGTGGTTTGTGTTTTTGTTGTGATTTAGGACGAAAAGGTGAAAAGTGGAGAAAACACGGGAATTCACGGGCATTTACGGACTTTTATTGAAGAAAAAGATGAAAGACGAAGTCAAGAAGTCAAGAGTGCAAAAAAAAACGGAAGTCCAAGACCAATTCTGAAGATTTATCGAAGAAAAAGTCAAAAGACGAAAGTTTATCAAAAGCCGAAGAATTCAAGTCTATTTTATTGAAGAATTTAAAGACGAGTTCAAAGAAATCCCGAAGCCAAAAGTCCCTTAAGTCCAAGTTTAAAGAAGATTAGAAGAAAAAGGACTAAGTATGCAATTAATGAAGATTAAAAGAAGGAGGGACTTAATGACGCAATTAAGAGAAAAGGAAAGAGGGGAGGAAGCTTCCTTAATCCTCCCCTATAAATAGTCATTAGTTGTAATCTTTTCATTTTGTTGGCTAAGTGTGACAATTAGCTCTTCCACCATTTACTTACCTTTTCATTTACTTTCCTTGTCAAATTTAAATACCTTGTCTTGCACCTTAAATTCATTTAATTTCAAGTAAGTTTTCATTTAATTATTGTCAATCTTTACTTTATCTTGTCAATCTCTTATCTACCTTTCTTAATCATTGATTTATGTGTTTATGTTTATGTTCATGTTCATGCTTTTATTTTGATCCAAGTGATTTTTGATTATTGTGGTTAAAGTTGTTTGTTTTACTGATTTTAATTGTTTGTTGATGTTTACTGTTGATTCGTTATTAGTATAATTAATTCGTGTGATTGATTTTTGTTAGTTTGTGTTTGGATCTGCTGTTTCTGTAATCCCTTGTTCTTCGGGGGAGTTTGTTGTGTTTCTGATCTTTCCAGGAAAACTTCCGAACAAAGGAGGGAAGACTTCATTCGGAACTTCAAAGTTCCGAGTCAAGGGTTTCATCCGGAAGATTTAGGATCAACAATACTTCCGAGTCAAGCTTTGTTCATCCGGAACATCCAAAGTTCCGGACGAAGGATAAGTTCCGGATCAAGCAATTCATTCGGAACTCGAAAAGTTCCGGATCAGTGATCATTCATTCGGAAGTTTCACAAGTTCCGAACCAAGGGCCGTTCATTCGGAATTTGAAAGTTCCGGATCAATTTACTTCATTCGGAACTTCAAAGTTCCGGATCAAGGAGACTCATTCGGAACTCAAAAGTTCCAAATCAAGGGGCTTCATTCGGAAGTTTTAAACTTCCGAATCAAGGAGGCTTCATTCGGAATCTTCCGAATCAAGGGTTAATCAAAAGTTCCGAATCAAGGCAAAATCAAGAAGTTCCGAATCAGTAAAGTTCCGAACGAAGGATTGTTTTGGATAAGTGACATATTCAGATCAGTTTGTTCCGGATCAAGGATTTTGGTAATATTCCGAGCGAAGAAGAATCATTCCAACCGAAGGTGACATTCCGGACGAGTGATTGTTCCAAACGAAGGATAATTCCGAATGAGCTGTATTCAGGTTCTTATAAGCTTTTGTCTTTGATTTTTATTTTCAAGCTTTATTTTTCCTGCCTTTTATTTAATTGCACTTTAAGATTATTTGCCTTAGCTTTATTTTAGTTTTGCCTTAGTTTAAGTTTTAGTCTCGTTTTAGGTTTGCCTTAGTTAGATTTAAGATTGCGTCATTTACTTTAGTGCCCTTTAATTTCAGTCACGTTTTTAATACTTGCACCTTTATTTTAATTAGACTTAGATTTACTTTAAGAGCACCTTTACTTTAATTGTTTTGCACCTTTTATTTTAAAACACTACAACGACACATCTTTGTTTCACCAAAATAAGACTGAGTCACATAGATAACCTAGATCAATTCGATTAGACCAGAACAACGAACTTTAATCTCTTTTATACGGGGCAAAAGCCTTGTATTAAATGGCGCCGCTGCCGGCTCTTTTCGTTAAGATTAACGGTTTTCTGTGAGAGACGCGTTGCTTTTTGGGATCCGTTCACTTGTGAGCGTTACTTTTCTTGCATAAAAAAATTCAAAAAATCATAAAAATTAGAAAATTGTTAAAAAAAACCATAAAAATTAAAATTTTCAAAAAATCCAAAAAGATTTTATCTTTATTGTGTATATATATTGTATTTGTGTTTGGTTTCTTTTTCTTTTGCATTTTCAGGTGTATGCGTACTAGATCTTCTAATTATCAAGAGCCCGAGCCTTAAGAAGATTTAAGTATGGCAGGTGTTAACAACAACAACATTCCATCGCACCTCAATAATAATAATAATAACAACAATGCTCTTCCACAACCCGATCTTAGGACCATGGAGGAACTTTGTCAACCAACCATGTTTGGACGAGGAGGACCGATTGCGCCGATGCAAATCAACGCTCCTGAGTTTTCGTTGAAGCACCACATGATTCAGCAAGTACAAACAAACCCATTCCGTGGATTGCCTGATGATGATGCCAACAAACACCTCGACAAGTTCATTACAATCACCCAAAGCATGAAGTTGCCTGGTGCCACAATGGATGTTCTTCGCCTACAACTCTTCCCACATACTTTATCGCATCATGCCGAGAAATGGTTTGATAGTCTCCCGAAGAATTCTATTCACACTTGGGATGACATGACTCAATGCTTTTTGTCGCGCTACTTTCCACCATCCATGGTCACAAGCCTTCGCAATCAGATCAACGGTTTCATGCAAGACCCTGATGAATCTCTTTTTGACGCTTGGGAGAGATATAATGTCTTGATCGATAGATGTCCAAACCACAACATGCTCCCTGTGACCTTAATAGATACTTTATACAACGGATTGACTTTTCGAGATCGTGATACGATCAATGCAGCCGCCGGTGGCACATTCATGAAAAGGAGACCCGAGGAGTGTAGAGAGTTAATTGAGAACATGACTACTCACCACAAAAACTGGGATTCCTCTGCTTCTTCAAGGAACAACCCGAGAGTCAATGTTTCCTCCACCTCAGCATACCCTGAGATGACCGAACTCACCCGCATGATGGCCGAAATGAGCAAAAGTATTACGCTTCTCGCTTCAAACCAACAACAACAAGTTAAAGCGGTTGCTAATCCTTGTGAAACATGTGGCGGTCCTCACTCATACACCGATTGTCCTTCGACACAAGGAAATCCGGAAAATGTGTATGCAGCTTACGGTAATTATTCACCGGAATTACCCAGCTAGACAACAAGGGGATATAAATCTGTTGAGTTACCGATCCAACAATTACCTTTCACCCGGTTTTTCTCCTTAAAACCAAAACCTCGCCAACAACTACAATAGAAGCAACCAAATCCCACCAAGAGCTTCTAACCCTTATCAACCACCCGCCCAACAACACCCACCCATTAATCCCGATGTTGATGCCATCATGAGAACTCAAGGTGAGCAAATCAAGAATCTACAGAGCCAAATAATCAATTTGAAAGGAGATATCTTGAAGCAAGGAAATGACATCAGAACGGAGGTTCATGATAATATTCAATCCTCCTTCAGCACTCAAACAACTGAATTAAAGAATCTGTTGGCTAGTTTCTTGCCCGAAGCTCAACCTTCTTCTTCTTCGGGTTCTCTACCTTCAAACACCGTCACCAATCTGCGAGCTAATGTGAGTGCTATAACTACGCGTAGTGGAATTACCATTGTCAATCCACCTATCCCACCCCCATCATCTACACCTCCTCCACCACCATGTATCCCTACTCCTCCTACACCTAGTATTAGTGCACCATTACCGTCTCCGCCTCGTCATGACGATGTATCTCGGAAGGACCCTTCAACATCTCAACCTTTACCAACTACACCTTCACCTTCCCCCTATAAACCCAGAATCCCGTACCCTTCTCGCATAGGCAAGACCAACGAGCTAACCAAGAATGACTGTCAAGTATCGAAATATGTGGAAATGCTATCTAAAATGACCATCAACATTAGCCTAGTTGAAGCACTTTGCCACATGCCGAAATTTGTCAAAGCATTCAAGGAATTGCTTAGCAAGAAGGAGAAGCTGATTGAACAAGCAAACACCCGCTTAAATGAAAACTGCTCTGCAGTTATTCTTAAAGAACTTCCGGAAAAGCTTGGAGATCCCGGTCGTTTCGTGTTGCCTTGCGTGTTCAACAAAACTGAAGAATTTACTGCCCTTGCTGATCTCGGGGCTAGTATTAATTTGATGCCACTCAGTGTTTGGAAAACACTATCATTACCCGACCTCATTCCAACAAAGATGACTCTCGAACTTGCAAACCGCACTCTCGCTTACCCCGTTGGTATAGCCGAAGACGTGTTCATCAAAGTTGGCACATTTACTTTCCCGGTCGATTTTGTCGTAGTTGATTATGAAATGGACCCTCGTATTCCTTTAATACTTGGTCGGCCATTTTTGAGAACCGGACGAGCGTTAGTGGATGTGGCCGAAGGTGAGTTAATCTTACGAGTCGGGGATGATTCAAAAGTTTTTAAAATGGGGAAGCTTACCGGCAAATCTTTTGGACGAGAATCAGTGAATATGATAAATGTGCTCGATGACTTTGTCGTCTACGACAATCCTCTATTCGACTCTTGCATTGATAATCCACTTTTTAATGATGATGTGGATGATTCTCCCCCTACTTTGGACGCTTCTCCCATTTATGATTCTACACCGGTCTTCGATGCTTATGATGATGATGATTCTAGCTCAGACTCGGATGATTTTGATTGTACTTCTGAGTATCCCGAGCTGCCCACTTTCGATGATTTCGATGAGGCTGATACTCTATCGAGCGATTCTTCACATGATGAAGATCCTCCGGCATCACTCGATCCTACTTTGGACGATTACTCATTTGAGGAAGATTTCTCTGAATTTCTCAACACTTACTTCCCTCATGAGAGTGATGCTCCTCCTTATGACTTTGAAGATTATCGTCTTGATCCTACTTTGGATTTGAAGCACATTCTGTCAAAGGAAAAGAAACCGATCGACACCGAAATCCGTTGCACATACGATTTGACACCTCTTTGTCCCCCTTCTGAGGACGAGGTTGTGCTTCTTTGCGGATCTTCTTCACACTCTACTGAGCTTGAGTGCTATTTTCCCCTAAAGGAAAAGGTGTTCGACCCCGGTATTGAAGTCTTTAAGCCATCTCAGTATCCATCTGATGAAATAAAAGGAAAAATCTTTGGAAATTTTGAAGACATGCTTGCACCACTTCACCCTTGCTTCCACCGTGCTCAATCGCTTCTTAAAGGAACCTTGCCTACTCTTCTTTGGCTTGCCTTGTTCGCCTTAAGCTTGTGTTATTTGATGGACGAAAACTATGTCTTTGATCCTGGTGGATATGTTTCATGCTTCTTCCGTTGATGATCAAGGCCGAGTCAGGCTCACGACTCGGTTAACAAAAACCAAGCGCTTCTTGGGAGGCAACCCATGCATCTATCTTTTCGCTTTCTTTATCATAAGTGTAGGGGGGACCCTTTGGTTTGCTATTTCCTCTCATCACTTCTTAATAAGGGATTCGAGCTTCAATGATCCACTCTTGATGATTCTTGACGACCCGTGATTCCGTGTTCTACTTCTTCCCGGTTCTATCCTAAACTCTTTTCGATTCACTATTTTATATTTTCTCAATATTAAAATAGGAATCTCTATAGTTGTCTTTTCCTTAGCGAGATTTAAACAACGTGCACAATGTCCTAAGTGTAGGGGAGTTTACTCCCACATGCTTAAACATTGAGGACAATGTTTATCTTAAGTGTAGGGGGGGCTTCTATCGAAGTTAAGTGGTCTTTTCCTTGTATTTGTCCTGATTTTAACCGGAAAATCAATTTTTCGACATTTTTCAAAATTTTTGATCTATTTTGGCCCATTAGTTTTATCTTTGTATAGTTATTTTCTTTCTTTGCTAGAATAAATGTTTAATAAGTGGTTTTAATTTTCAAACGTTGTGAATCTTTTGACTCAACCCGAGTTTACTCTAACTAGTATCCTTAACGTGTTTAAGTCAAGTTTTGCTAGGCTATTATGTAGGGAGCTATAAAACGCGAAAGTCTTAACTCTCACGGGTTAAGAACAAGAACTTTTCGCAAGTTCCTATAATTGATCCTAGAGAGTCGTTTATCAAGGGAACTTTAAAATGCGATTTCTAAACTTGAAAAAGTCTAAGAATTTGCAAGATCCTATAGGCGACTCGAAAACCCAAAACTTTGATTTAATAGGCTAAGCATCCACGAGTCTCATTACTTGAGATTTTAAACTGTGGAGAACGAGAGATGATAGAGCCAATTATAAGTCCAGTATTCTTTCGTGAATTTATGTGAGTTAATTATAAGCCTATTCTCCCATCGCCTGCTAATAATTTATCTGCTAATAAATAAGGTTGTACGATTTGAAAAGTTACTTAGCTTCTAGCCCAAGATCGTTTAAAAGTTGCTCGGTATGGATTAGAGTTCATAGCCAAGGCATAACTTATTGAAGCGGGATGCGAAGATTGGCGAGTCCGAAAAGGCCCTAACAAGGCATGAGGGCTATATTTGTTGCTAAAGATCCAAAGTGATGTGAA
The DNA here is from genome assembly GCA_025667525.1 of Glebionis coronaria. Taxonomy (NCBI): domain Eukaryota; kingdom Viridiplantae; phylum Streptophyta; class Magnoliopsida; order Asterales; family Asteraceae; genus Glebionis; species Glebionis coronaria. Next base: position 276,690,341 of record CM046882.1, on the reverse strand, counting down.
GAATCATTTATCGAAAATCAATATGAAGGATCGAGACACACGACGTAAAGCAAAACTCCCCAAAAGTCATGGAGAAGTGTATCCGAAAAGACCCTAACAAGGTATGAGGATAAATAGATCCAAGTCATAAAAGGAGGCGGATCGTTGTATATCAAAGTCCAAAATAAAGATTGGAGAAAAATGAAGAAGTCGTGGTCCAAGTATGAATCTCTCAAAACTTCAAGTGAGGAAATTCCTATATGAAGAGAAGACCATAATTTAATGAACGTCTCTCAAGGTTTGAAGTATGAAGTCGCTGCCAAATATCAGTCCGAGAAAGGTCTCAAATCGCGAAACGAGTTATGCCAAGATATGAAGTTTATGAGGTCCCGAGAAGCAGTTTTAAAAGATTTTGTCCTTTAGCTAACTATTGATTAAATCGTTCACTTTATTTTCGGACTAATAAACTATCGAAATAAGTCAAAAATGCATCCTCGTGATCATTCAAGACAACAATAAAATATAAGAGATACACCTAGGAATAAGGGAGTCTAAGTGAGTAATCGGCCCACATGAGTTCGTGTTAGTCTACTAACTTATAATAACAATGATCTCGTTTTTAAGCTTGGTTTGGAGAAAGTGAAAACTTGAGGATGATGATTATTCATGACATTTCCAAAACCCAAGGTATGCTTTTGATTTCTTTATATTGTATGTCTTTAATTTTCTATCTCTTTAATAAAGGCCAACGTGGATTAATTATGATGAAAAGTGTAATCTTGCTTTGTAACTAATGCATTGCATGAGGACATTGCAATGGTCAAGTGTAGGGGATTTGATAGGTGTGTAAACACCCATCTTTTCTACCAATTAATTACAATAATAACCGGATCAAAACGTGTATTTTATGTCGGAATTATGCATGGTTTGTGTTTTTGTTGTGATTTAGGATGAAAAGGTGAAAAGTGGAGAAAACACGGGAATTCACGGGCATTTACGGACTTTTATTGAAGAAAAAGATGAAAGACGAAGTCAAGAAGTCAAGAGTGCAAAAAGAACGGAAGTCCAAGACCAATTCTGAAGATTTATCTAAGAAAAAGTCAAAAGACGGAAGTTTATCAAAAGCCGAAGAATTCAAGTCTATTTTATTGAAGAATTTAAAGACGAGTTCAAAGAAATCCCGAAGCCAAAAGTCCCTTAAGTCCAAGTTTAAAGAAGATTAGAAGAAAAGGACTAAGTATGCAATTAATAAAGATTAAAAGAAGGAGGGACTTAATGACGCAATTAAGAGAAAAGGAAAGAGGGGAGGAAGCTTCCTTAATCCTCCCCTATAAATAGTCATTAGTTGTAATCTTTTCATTTTGTTGGCTAAGTGTGACAATTAGCTCTTCCACCATTTACTTACCTTGTCATTTACTTTCCTTGTCAAATTTAAATACATTGTCTTGCACCTTAAATTCATTTAATTTCAAGTAAGTTTTCATTTAATTATTGTCAATCTTTACTTTATCTTGTCAATCTCTTATCTACCTTTCTTAATCTTTGATTTATGTGTTTATGTTTATGTTCATGTTCATGCTTTTATTTTGATCCAAGTGATTTTTGATTATTGTGGTTAAAGTTGTTTGTTTTACTGATTTTAATTGTTTGTTGATGTTTACTGTTGATTCGTTATTAGTATAATTAATTCGTGTGATTGATTTTTGTTAATTTGTGTTTGGATCTGCTGTTTCTGTAATCCCTTGTTCTTCGGGGGAGTTTGTTGTGTTTCTGATCTTTCCAGGAAAACTTCCGAACAAAGAAGGAGGGAAGACTTCATTCGGAACTTCAAAGTTCCGAGTCAAGGGTTTCATCCGGAAGATTTAGGATCAGCAATACTTCCGAGTCAAGCTTTGTTCATCCGGAACATCCAAAGTTCCGGACGAAGGATAAGTTCCGGATCAAGCAATTCATTCGGAACTCAAAAAGTTCCGGATCAGTGACCATTCATTCGGAAGTTTCCAAAGTTCCGAACCAAGGGCCGTTCATTCGGAACTTGAAAGTTCCGGATCAATTCACTTCATTCGGAACTTCAAAGTTCCGGATCAAGGAGACTCATTCGGAACTCAAAAGTTCCGAATCAAGGGGCTTCATTCGGAAGTTTTAAACTTCCGAATCAAGGAGGCTTCATTCGGAATCTTCCGAATCAAGGGTTAATCAAAAGTTCCGAATCAAGGCAAAATCAAGAAGTTCCGAATCAGTAAAGTTCCGAACGAAGGATTGTTTTGGATAAGTGACATATTCAGATCAATTTGTTCCGGATCAAGGATTTTGGTAATATTCCGAGCGAAGAAGAATCATTCCAACCGAAGGTGACATTCCGGACGAGTGATTGTTCCAAACGAAGGATAATTCCGAATGAGCTGTATTCAGGTTCTTATAAGATTTTGTCTTTGATTTTTATTTTCAAGCTTTATTTTTCCTGCCTTTTATTTAATTGCACTTTAAGATTATTTGCCTTAGCTTTATTTTAGTTTTGCCTTAGTTTAAGTTTTAGTCGCGTTTTAAGTTTGCCTTAGTTAGATTTAAGTTTGCGTCATTTACTTTAGTGCCCTTCAATTTCAGTCACGTTTTTAATACTTGCACCTTTATTTTAATTAGACTTAGATTTACTTTAAGAGCACCTTTACTTTAATTGTTTTGCATCTTTTATTTTAAAACACTACAACGACACATCTTTGTTTCACCAAAATAAGACTGAGTCACATAGAGAACCTAGATCAATTCGATTAGACCAGAACAACGAACTTTAATCTCTTTTATACGGGGCAAAAGCCTTGTATTACTGATGTGCCTATCAAAACAAGGCACAAGCTTCCACAACAAAGCTGCTAAGATTCAACAAGGTTAGAGCACAAATATGAAAAACAAAAAGATGAAAAATGCTTGATTAATGTAACCCTTTTCCCACTCCTTGATTATCCCCAAACCACAAGCTTACAATACCTTGATAATCTTCTTATCGGGGTGCTATAATCACTTGCAATCTAAAAATTCCAAGGGTTTGAACCAAGAACTTAGCAAAATATCAAGATTTGGAAAATTATGCAATTTCTTGCACAATATTTAAAAACAGGTTTTGAAACTTCAAAATCACAAACATGAAACATAAAAAAGCATAGAATAAGATTGGCACTTAGATTTCATCAGCAATATCAAACACTTTTTCATTAAAATGAAACAAGGATTTACAGATTTATGAAATAGGAAAAACCAAGAGCAGGGCTCAATGTTACAACCCTAATGCCTTATATAGGCTACATTTGTTCTAGAAAAGCAATCAAAAACATAAAACCTAATGTGTAGAAGTTCCTGAAATGCCCTTGAGGATTTTTAAAACCTTGACTGATCATGTGAATTTCTTGGCGTTTTGTTGTTGAAAAGTTTGTTGAATTGCATCCAATAGCCTATGCGAAGCTTAGAAAGCAAGCAAGTTTGTGAGGCGTTGGATCTCTTTGGCATGTTTGTCTTCTTTCTCAAATGTGTAGCAGGGCAATCAACATGTGACTCGTGTGGTGACGTGGCATGGGTTTTGAGAGTTGGGATGTGTTTATGTTTACCCTAATCATAATTCTAGATGTTATTAGGGATTATTACAAGTACTTACGAAATCCCTAATTGTGTTCATAATGTGAATAGTTCATGTTTTGATCTGATTTTGGGTTTAACATGTGTGTTAGGCGCCAAAGTATTAAACTAATAAAGATTAGTTAAAACCGGTTATAAGTGGGAAGTGATGTGTCAAAATGGGGGGGTTCTCATTGGTGGAAAGGGTGAGTGGGACACGTGTTAACCCACCACTGGTCTAGGCTTGTTTGGATGTTTGACAAAAATTACCCTCCTTCTTCCATTCTCTTTTCATTTCAGTTTGAAACTTGATTAAATCTGAATTCCTTTGTATTTCAAGTTTCAAACTTTAGACTTTTGCCCCAAAATTTTGCAAAGGTAATTTTAGGGGTATTTCTTGCCAATTCTTGATTCTTGAAGGGATGTTTTGGCATTTTCTTCAAACATTATGGTCTTGACTTGTATTGTTGACTTCTTGGACGACTATTATTGACAAGACTTCATTTTTTAGGGACTATTCTTGCCAATTCTTCAAAGTAGAGGGTCCTTTTTGTAAATTGACAATATTTAGGGACCAATCTTGTAATTATGAATAAATAAGGGTTTAAAGTGTCAATTATTCAATATTGGAGGATCCTCCTTCTACAATCTTCATTTCTTCAAGGGTTATTCTTGGAAAATCACCATTAGGGCTTGGTTCATTGTGTGGCTTCGTTTCCCGTGTTCGTTTTTGCTTGTTTCTTGTGATCTTTTGTCATTTTCTCAATATCCGTACCTAAAACATACATGTAACAAACACAAGCATATATTTGGCATTTTTCATGATATTTAATGCATTTTAAGCCCATTTTGGACGATGAGACTATGTATAAAAGTAGTCTCATCATAATACCATCAAGTGTAATAGGGTACCTCACGTGGCGGTTAAGTTGATTTTATTCCCTCTCTCTTTGGAGGGAAATTCTAGGAGTTGGCTAGATAAGCAACCCTCTAATAGTATTACCACTTTGGAGGACTTGAAGAAGAAATTTGTGAACAAGTTCTTTCCCCTTTCACGAGCCACCGCATTGAGAAAACAAATCATAGGCTTTCAACAAAAGAGAGACCAAACCTTTAGTGAAGCTAGGGAAGAGTTCAAAGAGTTGATAAGAAAGTGCCCAAATCACAGTTTTGATCAAGTTCACCAAATTAACACCTTCTACCATGGTTTGAGACCTCATCAGCAAGATTCCCTTAACTCGGCCGCGGGTGGGAACATTCTTTCAAAATCCACTCAAGATGCATGGGATATCATTGAAACAATATCCATGGTTCAAAGTAATTGGGATAGAGATGAGGATGTACATGTTGTGCAAGAGAGTGCTCCTTAATCACTTGATAGTCAATCACTTAAGAAAAACATTGAATTACTTCAAAAGTATAACCACTCTCAAGACATGTTCGAAGAGTTTATGAAACTTACCTTGAACAACTCTTCTACCAACAATATCAATGCCATCACCCTATCTTGTGAGACATGTGGAGGCCCTCACTCATACTTGAAATGTGACAAAGTTCAAGGAAATCAAGGAGAATGCTATGCTTATAATGATGATGGAAGATAACACTTAAAACCAAACATCAATCCTAATCACCTTTCCTACAAGTCTAACAATTACCTTGCTCCACCGGGTTTCCCTCCCCAACAACCCACCCAAAACCAACCAAACAATCCACAAATACTCAATAGAAACCAAGGGACAAGAGGAAATTATCAATGAAATAACAACAATAGAGGGACAAATAACTTTCAAAACCAATGGAACAACTTTCATGGAAATAGGGTTCACCAACCACCTCCACCTTTCCACAACCAAGGTTATAATCAAGGGAATGGGCAAAATTAAACCATTGAGCTACTTCATAAGATGAATCAATAAACCAAAAGAAGGATCCGTGAGAGTGAAAGAAGAACTCAAGATCATATGAGGGCCATGCAAGAGGAGACAAATAAGAAATTCATGTTTCTCTTAAATCAAAGACCACAAGGTGCTTTACCCTCCAACACTCAAACCAATCCAAGGGAAAATGTTCATTCAATCACTACAAGAAGTGGGAAAACAATCATGGAACCTTCCATTCCTTCTACACATCCTTTGGTGACTCCTACCACGGTTACTCCTTATGACAAGCCTACACCTTCTAGTTCTACACCTTCCAATCCTACACCTACTAATCCTTCAACTTCTACACCTATCATTGAAGAAACCCAAGTAGAGAGTCCTTCAACACCCTCTACTCAACCTTTACCCAAACCAAATCTTTGATATCCTTCTAGATTGAGGAAGGAGAAGCTTAAGAACAAAGATGACATACAAGTGTCCAACTTCTTGAGGATGTTTAAGCAATTGAATATCAACATATCTTTTGCGTAGGCTTTAGCACATATGCCTAAATTTTCCAGGATGTTTAAGGACCAATTTTCGAACAAAGAGAAATTGGTTGATGTGCATAATGCTTCATTGAACGAAAATTGTTCCGCGGTGTTGTTATAGAAGTTACCTACTAAACTTGGTGATCAGGGCCGGTTCTTAATTCCATGTAATTTTCCGAGGGTAGAGAATTGTATGGCTCTTGCGGACCTTGGTGCTAGCATAAACTTGATGCCTTTATCGGTTTGGAAACGACTCTCCCTTTCTGCACTTACATCTACTAAAATGACACTTGAATTGGCAAACCGTTCAATTGCTTATCAAGTGGGGATAGCGGAAGATGTCTTTGTAGGGGTTGATAAGTTCACAGTCCCCGTGGACTTTGTTGTTGTGGATAATGATGTAGATCCTCGAGTTCCCCTTATTGTAGGAATGCCTTTCTTGAGAACCGGTCGTACTCTTATTGATGTTACGGAAGGGGAACTCATTATGAGGGTGGAAGATCAAAAGGTTGTGTTTAATATGGGGAAGTTATCTAAGAAATCCAATGAGCCCGAGACGGTGAATAATGTTGATGTTCTTGATAAAGAGGTGAATAACGTTGATATTCTTGATGAAGTGTGTGATCAATATTTTCATGAAGCTTGTAAGAGTGGTGAATATGATCTTCCCCATATTGAGACTATAGCTTCCATTACTTCCTAATTTCCTTCCTTTGAAGAGAGTGATTCCCTTATAGATGAATTTGAGGCAAGTTTAGGGAAAGTGGATTATGGAGCTTATTCTTCTATTTCAAATGAGAAAGAGGAGGTTCTTGAGATAGAGATATTTCTTAGTGAAAATGTGTTCATAAATGAAGAGATTGAACCTTATATTAAGAGAGATGATCTTGTGGTTGATACATCACCTTCTAATTGGGAGGAAGACATTCTTGAAATAGAGTGATTGCTTTATGGAGATTCCATTCCCACTCAACCTTTTCATGAACTTTCATATACTACTCTTTCCTACCCACCTTGTGAAACACCTCATAACCAAAATGCTTCACCTATTCCTTCTATCACTCCTTCACCACCTTTCTTACCAACCAATTCAAACCATCTCTTTGACCCTTCTATTGATGAACCAATTTTTGAGAAGTTTCAAGATGATAGTCACTTATATCATTTGGATGTTGAATTGAAGAGATTCTTTATGTCACCTTATGAGGATACTTTTGATGAGGAGTTCCCTTAGAACAAGAAAGACATTATGGTTTCTCCTAAGAGTTTGATGACACTTACTAGTCTACAACCTTTCTCTCAAGATGTAAACTATAAAGGTGTATCTTCTAAGGCTACCACCACTTGTTATTTTCCTATGAAGGAAAATATTTTTGATCTTGGTATAGAGATTGATGAGCTAACTCAGTATCCACCTGATGCAATAAAAGGAAAGCTTATAGGGAATTGTATAGATTCACCTCATCCTCTTCTGGGAAACTTATGGAAAAAAATCATGGACAAGGAAACCTCACCCACTTCACCATTGATTGAGATGTCCATTTTTGGATTATGCTACTCTTGGGATGGTAGTTATGTATTTAATCCGGGTGGATATTTATGGGGTTTTGTGTACTTGAAAACTTGTTTTACCTTATCATGGAGAGTTTTTCCTAAAAGGGCAAATCTTCTACTCTCCATGATAGGTATTCCATAGGCACTTTAAGTGTGGTATGAGTCGAGCTAGAGACTCCTTAAATCAATCTTGAATAACTAGGGTTAGATCATTTAGACTAGAGTGTGGTAGGATAGGAATAAAGGGTAATATAGTAGAGATGAAGTGTAGGGGTTGCGTATCTTTTGTCTTCTTAGTATTTGTAGGGTTACTCTCTCTCGTTTCATGTATTAAAGCTTATGGAGGTGGCCCTTGTATCGGGTTCACTTTGATACTTTTGTGATTCAAATTGACTCTTAATAATTTCTAACATGAATTCACTTTATTAGACCTTTCTTTAGTTTGAGTTAAACAAAGTACGCAATGTCATACGTGTAGGGGAGTAGACTCTAATACTCTTAAACATTGAGGACAATGTTTATCTTAAGTGTAGGGGGATCTTCTATCGAAGTGACCTTACCTAGAACATTGCCTTGCCTTCATGATAATTGGGAAATTAATTTTTCAAACATTTTTTTAAAATTTTTTATCTACTTTGGCCACCAAAAATATGCATTCATAATTTTTGCATTAATCATTTTTCATTTGCATAACACATTTGCATTGTATATATATTTCTTCTTTTATATTTTATCAAAAACAAATGAAAAAGAAAAAAAATATAATAAAGGATATGGTTTAACAAATTTAGGCTTCTTTGACATATTAGGCCCGCCATGAATATTTTGACTCAACACGAGTTTGCTTATCCAAGCTTACTCTAGCTAGTATCCTTAACCATGTAGACCTTTATTGGTTTATTAGGCTAAGCATCTACTAGTCTCATTATTTGGGATTTTTAATTGTGGAGAACAAGAAATGATAGAGTTTGAAGTAAGTGTAAAGGGCTAGATAAACCTCATATTAATTAAATGTGGCTTTTATATCCCCTTTCATAACCTTTACTTTCTTGTTAACGCACTTATATATTGTTAATAAATAATCAAGAATGGTTTTAATCGGTTTGTAGTCTCTTATGCATTTTTTACTAATCATTCGTGGTTCGTATAAGTACGTCTTAAGATTCTAAGTTAGAACGTTTTATGTGTACTAGACTTATGTCATGCTTAATACTTAGCGGGTGTTTTTTCTTTTATTCTTTTCCTTTTATTTGTGAGGAATAAAGAAAAACAAGAGAGGTTATAAAAAATGAGTGGCTAGAAAAAAAAAGAAGAAAAAAAGAAAAAGAAAAAAAAATAATTATACAAGACTCCCAAGAGGGGCAGTGAAGTGTTAATTACAGTAGCTATTTGATGAGACTACATTTATACATAGTCTCATCATCCAAATCGGGCTTAAAACGCTTAAAAATATCATAAAATACCCTAAAATATGCTTGTGTTTGTTCATTGTGTATTTTAGGTACGGATATCGTGAATTCACCAAAAGATTACAAGAATCGAGAAAAAACGAACCCGGGAAACGAAGCCACACAAAGAACCGGAACCGAACTATGAATTTCTAAATAAGCCCTTGAAGTTTGAAGATTGTACAAGAATGGTCCCTCAAGAATTAAAGAATTGTCATTTAATACCCTTGTAAAACTCAAATATTACATGTGGGTCGCTAAAATGTCAAGATATTACATGATTGGCCCTTGAAGAATGCAAAATGAGCATAAATGGTCCTTAATACAAGTTTATTAATACCATGTACCAATATTGACAAGTGGTCCAAAGTTGAATACAAGGGAAATCTGAGTTTTGCTATTAATACTTTCTATGCCAAAAATATGGAAGTCAAGGGACAAAAAGGGGCAGACAATGAAACTTACTCCACCAATAACACATTGCCATGGCACACCCCCAACAATCACCAACCTACACATCACCCCTCCTTCTCCACGTCACACTCCACTTAACTTATATTAATCAGTTTTTAAACTGATTAATATAGTTTATATGTGGCGCCAAACACCTTTTCACCCCCTAATTCAAATCAAAACATAACTGCTAATCACCCCTAATCCCACATAAACCCTAATCCTAAAAATCACAAAACAAAGGGGTTTTGTTTAATTGTTTCCAGAACCATGATTAAGACCAACCTAAACAAAACCCACCCAACAACCAACACCCCGTGACCCCTGGACCCCATACGGCCTTCCCCTACTCCTTCAAAAATGGAAAACATGGCATCTTTTTAGAAAATCAACGTCTCTTAGTCAATTCCTTTGTCCCAAAGGAATAATGGACGTCTAATATGAAGTCAAGACCAACTGGCATCAACATCTTCACATGGGACATTGCTTTGACCAGATTTTTGAAAATCAAGAACAATGGTATATTTGTAAAGTTATAAGCTAGGGTTTTATTTTTAGTCCTTATTCTAGAATCTTCATCTTTCTAGAATAAATAGGGAGTCACATGTGACTACCCTCTTTCTTCCAGATTTTTGTAAAATTTTTTAAGTTAATGAATATTTAAAGTGTTGGTTTAAAACTTGCAAAACGTCTTAGTTCCATGTTTATTTCCATTCTTCTAGTGTAAAACGTATTTTCCCTGCAATTAGTTTAAGGTATCAAGGAGTTTCATAGTTTTCACAAAATATTTCAAAATTGGTTTTAGAAAGTATTTTGGATCTGATTTCAAGTCTGTTGGATTGTGTTTATCCTGACAAGATAAACTCAATACAAGATATTAAGGTTGTTACTTTATCAGTTGGTTTCACTCATTGGTTTTCAAGGTTTTCAAAAATCTTTGCTATTGTTTATTTGCCTAACCATCTCATTGTTCTATAAACTTTGCACAAGCTTATTGACTCAAGCTTGTGCATAAGTTTATAAAACTTGAGTCTATTTTCCTTTCTTTGTTGTTATTAGCAGGTATCAAAAGGGTGTGGTGTTGGATGTGTCTGTTGTAGACTTCCATCCCACATTCCTTTCCTTTTTTCCGTTTCTGTTGAAGGTATTGATTCCCTTTAGTCTGTTGTAGACCAGCCAGCAAGGGCCCTCTACACATTTCTCATAAGCTCACAAAGATCATAGGAGAAGGCATCAGCTATGGTATTTGGATTGAACCCTCCTAAAACTTTTTGCTAGTTATGTGCTTTATGTGAATTTGGTATTGCTTACTGTTGTTTGTTGATTCTTGTTGATTTATATTAAGTTGAGGGTAGGTAATTGATTCAAGTAAGAATTATAAGATTTGAAGTAGGTTTTGTTCAAAAGTATTTGGTAAAATTTGTTCATCAGTTTTGGAAGGGGTGTTTGGTTTTGGGGATTACTAGACTTGAGTGACAATAGATCTAAGTGATAACAGCTTAAACTTGCCCTAATAGACATTTGTTAGGAGTAGTAGTGGTTTGCTTTGAGTTTGTTAGTTTAAAAAAGAAATTGCACGTTATTTCACCAAATCTGCATAACATAGGCTGTAAGATTTGATCTTGAGTTTTATGTTCTGAAATCTTGTTAACAGTTAGTATAAGTGATATCTTAGGATTGTTAGTAGTGAAATTGTGGTTTGGTGAGTGTGATTGGTAGTTATTGGCTGTTGAAACTCACCAAAAGACCATTTGCATCAGATAAGTAGCATCAGACCCGTATCTTAGATATCAGTTTCTGAATTTCATTGATTTGTGTGTATTTGTGTGCTTGGACCTGTTTAATTTTTACTTGTATTTGACTCCCCACACTCCACTAAGTGTGGGGGTGCCCTTTTTTCCAAATAACACCATCAAAACAGCTTAAAATCGTCCATTCTTTGTTTCTGTGACCAAGCAGATAGCTCTTTTTTTGCCACCGCTTTGCTATGGACAAAATCCAGCCAAATGTCACTTTTAGATTTGAGCTTTTTTGTCTCTAGTGCTTTTAAATTAGCTTTTTCTTGATTTTTCAATTTTCTTAGCTTAACTTAATTATTTTAAGATTTTTCAAAAAGTTATTTTAATTTTCTGAGTATTGATTTATTGTTTAGCATTATTTTAAGTTAAAATAGGTATTTATTAATTATGTTTTTTTGGTCTTAATTTATTGTTTTTTATATTGTCCAATTTTCATAGGTCTGTTTATTCATTTTAAGAATTTTAGAAAATAAAATTTTATTTTTCTGTTTATTTTATTATTTTTTAGCATTAATTTCAGTTTAAATTAGTTTTTAAATAAACTGTTTTTGTCTCGTTAGGGTTAAAATCACCTTTTTCAATTTTTTTTATTTTTCCTAGCTTTAGATAAGTAATTTAAGATTTTACAAAAAGTAAAATTAATTTTCATATTATTTTATTATTTTTTATCATTATTTTAGTTTAAAAATTGTTTTTAATGGTTTAAAAATAGAAAAATAGTGTTAAAAATTTAGGAAAAATAATTTTTAGTATTTAATTAGTATAAGTAAGATATTTATTTGATAAACTATAATTTTGGACTTTTTGTTAATTATATTTAATTTTAGGGCTTTAATTAGCATTTAAAATTGAATATTTAATTAATAATAAGTTTTAAAATTTATTTATTGATTTGTTATTCGTATTTATATTATTTTAGACTTAATTTTGTTTTTTAATTTACTTTTAGATTAGATTTTTAATTTCGTCGCGTTTTACGTATTTACGTTTACGTTTTACGTTTTACGTTTTACGTCGTAGTTTAATAGTAGTGTAACTCGTCTTTTAATTTCCTCTCTTCAAACCCAAAAACGACACTAATCCAAACATTTTTCTATACGTATTGGCACACATCACACACCTCCTTCGAGAATGAACTCGCACTTATTCGGTTTTACGGTTTTCCTAAATCGTAACACATAATACTTGCGGATTATACGCGTTTTTCCTAAAACGTGTACGATTTTACTACATCAATTTTGGCGCCGCTGCCGGGGAGGTGTTTTTAGTGCCATTATACATATCGTGCTTGTGTGAGTAGTGCGTATTTTCTTTTCATTTTTGTAAAGCGTAAATATTGTACATACTCGTTTGTTATTTTTTCTATTATATTATAAATATCCAAATAATTTAGTTATCCTTAATTAAACACACAACAATCTTTTACTATATTGTAGATATCTTATTATTCGTTTTTGTTCTTCTTTTGTGAATATTATTAATATATTGTATTACGTATCACAATAAATTTACAATATCTTCAAAAGCGTGAAAACGCAACCTTAATTGGGATGTCATCACTCATTTATTGTATTCGAATCCAAAGCAAAAAGAAATAGCAAAATAGATAATTACTTTCGAAAGGCTTAATTTTGATTAACACAAACTATACGGTGGGTATAAGGCGGTCGTATTTCACGACCTAAGGGAAAAAGACTCTTAAGTGCTTAGCGCCGCCTCGTTTCCCACGCTTGCTTGTGCGTGTTTTGAGAAAAAGGGCTAATCGAGGTTTTGCCAACAAAAGTATTATTTACGTATCATATATATTGCTTGTTTTTCAAGATTAAACTCTCTTAAACGTTTTGGTGTTCCACCAACATTCTAAAGTCATCGAAGACGTTCACTCAACGTGATCGTGTTCATTCCTTAACGCTCCTTTAATCGAGAAATTGATTCGAGGACAGATTTGTAGATTTGAGTCTACGTAATACACCAAAAATCCAAAAAAATTAAAAAACAATCAAAAGCCAAAAAAATTGAAAAAACGAAAAACCCTAAAAAGAATCTTCTTTGCTACCCCCCATTCTACGTTAGTGCATGCGCACTCGATCGAAGGATTATTCTATTCTAGCGACGCTTCGAATCGACGCAATCGAAATCGAAGGAATCGACGACGTAGACGAGATTTAGAAACCGAAGTTCCTTATATCGTTGTCGAAACCGATGACGAGATGGCCGACAATCGTTCGATGATGGAATTGCTCCAAGCGCCCACCGAGGGTTATGGAGACGCGATCGTAATTCCCACTATCGAAGCAGAGAATTTTGAGATTAAGAGCGGAATGCTATCGTTAATTCAAGCAACGAAGTTTCGAGGTCGTGAGGCGGATAACCTTCACAATCACATTCGGAATTTTGATCGTCTTTTGGCCACGAGCAAGTTTAAAAATGTCGACGCCAATGTCGTTAAGCTTATGCTTTTTCCGTACTCGCTCGATGGTGCCGCCAAGGATTGGTACGAGAAAGAGCCACCTAATTCCATAATTACGTGGAAGGATCTTGTTTCCAAGTTGGTGAATCATTTCTTTCCGCCGTCGAAGACCACGTTTTTGAAAAACGAGATCACGAGGTTCGAAAAAAGCCGAATGAATCGTTTAGAGACGCGTGGGATCGTTTTAAGGAATTGCTTAGGCAATGTCATCACCATGGATTTTCCGAGTTACACCAAATCGATATGTTTTATATCGGTCTTAGTTTTCAAGAATAAGATTCGTTAAATTCGGTCGCCGGTGGAAATTTTTTGTGTAAAACTCCGAAAGACGCTTTAATGATTATCAAAAATCGATCCAAGGTTTACCAACTCCACAACGCATCGAGTGTTGCCAATGTCGCCAATGTTAGTAATTCTAATCACGATATTGAGAGGGTTGATGCGAAAGTCGACAAGTTGATGAATGTGTTTACGTCTTTTCTCATTGAGATGCAAAAGAAAGACGCTCCCACTATGGTCAAAGCGGTTGAGGCATCGTGTACATTGTGTGGTGGACCTCATAATTATTACGAGTGTGTGGATACAGATGGCCAAACGTCGAGTGTAAACGCGTTAAACAACAATTTTCAAAATCAAAACAACCCGGGTCCATCACAAGGAAATTATCAAGGCAATAATTTTAGTCAAAATTGTATTTTTCAAGGAAATAATCAACGAGGGAGTTTTCAAAATCGAGGTGAATATAATCAAGGTCGGAATTTGAATTGGCAAAATCGCGATAACAATCAACACTCGAACTTTCAAAACAACGCTAATCAAGGAAACAATTTTTCTAGTGGTAATCAAGGGAATTTTCAAAGAAGTAATCAAAACCAAGAGAACTTTAATTCTAATAAAAATAGTTCGTCAAACGATTTCAAGAATATATGAAAATGAATGAAGCTAATATGAGACGATTAGAGGGACAAATTGGTATTTTAAAAAACGAATTTTCCAACACTTTGAAAGGTCAAAATAATAAAACTGAACAAGGTCAAAGTGAGATTAAAAAGATGTTTTCGGCAATTATGAGCAATCAAGCGAGTTCGTCTTCGAGTGCGTTACCAAGCAACATCGTGGTTAATCCGAAGGAATACGTTAAAGTCGCCCACATCATCTAATGGAAAAAGTCGTGTGATTACCCCATACCTAGATGGATTTAGATTTGTTCCTTCTTCTCAACCCTCGACTTCTAAAACGCCTTCATGTTCTAAAGTCGAGGGGATGAAGGTGGTGACCAAGGAAAAGAGTGCACACCTGCGTGTACCTCAAATTCCAACCACGGTTCAAAAAGAGAGCTTTATCGACCTCACCCAAGTGACCCTTGAAGAAAATTGTGCTTTTATCCTTCTTAAAAAATCCAAAAGGCATATGTTGAGAAAGGAAGAGGATCCGGGCCAATTTCTATTACCTTTTGATTTTTCCTAGATTGAGGGATGTTTAGCCCTTGCCGATTTAGGTGCTAGCATCAATCTCATGCCTCATTCTCTTTGGAAATTGATGAAATTTCCTAGACTTACCCCCACAAACATGACAATCGAGCTAGCAAATTGTACACCATTAAAACCAATTGGAATAGCCGAGGATGTTTACGTTAAGATTGGAAAGTTTGTTTTTCCCGCGGACCTCGTCATTTCCGATTATGAGTGTGACTCTAAATGTCCCATTATTTTATTTGACCCTTTTTATCGACGGCTTGAGCCGTAATCGACGTTCACGGTGGGAAATTAACTATGAAATATGGGGAGGAAAAAATTGATTTTTTCGTGAATAGATCCCAAGTTTCAAATGATCATGATAAAACCGAGGTTTCTAAACCCGATATTTCAAAATTTGATAATGTCAAAGCTCATACTTTAGCGGAAAAAATGAGGCTAGATGCATGTTTTGAAAGGATGAAAATGAACGTTTAAAATATGACGATTTTAATGATAAAGAATACGTTTACTTAATTCAAAACGGTATTCGTAAATTTATGGATGAAAAATAATTTTGGGATATATTCGGCGAACAAAGTGAACCAACAATTCCGAAGGGAGACGTTAGTGTCATCACGACAACGACCAATATGGACTCGTCTTCACCACCTTTGAAGGACCATGACTTTGAGGCCCATACTTCTAAGCCCATTGAAGTGCCTCCCACTCCTAGCCCCAAACCCATTAAGGCTAAGGAAGTGGCCCAACCCAATGCAATATCATCCATCATAGAAATGTCACCTAAGCATAGCCCAAGTGCTTGTAAGACCATGGTTGTGACTCTCGAGAAATCCACTCGAGAACTTGCTCACATCGACACTTTCTTTGATGACGATGGTGATTTTGCCGAGATCGAGCATATACTTTCTAATCCGCCATCCATCTTTGAGGATTTACCCTTTCATAAATCTTCAAATGAAGATGACGATCTCATGTCGGAAATTTCTTATGATGATGAGAATGACGACACTTTCACAACGTACTCGAATTCCGTATACGAACCTATTTTTCATCATAATACAATTTTTTATGATGAATTCGAGAACGTTGACGACCATATCATCGATCCTCCTTCGTTTCATAATTGTGATGATGAAGAATTCTTTAAGGAGGTATATGAATTTCTCGCTATAGACACGAGTCCCATTCTTGAGGAGTTACCTTATAAACGCTCCTCATTTGAGAATGATGTTTACCACATTCATGAGGATCTAACTTATCAACGATCTCCACAAAAGAATGATGGCTTTGTGATTGATCGTGATCTTTTCAAGAGAGTTTCTAAAATCCTAAATGAGTGGAATGACAAATCGTGGTTTGACAAGCTTATCTATGATGAAGAAATAGAAGAGATCGACGTTCATGAGGATGACGAATATGTTGACCCCGAGGGTGCGGTGTTCTTTGTTGATCACCGTTTTGAGAACTTATACTATCCACCACTCCCACCCGCGAATTAAATGTGAGAATTTTTAGTGTGCCTAACATCGTCTTAGAAATGCCAAATATTTTTGACATCATTAAGTCGGGTTTTCATAAAGAGTTTTTGAATGATGAAAAAGGAAAAGATTTTAAATTAATTTAAATGATTTTTCTACAAGTATAACTCCGTCATCACCGCGTTTTATGAGTGCTACCACCTCGTCTACTCCTTTTAACGAGCGTGTGTGTGGATTTAGTGTGGGGGAAACCCTTATGTTCCCTCCCATTTCTCCACCGAGGACGAGATATTCGATCCTAGAATCGTAATTATAGGTAAATCTCGGTCTTCCACCGATGCAATAAATGGAAATGATATCTATTTGCTTGGTGTGAGTCTACCTCGAGGAACTCACCGTGTTGCCCCACCCATTGTCCCACCCTTCTATTTCTTCTCACCTCTTTTCTTCTACCCCTTTAGGGTTTTGGCATGTGTTGAAGTAGCGTTGTTTAGTGTTTCATCCGAAAATGAGGACGCTATCTTTGACCCCGGTATACGTTTATCGGGTTTTTAAAGTACTCCATGTACTTTTGGGCATTGTTTATTATGTAAGCCCCACCAAAAATGACCATACAATGGTAATCCCTAAATGATCACATTTATAGGGATTAGAGTCGAGCTTTTGACTCGGTTATCAAAAACAAGGTGCCTCATGGGGGATTCTCATGCTTATCCTTGTAAATAATATTGCTTTCTAATTAGTGTAATGTGAAGGGACTTGTGCTCTTCCAACCTTTGTTCCGTGGTTGTTTGTGATTGTGATTTATTAGGTTCATTGTCATCATTGAAGCCTCTCGTGTTCGTTTTACGGATCACTTGAGCTTCGATCGTTGCCTTTGGAGATTCCGATATCCGATGATATCCTTTTATGTTTTAATGTTTATCTTATTATCATAATTCATAAACGGCTTATAGGTTATTCGGTTTACCCTTTCCATGCTCGAGATTAAGCATTCGACTTTCGTCTCTAGTATGGGGGTGTTTCACCTCTAGACTTGAAACATTGAGGTCAATGTTTAGTTTTAGTATGGGGTAAGTAGATACTTCACCTTGCTCACGTCATCGCGGAATATAATATTCATCTTTTTGTTATCGTTTTATGCAAAATAAGGCTAAAAATGGCCAAATTTTAAAAATTTCTTGTTTTTTCATAAGTGTTTAAGACACGAATGTAGGTTTTCTGATGGTGAGAATAAGAGTAATTTTTGACTCGACTGTGCGTGTTGAGCACTTAGCTTCGATTCCTTAACTATATTAGGCTAAGTCTCATTAAATTAAGGACGAGAGATGACAAAGTTAATAATAAGTTACTATGCTAAACGTAGAGTACTCGTATTCTTTCAAAAAATCATGTGTTATAATTATTTGGTTTTTCTCCCTACGCTTTTATAATAAATTGTTAATAAATATTGATTTAGCGGTTTAATCTCTATTGTTGGTTTCCAATTTGTTTTAGTAGTTTCCATTTAATTAATTTGGGAAAACATTAAGGTATCGCTAGCGTCACGGTTTTGAAGTATTGGCAACCCGAATAATTAAAGGCTTCCCACAATAATAATTTAAGTTCCTCTTCACCTAGATCAAGCAAACATTCGAAGCTCACAAGGCGGAAAAATCTATGTGAAAATTGTAAGTAAATGTCTTAAATCTTGAAGCCTTAAAGATCCAAAATTCGCTTTAGCGTGAGGATATACGCCAAGTCATAATAAACACCTCATGGCGAGGTTAAATAAAAGACAAGGGCAAGACCGAAGTCATAATAAAAGCTCCATGGCGGGGTTGAATAAAAGATGGAGGTAAACCATGATAATCAAAGCCACCAATAATGAGGCGGGTAATAAAATTCATGGTAATAAGTCTCATGTTCAAAACCGTTATAAAACCGTGTTTATTGATCCTTTTTGTTGACTTAATTTTTTGACATCGTTGTCTATTAGGATGAATTATTAATTCGATGATTCTGGTTACACCGTTAAGGCTCTATTTTTGGACCTAATCTCTATTCACGCATAAGTCAATGATGTATCCTCTTGATCATTAAGAAAAAAATAAAATATATGAGATACACCTTAGGAATTAGGGAGGAGTCTAAGTACGTGATTAGAGCATATGAGTAGTGTTAGCATTACTAACTTATAATGACAATGATCTTGTTTCACGCTTAGCATGGAATTGGGTGAAAATCGAGGACGACGAAATTATTTCTAACGAAGCATTCACGTGTTCTTATTCTATGATCCTAAACGTCCCATTTTGCGATGAAAACAATACATTATGTCTAAAACGCATGTAGTCATTTAATTAAATTTACCTTTTCAATATATGTTACCTAAAAATGAATTCTGGAAGTGTTATGATACTTAATTCTAGTATTGCGTGAGGGCACAGCAATGGTTTAGTATGGGGGAGTGATGAGACTGCATTTATACATAGTCTCATCGTCCAAATCGAGCTTAAAACGCATAAAAATATCATAAAATACCCCAAAATATGCTTGTGTTTGTTCATTGTGTATTTTAGGTACGGATATCGTGAATTCACCAAAAGATTACAAGAATCGAGCAAAAACGAACACGGGAAACGAAGCCGCACAAAGAACCGGACCCGAACAATGAATTTCCAAAGAAGCCTTGGAAGTTTGAAGATTGTACAAGAATGGTCCCTCAAGAATTGAAGAGTTGTCATTTTATACCCTTGTAAAACTCAAATATTACATGTGGGTCCCAAAAATGTCAAGATATCACATGATTGGCCCTTGAAGAATGCAACATGATCATAAATTATCCTTAATACAAGTTTATTAATACCATGGGCCAAAATTGACAAGTGGTCCAAAGTTGAATACAAGGAAAATCTGAGTTTTGCTATTAATACTTTCTATGCCAAAAATGTGGAAGTCAAGGGACCAAAAGGGCAAAAAATGAAACTTACTCAACCAATAACACCCTGCCATGTCACACCCCCACCAATCACCAACCTACACCTCACCCCTCCTTCTCCACGCCACACTCCAGTTAACTTATATTAATTAGTTTTTAAACTGATTAATATAGTTTATATGTGGCGCCAAACACCTTCTCACCCCCTAATTTGAATCAAAACACAACTGCTCATCGCCCCTTATACCACATAAACCCTAATCCTAAAAATCACAAAACAAAGGGGTTTTGTTTAATTGTTTCCAGAACCATGACTAAGAGCAACCTAAACAAAACCCACCCAACAAACTAACGCCCCGTGACCCCTAGACCCCACACGTCCTTCCCCTGCTCCTTCAAAAATGGCAAACATGGCATATTTTCAGAAATCAACGTCTCTTAGTCAATTCCTTTGTCCCAAAGTAATAATGGACGTCCAAGATGAAGTCAAGAACAACTTGCATAAACATCTTCACATGGGACATTGCTTTGACAAGATTTTTGAAAATCAAGAACAAGGGAAGATTTTTAAAGTTATGAGCTAGGGTTTTCTTTTTGGTACTTAGTCTAGAATCTTCATCTTTCTAGTATAGATAGGGAGTCGCATGTGACTGCCCTCTTTGTTCCATATTTTTTGTAAAAAATTCTAAGTTAATGAATATTTAAAGTGTTGCTTTAAAACTTGCAAAAAGTCTGAGTTCCATGTTTATTTCCTTTGTTCTAGTGTAAAACTTATTTTCCCTGCAATTAGTTTAAGGTATCAAGGAGTTTCATATTTTTCATAAAATATTTCAAAAGTGGTTTTGGAAAGTATTTTGGATCCGATTTCAATTCTTTTGGATTGTGCTTATCCTGACAAGATAAACTCAATACAAGAGATTGAGGTTGTGTTTATCCTATATTAATCCATGACACAAGATTTAGGTGATATTTAGAGAGAGAAAGAGAAGAAAGTAGAGAGAAACAAGAGAGAATTTGGAAGGTTTATGTTTACTAGAGAGAGAAAGTAAAATGAACCAACACCCTCTTCCACACATGGAAGAGGGTATATATACCCTTGGCTTTTGGGCCTTGGGTTTAAGTGACTTGGGCCGGGCTTGGCTTTGTCTTGGGCTTACGCCCCTAACTTATACAATATTAGCTTAAAGTCTAAGCCCGGTTTTCCCGACTAACCTTAAGTGTCTAATCGAATTATAATATTAAGGCAAATATTAAAATTATAATAGTGTCGTTGTAGTATAGTGGTAAGTATTCCCGCCTGTCACGCGGGTGACCCGGGTTCGATCCCCGTCAGCGGCGCCATTTAATACTAGATTTTCACTTAGTTATGAAAGTTCGTTGAATCCGATCTTTTCGAATTGATTACTAGTAGAAAGTGCGACTCAGTCGTTCTTGGTGGAAAATAAAATGGGTTGTTTGATTATCTATTTTAAACTAAAAGCAAAGATTAAAATTGTCGTTGAGTAAAATAAAAGCTTTAAAACGAAAATCGAGAATGGATCGTAGTCAATGCGATCGTGGTCCTCGATCGTATCCTGGATCGCAATCAATGCGATCGTAACTGGTGATCGTACTCCACCACGATCGTGAATTTAGATCGTACTCCCAGTGATCGCAGCCTACGATCGTATCAGTCGATCGTAGCCTAGTGACCGCACTCAATGCGATCGTAACAAGTGATCGCACCCAAGCAATCGCAGCCACAGATCTCACTGAATGATCGTACCCACGATCGTAACAAGTGATCGTGGTGTGGATTACGGAGTGTGATCGTAGTGAACGATCGTGCTTGGTGATCGAAGTAATGGATCGCAAGTAGAAACCCTAAGGCTTATGCGATCACACTTGCTTGATCGTAACTGGTAAAACCCTTAAGCATGATACGATGGAAATCAAAGAGCAAATAAGCCGAAAATGAATAAGAACGAATAAGCAATACGAATAAGCACTTATCCAAATCTTAACCAAATGAAAACAAGCATAAATTTAAAAACTTTTAAAACACAAAATAAGGCAAACTTTATGAATCAAACTTTAAAAAGACTAAACTTTTAGGAAAACTTAAAAGACAATAAGCTAGATACTAAATAAGCCAAAAAGCATAACAAGATTTAAGCTTAATCGTAAAAAGACTTATATAGGATTAAAAAGAGAAACTTAAACATCAAATTTAAACAAGGTGCATTAAAATTTCGAATCAAAGATAAATCAAAATCAAGAAAGGTAGAAGAAGATTAAAGATGAAAAGTTTAAACTTGAACTTGTTGATTAATGATTCCAAAATACAAGATTAAACTAAAGCTTAAGCAAGAAAGAAAAGATGAAGTTCTAGTGAGAGAAAGTTAAACACTTTCTCTCTCTAAAAATGAAAAACTAAGGAGAGAAAAATAAACTAGCTAACACCCTCCTAATGTGTCATTAGGAGGGTATTTATAGGATGAGGGGAGTGCATGTGTGCTTCCTTCTTTCTTTCTTTCCGACTCGATTAAATTCTTTATCTTTCTCGACGTCGCCTCGGGATTTGTCGATATAAATTGAACTTGTCTTATAATTTCCTTCTTATATTAGCCTTGAGTTCTTCCACTTCATTAAACTTTCGTCTTTAGACTTTTTCTTCGATAAATCTTCAGAATAGGCCTTGGACTTCCGTTCTTTTTACATTCTTGATCTTTTGACTTCGTCTTTTGTCTTTTTCTTCGATAAAAGCCCGTGATAGCCCGTGTTTTCTTCCTTTTTCATATTTTTTATCGTGAAACATAATAAAAACACAAACCACGCATAATTCCGACTTTTACGACATAAAATACACGTTTTGGTCTTGTTATTATTGGAAATAAGTGGTAAAAGGATAAGTGTTTTCACATTTATTAAATCCTCTACAGTTGACCATTGCAATGCCCTCATGCAATGCATTAATTTCAAAGCACATATTACATTTCTCATCATAGATAACCCACCTTGTCCTTTATTAAAAAGATAGAAATATATACAAAATAAGTAAAGAAATCAAAGACTTACATTGGGGTTTTGGCTGTCATGAATGTTCATCATCCTCAAGTTTAACGTTCCCCATACCAAGCTTAAAAACGAGATCATTGTTATTATATGTTAGCAGACTAACACAAATTCATGTGGCCCAATTATTTACTTAGACTCCCTTATTCCTAGGTGTATCTCTTATATTTTAATATTGTCTTGAATGATCACGAGGATGCATTGTTTGACTTATTTCGATAGTTATTTAGGCCGAAAATAAAGTGGGACGATTTGATCAATAGTTAGCTAAAGGACAAAATCTTTTAAAACTGCTTCTCGGGACCTCATAAAGTCTATATCTTGGCATAACTCGCTTCACGATTTGAGACCTTTCTCGGACCGATATTTGGCAGCGACTTCATACTTCGAATCTTGAGAGACGTTCTTGAGAGAATCTTCAATTTTTGACCACGACTTCTTCATTTTTCTCCAATCTTTATTTTGGACTTTGATATACAACGATCCGCCTCCTTTTAGGACTTGGATCTATTTATCCTCATACCTTGCTAGGGTCTTTTCAGATAGACTTCTCCATGATCTTTAGGGGAGTTTTTGCTTTACGTCGTGTGTTTCGATCCTTCATATTGATTTTTGATAAATGATTCTTCACATCACTTGGGATCTTTAGCAACAAAATGTAGCCCTCATGCCTTGTTAGGGCCTTTTCGGACTCGCCAATCTTCACATCCCGCTTCAATAAGTTATGCCTTGGCAATGAATTCTAATTAATACCGAGCAACTTTTAAACAATCTTGGGCTAGAAGCTAAGTAACTTTTCAAATCGTACAACCTTATTTATTGCAAATAAATTATTAACAAGCGATAGGAGAAAAAGCTTATAATCAACTCACATAAATTCACGAAAGAATACCAAACTTATAATTGACTCTATCATCTCTCGTTCTCCACAATTTAAAATCTCAAGGAATGAGACTCGTGGATGCTTAGCCAATTAAATCAAAGTTTTGGGTTTTCAAGTCAACTATAGGATCTTGCAACTTCTAAGACTCTTTCAAGTTTAGAATTCGCATGTTAAAGTTATTATTTGTATTTAGCTTATAATTTTTTTAAATGGCGCCGTTGTCAGCTCTTTTCGTGAAAATTAACGGTTTTCTGTGAGAGAGGCGTTGAATTTTAGGATCCGTTCACTCGTGAACGTTATTTTTCTTGCTTAAATTTTTTTTCAAAAATCTTAAAAATTAAAAATTTTCAAAAATACAAAAACATTAAAAAAACATATAAAAAGCATTTCTTTTTCAAAGTTTTGCACCAAAACGATTTTATTTTTACACGTACATATATATTCTCTATTTCTTTGGTATCTTTTTCTTTTGCTTTTGCAGGTGCATGCGTACTAGATCTTCAACTTATTCAAAGCCCAAGACTCGTGAAGATTTAGATATGGCTGGCGTGCACAACAACAATAATCCACCCCACCCCAACATGAATAACAACAACCACGTTCTCCCACCCGACCTTCGAACAATGGAGGAGCTTTGTCAACCCACCATGAACGAACGAGGAGGACCGATTGCGCCGATGCAAATCACGGCTCCAGAGTTTTCGTTGACGCATCACATGATCCAACAAGTTCAAAACACTTGTCCATTTCGCGGATTGCCGGATGATGATGCCAACAAACACATCGACAAATTCATTACCGTTACTCAAAGCATGAAGTTGCCCGGTGTTACTATGGATTTTCTTCGCCTTCACCTATTTCTACACACCTTATCCCACCATGCCGAAAAATGGTTTGATCGTCTTCCGAAGAATTCAATTCATACTTGGGATGAGATGACTCAACGCTTTTTGTCGCGCTACTTTCCACCATCCATGGTCACGAGCCTTCAGAATCAAATTAGTGGATTTACACAAGAACCTGATGAATCACTTTTTGATGCTTGGGAACGATATAATGTTTTGATCGATTGATGTCCAAACCACAACATGCTCCCCGTCACCTTAATTGATACTTTCTACTATGGTTTAACTTTTCGTGATCGTGATACGATTAATGCAGCCACCAGTGGCACATTTATGAAAAGAAGACCTGAGGAGTGTAGAGAGCGTATAGAGAACATGACTACTCATCACAAAAATTGGGATTCATCCGCATCTTCAAGGAATAACCTGAGAGTCAATGTTTCTTCTTCTTCTTCAAACCCTAATATCACCGAATTGACCCGCGCAATGGTCGAAATGAGCAAAAATATGCAACTCTTGGCTACAAATCAACAACAACAAGTTAAAGCTGTTGCAACTTCTTATGAGATTTACGGGGGTCCTCATTCATACACTGATTGTACTTCTACTCATGACAATCCGGAAAACGTGTATGCGGCTTATGGTGACTATTCAACGGAAAATTATCAAGCCCGGTCTCAAGGTGGTCGTAACTTGCTAAGTTACCGTTCGAACAACTTTCTTGCACCCGGTTTTTCTCCTCAAAATCACAACCCTAACAACTACAATAGAAGCAACCCAAACCCACCTCGAGCTTCTAATCCTTATCACCCACCCGCGCAACAAGCACCACCCATTAATCATGATGTTGAAGCTTTCATGAAGACCCAAGGAGAGCAAATCAAGAATCTACAAAGCCAAATCATCAACTTGAAAGGAGATATCACTAAGCAAGGGAATGATATTAGAACCGAGCTTCGACATGATATGCAAACCTCCTTCAGCAATCAAACAAATGATTTAACGAATATGATGGCGAGTTTCTTTCCAACTACTCAATCCTCTACTTCGGTTTCTCTTCCTTCAAATACCGTCACCAACCCAAGAGCAAATGTGAGTGTTATTACTACACGCAGTGGAGCAACCTTAGTAGAACCATCTATCCCTCCCCCAGTTACTCCATCTGCACCTCCTCCACCACCATTTATCCTGCCTACTACCACGCCTAGTACGAGTTCTTCATTACCGTATCCACCTATGCATGAAGAAGTACCCAAGAAAAACCCTTCACCCACCCCACCTTCCACCTATAAACCCAACATCCCTTATCCTTCTCGCTTAGACAAAGGCAGATTGCCACCAACGATGACATTCAAGTGTCAAACTTTTTGAAGAAGATTTCGGGAGTAACCATCACCCTTAGCCTTGTTGAAGCTCTTTCCCAAATGCCGACATTTGTTAAGATGTTTAAGGAGTTGCTTAACAAGAAGGTGAAGATGGCCGAGTTTGTTAATACTCGATTGAATGAGAATTGTTCTGCAATCCTTCTTAAAGAACTTCTGGACAAACTTGGAGATCCCGGTCGTTTTGTGCTACCATGTACTTTTAACCAAACCGAAGAATTTACTGCCTTAGCCGATCTCGAGGCAAGTATAAATCTGATGCCTTTAAGTGTCTGGAAAAAGTGATCATTACCCGATCTTACACCAACAAAGATGACTCTTGAGCTAGCAAATCGCACTCTCGTTTACCCCGTTGGTATTGTCGAAGATGTGTTTGTTAAAGTTGGCACCTTCACTTTTCCGGTCGACTTTGTTGTTGTTGATTATGAAATGGACCCTCATATTCCATTAATACTTGGTCGGCCATTCTTGAGAACCGGAAAAGCCTTAGTCGATGTTGCCGAAGGTGAGTTAATCTTAAGAGTCGGGAATGATGCACGTACTTAAAATGGGGAAGATCACAACCAAACCCAATGGAAGGGAATCCGTGAATGTGATTAATGTGCTTGATGATTTTGTCATCTAAAACAATCCTCTTTTCGATTATTTCTATTATAATCCAATGTTCCAAGATGATGTGAATGATTCTCTCTCCAATTTAGATCCTCCACCAATTTATGATTCTCCATCGATCTATGATGATTATGATGATAAATCTAGTTCCGATGGGGATGATTATGATAATTTTGTTTCAGAGTATCCAGACATGCCAACTTATGATGATTTTGATGATGCTGATACTCTCTCGAGTGATTCTTCTCATGATGACCTTACTCCTACTTTTGATGAAGATCCTCCGCCAACAACACTTGATCCTACTTTGGATGACTACTCATTTGAGGAAGATTTTGCTACTTTTCTCAACACTTACTTTCCAAATGAAAGTGATTCTCCTACTTTGTACATTGATGATTATGGTCTTTATCCTCCTTCGAATATGAAGAAACCCGTTTCAAAGGAGAAGAAGCCGGCCGACACCGATATCCGCAGTACCTATGTCTTGACACCTCTCTATCCACCTTCTAAGGATGAGATTGTGCGATTTATGAGCGGATCTTCTTCAAGGTCTACTGAGCCTGAGTGTTATTTTCCCCTAAAGGAAAAGGTGTTCGATCCCGGTATTGCAACTTTTAAGCCATCTCAGTATCCATCTAATGAAATAAAAGGAAAGATTTTTGGAACTTATGGAGATATGCTTGCACCTCAGCACACTTGCTACCACCGTGCTCAACAACTGCTTATGGGAACCTTGCCTACTCTTATTTGGCTTGCCTTGTTCGCCTTAAGTTTGTGCTACTTGATGGATGAAAACTGTAACACCCCACTTGGATAAATGGACCGTTACGTGTATTTATGGTGTGTCATCAAAGCATGCAAGGCAATGTATTAAACATTAACTGACCAAACGGAAATACCGGAATCAAACATCGGTAGTCCAACGTAAGCCCAAAAATATAAAGATTAAGTACTGAAAGAAAAAGGACGAAACAGTGTCCAAACAACCAAAGTAAAGTAACGTAATGTGTGCATAAAAATAAAGGAGTCTGGATAGCTCCCATCCAAATGCACGTACTCTCTTAGAAGTCCTAAGATCGTCCCTGTGTACCTGCCGTTTGAAAACATGAAAGGAAACTACGGCTGACCATGACGCTCAGTGGACGGATATAGCATGAATAGGAAGTACTAAAAGTAATGGAATAGAAGGCTACAATGAAACTATAAGACTGATATGACATGTGGTAAAACTCTGCATAAAATCTGATTAACCTGTTCATATATACTGAAACTGAAATATAACTTATTAATTCTGAAAACATGCATTTTCTGTATTTTAGTTTGCCAAGAGCTTATATAGGTCATGAACTGAGTCAACTGCTGCATGAATACATAGAGGGGTGTCCTCGTCATGCTGTAGAGGGGTGACCTCTAAATAATTGTGCTGGGTGGAGGGATCAGCTCCAATGTGAAGGATGTAGAGCACACACCACATTCACCTGCTAAACTGTAAACTGTAGCCTAGGATGCATCCATACGCCCCACTAATAATACTGATAAAATGGCCAAGCTGAGCTGAGTGGGACGATGCAGGATATCACTCTCCTGCATGTGAGTCACGACACCGGTGCCTCTAGAGCCGTGGTTACGGTACCTCCGTAACTAGTACATAAACTAATCATGCTTGTATATAATGCTCAGGCAATTTATTTAGTTATTGATATGATTACTGATAAACTTAAACATATACTGGGGAAAACATTTGGCTGAAGACGGGGAATCCTAATCATGCATAGAAAGGAAGTCCTTACTGAAAGGACGGGAAATCCGTACCTCTAGTCCACTACTGACTGAATGGAAGACTGAACGAATACTACTCGGGCTTCACGCGTGCTACATGAATAAAGGACGCGAATAAGTTAACTGACATTCGATTATTAAATTTTACTGATCTTATTGGTTTCTTATTTATTTATTTATTTCAGATATTCTATACGTATAATTACTAACATTTTTCGCGACAGAAAAACTGTCGCTAAAACTGTCGCTGATGTTACTCAACACAACCATTTTAAGCCCCATCTTTCACCACTGTTTTTACCTATGTTTTCCCCCTGTTGGACTATAGTTCCCACTGTTTATACTAGCCAAACACACCCTTATATACACGCAGCCCCAAACGCACCCTTTTGTCGGGTTCTGGCCCTAGCCGCCCCTGTATGGGTCACGGCTGGGCAGAGGAGGGGATCATCGAGACTCTAGGTCTCGGTTTCATCAACCAAACCCCCCTTCCTGTTCGTCGTAAGCTAAACAACACACCCCTTATGGGGTTTTTCTGCCTCGGTCGATCAAGGACAGCCACCACTGAGACCTTAGGTCTCGGTTTTGTGTATGGTCACCCAAACCCGACACCCTCTTAGTTGTTTCTGATCGTGGCTGGGCAAAAGAAAACCCACCGAGACGTTTGATTACTTAGGAATAAAAGAAACTAGGATTACCTTGGTGGTTTAGGATGAACCGATCTCCCTCTCTTTCCTCTTTTTTTTTTCTTCTTCCCGGCGACCAACACCCGAAACCCTAATCTGTTTCCTTTTTTTTTGTTCGTGTGATATGGAAGAGAAAGGGGAAACCCCCGTGTGTTTGTATAATCCAAATGGGCTAAGCCCAAATCTTCTCCTTTATATTAAAACCCGGCCCTCTTATTATATTTTTTTTAAATCTTGTATAATAATAATACTTGTAATAAAATAATACTTGTAATAAAATAATACTTGTAATAATTTTCTCGCGTTTGTTCTGTTGATAATTTCTACGTGAACGGTTCAAGTAAAATAACCCGCGTATTTATATTTCTCGATTTAAATACGGGTTTTACAATTCTTCCCCTCTAAAAGGAATAATTCGTCCTCGAATTAAAGATATGGCCGTACTGGGTTTTACAATTATTCCCCTCTAAAAGAAGAATTCGTCCCCGAATTATAAGGTACTTAAGCTGACTGGAGTAAAAACTGAAATGCTAATAAGCTGGAAGACATAAAAGCTGAAGAGACATACCCGAATCAAAACTGAAAGTGAGGATAAGAAGTCCGTATAGACTCCTCTGTTTCCCAAGTGGCCTCCCGCTCGGTATGGTTCCTCCACAGGATTTTAACGAAAGGAATGGTCTTCCTTCTCATAACTCGATCCTGGCGACCTAAGACTGCTTCGGGTTCCTCAATATAAGATAAATCCTCCTGAATCTGATCGAGTGGATAATTTACTTTGTGCAGCTCATGATAGTTGTATCCTCTGAGTAATGATACATGAAACACGTTGTGGACGTGTGAAAGTTGAGGCGGCAGCGCCAACCGATACGATACTTCCCCGACACGTTCAAGGATTTCAAATGGTCCGATGTAGCGAGGGCTAAGTTTGCCTTTGAGGCCAAAACGTCTGACACCGCGTGCGGGTGATACT
This sequence comes from Glebionis coronaria, assembly GCA_025667525.1. Taxonomy (NCBI): domain Eukaryota; kingdom Viridiplantae; phylum Streptophyta; class Magnoliopsida; order Asterales; family Asteraceae; genus Glebionis; species Glebionis coronaria. The sequence continues at coordinate 276,660,529 of CM046882.1, read as the reverse complement.
TTGAGAAACACACGACCTCCAGTCTGAAATGATAGATCTCTGCGATGCTTGTCGGCGTAAATCTTCTGGCGTGTACGCGCTTCTTGCAGCTTTGCCCTAGCGATGGCGACCTTTTCATTGGTCAGTTCTATCAGTTCAGGTCCTTCAATCAAACGTTCTCCCACCTGATCCCAACAAATAGGAGCACGGCATTTTCTGCCGTATAACATCTCGAATGGAGCACGCTTGATACTAGCTTGCCAACTGTTGTTGTAGGCAAACTCGACCAAGCAAATATAGTCATCCCAGTGTCATGTCCATTCTAATGCACAGGCACGTAGCATGTCCTCTAAGGTCTGGATGGTACGCTCTGACTGACCGTCCGTCTGTGGATGGAAAGCTGTGCTGAGTTTGAGCCTAGTTCCCCAAGCTTTATGCAAACCTCTCCAGAAATGAGAAGTGAACCGTGGATCCCTATCTGATATAATTTCGAAGGGGGTACCATGTAATCGTACGATCTCCTCGGTGAATAGTTTCGCTAATTTACTGACTGCAAAATCTTTGCGAATAGGAATGAAATGTGCTGACTTGGTCAAACGATCGACAACTACCCAGATTGCATCATGTCTCCGCTGAGTCTGTGGTAGTCCGGTAACAAAATCCATAGAGATCTTGTCCCATTTCCACATTGGAATATCTAATGGCTGAAGTAAACCGCTGGTACGCTGATGTTCTATCTTAACCTGCTGGCAGGTTAGACATTTAGAAACAAAAGTTGCGACATCTTGCTTCATGCCGCTCCACCAAAAATGCTGCTTAAGATCATGGTACATCTTAGTGGAACCTGGATGAATAGAGAAAGGAGAGCTGTGAGCCTCAGTCATCAAGGCTTCTCTGAGAGCAGGATCTTCTGGAACGCAGAGTTTGGTACCCTGCCATACAATACCGTCGTCATCGATGCGAAATTCGGTCTGACGGTCAATGTTCTGGACAATCGCCCAGATTTCACCATCATCCTTTTGTGCGGCTTTAATCCTAGAGAGTAAATCTGGTTCTACTCTCAAACTAGCCCAGTATCCCCTTTGTCCGCATACTAAGAGCTCAATATCATAACGCTCTAAGTCCTGAATAATTTCTTCCTGAACTTTGATGCCATTTACCATACCTGACTTTCTGCTAAGGGCATCTGCCACTACATTTGCTTTACCTGGGTGATACTGGATATTAGTGTCATAGTCTTTCAGCAGTTCTAACCATCGCCGCTGTCTCATGTTCAACTCTCGTTGGGTGAATATGTACTTGAGACTTTTGTGATCGGTGAAAATATCACACGACTCACCGTATAAATAATGCCTCCAGATTTTAAGGGCGAAAACGACTGCTGCGAGCTCTAGATCATGAGTAGGATAATTTTTCTCATACGTCTTTAGTTGACGCGAAGCATAAGCAATGACTTTCCCATGCTGCATAAGAACACAGCCTAAGCCCTTTCCTGATGTGTCGCTGTAAATCTGATAACCACCTGTACCGGACGGAAGAGTAAGTATCGGCGCTGAGATCAATCGATGCTTGAGTTCCTCAAAACTATTTTCTCTCTCTTCGGTCCATATAAACTTCTCACCTTTTCGCATGAGTTGGGTCAATGGTAATGCCAATCGTGAGAAGTTTTCCACAAACCTGCGGTAATAACCCGCCAACCCAAGAAAACTACGTATCTCCGTGACGGACGTCGGTCTTGGCCATTTGGTGATAGCCTCAACCTTCGCATGATCCATGGTGATTCCTTCCGCAGAAACAATGTGACCTAGGAACGCCACTGTATTCAGCCAAAACTCGCACTTCGAGAATTTAGCATATAGCTTTTCTCGTCTGAGAATCTGCAAAACTGTACGGAGATGGTTCTCATGTTCCTCCTTGGATTTGGAGAAAATGAGGATATCATCGATGAATACGATCACAAACTTGTCTAAATATTCGTGGAAGACTCTGTTCATTAAGTCCATAAATACTGCGGGCGCATTCGTGAGACCGAATGGCATAACGACAAACTCGTAATGACCGTACCTCGTGCGAAAAGCAGTTTTGGATATATCCTGCTCTTTTACACGCAGCTGATGGTAGCCTGATCGTAGATCGATTTTTGAGAAGTGCTTGGCACCCTGAAGATGATCGAATAAATCGTCAATACGAGGAAGCGTATAACGGTTACGAATAGTGAGCTTATTCAACTCACGGTAGTCAATACACAAACGCATGCTACCATCCTTTTTCTTGACAAACAATACTGGAGCGCCCCAAAGTGACACGCTTGGACGAATGAAACCCCTTTCGAGAAGTTCCTGAAGTTGATCCTTCAGTTCCTTAAGCTCTACAGGAGCCATACGGTAAGGAGCTTTAGATACTGGTTCTACACCTGGGATGAGATCAATACCAAATTCTACCTCTCGCATGGGAGGTAAACCTGGAAGTTCTTCTGGAAAGACATCTGGAAAGTCTGACACAACTGGCTGATCATGAATTGAAGGTGTTTCAGAAGTCGTGTCATGGACTGTAGCTAAGAAACCCTCACAACCATGATATAATAAGGTACGAGCCTGTAAAGCTGAAATGATTTGAACATGTTTTCCTGGTAGGAAGCCTCGGTGAATATACTCTGGTGTCTGGACATCACCAAAGATGACCCGTTGAGCATGACAATCTATGGTGGCATGATGAACCGACAACCAATCCATACCCAGAATAATATTGAATTCACACATATCTAAAGGAAGAGCACTGACTGGACGGATTTTATCATCAAACTCAAGAGGGAGATCCTTATACACCTGGGTAATGAGTATAGAGTCTCACATGGGGGTAGATATACTAAGTGCACTGTCTAGTGGCGTAGGGGTCATGTTTATTCTAACAGCATATGAAGTAGATATAACCGAGTGCGTGGCGCCTGCATCGAAAAGTACGCAAGCAGCATGTCCGTGTATAAACAAAATGCCAGTAATGGTACCTGCGGTCTTATTTGCTTGCTCACAGGTAGTAGTGTAGACACGACCAGTGGTTGGTGGTAGTGGTGGTGGCGGAGGTAACATTTGAGGTGTCTGGCCTGAGGTACCATCAGTATTCCCGCTCTTGCAATCCCTCTTCAGATGGCCCGACTGGCCACACTGGAAACAACCACTTGTACCACGACGACACGGTCCCGTGTGTTTCTTTCCACATGTGATGCAAGTGGGATAAGTATACACGGTAGAAGCAGCCCTGGTTTGCTGAGAACCTGATTTATGATGAAAAACACGTGTCACGATTCTGATATCCTAACCTGAAATAAGGCTGTCTGACTGAAATTAAAATTACCAGAATTTGCCGGTCGGGCAACCTGCTGACCCCTGTTGTTTTGGTCACGCCCCTGTCCAGCATCTCTGTTGGAATTTACAAAAAAAAAATTTAAGATCTGTTTTACACGATAGTTTAGTATTTCTGGAGCTTAAAGACTTACCTGTAGCTGCCAGATGAGTTGGAGCTGCCGCGGTAATTATCACGGCCGTTCCTCTTATCTGACCGATTACGGTCGTATGACTGACCGTGGTTCCTGTAGTTCTGATGCGGAGTAGCCGATTGGGATCGGTCTCCTCCTCTGTGTATGTAAGATTATAATTGGATAAGTCAATACATATAAGTTGACAAGCAATAATGGGGCTAAGTTGTTTAAGTCTGTTGGGTGAGATGTACCTCTTCTCCGGACGTTCTACATTCTCGAGCTCATCTCTCTCGAAAAGCATCTCGACATCCCGAGCTGCATTAGCTACTTGTGACACATTAGTGAATGTGGCACTCATCAGTCTATCTGCAGTCCTAGAGTGAAGAGCCCAACGAAATTGCTTCGCTTGCTCCTCTACGGTACCCGCAGCCTCCCCTAAGAATCCAGCCATCCTGAGGTATCGGTGCATGAACTCTATACTGTTCTCGCCATAATTCTGACGAATAACGTGGAAGTCCCTCTTCATCTTAGCTTGCTCCGCATGCGGGAAAAACTGGTCATAGAACATCGTCTTGAAACGTGCCCAAGTCAATGCAAGCTCCCAAGCATCTCCCCCATTGGACAATTTCTGAGACCTCCACCAATGTAGAGCAGGACCCTCCAGCTTGTAAACTGCAAGCCTAACTTTGAAAACATCACCACAACCCATAGCTCCAAAAATTTTCTCTATATGGTAGATCCAGTCTTCAGCGTCAGTTGGAGCTACAGTCTGCTTAAACAGTCGGGGTTTCTGCTTGTTAAACAGATCCAGCCAAGCGGGTAAAGTGGCAGGTGGTGGAGCAGGAGGGTTGTTATTCTGCTGAGGTCCATTTTGATATTCAGCTCGGATCTCATCACGAATTTGGGGTAACATGGCCTGTATAGCAGCCTGAACAGCAGCAACAATGGCAGCTGCGTTAGGGTCATTCTCGGTTTCGCGTCTGGGTGGCATTTGAAATAAAAGAGGATGAGTTGATAAAACTGTAAGAACCTGAGGTAATAACTCTGAATATGCTTAGTATAATTCATGAAGGTATAGCTAGCAAAATGTGACATGAATACTGGTGAACGCCTAGGGTCAGTTCACAAAATGACAATTTCTGAAACATAAATCTGACATGAGTAAGGATGAACGCCTATGGTCAGTTCATCTATACCAAATTTAAACAGCAAGGGTGAACGCCTATGGTCAGTTCACCAAAACGAAAATTTCGCTGAAATCACATGCGATTAAGTATGGCCAGTCCTGTACCAGTCGTTTACTTAATCAAAATTTTGAAAATCTGACTGATAAAATACAGAAGTAGCATGGAAGATAACGACGCCAAAATACAGGGAGTTCCTGATGACTACCCACTAGTCACAGGTCAAGTTTTAGAGCCTACAGGTCGAACCTTGCGCTCTGATACCATAATTGTAACACCCCACTTGGATAAATGGACCGTTACGTGTATTTATGGCGTGTCATCAAAGCATGCAAGGCAATGTATTAAACATTAACTGACCGAACGGAAATACCGGAATCAAACATCGGTAGTCCAACGTAAGCCCAAAAATATAAAGATTAAGTACTGAAAGAAAAAGGACGAAACAGTGTCCAAACAACCAAAGTAAAGTAACGTAATGTGTGCATAAAAATAAAGGAGTCTGGATAGCTCCCATCCAAATGCACGTACTCTCTTATAAGTCCTAAGATCGTCCCTGTGTACCTGCCGTTTGAAAACATGAAAGGAAACTACGGCTGAGCATGACGCTCAGTGGACGGATATAGCATGAATAGGAAGTACTAAAAGTAATGGAAAAGAAGGCTACAATGAAACTATAAGACTGATATGACATGTGGTAAAACTCTGCATAAAATCTGATTAACCTGTTCATATATACTAAAACTGAAATATAACTTATTAATTCTGAAAACATGCATTTTCTGTATTTTAGTTTGCCAAGAGCTTATATAGGTCATGAACTGAGTCAACTGCTGCATGAATACATAGAGGGGTGTCCTCGTCATGTTGTAGAGGGGTGACCTCTAAATAATTGTGCTGGGTGGAGGGATCAGCTCCAATGTGAAGGATGTAGAGCACACACCACATTCACCTGCTAAACTGTAAACTGTAGCCTAGGATGCATCCATACGCCCCACTAATAATACTGATAAAATGGCCAAGCTGAGCTGAGTGGGATGATGCAGGATATCACTCTCCTGCATGTGAGTCACGACACCGGTGCCTCTAGTGTCGTGGTTACGGTACCTCCGTAACTAGTACATAAACTAATCATGCTTGTATATAATGCTCAGGCAATTTATTTAGTTATTGATATGATTACTGATAAACTTAAACATATACTGGGGAAAACATTTGGCTGAAGACGGGGAATCCTAATCATACATAGAAAGGAAGTCCTTACTGAAAGGACGGGAAATCCGTACCTCTAGTCCAGTACTGACTGAATGGAAGACTGAACGAATACTACTTGGGCTTCACGCGTGCTACATGAATAAAGGACGCGAATGAGTTAACTGACATTCGATTATTAAATTTTACTGATCTTATTGGTTTCTTATTTATTTATTTATTTCAGATATTCTATACGTATAATTACGGCTAAATCTGATCTTAAAATAATTCCTTTTAATGTATTAACGTTCTACCAATAGCTACGTACAACGTATTTCTGACGATAAGGTATTTCTATAATAAGTACCCCGCTAATTTAGAAAGTCTCTTAATTTAGAAGTTCTCAAATAGTTTAATTCGTTTTCTAAAATATACTCTTTTAAATATTAACAAATTAATTTAATTTAATACACTTAAAAATATATATATTAAATATTTATAAAACAATTTAATTTAAACAAAAAGGTATAACATAAAGTATTTATTTTATGGTTTATAATAACGTCCCGAGCTTACCGAGCCCATCTCGGTCGCGTTACACAACCCACAACTATATTAAAAATCTGTCTATATGGAATTAACGACGAAAACTGAGTCACTAACACTGTCGCTAAAACTGTCCTCTTAAAACTGTATATATATAATAGTTTTTGTGACAGAAACAGTGTCGCTAAATCTGTCACCAAAACCTGAGTTTTAACAACTGCATAAAACTAACAGTTTTCGCGACAGAAAAACTGTCGCTGATGTTACTCAACACAACCATTTTAAGCCCCATCTTTCCCCACTGTTTTTACCTATGTTTTCCCCCTGTTGGACTATAGTTCCCACTGTTTATACTAGCCAAACACACCCTTATATACACGCAGCCCCAAACGCACCCTTTTGTCGGGTTCTGGCCCTAGCCGCCCCTGTATGGGTCACGGCTGGGCAGAGGAGGGGATCATCGAGACTCAAGGTCTCGGTTTCATCAACCAAAACCCCCTTCCTGTTCGTCGTAAGCTAAACAACACACCCCTTATGGGGTTTTTCTGCCTCGGTCGATCAAGGACAGCCACCACTGAGACCTTAGGTCTCGGTTTTGTGTATGGTCACCCAAACCCGACACCCTCTTGGTTGTTTCTGATCGTGGCTGGGCAAAAGAAAACCCACCGAGACGTTTGATTACTTAGGAATAAAAGAAACTAGGATTACCTTGGTGGTTTAGGATGAACCGATCTCCCTCTCTTTCCTCTTTTTTTTTTCTTCTTCCCGGCGGCCAACACCCGAAACCCTAATCTGTTTCCTTTTTTTTGTTCGTGTGATATGGAAGAGAAAGGGGAAACCCCCGTGTGTTTGTATAATCCAAATGGACTAAGCCCAAATCTTCTCCTTTATATTAAAACCCGGCCCTTTTCTTTCCTTTTTATTTCTTATTATATTTTTTTTAAATCTTGTATAATAATAATACTTGTAATAAAATAATACTTGTAATAAAATAATACTTGTAATAATTTTCTCGCGTTTGTTCCGTTGATAATTTCTACGTGAACGGTTCAAGTAAAATAACCCGCGTATTTATATTTCTCGATTTAAATAGGGGTTTTACAAAAACCATGTATTTGATCCCGATGGATATGTTTCAAGTTTCTTCCATGATAATCAAGGTCGAGTCAGGCTCACGACTCGGTTATAAAAAACAAGCGCTTCTCGGGAGGCAACCCGCAGTATCTATCCTTTTTCTTTCTTTATATAATAAGTGTAGGGGAGACCCTAGTATGTGTTTGTTGTTTTCTTTCTTATCATGTGCAGGGATTCGAGCTATCAAATATCCATTCTTGATGACTTTTGACGACCCGTGATTCCGTGTTCCCGTCTTCTCGGTTCTATCCGAAACTCTTTTGATTCTCTCTTTTATATTCTTTAATATTAAATAGGAATCACTTTAGTTGTCTCTTCCTTAGCAAGATTTAAACAAAGTGCACAATGTCCTAAGTGTAGGGGAGATTACTTCCACATGCTTAAACATTGAGGACAATGTTTATATTAAGTGTAGGGGGGACTTCTATCGAAGTTAAGTGGCTTTTCCTTGTATTTGTCCTCATTTTAACCGTAAAATTGATTTTTCGACATTTTTCAAAATGTTTGATCTATTTTGGCCTATTAGTATTTACCTTTGTTATAGTTATTTTCTTTGTTTGTTAGAATAAATTTTAATAAAGTGGTTCTAATTTTTAAACGTTGTGAATCTTTTGACTCAACCCGAGTTTACTTATCTAAGTTTACTCTAGCTAGTATCCTTAACGTGTTTAAGTCAAGTTTTGCTAGGCTTTTATATAGGGAACTTTAAAACGCGAAAGTCTTAACTCTTACGGGTTAAGAACAAGAACTTTTTGCAAGTTCCCATAATTGATCCTAGAAAGTCGTTTATCAAGGGAACTTTTAAATGCGAATTCTAAACTTGAAAAAGTCTAAGAAGTTGCAAGATCCTATAGATGACTTAAAAACCCAAAACTTTGATTTAATAGGCTAAGCATCCACGAGTCTCATTCCTTGATATTTTAAATTGTGGAGAACGAGAGATGATACAGTCAATTATAAGTTTGGTATTCTTTCATGAATTTATGTGAGTTAATTATGAGCTTTTTCTCCCATCGCTTGTTTATAAATTTAAATGCAATAAGTAAGGTTGTACGATTTGAAAAGTTACTTAGCTTCTAGCCCAAGATCGTTTAAAAGTTGCTCGATATTAATTAGAGTTCATAGCCAAGGCATAACTTATTGAAGCGGGATGCGAAGATTGGCGAGTCCGAAAAGGTCCTAACAAGACATGAGGGCTACATTTTGTTGCTAAAGATCCAAAGTGATGTGAAGAATCATTTATCAAAAATCAATATGAAGGATCGAGACACACGACGAAAAGCAAAAACTCCCGTAAAGATCATGGAGAAGTCTATCAAAAAAGGCCCTAACAATGTATGAGGATAAATAGATCCAAGTCCTAAAAGGAGGCGGATCATTGTATATCAAAATCCCAAATAAAGATTGGAGAAAAATGAAGAATTCATGGTCCAAATATGAAGAATCTCTCAAAAAGTTCAATTGAAAAAATTCCTATTATGAAGAGAAGACCATTATTTCATGAACGTCTCTCAAGATTTGAAGTATGAAGTCGCTGCCAAATATCGGTCCGAGAAAGGTCCCAATCGTGAAACGAGTTATGCCAAGATATGAACTTTATGAGGTCTCGAGAAGCAGTTTTAAAAGATTTTGTCTTTCAGCTAACTATTGATTACATCGTCCTACTTTATTTTCAGCCTAATAACCTATCCAAATAAGTCAACAATGCATCCTCGTGATCATTCAAGACAATAATAAAATATAAGAGATACACCTAGGAATAAGGGAATCTAAGTAAATAATTGGCCCACATGAGTTTGTGATTGTTTGCTAACTTATAATAACAATGATCTCGTTTTTAAGCTTGGTATGGGGAACGTAAAACTTGAGGGTGATAAGCATTCATGATATTCCAAAACCCTAAGGTAAGTTTTTGATCTTTTTACTTGTTTTCTTCTTTTAAATATTTTGTCTCTTTAATAAAGGCCACTGTGGATTGATTGTGATGGAAAATGTAAATCTTGCTTTGTAACTAATGCATTGCATGAGGACATTGCAATGGTCAAGTGTAGGGGATTTAATAAGTGTGAAAACACTTATCCTTTTACCACTTAATTATAATAATAACCAAGCTAAAACGTGTATTTTATATCGTAAATGTCGGAATTATGCGTGGTTTGTGTTTTTGTTGTGATTTAGGACGGAAATGTGAAAATGGAAGAAAACACGGGCTTTCACGGGCTTTTATCAAAGAAAAAGAAAAAAGATGAAGTCGAAAGATCAAGAGTGCAAAAAGAACGGAAGTCCAAGGCCTATTCTGAAGATTTACCGAAGAAAAATTCTAAAGAGGGAAGTTTAATGAAGCTGAAGAACTCAAGTCTAATTAATGAAGAAATTACAAGACGAGTTTAATTAATCCCGAGACAAAGTCGAAAAAGTAGAAGAATTTAGAAGACGAAAAGACGAGAAAGAAAGAAATAAAGAAGGAAGCTTCCAACATATGCTTACCTCCCTAATCTCCTATAAATACCCTCCTAATATCACATTAGGAGGGGTTTGCTAATTTGACAAACTAGTCTTCCACCATTTTCATTTTCATGCACTTTAATTTCATGTCATTTACTTAATTGTCAATTTAATTACCTTGTTTTACACCTTAAATTTCTTGCCTTTAATTCAAGTAAGTCTTTTAATTTTGTTGTTGAATCTTTATTTACCTCTAATCAAGCTTTTCATTATCATTCTTATTCTACTTTTCTTGTTTTTTATTTAATTTTGATTCGGATTAAGCATTCATTTGCTTGATCTTATTGCTTATTTGATTAAAAAGTTTATCTTTTTATTCCTATCTAGGCTTTTATACGATTTAAGCTTTAAGCTTGACATGCTTATTGGCTTATTTTGTATTTAGCTTATTTGTTTTAAAGTTTTCTTAAAAGTTTTGTCTAAATAATTTGTATTTATCTTATACAATATTAACTTACACAATAATGCACTTAGGTTCTTAAGTGGTTGATCAGTGGATTGGTTCAAAGTTCTTGTGGGTTCTCTAGTACTAGTGGGCACAAAAATAGGCTTCCTAGTTCTAGTATTCACGCCATTATGATTAAGAGCACAAGTATCATGATTGAAAGTACAAACACATTTTCCACATTCAACACAAACAACTTCAACATTCGAGGTCTTAGCATTTAAACTGTCATTACATGCAGTTACAGACGTTTTATTCTTAGAAAATTTAAAATCCTACGGTGGTCTTCGACTTCCAACTTCTTTCCTGGACTATTGTTAGGCATGACCTTATCTTGCATTCTAGTGCTCTTAAGCTGTGGTCCGCTAACGCTAGTAGTAGGGATTACTCCTGTAGAAGAAGACACATGTTGATTAGTTTTCTTAATATTATGAGGTAACCCGATGTTCCAGTTTGAGTGGGCTTAGTGTTCATCTTATACATTCCTGGTGCTATCACATTTGTCCTCTTATCATTTCCTATCTTAGGCAAAGTCTGTGGGGATTGTCCCAAAACAGAGGATTTAGGGCATTTAACCGCATTCGGTTGACGAACGGCGGATGGTTTACCCAATACAGACTTTCCTTTCATTTTCTCAATGAGCTTTTGTAACTCACTGATGGCTATGTCCCTTTCTAGTAGCTGAGCTTTCAAATCATTTATTTCGAAACCTTTTTCATTTAATTGTCGAAGCGAAGAAGCTGCCATTTCTTGACATTTTTTATGGTTACAAGATTTATCACCTTTTTGTAAAGTAAGTTCAAGAGAAATGGAGTGTTTCTCAAGTTGGGAAAAACGTTTCGAAAGTTTGTTATAGGACTGAATTTCTTTCGAAAGATCTACTTCAAGATTGCGACATTTCTCGTCTGATTCTGACACTAGACATGCTACATGACAATATTGATCAAGATCGGTATACACACCAAGTATAGCAATCATATGGTCAGCATAAAAGTATTCCTTAGAAAGTCGATCAATTTCGTTAGAAAGTTGGTGTTCTTGTGTTTTTGATTTAGTTTGAAGAAATAAAACTTCATCTTCAAGAAATTTAACATAACTTAAATCAGTTAACATTTCCTTAGTGAGAGCATTATAAAACATTTGCATATTTTTTGAAAGATCATCAATTGTTGGAACAATGCATTGTTGAATGACGACTTCTACTTGTGGGTTAGGTTTAATATTCCAAATGGTATCACTAGAAACTTTTTCATAGTCGACGACACCTTTGTACAAATTTAAAACCCCTTTTTTTGTAAACTCAAATTGCTGAACACTTTTGCTTTTCTCATCCCATTTACGTTTTTCATCCGAAATTTGTTTTTCTAACAAAATTGATTGCTTTTTGAAACTCCTTTTTAAAGAAACTTTCTTTTGGGGTTCATCACTTGGTGGTGGAACACTATTATACATCTTTTCTTCTTTGGAAAGTTCTTTTTGACGAACAAACTAAATATAATGATCAGAATCAGAAAGGTTTATTAAATCACTTAAGTTTGATCGACTTTCTTCTTGATGACGAATAATTTCGTCGCAGTCGGGTGAGAGCATAAGAGCAAGATGATCAACATAACAACCGATATCATAGAGAGCAGGCTTGGTACTTTGAATTTTCTTGAGATATTCAGGCTTGACAAAACTCGTTTTCATATTTCTGTTGAGCATATTCATGGTTTGAATGGACTGACCCCTTTTTTAAATGTTGATACAAAAGTTGGGTGATCCTTTCTAGACCCGAATTAGGCTTAATTCGGGTTGGCTGGACTCCGGCTCCTGCACCAAGTGAATTATCTGGTTGGGATCCTGCACACTAAACAACACGCGTTAGGCTTACAGTGGGAATGTTTCCCACGATTAGACTCCGGCGTGAGAGTAAATAATCGGTTAGGGTTATAGGAATCGGATGAGAGTTGAAAGTGTGTAGAATGTAATACCTTTGTAGAACCCTTGGGTGTTCCTTATATAGGCAGTGAAACCCTAATGGGCTGTCACTGATACTTCGGCCCCAAGGAAAGGATAATCACCAGATTTAGATTGATTGTTATCTTCTAATTATGGTGAGTGAATATCCTCCCCTTTGGGACAAATACTAATCACAGTAGGAGTATGATTCTGTCTAACCCTGCACCGGGCATGCCGGGCCGTGGGCCGCACACGTATGTACGGTTACTGTTCATCCAAGCCCATAAGCTTAAACATTATTCCTACCCATTCATGATGGGCCGGATACGGGTAGTACCTGTGGGCCGGGTTCATGACCCGGCTAGGGATTATACGTCATCATGTCCCCCCAGTCTAGTTGTTACAATCGTAGGCGTAACCTCTAGACTATCAAGAATCTCCCCGGACGTACCAAGAAAGATCCTTTAGGGAATGATAAATTTATCAAAAATTTGTTTTGGCCGCACGTGGCTGCCTGATTTTGGAATTTATTCCAATGGTACCTCAGCCGCACGTAACGACCGAGACGAATTAAATGTAGCATTGAATTTGGTCTTATGTAAGACCGCATATCTCGACACAATTGACTGTTCACCTGCCAATTGACTGACAAAGTGCAAACAGTCAGAACCTCGAGCGGCGTAAACTACTAAGTCAGAAGTGACCCGTGGGTCCCACCTGACCTTTCACTTGCAACTTACAACCTAACCACACGATTGAGGATAGTGGAAAACACGTGTCATGCATCCAACAGACCATGACTCACAAGGTAACCCTATAAATAAGTTACCCCTACGGCTGTGTATAACACAAAGTCTTTTTCTTCATTACTGCCATTAAAGCTTTCCTCATTAGCACCACTTTCTCACGCACGGATCTCTTCCTTCACAGGTTAGAATACCACGCCCTTAACTTTTTTAATTTAGTAATGGCCCAAAGAAACAAACCCTCCATCGGATCCGTGCCCAATGTAATGACCCATGATCAATTAGATCACTTTTGTACTGATTACTTCATTCCCAGCAACCTACACCCCTCTCTCCCTGGTGTAGGGGACCTCATAACTGAGGCTCCTCAGGGAAAGATTGGCCTATATACTCGCCTTTTTGATGCGGCCAACTATCGCATTCCTTTCACCAGTTTCCTTGTAGATCTCTTAGGATATTATGATGTACATATTAGCCAACTACACTTTATAGGCGCATGCAAGGTCAGTCAGTTTGAAATCATGTGTCGCGCTAGAAGAATCCCTCCAACCGTAGAACTATTCCGGCTATTTTACACCCCTAGTTTAGTAAATGGTTGGCTATCCTTTAAGAAACGATCTCCAAACAGCCCCACGTCCCATAATAAGGCCATGGACTCACTGAAAAACTGGTACGCCCATTACTTTTTCATTGACTCAATAGTGTGGCCGGCCGATTATGTCTTCAAACATAGGTTATCTCCTGACCCTCCTCCGCACGCCAGTACATATAACCCCCAACATTCCCAAGAAATAGATAGGAATAGAACAGGGTTCCATAGAAACCTTCCAGAATCATTCCTCTGTTTGCTAGGGATTAGCCGCAATTACTTTGGCTCGTCCAACAAATATCCTGTGTTTTGGAGGAGACATGGTGAAGGTAGGCATAGCATCCACACATGAAAGACGTACATACATTTATCTGCTATAACTAATATACTTCATTTATTTTGGCAGAAATGAACTTATTTGGAATCCTTCGTCAAGGTGATCCAAAGCTTATACCAGAGGGATCCCGTCCCAGACGTGAGAACGAGCTACCCCTCCTTGAGCACACCCGAAACGTGACAGTTGCCCTGGAAGCCGTACCGGATCCCCTTTCAGACGAAGAGGAAACAACACTCCTGAGAACCCCGTGGATTTCGACAACGAGGATGGTGATCACATGATGCTCGAAGATGAAGCCGGGCCCTCCTCGCCGCCTAAGATTGCTACCCCCGCACACGGGGAAGACCAAGGTGACAACATTGACGAGGAGGAAATGCAACAAGTAGATGAAGAAGATGAAGAAGAAGCCCAGCCCGTCCCGAAGCGTACCCGCAGGAAGAACAAGCGGGTGAGAAGAGTTTCCCAGGCTGAGGTTGGTGAACACAATGCCCCACCAAAACAACTGCGCGAGGACCACCCCCGCTATCAATCTGTTGGGAGCACCACCCAAGCTTCCGAAACGGTGCGAGCCGCACCTGTGGATCCAGTCGTGCCGTTGACCGATGCCGAGCCCGTCACTCAAGTTCCCTCAACTATATCAGAACTAGAAGGGAATAACATGTAAACCTACCACTTTATGTACTCAAAATATCCACGAACTAAGTGAGAGCTACGGTTTTCCTCAAACAATACTTGATACTTATTCCAATTGTGTATTTGTAGGGATGAACAAGCTGGTGCCGCACCTCCCCAGATGCACGAAAAGAGAAGGGCAAAGAGAAGGAGATGGAGAAAAAACCTGCACTGCATACAGCCGCAACCAGATCCGGCCCCTCCTTTGAGGAGGGTACCCCCACAGCTTCACAAGAAATCCCAATATCCGGCCCTCATCAGCAGTTTAACCCTGACTGGAAGATCACTACTGCATCAAGGATGAGAGAGGCCGAGGAGTGTCGTGAGTATCTTAATAACTGCATCCCCCCTGGGTTGGTACGAGATGTGAATGCACTAAACCATGCGGATCTGGTGGATGAATACAACGGCGCCTTGGTTCATCAGATGGCCATGGGCACCTCTATGAGAGTAAGATTTGAAGCTGCTTTAGAGCATGTGGAGTCCCTGAAAAGGAAGGTTGGTCGAAGAGAGAGGATGATTGAAGAAAATGAGGCCCAGATTACCACCCTCCAGTCCCAGCTTGCTACTGCCGAGGCGACTGTAAAAGAACAATCGGCCCATGCCAATGCTCATGACCAACATGTAGCCGAGCTCGAGATTGAACTTGAGGCTGCAATAGCCAAGGTATGTATCCGCACCGCATCAGACCTATGCCATAATAGCAACCCTTCTAATACTTGATGTATCACATACAGGTGACTGCAGCAAAAGCTTCAGCTAAGTCCTCCTCCGACCAAGTATCCATACTCACAAAGAAGCTTGAGGACGCCCATGCGTTGATCCAGGGTGGGGAGAAACTAAAAGATGAGCTTGCTCATGAGAGGGCCACGACCGAACAATTGAGGGAGGCTTCCACCCAAAAAGATGTGCTAACGAATGCCCTTATCACTGAGCGTGACGACGTGATATACCCCCAACTACTAGCAGCCATTGCCGGCCGTAGGTGGATGGTGGGTCACGGGATGCGCATAGCCGTTACCAAGGTGTTGGAAGCCCCCGAATTTATTCAGCAATTTGTAGACCTCGTGTCAGGTGGCATCGATCACGATCGTCATGAAGGAATTGTCATGGCCACAGAGCTAATAAGGAAGAAGCAAAACGTCACAAAGCATGCCTTCTTCAACACCGGAGCTGCTGACAAGATGACTGCTTCTATGGCCGCAATGCGAGATCTCCACTACCCATTCTTGGCCGAGCTGGAAGCCACAAAAGATGCATCTAACATGGAGATTATGGAAAAACTAAGTCTTGGTTCATTTTCTCAGGATGAGGGACATTCCCGGGCTCCCTTCACTCCCTCACCCAGCCACCTCACTCTTCCTATTTATGAAGATGTGACTAGAATCGTGGTTGGTGAACAGCCATTAAGCGAGGTGTTGGAGAGGAAAGAGGCTCAAGCTTTAGAGCGGAAGGAACGCGGTGAGATATTTTCCTGTCTGGCTGGAGAGCAATGGGAGACAGGTAGGTTTCTCCCCCCTATGTAGGGTGCTCCTTGATTTGTTATATCTTTTGGATAATTTGGTCTGTAACCTAAATATTCGTCCGTGGATGTCCATGGCATTTACTGATGTGTAAATATTTGGAATAATATGTATTAGTCCGTGGTAGTCACGGCAATTTTGTGAATTTGGAAACTTGCTTGTATTCTTTATTTAGATAGCATGTATTTGTGTCGCATGACGTGTCACGTCTTACCTAGAATATAACCAAGTCTATATTTTACTAGACATGTGGCGTGCGTCTTTATCATGCAAAGCACTACGTGAGTGCGGCATATGGAAACTTATCACAACGTCTCGTGAGTAAGGTGTCTAGTAAGAATACATGATCCGCGTCCCTAGGGTTGCATCCCTCTTATGTGACAAGTTGAATTATTAGGTTCACTTAATCCTCTTACCCCGCCTGGAGGCGTATAGTACATGTACGGTTATTGAATGAATGCATATGAATGGCACATTATAATAATAAAAACTAAATCCATATGACTAAGAATCTAAACAAAAAACAATTTGCACAAAAACAAGTAGTGGAGCTAGCTAAGCACCACGACATTTTATTAGAACGTTTACGTTTTTTGTTATAACAAGAATGGGAAATCCTAAAAACAAAAAGAACTAGAAAAGCAAAAGAAACAAAGCAAACAGAACACATGGATCTTCATTAAAGCCAAATTTAGCAAAGTGTCCATACGGAAGCCGTAGCCTTCAAAGATAGCACCTTTTGAGATTGGAGATATTCCATGTGCGTTCCATATCGCGGCCATCCATGTCACGTAACTTGTACGTGCCCCGTCCTAAGGTTTCTGTGACCTCATACGGTCCTTCCCACTTAGGGCCCAGCTTTCCTGTATTCACTGCCCGACTTGCTTCGTTAGCACGATAGACATAATCTCCTGGTCGAAAAGAAACACCTTTAACCTTGGCGTCATAATAAGCCTTCATCCGAGCCTTGGACTTGGCCTCATTGATAGCCGCTATCTCCCTTTTCTCCTCCAACAAATCCAGATTGATCCGGAGTTGCTCGTCGTTTGTGACGACATTAACCTCCGCCGTGCGGATGGTAGGCATTCCTATTTCTGCTGGTATAACAGCTTCAGTGCCGTAGGCCAATGCGAATGGGGTGTCCTCGTTGGCTGTTTTGATCATAGTCCTATGTGCCCATAGAACATGTGGCAGTTCGTCCACCCATTTGGCACTTCGTTCCTCCAAGCGAGCCTTGATGCCTTCACCCAAGATTCTATTTGCTCGATCCACAAGACCATTTGTTTGCGGGTGTTTACAGATGCGAAGCGCCGTTTGATATTTAGTGTCGCGCACCAGTCCTTGAATGGATTATCCGCGAACTGCTTCCCGTTGTCCGAGACGATTTCTCCTGGTAAGCCAAAACGGCACACAATGTTCTTCCAAACAAACTTTTTAACTTGTTTGCCTGTGATGGATTTGACTGCCTTGTTTGCCTGTGAAGTAGTCCATCGCGACAATCAAGAACATAACTCCCCCCGCAGCTACGGGAAAAGGCCCTGCAATATCGATCCCCCACTTATAGAATGGCCATGGGGATGTAATGGGTGTAAGTTCCTGCTGCGGATGTCGTGGTACTGGTCTGTGCACTTGGCAATCACTACACTTGCGAATCATGTCGCGTGCATCCCTATGCATACTAGGCCAATAATATCCTGTGCGTAGGGCTCGGGCCACTACGGATCGGGGACCGCGTGCATGCCGCATAACCCTTCATGTATCTCACTGATCACATAAGTAGCCAGGCGTGGCCCAACACACCGCAACCACGACTGCAAGAAAGAGCGCTTGTAAAGAATACTTTCTCGAAGCTCGAAGTGCTGCGACCTCCTTCTGATGCGCCGTGCCGCTTTTTCCTTGTCTAGAAGGGTTTCATTAGTCAAATAGTTGACGATCGGGGTCATCCATGTAGGTCCATCTTCCTCAACTATAGCTGCGACTTCCCCTTCTGTTATAGACTTTTCCTTGAGTATTTCCACCAAGACTTGCTTGGATAAGTGGGCGAAACTTGTAGACGCGATCTTGCTAAGAGCGTCCGCCTTCCTGTTTTCACCTCTTGGTACCTGTTTGATAGAAAACTTACTGAAAGCCGCGATGAGTGACTTGACTTTCTCCAAATATTGAACCATGTTATCCTCCTTGGCTATGTACCCCCTAGAATGTGGTTCGCGACAAGCCATGAGTCTACGTAGGCCTCAATGTTGCGGACCCCCATTCTAGCGGCGATTTTTAAACCCGCAATCAAGGCTTCATATTCTGCCTCATTATTGGTGGCTGTGAACTCAAAGCGTAGGGCGTACGTAAACTTCATTCCTTCCAGATTCGTAAGGATGAGACCAGCTCCTGATCCATCCGTGCACGAAGATCCGTCCGTAAATAATACCCATGGTTCTGACGGAGTTTCCTCTCATTGCATGATTGATCCCTCCTCATCCGGCTTCTCTATTAAGAAATCTACCAAGATTTGGACTTTAACAGTCGTCCTTGGTCTATACGATATGTTATGCTCTTCCAATAGAATGCTCCACTTCTGTCGCCTACCGGCCACATCCGGTCTAGAGATTACTTGCTTTATTGGTTGATCCGTAATAACTACAATTAGGTGCGCCTGAAAGTATCGGCGCAACCGTTTCGTAGCAAACACTAATGCCAAAACCAATTTTTCCATGGAAGAATAATTCAACTCTGGCCCTTGTAGTGTTCTACTTATGAAGTAGACCGGAGTTTGGACTGTGCTCCTATCCGTCATAAGTACCGCCCTTATTGCTCCATGTGTGGCTGATAGGTACATGATGAGCTCCTCCTTGGGTCGGGGAGCCACTAGCATGGGGAGAGATGCAAGGTGTTGTTTGAGTTGACCGAAGGCTTCCTCAGCTTCCTTTTTCCACCAGAAGTCTCCCTTCTTAATGCACTTCTTGAGTGTTTTGAATAGGGGGAGTGACTTCTCCACGGACATTGATAAGAACCTGTTTAGCCCGGCCAACTTCCCATTTAAGGATTGCACCTCTTTCCGTGTCTGAGGGGATGGTAATTTTATTACTGCGTCCGTCTTTTCCGGGCACGGTTTGATTCCATTTGGATCAATCATATATCCAAGGAACATTCCTTACGTTGCCCCAAACGTGCATTTCTTTGGATTTAGCTTCATATTAATCATCCTTAATGTGTCAACGTCTCTTGGACGTCTCGGAGAAGTGCATCCTCCGTATGACTTTTGATGACTAAATCATCAACATAGACCTCCAGGTTGCGGCCTATCTGTGAGTCGAAGGCTTTGTTAACAAGCCGCTGATATGTTGCTCCGACGTTCTTTAGTCCGAATGGCATTTTTGTATAACAGTATACGCCTTGACTAGTATGGAACGCCGTTTTCTCTACGTCCTCTTCCGCCATCTGTATCTGGTGGTATCCTTTATATGCATCTAAGAAGCACTTAAAGGGATATCCACATAGGTATTCCACCTTCCAGTCAATCTCCGGTAACGGGTAGCAGTCCTATGGGCAGGCTTTGTTCAGATCCGTGAAATCCACACACATGCGCCAGCTTCCGTCATGCTTTTTGATCATGACTGGGTTGGATAACCACTCGTGGTAGTATACCTCGCGCATGATACCTGCGTCCACCAATTTCCGTACTTCATCCAATATTACTTGGTTGCATTCGGGTGCCTGACCGCGCTTCTTTTGCTTATCGGGAAGGATATCCCTGGCGGATCTGGAGCTTATGTTCTGCTATCGCACGTGGTACGCCCGTCATATGCTTGCGCTCCCATGAAAATACATCTAAGTTTGATTTCAGGAGAGAGCACATGGCCCTCTTGCCGCTATCCGAGAGTGTTCCCCCTATGGATACCTCTTGTTCCGGGTAATCAGGATGGATTGCCACCTTCCAATTGGCAGGTAGTGATCCGTCCTTGGGGGAACAGGTGGAACCGGTGTTGTCACGGCATGAGACTTGGATGCTGGTATGATTGTGTTATAGATGGTGACAATTCCTCCTTCCACAGGGAATTTGATCATCCCGTGTTCCATGGAGGGTACAGCTCGTATGGCCAGGATACCTGGTCTACCTATGATCCCATTGTATGGAGAGTGTGAGCGTATCACCATAAAGTTCATCCACGCCGTGGTGGAGTGCTCTTCATTCCCAATGGTTACAAGCAGACGCAGTTGTCCTATTGACCAGATGGTGTCTCCACTAAAACCGATGAGCGGCGCCGTGGCTGGTACTAATTGGCTTCTTATTTCTGGTCGTAACTGTACGAAACAGTGTTCGTACAGTACTTCTGATGATGACCCTCCATCCACATACATACGGCGGACATTGTGTGTTCCAATGCTTATCTCAATAGTGAGAGGCGCACAATCACATCGCTTGCCGTGATGGGAGGGAATGAGATTTCTCTGCCGCGTGAAATTTTTTGACTAATTTTATGCCTCGTGCGGCGCTGTCTGGATTAGATCATGTATATAGTTGAAGGTTTGTCCTTTTGGGGATCCTTCTTGTCATACTTCTTGTTGTCTTTTCCATCCTTCCAGTCCTTGACCAAATGCTTGAGTTTGCCTGACTTGATCAGTGACTCAATGTGCTTCTTGAGCTGGATACATTCCTCCGTGTCATGGCACTTGTCGTTATGGAATTCGCAAAAACGATTTCCTTGACGACGGTCCAGCGGGGTCGTCATTGAAGGAGGTCTTGGGAAATTGGTCCCTTCCATCAGCAAGATCTCCCTGTATGACATCTTTAGAGGGGTAAATTTTTGTCCTCCGGCCGTCCTCCCTTGTTTTGGCTCTTGTAATCTGAGCCCCTCCCACTGTTCTGGTTGTTTTGACCGCCCGACTGTCTCCTAGACTGGTCGTTCGATCAGTAGCTGTTTCCTTTTGAAGGATAGGCCGCGGCTACCGCGGTTTATCCCTCTATGAAGTTTCTGACCCTTTCCATAAGGTCGTCATACCTCTCCGAACGTTTGTCATTGAGACTTCTGATTAATTCCCTGACTGTTATGGCGTGCATATAGTTGGAAATTTTCAGGAGTTCTGGCATTGTCTTTGTGCGTGTGCACTCGTCATTGAAGCGTTCAGTGAAGGCCTCCGTAGACTCCCCCGGCTGTTGCTTGACGGTTTCCAATGAGACCGGGTCCCTATTAGACTTCTTCCGCTGAGTATAATTATTCTTGAACGTAGTACATAGTTCAGTGAAGCTATCAATGATTAGCGGAGGAAGTCCCTCAAACCAATCACGAGCATTGCCGATCCAGGTTAAATTGAACATTTGGCACCATATAGGCATGGGCCATCGTTCAATTTTCGACTGCATATCAAATATCTATAGGTGATCATCCGGATCATCAGTCCCATCATAAGTCTTGACACACGCCGGCATGCGACGCTTTGTATCCTCAGAGTAATTCTGTATGCGGAGAGTAAAAGGATCTTCCCTGGGATCTGCCCATGGACGGGTGAGACTAGGGTTACACCACGGGCGGGAAAGATCTTCTGCTTCCGTATCTCGATAATAGGGCAGCCATAGTACTCCTCATTGTCTGGTGGCGGTGGAGGAGTACGCCTAGGTCGGTGACGTTTGGGCGTATGGTCATCTGAGTCCTCTCCTGATGGACCGGGAGAAGAAGGTGGTGCCCAATCCTTTGGGTGAGGACCGCTCTTGTGAGAAGAGCCAGGAGCCTTCCTCCCGGTATTCATCCTATCCCACACGCTTGTGCGGCAATTAGTTCTGGTTAATTCCAGATCTGGTCATTCGGGTGAACCGTCGGACTTCTCTCCCTCTTCTCTGGATTGTATTAGTTCCTACATGAGACGATCCCCTATGCGTTTGAACACATTCCTGGGTTGGGGAGTTTCCTCAAAGAGGTTCCGCTCCTGAGGTCGTGTCCTTCGCTTCCTCTGAGTTTGAGAAGAGGTGCCTGGTCCGGCGTTGCCAAAGTTGAGCCTAGATTGGAGGTCCCTCCCTAGATTCAACCTTGATGCAATCCCTAGGACGATCCTCTCAAAGTTCTGCGTGAGAACTCGAGTGAGATCTTCCTCGCTGAGTGGTTCGACCTCTACCTCTTCCTCGGTCGATGGTCTGCGCGGCTCCTTGTTAGGGGGATTTGGCGCACTCCCTGGATCAGGATTATCCAAGGTCGAAGTAGGTGGTGGGGTCATGGAGAACGTGCTTGTCACACCCATGGACTGAATACCACTCCGGTTGTTTGGTCCGCCAGCTTGATGGCTTAGGGATCGATTGGGAATGAGTATCCCTTCCCCTTGGGACTTCCGATTTCCAGGATTTGTGTTCCTGTGGTTTCCCTGCGGATGCCCCTTCGTCATTGAGAATTCGAGATGAGATTTTGCTCTAGCTTAGTGTAATGGTCCCACGGATGGCGCCAACTTGTTGATACAAAAGTTGGGTGATCCTTGCTAGACCTGAATTAGGCTTAATTCGGGTTGGCTGGACTCCGGCTCCTGCACCAAGTGAATTATCTGGTTGGGATCCTGCACACTAAACAACACGCGTTAGGCTTTCCGTGGGAATGTTTCCACCGATTAGACTCCGGCGTGAGAGTAAGTAATCGGTTAGGGTTATAGGAATCGGATGAGAGTTGAAAGTGTGTAGAATGTAATACCGTTGTGGAACCCTTGGGGGTTCCTTATATAGGCAGTGAAACCCTAATGGGCTGTCACTGATACTTCGGCCCCAAGGAAAGGATAATCACAAGATTTAGATTGATTGTTATCTTCTAATTATGGTGAGTGAATATCCTCCCCTTTGGGACAAATCCTAATCACAGTAGGAGTATGATTCTGTCTAACCCTGCACTGCGCATGCCGGGCCGTGGGCCGCACATGTGTGTGCGGTTACTGTTTATCCAAGCCCATAAGCTTAAACATTATTCCCACCCATTCGTGATGGGTCGGATACAGGTAGTACCCGTGGGCCGGGTTCATGACCCGGCTGCGGACTATACGTCATCAGTAAACAATGTTGTTTAACGTTTCGACTCTCTTTTCCAAATCAAGAATTTTTCAATATCCTTTTCTTCACGAGTTTTATAAAGCTCAGTTTGTTCTTTGTTAACCGACTCTAACTCGGTAATTTGGAGTTTATGTAGCAGCAGTTGTTCTTCAAGTTCCCATATCTTCTTTTTGACATATGAAATTCGTTTGTTACTTGATGAGACTGCTTTTATACATGGTCTCATCGCCCAAAACGGCCTTAAAATGCATAAAATATCATAAAATATGCCAAATATATGCTCGTGTTTGTTACTTGTGTATTTTTAGGCACGGATATTGAGGAATTGGCAAAAGAACACAAGAATCAATCAAAAACGAACACGGGAAATGAAGTCGCACAAAGAACCGGGCCCAAGTTTGGATTTTGCAAAAAGACCCTTGAAGAATTGAAGATTGGCAAAAATGGCCCCTCATCTTTGAAGAACTTGTCACAATTGACCCTCAAATTATCAATTGTACAAGTATGGACCTTAATATTTGAAGATTGTACAAGATCAGTCCTTGGAATTTGAAGAATATACATTTTACATCCTTGGAAAAGCTTTTGGAAAAGTTTGTGCCAGTTTTGACAACTTGGCAAAAGTTGATAAAGCTAAATCAAGCACTGTTGGGGTTTTATTACAAAGTGGAAGAAAAAGGATAACTTGGGGACCATACTTGCCAAACCACCAAACTCACCCACCCACTCAGCTTTTGCCACCTCATCACAACCCACCCACCAACCCATATCCTACCCCAAACCCGCCCAAACCCACAACCCAAACCCAACCCACCAGTTTATTAAATAAACTGGTCAACAAAGTCAACATTTTTCCCACTTAACAACATTTTTAAAAATCCTTAATCCCATTTCAGATTAAACCCCCATTAAACACCCACATAAACCCTAATTAACCCCAGGCATAATTAGCTTCAAATCAAAGGGGTTTTGTCCCTTCTCTTCCAGATCACTAATACACACCTTTGTCACCAAAACCCACTTATAAACCATGTCCCCACTCAACCCATGTGACTATCCCATGGTCCCCTGCTCAAGTCATTTTCCACAAAACCCTAGGAGGGGACAAGATGAACGAATTTGATTGAATTCCTTTGCCTCCAAGCTTGAATTAACGTCCAAGATCAAAAATCAAGCTGGCATATCACATGTATCACTTTTGACCAAAAATGAAGACAAAGACTTCAAGGGCAAAATCGGATTTCCATACATTAGGGTTTTCAGCTTGTAATATTTTAATCCTAGTTCTAGAATCATCTCTAGAGTAGTATAAAAGGAGCATATGGTTTGTATATGCCCTTTGTTCCAGTTTTTGCATAAACTTGTAATTCCTTTTTTATAAAATTAAAGTTTGGTGTTTGTTTAAGTCATTGTAATTCCTTTTAGTGTTTATAAAAAGTTTGTGTGAAGTATTATGCAAGGCTGAGTTCCATTTTCAATTTGTGAAAACTTTGTGTGTTTCAAGTTTTTTTTCAAAAAAGGTTTTGGAAGAAATTTTGTAAAATTCAGAAATTAAAAGGTGTTAGGAAGTGAAAGTGGAATAACACTTTAAGGTTTCTGATTTACAAGTTACTTTCAAAACGTGTTGGTTTCAAAGGAATTTGGATTTTAAGGTTTTAAGTTTTCTGAAAATTCAGAAAAGTGGTGTTTTCTTGTGTTTGTTTGATTTGTGCAGGTTAAGGTTTGTTGTTGATTAAGTTCAGCCCCAACCCGAGTTGGGAAGGAGGTGACAAGGCTGTCACTAGGGTTTTGGATGTAAAGCCCTAAGGTAAAAATTCTTTTACCTTTGGAAAAGCTCAAAAAGCAAGTTTTGTGTGATTTTGTTGATTCTGTGCTTAAAGTTGTTATAAGCTGTTGAATTTAAGTTGTTTTGTAGTGGTATGCATGTTAGAAGGTTTGGTCATTAGATTTGTTAAGTTTGGTAGTGATTTGATTTGAAAAAAAACATTTTTAGAATTTTAAACGGGTGTTTGGCATCAGGTTTTAGCAGGGTTTAATCCTTGTTGAGTGACTTTAAAAGGTGTTAGATAGTTTAAAATTGGTTAAGTTAGTTGTTAGATAGTTAGTAGATTAATTTTGAAGCAAGTTTGGAGTTGTTTGGTGAGCTTTAAAAGGATATAGGGTAGTAAAATCTGTGTATGCCACTATTGCTTGGTTTTCTCATGATTTTTGTGCTTGATTCCTTGATTACTTGTTAGTGTTAGGGAGATTTTATGTTTGTTATTGCTTAAGTGCATATAGGAGAGTGTGTGTGCTCAGTTTTGTTGATTGAAGTTCCCTAGAATGCATGTTATAAGCTCAATATACCCACTGTCTTGATATTCTGTCACAGAGAATAGCATTAGGCTTGTGTGCATTGTTTTTACTAGTTTGTGCATTGATTCTGTGTGTTATTGCTTGCTAGGTGTTTATTTTACTTGTGTGCTTGACTTCTTGTGTTCCAAAGAACACAAGAGTGCCCATTGCTCCAACAATAAGCATCCAAATAAGCTACACAAGCCAATCCTTTGGCTGAATCAAAAGAAAGAAAACACAAGTCCAAAAGCTTGTGTTCATCATTTGCAATCTGGCACGTTTTTGGTTTTGATTATTGTTCAAACTTGATTAAAAGGAATTGGAACGGGTTTTGAAGCTTTATAAGTATCAGTGTTGGTTGGAAAAAGTTTAAAAAGCAAAAAAATATACAAGCTGCGCCGCAAGACCCAACTAGTTGCGGCGCAACTAAGGACCAACAGACCAAAGTTGCTTTCGTTTCACAAGCTGCGCCGCAAGACCCAACCTGTTGCGGCGCAACTGAAGGAGCAAAAAGATCTAGTTGCTATCGTCTCATTAGTTGCGGCGCAAGCCACAAGCCTTGCGGCGCAAAATAAAAAAAAAAGTAAAAAGGGTGCCAGGACTCGAACCCGTGACCACCCGTTCACAACACCAACACCTCAGCCAACGCGCCCTGGGGACTTTGACTGATTGTTTTGGTTTCAAACTTTACTTATACACTTTCTCTTTTGTCTTTTATAAATAAGCCGTAGCTTTGTTTTCTTTTTCCTAGCTTATTTGATAAGCTAGTCTTATCTAGCTTATTTTTCCTTAGACAGTTATAACTTTGTTGATTTTTTAAAATTAGTTTTATATTTTTCCATTTAGTAGAATATTTATTAGAATTTATTTATTAGACGTTTTTTAGAAAATCATTAAAAAATACCAAAAAGATTTTAATTTTTTTAGGAAAAATAATTTTAAGTTTTTAAAATATATTTTTGAGGTTTACATGTGAAAAAGTTTTCAAAAACTTTAATTTTTGATTTTATTTGATTTTAGGTTTTTTATTAAACTTTAAAAATTAATATAAAATTCATTAAGAGGTTTTAGAAACTTTTGTTTACATTTTCTTCTTAGTTAGAATATTTAGGATTTTTGAGAATTTTTTAGAATTTATTTAAGAACTTTTAATTTTTTAGAATATTTTAATATTATTTTATTCATTAAAATAAAAAGTTTTATTTTAATTTCTTTTTCATTTTTCCTAGATTCTATAGCATTAATTAGGACTTTTCCCATTTGTAGAATAATTTTTAGGCTTTTCAATTAATTTTTAAAATTAATTTAAGATTTAATAGATTTTAATAGTTTTTAGGAATTTAAAAATAGTTTAATTTGTTTTTAAAATTTTTAAAAATAGTTTTTAGTTTAATTAGGTTATTTTTGAGGTTTACAAACTATAAAATCTTGTTTAGGGCTTTTTAATATTTAAAAGTGATTTTTAGGGCTTTAATTAGCATTAAAAAGTCATTATTAAATTAATTAAAAGGTTTTGGCAAGTTTGAATTTTTTGTAAACCCTTAGAATATTATTTGGGAGTTTTTAGTAATTTTTAGAAATTTTTAGATTAAAATTTTAAATTTTTGTGTTTTTCACGTTCTACGTCGTAGCTTTCTAATAGTGTTTTTGCCTTATTTTTTCTAATTTTTCGTCTTCGTCATTATCTCTTCTTTTCTTCTAGTTAATAATCAAAAACAAAATCAATCAATTCATTACACAACACACGTGCCTCCTCGAGAGAACGATCCCACCTTCTTAAGGGTCATAAGTGCTTGGTTTTCCTAAACCCACTCGTTAATACTTACCGCTTTTTGTGTTGCTTTGTTTTTCCTAAAATAAAGTATATACAAAATCACTACCACCAAAATGGCGCCGCTGCCGGGGAGGCGTGTTGTGTTTTGATTGACCATTGTTGTTTTTATATATTAGCCATAAATATAATTGTATTAATAGCACACTATTAATACGTATTATCGTTTTTCGGTTTTTGTGTGAATACTATTAGTATATTGTATACGTAGAACAATAAATACACAAGTACTCCAAATACGTGAGAAATCACAACCTTGACTTGGGAGGTCATTACCCAATCATTGTATTCGAATCTCAAACCAAAGAAAAAGGCAAAAATAGATAAATACTTTCGTGAAGCTTGATCTTGATAATACAAACTATAAGGTGGGTATAAGGCGGTTGTATTTCACAACCTAAAGGAAAAAGGCTCTTAAGTGCTTCGCGCCGCCTCGTTTCCTCCGCTTGCTTGTGCGTATTTGATTTTGAGAGTGAATCGAGGGTTTTGCCGCCCAAAGTATTATTACATATCATATATATTTTCTTGGTTTCATTTGATTAAACCCTCTTGAACGATTTGGTGTTCCACCATCGTTCTAAAGTCATCGAAGGCGTTCACTCCACGTGATCGTTTTCATTCCTTGAGGCCTTTTTAATCAAGAGATTTGATTAGTGAGGAGATTTGTGGACTTGTTGTCTACTTAATACATTTCACCAATTTCCAAAAAAGTTAATACCATCAAAAACCACAAAAAAATTGAAAAAACACAAAAAATCAAAAAGAATCTTCTTTGCTCGCCTTCTCGTTGTACGTGACGTTTATGCAAACTCGCTCTAAAGCTAGACGTGCTCGTAAACGAAGAAACAAATCGACTACTCCTTCTAGTGAGGAGACTCCAATTGAGGAACCTATTGTAGAACAAGAAGCTAACATGGCTAATCGTACTATGATGGAGTTGCTTCAAGCACCCACCGAGGGTTTTGGAGAGGCCATTGTGATTCCCGCCATCCTTGCGGAGAACTTTGAAATCAAAACGGGTTTAATGTCTATGTTGCAAGCAAACAAGTTTCGCGGTCATGAAAAAGACAACCCACATTATCACATTAGGCAATTTAATCGTCTCACCGCGACAAGCAAGTTTAAGGATGTACCACACGATGCCATTAAGATGATGTTGTTTCCTTACTCGTTAGATGGACCCGCCAAGATTTGGCTTGAGAAAGAACCGCCGAATTCGATTTTGACATGGGCCGATCTCGTGTCTAAATTTGTGAATCAATTTTTTCCACCATCTAAGACAACACATTTGAAAAACGAGATTTCACGTTTTACACAAAGATCTAATGAAAGTTTTTCAATGGCTTGGGAGAGATTTAAAGAAATGCTACATGAATGTCCACACCATGATTTTTCCGAATTGCATCAAATTGACACCTTTTATAATGGGCTTAATGAACATGAACGAGATTATTTAAATGCCGCCGCGGGTGGTAATTTTTTGTGCAAAACGACCAATGAGGCTTTGAAAATCATAGAAAATAGGTCTAAGGTCTATAGCCCTCGTAACACACCGAGTGTTGCCAATTTGGGCTCGTCATCATCTCGTCCCATTAATGCCTTGCAAGATGAAGCAAATGAGGAGAATCGGTTTTTCGATAGGTTTTCGACTCTTATGTCTCATTGGAAGGCTCAAGAAGCTTCCAACACCGCTTCGGTTAAAGCGGTTTCTAAAAGTTGTTTGTCGTGTGGGGGAGCTCATGATTTATCCGAGTGCATTACCGCGGATGGTAACACTTCGAATGCTTTTGTAGCCACGGGAACTTATAACCAAATAGGTCAAGGTTCACGTTCAAATCAAGCTCAACCCAATCAAAATGCTAACAATTATCGCAACAACAACAACCAAGGTGGAAATTACCAAGGAAATCAAAGGAACTATAACAAAGGTAATTACCAAAGTGGAAATGGGCAAATTTCAAACCAAAACCAAAACCGTGATTTTCAAACTAATGCCCAAGGTTTTCAAAACGATCACACCAAAAATCTTCAAGGAGAATTTTTGAATTATGCTAAGGCTAATGATGCTAAGTTTGACAACATGCAACGTGAAATGGTTAGCTTAAGATCCGAATTGAAAAATGAGCTTAAAACCGAACTTGCTAATGAACTTAAAACTCATGCTAATAAAATGGAAGGAAATGTCACACGACTCCAACAAAATCAACAAAAAATGGAGCAAGGACAACATGAGATTAAGCAAGAGTTGTTGAAAGCGGATGCTAGGCAATCTAAGTTTGAAGATCGTATGGCTAAAATGTTTGAAGCTATCATGTGTAAGCCTTCTTCTTCGGGTGGTCTTCCTAGTGATACCATCGTGAACCCGAAAGGAGAATTGAAGGTTATTGCCACTCGTAGTGGTAAAACTTTCAAAGAACCCATTTCTCGTCCTAGTACTTCTATGGAGAAGGAAAAAGAGAAAGAACCCGAGGTCGTGGTTGAAAAGGAGCACATTACAAGCCCACGAAGTACCGCTCAAACCACACCTACGGTTGAACCAATACCCATAATGGAACCCGAGATTCCAAGGCCGATGCCTATGCCTAATTTGCCCCAACCCACACCACCTTTACCCTACCCATCAAGACGAGACAAGGAAAAGGCACAAGAACGAAATAATTATCAATTTGAACTTTTTATGAAAATGTTTCGTGACTTGCATTTTAATATAAGTTTTGCCGACGCCTTAGTCATGATGCCTCGATTTGCCGCAAACTTCAAAAGTATGTTGAATAACAAAGAGAAATTGCAAAAATCGTCTAGTTGTTCTTCGGTTTTTCTAAGCCGCATACCTCAAAAGGTCGGTGATCCTGGAAAGTTTTTAATCCCATGTGCTATCCAAGACATGGAAGAATGCTACGCCTTGGCCGATCTTGGTGCTAGTATTAATTTGATGCCTCTCGAGATTTTTAAGTCGCTCAATCTTCCAAATCTCACTCCTTCAAGAATGTCAATCGAAATGGCCGATCATTCTACGATTCTAGCTTGTGGAGTTGCCGAGGACGTCTTTGTGAAAGTTGGGAAATTCTATTATCCCGTGGACTTCATTGTTGTTGATATTCCCATCGATCCTAAAGTTCCGTTAATTTTAGGTCGATCTTTTTTGGATACCTCGAGAGCACTTATCGATGTGCATGCAAGAAAAATCACTCTTCGTTTCAATGAGGAAGAACTCGTCATTAATGCAACCCAAAACTCCACTCTTTCTCATGTTTATTCGATCACATCTTTGTACAATGTCAATCCCATCAAAAACATGTGTCAAAAGATTTCAAATAGAGTTTTAGGAGTTGATAAAAATGAAGTTCCGTCCCCTCCGCCGATGGAGGTTAAGAGTGTTAAGCCTATGATTCCAATCTCGAGTGATTCTTCGGATGATGAATACGTTGATCCCGATGGGGAGGTTTTCTTTGTTGACAAAAGATTTGAAAACTTGCCACCACCTAAACCAAAACGCTTTCAAAATGTGAGAATTTTTAGTGTGACTAACATTGCTTTAGATACACCAAATATTTTTGACATAATCAAATCGGGTTTTCACAAGGAGAGTATTAAAGATGAAAAAGGAAAAGATTTTGAATTTAATTTAAAAGATTTTTCTAAAATCCTAACTCCGTCATCACCGCGTGTCTTGAGTACTACAAGCTCGTCTTTCCCTTTTGACGATGCTTTGTGTGGACCTAGTGTGGGGGAAGCCCCATATGTTCCCTCCCCTTTCTCCACCGAGGACGAGATCTTTGATCCCGGAATTTCATGTATAGGGAAATCTCGGTCTTCCACCGATGCAATAAATGGAAAATCTTTTCATTTGATTGGTGCGAGTCTACCTCGAGTAGCTCATGTTTTTAGAGACTTACCCATTGTCCCACCCTTCTATTTCTTCTTATCTATTTTCTTGAAACTCTTTGAGTTTATGTTGACACACGACAAAGTGGCGTTGATTTGTTTTTCCAAAGAAAACGAGAACGCCATCTTTGATCCCGGTATTTTGCATCATCAAAGGACTTAGTCCTTAATACCGGTTGTTTTTGGGCCTTGTTTATCATGTAAGCCCCACCAAAAATTGACCAAACCATGATTATCCCTAAATGATCACATTTATGGGGATTCGAGTCGAGCTTTTGACTCGGTTATCAAAAACAAGGTGCCTCGTGGGGGAGACCCATGCTTATCCATGTACATATTATTGCTTTCTAATTAGTTTAATGTGAGGGGATTTGTGCCCTTCCAACCTTTGTTCCGTGGTTGTTTGTGCATTGTGTCTTTTAGATCATCATCTTCACGATTGGAGCCTCTCGTGTTCGTTTCATGGGAGCACTCGATCGTTTGCTTTGGAGGCCTTTCCCAATATCCATCATGATATATCCTTTTATGTTCTAACCTTAGGTTATTAGCACACTTCATAAACGGCTATAACTTATTGGTTACACCCTTTCCATGCTAGATTAGGCATTCGACTACGTCTCTAGTATGGGGGTGTTTGTACCCCTAGACTCGAAACATTGAGGACAATGTTTAACTTTAGTATGGGGGGGTGAATAGATACTTGCCTTGCCAAACCTTCACGCTTTCCAAAGTTTATCGTTTTGTTATCGTTTTGTTGCAAAATAAGGCTAAAAATGGCCAAATTTTAAAATTTTTCTCATGTTTCATAAGTGTTTGAAGACACGAATGTAGATTTTCCGATGGCGAGAATAAGAGTAATTTTTGACTCGACCGTGCGTGTTGAGCACTTAGCTTTAGTTCCTTAACTACACATTAGGCTAAGTCTCTTAAATGAGGACGAGAAATGATAGAGTTAATTATAAGTTACTATGCTAAACGTAGAGTACTCGTATTCTTTCAAAAACTCATGTGTTCTCGTTGTTTGCTTATTCTCCCTTCGCATGTAAATATTTTTTGCTTAATAAATATTGATTTAGCGGTTTAGTTTTGATTGTTGGGTTTCTAGTCTTTTCTAGTAGCTTCCGTGTAATTAAATTGGGAAGACATTAAGGTATCGCCAGCGTCACGGTTTTGAAGTATTGGCACCCAAATAATCGAAAGCTTCACCTAATAATAAAGATTTCAAGTGCTCACCTAAATCTAGCAAACAATTTGAAGCCCCACAAGGCCTAAAATCTATGCAAAAATTGAAAGTGAATCAAGCCTTAATCTTCGAAGCTTTAAAGATCCAAAATTCGCTTTAGCGTGAGGATATACGTCTTTGGCTAATAAAACCACCGATGATGGCGGATAATAAAAGGCAAGGCAAGACCGAAGTCATAATAAAAGCTTCATGGCGAAGTTGAATAAAAGATGGAGGTAAACCAAAGATAATAAGGTCCTTCCGTTAGGGGGCGTATAAAAGTCTTGGTAATAAGTCTCATGTTCAAAACCGTTATAAAACCGTGTTTATCGATTCTTCTTGTCAACTTAATTTTTTAACATCGTTGTCTATTAGGAGGGGTTATTGATTTGATGGTCTTAATTACACCGTTAGGACTCTATTTTTAGACCTAAATCTCTATTATCGCATAAGTCAAACAATGTATCCTCGTGATCATTAAGACAAAATAAAATATAAGAGATACAACTTAGGAATAATGGGAGAATAAGTACGTGATTAGGGCATATGAGTAGTGTTAGCATTACTAACTTATAATGACAATGATCTCGTTGCACGCTTAGCATGGAATTAAGGTGAAAATCGAGGACGATGAAATTATTTCTAACGAAGCATTCACGTGTTCTTATTCTATGAACCTAAACGTCCCATTTTGCGATGAAAATCATACATTATGTCTAAAACGCAAGTAGTAGTAGTAGTAATCATAGTGTGTAGCTAGTTATCATTTCAATAAAAGTCATAAAATTAAATTTTGGAGATGCTTTGATACTTTATTCTTAGCATTGCGTGAGGGCACGGCAATGGTTTAGTATGGGGGAGTGATGAGACTGCTTTTATACATGGTCTCATCGCCCAAAACGGCCTTAAAATGCATAAAATATCATAAAATATGCCAAATATATGCTCGTGTTTGTTACTTGTGTATTTTTAGGCACGGATATTGAGGAATTGGCAAAAGAACACAAGAATCAATCAAAAACGAACACGGGAAATGAAGTCGCACAAAGAACCGGGCCCAAGTTTGGATTTTGCAAAAAGACCCTTGAAGAATTGAAGATTGGCAAAAATGGCCCCTCATCTTTGAAGAACTTGTCACAATTGACCCTCAAATTATCAATTGTACAAGTATGGACCTTAATATTTGAAGATTGTACAAGATCAGTCCTTGGAATTTGAAGAATATACATTTTACATCCTTGGAAAAGCTTTTGGAAAAGTTTGTGCCAGTTTTGACAACTTGGCAAAAGTTGATAAAGCTAAATCAAGCACTGTTGGGGTTTTATTACAAAGTGGAAGAAAAAGGATAACTTGGGGACCATACTTGCCAAACCACCAAACTCACCCACCCACTCAGCTTTTGCCACCTCATCACAACCCACCCACCAACCCATATCCTACCCCAAACCCGCCCAAACCCACAACCCAAACCCAACCCACCAGTTTATTAAATAAACTGGTCAACAAAGTCAACATTTTTCCCACTTAACAACATTTTTAAAAATCCTTAATCCCATTTCAGATTAAACCCCCATTAAACACCCACATAAACCCTAATTAACCCCAGGCATAATTAGCTTCAAATCAAAGGGGTTTTGTCCCTTCTCTTCCAGATCACTAATACACACCTTTGTCACCAAAACCCACTTATAAACCATGTCCCCACTCAACCCATGTGACTATCCCATGGTCCCCTGCTCAAGTCATTTTCCACAAAACCCTAGGAGGGGACAAGATGAACGAATTTGATTGAATTCCTTTGCCTCCAAGCTTGAATTAACGTCCAAGATCAAAAATCAAGCTGGCATATCACATGTATCACTTTTGACCAAAAATGAAGACAAAGACTTCAAGGGCAAAATCGGATTTCCATACATTAGGGTTTTCAGCTTGTAATATTTTAATCCTAGTTCTAGAATCATCTCTAGAGTAGTATAAAAGGAGCATATGGTTTGTATATGCCCTTTGTTCCAGTTTTTGCATAAACTTGTAATTCCTTTTTTATAAAATTAAAGTTTGGTGTTTGTTTAAGTCATTGTAATTCCTTTTAGTGTTTATAAAAAGTTTGTGTGAAGTATTATGCAAGGCTGAGTTCCATTTTCAATTTGTGAAAACTTTGTGTGTTTCAAGTTTTTTTTCAAAAAAGGTTTTGGAAGAAATTTTGTAAAATTCAGAAATTAAAAGGTGTTAGGAAGTGAAAGTGGAATAACACTTTAAGGTTTCTGATTTACAAGTTACTTTCAAAACGTGTTGGTTTCAAAGGAATTTGGATTTTAAGGTTTTAAGTTTTCTGAAAATTCAGAAAAGTGGTGTTTTCTTGTGTTTGTTTGATTTGTGCAGGTTAAGGTTTGTTGTTGATTAAGTTCAGCCCCAACCCGAGTTGGGAAGGAGGTGACAAGGCTGTCACTAGGGTTTTGGATGTAAAGCCCTAAGGTAAAAATTCTTTTACCTTTGGAAAAGCTCAAAAAGCAAGTTTTGTGTGATTTTGTTGATTCTGTGCTTAAAGTTGTTATAAGCTGTTGAATTTAAGTTGTTTTGTAGTGGTATGCATGTTAGAAGGTTTGGTCATTAGATTTGTTAAGTTTGGTAGTGATTTGATTTGAAAAAAAACATTTTTAGAATTTTAAACGGGTGTTTGGCATCAGGTTTTAGCAGGGTTTAATCCTTGTTGAGTGACTTTAAAAGGTGTTAGATAGTTTAAAATTGGTTAAGTTAGTTGTTAGATAGTTAGTAGATTAATTTTGAAGCAAG
Organism: Glebionis coronaria; assembly: GCA_025667525.1. NCBI lineage: Eukaryota > Viridiplantae > Streptophyta > Magnoliopsida > Asterales > Asteraceae > Glebionis > Glebionis coronaria. The sequence goes on along the minus strand of CM046882.1, from coordinate 276,625,185 downwards.
TTTGGAGTTGTTTGGTGAGCTTTAAAAGGATATAGGGTAGTAAAATCTGTGTATGCCACTATTGCTTGGTTTTCTCATGATTTTTGTGCTTGATTCCTTGATTACTTGTTAGTGTTAGGGAGATTTTATGTTTGTTATTGCTTAAGTGCATATAGGAGAGTGTGTGTGCTCAGTTTTGTTGATTGAAGTTCCCTAGAATGCATGTTATAAGCTCAATATACCCACTGTCTTGATATTCTGTCACAGAGAATAGCATTAGGCTTGTGTGCATTGTTTTTACTAGTTTGTGCATTGATTCTGTGTGTTATTGCTTGCTAGGTGTTTATTTTACTTGTGTGCTTGACTTCTTGTGTTCCAAAGAACACAAGAGTGCCCATTGCTCCAACAATAAGCATCCAAATAAGCTACACAAGCCAATCCTTTGGCTGAATCAAAAGAAAGAAAACACAAGTCCAAAAGCTTGTGTTCATCATTTGCAATCTGGCACGTTTTTGGTTTTGATTATTGTTCAAACTTGATTAAAAGGAATTGGAACGGGTTTTGAAGCTTTATAAGTATCAGTGTTGGTTGGAAAAAGTTTAAAAAGCAAAAAAATATACAAGCTGCGCCGCAAGACCCAACTAGTTGCGGCGCAACTAAGGACCAACAGACCAAAGTTGCTTTCGTTTCACAAGCTGCGCCGCAAGACCCAACCTGTTGCGGCGCAACTGAAGGAGCAAAAAGATCTAGTTGCTATCGTCTCATTAGTTGCGGCGCAAGCCACAAGCCTTGCGGCGCAAAATAAAAAAAAAAGTAAAAAGGGTGCCAGGACTCGAACCCGTGACCACCCGTTCACAACACCAACACCTCAGCCAACGCGCCCTGGGGACTTTGACTGATTGTTTTGGTTTCAAACTTTACTTATACACTTTCTCTTTTGTCTTTTATAAATAAGCCGTAGCTTTGTTTTCTTTTTCCTAGCTTATTTGATAAGCTAGTCTTATCTAGCTTATTTTTCCTTAGACAGTTATAACTTTGTTGATTTTTTAAAATTAGTTTTATATTTTTCCATTTAGTAGAATATTTATTAGAATTTATTTATTAGACGTTTTTTAGAAAATCATTAAAAAATACCAAAAAGATTTTAATTTTTTTAGGAAAAATAATTTTAAGTTTTTAAAATATATTTTTGAGGTTTACATGTGAAAAAGTTTTCAAAAACTTTAATTTTTGATTTTATTTGATTTTAGGTTTTTTATTAAACTTTAAAAATTAATATAAAATTCATTAAGAGGTTTTAGAAACTTTTGTTTACATTTTCTTCTTAGTTAGAATATTTAGGATTTTTGAGAATTTTTTAGAATTTATTTAAGAACTTTTAATTTTTTAGAATATTTTAATATTATTTTATTCATTAAAATAAAAAGTTTTATTTTAATTTCTTTTTCATTTTTCCTAGATTCTATAGCATTAATTAGGACTTTTCCCATTTGTAGAATAATTTTTAGGCTTTTCAATTAATTTTTAAAATTAATTTAAGATTTAATAGATTTTAATAGTTTTTAGGAATTTAAAAATAGTTTAATTTGTTTTTAAAATTTTTAAAAATAGTTTTTAGTTTAATTAGGTTATTTTTGAGGTTTACAAACTATAAAATCTTGTTTAGGGCTTTTTAATATTTAAAAGTGATTTTTAGGGCTTTAATTAGCATTAAAAAGTCATTATTAAATTAATTAAAAGGTTTTGGCAAGTTTGAATTTTTTGTAAACCCTTAGAATATTATTTGGGAGTTTTTAGTAATTTTTAGAAATTTTTAGATTAAAATTTTAAATTTTTGTGTTTTTCACGTTCTACGTCGTAGCTTTCTAATAGTGTTTTTGCCTTATTTTTTCTAATTTTTCGTCTTCGTCATTATCTCTTCTTTTCTTCTAGTTAATAATCAAAAACAAAATCAATCAATTCATTACACAACACACGTGCCTCCTCGAGAGAACGATCCCACCTTCTTAAGGGTCATAAGTGCTTGGTTTTCCTAAACCCACTCGTTAATACTTACCGCTTTTTGTGTTGCTTTGTTTTTCCTAAAATAAAGTATATACAAAATCACTACCACCATTACTTCAGAACAATATTGTTCGTTGAGCACCTTACGTTCATATACCAAACCATTAGCTATTGAAACTCGTCGATCAACTTCTTTTACATAATCACACTCTTTAAGATTGTCTATCTCCTCGGCTAAGGATGCGTTTGCTTGCTTCAAACGTTTATTAGCCTCTTTGGTTTCATTAATTTCACGTTTTAAAGAATCAATAATAGACGCAAGCAAATCACGGTCCTCTTCCGAGTCAGTATCCTGAGTAGCATTTCCGTCATCATTACACATATGTTGTGAATCCGTAGAGATATTGCTATCCTCCGTGTCCATTACTTATGTGTCATTGATGCTTTCGGGTTGCTCAGGATGCCGTCGTTCATTAGCAAACACATTATAGTTATCATGTGATGGTACCTTTTCAAGTGGCTCAGAATCATAGATGGGTCCAGAAGTATCAACAGTCTCCGGGATCACTTCTTGAATCTTTGCCATGTATACATAATGTGCCTCCAACTCTTGATCATGGCTTCATCATCAGTGTCATCACGCCAGTCAACTTCATCTGCTGTGAGTGGAATTCCTGCTTCTTCTTTCTTACACAACAACATCTTTTCCTTGTGATATCCCGAATCCTTAACCCGTTTTGGCTTCTTACATTCCCTAGCCATGTGACCAAATCCCTTGCTGTTGAAGCATTGAATCCCAGTCCTCTGCACAACCGGAGTGCCTATAGTATCTCTAGCCCCAACTTGATTCGGCATCCTCTGATTATCATACCTAGCATCACGATCATACCTAGGTTCATGATCAACTTCCTTATATTTGGCATTGGATGATGATCTGAGGTTGTTGTTGGTAGGTTTGTAGATCTTGTTATAAGTTGTGGTGAGTAAAGACATGAGTTCTTCAATCTTCTTGTCCCTTGAAGTTTGTTCATCATCATTGTCTCCATCTGACTCGGGTCATACTTTGGAGGTGGATTGGGGACAATTTCTTTTGTTTTGTTTCTAGCAGTAGCTAGAGGTTTGGTGGATGAGCTTGATGACCTTGAGGAATGTGTAGCTTGTTGTTGACGGGGAACGGGTTTTGTTGAAGTAGCAGCCACAAAAGCAATAGAGTTAGAAGATCGTTCTGTCTTTTCATCCCTAAGTTCGTTCACTTCATTCTGATGTTGTTTCAATATATCATAAAGTTTGTGGTAAGATATAGTCTTGATATCCTCCCTTTGTTTGACCAAAGTCACAAACCTTTGCCATTCCGGTTTGAGTTGAAGTAGAAACTGAACATTCGCATGATGATTAGAGATGGTGCACTGATTTCTGACAAGCTCATTCATCATTTGTAGAATCTCGAGTAATATGAGTCAATGGATTCACCATCTTCGGATGTGAATTTTCCAAACTCCCAAAGCAGATTAGTCTCGAGATCTTGAACATTGATCGACTCACCTTGCTTCAGTCGATGAATTGCATTCCACATTTCCATAGCATTAGGACATGCATCAACCGTGGAATTGATATTGTTATCAATCCCAGTGAGTATGTAGTTGACGACATCAGCTTCAGCTTGGAGGAGTTTCTTTTTGTCTGCAGGACATGTGTCGAAATTCTCCATAGCTCATGTAGTTGATGAAGTACCATCCTCTGCTTGTGTGGTAAAGGTTCTGAATTCAAAAACTGGAGGTGGGTTCTCAAGGCAATGACGAAGAGCGTTCGGTTCTCCTTAGTGTCGAGAAATCTAAGGAAGTGATATCTCCACTGAACGTAGCAACCGGCAGTGAGCACAGGTGGATTTCCATTACCACCTTGTTCTAGACGAATTTGATTGGCCGTTGCATTGTTGTTGTTGTTATTAGACATGGTGATTACTTGTGAATGGATTACGGATCTTAGTGGATTTGTTGTGATGAGGTGTGGTTGAAATTTTGTAGAGTTCCGAGAATCTTCAGTCCGACAATCAATTCCTTAGTCCGACAAAACGGTAAGCCGAAAAATTTTGTATTGCCAAATTTTGAAATTGAGTTAGAAATAGCCAAAAACTAGTAGGGAAAAAATTTGAATTTACTTGACCTAATATTTTTAACTTTTTTTTAATCTTCGTGTAAACTATGTTCCAAGACTAGTCTAGATAGTGGCTAAGTCTAATAAGTACTCAAACAAAATTTTGATGTCCATCGCAATACCCATCGCACTCTTAGATCGTACTCTTAGATCATACTCAGATCGTAACGTTGGATCGTAGTCATTGATCGCAACGAGTGATCGTAGTCTATGATCGCACTCCTTGATCGTACTCTGTGATCGCACTCCTTGATCGTGGTGAGTGATCGCACTCTATGATCGTACTGAGTGATCGCACTCTATGATCGTAATGAGTGGTCGCACTCTGTGATCGTAGTGAGTGATCGCACTCTAGGATCGAAATGAGTGATCGCACTCTGGATCGTAGTGAGTGATCGTGATATTGGATCGCAAGTAGAAACCCCCAGGGTTTATGCAATCGCAACAATCAGATCGTACCAAGGAACCAAAAATACCCCTTTTCTCGGATAGTACTAGAACACAACAAATTCGAGATTTTTAGCCTAAAAATGACTCAAGTCCCCAAAAATTTTGTGTTTTTAACCAAAATAACAATACCAAATCACTACCAATAGTAAGTAGATGATTTGTATCAAGAATAAACCATAAAAACACCAAAAAAAAATTTGGTACGTGACTATTAGAGCAAGATAGGCACGAATAATAAAGAACACAACACATGACTCTTAAATCACCTATCCACTATAGGATCTTGATACCAAATGTTAATCCTATATTAATCCATAACACAAGATTTAGATGATATTTAGAGAGAGAAAGAGAAGAAAGTAAACAGAGAAACAAGAGGGAATTTGGAAGGTTAATGTTTACTAGAGAGAGAAAGTAAAATGAACCAACACCCTCTTCCACACATGGAAGAGGGTATATATACCCTTGGCTTTTGGGCCTTGGGTTTAAGTGACTTGGGCCGGGCTTGGCTTTGTCTTGGGCTTACGCCCCTAACTTATACAATATTAGCTTAAAGTCCAAGCCCGGTTTTCCCGAATAACCTATTACAATACAAGACCATTTACGACTAAGATGACCTATTACATTCTTGTTTGACTATATAAAATATAGGGCTAACAGGTTGTTACTTTATCAGTTGGTTTCACTCATTGGTTTTCAAGGTTTTCAAAAATCTTTGCTATTGTTTATTTGCCTAACCATCTCATTGTTCTATAAACTTTGCACAAGCTTACTGACTCAAGCTTTTGCATAAGTTTATAAAACTTGAGTCTATTTTCCTTTCTTTGTTGTTATTAGCAGGTTTTAAAAGGGTGTGGTGTTGGATGTGTCTGTTGTAGACTTCCATCCCACATTCCTTTCCTTTTTTCCATTTCTGTTGAAGGTATCGATTCCCTTTGGTCTGTTGTAGACCAGCCAGCAAGGGCCCTCTACACATTTCTCATAAGCTCACAAAGATCATAGGAGAAGGCATCAGCTATGGTATTTGGCTTGGACCCTCGTAAAACGTTTTGCTAGTTATGTGCTTTATGTGAATTTGGGATTTCTTACTGTTGTTTGTTGATTTTTGTTTGATTTCTGTTAAGTTGAGGGTAGTTAATTGATTTAAGCTAGAATTATAAGATTTGAAGTAGGTTTTGTTGAATAGTCTTTGTTAAAAATTGTTCATTAGTTTTGGAAGGGGTGTTTGGTTTTGGGGATTACTAGACATGAGTGACACTAGATCTAAGTGATAACAGCTTAAACATGCCCTAATAGACATTTGTTAGGAGTAGTAGTGGTTTGCTTTGAATCTGTTAGTTTAAAAAAGAAATTGCATGTTATTTCACCAAATCTACATAACATAGGCTGTAATATTTGATCTTGAGTTTTATGTTCTGAAATCTTGTTAACAGTTAGTATAGGTGATATCTTAGGATTGTTAGTAGTTAAATTGTGGTTTGGTGAGTGTGATTATTAGTTATTGGCTGTTAAAACTCACCAAAAGACCATTTGCATCAGCTTAGTAGCATCAGACCCGTATCTTAGATATCGTTAACTGAATTTCATTGATTTGTGTGTACTTTTGTGCTTGGACCTGTTTAATTTTTGCTTGTACTTGACTTCCCACACTCCACTGAGAATGGTGGTGCCCTTGTTTCCAAATGAAACCATCAAAACAGCTCAAAATCGTCCATTCTTTGTTTCTTTGACCAAGCAGTGGGAACAAAGTTCCCATTGATAGCTCATTCTTTGCCACTGCTTTGCTAAAGACAAAATCCAGCCAAGTGTCACTTTCAGATTTGAGATTTTTTGTCTTTAGTGCTTTTTAATTAGCTTTTTCTTGATTTTTCAATTTTCTTAGCTTAAATTAATTATTTTAAGATTTTTCAAAAAGTTATTTTAATTTTCTGAGTATTAATTCTGTTTTTGTCTTTTGTGGTCTTAGTTTAGTGTTTTTTATATTTTCCAATTTTCATAGGTCTGTTTATTCATTTTAAGAATTTTAAAAAGAAAATTTTATTTTTCTGTTTATTTTATTATTTTTTAGCATTAATTTCAGTCTAAATTAGTTTTTAAATAAATTGTTATTGTCTTATTAGGGTTAAACAATTACTTTTTTCAACGTTTTTTTATTTTTCCTAGCTTCAGAGGAGTAATTTAAGATTTTTCAAAAAGTAAAATTATTTTTCTCATTATTTTATTATTTTTTATCATTATTTTAGTTTAAAAATTGTTTTTAGTGGTTTAAAATAGAAAAATAGTTTTAAAATTTTAGGAAAAATACTTTTTAGTGTTTAATTAATATAAATACGATATTTATTTGATAAAATATAATTTTGGACTTTCTGTTGATTATATATAATTTTAGGGCTTTAATTAGCATTTAAAATTGAATATTTAATTAATAATAAGTTTTAAAATTTATTTATTGAATTTTTATTATTATTTATATTTGTTTTGACTTAGTTTTTATTTTTAATTTATTTTTAGATAAATTTTTAATTTCGTCGCGTTTTACGTATTTACGTTTACGTTTTACGTTTTATGTTTTACGTCGTAGTTTAATCGTAGTGTAACTCGTCTTTTAACTTTCTCTCTTCAAACCCAAAAATGACACTAATCCAAACATTGTTTTATACGTATTGGCACACATCACACACCTCCTTCGAGAACGAACTCGCACTTATTCGGTTTTACGGTTTTCCTAAATCGTAACACTTAATACTTGCCGATTATACGCGTTTTTCCTAAGACGTGTACGATTTTACGACATCACTATTAAATTGTAATATTACTCTCACAAGGGTTGCGGGGATTTAATAGTTTCCCCAATCTAATATTACCTTGACGGGTTGCGGGATTGAAGATCCAAGGTCTCAAAAAGGCTTCGGATATAAATTATTGCGTGAGTTTTATTTTTTCTTTACTTAGCGTGTGTGTAGCTACTTATTAACGCATGACATAAGGATTTTACACATAAGGCGAATGACTTATTATCTTGGGTCGGAGTTATATCAATTGCGGGCCGTTTTTCGAGTAATGGAAAAGATGGTTACTTAGGATTAAAATCGTGCTTCCTTATTTTCAGATTTTACATTTCTTATATTTCACTATTTAAATAATTACAAATTTTCTCTCAAGGAATTCGCTCAAATAATAACCGGTCTTAGAGGCACAATAAGTGGGGGTATAATGGTAACACAATTAACTTATATGAATAAGTCTATACACTTTCACTTATGAATAACAATGATTTCGTTCTTAAACTTGGTATGAGGAAAGTGAAACTTGAGGATGATAATTATTCATGGTAAAAAATCCCTAATCAAAGTCATTGAGTTCTTTATGAGTTATTTCCATCAAATCATTTCAAGAAAAAATACAAAAAATATATAAATAGAATTGTTTTTATTGCATTGTATTGTAATAATCAAAATCATGCATCATATAGTGTAGTCTAGTGTAAAAACATCTTATTTTGGCCAAGGTGGATTAATTATGAGAAAAATGTAATTTAGAGCTTTGAAATATGGCATTGCATGAGGTCATGGCAATAATCAAGTGTAGGGGATTTAATATGAGTGTCATATCAGTTATAACATATTAAACCCTAAAACACAAAGAAAAATACCAGATTTTATGTATAAAAGTAGTATTATGGGGTATTATTTGTTGTTTGTGCTTTTGTAGGTAAAAAGATACAAATTTGATGCAAACACGGATTCCAAGGCATTTATATTGACGAAAAGACAAAAGAAGGATTCAAGATGACAAGTCAATAAAGTCAAATGACCTTTCTTGCCAAGATGCCAAACTTGAGGGACTAAAAGTATAAATTTAATAAAGTCAAGAACAAAGTCAAAGGACCTCAAGATCAAAGTCAAATAACAAGTCAAAGGGCCAAGGATGTCAAGCTTATGAAGATTTAAGCTCAAAAGAGGAAACTGCCAAAGAAAAGGACCTAAGTTGCCATTTTTGGAAAGTTATATGAAGCTTAATCCGTGTGAAGTCCAAGTGAGCCAATAAGAATCAAGTATGCATAAGCATACGGATTGTTGACTGGGGTCAAAAGGAGCAATAAATGAGCTGGGTTATTAATTCCAGCATATCCTAACAGTGTTTCCACTTAGTTCTATCTACCAATCATAGAGTTCCATTTCATCTTCGCTATTCCAACGGATAACGACCCATGTGAGGATTATCAGACCTATCCCAGCATGACACGTCATTATATCAATCTTCTCAAATTTTGAAGACGAAGTAAGGGATTTTAGAAGACACTTTCAAGAGAAAAAATACTCGCCATAAGAAGACGAATCCAACCCGATTATCCAATTAGACTTGAATTCATTCATATAATTTTCCTAAATTTAATCAAGAACGGGTGAAGACCAAGTAGCGGGATTTGGAAACATGGCATCTGGCAATTGGTGACAACACGTCAAAGGACTCACCAACACCTCATCTCAGCTCTATAAATACCTTGTATTCCCTTTCATTTATGATTGTAGCTTAAAGTGTGAAATCACATACACTTTAGATAATTCTCTCCTTTCTGTTTTCCTTCATTAGTTCAACTTCTAAGAGTGATTGACAACCACTCTTAGATAGTTGTTAGGCAGTTATAACAAACTTGTAACCAATCTTCCATTAATGAAAGCTTAGAGTTCACATTAATTTCAATTCTCTCAAATACTTACTTGCGTTACTATTCATTCATTCACATTGCTTGATTCTGTTATTCCTATGGAATAACAGAGTTTGTTTGTTGATTTAGAAGATGTTTCAAGTGATCAAATTACCTTACTCGGCCTTTAGTTCAGAGAAACGCAAAAGAGCATATAAAGCATATTTTGATCAGATTCAGATGAAGATGATGATTGTTTAGGTTTGATGATGAGTTGATTAGTTAAATTTGGTGGTGATTAGTGTTTAAGCAAGCTCAGCGCTTAGCTTCTTCATCAAACAAGCCTTCAAGTTCATTACATAAGTTTTGCTTTAAAATTTACCCTAAAAAAATTAGTTTGCATGCTATTTTCCTAGAACTAGTGTAATTCAACTTGATTTTGCCTGCTATATGTTCATTTGGTGTTTACGGATATGCTTTGATATTTCTTAGTCTAAGTATGTTGGATTTGATCTAGTTACTTGCTCATAATTCTGTTTCATTCATTATCTAGTGTTTGGTTTAGCTACAAGATTTTGATTTAGTCCTTAATATTGAGTGTTACTTGTTTGTTTTCAATCACAAAATGGTTTAAAACTGATGTACAAGGTTTGGTAGTCAAACTCCTTTTCAAACAGGCAAGAGGTCATAAAATACTTTGGGTCAAATTATTAGCATAAAACATGCCAACTTCAATCCTTCATAAAATGTTCATTACTTGGTTTTAGATTGTGATTTTTGTTTCTAGGTAAAGCTTAACATCCTACCTTTCAGAATCTATAAGCTACATAACACAGTTCTCAGTTTTGAAAGAGAAATAAGCAATTGAGAGTCCCTATAATAAGCCCTTTTTATGTGATAAGTCATTTTCATATATGGCTTATTCTTTTCATAAAAGTCATCATTTTCTTTCACAATTCAGCTTAACAAGTCATAAAAATAAGTTTGGACTTTGGTCAAAGTTGGTCAACTTTGGTCAAAGCTGGTCAACATAAACTAATTTTGGCTTATTGGCTTTTTTGGCTTATTTCTTCGGTGAATTTCAGATTTTCTTGGATAGGTGCTGTTTATTTGGTGACAATATCAGACCTTGTGCTTATTCCAATAAGCCAATCTCTTAAAAGTAGCTTATTACAAAAGTGCTTATTGGAGATTTAGTTCATTTCAGCTTATTTCCTTAAACCTGGCTAGGTCATTTTGAATTTACAAACTTTTAAAACTAATTTCAGCTTAATTGGTTGAGTAAATCTCAAGATATTACTTAATATTCATTAAGCCTGATTTTTGCTTAAATAATTTTGTTAATTGCATTTTAGTCCCTAGAAATTTAGAAGTGTGCTAGTCTGTTTTTAATTGGTTTAAACTTTCTAGGTTTTGCTAGTTAGTCCCTGATCTTGTTAGGTTTGTTAAGATTCAGTTACTAGTTTGTTATTTTTGTTAAGTGTGGTTAATAGTTGATACATTTTCATTTTGAGTCCTTTTACTTTCTGCATTTACAATTTCAGTCCCTATACTTTCCCTACTTTACATTTTTGGCATTTTTACTATTGTGCATTACTTGGTTGTACATTTAGCATTGTAATTGGTATTTGCAATATGTTTTTAGACTAGTACGGTTACGTAGAGATATTATTTTTACCTTTTAAGTGCTTAGTGATAATTAGACATAAATTTCCAAAATTTTATCAATCAAATACCAAAAACAATTAGTTGACTTGATTTCTCTCGATCATTCAATTCGTAAAGATATCGAGAAAAACGAACTTAAAAGACAAATATTACTGCATATCCTGCCCGTTCGAAACACACTCCAAATCTCCTTAGCGCGGTATGCGCCCTTTGTTTTGCCATCTCTATTTGCTAAACGTGGTCTGATGGTGACCGCTCTAGCCGGCAGAGCGGTGATTCCCCCTGATTCTTGTTGTTTATCAAATTGGGATGGGAACATCGCTGCTACGCCGCGCACCACGCTTCCCATTCTTGCGGCGAGAGAACCAAATGTGCGCCCCGAGCTTGACATAATTCCTCCCCTACTTGGTCCTGTGCCGGGCGCATCTCTGGGTATTTTGCACGATCTCGCTTCTATGTTCGGACGTGTTTGGCATTGGCGGCACCGTATTAATTTTTATGAGCATCCCTATGCATGAAGGGCCAAAAATATCCTGAGCGAACAACTTCGCGTACCATAAATTTTGGACTTTGGCTGCATGTCCTTTTATGCGCGACCTCTATAATTAGTCCCGCTCGATCAGGCCCCAAGCATTGTAGCTTCTGACCATGCGTTGATTCCTTGTATAGAACTCCGTTCATAACCGTAAACTGCCTTGCTCGGTACTTCAATTGTTTGGCGCTTTTGTTGTCGCTCGGTAGTTCGTGGTGCACCAAATAGTTTAGGATGTGTGTCATCCATGTTTGTGACCCTCCTTCGTTCGCTGCGGGTATTGCTTGTGCATGTACATATTTGTTTATGATGAAATCAACAAGTACATGCCTACGGGGATCTTCAACATTGATGATTGAGAGATGATCCATGGCCGCTGACATCACGCCATTTCTTCTGAGACTTCGCGGATGGAAAATCAGTAAATTGCCTGACTATGGCCCTTATCTTCCTTGTGAATTGGATGAGCGTGCTCCCTCGGGGTTCGCACAGTCCTGCTACCCTATTTGCTATTAATGGATTATATACGTAGGCCACCAGATTTTTTAATTCCATTCGCAACGCCATGTTCAGTCCGGCTATCAATGCTTCATGATCCGCCTCCATACTCGTTGCATTGAATTCAAAGTGTAATGCATGAGTGATCTGTATATCTCCTTGATTCGTGAGGATGAAGCCTGCATTAGGTCCTCCTCTTCGTGCGAAACTTGTCGAGAGTAGGTCCATGGGAGGTCTATTGATGATCCTACGCCCCTCGATGTGTCATTCTTGTGTGGTATTACTTGGTAACTTTCAAAGCTACCCTTTCTTCGTGTTGAGTGTGGGCTGGAACCTACGCTATGTTCGCTTTCCCTGACATCCTTTCTTTTTATGCTATTGGTAGAAGCACTGTTGATCTCTTCAAGTGTATCCACGTTGCGAATTGTAACTGTTCCCTTTTTTACTGGAAATTTAAGCATGCCATGAATTATGGATGGTACAACGCGTAATGTTATGAGTGCTGGCTGTCCAATGATGCCACTGTATTAAGACTGGGATCGCACGATCATAAAATCCATCCAAATGGTTGTAGAGTGACCCACAGGTCCCACTGTTACTTGCGTGCAGAGGTGTCCCAATGGCCGAGTCTTGTCGCCGTTGAATCCTGTAAGTACTGATGGGGTCTTTTTCAGTTCCCTCTTAATCTCCATCGGCAGTTGCGCAAGCAGTGTTCATTCAGTATGTTTGTTGCGGATCCTCCATAGACACACATGTCGTATATGACATGGCTTCCAAGCGCTATACTGATCGATATCGAACCTACCCCGTAATCCATATCAGTAAGAACGAGGAACGATGTCTCCTTGTCGTACGAAAACTCTTGTATCGTTTTTCTCTACATATGCGACTTCTCCTTTTGTACCATGTAAATGGTTATAGGCTTTTCTTTTTGTTTTTTGATTTCACTCTTCTTTGCATCAACCCCCTTTCTCTAGTCCCGTATGAGGTGGTTCAGTTTACCATCCTTGACAAGACTCTCGATATGCCTTTTCAGTTGGATACACTCATCCGTAGCGTTTCCCTTATCGTTGTGATACTCACAGTGCTTGTTGTTGTCCCTCTTGTCTGCTGGACCGATCATTGGGCAGGGTTTTGGGAAATTCACGCCTTTGGAGAGGAATATCTCCCTAGGGTTTTTTTGCAATGGGGTGAATGTGTTGTTGTTATTGCGCGTAGGCTTCATTGTACTACGGAAGTCCAAGGTACGGCTAATGTTCTGGCCGTACGACTGCTTCTTCGACCGATCTTGGAATTTGAAATTTGAGGTCGCCTGTCGGTTATCCGCTGCTGCTGCTTCTCCTTTAATAAACGCTCGGACCCTCTTCATCACTCCGTCGATGGTTTCTGGGGTCCTATCGTTTAGTTTTCTTATTAAGTTTAGATTGGTGATGCCTGCAAGGAACCCTGAGATTTTCAGGATCTCTGGACACTCCTTAATCTGGTTACACTCAGATCTGAAGCGCTCCATAAAATCTTCCAGACTTTCATTGTGCCTCTGCTTGACCCTCGCGAGTGAAACATGGATCTTATCGCACTTCTTTTGCTGGACATAGTTCCATCTAAACGCCTTCCTTAGTTCTTCGAAATAGTTGATGCTTCTTCGTGGAAGTCGATCAAACCAGTTTCGGGAGTTCCCAATTAGAGTTGAATTGAACATGTGGCACCACACAGCTTTCGGCCATTGTTCTATCCCTTCCTGGGATTCGAACACATTCGGGTGGTCATCCGGATTTGTTGTTCCATCATAAGGTTTTGACGTTGGACGACATTCTTCTCTTTTTGTTGTCTTTAAACATAGTTATGCGTTTTGAAAACGCACTTCCTCTGTCACGACACCATGGGAGAGTCCATTCTTCCTCACTGTGCATTCTCGGATGCTTGGCCGTTCTATGACGTTTCTTGTCGCGCCCTGAGGATTAAGAGGTTTCCGAGGATGAAGAAACAACCCTCTTTCGTCGTGGATGGTGATCGTTGAGATCAGAGTCTGATGACTTTTCACTCGAGAAAGTTTCCCGCTGAGTTTTTCTTGCACTTCTGCTCCGTTCCTGTATGTAGGATTATGGGGAAGGGCTTCTTTCTAATGACCCTAACCTTTTAAGCACGCTTTGTCGGCGCGGGTATGGCTCAGCCGACGCGTTGATTTCCCTCGGTTTAGGTCCTACCCTATCCTTCACGCTCGTATGTTTCCTGTTGTTTGCTGGTGTGAGGAAGGCATCTTCTCCTCTTGAACTATCGGAGTCGTGTAGAGACAGCGCACTTTCGATGAGTGGTGCACCAGTGTAAGGTGCCGACACGTATAGTTCTCCTTCCCTCCTTCTTTTCCTTCTTTCTTTTCGGAGTTCCTTCTAGGAACTTGATCCTTCCATAACTTTAAGCTCTCTATCAAAATCCAGGCTGATCCTCAAGTCCCTTGCCGGGTTTGACTTCATTTGTGCCTTCATGAGCGGCACCAGAGCTACGAAATTCTTTGCAACGTATTGGCTCATATCCTGGTCAGGTTCAGGAGTGGTTTCTAATGTGGTATGTAGCGTTGGCTCAGTCCTTGCGTTTAAGGCCTCACTGAGTGGTATAGCGGGGGTTTCACGTGAGGACGAGGCATCTCCTACTGCCTGCGGGGCAGGGGTAAACAGTGAGGGGGTAGGCACTTGTGGTGCTTTTCCTCCCAACCCCTTTCCTGGGTTGTTGAGTGATTCGATTTCCATGGGTGGGCCTTGTAGCTTCTTAGGTTCGCCATTTGGATGGGATGGGTTTGCGTCGCCTTTATTCATCTTTCAGAGTTTAGTGATGGGTCTGATAGCGGTGTTTTACTACCCTTTAGGAAAAGAGCGTAAATAGCGGTAAGTATCGAGTGATGATTTTAGGGAAAATCAACACTAATGACCCACAATCACTTAAAAAGAGATAAAAGATTCGTTTCCCAAGGAGGTATGGTGTTGTGAATTAACTTGTATGGATTTGAGATTAATATTGAGAAAGATGGAATGACGGTTTCTTGGAAATTACACTATGACGTAAAAAACGAAAACGTAAATCCGTACAAAAATTACAAAAATTTTAAATTAAGCTAAGACCAAAAACAAAATCAAGAAAAAGATAAAAACAAGCCTTAAATAATATAAACAAAGATAAAAATCCAACAAAGATATTTTAAAACCTTTTATTAATTAAATAATTAATTTTAAATGCTAATTAAAGCCCTAAAATTAAATTTAATTAATTCAAATGTCAAAAATATGATTTTATTGAACAATTACTTAACTTATATTATTAGAAGACTGAAAAGTAATTTTCTAAAAATTAAAACTTATTAAAACTATTTTTAAAACTCTAAAAATGATTAAAAGTAATTAAAAACTAATTAAACTTAAAATAATTATAAAAATAAATCTAAAAGTTATAAAAATAATCTAAAAATGGAAATAGTCCTAATCAATGACAAAGAACCTAGGAAAAATGAAAAAGAAAGAAAAATAAAATTTTGAAAATTAATTAATAAAATAATATTAAAACACTGTCTTGCGCCGCAGTGCTTGGGTCTTGCGGCGCAACGTGTGAAACGGGAATACCAAGATCTGCAGCACCTTTAGTTGCGCCGCAGTGCTTGGGTCTTGCGGCGCAATTTGTGAAACGGGGACACCTTTGGTCTGTAGCTCCTTGAGTTGCGCCGCAATAGGTTGTCTTGCGGCGCAATACTATGCAAAACGTGGCCTGGTTGTTTTCTGAACTGATGATCACAAAAGTGTGAGTGCACACTTTGTGTACTTGTGATGCCAAGAGGTCTTGGCTTGATGCTTTGTTTGGCGATTATTTGGACAATTGGGCACCCTTGAGCTTATTGAAGCTCAAGGAGTCAAGTAACACACAAATAACAACAAGAATCAAAGATTAAGCATCAAAATCATGAAAAACCAAGCAAATTTCACCCTTATGCAGATTTTTAACTTACTCTTTCCTTAAAAACCTAACAAACTTGTTCAAATCTTGTTCCAAACTAATTAACTACTTACTAAATACCTTAATCAACCCTAAACAAGCAATCTAACACCTTTTAATTATCAAAACAAATCTAGATGTCCTGCTTAAACCTGTTGCCAAACACCCTTTTAAAATCTAAAAACCAACTTTTAACATACCAACATGCTTACAAAAGCTACCAAATTGATTCCAAGTGCATCTAACATGTAAACATACACACTAGAACACAAATCATGCAATATAAACACACTTAATCACCAAATCACTTAAGATCATACAACTTGCTATTTTTGAACTTTTTCAAGGTAAAAGGAAGATACCTTAGGTTCTTACATCCAAGAACCTAGAGGGTGTGTAACCCTCCTCCAATCCAACCCGGGTTGGAGCTGAACTAAATCAACAAGCCTTCAACCTATTTGAACACAAAACAAAGAAACAAGAACAAAAATAATATGATATGATATGATTCTTTTTTTTTTTTTTTTTCTTTTTAAAACTCTTCCAAAACCTTTTCCAATTACTTAAAACGTATCATAAACCCTTAAATTACCAAAATCATGAACACCAAAATACCTTTTGAGAAGATTTTACCAAAATCTCTCAAAATCTCAAAACCTTAAACAACTTTGAAAATCAAAGTTGCTTAACCAAATAAAAGTGGAACTCAGAATCAATCTCCTCACAACACACAAACTTTTAAAAACAATAAAAAAGGAATTACACTTGAATATTTCAAAAACCAAACTTTTTATTTCTTTAAAAAGGAATTACATGTGAGAGACTAGAAACTGGAACAAGGGCTTCACACAAGTTGTGAGCTCCTTTTATAGAGCCTATAGAACATCCTAGAAGCATAAAAACATAAAACCCTAATACATAGAAAATCCCAAATGTGCCCTTGAATGATTTTGAGTGCATTTTGTCCTCTCTTGATCTTGAACGTTTATTTTGCTTTGGGAGGAAGCAAATAATCTTGGCCATTGATTTATGCCACGTCATGATGCTTGGGGGCTAAGGAATGATGTGATTGGTGGATTGGGGAATTGGGGGTTTGGTGCACATGAGTGGGATGCAGGTTTTTAGGAGTGGGAAAGGTTTTGGCATGTGTGAATTACTTGTGTGCAAGTTTAATTGGTTTTTACCCAAGGAAAAGTGAAGGTAAATTCTGGGTGGTAAGAACAATGAATAGTAACCATTTTGATCCTAAAAAGGGGGAAGCATATGTGTTAGGCGCCACTTTCATTTAAATGTTTGGGAGTTGTCACTTTTGGTCCCTGGCTTTTGTTATTTTTGGCTTTTAAGGATTTTCAGCCTAAAATCTCCTTTCCTTTGTTATTAACTTTCCCACTTTGACAATTTTGGCACCAACTTTTGATAAAAGGTTATCAAGGATGTAATTTGACATTTGGTGATTCTTTAAGGACTAATCTTGGACAATTTTGATCTTCAAAGGTCTTCAATGAGTCTTTCACTTGTTGAGGGACCATTATTGGCAATTTGAAAATGTTGAGGGACTAAACTTGCCATTTCTTCAAAGTTGAAGGACCTTTTTGTAATTTTGACAAACTTAAGGGACCAAACTTGTAATTATTAATATACAAGGGTTTTAAGTGTCATTTCTTCATTCTTGGATGATCAATCTTGTATTGTCTTCAAGTCTTCAAGGGTTTTTGATGAAAATTCCATGATTAGGGCCCGGTTCTTTGTACGGCTTCGTTTCTCGTGTTCGTTTTTCCTTGTATCTTGTGATCTTTTGTCTTTTTCACGATATCCATACCTAAAATACACAAGTAAACAAACACAAGCATATATATGGTATTTTATGACATTTTTATGCATTTAAAGCCCGAAAAGAACGATGAGATCATGTATAAATGCCATCTCATCACTCCCCCATACTAAGCCATTGCCGTGCCCTCACGCAATGCTAGAATAAAGTATCTAAGCATCACCAAAGTTCAATTTTATTAACCTTTATTGAAGAGTAAAAAGACTTGCAACATACTACGAGAATGTGTAAAGACATAATGTATGATTTTCATCACCAAAATGTGACTTTTAGGGTCAAAGAATAGAAACAAGTTAATGTCCCTTAGAGTAAATTTCGTCATCCTTGATTGTCATACATTCCATGCCAAGTGCAAAAACAAGATCATTGTTGGTACAAGTCACAATGCTAACACTACTCATACGTCCAAATTGTGTAATACTTTTTCTCCCCGCAATCCTAGTTATTATAAAAGGAAATGGGTTACTAGCATTTTTTATCTATTTGTCATGGATCACAAGTGATTCATATTGACTTATTTGAGTAGTTATTAGTCCGAAAGCAAAGTAGCACGATTTGATCAATAGTTAGCCGAAGGACAAAATCTTTTAAAACGGCTTCTCGTGTATCTCCTTAAGTTCATATCTTGGCATAACTCGTTTCACGATTTGAGACCTTTCTCGGACCGATATTTGGCATGTACTTCATACTTTAAATCTTGGGAAGACGTTCTTGAAATTATGGTCTTCTCTTCATATAATTGGAATTTCTTCACTTGACGTTTTTGAGAGATTCTTCATATAGGACCACGACTTCATCATTTTTCTTCAATCTTTACTTTGGATTTTGATATACAACGATCCGCCTCCTTTTCGGACTTGGATATATTTATCCTCATACCTTGTTAGGGTCTTTTTGGATAGACTTTCTCCATTCTTTAGGGGAGTAATAGCTTCTCGTCGTGTGTCTTGATCCTTCATATTGATTTTGGAAGAATGATACTTCACATCATCTTTGGATCTTTAGCAAAAATAGAGCTCCTCATGCCTTGTTAGGGCCTTTTTGGATGATCGCCAATCTTCGCGTCCCGCTTCAATAAGTTATGCCTTGGCTATGAACTCTATTCAACCCCGAGCAACTTTTAAACGATCTTGCGCTAGAGGCTAAGTAACCTTTCAAACCGTACGACCTTACTTATTGCAATTATGTTTTATTCCTAATGCATTGATCTTATGGGAAGAAAAAGCCACAATTAAAAACATATGAGTTTTTGAAAGAACACTTTCATGTTCTACGTTTAGCATGATCACTTGTCTAACTCTATCATTTCTCGTTCTTCACTATTTAAAGATCTCTAATTAAAGAGACTCGTGAATACTTAGCCGTGCAAGTCAAAATTAAGCCAAATTTGGATTAGCTTTCATTAAGACTATATCAAATCAAAGTTTTGGGTTTTCAAGCCACCTATAGGATCTTGCACTTTCTTGGACTTTTTCAAGTTTAGAGAATGCGTTTTAAAGTTCCCTTGATAAGTGACTTTCTAGAATCATTTATAGGAACTTGCGAAAAGTTCTTGTTCTTAACCCGAATGAATTAAGACTTTCGCGTTTTAAAGCTCCCTATATAAAAGTCTAGCAAAACTTGAATTGAGCGGGTTAAGGAATGTAAATGGCTCCAAATGCCCATCAAGTCAAAAATTAACTCTTATTCTACCCATCGGAAAATATATATTCGTGTCTTAAAAACACTTATGAAAACTAAAAATTTTAAAATTTGGCCATTTTTAGCCTTATTAGCAAAACAAAACATTGAAGGTTGGAACACGTGAGGGCGTAGCAAAGCAAGTATCTATTCACCCCCCCATACTAAAAGTAAACATTGTCCTCAATGTTTCGAGTCTAAAGGTGGAGCACCCCCATACTAGAGACGAAGAGTCGAATGCTTAGGATCTAGCATGGAAAGGGTGATCAACAATATATCTAAAGCCGTTTATTAATTATGCTAAAAGATAATTGTTAGAACAATAAAGGATATGTCATGGATTCGTGAAAAACTTCTTCAAACGAACGATGGAGGCTCACGTAAACGAACACGAGAGTCTTCAATCGTAGACGATGATGATGATCTAGATAACACAATCACAAACAACCACGAGACAACGAGTTGGAAGGGTACAAGTCCCCTTATTAGTGAATAATAAGCATAAAGATAAGCATGGGATCTCCCCCACGAGGCACCTCGTTTTTGATTACCGAGTCATGAGCTCGACTCGATCCCCTCAAAATGTGAACATTTAGGGATATCATGGTGTGGTCAATTTTTGGCGGGGCTTACATGATAAACAAGGCCCAAAAAGCAACCGGTATAAAGGACTAAGTCCTTAGATGATGCAAAATACCGGGGTCGAAGATGGCGTTCTCGTTTCCATGGAAAAAACAAATTAACACCACTTGGACATGTGCCATAAACTCAAAGAGTTTGAAGAAAATAGATGAGAAGTAGAAAGGTGGGACCATTGGTAAGACAAACGTTTGAGCTACTCGAGGTAGACTCGCACCAAGCAAATAGATATAGTTTCCATTTATTGCATCGGTGGAAGACCGAGATTTCCCTTTACATGAAATTCCGGGATCGAAAATCTCGTCCTCGGTGGACAAGGATGAGGGAACATATGGGGCTTCCCCCATACTAGAACCACACAAAACATCGTCAAAAGGAGTAGACGAGTTTGTAGCACTCAAATCATGCGGTGATGACGGAGTTAGATTTGTAGAAAAATCAATTAAATCACATTTAAGATCTTTTTCTTTGTTATCTTTTGAACTCTCCTTATGAAAACCCTTTTTGATTATGTCGAAAATATTCGGTGTTTCTAAGACGATGTTAGTCACACTAAAAATTCTCACATTTTGAAACCGTTTTGGTTTTGGTGGTGGCAAGTTCTCAAAACGTTTATCGACGAAGAAAACCTCCCCATCGGGGTCCATAAATTCATCATCCGAAAGATCTTCCGTAGAAACCGGCAACTTATCAACACTTTTCAAGAATGAAGGTGAAGGATTTTTCGATTCAAGTATTGATGGTTTCTTCTTTGTAGGCTTTACACTCATAACCTCCACCGGCGGAGGAAATGGTAAATTGTTTTTGGAGACATTCCCTAAAACTCTTGGTGAAAATTCTTTGCAAACGACATTGGTCGAGTCACCATGGTTTAAAGTTGCAATAGAATATACATGAGAAAGATTGGAGTTTTGTGTTGCATTGATGACAAGTTCTTCTTCATTGAAACGAAGGGTGATTTTTCGAGCATGAACATCGATAAGTGCTCTTGATGTATCCAAAAATGAACGACCCAAAATGAGAGGAACTTTTCGATCGATGGGAATATCTACAACGATAAAGTCAACGGGATAGTAAAACTTTCCGACTTTAACGAAAACGTCCTCGGCTACTCCACATGCCAAAATCGTAGAATGATCGGCCATCTCGATGGACATGTTCGAAGGAGTAAGAGCCGGAAGCGAAAGCGATTTGAAAATCTCGAGAGGCATTAAATTAATACTAGCGCCAAGATCGGCCAAGGCGTAGCATTCCTCCATATCTTGTATAGCACACGGAATCAAAAATTTACCGGGATCACCGACTTTTTGTGGTATGCGGCTTAGAAAAACCGATGAACAACTAGACGTTTGTTGTAACTTCTCTTTGTTGTTTAGCATACTTTTGAAGTTTGCGGCGAATCGAGGCATCATGATTAAAGCATCGGCAAAACTTATGTTAAAATGCAAATCACGAAACATTTTCATGAATAGCTCAAATTGATAATTGTTCCTTTCTTGTGCTTTCTCTTTGTTACGTCTCGAAGGGTAGGGTAAAGGTGGTGTGGGTAAGTCATTAGGCAACGGCCTTGGAATCTCGGGTTCCACAATTGGTATTGGTTCAACCGTAGGTGTGGTATGAGCGGTACTTCGTGGGATTGTAATGTGCTCCTTTTCGACCATCACCTCGGGTTCTTTCTCGATTTCCTTCTCCGTAGAAGTACTTGATCGAGAGATTGGTTCCTTGAAAGTTTTACCACTTCGTGTAGTAATAACCTTCATTTCTCCCTTCGGGTTTGCAATGGTATCACTAGGAAGACCACCCGAAGAAGAGGGCTTACACATGATAGCTTCAAACATCTTAGCCATACGGTCCTCAAATTTTGATTGCCTAGCATCCGCTTTCAATAACTCTTGCTTAATCTCATGTTGTCCTAATTCCATCTTTTGTTGGTTTTGTTGAAGACGTTGGACATTTCCTTCCATTTTATTTGCATGAGTTTTAAGTTCATTAGCAAGTTCATTTTTAAGCTCGTTTTTCAACTCGGAGCTTAAGCTAATCATCTCACGTTGCATATTATCAAATTTAGCATCATTTGCTTTTGCATAATCCAAAAATTCTCCTTGCAAATTTTTCGTGTGAGCATTTTGAAAACCTTGTGTAGTATTTTGAAAATCACGGTTTTGGTTTTGATTAGAGATTTGTCCATTCCCACTTTGATAATTCCCTTTGTTGTAATTGCGTGTGTTGCCTTGGTAATTACCTTGGTTGTTGTTTCGATAATTGTTAACATTTTGATTTGGTGGAGCTTGATTTTGGCGGGAACCTTGGCCGTTTTGGTTGTAAGTTCCCGTTGCTACATAAGCACTCGAAGTGTTACCATCCGCGGTAATGCACTCGGATAAATCATGAGCTCCTCCACACGATAAACAACTCTTAGCAACCGCTTTAACCGAAGCGGAATTGGAAGCTTCTTGAGCCTTCCAATGGGACATTAGATTAGCAAATCTATCAAAAAACCGATTTTCCTCATTAGCTTCATCATGTAAGGCATTAATGCCACGAGACGATTGTGATGACGATGACGAACCCATGTTGGCAACACTCGGTGTGTTACGAGGGCTATAAACCTTAGATCGATTTTCAATGATTTGTAAAGCCTCATTTGTCGTCTTGCACAAAAAATTACCACCCGCGGCGGCATTCAAATAATCTCGTTCATGATCATTAAGCCCATTATAAAAAGTATCGATTTGATGCAATTCCGAAAAATCATGGTGAGGACATTCATGTAACATCTCCTTAAATCGTTCCCATGCCATTGAAAAACTTTCATTGTTACGTTGCACAAATCGTGAAATCTCATTTTTTAAGTGTGTTGTTTTCGATGGTGGAAAAAACTTGTTCACAAACTTAGAAACGAGATCGGCCCATGTCAAAATCGAATTTGGCGGTTCTTTCTCGAGCCAAATTTTTGCGGGTCCATCCAACGAGTATGGAAACAACATCATCTTAATGGCGTCATGCGGAACATCTTTGAATTTGCTAGTGGCGGTGAGACGGTTGAAATTCCTAATGTGGTAATGCGGGTTGTCTTTCTCGTGACCTCGAAATTTGTTTGCTTGTAGCATCGACATTAAACCCGTCTTAATCTCGAAATTCTCCGCAAGGATGGCGGGAATAACAATGGCCTCTCCAAAACCCTCGGTGGGTGCTTGTAGCAACTCCATCATAGTACGATTAGCCATTACGACTTCTTGTTCTATAATAGGTTCAACAATTGGAGGTTCTTCAACAATCAACGATCCTTGATTTGTTTGCTTTTGAAGACGTTTACGAGCTCGTTTTGCTTGATTACGAGTGATCATAAACTTCACGAAGAATGGGAGGTGAGCAAAGAAGATTCTTTTTGGTCGTTTTGTGGATTTTCAATTTTTTTTGTGTTTTTGATGATATTTAATTTTTTTTTTTTGGTTTTTTGGTGTATCTTCGTAGACAACAATCTACAAAATCTCTCCTCGAATCAAACTCTTGATTAAAGAAGCCTCAAAGGAATGAAAACGATCACGTGGAGTGAACGCCTTCGAATGACTTTAGAACTTTGGTGAAAACCAAATTGTTCACGAGGGTTTAATCACAAAGAAAACCAAGCAAATATAGTATACGTATTAATACTTTGGGCGGCAAAACCCTCGATTAGCCTTCAATCTCAAAATACTCACAAGCAAGCGGGGAAACGAGGCGGCGCGAAGCACTTAAGAGCCTTTTTCCTTAGGGTATATTTTATAATACCCGCCTTATACCCACCTTATAGTTCGTATCTTTCAAAATCGAGCTTCTCGAAAGTATTTATCTATTTTTGCCTTTTCTTTTTGTTTGAGATTCGAATACAATGATCGAGTGATGAAATCCCGAATCAAGGTTGTGTTTTCACACTTTTGGAGATATTGTATTTTGGTTGTGATACTTAATACAATATATTAATAATATTCACAAAGAAAAACCAAGAAAACCGATAATACGTGTTAAGGGAGTTCCACTTAACACAAATACTATTTTGGATAATATCAAGAACAAAATTTTTCAAATTAAGACACGACACACCTCCCCGGCAGCGGCGCCAAAATGATTGGAGTAAAAACACGTCTCTTGTTTAGGAAAACAAAAAGAACGTATATGAGCGGTAAGTATCGAGTGATGATTTTAGGGAAAATCAACACTAATGACCCACAATCACTTAAAAAGAGATAAAAGATTCGTTTCCCAAGGAGGTATGGTGTTGTGAATTAACTTGTATGGATTTGAGATTAATATTGAGAAAGATGGAATGACGGTTTCTTGGAAATTACACTATGACGTAAAAAACGAAAACGTAAATCCGTACAAAAATTACAAAAATTTTAAATTAAGCTAAGACCAAAAACAAAATCAAGAAAAAGATAAAAACAAGCCTTAAATAATATAAACAAAGATAAAAATCCAACAAAGATATTTTAAAACCTTTTATTAATTAAATAATTAATTTTAAATGCTAATTAAAGCCCTAAAATTAAATTTAATTAATTCAAATGTCAAAAATATGATTTTATTGAACAATTACTTAACTTATATTATTAGAAGACTGAAAAGTAATTTTCTAAAAATTAAAACTTATTAAAACTATTTTTAAAACTCTAAAAATGATTAAAAGTAATTAAAAACTAATTAAACTTAAAATAATTATAAAAATAAATCTAAAAGTTATAAAAATAATCTAAAAATGGAAATAGTCCTAATCAATGACAAAGAACCTAGGAAAAATGAAAAAGAAAGAAAAATAAAATTTTGAAAATTAATTAATAAAATAATATTAAAACACTGTCTTGCGCCGCAGTGCTTGGGTCTTGCGGCGCAACGTGTGAAACGGGAATACCAAGATCTGCAGCACCTTTAGTTGCGCCGCAGTGCTTGGGTCTTGCGGCGCAATTTGTGAAACGGGGACACCTTTGGTCTGTAGCTCCTTGAGTTGCGCCGCAATAGGTTGTCTTGCGGCGCAATACTATGCAAAACGTGGCCTGGTTGTTTTCTGAACTGATGATCACAAAAGTGTGAGTGCACACTTTGTGTACTTGTGATGCCAAGAGGTCTTGGCTTGATGCTTTGTTTGGCGATTATTTGGACAATTGGGCACCCTTGAGCTTATTGAAGCTCAAGGAGTCAAGTAACACACAAATAACAACAAGAATCAAAGATTAAGCATCAAAATCATGAAAAACCAAGCAAATTTCACCCTTATGCAGATTTTTAACTTACTCTTTCCTTAAAAACCTAACAAACTTGTTCAAATCTTGTTCCAAACTAATTAACTACTTACTAAATACCTTAATCAACCCTAAACAAGCAATCTAACACCTTTTAATTATCAAAACAAATCTAGATGTCCTGCTTAAACCTGTTGCCAAACACCCTTTTAAAATCTAAAAACCAACTTTTAACATACCAACATGCTTACAAAAGCTACCAAATTGATTCCAAGTGCATCTAACATGTAAACATACACACTAGAACACAAATCATGCAATATAAACACACTTAATCACCAAATCACTTAAGATCATACAACTTGCTATTTTTGAACTTTTTCAAGGTAAAAGGAAGATACCTTAGGTTCTTACATCCAAGAACCTAGAGGGTGTGTAACCCTCCTCCAATCCAACCCGGGTTGGAGCTGAACTAAATCAACAAGCCTTCAACCTATTTGAACACAAAACAAAGAAACAAGAACAAAAATAATATGATATGATATGATTCTTTTTTTTTTTTTTTTTCTTTTTAAAACTCTTCCAAAACCTTTTCCAATTACTTAAAACGTATCATAAACCCTTAAATTACCAAAATCATGAACACCAAAATACCTTTTGAGAAGATTTTACCAAAATCTCTCAAAATCTCAAAACCTTAAACAACTTTGAAAATCAAAGTTGCTTAACCAAATAAAAGTGGAACTCAGAATCAATCTCCTCACAACACACAAACTTTTAAAAACAATAAAAAAGGAATTACACTTGAATATTTCAAAAACCAAACTTTTTATTTCTTTAAAAAGGAATTACATGTGAGAGACTAGAAACTGGAACAAGGGCTTCACACAAGTTGTGAGCTCCTTTTATAGAGCCTATAGAACATCCTAGAAGCATAAAAACATAAAACCCTAATACATAGAAAATCCCAAATGTGCCCTTGAATGATTTTGAGTGCATTTTGTCCTCTCTTGATCTTGAACGTTTATTTTGCTTTGGGAGGAAGCAAATAATCTTGGCCATTGATTTATGCCACGTCATGATGCTTGGGGGCTAAGGAATGATGTGATTGGTGGATTGGGGAATTGGGGGTTTGGTGCACATGAGTGGGATGCAGGTTTTTAGGAGTGGGAAAGGTTTTGGCATGTGTGAATTACTTGTGTGCAAGTTTAATTGGTTTTTACCCAAGGAAAAGTGAAGGTAAATTCTGGGTGGTAAGAACAATGAATAGTAACCATTTTGATCCTAAAAAGGGGGAAGCATATGTGTTAGGCGCCACTTTCATTTAAATGTTTGGGAGTTGTCACTTTTGGTCCCTGGCTTTTGTTATTTTTGGCTTTTAAGGATTTTCAGCCTAAAATCTCCTTTCCTTTGTTATTAACTTTCCCACTTTGACAATTTTGGCACCAACTTTTGATAAAAGGTTATCAAGGATGTAATTTGACATTTGGTGATTCTTTAAGGACTAATCTTGGACAATTTTGATCTTCAAAGGTCTTCAATGAGTCTTTCACTTGTTGAGGGACCATTATTGGCAATTTGAAAATGTTGAGGGACTAAACTTGCCATTTCTTCAAAGTTGAAGGACCTTTTTGTAATTTTGACAAACTTAAGGGACTAAACTTGTAATTATTAATATACAAGGGTTTTAAGTGTCATTTCTTCATTCTTGGATGATCAATCTTGTATTGTCTTCAAGTCTTCAAGGGTTTTTGATGAAAATTCCATGATTAGGGCCCGGTTCTTTGTACGGCTTCGTTTCTCGTGTTCGTTTTTCCTTGTATCTTGTGATCTTTTGTCTTTTTCACGATATCCATACCTAAAATACACAAGTAAACAAACACAAGCATATATATGGTATTTTATGACATTTTTATGCATTTAAAGCCCGAAAAGAACGATGAGATCATGTATAAATGCCATCTCATCAGGGTCCCACGGATGGCGCCAACTTGTTGATACAAAAGTTGGATGGACCTAGTAGGACCTGAATTTGGCTTAATTTGGGGTCTTGTGGGTTCCGGCTCTTGCACCAAATGAATCTTGTTTAAGGACTAAGAACACACACCGTTAGGCTCACCGTGGGCGCATGTCCCACGATTAGACTCCGGCGTTAGAGTAAGTAATCGGTTTGAGTATATGTGATGGTTTAGGGTATTGTGTGTATCATACCTTTGTAGAACCTTGGGGGTTCCTTTTATACCTGAGAAAGTCCTGGTTGGGCTTTCCTATTCTTGCCGCCTAAGGAAGAGATAATGACCCAGAATAGCTTGATCTTTATCGCATAACCAAAGTAAGTGTATATCGCTTAACCTTAGGCGAATATATCTATAAGATAGATTATATTTTGTCTTTATCTTGTCGCGCTGCGACGAGTACTTGACCAAGTAACCATTCGACGTGCGCCAATGCTTTATTGGGCCTCCTTGGCCTTACGCGCATTGCGCTATGATAATACATACCCAATAGATACGGGTTGTACCCATAGGTCGGTTCATACAACCCGAATATGGACTATACGTCATCACACGTGATGATATAAGAATAAGCCAATCACTAGCCAACTTATCTTTATTATTGTTTTAAAGAACAACAACCAACCACGCAGGAATATAACTTCGTCTTCAACCTCTTGCACCTGCAACTCAAAGAAACTAGATAGACAAAACCCGAAACCTTTTTCTTCACGATACGTCTTGATCTAGAACCGATCTTCAGAGACCACGACTAACCGCAGCTCTGATACCACTTGTTGAAATCGACACCTCCAACAAACCTGAAGATCGATTTGCGAAACCCTAGATCACTGTAAAGAAGTTCGTAGAGTTGCAATAAACAAAATCCACAAAGACGACACGTTACAAAGGTAACCAAACAATTCACTTTATTAATTAACGTTCGAGTACATAGGAAGAATAAGAAGTTACGGTGTGTTTTGTGCATCACCCCCTCGCCTCCTTTTATAGGGTGAGGGGATCGGCTACAAACTCGGACCAAGCCCACTCGACACACTTACCATACAATAAGGAAAGCAACCTAATCAAGCTGCCAACTATCTTTGGAAACTATATTCAACATTATCATATTTGTGTACCTATTGATACTAGAAATTAAAACCAGCATAAAAAGTATTAATTAATTACCTAACAATAAAATATCATTTTGCAAAAAAGTAAAAGAGAAAATAAATTGATAGCGACATTTTTTAAACGGTTTGTCGGGCATAATTAATTTGGAACAGAAAGAGTATTCCTGCTTGAGGATAATAAGAAACCCAAACAAACACACACACGCGGGGACACCCTTTCTCCCATATGTTACACCTATTTTGCTGATTTTTTAATTTAATTTTTAATTTTGTTTACGTTATAAAACTAATAAAATGAAAATACGAAATAAAAATATAAATTATAACAGGTCAAAAGTATTACATTAACAAAAACGATGAAAAACTGACGTTAAACTATAAAGAAAATGAACAATAATATTTTGTAGTTTCTTTTAGAGTAGAGCAATAGGGGTACTGTTAATGCAAGTGATGCCTAAAAATATTATTAGTGTTAACTAATCTTTCTTAGTTTTGATTACAACAAACTATACAACACATTTAGTGTAAAACACAAAACGAATTATTTAACTAACACTATCATCAAGGTAATAATCATATCACTAACCTTTCTTAATCATACTTAGTGATCATCAAAATGATTATCCTTAAAACTCACTTTAGTTAATATGACAAAAGACTTTTTAATAAACTTTCTTTTTTAGAAAATGTTTTATTAAAATGGAAAATGAAAATTTGAAAATAGCATATTCCATATGCTATTAGAATATTCTTTGAAGGCTTCAAATACCTCATGTAAAACCCGCATGCTTTTACCATGAATAGGACCCTTAAGATCGTACGTACTAGATTAAAACTTTCCTTTTATAGTATGATTACGTTTACATGTTAGGATTTTACGTATTACGTACGTGTTAGAACACGATAAGTATTTATTACGCACGAACACGCAATAATTATTTAACAATAATTAATCACGAACATGAGATCATGAAATCATGAACGTAATTAAATCACGAACTAATATTAATTACGTATATATATTTATTACGAGCGTGAATAAATATATGAGGTCACGGTAATTATTTAACGAGAACACACAAAACGCGAACACAAATAAACACGAACGAACAATTAAACAACGAGACACGGAAAACGATACGGGTACCCCATGTGGGGCCCCTACCCGCGGCAACATTAAGGATATGGGCCAAGCCCATCTCAAAACTTACTAAGAAGGGGTTATGGTAAATTTTGCTAATCATTTTCACATTACAGTAAACTTAAACAAAAAGCTAAAATATTTTTCTCCTTCTCCTCCTTCCTCTCTTGTGGCCGCCGCACATAAACACCAAAAAGGGGTGTTTAGTTGATGTTGATCTTGAATCTTGTACGTATGTTCGTGTGTGTTCATCCTCGTTAGATCCACGCATTCGGTATATTCTTTTTATCCTTTTCTTTTTGATTTGATCTAATAAAATAATTAAGAACATGATGTTTTTAAAAACCTAATTAAAAACATAGATCAAACATGTAAATGGTTTTTCGGGAAAATCAAAAAGCTTGTTTTTAGGGGTGTTTGTTTGGTCGGCGCCTAAACCGAACCCCAAGGGGGTCTCGGTTTGGCTAATAAACCACCACCGAGACCATATGGTCCCGGTTTGGTGGTGTGGGTCTCACGGCAGCAGCAAACCAAAGGGAACCCCGAAGTGGTTTGGGGTGTGGTGTCGATTTCATGTTCGGTTCATGGTTTCTAGTCAAGATCCGGTTCACGGTTTATGTTAAGATTATTTTATTTATAATCATATGTTAAAATTAAATTAATAAATATGACATGGTTAATTTAATAAACATGACTTAGGTTATAATTTAATCATTAGAATCATGGAATTATTAACCTAAGTATTTTATATTTTCTAGACTTATAATTAATTAATTACTTAAAAACCATGGTTATAATTAATTAATTAACATGACTTAGGTTATATTATTAATAAGTAATAATACATGTTTTAACCTAAGTATTTAACTTTATTTAATTAAAAACATGATATATTTAATTAAATACTTTTAACCTATAGTTTATTTAAATTACATGTAATAATTAATAAACTATACATTATATCAGTATGACTTAGAAAATAATCAGAAAAACACTTAGGCTTATATACTTAGCTTATTTAACCAGCTTATATCTAATTATGGAAACTTTATATTTTTAGAAACTTATTTAATTAAGGCAGCTAATCTATTTATGGAAACTTTCTATTTTTAGAAACTTATTTACTTCAGGCAGCTAATCTATTTATGGAAACTTGTTTAATTAAGGCAACTGATCTATTTTTTTGGAAACTTTCTATTTTTGGAAACTTTCTATTTTTGGAAACTTTCTATTTTTTGAAACTTTCTATTTTTGGACACATTCTATTTTTGGAAACTTTCTATTTTAGGAAACCTGCTATTTTTGGAAAGTTACTTATTATTACACAGTAAGTATAATAATACATAAAATACCATAAATACTTAATCAGAATACACAGAATATATGATAAATATAGTTTAAGGCTTTAAACAGTAAAACATGACATGAACATATAAAATAAGCTAAGACATGACATAAAACCAGTTACGTATTTAGTAAGCAGATACTTATTTATGTATGTATTTATATAGCATTAGTGATACCAAAGTAGGATTCTCCTCAGTTCATCTTCTTCGTTCACTGGACATAAGGTACGGATTCCCGTCCTTTCAATATGGACATTATTTCCTTATTAGGATGTCCCCGTATGCAGCCAAATGTTTTCCCGTAGTATAAGTTTATATGTTTGACTTGCTTATGTTTAACTTAGAATACCTATAGCCATATACATGCATGACCAGTTTCACCTAGTTATGGAGGTACCATAACCATAACATTAGAGGCACTGATGTTATGACTTCACCACGGCAGAGTGATTGCTCGTGGCGTCCCTTCAGCTTTTGGCCATATTTTTATATTTATCATATGGGGCATATGGGTGCATCCTAGTTACATGTTTTTCACCAGATTACTCAGTGTGAATGTGGTGTGTGCCTTGCATCCTTCACAAGGAGCTGATCCCTCCTACCCAAACCAGTATATTAAATTAGAGGCAGCCCCTCTATTTTGCATGATGAGATCACCCCTCCAAGTATTCATGCACGGTGGATTTTCATGACCTATATTGGCTAATGGTAGAACATGCTAAACAGTTTTTATAATATAAACATAAGGCTTTTCAAACTATAAACCAGTTTTACTCAGACTTAACTAGGTTACTCGGGACTTAGTTTCTTCCGCTGTTATGTGTTATATGCTTATCCTATTCATGCTTTATTGTACATCCGTGCACTGAGCGTATTGCTAAGTCGTTTTCCTTTTCTATGTTCCCAAAACGGCAGGTACCCAGGGACGCTCGTAGACTTTAAGCGTACGTGCATACGGACTGGAAGCTTTCTAGCCTTTCTTTACTTTATGCATTATCTTTCCTTTGATACACTTGCTATGGACATTGTTTAGTCCTTTCCTTTACAGTACTTATGTTTGTGGGTGATGAGCTTTACTTTTGGACTACCGTTGTTTGATTCCGGTATTTTCCTTTTATGGTCATAAAATGTTTAGACATTTTTCCTTGTATGCTTTGATGACACGCCATAATTACGCGTGACATTCCATTATCAAAATGGGGTGTTACAATTATGGTATCAGAGCCAAGGCTTCGACCTGTAGGCTCTCAAATATGACCTGTGATTAGTGGGTAGTCACTACGGTCTCCCTAGAACTGACAGTCGTTTTTCATGCATTCATCATTTTTATGCATACATATACATGTCATTGTCGTAGGTTTATGACTAAGTAATGGTTGGTACAGGACTGGCCCTATTTAGTCGCATGTGTTTTATCGAAACTTTTAAATTTGGGACCGACCCATAGGCGTCCCCTCGCCATGTCTTTTATTTTGGGTGAACTGACCATAGGCGTTCACTCTCGAGCATACAAAAGTTTTCAAAAAACTGCATCATGCATTCATACACAAAATTTTCTTGCATAAAATTTTTCTCTTGAAATTTTGGTATAATTTTTTTTCATGTATATATATATTTTATGTTTTGATCTGTTTAATCATATGTTTTATGTTATACTGTCAGATGGTTCTCACACGCGAACAAGAACAACTCAATGCGACAATCCAAGCTGCAATGCAAGCTTTGCTTCCTCAACTAGGAACGGCATCAAGGCTGAGGTTCAAGCTGCCAACAATCAGCAGCATAATCAGGCACCTCCTCCTCCTCCTCCAGTGACATTGGCAGTATGGCTGGAGAGATTCAACAAGCTACGTCCTCGAGCTTTTGAGAAAACAGATAGCCCCAGTGATGCTGAAATCTGGTTGGCTCACATCGAGAAGATTTTCAATGCTATGGGTTGTGACCCCGCGTACAAGGCGAGGTTGGCATGCTATCGGTTCGAAGGCGATGTGCTAAATTGGTGGTTAACGTTGATGCAGTCTGAGGGAGGTGACGAGTGGGTTGCAGGTTTGACTTGGGCTCAGGTCAAGGACAGGGTGATGGAGCATTTCTTTCCCAAGGCTGAGCAAGACAAGCTCAAGAGGGAGTACCATGGGACCCGACAGCGAGCTAGGGAGAATAGCAACGAGTTTATGCAGCGCTTTCTTCGCTTAGCTGGTTTCCTTGGTGCGACAGCAGGTACTCCTGAAGAGCAGGCACACCACTTTAGGTGTGCTCTTAGCACATCGGTCGCAAACAATCTGGTGTGTGCTACGTTCAACACTGTAGCACAAGTGGCCGATGCAGCACGTAAGCTGGAGATGATGTAGGAGAGAGATGAGTTCGGGGAAGCTGAGAGACCCGACAAGAGGTAAACATTCGTATTCAAGCGGTGATCAATCCGTGTTATTTCCATATATATATCAATTATTCATCTCTTTAAAATGTATCTTCCAGGCAGCAAACTGGGGACCGGTCTCAGCCGGCTACTACGCAGCAGCCTCATCAGCCAAAGGGAAATGGTCAGACTAACGACCGTTCTGCTACGGATAGGCGTGGCGGTAATGATAATTACCGTAACAACGCTTGACACTCCAACAGCAGCATGTCCTAATACTTACGCAATTTTCTTATGATTTCATGTTACAACTCATATTCTGACACTTTAGCAAAAACTTCTACCAGGAACCATGGAAACGGTAGGGACCAGAACCAGAGAGATTCACAGCCTAGCCATCCAGCCATCACTGGTATTCAATCTTACGATTATCCGCATTGTCCTTTGTACCCTATTATCATCTCTTATGTAAAACGTTTTACCAGGTTCCCAGCCAGCCAAAGCACCTGCTGGAGGATTTACTCATCCTCTTTGCCCTACTTGCCACCGTAGGCACCTAGGGCCATGCCGTCGTAACACTGACGCATGCTTCAAGTGTGGTCTTCCTGGCCATATCATGAAGAATTGCCGAAAGGGCGAGATGGAGGGCACATCAGGACATGCTGATTCCAAGCCGCCTCCTACTACTGGGCGTCTCTACATGACATCTCGAGACCAGGCAACAAGTCTACATGTACCATCACTGGAATCTTGTATATGTATGGTCAAGCTGCATGTGTTCTTTTCGATATGGGTGCTACTCACTCGGTTATTTCTACTGCTTATGCTAAGAACATTAGGATGCTCCCCATGCCACTAGAGAATAGGCTTACTATTTCCACGCCTTTGAGGGACTCTGTATTAATCACCCATGTATACAAGAGTCTTCCCCTAGAATTTGACGATAAGGTTCGACCTGTTGACGCACTTCCGCTGGACATGAATGAGTTCGACATGATTTTGGGCATGGATTGTCTTTCCAAACATCATGCTACCATAGACTGCCATTCATATCGAGGTATCTTCGGTGATGTTAATGCACCAGAGTACATTCATAACGGGTTCGTACCCGTACGGTCTATACAAATCATATCTACCCTGCAAGCGCGTGCACTACTGTCACATGGTTGCGAGGGTTATCTAGCTACGGTTCACGACATGGATGCTGAATCTCCATCAATTCAGGATCAACCAATAGTGTCGGAATTTCAAGATGTATTTCCAGTAGAACTTCCGGGCATACCACCTGCACGAGAAGTGGAATTCAGTATCGAGCTTATTCCAGGAGCTGAACTAATCTCCAAGGCTCCTTATCGCATGGCTCCCACAGAGCTGAAGGAGCTGAAGGATCAACTGCAATAACTTCTAGAACGAGGTTTCATTCGACCGAGCGCATCTCCATGGGGCGCACCGGTCTTATTTGTTAAGAAGAAGGACGACAGTATGCGTCTTTGCATAGACTATCGCAAGTCAACAAGATTACTATCCGGAATAGGTATCCACTGCCGCGTATAGACGATCTGTTTGACCAACTCCAAGGGGCCAAAAACTTCTCCAAGATTGATCTTAGGTCAGGCTACCATCAGCTACGGGTTAAGGAGCAGGACATCGCCAAGACTGCTTTTCGTACCCGCAATGGCCACTACGAGTTTGTAGTTATGCCATTTGGCCTGACAAATGCTCCAGCAGTGTTCATGGATTTGATGAACAGAATCTTCCATGAACATCTGGACAAGTTCGTCATTATCTTCATCGATGAAATCCTGATTTTCTCAAAGTACAAGGAGGAACACGAAGACCATCTTCGTACAGTACTACAAATTCTTCGCTAGAAGCAGCTGTATGCTAAATTCTCCAAGTGTGAGTTCTGGTTAGACAAGGTGGCATTCTTAGGTCACATTGTATCAGCAGAAGGAATCACTATGGATCTAGCGAAGGTTGAGGCCATTACTAAGTGGCCGAGGCTGACTTCAACGACGGAAGTCCACAGTTTCTTAGGCTTAGCTGGCTATTACCGTAGGTTCGTGGAGAACTTTTCCCGCTTAGTACTACCATTGACCAAACTGATACGGAAAGGGGAGAAATTCGTCTGGACTGAAGAACGAGAGAAGATCTTTGAAGACCTGAAGCATAAGCTAGTATCTGCACCTATTCTTACTCTCCCATCTGGTACGGGTGGATTTCAAATCTACAGTGATGCATCGGGGAAGGGACTTGGCTGTGTTCTCATGCAACATGGGAAAGTGATCGCGTACGCTTCACGACAGCTTAAGCCTTATGAAGAAAATTACCCCACGCATGACTTGGAACTTGTTGCAGTCGTGTTTGCATTGATGATATGGAGGCACTACTTGTATGGAGAATCATGTGACATTTTCACGGACCACAAGAGCTTGAAGTATATCTTCACTCAACGTGAATTGAACATGAGGCAGAGGAGATGGTTAGAGCTGTTGAAGGATTATGACATTAATCTACAGTATCATCCCGGAAAAGCAAATGTAGTAGCAGATGCTCTTAGCAGGAAGTCCGGAATGATCAACGACATTTAAATTAAGGAGGAAATCATAAGAGACTTGGAGCGACTAGACATCAAGATCATGGTACGTGGATAGCACGGTTACTGGGCTAATCTTAGAGTAGAACCCGAGTTACTCTCTAAGATCAAGAAAGCTCAGAAAGATGATGGAGAAATCTGGGCGATAGTACGAAATTTGGAGAAACAGACGGAATTCAGAGTAGATGCAGACGGTATCGTATGGCAGGGCACAAGTCTTTGTGTTCTTGATGACCAAGAACTCCGGGAAGCCTTGTTAGCTAAAGCTCATAGCTCCCCATTCTCTATACATCCTGGTTCGACTAAGATGTACCATGACATCAAGCAATACTTTTGGTGAAGTGGTATGAAACAGGATGTGGCTACTTACGTCTCCAAATGTCTTACCTGCCAGCACGTTAAGATCGAGCATCAACGATCTGGCGGTCTCCTTCAACCGTTAGATATTCCAGAGTGGAAGTGGGACAAAGTCACCATGGATTTTGTTACTGGTATTCCGCCTACCAAGAGGAAGCATGATGCGATTTAGGTTATCGTAGATCGACTTACCAAATCAGCTCATTTCTTACCGATCCGTAAGGAAGATCCTGTAAGTAAACTCGCCGATAAGTATAGAAGAGAGATCATGAGACTCCACAGTGCACCATCCAGCATCGTCTCAGACAGAGATCCTCGTTTCACTTCGCGATTTTGGAAGAGTCTGCAGAAAGCTTGGGGTACACAACTTAATCTTTGCACGGCTTTTCATCCTCAAACGGACGGACAGTCGGAACGAACGATTCAGACATTGGAAGACATGTTGTGGTCATGTGCGTTGGAATGGACGGGTGATTGGGACGATTACATCTGTTTGGTGGAGTTTGCATACAACAACAGTTGGCACGCAAGTATCAAGTGTGCTCCTTTCGAGATGTTGTATGGCAGGAAGTGTCGCGCCCCAATCTGCTGGGATCAGGTTGGCGAGCCAACACTTGAAGGACCAGAAATCATAGAGATGACCAATGAAAAGATCGTAGTAGCTAATCAGAAACTTCAGGAAGCACGGTCACGTCAGAAGAGTTACGCCGATAAGCATCGTAGGGACATACATTTTAACGTAGGAGATCACGTCTTCCTTAAGGTTTCGCCGGCACGTGGTGTTAGACGCTTCGGGATTAAAGGGAAGCTCAGTCCTCGTTTCATCGGACCGTTTGATATCATTGAACGAGTCGGTGAAGTATCTTACCGGTTGGCGTTACCTCTGCAGCTTTCGCATGTACACAATGTGTTTCATGTGTCCTTACTCAGAGGTTACCAGTATCATCCCCTTCACATGGTTCAGTATCCACTGGAACAGATACGTGAAGATCTCACTTTTATAGAAGAACCCGAATGAGTTCTTGACAGACAAGAACGACTCATGAGAAGGAAGACGATTCCATTCGTCAAAAATCCTATGGAGGGATCATACCGAGTGGGAAGCCACTTGGGAAACAGAGGAGTCTATCCGGGCTTCTTACCCTCATTTCATATTTTGAATTCGGGTATGTTCTTCTTTTCAGTTTACTTTATCTATAATTCGGGGACGAATTATTCTTTTTAGGGGGGAAGAGTTGTAAAACCCGCATGATTTTACAATGAATAGTACCCTTAAGAACGTACGTACTAGATTAAAACATTCCTTTTATAGTATGATTACGTTTACGTGTTAGGATTTTACGTATTACGTACGTGTTAGAACATGATAAGTATTTATCACGCACGAACACGCAATAATTATTTAACAATAATTAATCACGAACATGCGATCATGAAATCATTGACGTAATTAAATCACGAACTAATATTAATTAGGTATATATATTTATTACGAGCGTGAATAAATATATGAGGCCACGGTAATTATTTAACGAGAACATACAAAATGCGAACACAAATAAACACGAACGAACAATTAAACAACGAGACACGGAACACGGTACGGGTACCCCATGTGGGGCCCCCTACCCGTGACAACATTAAGAAGATGGGCCAAGCCCATCTCAAAACTTACTAAGAAGGGGTTATGGTAAATTTTGCTAATCATTTTCACATTACAGTAAACTTAAACAAAAAGCTAAAAGATTTTTCTCCTTCTCCTCCTTTCTCTCTTGTGGCCACCGCACATAAACACCAAAAAGGGGGTGTTTAGTTGACGTTGATCTTGAATTTTGTATGTGTGTTCGTGTGTGTTCATCCTCGTTAGATCCACGCATTCGGTATATTCTTTTTATCCTTTTCTTTTTGATTTGATCTAATAAAATAATTAAGAACATGATGTTTTTAAAAACCTAATTAAAAACATAGATCAAACATGTAAATGGTTTTTGGGGAAAATCAAAAACGTTGTTTTTAGGGGTGTTTGTTTGGCCGGCACCTAAACTAAACCCCAATGGGGTCTCGGTTTGGCTAATAAACCACCACCGAGACCATATGGTCCCGGTTTGGTGGTGTGGGTCCCACAACAGCAGCAAACCAAAGGGAACCCCGAAGTGGTTCGGGGTGTGGTGTCGATTTCATGTCCGGTTCATGGTTTCTAGTCAAGATCCGGTTCACGGTTTATGTTAAGATTAATTTTTTTATAATCATATGTTAAAATTAAATTAATAAATATGACATGGTTAATTTAATAAACATGACTTAGGCTATAATTTAATCATTAGAATCATGGAATTATTAACCTAAGTATTTTATATTTTTTTCTAGACTTATAATTAATTAATTATTTAAAAACCATGGTTATAATTAATTAATTAACATGACTTAGGTTATATTATTAATAAGTAATAATACATGTTTTAACCTAAGTATTTAACTTTATTTAACTAAAAACATGATATATTTAATTAAATACTTTTAACCTATAGTTTATTTAAATTACATGTAATAATTAATAAACTATACATTATATCAGTATGACTTAGAAAATAATCAGAAAAACACTTAGGCTTATATACTTAGCTTATTTAACCAGCTTATATCTAATTATGGAAACTTTCTATTTTTAGAAACTTATTTAATTAAGGCAGCTAATCTATTTATGGAAACTTTCTATTTTTAGAAACTTATTTAATTCAGGCAGCTAATCTATTTATGGAAACTTATTTAATTAAGGCAGCTGATCTATTTTTTTGGAAACTTTCTATTTTTGGAAAATTTCAATTTTTGGAAACTTTCTATTTTTGGAAACTTTTTATTTTTTGAAACTTTCTATTTTTGGAAACCTGTTATTTTTGGAAAGTTACTTATTATAACACAGTAAGTATAATAATACATGAAATACCAAAAATACTTAATCAGAATAGACAGAATATATGATAAACATAGTTTAAGGCTTTAAACAGTAAAACATGACATGAACATATAAAATAAGCTAAGACATGACATAAAACCAGCTACGTATTTAGTAAGCAGATACTTATTCATGTATGTATTTATGTAGCATTAGTTATACCGAAGTAGGATTCTCCTCAGTTCATCTTCTTCGTTCACTGGACATAAGGTACGGATTCCCGTCCTTTCAGTATGGACATCATTTCCTAATTAGGATTTCCCCGTATGCAGCCAAATGTTTTCCCGTAGTATAAGTTTATATGTTTGACTTGCTTATGTTTAATTTAGAATACCTATAGCCATATACATGCATGACTAGTTTCACCTAGTTATGGAGGTACCATAACCATAACATTAGAGGCACTGATGTTATGACTTCACCGCGGCGAAGTGATTGCTCGTAGCGTCCCTTCAGCTTTTGGCCATATTTTTATATTTATCATGTGGGGCGTATGGGTGAATCCTAGTTACATGTTTTTCAGCAGATTACTCAGTGTGAATGTGGTGTGTGCCTTGCATCCTTCACAAGGAGCTGATCCCTCCTACCCAAACTAGTATATATATTTGAGGTAGCCCCTCTAGTTTGCATGATGAGGTCACCCCTTCAAGTATTCATGCACGGTGGATTTTCATGACCTATATTGGCTAATGGTAGAACATGCTAAACAATTTTTATAAGATAAACATAAGGCTTTTCAAACTATAAAACCAGTTTTACGCAGACTTAAACAGGTTACTCGGGACTTAGTTTCTTCTGATGTTATGTGTTATATGCTTATCCTATTCATGCTTTATTGTACATCCGTGCACTAAGCGTAATGCTCAGCCGTTTTCCTTTTCTATGTTCCCAAAACGGCAGGTACTCAGGGACGCTCGTAGACTTTAAGCGCACGTGCATATGGACTGGAAGCTTTCTAGCCTTTCTTTACTTTATGCATTACCTTTCGTTTGATACACTTGCTATGGACATTGTTTAGTCCTTCCCTTTAAAGTACTTATGTTTGTGTGTGATGAGCTTTACTTTTGGACTACCGATGTTTGATTCCGGTATTTTCCTTTTATGGTCATGAAATGTTTAGACATTTTTCCTTGTATGCTTTGATGACACGCCATAATTACGCGTGACATTCCATTATCAAAATGGGGTGTTACACCTCAGATATTCCTACCCCACTAAAAGACAAAAACGGAGCGTACTCTAGGGGCGGTACCTTAAGTAGCTAGGCGGTTCCCTAGCGATATGGAACCGACGGGCTAGATAAGGTACCGCGCCTAGATAGCCGTTATATATCCGTTATACTTTGTCTCCTTTAAATAGTGGGTCAAATCTCATTTTCCAACAAGCCTCTTGGACGTTTTTCTCAGCCCCCCTTTCTATTTTCTATAGCATAATCATTAGTAAATGATCACTTAAAGTGTTAAGGATGTTTACATATGATTATCCTCTTGATCCCCTCCTTTACCTTGTCCAATGAGAAGATCACTCATTCACTAGTGTTGTGATAAAGATGAATCTATGAGCTAGTCATATTCATCATGATGCCCTTTTTTATGTCAATCCATTGTATTTATGAATACTTGGACTAGTTGTGTTCATCCAAGTTATTTGTGGATACTTGGATTTATTGTGTACATCCATTGCATATGTGTTTGCTTGGATTTGTGTTGTGTAAATCCAAGCTACATGTGTGTACTTGGATAAGTCTAGTTGAGTTGTAATAGATTTTATTAGTAGTTCTTACTAAACTATAAAGTGATGTGGTTGTGTCCTGTGAGTTCTCACTAAACTTGAAAGTGATTAGTAGTTGTGTTCTATGAAGTTCTCACTTAGCTTCAAAGTGAAAAGTCGTGAAGATTGGTTCTAGCTTTGGATTAGAACCCGACATCTAGCCTTGTGTCGTAAAATGGTGAAGTAGGCAACGTCGTGAAGATTGGTTCTACCTTAAGATTAGAACTCGACATCTAGCCTTGTGTCGTTAAATTGTGAAGTAGGCAACGTTGTATAGATTGGTCCTAGCTAAAGATTAGGTCTCGACATTTAGCTTAGTGTCGAAAAATAATGTAAGCGACGATGTAAGGTTTTCTCCGCCAAGAAGGGAGCTTGTGGATATAGTAGAAATCTCGAGTAGGTGTACTCGAGGAGTGGAGTAGAAACGAGGATAGAGCCTCGTTGTCGAACCACTATAAATCTTGGTGTCTTCCCACTAGGTTGTCTCCTTCCTTAATCTTTACTTATTTCATTATCATTACACTTACCTATTATCTTTGCTAGTGCATTTGAATTGAACCTAATCATTATGCAACTTAGCTTCAAGCAAAAGATAATTTTGATACAAACCAAATTGAAAGTAATTTTAATTTTGTTGCCAATCGAAAAAATCTTGTCAATCCCCCCTTCTAGTTTCTACAATTGGTATCAGAGCGATGGTCACTCAAGATCTTTGAAGTATATTGTACTTTGAAACTTGGATCGATCCATTGTCTCCTCAAATTAGAATGTCAAGTTGTACTAAAGTTTCTCTTTGGTCAAAACTATTTTGTTTTTGAAAAATAGGTCCTTTAATTGATAATATTGCATCCCACTTAAGATCAGTATCCTTTATGCATTTTAGATATACTCTTGAAATGTATCTACTAGTTTGCATCTTGCTTTGTGTATGTACTCATGAAGATCAATCACTTAATTGGTTGTGGATTGAGTTAGTTGCACTCGTAGAAGACTCATCTTCATTGATCTTTAACATCTTTTAATGATGATACCAAGATGATTGGGAATGATACTAGTCCTTGAAGACTTAGTACTCATCATAGTCATTGTTGGGCATAGCATTTCTTCCTTGATGGATTGCTCTTTGTGGCCAAGGTACGCTTTCTTTCTTCCACACGCCCTTTGATCATTCTTTTGATCATTACTTGACTATGTGCTTGTTCTTGGCATCCTTGCCTTGACATTTGTTTGTGGTTTGTGATTCTTTTCTTTTATCTTCTCAAACCTTCATTGCTTGGATACTTGACTCACTATGGTGATGTAGAGTGAGTTAGTAGTAGCTTAAAGTATCAAGCATGATTTCCATGGTTTGCACCCATACGGTTAGTAGGCCCTTTGTGGGAGAGAAAGTGAATTAATACCTTGCTCATATTTTGGTTTAGACTAAGACTATTATTGAAAGTGATGTTAGTCTATACATGAATAATTGCTTTGTGTTTATTCATTACCAAAGCCGTTTAACGTTTCGCCGGAAAGGCACGTCTTAAACCACTATATATGACACAAGCTCTTCGCTACCACTATTTGAAGATTGTCATTAATCCCTTGAGCATTGTTCCTAGTCTTGATTCACTTCCCTTGACTTCTCTCCACTTTGCTGTTTTGCTACGAGTAGTCGTTTGTCCGTTTCGGTTCTTTTCGATCTTGATTCAACTCGTAATCCTTCATTAAAACATATTTCCTAGTGTCTTTGATGATCCAGTGTTATTCTAAAAGGTTCATGATATATTTTTAAGTATCTTAGAAAAACTTGGTTTTTAAAATTTGGCGTTTTTGATTGATAAAAACCTGCCTCTGTAGGCGGTTCTTTATCTCGGCGGCTCAAACCCGCGGTTCCTTATCGATAAGGTACCGCGGGCAGTAAAGTTTGTCAGAGCGCCAGTTTGATTATTTTATTCTTTTACAAAACACTATCTCTCTCTCCCAAAAACACACAGCCGACGGTTTACCCTTTTTCCACCATTGTTGAAGCTTCCAAAACCTTCAATCACTCAAATTAATTGATTCCAAGTTGTGGGTTTCACTCATCCTTCATCTAACATCAATTAATTGTAAGTATTTTCTTTCAATTTCATCTATTTTGTTCTAGGGTTCATCCTTTCATAATTGGGGATTTTTAAAATTTAAATTGAATTAAAACCTTAATAGGAATGTGGGTTGACATGGTTATTTTACTATGATTCCTTAGGTTCATATTCATTAAGATTTCACTAAAACCCACTTGTAGAACAAATCTGAATTTTGGGTAAATGATTTTGGATAAAAGATGGATTTGAGATGAACCCATGAACAAATAGGTAATGAAATTTTTAATGCTTACCTAAAAACCTTGTTTTGAAAAACCAATGTTCTAAGTCCATTGTTGATCCAACATAGTTCATATGTTCTTGGTAAATAATGGATTAGCTACATTGTGAACATGAGAATGATATGGAATCAATCCTTTGTTTGTCAAGAAATTGATATAACATATTCTCGTATTTTTTTTTTTGATTTTACTTTTCATATGAGTGATTGGAGAAATATTGTCTTATGTTTATTTAGGTACTAATCATGCCTTCACAATACCAAAAGGATCATCAACTCACCAAACAGTATATACCAAACCTATCCGACTTTTGTCACTCAACTCACCTTACCCATACTTTTTCCTCTCTTTAATCTCGTTGCTTTCATGAGGGTAGAGTTGTCCAAAAGGATATCAAGGATTATGTCTACATCAAGTCCATGTTTGAAA
Organism: Glebionis coronaria; assembly: GCA_025667525.1. Lineage (NCBI taxonomy): Eukaryota > Viridiplantae > Streptophyta > Magnoliopsida > Asterales > Asteraceae > Glebionis > Glebionis coronaria. The sequence goes on along the minus strand of CM046882.1, from coordinate 276,581,486 downwards.
ACATTGGATTTGATTGTTTGTTGAACATTAAGGAAGACATCTATCCTCGATTCCTATTGGAGTTCTTTAGCATATACTCCGTCATTGAAAACAACGATGGAATATTTGTTAGGTTCATCTTGAAAGATCAACTCATTCAATACTCTCTCGAAGTTTTTGGTCAAATTCTCGATGTCCCATTTGTAGGAACTTGTCGCTTCACGGATAAATGGAAGCTTAGTGCTCTCCTTGAATCCTAAAATAGTCCTCCAAATGATCATGAGGAAATTGATCTTGACTTCATTGTCGACATTGTCTCCAAAAAGCGTAATCGACCCGTTAAGAGAAGCCTTCATACTAAGGTACGTCCGGTGAAACGTCATGAGGTTCTCTTAAGCGACCTTAATGATAATATGGTTCAATGGACCAATATCCTTAGGGAAAATGTGTTTTGTCTTGGTGGAAACCGGGATCATGTTCCGGCGTGTTTAGTGCATATGTTATATTGCATCTTTACCAACACCAATTACAATTTGGCATATTTTATCGCTCAACGGATTAATTATGCTATTCATAAGCCTAAAACAAACATCCCTTATGCAATGCTTCTCACTCACCTTTTTAAAAGGTTTGGCCGTGATTTTCCAAATCTTGATCTTTCTCAGTTTCAACCGGTCAAACGGGTCATGCTACCTATTCAAGAGGTATACAAGAGAAAGACAAGATGTGATCGTAAATCCGACCAACAAGAGTTCAATGATGAGGACATGGACATGCCAACAAGTGATGGTGATGGCATTGGCACAAGTGCTCCTATTGACTCTTTGAATTCTTCTCACCACTCCACAAAGTCATTCGTGGATGGCTTAGATGACATTGCTTCCCCTCCTCGCCATTACTCTAGTGAAGTTCCTAATAATCTCAATTTAGAGGAACTTTACCGTCAAAATCTTCGAACCCAAGGTGATTTGCATGAACACCGGATTGAGTCAAGAAAGGGAATCAAGTACTTGGGAAAAATGATCAAGGGATTAGGGAAGAAACGGAGGTGAAGACTTTGAATTATGTCAAAGTTTACTTGTCTTGTGATGCTTTAAACATTTGCTTATTATTACTATGGTTTGGTTGTGTATTGACTTATGCTAAATGTTTGGATTGTTATTTATTTTAATCCTAAATGTTGCTTATGCCATCATGTTTGTGATTTACATAGCTTTGTGCATGCCTTATGATAGTTAGCTTCTTAGATTTTGATCAGTAGTTAACTTTGGCTTGTGAATCCTTTGGTAAAAATCTGGGTTAACCAAAATTTGGGATTGGAAATTTTTTAAAGACCTCTGGTCGCGGTTCCATATCAACCCGCGACTCCTTATCGATAAGGAACCGTCGGTCCTAGATAAGGAACCGCCGCCACTGTGTCTGACAGCATCTTTTGATTTACACTATTTTCTTAAATCTGTGTAAGATTTGCATGATTTTTTGCAAAAACCTGCATATTTCCTAAACTAGGTTACCTAAATTCATTATTCACCTAAAATGATTTTAACCCATTACTAGTTTGGATCATCCCCTCACCCATTTAAACCCACTTTGTTAGTCATGTTCTTCACACATCAAAACATCCTTCCCTAACCCTTAAACCATCCTTGTCAACCATGGTTTCTATAAAAACCTCAAACACCCCAAGGAAAACACTTAAGATTAGGATTAAGGTACCCAAGCCTAACTCCTCACCCTTTCACACACCCAAAAATGAGATGGTTCCAATCCTCATTTCCTCATCACCTTCACCACCCCTTGCACCATGCAAGACAACATCCACCCATGGTACTAACCACTCCATTGGTTCTACCTCTTCTTCATTCAACTCAAGAATGAATGAGCTCTCTTCACCCTTCACTCCAAGTGCACCCTTGGATGTGACCACACAACCCCAACCAATCCAAAGCATTCCTTTTGTGAATAACTTTGATGACACCTTGGTGACTTCACCATTTACCCCTCCACACTCACCCATTTATCCTTTGGGGAACATGCCTCCACTTTCACCCACATCACCCTTGGAGAACATGCCTCCTCCACCTCCACCAAACTCAAACATTCCAATTTTGGGTGTTCCACTTTCCCTCCTTTTGGGTGATCCTTACTATGGGTTTCAAGAGACTCATGGTCCTAATTGTCCATGTTGCCTCTACAACCACTACATCATCCATAACCTTAGGATGGAAATGTTTGGACTACATAGGAGGTTGTAAGAGTTCTTGCTTACCTTGTTCTCCATGCCTCCTCCTAGGAGATGAATGATGAGTTTTCTTAATAAGTTTTTTTAACAAAACCAAGCCAAAGAAGACTACTCATCTAGATTTAATGTTAAGCTAGCTATGTATTAGTTAGTTTTTTCATTTGTCATTGTATTTGCTTCCTTCATGAGTGTTTCATGAAGTTGTTCTATGGATTTAGCTTTATGTGTTCCTATTCTTATGTGCACATTAATCAACTTTAATTTGAAATTAAAATTGAACCTAAATCTATCACAACCTCTAAAACCTTGACTAAAATTGGTTCAAAATGATATCTAAATATTTTTTCACCCTTTGTCAACACATTCTTTGTGAATGTGTTGCTTTTATGCAACCCTAGCATAATTTATTTCTAATAGAGGTAAAATTCCAAGATTTGCAATTTTTTGAAAAAGTCTTAGTTTTTCTCAAAACCCTGGAAAAACTTGGTTTTAAGTCCACTGCACGTGGATCCTTAAAGTCCCGCGGTTCCTTAAGTGTTAAGGAACCGCCAGTCCTATAAGGTACCGCGGACAGTAAATGACTTTTGACACGTTTTTGGTCAAAATTCTTTAAACCCTATACCCTGTCAAGATTCCTTGTTTGCTCAATTTGGCTAAACATTCCTTGACACTTCACATTTTGTATTCAAATTCTTACCTTGATTACATTTTACTTATACCCCAACCTTGATATTTCATTCTCACACCTTCCCAACCTTGAGAATTCATTCTCACACAACCTTGAGATTTCATTCTCACACCTTCCCAACCTTGAGATTTCATTCTCACACCCTCACAATGCCTAACTCCTCCATTCCTAATCTTGACATTTCTTTGTCACAACCCCACTCACCCAAAGCTTCCTCATCCAAGCTTTTAAAGAAACCGAAAATCTTGGTTCGACCTATTTGGGTTAAGAAGAATGAACCATCTTCCTCCAAACCACCCAAAAACCCTACCTTCTCTCCAATCAAGTATTGGAATGAGACTTATACCATTAACCCCATCACCGGGGCAAAAGAAATTGTTCCCCCACCACCTCAATCCTTCAACACCCCTCAACTCAATGACCTTTCAACCTTCCTAAACCTCACAAGGCATTGTGAAAACATTTCCTACCCCATTACCCCACCACCACCAAACCTTAAGTTTCATACCCTACCCCATCAAATGATTTTGTATTGCATCATGGATCCTCGTGTGCTTGTTCTCGATTTCAACAAATTGAACTTGCTCATGTATATGAGAAGTTAAATTTCCTTGAATTCCTCCTCACTCTACCTCCTATCCATGTTTTTGTTCCGGTGGACAAAACTTCGAATGATGCATCGTCGTCTTATTTTTCCAACTAAATGACTAACTACTCTTAGAGTCTTTATTACTTTAGTTATATTAGAGTCTTTTATTTTTTAAGCAATCTTGGAAAATTATCACTATTAGAATAGCTTATGCTTAGTAGTTTATTTTCCATATTTTTTTTATTTTTATTTTTGCTTTAGATACTCATATTGTGTGTATGACTATCTACCTTGTTATGTATTTTCTTTTATGTAACCTTTGTGTTGTTTGTGTGTTATTTCCTTAGTTCTCTTTTGAGTTGATCATGGTTAACTTTTACAATTGCTTATGGGTGATTCCATCAATTCTAAACTTTAACCCATTGACAAGTTTATCATCTTCATTGGATTGAAGCTTGATTTTGTCAATTACCTTTCTGGACATACTTAGCAAAATACTTGCTTCTAATTTGAGATTTCTTCTCTCTCTCCCTCTAAAGTTACTTAGTAGGTAGTGATCATATATACATTGGTGTTTCTTTTCTTTCTACTAACCCTTGTGTAGCATGTCACCTTAGCTCACATACTTGGTGCCCCAAGCAAGGGGGAGCAACCACCAAGGGGGAGCTACTAGCAAAGTCAGATTTTCTTCAAAAGACTTATGCTAACCTTTTTGCTACGACAAAGGGGGAGAACTGAGTGTGATAAACTAGTTAATAATTCGATATTTTGTGCTTCTACGTAAATGAGTTTATCGTTTGTCGTAATCAAAAAGGGGGAGATTGTTAATGCAAGTGATGCCTAAAAACATTATTAGTGTTAACTAATCTTTCTTAGTTTTGATCACAACAAACTATAAAACACATTTAGTGTAAAACACAAAACGAATTATTTAACTAAAACTATCATCAAGGTAATAATCATATCACTAACCTTTCTTAATCATACTTAGTGATCATCAAAATGATTATCCTTAAAACTCACTTTTGTTAATATGACAAAAGACTTTTTAATAAACTTTCTTTTTTAGAAAATGTTTTATTAAAATGGAAAATGAAAATTTTAAAATAGCATATTCCATATGCAATTAGAATATCCTTTGAAGGCTTTAAATACCTCAGATATTCCTACCCCACTAAAAGACAAAAAACGGAGCATACTTTAGGGGCGGTACCTTAAGTAGCTAGGCGGTTCCCTAGCGATATGGAAACACCGGGCTAGATAAGGTACCGCGCCCAGATAGCCGTTATATATCCATTATACTTTGTCTCCTTTAAATAGTGGGTCAAATCTCATTTTCCAACAAGCCTCTTGGACGTTTTTCTCAGCCCCCCTTTCTATTTTCTATAGCATAATCATTAGTAAATGATCACTTAAAGTGTTAAGGATGTTTACATATGATTATCCTCTTGATCCCCTCCTTTACCTTGTCCAATGAGAAGATCACCCACTCACTAGTGTTGTGATAAAGATGAATCTATGAGCTAGTCATATTCATCATGATACCCTTTTTTTAGGTCAATCCATTGTATTTATGAATACTTGGACTAGTTGTGTTCATCCAAGTTATTTGTGGATACTTGGATTTGTTGTGTACATCTATTGCATATGTGTTTGCTTGGATTTGTGTTGTGTAAATGCAAGCTACATGTGTGTACTTGGATAAGTCTAGTTGAGTTGTAATAGATTTGATTAGTAGTTCTCACTAAACTATAAAGTGATGTGGTTGTGTCTTGTGAGTTCTCACTAAACTTGAAAGTGATTAGTAGTTGTGTTCTGTGAAGTTCTCACTTAGCTTCAAAGTGAAAAGTCGTGAACAATGGTTCTAGATTTGGGGTAGAACTCGACATCTAGCCTTGTGTCGTAAAATGGTGAAGTAGGAAACGTCGTGAAGATTGGTTCTACCTTAAGATTAGAACTCGACATCTAGCCTTGTGTCGTTAAATTGTGAAGTAGGCAACGTTGTGTAGATTGGTCCTAGCTAAAGATTAGGTCTCGACATTTAGCTTAGTGTCGGAAAATAATGTAAGCGACGATGTAAGGTTTTCTCCGCCAAGAAGGGAGCTTGTGGATATAGTAGAAATCTCGAGTAGGTGTACTCGAGGAGTGGAGTAGAAACGAGGATAGAGCCTCGTTGTGGAACCACTATAAATCTTGGTGTCTTCCCACTAGGTTGTCTCCTTCCTTACTCTTTACTTAATTCATTATCATTACACTTACCTATTATCTTTTCTAGTGCATTTGAATTGAACCTAATCATTATGCAACTTAGCTTCAAGCAAAAGATAATTTTGATACAAACCAAATTGAAAGTAATTTTAATTTGGTTGCCAATCGAAGAGAAACTATTCAACCCCCCCTTCTAGTTTCCAAAGGTACCTTTCTCGCTTAAGTACGTACTGCCAAGAAGTGTTGGAGTTAAGATCCCCATAGACAGAATATATATGATAGACCAAATGAAACAATCTGGACCACTTATTTATTTTTGATTCAATGGTCAAGATCACATCTATTTTTTACACTTAGGGGCAAAAAAGTAACATATAAATGAATTTTTCTCACATAAGCCTTCATATTTTTGGGTAAAAAACACACGCATTCTCTCTAAATAATCGTCGGTGACATCCACAACCATTTTTCCTGCGACCTCCAATAACCTTACAAGCTACCGTCAACCACCACAACTAATCACTATTTTCCGGCGAGATCTCAACCACCTTGTCTTCTACCAACAGCAACCTAAAAGATTTTTCTCCTTCTCCTCCTTTCTCTCTTGTGGCCGCCTCACATAAACACCAAAAAGGGGGTGTTTAGTTGACGTTGATCTTGAATTTTGTATGTGTGTTCGTGTGTGTTCATCCTCGTTAGATCCACACATTCGGTATATTCTTTTTATCCTTTTCTTTTTGATTTGATCTAATAAAATAATTAAGAACATGATGTTTTTAAAAACCTAATTAAAAACATAGATCAAACATGTAAATGGTTTTTGGGGAAAATCAAAAACGTTGTTTTTAGGGGTGTTTGTTTGGCCGGCACCTAAACTGAACCCCAAGGGGGTCTCAGTTTGGCTAATAAACCACCACTGAGACCATATGGTCCCGGTTTGGTGGTGTGGGTCCTACAACAGCAGCAAACCAAAGGGAACCCCGAAGTGGTTCGGGGTGTGGTGTCGATTTCATGTCCGGTTCATGGTTTCTAGTCAAGATCCGGTTCACGGTTTATGTTAAGATTAATTTTTTTATAATCATATGTTAAAATTAAATTAATAAATATGACATGGTTAATTTAATAAACATGACTTAGGCTATAATTTAATCATTAGAATCATGGAATTATTAACCTAAGTATTTTATATTTTTTTCTAGACTTATAATTAATTAATTATTTAAAAACCATGGTTATAATTAATTAATTAACATGACTTAGGTTATATTATTAATAAGTAATAATACATGTTTTAACCTAAGTATTTAAATTTATTTAACTAAAAACATGATATATTTGATTAAATACTTTTAACCTATAGTTTATTTAAATTACATGTAATAATTAATAAGCTATACATTATATCAGTATGACTTAGAAAATAATCAGAAAAACACTTAGGCTTATATACTTAGCTTATTTAACCAGCTTATATCTAATTATGGAAACTTTCTATTTTTAGAAACTTATTTAATTAAGGCAGCTAATCTATTTATGGAAACTTTCTATTTTTAGAAACTTATTTAATTCAGGCAGCTAATCTATTTATGGAAACTTATTTATTAAGACAGCTGATCTATTTTTTTGGAAACTTTCTATTTTTGGAAAATTTCAATTTTTGGAAACTTTCTATTTTTGGAAACTTTTTATTTTTTGAAACTTTCTATTTTTGGAAACCTGCTATTTTTGGAAAGTTACTTATTATAACACAGTAAGTATAATAATACATAAAATACCAGAAAATACTTAATCAGAATAGACAGAATATATGATAAACATAGTTTAAGGCTTTAAACAGTAAAACATGACATGAACATATAAAATAAGCTAAGACATGACATAAAACCAGCTACGTATTTAGTAAGCAGATACTTATTCATGTATGTATTTATGTAGCATTTGTTATACCGAAGTAGGATTCTCCTCAGTTCATCTTCTTCGTTCACTGGACATAAGGTACGGATTCCCGTCCTTTCAGTATGGACATTATTTCCTTATTAGGATTCACCCGTATGCAGCCAAATGTTTTCCCGTAGTATAAGTTTATATGTTTGACTTGCTTATGTTTAATTTAGAATACCTATAGCCATATACATGCACGACTAGTTTCACCTAGTTATGGAGGTACCATAACCATAACATTAGAGGCACTGATGTTATGACTTCACCACGGCGAAGTGATTGCTCGTAGCGTCCCTTCAGCTTTTGGCCATATTTTTTTATTTATCATGTGGGGCGTATGGGTGAATCCTAGTTACATGTTTTTCAGCAGATTACTCAGTGTGAATGTGGTGTGTGCCTTTCATCCTTCACAAGGAGCTGATCCCTCCTACCCAAACTAGTATATATATTTGAGGCAGCCCCTCTAGTTTGCATGATGAGGTCACCCCTTCAAGTATTCATGCACGGTGGATTTTCATGACCTATATTGGCTAATGGTAGAACATGCTAAACAATTTTTATAAGATAAACATAAGGCTTTTCAAACTATAAAACTAGTTTTACGCAGACTTAAACAGGTTACTCGGGACTTAGTTTCTTCTGATGTTATGTGTTATATGCTTATCCTATTCATGCTTTATTGTACATCCGTGCACTAAGCGTAATGCTCAGCCGTTTTCCTTTTCTATGTTCCCAAAACGGCAGGTACTCAGGGACGCTCGTAGACTTTAAGCGCACGTGCATATGGACTGGAAGCTTTCTAGCCTTTCTTTACTTTATGCATTACCTTTCGTTTGATACACTTGCTATGGACATTGTTTAGTCCTTTCCTTTATAGTACTTATGTTTGTGTGTGATGAGCTTTACTTTTGGACTACCGATGTTTGATTCCGGTATTTTCCTTTTATGGTCATGAAATGTTTAGACATTTTTCCTTGTATGCTTTGATGACACGCCATAATTACGCGTGACATTCCATTATCAAAATGGGGTGTTACACCTCAGATATTCCTACCCCACTAAAAGACAAAAACGGAGCGTACTCTAGGGGCGGTACCTTAAGTAGCTAGGCGGTTCCCTAGCGATATGGAACCGACGGGCTAGATAAGGTACCGCGCCTAGATAGCCGTTATATATCCGTTATACTTTGTCTCCTTTAAATAGTGGGTCAAATCTCATTTTCCAACAAGCCTCTTGGACGTTTTTCTCAGCCCCCCTTTCTATTTTCTATAGCATAATCATTAGTAAATGATCACTTAAAGTGTTAAGGATGTTTACATATGATTATCCTCTTGATCCCCTCCTTTACCTTCTCCAATGAGAAGATCACTCATTCACTAGTGTTGTGATAAAGATGAATCTATGAGCTAGTCATATTCATCATGATACCCTTTTTTTATGTCAATCCATTGTATTTATGAATACTTGGACTAGTTGTGTTCATCCAAGTTATTTGTGGATACTTGGATTTATTGTGTACATCCATTGCATATGTGTTTGCTTGGATTTGTGTTGTGTAAATCCAAGCTACATGTGTGTACTTGGATAAGTCTAGTTGAGTTGTAATAGACTTTATTAGTAGTTCTTACTAAACTATAAAGTGATGTGGTTGTGTCCTGTGAGTTCTCACTAAACTTGAAAGTGATTAGTAGTTGTGTTCTGTGAAGTTCTCACTTAGCTTCAAAGTGAAAAGTCGTGAAGATTGGTTCTAGCTTTGGATTAGAACTCGACATCTAGCCTTGTGTCGTAAAATGGTGAAGTAGGCAACGTCGTGAAGATTGGTTCTACCTTAAGATTAGAACTCGACATCTAGCCTTGTGTCGTTAAATTGTGAAGTAGGCAACGTTGTATAGATTGGTCCTAGCTAAAGATTAGGTCTCGACATTTAGCTTAGTGTCGGAAAATAATGTAAGCGACGATGTAAGGTTTTCTCCGCCAAGAAGGGAGCTTGTGGATATAGTAGAAATCTCGAGTAGGTGTACTCGAGGAGTGGAGTAGAAACGAGGATAGAGCCTCGTTGTCGAACCACTATAAATCTTGGTGTCTTCCCACTAGGTTGTCTCCTTCCTTAATCTTTACTTATTTCATTATCATTACACTTACCTATTATCTTTGCTAGTGCATTTGAATTGAACCTAATCATTATGCAACTTAGCTTCAAGCAAAAGATAAATTTGAAACAAACCAAATTGAAAGTAATTTTAATTTGGTTGCCAATCGAAAAAATCTTGTCAATCCCCCCTTCTAGTTTCTACAATTGGTATCAGAGCGATGGTCACTCAAGATCTTTGAAGTATATTGTTCTTTGAAACTTGGATCGATCCATTGTCTCCTCAAATTAGAATGTCAAGTTGTACTAAAGTTTCTCTTTGGTCAAAACTATTTTGTTTTTTAAAAATAGGTCCTTTAATTGATAATATTGCATCCCACTTAAGATCAGTATCCTTTATGCATTTTAGATATACTCTTAAAATGTATCTACTAGTTTGCATCTTGCTTTGTGTATGTACTCATGAAGATCAATCACTTAATTGGTTGTGGATTGAGTTAGTTGCACTCGTAGAAGACTCATCTTCATTGATCTTTAACATCTTTTAATGATGATACCAAGATGATTGGGAATGATACTAGTCCTTGAAGACTTAGTACTCATCATAGTCATTGTTGGGCATAGCATTTCTTCCTTGATGGATTGCTCTTTGTGGCCAAGGTACGCTTTCTTTCTTCCACACGCCCTTTGATCATTCTTTTGATCATTACTTGACTATGTGCTTGTTCTTGGCATCCTTGCCTTGACATTTGTTTGTGGTTTGTGATTCTTTTCTTTTATCTTCTCAAACCTTCATTGCTTGGATACTTGACTCACTATGGTGATGTAGAGTGAGTTAGTAGTAGCTTAAAGTATCAAGCATGATTTCCATGGTTTGCACCCATACGGTTAGTAGGCCCTTTGTGGGAGAGAAAGTGAATTAATACCTTGCTCATATTTTGGTTTAGACTAAGACTATTATTGAAAGTGATGTTAGTCTATACATGAATAATTGCTTTGTGTTTATTCATTACCAAAGCCGTTTAACGTTTCGCCGGAAAGGCACGTCTTAAACCACTATATATGACACAAGCTCTTCGTTACCACTATTTGAAGATTGTCATTAATTCCTTGAGCATTGTTCCTAGTCTTGATTCACTTCCCTTGACTTCTCTCCACTTTGCCGTTTTGCTACGAGTAGTCGTTTGTCCGTTTCGGTTCTTTTCGATCTTGATTCAACTCGTAATCCTTCATTAAAACATATTTCCTAGTGTCGTTGATGATCCAGTGTTATTCTAAAAGGTTCATGATATATTTTTAAGTATCTTAGAAAAACTTGGTTTTTAAAATTTGGCGTTTTTCATTGATAAAAACCTGCCTCTGTAGGCGGTTCTTTATCTCGGCGGCTCAAACCCGCGGTTCCTTATCGATAAGGTACCGCGGGCAGTAAAGTTTGTCAGAGCGCCAGTTTGATTATTTTATTCTTTTACAAAACACTATCTCTCTCTCCCAAAAACACACAGCCGACGTTTTACCCTTTTTCCACCATTGTTGAAGCTTCCAAAACCTTCAATCACTCAAATTAATTGATTCCAAGTTGTGGGTTTCACTCATCCTTCATCTAACATCAATTAATTGTAAGTATTTTCTTTCAATTTCATCTATTTTGTTCTAGGGTTCATCCTTTCATAATTGGGGATTTTTAAAATTTAAATTGAATTAAAACCTTAATAGGAATGTGGGTTGACATGGTTATTTTACTATGATTCCTTAGGTTCATATTCATTAAGATTTCACTAAAACCCACTTGTAGAACAAATCTGAATTTTGGGTAAATGATTTTGGATAAAAGATGGATTTGAGATGAACCCATGAACAAATAGGTAATGAAATTTTTAATGCTTACCTAAAAACCTTGTTTTGAAAAACCAATGTTCTAAGTCCATTGTTGATCCAACATAGTTCATATGTTCTTGGTAAATAATGGATTAGCTACATTGTGAACATGAGAATGATATGGAATCAATCCTTTGTTTGTCAAGAAATTGATATAACATATTCTCGTATTTTTTGATTTTTGATTTTACTTTTCATATGAGTGATTGGAGAAATATTGTCTTATGTTTATTTAGGTACTAATCATGCCTTCACAATACCAAAAGGATCATCAACTCACCAAACAGTATATACCAAACCTATCCGACTTTTGTCACTCAACTCACCTTGCCCATACTTTTTCCTCTCTTCAATATCGTTGCTTTCATGAGGGTAGAGTTGTCCAAAAGGATATCAAGGATTATGTCTACATCAAGTCCATGTTTGAAAACATTGGATTTGATTGTTTGTTGAACATTAAGGAAGACATCTATCCTCGATTCCTATTGGAGTTCTTTAGCATATACTCCGTCATTGAAAACAACGATGGAATATTTGTTAGGTTCATCTTGAAAGATCAACTCATTCAATACTCTCTCGAAGTTTTTGGTCAAATTCTCGATGTCCCATTTGTAGGCACTTGTCGCTTCACGGATAAATGGAAGCTTAGTGCTCTCCTTGAATCCTAAAATAGTCCTCCAAATGATCATGAGGAAATTGATCTTGACTTCATTGTCGACATTGTCTCCAAAAAGCGTAATCGACCCGTTAAGAGAAGCCTTCATACTAAGGTACGTCCGGTGAAACGTCATGAGGTTCTCTTAAGCGACCTTAATGATAATATGGTTCAATGGACCAATATCCTTAGGGAAAATGTGTTTTGTCTTGGTGGAAACCGGGATCATGTTCCGGCGTGTTTAGTGCATATGTTATATTGCATCTTTACCAACACCAATTACAATTTGGCATATTTTATCGCTCAACGGATTAATTATGCTATTCATAAGCCTAAAACAAACCTCCCTTATGCAATGCTTCTCACTCACCTTTTTAAAAGGTTTGGCCGTGATTTTCCAAATCTTGATCTTTCTCAGTTTCAACCGGTCAAACGGGTCATGCTACCTATTCAAGAGGTATACAAGAGAAAGACAAGATGTGATCGTAAATCCGACCAACAAGAGTTCAATGATGAGGACATGGACATGCCAACAAGTGATGGTGATGGCATTGGCACAAGTGCTCCTATTGACTCTTCGAATTCTTCTCACCACTCCACAAAGTCATTCGTGGATGGCTTAGATGACATTGCTTCCCCTCCTCGCCATTCCTCTAGTGAAGTTCCTAATAATCTCAATTTAGAGGAACTTTACCGTCAAAATCTTCGAACCCAAGGTGATTTGCATGAACACTGGATTGAGTCAAGAAAGGGAATCAAGTACTTGGGAAAAATGATCAAGGGATTAGGGAAGAAACGGAGGTGAAGACTTTGAATTATGTCAAAGTTTACTTGTCTTGTGATGCTTTAAACATTTGCTTATTATTACTATGGTTTGGTTGTGTATTGACTTATGCTAAATGTTTGGATTGTTATTTATTTTAATCCTAAATGTTGCTTATGCCATCATGTTTGTGATTTACATAGCTTTGTGCATGCCTTATGATAGTTAGCTTCTTAGATTTTGATCAGTAGTTAACTTTGGCTTGTGAATCCTTTGGTAAAAATCTGGGTTAACCAAAATTTGGGATGGGAAATTTTTTAAAGACCTCTGGTCGCGGTTCCATATCAACCCACGACTCCTTATCGATAAGGAACCGTCGGTCCTAGATAAGGAACCGCCGCCACTGTGTCCGACAGCATCTTTTGATTTACACTATTTTCTTAAATCTGTGTAATATTTGCATGATTTTTTGCAAAAACCTGCATATTTCCTAAACTAGGTTACCTAAATTCATTATTCACCTAAAATGATTTTAACCCATTACTAGTTTGGATCATCCCCTCACCCATTTAAACCCACCTTGTTAGTCATCTTCTTCACACATCAAAACATCCTTCCCTAACCCTTAAACCATCCTTGTCAACCATGGTTTCTACAAAAACCTCAAACACCCCAAGGAAAACACTTAAGATTAGGATTAAGGTACCCAAGCCTAACTCCTCACCCTTTCACACACCCAAAAATGAGATGGTTCCAATACTCATTTCCTCATCACCTTCACCACCCCTTGCACCATGCAAGACAACATCCACCCATGGTACTAACCACTCCATTGGTTCTACCTCTTCTTCATTCAACTCAAGAATGAATGAGCTCTCTTCACCCTTCACTCCAAGTGCACCCTTGGATGTGACCACACAACCCCAACCAATCCAAAGCATTCCTTTTGTGAATGACTTTGATGACACCTTGGTGAATTCACCATTTACCCCTCCACACTCACCCATTTATCCTTTGGGGAACATGCCTCCACTTTCACCCACATCACCCTTGGAGAACATGCCTCCTCCACCTCCACCAAACTCAAACATTCCAATTTTGGGTGTTCCACTTTCCCTCCTTTTGGGTGATCCTTACTATGGGTTTCAAGAGACTCATGGTCCTAATTGTCCATGTTGCCTCTACAACCACTACATCATCCATAACCTTAGGATGGAAATGTTTGGACTACATAGGAGGTTGCAAGAGTTCTTGCTTACCTTGTTCTCCATGCCTCCTCCTAGGAGATGAATGATGAGATTTCTTAATAAGTTTTTTTAACAAAACCAAGCCAAAGAAGACTACTCATCTAGATTTAATGTTAAGCTAGCTATGTATTAGTTAGTTTTTTCATTTGTCATTGTATTTGCTTCTTTCATGAATGTTTCATGAAGTTGTTCTATGGATTTAGCTTTATGTGTTCCTATTCTTATGTGCACATTAATCAACTTTTATTTGAAATTAAAATTGAACCTAAATCTATCACAACCTCTAAAACCTTGACTAAAATTGGTTCAAAATGATATCTAAATATTTTTTCACCCTTTGTCAACACATTCTTTGTGAATGTGTTGCTTTTATGCAACCCTAGCATAATTTATTTCTAATAGAGGTAAAATTCCAAGATTTGCAATTTTTTGAAAAAGTCTTAGTTTTTCTCAAAACCCTGGAAAAACTTGGTTTTAAGTCCACTGCACGTGGATCCTTAAAGTCCCACGGTTCCTTAAGTGTTAAGGAACCGCCGGTCCTATAAGGTACCGCGGACAGTAAATGACCTTTGACACGTTTTTGGTCAAAATTCTTTAAACCCTATACCCTGTCAAGATTCCTTGTTTGCTCAATCTGGCTAAACATTCCTTGACACTTCAGATTTTGTATTCAAATTCTTACCTTGATTGCATTTTACTTATACCCCAACCTTGATATTTCATTATCACACCTTCCCAACCTTGAGAATTCATTCTCACACAACCTTGAGATTTCATTCTCACACCTTCCCAACCTTGAGATTTCATTCTCACACCCTCACAATGCCTAACTCCTCCATTCCTAATCTTGACATTTCTTTGTCACAACCCCACTCACCCAAAGCTTCCTCATCCAAGCTTTCAAAGAAACCGAAAATCTTGGTTCGACCTATTTGGGTTAAGAAGAATGAACCATCTTCCTCCAAACCACCCAAAAACCCTACCTTCTCTCCAATCAAGTATTGGAATGAGACTTATACCATTAACCCCATCACCGGGGCAAAAGAAAATGTTCCCCCACCACCTCAATCCTTCAACACCCCTCAACTCAATGACCTTTCAACCTTCCTAAACCTCACAAGGCATTGTGAAAACATTTCCTACCCCATTACCCCACCACCACCAAACCTTAAGTTTCATGCCCTACCCCCATCAAATGATTTTGTATTGCATCATGGATCCTCGTGTGCTTGTTGTCGATTTCAACAAATTGAACTTGCTCATGTATATGAGAAGTTAAATTTCCTTGAATTCCTTCTCACTCTACCTCCTATCCATGTTTTTGTTCCGGTGGAGAAAACTTCGAATGATGCATCGTCGTCTTATTTTTCCAACTAAATGACTAACTACTCTTAGAGTCTTTATTACTTTAGTTGTATTAGAGTCTTTTATTTTTTAAGCAATCTTGGAAAATTATCACTATTAGAATAGCTTATGCTTAGTAGTTTATTTTCCATATTTTTTTATTTTTTTTTTTGCTTTAGATACTCATATTGTGTGTATGACTATCTACCTTGTTATGTATTTTCTTTTATGTAACCTTTGTGTTGTTTGTGTGTTATTTCCTTAGTTCTCTTTTGAGTTGATCATGGTTAACTTTTACAATTGCTTATGGGTGATTCCATCAATTCTAAACTTTAACCCATTGACAAGTTTATCATCTTCATTGGATTGAAGCTTGATTTTGTCAATTACCTTTCTGGACATACTTAGCAAAATACTTGCTTCTAATTTGAGATTTCTTCTCTCTCTCCCTCTCAAGTTACTTAGTAGGTAGTGATCATATATACATTGGTGTTTCTTTTCTTTCTACTAACCTTTGTGTAGCATGTCACCTTAGCTCACATACTTGGTGCCCCAAGCAAGGGGGAGCAACCACCAAGGGGGAGCTACTAGCAAAGTCCGATTTTCTTCAAAAGACTTATGCTAACCTTTTTGCTACGACAAAGGGGGAGAACTGAGTGTGATAAACTAGTTAATAATTCGATATTTTGTGCTTCTACGTAAATGAGTTTATCGTTTGTCGTAATCAAAAAGGGGGAGATTGTTAATGCAAGTGATGCCTAAAAACATTATTAGTGTTAACTAATCTTTCTTAGTTTTGATCACAACAAACTATAAAACACATTTAGTGTAAAACACAAAACGAATTATTTAACTAACACTATCATCAAGGTAATAATCATATCACTAACCTTTCTTAATCATACTTAGTGATCATCAAAATGATTATCCTTAAAACTCACTTTTGTTAATATGACAAAAGACTTTTTAATAAACTTTCTTTTTTAGAAAATGTTTTATTAAAATGGAAAATGAAAATTTTAAAATAGCATATTCCATATGCAATTAGAATATCCTTTGAAGGCTTTAAATACCTCAGATATTCCTACCCCACTAAAAGACAAAAAACGGAGCATACTTTAGGGGCGGTACCTTAAGAAGCTAGGCGGTTCCCTAGCGATATGGAACCGCCGGGCTAGATAAGGTACCGCGCCCAGATAGCCGTTATATATCCATTATACTTTGTCTCCTTTAAATAGTGGGTCAAATCTCATTTTCCAACAAGCCTCTTGGACGTTTTTCTCAGCCCCCCTTTCTATTTTCTATAACATAATCATTAGTAAATGATCACTTAAAGTGTTAAGGATGTTTACATATGATTATCCTCTTGATCCCCTCCTTTACCTTGTCCAATGAGAAGATCACCCACTCACTAGTGTTGTGATAAAGATGAATCTATGAGCTAGTCATATTCATCATGATACCCTTTTTTTTAGGTCAATCCATTGTATTTATGAATACTTGGACTAGTTGTGTTCATCTAAGTTATTTGTGGATACTTGGATTTGTTGTGTACATCCATTGCATATGTGTTTGCTTGGATTTTTGTTGTGTAAATCGAAGCTACATGTGTGTACTTGGATAAGTCTAGTTGAGTTGTAATAGATTTGATTAGTAGTTCTCACTAAACTATAAAGTGATGTGGTTGTGTCTTGTGAGTTCTCACTAAACTTGAAAGTGATTAGTAGTTGTGTTCTGTGAAGTTCTCACTTAGCTTCAAAGTGAAAAGTCATGAACAATGGTTCTAGATTTGGATTAGAACTCGACATCTAGCCTTGTGTTGTAAAATGGTGAAGTAGGAAACATCGTGAAGATTGGTTCTACCTTAAGATTAGAACTCGACATCCAGCCTTGTGTCGTTAAATTGTGAAGTAGGCAACGTTGTGTAGATTGGTCCTAGCTAAAGATTAGGTCTCGACATTTAGCTTAGTGTCGGAAAATAATGTAAGCGACGATGTAAGGTTTTCTCCGCCAAGAAGGGAGCTTGTGGATATAGTAGAAATCTTGAGTAGGTGTACTCGAGGAGTGGAGTAGAAACGAGGATAGAGCCTCATTGTCGAACCACTATAAATCTTGGTGTCTTCCCACTAGGTTGTCTCCTTCCTAACTCTTTACTTAATTCATTATCATTACACTTACCTATTATCTTTTCTAGTGCATTTGAATTGAACCTAATCATTATGCAACTTAGCTTCAAGCAAAAGATAATTTTGATACAAACCAAATTGAAAGTAATTTTAATTTGGTTGCCAATCGAAGAGAAACTATTCAACCCCCCCTTCTAGTTTCCAAAGGTACCTTTCTCGCTTAAGTACGTACTGCCAAGAAGTGTTGGAGTTAAGATCCCCATAGACAGAATATATAGGATAGACCAAATGAAACAATCTGGACCACTTATTTATTTTTGATTCAATGGTCAAGATCACATCTATTTTTTACACTTAGGGGCAAAAAGGTAACATATAAATGAATTTTTCTCACATAAGCCTTCATATTTTTGGGTAAAAAACACACGCATTCTCTCTAAATAATCGTCGGTGACCTCCACAACCATTTTTCCTGCGACCTCCAATAACCTTACAAGCTACCGTCAACCACCACAACTAACCACTATTTTCCGGCGAGATCTCAACCACCTTGTCTTCTACCAACAGCAACCGCAATAACCCACCTTTTTCCGGCGAGATCTACAGACCCTAACTTTTTCCGTCGAGATCTCAACCACTTCAAACCATGTTTTTACGGCGAGATGTAAAAACATGGTTGATGACAATGAAATTGAATCAGATTTAAGTATCGTTCAATACGAAGAAGATGAAAACCCTATTACTCAGAATCAAAATGAAGATTCACATGTTGAAGCAAATCTCATTAAAATTCCAGGTTAATCATATATGATTCATTCTTTATAAAAACAATATTAGTATTGTGGAAGAATCATATATGATTCATTCATTATAAAAAAATATGATTATATATGATTCTGTTAAATTGACTATTGGTAAAGAAACTGTAATTAGTACAAGCTTCAAAAGCAAGTTGGATGATTCATTATGAAAAATATATGATTCATATATGATTCATCATGAATCACATATGATCCATCATGAATCATATATGATCTATCATGAATCATATATGATCCATAATGAATCATATATGATTCATGAGAAGAAGAATCATATATACTTTGTCTTTAATTTACTAAAACAAAACCTCTATGTTATTGTTTAACAGTTATTAGGAGCACGCCAACTTTATTCCATATGGCGAGACACCTGGAGGAACGATATACTGCGCACCAAATGTTGAAAAGCAGTACCTACATTTTGAGGGGAAAACTTTTGATACAATGGAGTAATGCGTCGATTATTACAACACTTAACCTGAAAAGGGAGGGTTTGAAACTAAAATGACATGCCAAAATAAAACAAAAAGTGGTTTAGTGAAATCAAAGTATGTCATGTGTAATCGAGAAGGGAATCCAAAAGAGATAAATATGAATACATTGGACCCCCAACATAGTGATAAGCAAGTTAGAAATACAAGGCATAGAATAAAGGGTTTCCATGCAAGAATTAAGTTTGTTTGAATAGTCGTACCGGAAAGTATGAAATAGTTACATCCATACCGAGACACAACCACAAAATGATTCCGAAAGAATTTGAGCATCTTACAAAGAAACAAAAAAGATGACTCTGGCGGAAAAATGTTCGTTGTCAAAGCTTCAACAATGAAACCTGGTGAACAAAGGCGCATCACTTGTTATCTACGATGAAAGGGGGTGCTCAGTATGTTCACAAATAAAAATTTTAAGAATCATATCAGAGACGTTAATGAGTTTATAGGAGAAAGTGATGCACATATGCTTATAGAAAAGATGGAAAATAGGAAGTTGATTGCGTCAAACTTTATAATTCAGTATAAGGTTGAAAACTGCATGTTAGTTTCACTTTTTTGGGCAGATGAATTTGATAAATGCAACTATAAAGTGTTTGGTGATTTAATATCATTTGATGCGACATTCAGAACGAACAAGTAAGTTGTTGAATAAAAACTTTTTATGTCCTCTATATATGATTCATCATGGATCATATGTGACTCATCATGAATCATACATGATTCATCATGAACCATACATGATTCATGATGAATCATATATGATTTACTAAATGTTTATAACAATTGTTGTTCATTTATAGGTACGACATGGTTTTTGTTCTATTCACCGCCATAGATAATCACAGAAAGTCAGTGACAGTCGGCGCGGGATTGCTATTAAGTTAGGACACAGAAGCTTATATATGGCTACTAACTTCGTTCATGACTGCTCACCCAAAGCAACCCGATATGATTGTAACAGATCAAGATGGTGCAATGAAGAGAGCAATCGAAGCAGTGTTTGCGCAGTCTAAACATAGATTATGCATGTGGCACATCATTCAAAAATTCTATCAAAGGTATGGAATTTCAATAAAATACTTTAAGAATGAAAATTTGTATTTTTCTTTTAGAATCATGTATGATTCATCATGAATCATGTATTCAGTCATTCTCATGTGATTATTTTTACATATATGTAAAGAATATGAAGAAAAAAATTTCAAAGAACGTTTCAACAAATTTGTGTGGAATATGTTCATAGAGCCTAAGGAGTTCGAACAAAGATGGAATCAATTAATTAAAGACTTCAAATTGAAAGAACACAAGTGGATGACGAAGATGTATACCCTTCGAAAAATGTGGTTACCTGCATAGTTTATTACCTCACCTTTGTTTGGGTTAATGAGAACTATTTCAACATCCGAGAGTGAAGTTTCAAATGTTTCACGAATCATGGGTCAATATTACTCAATTTCATGATGTGCTATGAAGCGGACATGGAAAGGCAAAGGCACATGCAAGAAGTGTTAGACTTTAAAACATTTAAAGCAACTTCAAAACCTTATACAAGGTTAGAGATGGAAACACATGCGACTAAGCTATATACTAGGACAATATTTTTGCTTATTCAAAAGGAAATATTAGAATCGATTTGGGCTTGTCAAATAGTAGAGTTTAAAACAGAACAGGGAGTTGAGATGGTTAAGGTTAAAGACACGAGGGCAGGTGCTTACCGGAAAATTTATACGGAGGAAGGCAAAGAGATGGTTATACAAGATGACGACAAAGTAACAACCTACAAGGTTAGTGAATTGTGATACCCAGAAACCGAGGTCACTATTATTCCCTAATTTAGGTATATTTTTGAAATTTTTTAGAAAATTTTGTTGGTCATATGTTTGACGGTTTAAGTTGAAACCAATGTTGGAGGTCTTAATTTTAACATTTGAAGATTTAAGAGGAACCGATAACGACTACGATACTGACGGATGCCCAGAATTTATCTTTTATTATCGATTGATCGATATTTAGATTTCGAAGTTTTCATTTTATTGCGTTTTAAGTCGAGTCAGAACCATTTTATTCCATTTTGTGTGCGTTTGAATAATTTAAAAGTATTTTGAGGTAGCCTGGACGAACCCCGACTCCCACAAAAATTCAAAACTAGTGGGTTATATTCTCGCTCTTTAAATAGTTGTTTTATCAAAAGGCCAAAATATATTCAACTTGTCAAGTTTAGTCCCTCCTAACTTATAAAAGGAAGTAACCAAACACATACTTTCATTTTCACTTTCAAAATTTTGAGAACCCTCTCCCTCTCTCTCTCTCTAGCCGTCGGCCACCACACCACCACCACTCTACCACCATTTTTTTAGTTTTTGAAGAAACTGACACTAGACCACCTCTTATAATCTCATTGTAAGTGTTTTTATCCTCTCAAAACATACATGCATCCATTTGATTTTTCCAAAAATTTATGATTTTTCAAAAGGGGGTTTTCATCTAATTAAGCTATATGCATGTTTGGATTATGTGTTTGTAATGATAATTGATGAATAAAACAAGATGGAAAATATTTTTCTTGGTTGTTTTGATCACCAAAACCCACAGCCAAAAGGGGGGTTTGGTTTGGTGTTGGTGTTTGATGATTTTTGTTGTGTGGTTATGTTTAAAAACATGTTCTTACCATTTTTAGTTGTTCTGATTTGATTGCATGTTGGTTTTATGAAATAGGTTTTTGATGAAGATTGATTATACACGTGATTAGGATGATAATAATTTTGTAGAATGATTTGGTGATGATATTAAGGGTATAGGAGTATATGGAATGGATTGAAAATAACTGTAGGTTTGATTTTTAAAGTGTCATTTGGGAACAGATTGTTTAAGGCTATTTTTCGTGGATTTAAGATTAAGTCCAGATTTTTATTATAGAATGTAGTCATAGAGATTCTTTCTACCTTTGCTTTGGTATAAGATAGAGCTTTTAACTCCAAACGAGTCAAAAGTTATGTCAGTTTAAAAATTTGTGTACCGGGAGGCGAGTATCGACGCAATCCGAATTTGTGTTCGATATTTGGTCAAATCTCGGGGACAACAAGTATAGTTTCAAAAATGGTTGAGGGCTGTTCTTTAGCTCAAAACCTGGAGTTATGAGTCTATTTTCAAACTTAGGAATTTATTTTACAAACGAAATTGGTTAAGTGAGTCAAAATGGTTTTACGACGTAAGGGTACAAATCTGCCCGGATTTTCAAGGTTGAAAATGTGTTGGTCAGCGTGACTTAAAAGTAAAATCTTTTTATGAAAATTTTTGTGAGCTTTATACATGATGTGAGTGATGTCTACAGCGAGTTTTGTAAAAATTCGTGATGTTTAAGTATGGGAATTCAGTCCGTACATTAGGTATGTACCGGCAGAATTGTAATTGGAGTAATAGTTTTAATAACGTATAACAATGAACGTGTCTAGTAAATATCACTTGTTTGGATTTTTGGTGTGAGTTTATATGAAATTTGAGTGTTCTTAATAGTATACATACAGTACTTGAAGGTACTTCAAGGTGTTGATTCATTTCGCGTTTGTTGTTTGGTGTTGTATTTGATTTTCCGGGGTATCCTCATATTCGGTGATTGTTTTCGTCTACGTCTTTGCTAATACTACTACTACTGGTGGGAATAAATGTATGAGTATTATTTCCCCCTGCTGGTTGGTCAGAGTTCCCACTGCTAGAGTAAGTTCCCCCTGCTGAATAACAAAGGCAGGGGGATTGGTCCCCCTGCTGGAAGTCAAAGACCTTGTTACTAAGATAAACTTGGAAGAGATTATAACGCGTTTCAGTTACTACTCCAAGATAGTTTCCTAGTTTGTTGGTAGTGATCTTGTACGTGAGTCCTTGTGCTATAAAAGGACTCACTAGGTTGTCATGTAAATTACATCTTTCTCTGTTCATTTCATTTCACACTTTAAGGTTGTATAACCCTAATACCACTATTGGGTAATCGTATATCTTTTATATATTGAAGTTAACGTTTGATCTTAATATTTGTTCTTGTGCTAAACACTATATTCCGCATCTTGTTTAGTTATTTTGTATTGCAAAGTTTCTCTAGTGTTAGATTGAATTTATTCTTTCTATCACAACCCTTAAACAAGCTAAGGTTTAAGATCTGAGTTTGGGATCAACAAGTGGTATTAGAGCTTCTTGAGAAACTTTGATTAAACCAAGAACAAAACATCTCTTACAACCAACATCAACCATGTCCTCAGATTCTCACTCATCCTCAAACAACAACAACTCTCTCAAACTACCTATTCTAGATCCTGAAAACTTTAAACTATGGGAATTCAAGATTTAACAATATCTCAAGATGGAACACTATGTTCTATGGGAGATCATAGAGTTTGGTGATAAATTCTCCAAAACTATAGCAGTTGAAGAAAAAGATAAAGGAGAGGCTGGTGGTGAAAGCTCCAAAGGTGACAATAAAAATAAATCTGCTGCTCTTGCTGACAAGGAGATACTAGCAAGAAGGCATGATGTCAGAGCTCACAGTTCTTTGTTGTTGGCTCTACCTGATAGACATCAGCTAAGGTTCAGGAAATACAAGACTGCTAAGGAACTTTGGAAAGTGATAATGTGGTTTTCATAGGGTTCAGATTATATCTCGGTATCCTCTCGAATTGATCACAGCTCAAACTGGAAAGATTGTTCTTGGTGACAATAGGGGGTTTGGGTTTTCTATTCTACTAAAAGGATTAAATGCGTAAAGTGATAAAATAAGCTAAAAGCAATTAACTAATAAAAACAAAACAATATAAATAATAAAACGTAGATTTAGAACGAAATAATTAATAAAAATAAAACTAAAAGACGAAATTAACTATCGACTCGAAAATAAAGTTTACTAAATGAAAAAGGAGAGAATAAAACTAAAATGGTACCTTAAAGCTAAACGAGGCAAAACCTAAAGCGGATACTAAATAAAAGATAAAACTTAAACTTTACGAAAAAATATTAATACTAAAAATCGACGAAAAATTCAACTAAATATACGTAACTTTCAAAAATGAAATCGGAACAACTTTCAGATAAAACTAAACAATTACGGAACAATACTATTAAATAAACAAGCAAGCAGGCTAGCTGCTGGAAGCTGCCAGGCAGCCAGGTGAAATGAGCGGGAAAAATTGGTAAGCTGGCAGGCACCTAGGCTGGTGGTTTGTTCAGAAGTTTACAAGTTCCGATTCGAAACTTTTTGCCACTGGTTCGGAAGTTTACTTTGTTCGAAACTTTTGAAAAGTTCCGGTTCGGAACTTTTCTACAAGTTGGTTCGGAAGATTTTTTTTATATTGGTTCGGAACTTTTTACAAGTTGGTTCGGAACTTTTCTGTTCGGAAGATTTTTGTTCGGAAGTTTACAAAAAATATGTTCGGAACATTTCAAAAAACTGGTTCGGAAGTTTTCAAACATCCGGATCGGAACTTTTCAAAAAAACTGGTTCGGAACTTTTTCTAAAAATATGGATCAGAACTTTTTGCATAAAAACTGGTTCGGAACTTTTAAATCTGGGTCGGAACTTTTTGGTAAGAAATTTGGTTCGGAACTTTTTGGCAAGAAATTTGGTTCGGAACTTTTTGGCAAGAAATTTGGTTCGGAACCTGGGGAAATAAGAACAGTACGTAACAGAAAGAACAGAGGAACACGATTTTAAGCCAAAATCCACCAAGTTTATGACCAAAACTTAAACAAAACTAACCACGAATCATCTAATAACCATAAACAACAAATCCCATCAATAAAAACATAAAACCTAATAAATTTTAAAGATCAGAATCAACCAAATAAGAACTTTAACTTTGAATCAAAGAACAAGATGAACAAGATGAAATGGAGGGATTAAATTGATAGATTAATGTAAAGTAAACAAAAGGAAAGATTAAACACTTACAAAATTAAAGATTTAAAAAGAATGAAAAATCACCAACACCTTAATGGTGTTGGCTTTCTACGGAAGAAAAGAAAGAAAACTGGGAATGAAAAAACTTGTCAAAAAGTGTGAAGGGGTGGTCTTTAAATAGTCTTGTCTTTGGTTGGTGAGTGGGCTTTCTCCCGTTCTTCTTGTCTTCTCGTCTTTTCAGAAACGTTGACGTTTTCGATTCTGATTCTGGATTTGTCGTCGATTAAATTAAACTCGTCTTTTAATTTATTCGTTTAATAGACTTGAGTTTCTTCGACATATGTAAATCTTCCATCTTTGGTCCTTTTCTTCGATAAATCTTCAAATAGGCCAAATGACTTCAAATCTTTTGCATCTCTTGGACAATAGACTTCGTCTTGAGTCTTTTTCTTCGATAAATCTTCAAATAGGCCCAGTGACTTCAAATCTTTTACATCTCTTGGACAGTAGACTTCGTCTTGAGTCTTTTTCTTCCATAAAACCCGTGCAATCCCATGTTTTCTCCATTATCCATCCGGTTGGCTCTGAAAACACAATAAACACAAAAACCATGCATAATTCCAAACAAATGATATTAAACACGCGTTTTGGTCTCGTTTTAGCCAGTTATAAGTGGTAAAAGGATGGGTGTTTTCACACCTATCAAATCCCCTACACTTAACCATTGCCATGCCCTCATGCAATGCTTAGTGATAAAGCAATGTTACACTTTTCTCATAATCAATCAACCTTGGCCTTATTAACATACTACTAAACAAAAATTAAAATACTAAGCGAAATTAAAACTTTAAAGTAGACAAAAGGATAGAAAACCATTTTCACTTGAAAATAGCTATATGGAAATAACTTGCAAAGAGATCAAGGACTTACATTAGGGCTTCGGTGCTGCGAGGATTTATCACCCTCAAGTTTCACGTTCCCCAAACTAAGCTTAAAAACGAGATCATTGTTATTATAAGTTAGTAAATCAAACACTTACACACATGGCTTAATTATATGCTTAAACTCCCTTATTCCTAGGTGTATCTCTTATATTTTATTTTTGTCTTAGAATGATCATGAAGATGCATTTTTGGACTTATTTTGATAGTTTATTTAGGCCGAAAGCAAAGTAGGACGATTTGATCAATAGTTAGCTAAAGGACAAAATCTCTTAAAACTGCTTCTCGGGATATCAAAAAGTTCATATCTTGGCATAACTCGGTTCATGATTTGAGACCTTTCTCGGGCCGATATTTGGCATGTACTTCATACTTCATATCTTCGAGAGACGTTCTTGAGATAATGGTCTTCTCTTCGTTATAGAGTTTCTTCTCTTGGAGACTTTTGAGGGGTACTCTAACTTTGTTGACCACGACTTCATGATTATTTCTTCAATCTCTAATTGGGATTTTGAGATACAACGATCCGCCTCCTTTTCGGACTTGGATCTATTTATCCTCATACCTTGTTAGGGTCTTTTCGGATAGACTTCTCCATGATCTTTATGGGAGTTGATTGCTTTTCGTCGTGATTCTTGATCCTTCATATTGATTTTGGGAATAATGCTTTTCACATCACTTTGGATCTTCAGCAATAAAATTGAATCCTCATGCCTTGTTAGGGCCTTTTCGGACTCGCCAATCTTCGCGCCCCGCTTCATAAGTTATGCCTTGGCTATGAACTCTTATCATTACAGAGCAACTTTTAAACGATCTTGGGCTAGAAGCTAAGTAACTTTTCAAATCGTACGACCTTACTTATTGCATATAAATTATTAGCAAGTGATGGGAGAATAGGCAAATAATTACACCAAGTGAGCTTGTGCAAGAATACCGACTTATAATTGACTCTATCATTTCTCGTTCTCCACAATTTAAAATCTCAAGTAATGAGACTCTTGGATGCTTAGCCTAATAAACTGATTAAGGTCTACATGGTTAAGGATACTAGCTAGAATAAACTTGGATAATTCTATTCGGGTTGAGTCAAAATAATCGCAACGGGCCTAATATGTCAAAGATTTCAAAACTAGCTACACCACTTTATTAATATTTTTTACATTATTGTGGAATATATACATATGAAAGCAACGATAAAAATTTAAAAATTACGACTAAATGGCCAAAGTTAATTAAAAATTTGAAAAATGCTGAAAAAGATGATTTTCCGGTTAAATGAAGGCATTTTCATGGAAAAGTCCACTTAAAACTTCGATAGAAGTCCCCCCTACACTTAAGATAAACATTGTCCTCAATGTTTAAGCATGTGGGAAAAAAATCTCCCCTACACTTATGACATTGTGCACGTTGGTTAAATCAAGCTAAGGAAGAGACGACTAAAGTGATCAATTTCAAATGTGAGTATAAAGAAAATTGAATCACGATAGTTGAGAGATAGAACCGGATTTCGGATAACACGGGAGCACGGTTCTTCGAAGGCTCCAAAAGTGTATTCATCCCTGTAATCACATCACCACAGAAACACAAGCAACCTATAGAGGTCCCCCTACACTTAGGAAGTTAAACGGAAAAGGATAGATACTCGGGTTGCCTCCCGAGGAGCGCTTGTTTTTGATAACCGAGTCACGAGCCTGACTCGACCTAAAATTAGTTCATGGGGAACGTGGTGAGGGATAGAATCATCTCATGAGAGATGTCCTCACCAAAGTACAACTTCACTCGTTGGCCATTCACCTTAAAATTAGGTCCATTAGGTTGAGCGAGCTTGAGAGTACCATATGGAAAAATTTGGGCAATGGTGAATGGGCCGAACCAACGAGATTTCAGCTTGCCATTGAAATTAAGATTTTCAAGAAGATTTTCGGTTTTTTGTGAGAACATTGGATTTTGGGATCTGTTCACTTGTGAACGTTATTTTTCGTGTCCAAAATTTTCAAAAATACAAAAACATTTGAAAAATCATAAAAAGCATTTCTTTTTCAAAGTTTTGCACCAAAAATATTCTTCTTGCTTATCTATTTTTCTTTATGGATTCTTATGTCCATTGCGTCGGGTGTGGGAGACGATTATACGGGAACGTCTCTTGTCAATGGTGTACATGTGAGCGGTGCAGAAACGATATCGACAATACACAATTCCTATTCGGATTTTGTCCTTTGTGCAACTCGACTAATTCATCCTTTTTGAATCCACCTCCTGTTCCCCCGTGCATCTATTGTGGAAGCGATTCTCATTGGCATGTTTCGTGCCCGGTTCGATACCCGTATGGTCACGGGCAAGAACCGGGGTACAATTATGACATTGATAATAGCTATCCATAAGATGCACCCAGTCTTTCTCCTTACCCGTTCTGCAACAACTGTGGGGGCCCTCACGACACTTCTTATTGTCAACCGACGAATTAATATGAACCACATCCGTGCTATAATTCCGGTTTTCAAAATCTTGAGCCCCCACTGCACTCACTCGATCATCAGCCTCGTTACGGGATGAGTTCTCCAGAACCAATTGACGATCTTGCTACAGTTTTTCAAGAACAAACAAAAGAGCTCTTCACACGTTGCAAACTTGTATGGAGTCATTTTTAAAGCAGCGAGAGCAGACGAGTCCCCAGATCCCTGAGCTTATTATCAGCCCTTTAGATAATGAGGAGAGTGATGACGATATTGAAGTGATTTTCGATGAGGAGGAATTTCTAAAGGAACGCAAGACTTCCCCCATTCCTCCTTCGTCTCTTGCTCCGTCATTGACTCCTTTTGGAGAAAATGAATTTCTTTGGGATGATATTCAAGCTAGCTTGGGTCCCCGTGATCTTAACTATAACGATTCTTCAACCGATTGGGCAGAAGAACTTCTTACAATTGAGAAACTTCTCAAGGAAGATCCTTGATAGGTGTGAAAACACCCATCTTTTCTACCACTTAATTACATTAAAACGGGACCTAAACGTATATTTTATGTCGTAAATGGCGGAATTATGCGTGGTTTGTTTTTTTATTGTGTTTCAGGGTCAAAATGTGAAAAGGAAGGAAAACACGGTCTTTCACGGGCGTTTATTGAAGAAAAAGACAAAAGACGAAGTCAAAAGATCAAGAATGCAAAAAGAACGGAAGTCCAAGGCTTATTCTGAAGATTTATCGAAGAAAATGTCCAAAGACGAAAGTTTAATAGAGCCGAAGAACTCAAGTCTAACTTATGAAGAAATTACAAGACGAGTTCAAAGAAATCCCGAGACGAAGTCTTAAAAGTCGAAGAATTTAAGAAGACTGAAAGACTGAGGACCAAGAAAGAAAGAAAGAAAGAGGAAGCCACCAACCACTCCCCTCTCCTATAAATACCACCCTCACTTGTTGTGAGAAGGTTGGTTAGTTTTAGGAGTAGATTAGGAGTAGTGTAGTTTTCTCTCTCTAGATTTATGCTTTCTCTCTCTAGATTAATTTGTGTTTAAGCTTTTGTTATTGAATCCTTACTTTTTAATTAAGCTTTGAATTCATCATCTTCTTCCTTTCTTGCTTAATTTCTGCTTTTGATTTGGTGCTGTGTTCTTGAGTTTTCTTAATTTCAATCAAGTGGGTTTTGATTGATTTGGCTTTATTTGTTAGTTTTGTTGATTTGTTTTGATTGATTATTGTTAGTTGATGTTTAGTGGTTATTTTGGGTTAATCTTTTGGTTGATCTTGATTGATTTTGCTTAAATTCGTGTTCTTGTACTTTTCCATGTTCTTCGTTCCTGCTACTGTTAACATTGCCCAGTAAAAGTTCTGAACCGATTTATTCAAAAAGTTCCGAACAGAATTTTAAAGAAAAGTTCCGAACCAGATTTTGCCAAAAGTTCCGAATCAGACTTTAAAAATGTTCCGAACCAGAAGTTTTTGAAAGTTCCGAATCAGAAGATTTGTGAAGTTCCGAATCGGAAGATTTGTAAAGTTCCGAATCGGAAGATTTGTAAAGTTCCGAATCGGAAGATTTGTAAAGTTCCGAATCGGAAGATTTGTAAAGTTCCGAATCAAGTAATACAATTCACCTATGTGCTAGCTTGGTAGTTTAGCCATTTTGGCGCCAAAAACAAGCAGCTAGGCTGGCTGCTTCCAGCAGCTAGCCTGCCTGCTTGCTTATTTATTAGTATTATTCCGTAATTGTCTAGTTTTATCTGAAAGTTGTTCCGATTTTATTTCTGAAAGTTACGTATTTTTAGTTGAATTTTTCATCTAATTTTAAAATTAATATTTTTTCGTAAAGTTCAAGTTTTATCTTTTATTTAGTACCCGCTTTAGGTTTTGCCTCATTTAGCTTTAAAGTACCATTTTAGTTTTATTCTCTCCTTTTCATTTAGTAAACTTTATTTTCGAGTCGATAAGTTAATTTCGTCTTTTATATTTATTTTTATTAATTGTTTCGCTTTAAATTACGTTTTATTATTTGTTTTAATATTCGTTTTAATATCGTTTTAACTTTTAGTTTTTAATATTCACCTTGTTTTACTTTTATTATTTGTACTTGTCTTTAGTTTGTTTTTAAATATTTTCGCATTTACTTTTTAATTAGTTATAGATAATCAACTTCCTTTTTTCTTAACCAAAAACAACTGAGTCGCACTTTGAACCGTGATCAATTCGAGAGGATACCGAGATAAATCTGAACCCAATGAAAACCAATGAAAATCTTAATTTCAAATGCCTCGTGCCTCGTGCCATTATTAGTGATCGCGGGACTCATTTTTGCAATGACCAATTTGCAAGAGTCATGGCTAAGTATGGTGTAAATCATCGTCTTTCCACCGCATACCACCCACAAACTAATGGCCAGGCTGAAATCTCTAACCGAGGATTAAAGCGGATTCTTGAATGAACCGTGGGAGAGCATCCTGCCTCATGGGCCGATAAACTTGATGATTCTCTGTGGGCTTTTCGTACCGCATACAAGACTCCGATTGGTTGTACACCCTATCGTCTCGTGTACGGAAAGGCATGCCACCTCCCCATTGAGTTGGAGCACAACGCTTACTGGGACTTGAAGTGGGCTAATTTCGATAACAACAAAGCCGGTGACCAACGCAAGATCCAACTCAAGGAGCTCAATGAACTCCGTAATGAGGCTTATGAAAATTATTTGATCTATAAGGAAAAGACTAAGCTCATTCACGACTCTAAGACTAAAAATCGAGAGTTCCAAGTTGGAGACAAAGTTTTACTCTTTAACTTTCGGTTGAAAATCTTTTCGGGCAAGCTGAAATCTCGTTGGTCCAGCCCATTCACCATTGCCCAAATTTTTCCATATGGTACTCTCGAGCTCGCTCAACCTAATGGACCTAATTTTAAGGTGAATGGCCAACGAGTGAAGTTGTACTTTGGTGAGGACATCTCTCATGAGATGATTCCATCCATCACCACGTTTCCCATGAACTAATTTTGGGTCAAGTCAGGCTCGTGACTCGGTTATCAAAAACAAGCGCTCCTCGGGAGGCAGCCCGAGTATCTATCCTTTTCCGTTTAACCTCCTAAGTGTAGGGGGACCTCTATAGGTTGCTTGTGTTTGTGTGGTGATGTGATTACAGGGATGAATGCACTTTTGGAACCTTCGAAGAACCGTGCTCCCGTGTTATCCGAAATCAGGTTCTATCTCTCAACTATCGTGATTCAATTTTCTTCATACTCACATTTGAAATTGATCACTTTAGTCGTCTCTTCCTTAGCTTGATTTAACCAACGTGCACAATGTCATAAGTGTAGGGGAGATTTTTTTCCCACATGCTTAAACATTGAGGACAATGTTTATCTTAAGTGTAGGGGGGACTTCTATCGAAGTTTTAAGTGGACTTTTCCATGAAAATGCCTTCATTTAACCGGAAAATCAACTTTTTCAGCATTTTTCAAATTTTTAATTAACTTTGGCCATTTAGTCGTAATTTTTAAATTTTTATCGTTGCTTTCATATGTATATATTCCACAATAAAGTAAAAAATATTAATAAAGTGGTGTAGCTAGTTTTGAAATCTTTGACATATTAGGCCCGTTGCGATTATTTTGACTCAACTCGAATAGACTTATGCAAGTTTATTCTAGCTAGTATCCTTAACCATGTAGACCTTAATCAGTTTATTAGGCTAAGCATCCACGAGTCTCATTACTTGAGATTTTAAATTGTGGAGAACGAGAAATGATAGAGTCAATTATAAGTCGGTATTCTTGCACAAGCTCACTTGGTGTAATTATTTGCCTATTCTCCCATCACTTGCTAATAATTTATCTGCAATAAGTAAGGTCGTACGATTTGAAAAGTTACTTAGCTTCTAGCCCAAGATCGTTTAAAATTTGCTCGGTAATGATAAGAGTTCATAGCCAAGGCATAACTTATGAAGCGGGGCGCGAAGATTGGCGAGTCCGAAAAGGCCCTTACAAGGCATGAGGATTCAATTTTATTGCTGAAGATCCAAAGTGATGTGAAAAGCATTATTCCCAAAATCAATATGAAGGATCAAGAATCACGATGAAAAGCAATCAACTCCCATAAAGATCATGGAGAAGTCTATCCGAAAAGACCCTAACAAGGTATGAGGATAAATAGATCCAAGTCCGAAAAGGAGGCGGATCGTTGTATCTCAAAATCCCAATTAGAGATTGAAGAAATAATCATGAAGTCGTGGTCAACAAAGTTGGAGTACCCCTCAAAAGTCTCCAAGAGAAGAAACTCTATAACGAAGAGAAGACCATTATCTCAAGAACTTCTCTCGAAGATATGAAGTATGAACTACATGCCAAATATCGGCCCGAGAAAGGTCTCAAATCGTGAACCGAGTTATGCCAAGATATGAACTTTTTGATATCCCGAGAAGCAGTTTTAATAGATTTTGTCCTTTAGCTAACTATTGATCAAATCGTCCTACTTTGCTTTCGGCCTAAATAAACTATCGAAATAAGTCCAAAAATGCATCTTCATGATCATTCTAAGACAAAAATAAAATATAAGAGATACACCTAGGAATAAGGGAGTTTAAGCATATAATTAAGCCATGTGTGTAAGTGTTTGATTTACTAACTTATAATAACAATGATCTCGTTTTTAAGCTTAGTTTGGGGAACGTGAAACTTGAGGGTGATAAATCCTCGCAGCACCGAAGCCCTAATGTAAGTCCTTGATCTCTTTGCAAGTTATTTCCATATAGCTATTTTCAAGTGAAAATGGTTCTCTATCCTTTTGTCTACTTTAAAGTTTTAATTTCACATAGTATTTTAATTTTTGTTTAGTAGTATGTTAATAAGGCCAAGGTTGATTGATTATGAGAAAAGTGTAAAATTGCTTTATCACTAAGCATTGCATGAGGGCATGGCAATGGTTAAGTGTAGGGGATTTGATAGGTGTGAAAACACCCATCCTTTTACCACTTATAACTGGCTAAAACGAGACCAAAACGCGTGTTTAATATCATTTATTTGGAATTATACGTGGTTTTTGTGTTTATTGTGTTTTCAGAGCCAACCAGATGGATAATGGAGAAAACATGGGATTGCACGGGTTTTATGGAAGAAAAAGACTCAAGACGAAGTCTATTGTCCAAGAGATGCAAAAGATTTGAAGTCACTGGGCCTATTTGAAGATTTATCGAAGAAAAAGACTCAAGACGAAGTCTATTGTCCAAGAGATGCATAAGATTTGAAGTCATTTGGCCTATTTGAAGATTTATCGAAGAAAAGGACCAAGGATGGAAGATTTACATATGTCGAAGAAACTCAAGTCTATTAAACGAATAAATTAAAAGACGAGTTGAATTTAATCGACGACAAATCCCGAATCAGAATCGAAAACGTCAACTTTTCTGAAAAGACGAGAAGACAAGAAGAACGGGAGAAAGCCCACTCACCAACCAAAGACAAGACTATATAAAGACCACCCCTTCACACTTTTTGACAAGTTTTTTCATTCCCAGTTTTCTTTCTTTTCTTCCGTAGAAAGCCAACACCATTAAGGTGTTGGTGATTTTTCATTCTTGTTAAATCTTTAATTTTGTAAGTGTTTAATCTTTCCTTTTGTTTACTTTACATTAATCTATCAATTTAATCCTTCCATTTCATCTTGTTCATCTTGTTCTTTGATTCAAAGTTAAAGTTCTTATTTGGTTGATTCTGATCTTTAAAAGTTATTGGGTTTTATGTTTTTATTGATGGGATTTGTTGTTTATGGTTAGTAGATGATTCGTGGTTAGTTTTGTTTAAGTTTTGGTCATAAACTTGGTGGATTTTGGCTTAAAATCGTGTTCCTCTGTTCTTTCTGTTACGTACTGTTCTTATTTCCCCAGGTTCCGAACCAAATTTCTTGCCAAAAAGTTCCGAACCAAATTTCTTACCAAAAAATTCCGACCCAGATTTAAAAGTTCCGAACCAGTTTTTATGCAAAAAGTTCCGATCCAAATTTTTAGAAAAAGTTCCTAACCAGTTTTTTTGAAAAGTTCCGATCCGGATGTTTGAAAACTTCCGAACCAATTTTTTGAAATGTTCCGAACAGATTTTTTGTAAACTTCTGAACAAAAATCTTCCGAACAGAAAAGTTCCGAACCAACTTGTAAAAAGTTCCGAACCAATATAAAAAAAAACTTCCGAACCAACTTGTAGAAAAGTTCCGAACCGGAACTTTTCAAAAGTTCCGAACAAAGTAAACTTCCGAACCAGTGGCAAAAATGTGACAATCCGTCAATTTATGGTTGATATTTCATTCTCAATATTTGTTTGAAAATATTATTTTATGAACTCACTTATTTTTGGCAAGAAATTTGGATTTATGTCTGGAAGTAGCATCGACTACGTCTAAACCGGAGGATTCAACGTTGCGTGCTTACGTTTACATACACCGTCTTTGGTGACAGTCCGACATTTCAGAAAATAAATTTATCTGTGAATATTATTTTGGAGTTTTAAATTTGTGTTGGTTCATAAACTCACAAATTTACGAGAAGAGATTAGGACTTACGGTTTTATTTTAACGTCCTTTACGACTAAACCGGAAACCTTAGGATTACGTATTTACGTTTTCGAACTCCGTTTTTGATGAGACAATTTTTATTGGATTCGTTTTGTGACGTTGATTCATAATTTATAAAAACGTTTTTCGTAAAACGACCCGAGGGCACACAAATCGAGGAAACTAGAATCGAGGAATACCCGTAAACTAGTGAGATGGGACAAAATACATTGTCCCACCCCACTAGCAAAGTTGGACGGCACACTTGACACCACACCATGAAGGTGGCATCAAGTTAGCTTAACTTACTCCATGTGTAAGCTTAGCTTACATTTTAAGCATTTTCCCTTTACCACTATCTCAAAACTAGCTACACTTTTCATTAAACCATTTCCCTTACATGCAATCAACACCAAACTCTCTCAAACCACTCACCCTTTGCCGTCCAAAATTAAGCAACAAACATCCCTTTTGATCTCTTCTAGCCATGAAACACATGTTTACTAGCTCTATTAAGGAGTTCTCTTGAAGCCTTGATCATTTGGTGGCCATATTAACATCACTGGAGGTGATTTGCTTGTGTCCTAGGGCTGATTTCCCAACATATGTTCTTGATATTTGATGGTCTTGGAGTTACTTGTTGTGTTCATCAAGTTCTTGTCTTCCAAAAACAAGGAAAACACTTGGTTGGTAAAGAAGATCATCCTCTCCATTTTTCTCTTTTTATTTTGTAAAGAACAAATGTATTTTCTTTCATTTTGTATATGTATATGATGTATATATGATGATACAAATGTTGTGTGGGGATCAAGTGTTGATAGATATGCTTAAAAATGTTAATAACTATAAGAAATGAGGCTAAAATCTTGATTATTTAGTTGGCTGTATAAACACAGTATATAACTAAAAGAAGAACTGATAAAATTGCATGGTATGATCCATTTACAGTAAGTACAAGATGTTATACACATGTGAGAGTTGGCCATGCAATGGAATCAAAATAATAAGTGAGATATGATCAAAACAAGTTAGGTGGTCTAATCTGAATAAGCAGTTTTGTAGGGACTGTTAAGGCATGATAAACTCAAAATGGGCAGTATCTATAACTAAGTTAAATATAGCACATAATATGAAGAACATGTCACCCAAAAATGAGCTTCTAATTCATTATAGAACTCTAGATATGGTAAAAATGGTGAACATGAGGATAAAAATCAGATTTTTGGAATTAATGTTTATTATTATTATATAAGCACTCACATTTTAATGTATAAAATGTAAAATAAAAACCCACTAACTTATAAAACTTATTTATATAAATATATAAAAGGTTAATTAAATGGATAAATTATATAAATGGTGGTGAAATAATATTTATAAGCTATAAAAACTATAAACATGATATTTACGACTTTTTCGGCTATTACCGTAAAATTAACGTTTTTGTTAAATAAAACTTAGACGGTTGGACCCGTCTAATGTAAACTTTATAAAACTCATATATTGATATATAAACATAAATAACAAGTAAAAACCGATAAAACCCGAACTATATAACATACGGACTAAATTAACGTTATTGGACTAATAATACAACAAAAATGGACTAGAACACCTATAAACTTATTATTGGGCTTAACCCATTTGGGCCCAACTTGTAAAGTTTAAGTACTGATAATATAAGTACAAAATGGATTAAAATAAGTTAAATAACTTATAATAAGCTTATTGGACTTAAGACACGTAAATGGGTAAAACTAGTAAACTAATATAAAAGTTATCAACATATAACACTAAAAGGAGTAAACGAGAATATGTAAACCCACTTGATCATCATATATATATATAATCATCATATGTATACATACTTGTTATTTTTATAAAGTCATTGGACATGAGTCTAAGACGAGTATTATTTGTCTAGGTTTCTGTTAGAAATACGTTTTAACGTATATTAGAAGTATCGGTCACTCCACAATATGATTTATGTTGTAATAGCTCGTAGTTAGTAATTAGTTATTATTTGCTTATTAACTTAAGTAAGAACCGGTCCATGGGCTTGTCATGGACCGGCCCAAGCCCAATGTTTAGCTTGGACTATAAATACCCCTTTCCACTAAGGAAAGGGGTTGGTTGTTGTCATTTCTTTGATTCCATATTAATAAAATTCACATAGTTTCTCTCACTTTCTCTCTCTAACTTTCTCTCTCTAGAAATCAACAAACCCCTTCATAGATTCATTGATTATCAATATTCTACATTTGGTATCAGAGCTATGGGGTGATTTAAGGTGGTGATTTGTGTGGTTTTTTAGTTTTTGATTGTATTAGTGTTCTTTAAGAAAAATCATCTTGATTCTTGGTGTTTTTGGTGTTTTTGTGATTGGGATTATTGGATAAGTATTAGTTGTTACTTATTTTAGTCGAAAGCACAAAACTTTTTGGGTTATTTGGTCAAAATCTGGGCTTAATCTTAACTTTTACTGTTCGACTGTTCATCGTAAGGGGTTTCTGTTCATTCAGCAAAACTTCCGGATCAAGGAGTTCCGGATCAAGAAGTTCCGGATCAAGAAGTTCCGGATCAAGAAGTTCCGAGTCAAGGAGTTCCGAATCAAGAAACTTCCGAACCAAGAAGTTCCGGATCAAGAAACTTCCGAACCAAGAAGTTCCGAGTCAAGGAGTTCCGAATCAAGAAAACTTCCGAACCAAGAACTTCCGGATCAAGAAGTTCCGGATCAAGAAACTTCCGAACCAAGAACTTCCGAGTCAAGAAGTTCCGGATCAAGCCAAAGTTCCGAACCAAGAACTTCCGAGTCAAGAAGTTCCGGATCAGCCAAAGTTCCGGATCAAGAACTTCCGAACCAAGAAGTTCCGGATCAACCCAAAAGTTCCGAATCAAGGTAATCTTCCGAATCAACACAAAGTTCCGAATCAAGGTAATCTTCCGAATCAAACTTCCGAATCAACAAAAAGTTCCGAATCAAGGGTTATTCTGCTTGTTTTTTCGACGATTTTTTAGAGGATTTAATCTTGGTTTCTTACAACAAAAACACAACACAATTCACAAGCTTTACTTCACTGCTCGATCAACCGATAATCTCTGTTTCTTTGAAGAAAAACAAAATGAATCCAAATTCAGTAATGCCTCAGATGACATCTCTTATGGATATATCAATCATAACGGGAACTGATAGCCGTCCACCGATGCTCATTAAAGAGGTGTTTGAGGCATGGCAAGGTCGAATGATGCAATATCTAAAGGGGAAACCGACATACGGAAGACTTATGGTCAAATCGATTTTGAATGGTCCACTCGACTATGGTACCATTACGGTTGATAACGTGACTAGACCACGAGAATTTGAAGAACTTACTCCAGCTCAACAACTTGTTGCAGATGCAGATGAAAAAGCTCTTCAAACAATTCTCCAAGCTCTTCCCCATGACATCTATAGGATGGTGAGTCAGTATACGGTGGCAAAGGATCTATGGGAACGTCTTAAGGTGTTGCTACAAGGCACGTCTCTCACCAAACAAGAAAGGGAGTGTCAGCTGTATGATTTGTTTGATAGATTCACCTACAACCCAGGGGAAACACTTCACGATTATTACTTCAGATTCACCACACTCATGGATGATCTGAATGTATACAATCTTGTGATCGCACCATTCCAGGTTAACACCAAATTCTTGAATACTCTACCTCAAGCTGAATGGGGTGAGTACATTACTGATGTAAAGTTAACCCGGGATTTGCATAAGTGCAATTTAGATCAAATCTATGCCTTCCTTCAGCAACATGAGAAGCATGTGATTATGCACCGTTCTCCTCGTGGTATGCACCCAGATTCCTTAGCTTTGATGGCGAATCAACCAAGCTTGTCTCACAACAACACACCCTATATCTTGGGACATCAAGCTTATCATCAATCACCTTACATGACACCAGCCTTTCCCCAATACTCGATTCTACCACAACCACCCACCTCACATCAGCAACAATATCGGTTCAATGCACCTTCACCACAGTATGCTTCACAACTTCATCCAGCAAATGTTGCACCTTATGCTCAGCCATCTTATTCTTCTTATCAAGAGAATGCAACATATCCAACAAGCTACCCTGATCAAATGAGTATTCCTTCTACTGATTATGCAGCTTATCCAGATCAAGCACTTTATTGTGATGATGAGGAAGTCCCAGTTCCTGTATTCCAACAAGGAGCTGACCCAGTTGAAGTGCTAACTACTATGTCTGCTTACCTCACAAGAACTTTAAGCAAACGAGGATTCAGAGGATCAGCTCCTACCAACAATCAGTTGAGGAATTCATCCAATTCTCGCCAACAAGCTACAATTGAGAATGGCAGAGTAATGGTTCAGCCAATTCAGCCATATCAGGGGAGAACTTCCACATCAACCAATGTTCGCACCGCCAATCCTGCTCCTGCTCCAATGGTCAACAACCCTCCACGGACTAATACAGGCAAGTTGAGAATGATTACATGCTACAACTGCAAGGAAGAGGGTCATATGTCCAGGGATTGTAAGAAACCCAAGAGGAGAAGGGATGGACAGTGGTTTGCAGAAAAGATCTATCTGGTAAATGCTCAGGCGCAAGGAAGGGAACTTGATGAAGAGGAGCTTGCATTTCTTGCTGACCCAGGGATTGTTGAACAAGACGTTGTCACTACGCAGAATGCAGCTTACCAAGCCGATGATCTGGATGCGTATGATTCCGACTGTGATGACTTTCAAACTGCAAAGGCTGCTTTCATGGCAACTTTTTCCAGCTTAGGGCCAGATAAGAAACCTGAGTTACTTATTAATAACACTGATAATGCCACTGATGCTAGTATTCAACCACATCAAGTTGGGCAAGAGAGTGCTGATTCGAATGAATCTTCGGTGGTGAGTCTTTCAAATGAGGAGACAAACAATGATAGCAATATCAATGTGAGTTCCCAGACTTTGAGTGAATCACAACCGGGACCCAGTTCGCATACGCCTACTCCTGCTCAACAAGATTTGGTCATGGTTCCTGCTACACTACTTAGCCAAATGAATGCTGCACTCTTAGAAACCTTAGCTAAGAATAAGAATTTGTCTGATGAGCTTGCCTTAAGCAATGAGAAAGTACAAACTTTGGAATTAGTGCCTTCGTCTAGTGTTCTCACAAATCTCGAATATGATCACTTTAGAAACAAACAAATGGGTCACTTGCAAGAAATCGAAAACTTAAGAGCAAATTTGTCTAGTGAACTTAGAGAAAAGGAGTTAGTGGTCACTAATTTTCAAAAACTTCAAACTGATTTTGAATTACTCGAATCTAAGAAGACTGAAATGGAGATTAATGCTACTAATAAGATTAGAAGTCTAGACTACTTGCTGTTAAGACAATACGCTGCTTCACAACTAGTTCACTTATTTGATGCTTCATTTAAAGAGTTTAACTTATCACGTCTAAAAGGCCTTCCCCCTAATCCACGATATGCAAAACAAGCTTTAAGACATAGTCCTAGACTTTATAATGCAACTCAATTAGGATTGGCTTTAGACCCGATTGTTTTTCCCAATGATCGAACAAGTAAGGTTCTAGTTGATGAGGATCGGTCATACAATTCAGCAAAATATCCCGATTGTGATTATTTTAAAATGAATAAGGAGCTTGCTAAAACTGATTTTAGAGTTCGCTTCCATATGGACAAAGATCTCATTACAGCACCAACCTACATGATAGAGGAAGAAAGCCCTAGTACATTTCCTACACTTGTCAACATGGAAGGTCCTAAGGAAATTCCAAAGAATCTTCCACCTGTTAGCACTGTATGGTTAAACTTGCAAGAGATTAACCGATACTTTACTAACTTTGACAAGGTCATCTTGGAATGTACGACTTCAAATGGCTTAAATGCCGGAGAATGGGCTTTCGAACACATGAACGAGGTGTTTAAAACTGAGATCAATCTGTTTGTCGAAAGTCTAAAAAGAAGTTTTGCATCTCTTAAGGAAAATCTTCAGTTTGAAATTGGTGAAGTTCAAAAAGTGTTTTATGAAATGGACACCGCTTACGAACTGCAACTAATTGAAAAGGAAAAGATTTCAACCGAATATGACCGATTCTTGTCCGAAGTAATCTCGTGTGATGTGCTTACTATTGTAAATGTTAAATATTCGAATGAGCTTACATCCGCTATGATGAATTGTGATGCTGTGAATATTTGTGAGGATATTTGTGATGATGTTTGTGATATTTCTGTAAATGTTGCTGAAACTGTAAATGAGGTAGATAATCATTCTTGTCACGAATCTAACGCTGAGTTTTTAAAGCTACAAGATTCTTATAATTTACTTTCTCAACGCTTTAATCAACTAGAACAACATTGTATATCTTTAGAATTAAAACAACAAGCTCAAAATGAAAATCTTTTGATATCAAATGTTTGTGAAAACGGTGTTGAGACAAGTGACAAGATGATTGCAATTGTTAAGACATTAGAGGAAGAAATCATGAGATTGAAGACAGAGATATCATCAAAGGAAACATTAAGAATGGAACTAGAGGCCGCAGAGTCTAAAAACCAGGTCTTAGAAATTAGACTATCAACTGTTCTAGGGGAGATGGATCGGACAAGGCAGGGACTATCCGCTCTTTATGGTTCACTAGAAG
Source organism: Glebionis coronaria (assembly GCA_025667525.1). Classification (NCBI taxonomy): domain Eukaryota; kingdom Viridiplantae; phylum Streptophyta; class Magnoliopsida; order Asterales; family Asteraceae; genus Glebionis; species Glebionis coronaria. The sequence continues at coordinate 276,539,922 of CM046882.1, read as the reverse complement.
ATCGATTCGCTTTTAATGCGACACAGCAACAATATTATGTTGAACAACTGAACCAAAAGTGCGAAGAAATCTCTGACTTGAACATCCTGCTCATAGACAAAAATATGGTTTTGGCTGAGTTAAAGGAGACACTTCTTCTCACCCGACAAGAAGTTGTTGATAACTTAGCTACCGACTCTGCACCGTCCACTAGTGCTCCAACAACCAAGAAAGTAGTGCTTTATAAGAATCCGCTTCATAAGAAAAACCAGCTTACCTATGATGATTATATGAGGAATGCCATTAAGCATGTCGATCTTCTTAGGGATATTGTAGACGATCTTTATGCCTTAGATCCCTTAAGTAGCGACTATTATTCGGCTCATGAATATGTTAAGCGAGTTCAATATTGCTTGGCTTATTTGCAATACATAGGTACACCAGGTTCTGCACTACTTAACAATAGGCCCATTGTTGTCACTCCATTTAATAAGACTCCAGGAGCGAAACCGTCATTGGCACAATCAAGTAAGACACCTTTAAAATCTGCTGCTAATGTTCCCAATTTGCCTTCTACAGGATTAAAAGAGACTACTAAGGCTAAAGGATCGCCACTCAAGAAAGCTAAGATCAAGCCCTCCACTAGTAGTGCCACAAAGAAGAAAGTAGAAGTCCACAATAGGAATGCTAGTTCAGTTTTAAATAAAACGAATCATGTTAAGACTAAAAGCTCTGCGCCTGTGCAGCAGCCTAAACCATTCGTGAATTCTGATTTAAATTGTTGGAATTGTAATGAATGTATGTTTTCCCAGCGTCATGATTTGTGTCTGATTGATCACGTTAATGAAATGAATGCTATTAAGAATGGTCTTGAATGGAAGCCAACGGGTAGAACTCGTGCCCAAGTTGGCTGGCAATGGCGTCCCACTGGTAGGACCTTTACTCTCGATGGTAAAATGTGCCCTTTAACTAGGAATGCATCCGTTGAGGTTAGGTCTGAGTGTCCTTTAGTTAGGAACACTCGCACTCAAGTAAGGAAACAGCGTCCTTTAATTAGGTCAGCCCCCACTATAGTGCCTATCAGTGTAGAAATACCTCAGGATTTGAGCCAATTAGAATCTACACCACTAATTAAGAAGGAAAAGGCTAGGAAATCTAAGAAACCTAGAGTTAGCAAATCTAAGATTATTAAATCTGTACCTGCTAATAACAAGGAACACTCAGATTCCGATACCTCTACATTGTCTTTGTGTGGTGATATTTTCAGGTGGTCCAAATCATCCTGTGGTATTTGGACTCCGGTTGTTCAAAACATATGACCGGAAATCGCTCGATGCTCCGAAATTTCGTCAGCAAGTTTCTTGGTACGGTTAAATTTGGGAATGATCATATAGCAAAGATTATGGGGTATGGTGAATATCAGATTGGAAACGTGACGATTTCTAGGGTATACTATGTTGAAGGTCTTGGTCATAATTTATTCTCAGTAGGACAGTTTTGTGATTCCAACCTTGAGGTTGCTTTTCGACAACACACTTGTTTCATCCGCAACTTGGAAGGAAAAGATTTGTTGAAGGGATCTCGTGGTGCAAATCTTTACACTTTGTCCTTACAAGACTTGATGGCCGCTTCTCCAGTATGTCTTCTCTCTAAAGCTTCTAAGACCAAGTCATGGTTATGGCATCGCAGATTATCTCATCTTAATTTTGATGCTATTAATCATCTGGCTAAAAACGAGTTAGTTCGTGGTCTTCCCAAGCTTAAATTTCACAAGGATCATTTATGTTCCGCGTGTTCAAGGGGGAAAAGCACCAAGAAATCTTACAAACCCAAAGCTGAAGACACTAATCAAGAAAAACTTCATCTTTTGCATATGGATCTTTGTGGACCGATGAGAACTGAAAGTGTGAGCGGTAAGAAATTCATTCTCGTCATTGTGGATGATTTCTCAAGGTTTACATGGGTTAGATTTTTACGTACAAAGGATGAAGCACCGAAGGCTATCATTACTTTTCTGAAGTTCATCCAGGTACGTTTGAATACCACTGTCCGCCGTATCCGTACAGACAATGGTACAGAGTTCGTCAACCAGACTCTTCGTGATTATTATGAAGGAGTTGGTATATCACATGAAACATCCGCTGCACGCACTCCACAACAAAACGGTGTCGTTGAAAGACGAAATCGCACACTTATGGAAGCTGCTAGGACCATGCTTATTTATGCGAACGCTCCATTGTTCTTGTGGGCAGAGGCTATTTCTACTGCATGTTTTACCCAAAACCGTTCTATCATTCGGAAACGCCATGGAAAAACACCTTATGAGCTTCTACATGACCGCAAACCCGATGTTTCATTTTTCCATGTGTTTGGTGCTCTGTGTTATCCAAACATCAATAGTGAGAACCTGGGTAAGCTTCAACCAAAAGCTGACATAGGTATTTTCATTGGTTACTCACCGTCCAAAAGAGCATACCGAATCTATAACCGTCGTCTTGGCAAGATTGTAGAAACTATGGACGCTGATTTCGATGAGCTGACAGCGATGGCTTCTGAGCAACACAGCTCTGAACCCGTGCTTCATGAGATGGGACCCGGTGCTATAAGTTCCGGATTAGTTCCCAACAATCCTACTTCTACATCATTTTTACCACCATCAAGGCCCGAGTGGGATAAACTGTTTCAACCGTTGTTTGATGAATTCTTCGATCCCCCGACTGATGAAGTTCCAGTACCTGTAGTAATTGCTCCAATACCTGAAGTGGTTGCTCAAGTTAATGAACCTTTATCTAATGCATCTACAATTCAAGTTGAACCTGATGCACCTTCACCAAGTGATTCACAAACTACACCTGAATCATCACCCCTACTTGTGCCTAATGATGTAGAAGAGGATACTACTGATCACGACTTGGAATATGCTCACTTGCAAGAGCTTCCTTTCTTTGGTGTAGCGATACCTGAAAACCCTTCAGCCGCGTCTACCTCAGAAGAAGCTCCATCTATTGTTCACTCCAGACCACCTAGGATTGAAAACCATAGCACTAAATGGACAAAAGATCACCCAATTAGGAATGTTATTGGAGATCTAGATCGACCAGTCTCTACACGCCATCAACTACAAGAGAGTGCACTATATTGTTACTTTGATGCATTTCTCTCTGAAGTTGAACCCAAAAATTGGCAGCAGGCTATGACCCAATCATCTTGGATCGAAGCTATGCAGGAGGAACTCAATGAATTCAAACGACTTGAAGTATGGGAATTGGTTCCTCGCCCTGACAAGGTTAACATCCTTACTTTGTTATGGGTTTATAAGGTTAAACTTGATGAGATGGGTTCGGTATTAAAGAATAAAGCAAGATTGGTCGCTAGAGGATATAAACAAGCCTTGGGTATAGACTTTGAGGAATCTTTTGCTCCTGTGGCTAGATTGGAGGCGATTAGACTATTCCTTGCGTTTGCTGCTCATATGAACATGATCGTCTATCAAATGGATGTGAAGACGGCATTTTTGAACGGTGAACTAAGGGAAGAGGTTTATGTTAGTCAACCGGATGGGTTCGTGAGTACGGAGTCTCCTAACCATGTGTACAAGCTTAAGAAGGCTCTCTATGGGTTGAAACAAGCTCCACGCGCGTGGTATGATCTCCTGTCAACATATCTCATGTCGGAAGGCTTCTCCAAAGGCAAAGTGGACCCCACTCTTTTCACTCTCAAGGACGGCAACGACATGCTTCTGGTACAAATTTATGTTGATGATATAATTTTTGCTGCCACTAACATAGAATTGTCTAAACAATTTGAGAAGATAATGTCCACACGCTTTCAGATGTCGATGATGGGAAAAATCTCATTTTTCTTAGGATTACAGATTTCTCAGAATCCCAGAGGCATCTTTATAAATCAATCCAAATATGCTCTAGAATCACTTAAGAAATATAACTTTGAGAATTGTGACCCCGTAGACACTCCAATGGTGGAGAAATCCAAGTTAGATGAAGATAGGGATGGGATTATTGTCGATCCGAAACTTTACCGTGGAATGATTGGCACCCTTCTCTATCTGACTGCTAGCAGGCCTGATTTGCAATTTGCTGTATGCATGTGTGCCCGGTATCAGGCTCGGCCTACCGAAAAGCACTTACATGTTGTGAAAAGGATCTTTCGGTATCTAAAAGGAACACTTCATCGTGGTCTATGGTATCCGAAAGATTCCTCGATTGCTTTAATATCATACGCAGATGCCGATCATGCTGGATGTCAAGATACGAGGCGTAGCACTTCTGGATCTGTGCAACTCCTAGGAGATAGATTGATCAGTTGGTCTTCAAAAAGGCAGAAAAGCGCTGCAATATCAAGCACCGAGGCTGAATACATCGCCATGTCCGGTTGTTGTGCTCAAGTCCTTTGGATGAGATCACAATTAACTGACTACGGTCTTGGATTTAACAAAATCCCGATGTATTGTGACAACAAGAGCGCCATTGCCCTTTGCTGCAACTATGTTCAACATTCCCGGGCCAAGCACATAGACATTCGCTACCATTTCATTAAGGAGCAGGTGGAGAACGGAGTGATCGAGCTGTATTTTGTCACTACTGAGTATCAGCTGGCGGATATGTTCACCAAAGCCTTAGATCGAGGACGAATCGAGTTTTTGATCGACAAGCTTGGCATGAAATCATTCACTCCAGCGACTCTCAAAGAGTTGGCAGAAGAATCAGCAGAATAGTCGTGGTAAACTATTCAGAGTATCCTTTGGTTGTGATCATGTATATTATCGTAAATATATAAACCACAAAAGAAAAATACAAGAATATAAAACCAAGAAAAACCATAAAAAATATAAAACCTAGAAAAACCATAAAAATTATAAAATCAAGAAAAACCAAAAATATTTTTCGTTTCAAACGGGCATGTCTTTTAGTACGGTAATATTTACGGCCTTAGAAATGTCGATCAATATTGACACGGTGCCATAAATAGAGTCCGTATAAAAGTTGTACATTTTTTAAAACATGCCCATTATGGCTTGTAGTTATTTCAGACTGCAACCCGATTTTCATATTAAAGTCACGTATTTCTTTGGAAAACGTTGGCTCAGAACGGGAATTAATTTTCTCGGGCGTGATTTACAAGCCAAATCATGCAAAGGGATCAAGTTTACTTTATAACTTGGTCTAACACGAATTTGTGTACGTCTCAGTGCATTAATTTGTTAAAATAAGAGAAATCTTATTAAAACCACGAATCAAAATTTTTCAAGAGAAATTGGAAATGCTTTCATCACTATTTGACTCTTTAAACAATGACTACAGCTCTTTAAATAGAAAACGGGTCATCGTTTAAGGGGGAGAAAATAGTAAAATCATCTTCGTCATTAAAATTAATTTTCAAAAGTGATTGTGAAAATTAAAGGGCTTCATGGTAATTGAGTGGTTTGTTTTAGAAAACGACTAGTGTTCGTTCTAAGTGATAGGCATTGCTTTTAGATATTGGAGAGATGCTAATTGATGCGTTTGCTAATTTGTGTGCAAGTTAAAAACAAAAAAGGGTTAAGTGATATGAAAACAGTTAGAAACAAAAAGAAAAAGGAGTAAAATTGGAGGACTTAAAGTGACATATTGTGAAAGTTGTTAGCATTTGACCTAAGTCAAACAAATCACTCCCCGCCCCCATTATTTCCATTCACTGTTTATCTAATAACTTGCCGCCATTGTTTACACACACAAACACGCATTCAAACCTTCGTCTGATCATTCCTTTCTGTTCATCTGCTAAATTAAGGTATATACATCAACATGTTAACTTCTAATCCACAGTTCTTATCATATTATTCTGTTAAACATGCTCAATTAATCTGTTTAATCCATTTAGGGTGTATGATTAAATTAGGGTTAATTAACTAAGGATTTGTGGTGGGTTTTATGCGGATTTGTATGCTATGATGTTTATATGCCTTAGTTTGCCTTAAAAACTCACAAACGCGCTAGAATAAATATCTGAGATTCGTTTGTAAAAGTTCCGGATGAACATGGTTTAGAACTTCCGAATGAAGGATTTCTTCTGAAAAACTTCCGAATGAGGAAGTTCCGAATGAAGGACTTCCGAATGAAGGAAGTTCCGAATGAAGAACTTCCGAATGAAGGAAGTTCCGAATGAATAACTTCCGAATGAAGGAAGTTCCGAATGAAGAACTTCCGAATGAAGGAAGTTCCGAATGAAGAACTTCCGGATGAAGGAAGTTCCGAATGAAGAACTTCCGGATGAAGGAAGTTCCGAATGAAGAACTTCCGAATGAAGGAAGTTCCGAATGAAGGAATGTTCCGGATGAAGGAAGTTCCGAATGAATAACTTCCGGATGAAAGAAGTTCCGAATGAAGAACTTCCGGATGAAGGAAGTTCCGAATGAAGAACTTCCGGATGAAGGAAGTTCCGAATGAAGAACTTCCGGATGAAGGAAGTTCCGAACGAAGAACTTCCGGATGAAGAAGTTCCGAATGAGAAGAAGTTCCGAATGAAGAATGTTCCGGATGAAAATGTTCCGAATGAGGAAAAGTTCCGGATGAGTTGTTTGATTATTTGCATACTATCTATGTACTTGTTGTTTTATCTTATGAAATGTGTTATGCTTAGAAGTAAGAATGATATATATCTATCTGTTTTTGTGCATCAACCTTTCATGTCTTATCTTAAGCAGATAAAATGACTAATCCAACAGTACAAGCTATCCAAGAATCTAGAGAAGCCGATATTGCTAAAGCTCGAACCCTTAAGTTTATACCCAACAACTATAGGCTGAAGCAAGTTTCTAAATCCACTCACCATGGTTTTAAGGTCGCCATAGCTATTCTTGATAACTCTCATTTCAAGAATGCCCTTAGGAGTACAGCCTCGGTGCCTTATGAGTATATGTTTGAATTTTGGGCAACCAAGGATTTCACTTCGAACAAGATCACCTTCACCATCGACAACAAGCAGCAGACACTCACCGTTTCAGACTTCCGTAAGATACTTGGTATACGGGATACACCCAAGGGCATGTCATTCTCAAGGGATCCCAATAAAGATGAACTCGCGGAATTATTTGACGCACTTGGATGTCCGGAAATACGAGTTGCGTCTGAGTTTACTACTGCTAAGGTAGGACAACCCTGGAGAGCTTTGATGGGTATTCTCAGTAAATGCCTTACACCAAAAACGAGTGGCCATGATGCTTTGCGCAGTCCGATAATGAACCTCTTCTATGGCATGTACAAAGCTACGAATTCAGATTATGCTTCGTTGATATGGGAAGAATTCACTTTTCAACTCTTCTACAACAAGAAGCTGAAGACAAACTTCTTTCCTTATCCTCGGTTTATTAAGCTCATCATAAATTATTTTATGAAGCTTGATGCTACTATTGATAGGCGTGCAGGAGGTCGCTATCACACTGAAGAAGCTGATGATACTGTAGATCTGAGGCATGAAGGACCGTCTACTGGTGTGATTCCGGGTCCTGTTCCTGATTACCTTCTGTCAGACAAAATCAAAGGTTCTGCTGATTACAAGCTACTGCAGCTAGAAATCCAAAGGCTGAAAGCAAACCTTCAAACTGGAGAAGACTCATCCACAACGGTTAAGAGTAAAGGTAAACGCAAACAACCAGCTGCGTTACCTGAACCCGAACCAAAGAAGAAGAAGTCAGAGGGTAAGAAGGGAAAGGGTAAGGATTTGATGCGTCTACGTGATGAAGAAAATATTGTTGATCCTACTCTTGACAAATCCGAGCAACAAATGATGAAGATTGCTATTAAAAGGAGTAGGAAAGATACAGGCGGTAGTGGTTCAGGTGCGAGGGTAGATATCGAGGATGAGTACGAGGAACCGCATGATGTTGATGAGTTTGGGTCACCTGAAAACTATTCCACTTCGAAGGAGCCATCAATCCCTATTTCAACAAGTGTGGAAAAAGAACGTGTTGCTCCTACAATCATGGTGACAACTCAACCCTTGGCAACTCTACCTCCACCAATCCAACCCTTAACAACCCGACCAACTCGACCGGCTTCCACACCATTTCTTCCACCACCCATAATCCCCATCCTTAGTACAGCAGTAACAACCGAGCCTATTCAGTCAACCCAGAGCAGTTCTGCAACATCTGCAATGGCTGCATTAGTGATGGCCGAAATGCTTGATAATCACAAACGTGAAATGGATGAACTTCGCCAAGAGTTGCAAAGACGAGCTCAAAGGGAAGAAACATCTCAGAAAGCTCAAGAAGAGTTGATTGCCAAGTTCGCTGCAGACATGGAAGCTACACGTAAAGCTCATGCAGAGGAACTTGCTCGAATTAAGCAGGCTGAGGCTGATAAACATGCTGCACGCATTACCAGACTTCAAGCAATGAGGGATAAATATAAGGAACAAAAAGAAGCACTTGAAGCATCTGTGAAAGAAAGAGTGCAAGAATCCGTTGAATCCTTAATGCCTAAGCTTCGTGACGAGTTGAAGACACTTGCTGCTGACAACTTGATGGTTAAATCATCCAATCCTTCAGAAGCCGCCTACAAGATTGCTTATGACCTGACGGACTTTGAATTGAAGAAGATCCTTAAGGCTCGTATGGTGGAACTTGGGTCATTTAACAAGTCGAGGATTCAACGGGCTCTATATAAATCCCTGAATGATGCTATCATGGAGGATGATAGATTATTCAAAATGTTTGGAAGTGTGGTACCATATCACATCTTACCTGAGGAAGAAAGGGAAGAGAGTGAAGAAGAGGGTACGGGTGAAGAAGAGGAAGAAGAAGAAGAAGAAGGTGAAAAGGAGAAAGACGATGACGAAGGTGGTGATGATGATGAGGATGATGAGGATGATGACGAGGATGAGGATGATGATGATGGCGATGATGGTGGTGATGAGAATCAGGAGAGTGCTAGGGGTAGTAACGGGGATGACAATCAGGATGATGATGGGGGTGAACAACCGAAAAAGGGAGACAAGGTTACCAGCTCCAAGAAGACTGCTACTCAGACTGGAACCAAGTCCACAAAAGATGCAGCACAGAAGGACAAATCGACATCCTCGGAATCACGAAGAACGAAGTGGCGCCACGATGTGAATGCCACTACAGCGTCATCGGTTCCTGGTATCTCTATCGCTGTATCTTTACCTGTTACAACTAACCCCATTAGTTCTGCTGTTGTTCCTCCTGTGATTGCAGAATCAGTGACGGAACCCGAAGCTGCACAACACTCCCCAGTTCAAGACACTGCTGAAATGCCTGAAACTGAACCAGTAGATGTTCGCACTTCCACTCCTCTACAACAAGCACAACAATCTACGGTTCCTGAACCAAGCATTCGTGCCTGGGAAGACACGTTGGAGATAGACGAGTCTGCACCACCACAAGCTTGGATCACGGCAGCAGCACAATATGATCCGATCACAGATGCTGACAAAGATGTGCTATATCTGCGTATCCGAAGTCCGATTGACTTATGTGCATTTCTTGCTCATGAGTATAAGACTTCGGTTACTCCATCCTTGGTGAAGAAAGCACTGAAAGATAAGAGACTGCGTGCCAAAACCCGATTACCCCGAATGGAGCTCGAGTACTATGCCGATGAGATCCTGAAGGCTTTGAAAACCGTTCAACGGCCAGGACTTCATGAATCAGAAAGAGCTCCACCTCCAATGGATCCTGCTCAAGATAATCAGATTACTCTTGACTTCTTCGTCACCAATGATCTTGAGTATCTTATGAAGGGATCATCAAAGTATGCAACATCCCTGACTTTGCTGAAAGCTGCCAACTGGGGGACAATACCCTTCATCGAGGAAAAGGTAAATCGACTCTGGGTCCCAAAAATGAATCGTAATTATGATATGTATGCTGTCATAGGTGCATCTCATTGGGACGAACGAGTCCGAAGGGCGTACAGGGGTTGCTGCTTGGTCAAATCTGGAAGCAATGTTAGATCCGACATCCGCATTTCCAGCATCTTAGGAATGAAAACTGAAGCCAAGAACGGCTACTATCATGTGACGGAGATTCGTTTGAAAAGGGAGGATGACAGGGAATACAAAATCCAGCAAGGAGACTTTTCCATCATTCGCCTTGAGGATATCGAAGATATGCTGCTTCTGATGACCCGAGATCAACTTACTCACATTCCTCGTGAAGACCTGATTGCTTTGAATACAGCACTTCGTATGTTCACACGAAGCGTTGTCATCAAGTCACGAGTTGAGGATCTTCAGTTGGGAGTCGAAAGCTATCAGAGGAGGCTCAACTTAACCCGTCCTGTGAATCAAGTGCTACCTCAACATGTAGAAAGATGTCCCTATACCGGCATTTCTGTCCCGAATTCCGGCATTTTCTACTTGAACAGTCGAGGTTTGATGAAGTTTATGAGGGTGGGTGAGCTTCACAAGTATAGTGATGGAACTCTTATACAAGTCAGAGATAAGTTGGAGCATCTGAACTCGGGTGGGACTCTGCCAGAGATGACGGAGGATTGGCATCCGGGTTACCGGCAGATGGCAAAGTATGTGATCAAAAAGATCGATCAAAAGCTCCGTGAACGTAGATTGATGAGGAGCTTGGAAAGATTCGTGGGTGGAAGACCGTATCTAGTGCACCACAAGCTACTGCAACGATCCATCTGATGGGTCGTACATCTCAGGTCACTTTATATTGGTTTTCAATTGTGAATATGTAAATTTGTGAATAATGTGCTTGTATGGCTTGCTGTAGTGTTAAGGTATGATAATTTTTCAAGAATTTCTCACGAGATTCTAAATCTTTCAAAATATGTCATATCAAAGCACTACAACTATCCCTTATTAACTTAAGGGGGAGCAATAACTTGTTCTATGGCCAAAACATCGATTTCATTTTTTACCCAAAGACCGGTTAATCCATTCAGTATCCCAAATATTAATGGTTAACATTTTGGATAAGGGGAGAAAATGGGATTAAGGAGACGTAAGTGATACTTGGCTAAAAGATGAAAAAGACTTAAAGATTATCCAACTTAATATGTGTAAAGCACGTGTTAAGGGGGAGCGTTTTTGATGAACAAAACACCTAAGGTACAAAACTTTTGATTTCAATATCACAAGTACTTTAGGTGATTTTCAATGATTTTTCATGGTGGCAATTCCTTCCCAAAACACGCTTAATTCACGACGGATGTGGTGACAAAAGGGTGGTAGGAATAGGTTTAGTCCAATGATTCATCAGAGCCGATGGAATCTTCCCAAGGACAATTCCCTAGATAGAATTAGAAGTCCTAGGAAAGATGGAGAAAGAATGTGAACGTAGCTGAATGCCGACCAAGTACTTAAGCTAGCACTGGAACAATCACAACAAGGTGCTAGTGATGACGTATTGGTAAGCATTGAAGGGGTTGAAGAATGAAAAAGAAATGTAAAGATAAAGGGTGTAAAGAAAGAAGCCCTCCTTACAACTTTAGGCAGAAACCGGGTCAATACATATGCTATTGAGGTCATTTTTGTTAATGATTCTCGGTATTGAAGAAAGACATCATGGACCCAGTGATGCAATGCACAACCCTTCCCCAGCTAACTCAAATATCTCTCAAAAGGTATTTGTTTTAATCACACGGAGATCAACACGTTATCTATTGGTTTATTCACTCCGAATAAACTGGTATTGAAAAGGTGGCACTCCTCTCCAGCCATCGCTCACTAAATCAAAACGCACAATCGAGTCTAGAGCCAAGAGATCATCAAAAGTCTCATTAGGACACTTTCCATTTATTCCTTGCTTTCTCACACACTGTGAAAAGTAAGAGATTTTCATGAGTCCTACGCAATATTCTTGTAATATTGCCAGAACATCCGAGTAATACGTAAGTATTACAATGAAGATGGAAATCCTGCTTGAGCCAACATCAAACAAGCTCATGGTAGGTTACACGTGCGGTTCTTTTAGAACCAATCTTGTGAAAAACTGGAAGGTAACAGTGGTTTAATTCTTAATTGAACTTAAACTCGTTCCAGGCCTCTTCGCATTATCATATGATCTTGCCAGAACACTCAGAGTGACTCTTTATTGACCACAGTGACGAGTGGAAATCCTTCTAGTGTCAACATCAAACAGCACTTGGTAGGTAACGTGCAAGATTCTTTATGAATCGAGCTCGTGACAACTGGAAAGCAACGATGGTGAAAATCTTAATTGAAATTCACTTGTTCCAGGTTTCATGAATTGACGGCTTTTAATCACAAGGATAATTTATCCAAGTGATTCACTCTTTATGTTCGCAGTCAGCTTTGGACGGTCGAATAAAGAGAACGGGTTTACCCGCGAAATCCTGTCAGGAAGTTACTTAATTGAAACTATCCGTCACGGGTACGATATCTAATATCGTCCAACGGTCTTCACCGACCGGAGGTAAAATGCTACCGAATTAGAATAAAATGTTCAAAGCCATTTTATTCGTGTCGTTGCTGTGTACCTGCTAAAGACGGTGGCGTTGCTGAGTACCTGTTGAAGACGGTGGCGTTGCTGTGTACCAGTGAAGACGGTGGTGTTGCGGTGTACCTGTAAAAGTCGTTCCCACATGCTTATGTCTTTTGCAACAAAAATTCAAGAAAGTACAAGATGAAGTCTTCCGCTGTACCAAACTCTGAAGCTTTCAAGAATCCAACAAAAAGACGTAAGTGTGTGGAACATGAAGTCACGAGGAGGCAAAGTTCACAAGAAAGGCAAAGATCGCACGTGAAAGGCCAAAGAACAATGCTCTCAAGTCAAAGCCAAAAAGATCAAATCAACATATTCACAACAAAAGAAAGAAAAGAAGAAAAGACTACGAGCTAAAGAACGAAGACTTAGTATAGTATGCTAGGTTTAGAACTTTGTAACGTGGAGTGACCTCCCTTAGGGGGAGATTGTTAGAAATACGTTTTAACGTATATTAGAAGTATCGGTCACTCCACAATATGATTTATGTTGTAATAGCTCGTAGTTAGTAATTAGTTATTATTTGCTTATTAACTTAAGTAAGAACCGGTCCATGGGCTTGTCATGGACCGGCCCAAGCCCAATGTTTAGCTTGGACTATAAATACCCCTTTCCACTAAGGAAAGGGGTTGGTTGTTGTCATTTCTTTGATTCCACTAAGGAAGCATGTTGTGGTTTGATTCCATATTAATGTGTGATTGAAGCACGTACCGTACGTCCGAATTGCCGATAACCCGCCTTCCCACATCAACGTGAGTTCATAGCCTCACACTCTTTTAAATGTTTTTATAAATGTTTTATAAACCCGCGAGGGAGATAACATGTTAGTTTTTATAAAATTAGGACACCATTTGTCCCAATTGTTTGTTTATTGATTTGGACCCGAATGATTGAATGACCCGATTGTATGACCCGATAAATGATTAAAGGACCCGATAGATGAAATCAAATGGATTATTAAAGTTAGGTTATGTCACTAAAAGTCCCATTAGCATGAATTGTGAACTACCGGGAGTTGGTAGATGCTTATGCATTTAATAGTACTATTTGGGGACGATCACCCCAGTTCGCGCCTTGACGGTTGATCCCCGTCGTGCCACATTGATTGGTAAGCGAATTTATGTATGAGATGATTTCCATAGCGTGACCTTTGTGACGACACGCTTCTTTAGATGGGAAAAATTGGTATCGGGTTAGCTACCCGTTGTTGGTTTAGTAAGGTAACAATGTCATGCGGCTTATAATAATCCAAATCACCGAAATACTATTAGACGCTTCGAATTACGATGTATTGCCTGACTAGCAATACAGGGTCATACTACTGATATTATGTTCGTGTTTTGGTTTTCATAACCATATTCTTATAACGGTTTTTATTTAATCTATACAACGTTGCGAAACGTATTGTATGATGTTTTTTACGACATTGGCTCGTATAATGATTTTTAAGGCAAATGCCTATATTATGATTTTCGATAAAGATTTGTATAAAAATGACTTTGGCTATTTTATGGCCTATTACAAAGATTTGTATAAAATGATTTTGGCTATTTTACGGCCTATTACAATGATTTGTACTGTGACAATCCGTCGATTTCAGGTCGTTATTTTAATCTCGACTGTTACATATTATGTATTTACTTTATTGAAAAATTTAAATTATCGGTTAACTGGGAAATTTAAGGCTTGAAACTTAGCGTAAGAATGTCGTTTAGGTTATATAAAAAAAAAACAAAAAAACAAAAAAACAGCGAACTAGTACATTATTAATGTGTATATTATTTGATATTTAAATTATTTTTGTTTATTGTATTGTTCTTGTTAACCGGAAAGGAATACGTTAGGTATCGATATTTATTTCTCGTCGTCATAAAAGTATTTTCTATTATTGTCGTTTAATTTTTATTTTATTTTTATTTTATTATTTTCTTTTAAAAAGTATTTTTCGTAATTTTCGTTAAACCTTTAAGTGTTGTTCATTCATTTGACGCATTAACTATTTTAAGTCATTTAATTATCAAAATATAAATGTCCTACGAATGTCGATGTTTTCATTTTATATTGAGCGTTTATTTTTTGTGTCTTAAGGGTATTTTTCATATTGCGTAACTTTTAAAATATCGGGCTTCAATAATACCCGCTTTGAAAATTATGAAACAAGATTTATAATAAATCTTACTCTCTTGTTGACACTATACGACTCACCCCTATATTTCTACATCATTAATTTATGAAAATTATATTTTTATACCTTACAACAACAACTAACAACATTCCTATATCATATACTTCATTTGAGTACAGGTGTCACTTTTTTTCTTTTTCTTTTGTGTTGGTGACGTACTACACCATAACCAAATCAAGGCATATATTGTTAATATATAGATGATCCATACGTGTAATGTTTTATAGTATGTAGACCATGTGCGTAGTAACAAGTTCCTATAACGCTTCATAGATAAGTTTTATCCTAATAAGATAACATATTAGTGTCTAATGTGCTGTCATGTGAAAAGAAAGGTGTCAAATATATGACTACTACAAGGCAAATTTTATACATTATAAATAAAATACATCTCGTCCTAATTTTCACTTTTCTAACGCATCAATACTATAACAACGATCAGCAACATTTGCATTTATTTTGAAGAAGGTTGCTTTCGATAATAGTCGTTGTGCTCATTATTGTACTCACGTCTTACTTGCTAAGGTGAGTTCATAGCCTCGCTTTTATTTAATTACTTATTTTATAAAACCCGCGAGGGGGATAACATGCTTATTTTTAAAATAGAACACAAGGGACCCGATTGTATGCTCAGATGAATGTTATTTTCATAAGTTTGCTTATAGCCTCTAAGACCCACTTATCGTGAATTGTTAATTACTTGGTGCGAGTGAACGCTAATACTATGGATAGATCTATTGGGGTGACGCCCAGTCCGATGCGATTAGCTATCGCAATGTGTAGTGAAGCACATGTGTATTGGAGCACATCGGATGCTTTAGTATAAGAGAAATATACGCACTTGGCTAGGTGTGTTTGTGGGCTGAAATATATATATGTTAACGTTCAATGTCACGAGGCTTATGAAATAACACAATAATTATGTCCGATCAACATAATTGTTACCAATGAAGGTTTATCCAGATACTTGTGTTCGATTTATATATTTAAACTCTATGGATTCACTCAACAATTTTTGTTGATTTTATAGCATGTTTTATCTCAGGTCCATAAAGAAGGCACTCAAGGAAGGTGGTTTCTTGAAGCTTGCTTAATTTTGGTGACTTTGGCCTGCTTTTATAAAATATATCCATTTGAACCAACTTTTTCTTTTGATGTGTACTGTAAATATTTTAAAATTATCTGGGACCGTTTATGGTTTATTATCTTTTGAATGAATGAATGGATGTTTTATTAAAACGACTCGTTTTGAGCCGTTTTCTATAATTTTGTAATTGTATCATGTAAGTAACACTCAAGGACCCTTCCGCTAATGAGACCCGATTTTGAGAGTGTTACAGATTGGTATCAAGAGCTCAAGTTATAGAGAACGAAAAGATTTTCCAAAAATAAATTTTTGAAATCTTTTGACTATAACAATTGCAAGTGAAACCTCCGAGTTGCCAATGGACAAGAATGAGAAAGTTATATATATACGAGATAGTATATATATGTTGTAAATAAATAATTATTATTTATGCTTAAAGCATGGATTACATTTATTTAATTATAAATGTTAATTATTTATTTTTATAATACTAATACGTAATTTATAAACGTCGCAGATTGTCACAATAGAAAATTCCTGTCTTTTGACTTATTCCTTGCGAATCTTCGTTCCTTGTTGAAATTCTATTCTTTGTTCTATCTCCATTCTTGTTTCTTTTCATCTATCTAGTTCTTTTTCCATGTTATTCATATTTTGTTATCACAACCATTGAATGAATACTCATTATGATTCGAATTGTGTTATAACATGATAATGCCGCCAAAATCAATGACTGAGGCGCAACTACGCGCTATAGTGGCTGACCAATTCCAGGTCTCTATGAATGCATTTTTGGCAAATATGAATAATGGAGCCGGTGGAGCTGGTGGATCTGGTGGATCTGGCAACGCTGGAGCTGGCAATGTTGGAACTGGCAATGTTGGATCTGGCAATGCTGGAGCTGGCAATGTTGGAGCTGGCAATGTTGGAACTGGCAATGCTGGAGCTGGCAACGTTGGAGCTGGCAATGCTGGAGCTGACACTACTGGTGCTGGAGCAGACAATGTTGGTGTTCGAGCTGATGTTGCTGATAGACCAGTAATTCCTGAAAATAAGAAGTGTACCTACACTAGTTTCATGAAATGCAAACCACCATCTTTCAAGGGTACTGAAGGTGCTGTTAGGTTAATCCATGGGTTTGAAAAATTGGAATCTGTATTCCGATTTAGTCAATCTGAGGAAGGAGATAAGGTGATGTTTGCCACCGCTACTCTTCAGGGACGAGCATTAACTTGGTGGAATGGAAGAATGGCATCAATGGGTATGGATGCTGCTTATGCCACACCATGGGTTGAAGTAAGAAGGTGGTTGACCGAGGAATTCTGTCCAAGAAGTGTCATTCAAATGTTGGAACAGGAACTGTATCAGCTGAGACTGAGGGGTACTGACATTGATGGATACACTCACAGATTCCATGAACTTGCTTTACTTTGCCCAAATAAGGTGAACCCGGAATATTTGAAGGTGGAGCAGTATATTCGAGGCTTATCTACTAATATCCGTGGTGATGTGACCTCATCTAAACCTGCCAATATTGATGAAGCTGTCAGAATGGCCTACCAACTAATGGGGCAAATCATCCAGGATAAGGCTGATGGTGTTCCTGAAGGTAGTAAAAGAAAGGCAGAAGATGATAGTGATGATCGAGGTGACAACCGTCAATCTCACAATAGAAATCAAAACCGAAGAAGGGGTAATGCAAAGGCGATGACTAAAACTGCACCAACTGACAAGGGACCCCGTTGTCAACGATGCAAAAGGTTTCATACTGGTGACTGTGCTAAGTGCGAGAAATGTAACAAATTAGGTCACAAGACTGATGATTGTTGGGGACAAGGAAATAAAGGGATGACGTGTTTTAATTGCCAGGGTAAAGGACACATGAGGAATGAGTGCCCTCGACCTCCGAAAAATGCACGTGGTGGAAATAATCAAGGAAAAGCTTATCAAATGGGTGATGTCGATGTTAAGAAAAACCCGAAAGTTGTCACTGGTACGTTTTTACTAAATAACCGTTATGCTACAGCTTTATTTGATTCTGGTGCCGATAAAAGCTTTGTGTCTACAAGTTTTAGTACCTTAATTGATATCAAACCGGTCAAATTAGACGCGAGTTATGAAGTAGAACTAGCTGATGGTAAATTAGTGAGTACCAATAGTGCGCTTTTAGGATGTTCCCTTAACCTTTTGAACCGTATTTTTAAAATAGACTTAATGATCGTTGAATTGGGAAGTTTCGATGTTATTATCGGAATGGATTGGCTATCGAAGTATAAAGCGTCTATTTTGTGTGGAGAAAAGAAGGTTAGGATTCCCTTAGATAACAAGTCCTTAGTTATCGAAGGTGATAAAAATAATTCCCAACTGCAAATTGTTTCGTGCATTAAAGCTCGTAATTATATCGAAAGAGGTTGTGAATTATTCCTAGCTCAAGTATCGGAGAAGGAATCGAAGGAGAAGCGAGTCGAAGATGTTACAATCATTCGTGACTATCCTGAAGTCTTTCCAGAAGATTTTCCAGGGCTTCCGCCTCAAAGGCAAATAGAATTCCATATCGATTTAATTCCTGGTGCTGCACCCGTGGCACGTGCGCCATATCGTTTAGCACCATCCGAACTAAAAGAATTATCTGCGCAGTTGCAAGAACTATCTGATAAAGGTTTTATTCGACCGAGCTCGTCACCTTGGGGAGCTCCTATTTTATTCGTGAAGAAGAAGGATGGTTCGTTCCGTATGTGTATCGATTATCGAGAACTGAATAAGCTAACGATTAAGAATCGTTACCCGCTTCCAAGAATTGATGATCTGTTTGATCAACTTCAAGGTTCTCTTGTTTTCTCCAAGATTGATCTTCGTTCTGGTTATCATCAACTTCACATACGCGAGGAAGATATTCCTATTACGGCGTTTAGGACTCGTTATGGTCATTACGAGTTTCGTGTTATGCCTTTTGGTTTAACCAATGCACCTGCTGTATTCATGGACTTAATGAATCGTGTGTGTAAGCCATATCTTGATAAATTCGTGATCGTGTTCATTGATGATATTCTAATCTACTCTAAGAGCGAAGAAGAGCATGCTGAACACTTAAGGATTATCTTGAACTTGTTAAAGAACGAAAAGTTGTACGCAAAATTCTCAAAGTGTGATTTTTGGCTTAGTTCCGTACAATTTCTTGGACATGTGATTGATAAAAGTGGTGTACATGTTGATCCGGCGAAAATTGAAGCCATCAAAAAATGGAGTGCTCCAACTACTTCAAATGAAGTACGACAATTTCTAGGTTTGGCTGGTTACTACCGAAGGTTTATCGAAGGATTTTCTTTGATATCGAAACCATTAACTAAGCTGACTCAGAAAAATAAACCGTATGTGTGGGGCGATGACGAAGAAGAAGCTTTTCAAACCTTGAAAATGAAACTCTGCAGTGCGCCGATCTTGTCGCTACCCGAAGGAAGTGAGGACTTTGTTGTTTATTGCGATGCATCTCTTAAAGGATACGGTGCTGTTCTCATGCAACGTGAAAAAGTGATCGCATATGGCTCTAGACAATTAAGGAAGAATGAGGAGAACTACACTACCCACGACCTGGAACTAGGCGCTGTGGTATTTGCTCTACGAATCTGGAGACATTATCTGTATGGCACAAAATGTACAGTATTCACTGATCATAAAAGCCTACAATATATCTTGGATCAAAAGGAGCTGAATATGAGGCAACGTCGATGGGTTGAACTCTTAAGTGATTACGACTGTGAAATTCGTTATCACCCAGGAAAGGCGAATGTGGTAGCCGACGCGTTAAGTCGAAAAGAAAGGGAAAAACCGATTCGAGTGCGTGCTTTGGTGGTGACAGTTCATAATAACTTACCCGAGCATATTCGAAACGCACAAATCGAAGCGTGCAAAAAGGAGAATATTGCAGCCGAAAAATTTAGAGGAGAAGGTGAGCCGTTTGAAACACGAGCCGATGGTATCAAATGTCTGAGAGGCCGAATCTGGTTACCATTCTATGGAGGACTAAGAGACTTGATCATGTTAGAATCTCATAAATCCAAGTACTCTATTCATCCTGGATCGGACAAAATGTACCAAGACATGAAAAAGTTATACTGGTGGCCGAATATGAAAGCCAATATTGCAACATACGTCGCGAAATGCTTAACGTGTGCTAAGGTAAAGGCTGAATATCAGAAGCCGTCAAGATTACTTGTCCAACCGAAACTTCCAATCTGGAAATGGGAGCGAATTACGATGGACTTCATCACAAAACTCCCAAGGACACCGTCTGGGTACGATGCAATATGGGCTATAGTTTATCGTTTAACTAAGTCCGCTCATTTTATTCCCATCAATGAGAAGTTCAGTATGGAGAAACTCGCCGACATTTATTTGAAGGAAATTGTATGCAAGCATGGTGTTCCCATTTCAATCATTTCTGATAGAGACAGCCGCTTTGCTTCTGGATTTTGGCGATCGCTTCAAAATTCATTAGGAACCAATTTGGATATGAGCACAGCCTATCATCCACAGACAGATGGGCAAAGCGAAAGAACAATCCAAACTCTGGAAGATATGTTGCGTGCTTGTGTGATAGACTTTGGAAGTAGCTGGGATAAGCACTTACCTTTGGCCGAATTCTCGTACAATAACAGTTATCACGCGAGTATTAAAGCTGCACCTTTTGAAGCACTTTATGGGAGAAAATGTCGATCACTCGTGTGTTGGAGTGAGGTTGGTGATGCTCAACTCACTGGACCGGAAATGATTAGAGAGACGACAGATATGATTGTGCAAATCAAGAATAGGTTAGTGACTGCGCGAAACCGACAGAAGAGTTACGCGGATGTAAGAAGAAAACCATTGGAGTTTAATGTGGGGGATAAGGTAATGCTAAAAGTATCACCATGGAAAGGTGTTGTACGATTTGGAAAACGTGGAAAATTAAGTCCTCGTTATATCGGACCATTCAAGATTATATCTAGAGTAGGTCCTGTGGCTTACCAACTTGAATTACCACAAGAACTTCATGGAATTCATAACACATTTCATGTATCGAATCTGAAGAAGTGTTTATCCGACGAAGAACTCGTTATACCATTGGACGAGGTTAGGGTTGATGAAAAGTTGCACTTTATTGAAGAACCAATCGAGATCATGGATCGCGAGGTCAAGCAACTGAAGCAAAGCCGAATCCCTATTGTCAAAGTCCGATGGAATTCGCGGAGAGGACCTGAGTATACTTGGGAAAGGGAAGATCAAATGTGGAAGAAATACCCACACCTCTTTGATTTCAACAAGCGACCGTGTAGGAACGCAAGTTGATCTTCGAGGGCGAAGATCCTAATTTGGTGGGGATGATGTGACAATCCGTCGATTTCAGGTCGTTATTTTAATCTCGACTGTTACATATTATGTATTTACTTTATTGAAAAATTTAAATTATCGGTTAACTGGGAAATTTAAGGCTTGAAACTTAGCGTAAGAATGTCGTTTAGGTTATATAAAAAAAAAACAGCGAACTAGTACATTATTAATGTGTATATTATTTGATATTTAAATTATTTTTGTTTATTGTATTGTTCTTGTTAACCGGAAAGGAATACGTTAGGTATCGATATTTATTTCTCGTCGTCATAAAAGTATTTTCTATTATTGTCGTTTAATTTTTATTTTATTTTATTTTTATTATTTTCTTTTAAAAAGTATTTTTCGTAATTTTCGTTAAACCTTTAAGTGTTGTTCGTTCATTTGACGAATTAACTATTTTAAGTCATTTAATTATCAAAATATAAATGTCCTACGAATGTCGATGTTTTCATTTTATATTGAGCGTTTATTTTTTTGTGTCTTAAGGGTATTTTTCATATTGCGTAACTTTTAAAATATCGGGCTTCAATAATACCCGCTTTGAAAATTATGAAACAAGATTTATAATAAATCTTACTCTCTTGTTGACACTATACGACTCACCCCTATATTTCTACATCATTAATTTATGAAAATTATATTTTTATACCTTACAACAACAACTAACAACATTTCCTATATCATATACTTCATTTGAGTACAGGTGTCACTTTCTTTCTTTTTCTTTTGTGTTGGTGACGTACTACACCATAACCAAATCAAGGCATATATTGTTAATATATAGATGATCCATACGTGTAATGTTTTATAGTATGTAGACCATGTGCGTAGTAACAAGTTCCTATAACGCTTCATAGATAAGTTTTATCCTAATAAGATAACATATTAGTGTCTAATGTGCTGTCATGTGAAAAGAAAGGTGTCAAATATATGACTACTACAAGGCAAATTTTATACATTATAAATAAAATACATCTCGTCCTAATTTTCACTTTTCTAACGCATCAATACTATAACAACGATCAACAACATTTGCATTTATTTTGAAGAAGGTTGCTTTCGATAATAGTCGTTGTGCTCATTATTGTACTCACGTCTTACTTGCTAAGGTGAGTTCATAGCCTCGCTTTTATTTAATTACTTATTTTATAAAACCCGCGAGGGGGATAACATGCTTATTTTTAAAATAGAACACAAGGGACCCGATTGTATGCTCAGATGAATGTTATTTTCATAAGTTTGCTTATAGCCTCTAAGACCCACTTATCGTGAATTGTTAATTACTTGGTGCGAGTGAACGCTAATACTATGGATAGATCTATCGGGGTGACGCCCAGTCCGATGCGATTAGCTATCGCAATGTGTAGTGAAGCACATGTGTATTGGAGCACATCGGATGCATTAGTATAAGAGAAATATACGCACTTGGCTAGGTGTGTTTGTGGGCTGAAATATATATATGTTAACGTTCAATGTCACGAGGCTTATGAAATAACACAATAATTATGTCGGATCAACATAATTGTTACCAATGAAGGTTTATCCAGATACTTGTGTTCGATTTATATATTTAAACTCTATGGATTCACTCAACAATTTTTGTTGATTTTATAGCATGTTTTATCTCAGGTCCATAAAGAAGGCACTCAAGGAAGGTGGTTTCTTGAAGCTTGCTTAATTTTGGTGACTTTGGCCTGCTTTTATAAAATATATCCATTCGAACCAACTTTTTCTTTTGATGTGTACTGTAAATATTTTAAAATTATCTGGGACCGTTTATGGTTTATTATCTTTTGAATGAATGAATGGATGTTTTATTAAAACGACTCGTTTTGAGCCGTTTTCTATAATTTTGTAATTGTATCATGTAAGTAACACTCAAGGACCCTTCCGCTAATGAGACCCGATTTTGAGAGTGTTACATGTACGTATTGATTTTTGGTACTAATTTTATACCAAAGTTATATTGATGGAATTTATTAAACTCTATGAATTCACTCGGCGTTATCGCTGACCTTTTCTTTTAACATGTTTTATCTCAGGTACTTGAAGGTAATTCTCGGGAAGACGACAAGAATTCATGGCCCGCACTTAAATAATATTTTCCATTCAAATACTTTGTAAAACTTGTATGAAATGTAATGACTTGGGACCGATGTAACTTTGATATTATTGAATGGAATTGCTTTATAAATAAACGACGCGATTTTTATGCGTTGTCTATGATGTGAGTAATGTGCTATCCCGTAACACCAACTAGTCTTCCGATGTATTGAGTTGTATAAATTTGGGGGTGTTACAGTTTGGTACCAGAGCTCTCGTTATAGAGAACGAAAGATTTTTAAAACTAAGGTTTTGAATAAAACTTTTCAAAATCTTTTAACTAAAAACATTTTTCTAAAAATGTCTAAAAATCTTTTGACTATAACGGTGCCGAAGAATTCCCGAGTTACCGACAAGGCCAAGACTGAGAAGTGTTATTTTAATATATATATATATATATAACTTGGATTATATATATATGATGTAATTTTATTACATGTATGTTTGATGATTATTTTGATTTTTATACGAGGTATTTATACGACGTTGATTGTCACAAGTAACCCTAACTCCCCTAGTAAATTAATCGAAGCTATTCTCGTAGGAATTCTAGCTATCCTAGATCTAAACCAAGTTGTGGATAATTATGATCCCAACAAATGGTTGATATTCGTAGAAATGTAGATATTAGTTGATTGTAATATTGAAAAAGATTTGACGAGATTAAATCTGATATCGATGTCATGACGATCTTTCCTTATAGAGTGGAGTTTGACAAAACGTTACCACCTAGAAAGATGTCATCTGATTCGTTGTCACCCAATTCTTAAATTTGAAATCGAAAGGGTGAATGTTGCACTTGAGGCTGTCATGGGAACCATTACCCAAAAGCCTCATGGCACTAGTACCTTTCCGAGAAGTCTAATTGAATGTGTGAGTCATTTCATACTAATGACTCATTTGATAATTGTTGTTGTAAGAGATA
The DNA here is from genome assembly GCA_025667525.1 of Glebionis coronaria. Classification (NCBI taxonomy): domain Eukaryota; kingdom Viridiplantae; phylum Streptophyta; class Magnoliopsida; order Asterales; family Asteraceae; genus Glebionis; species Glebionis coronaria. Next base: position 276,515,786 of record CM046882.1, on the reverse strand, counting down.
TAGGATTGAAAATTAAGTGTTGTTCATATCGAGCTTTTATTGCCCTATTAAGGCCTAAGAATAAAGTTGGAGTATTGAGAAATGAGGTAGGATATCGCCTTGAGTATAAGTTGATTGAAACTTGAATAAAGTAAAATTTAACTTGTATGGAATATAAGATGGTTAAGAGGAAGTCGTTAAGTTTTGTGAATGAATTATAAGGATTTAATTGATTGTTAGTTTGTGTTAAGGGTTGTTCATAGACCACTGTCCAATGATGAGGATGCCCAGTGTCCAACAAATAAATTAAAGAAATCTTCTTCTGAATTGAGACCGATGGATCTTCCGGGACAGGTGGGACACCTAATGACTCTTGTAGATTAGTATTCATTGTGGTATCTTTTAAAAATCCCTAACTTAACTGAGATATCAGTTGGTAGGATGAGTTCTGAGAATTGTATGACATAGTGACGCGTAATGTGTTACGGTACAATTTTTGACTTGTTTGTGGTTAATGAAAAGACTACCTTTAATTGCTAAATCCTACATGTATCGATGTTATCTATCTTTTATTGCTTCATCCTAATGTTCGCATTAGTGATGCAACCATTGAACAAGTACTCATCTTGAATTGAGTTACGTTGTGAATTATTCTTTTTGAGTGCCATCGAGATCATGAACCTCGTGATTATTTGGCTAAGCTCATTTCCTATCATATCGTAGTTAATTCTTGGTGAACAAGCTTTCATCACTCTTTTGCAGATCACTCATTGTTTTTATAAGATAAAACGGTATCCTTTGAGAAAATTTAATTTTCATCACTATAAGGATTATTCAAAGTAAGATTTATAAGTGATCATTATCGAAATGAAATTGTTTATGAAACACCTTGGAAAACTTAATTGTTTTCATAGCAAAGAAAATCTTTGAAAATTTATTTCTGATTCTTATTTAAGAATTAAGCATGAAAATGTTTTTATTATAAACATGATGATGAAATTATGACGAACTGAGTATTGCATCATTAATCTTGAAATTGTATATAGTTGCGCGCCTACATACAATTTGGAATGGACCATGCAAGGCTGATTAGTAGTCACCATAAAACTGATTAATAAACACTAAATTTCTTTGAAGATTGTGAAGGATTAAAATTTATGAGATCTGCAAGAAGTGAAAAATAGGGACATGGTGTTAGGGACACCTACATATGTGCCTGTAGCATCTATTCTTCTGAGTCGAATTTACTCATCTGTGGAAATTGTCTTATATGACAATTGACAATTCTTTCTTGTCCAATTCTCCCGTAGTGAGATTCTTAGGAAAAGTATATGATTACCGAGTGTTGATACCCGACTGGATGTATCGACATTCCTATCATTTCTTTTGATTTGATTTCATTTGAATGACCTGGGTGACGATCCGAGGAGCTTTCGAATGCGTACTCAAATTATGAAAACATGGGATATATTCATATTCGTTAAATGTTTTCGTCTATATCTGATTTGAAATTCTCTCGCATAGATTATGCGTTGACCTTACTCTTTTAAGGATTATTTGTGTCTCCGTATATCCTTGAATTTGTGAAGGATTATGAATTATTATTAGTCTTTTGAGAAGTTCACATCTTATCAACGGCAATAAAACTGGAAGGTTGATCGTGCCAGTAGAATGGATTGATTGATTATGACATGACGACATTGTCTTAATTGATGGGAACTCGAATAGAATTTCCCTAAAAGATAAGATGTTGATTATCAAAAGTGATCTAAATAATTCTTGATGGATGATTTTATCCTGCATTTAGACTTGAAATTATACCGCAAATGGTTGTGAATTAGTTATAGATATTATAATCTAGAGGAACCTAATATGTATTTATTAAAAGATGTTTATCTTATCTGAAACTTTAGGAGGTATTTGTTGGTGAATTACCTAGACTTTCGCCATTAAGGCAAGTAGAAATTGGTATTGATTATATTTCTGGTGTTGCACTTGTGGCTTGTGCACTGTACGTCAGCACCATCTAAATTAAAGGAATTACCGTACAACTGAGAAAGTTGTCGGAGAAAGATTTTATTATACCAAGCCTGTCATCCTGAAGAGCTATGGTGTTATCTTTCCTTATATTTATAGATTATTGTGACTGAGTAAATTGACAATCGAAAACGATATCCATAACTCGAAATGGAAGAATTGTTCGATCATTTACAAGGTTCTAGCAGATTTGATCCATAGCATGGTTATCATCAACTTCGTATCTGCGAAAGAGATTATCTATTCCAATCACCTCATCCGGTACTTGTAATGAACGTTATGAGTTTCACGTGATGACGTTTGGATTAACTAATACACATGTAGCATTCATAAATTTGGTGAATCATGTGTGTAGGCTGTAATTCGATAAATTCATGCTTGCGATCATTAAGGACCGTTTGTTTATTTATAAGAATAAGAATGAGTTAAAAATTATTTATAAATTGACCTGAATTGGCTGAACCATGAAAACTTGTATCTTAAATATTTAACATGTGATTAAAGACTTAATACTTTACATGATTTAACCGTGTGATTAATAGATAATGGAATATAAATTGACTCTTCAAAAGTTAGAATTCATTTAAGACTTTGAGTTATACTAAAAAGAATGTGCAAATATGTTTTAACGAATGTTTTAACAAAGGATTTTTAAGGGATTATTCCCTTATACACAAACCATTTAACTAAACTTCTGTTTAGGGGTAAATGTTTGTGTATGCCTCAAGATAACTTAAGAAGGATTGAGTAAAACCATTTATACCATAACCTGAAAACTTAAAACGACAATTTTTGCTTTTCAAACTAAGAAAACTTTGACCAAATTATAAACAAAGGTTTTTCGAACATTTACGAATCTTATTAAATATTTTCGATAAATCAACAAAAATCTTGTTAATTAAATTCAAATTTATTTTGAACATTTTATATAATTGGTCGAACTAAGAAATTTAAAACTTATACGCTTCATAAAAATTAACTAATAATTATTTAATTAATTATGATAATTATCGACGCTTTAAACGCTGGATTGAGAAAAAAAACTGATAAAAATGATAGATGAGACGAAACTGAAACTTAGAAAATATGAAGAAAGGTGAACATAATTACTGACGCATAATATAGAAAGAATATCTGAGTAAATTGTTGACATGATAATTATATCATCATGAGAAGTGAATATAAATACTGACGCATTATGTAGAAAAGATAAAAGAACCAGATAGGACATGTTCCTTAGTAATGAAGGTGCAAAATAAATTGTCGAACGATATAAAAATAAAAAATGATTGTTAAAGGATAATATAGATAATAAAAAGGGGTTCACGACTAATATGAACCATTAAAAATTGAGAAGCCGATAACGTTAAATATTTTAAAGTCCATTTGTGATTGTCTAAATTTGGAAGATGGTGAGATATAGTTATGTTGGAATTTGTAAGTATAAGTATTCTATTTATGTCATTTATGACTAAAAGTATCTTTGTCTGAAGAAGATGTATTGATGGCAATTATGAAGGCATACATCGCCTCATACTTTAATAAACGTCTAGCTATTGCAAAGGTCATCATCTGAATTTGATCTGATTTGGTTCATCATCGACAGACTGACCAAATCTGCTAATATCATTCCCGTCAATGATAAATGCAAAAGAGTTATGCAAGCATAGTGTGCCTGTATCGAACATCTATATCAAGATCCTCGCTTCGCATCGAATTTCTAGAGATTTGATCAGAAATCATTGAGAACGAACCTTGATGAGAGTACTATGTACCACCCCAATCGAAGGGACGAGGTAATGTAACGATACAAAGTAATATAAGTGCTATTTTATGTTTGAATGAATGACCTTTGGTAATAGACCGTATAATCGTTTTCCTTTGGAGAGATTATCCTTGATAACTATCGTATTAGGATCGAGATCTAATCTTGTTAGGATCTAAATCTTAGAGCATCTGTAAGCAAGAGTTGAGATGGAGACATCCGACATACACCCATAGTGAGTTGGACATGTCTCTTAGGTTTAAGGTTTCCTATGATGGCGAACCTAACCTTGCAAAATACCCGACCCGCGAAATCTGAAATGATTGTTGAAATTAGGATTTGATTATTGACTGCCGGTAGTGGGCAAGAGGTTATGTGAATGTGAAGTGTAGATCTTGAAGTGCCAAATGGGTAGCGAAGTTATGCCACAATTTTTAACCTTGGAAAAATGAATTCATGATCTGACAAATCATGGGATATAAGTCCCCGATTGTATGGGACCATTGAGATGATGAAAAAGTTGGGATTGAAAGGCATATAAGCTGGATCTACCCTAGGACTTCAAAGATTGCGTGAATTATGTTTCGTAAATCGAACTTGATGGAATATCTATCAAGTGAGAATCTGATTGTTTCTTAGTAGAGCTTAGATCGGCGAAAAGTTGCATTCATCAAAAACCCGTGAACATCATGGATAGAGAAAGTAAGTCAACATTAAGCCTGATCTTATTCCCATAGTTATGTTTGATGAAACTCGCGTATTATAATGGATTACACTTGTGAGAAAAGAACGAATGTGGAGGAAATACCCACATGGCTTTAACTCTATAATAAGCGAGTAGTAAGGTAAGATGATCTTTGAGGACAAAGATCCTGTTTAGGGGTAAATGCTGTGACAATCCGTTAATTTATGGTTGATATTTCATTCTCAATATTTGTTTGAAAATATTATTTTATGAACTCATTTTTGGGAAGAAATTTGGATTTACCTCTGGAAGTAGCATCGACTACGTCTAAACCGGAGGATTCAACGTTACGTGCTTACGTTTACATACACCGTCTTTGGTGACAGTCCGACATTTCAGAAAATAAATTTATCTGTGAATATTATTTTGGAGTTTTAAATTTGTGTTGGTTCATAAACTCACAAATTTACGAGAAGAGATTAGGACTTACGATTTTATTTTAACGTCCTTTACGACTAAACCGAAAACCTTAGTATTACGTATTTACGTTTTCGAACTCCGTTTTTGATGAGACAATTTTTATTGGATTCGTTTTGTGACGTTGATTCATAATTTATAAAAACGTTTTTCGTAAAACGACCCGAGGGCACACAAATCGAGGAAACTATAATCGAGGAATACCCGTAAACTAGTGAGATGGGACAAAATACATTGTCCCACCCCACTAGCAAAGTTGGACGGCACACTTGACACCACACCATGAAGGTGGCATCAAGTTAGCTTAACTTACTCCAAGTGTAAGCTTAGCTTACATTTTAAGCATTTTCCCTTTACCACTATCTCAAAACTAGCTACACTTTTCATTAAACCATTTCCCTTACATGCAATCAACACCAAACTCTCTCAAACCACTCACCCTTTGCCGTCCAAAATTAAGCAACAAACATCCCTTTTGATCTCTTCTAGCCATGAAACACATGTTTACTAGCTCTATTAAGGAGTTCTCTTGAAGCCTTGATCATTTGGTGGCCATATTAACATCATTGGAGGTGATTTGCTTGTGTCCTAGGGCTGATTTCCCAACATATGTTCTTGATATTTGATGGTCTTGGAGTTACTTGTTGTGTTCATCAAGTTCTTGTCTTCCAAAAACAAGGAAAACACTTGGTTGGTAAAGAAGATCATCCTCTCCATTTTTCTCTTGTTATTTTGTAAAGAACAAATGTATTTTCTTTCATTTTTTATATGTATATGATGTATATATATGATGATAAAAATGTTGTCTGAGGATCAAGTGTTGATAGATATGCTTAAAAATGTTAATAACTATAAGAAATGAGGCTAAAATCTTGATTATTTAGTTGGCTGTATAAAAACAGTATATAACTAAAACAAGAACTGATAAAATTGCATGGTATGATCCATTTACAGTAAGTACGAGATGTTATACACATGTGAGAGTTGGCCATGCAATGGAATCAAAATAATGAGTGAGATATGATCAAAACAAGTTAGGTGGTCTAATCTGAATAAGCAGTTTTGTAGGGACTGTTAAGGCATGATAAACTCAAAATGGGCAGTATCTATAACTAAGTTAAATATATCACATAATATGAAGAACATGTCACCCAAAAATGAGCTTCTAATTCATTATATAACTCTAGATATGGTAAAAATGGTGAACATGAGGATAAAAATCAAATTTTTGGAATTAATGTTTATTATTATTATATAAGCACTCACATTTTAATGTATAAAATGTAAAATAAAAACCCACTAACTTATAAAACTTATTTATATAAATATATAAAAGGTTAATTAAATGGATAAATTATATAAATGGTGGTGAAATAATATTTATAAGCTATAAAAACTATAAACATGATATTTACGACTTTTTCGGCTATTACCGTAAAATTAACGTTTTTGTTAAATAAAACTTAGACGGTTGGACCCGTCTAATGTAAACTTTATAAAACTCATATACTGATATATAAACATAAGTAACAAGTAAAAACCGATAAAACCCGAACTATATAACATACAGACTAAATTAACGTTATTGGACTAATAATACAACAAAAATGGACTAGAACACCTATAAACTTATTATTGGGCTTAACCCATTTGGGCCCAACTTGTAAAGTTTAAGTACGGATAATATAAGTACAAAATGGATTAAAATAAGTTAAATAACTTATAATAAGCTTATTGGACTTAAGACACGTAAATGGGTAAAACTAGTAAACTAATATAAAAGTTATCAACATATAACACTAAAAGGAGTAAACGAGAATATGTAAACCCACTTGATCATCATATATATATAATCATCAAATGTATACATACTTGTTATTTTTATAAAGTCATTGGACATGAGTCTAAGACGAGTATTATTTGTCTAGGTTTCCGTGATTGAAGCACGTACCGTACGTCCGAATTGCCGATAACCCGCCTTCCCACATCAACGTGAGTTCATAGCCTCGCACTCTTTTAAATGTTTTTATAAATTTTTTATAAACCCGCGAGGGAGATAACATGTTAGTTTTTATAAAATTAGGACACCATTTGTCCCAATTGTTTGTTTATTGATTTGGACCCGAATGATTGAATGACCCGATAAATGATTAAAGGACCCGATAGATGAAATCAAATGGATTATTAAAGTTAGGTTATGTCACTAAAAGTCCCATTAGCATGAATTGTGAACTACCGGGAGTTGGTAGACGCTTATGCATTTAATAGTACTATTTGTGGACGATCACCCCAGTTCGCGCCTTGACGGTTGATCCCCGTCGTGCCACATTGATTGGTAAGCGAATTTATGTATGAGAAGATTTCCATAGTGTGACCTTTGTGACGACACGCTTCTTTAGATGGGCAAAATTGGTATCGGGTTAGCTACCCGTTGTTGGTTTAGTAAGGTAACAATGTCATGCGGCTTATAATAATCCAAATCACCGAAATACTATTAGACGCTTCGAATTACGATGTATTGTCTGACTAGCAATACAGGGTCATACTACTGATATTATGTTCGTGTTTTGGTTTTCATAACCATATTCTTATAACGGTTTTTATTTAATCTATACAACGTTGCGAAACGTATTGTATGATGTTTTTTTACGACATTGGCTCGTATAATGATTTTTAAGGCAAATGCCTATATTATGATTTTCGATAAAGATTTGTATAAAAATGACTTTGGCTATTTTATGGCATATTACAAAGATTTGTATAAAATTATTTTGGCTATTTTACGGCCTATTACAATGATTTGTACGTATTGATTTTTGGTACTAATTTTATACCAAAGCTATATTGATGGAATTTATTAAACTCTATGAATTCACTCGGCGTTATCGCTGACCTTTTCTTTTAACATGTTTTATCTCAGGTACTTGAAGGTAATTCTCGGGAAGACGACAAGAATTCATGGCCCGCACTTAAACAATATTTTCCATTCAAATGCTTTGTAAAACTTGTATGAAATGTAATGACTTGGGACCGATGTAACTTTGATATTATTGAATGGAATTGCTTTATAAATAAACGACGCGATTTTTATGCGTTGTCTATGATGTGAGTAATGTGCTATCCCGTAACACCAACTAGTCTTCCGCTGTATTGAGTTGTATAAATTTGGGGGTGTTACAAAAAAGTTCCGAATCAGAACTTTGTAAACTTCCGAACAAACCACCAGCCTAGGTGCCTGCCAGCTTACCAATTTTTCCCGCTCATTTCACCTGGCTGCCTGGCAGCTTCTAGCAGCTAGCCTGCTTGCTTGTTTATTTAATAGTATTGTTCCGTAATCGTTTAGTTTTATCTGAAAGTTGTTCCGATTTCATTTTTGAAAGTTACGTATTGTTAGTTGAATTTTTCGTCGATTTTTAGTATTAATATTTTTTCGTAAAGTTTAAGTTTTATCTTTTATTTAGTACCCGCTTTATGTTTTGCCTCGTTTAGCTTTAAAGTACCATTTTAGTTTTATTCTCTCCTTTTTCATTTAGTAAACTTTATTTTCGAGGCGATAGTTAATTTCGTCTTTTAGTTTTATTTTTATTAATTATTTCGTTCTAAATCTACGTTTTATTATTTATATTGTTTTGTTTTTATTAGTTAATTGCTTTTAGCTTATTTTTATCACTTTACGTATTTAATCCTTTTAGTAGAATAGAAAATCCAAACCCCGTATTTGTCACCAAGAACAATCTTTCCACTTTGAGCTGTGATCAATTCGAGAGGATACCGAGATATAATCTGAACCCTATGAAAACCACAGTATCAAATGCTTTTACCACTTATAACTGGCTAAAACGAGACCAACACGCGTGTTTAATATCATTTGTTTGGAATTATGCGTGGTTTTTGTGTTTATTGTGTTTTCAGAGCCAACCGGATGGATAATGGAGAAAAAATGGGATTGCACGGGTTTTATGGAAGAAAAAGACTCAAGACGAAGTCTATTGTCCAAAAGATGCAAAAGATTTGAAGTCACTGGGCCTATTTGAAGATTAATCGAAGAAAAAGACTCAAGACGAAGTCTATTGTCCAAGAGATGCAAAAGATTTGAAGTCATTTGGCCTATTTGAAGATTTATCGAAGAAAAGGACCAAAGATGGAAGATTTACATATGTCGAAGAAACTCAAGTCTATTAAACGAATAAATTAAAAGACGAGTTGAATTTAATCAACGACAAATCCCGAATCGGAATCGAAAACGTCAACTTTTCTGAAAAGACGAGAAGACAAGAAGAACGGGAGAAAGCCAACTCACCAACCACAGAAAAGACTATATAAAGACCACCCCTTCACACTTTTTGACAAGTTTTTTCATTCCCAGTTTTCTTTCTTTTCTTCCGTAGAAAGCCAACACCATTAAGGTGTTGGTGATTTTTCATTCTTGTTAAATCTTTAATTTTGTAAGTGTTTAATATTTCCTTTTGTTTACTTTACATTAATCTATCAATTTAATCCTTCCATTTCATCTTGTTCATCTTGTTCTTTGATTCAAAGTTAAAGTTCTTATTTGGTTGATTCTGATCTTTAAAAGTTAATGGGTTTTATGTTTTTATTGATGGGATTTGTTGTTTATGGTTAGTAGATGATTCGTGGTTAGTTTTGTTTAAGTTTTGGTCATAAACTTGGTGGATTTTGGCTTAAAATCTTGTTCATCTGTTCTTTCTGTTACGTACTGTTCTTATTTCCCCAGGTTCCGAACCAAATTTCTTGCCAAAAAGTTCCGAACCAAATTTCTTGCCAAAAAGTTCCGAACCAAATTTCTTACCAAAAAGTTCCGACCCAGATTTAAAAGTTCCGAACCAGTTTTTATGCAAAAAGTTCCGATCCATACTTTTAGAAAAAGTTCCGAACCAGTTTTTTTGAAAAGTTCCGATCCGGATGTTTGAAAACTTCCGAACCAGTTTTTTGAAATGTTCCGAACAGATTTTTTGTAAACTTCCGAACAAAAATCTTCCGAACAGAAAAGTTCCGAACCAACTTGTAAAAAGTTCCGAACCAATATAAAAAAAACTTCCGAACCAACTTGTAGAAAAGTTCCGAACCTGAACTTTTCAAAGGTTCCGAACAAAGTAAACTTCCGAACCAGTGGCAAAAAGTTCCGAATCGAAACTTGTAAACTTTCGAACAAACCACCAGCCTAGGTGCCTGCCAGCTTACCAATTTTTCCCGCTCATTTCACCTGGCTGCCTGGCAGCTTCCAGCAACTAGCCTGCTTGCTTGTTTATTTAATAGTATTGTTCCGTAATTGTTTAGTTTTATCTGAAAGTTGTTCCGATTTCATTTTTTAAAGTTACGTATTTTTAGTTGAATTTTTCGTCGATTTTTAGTATTAATATTTTTTCGTAAAGTTTAAGTTTTATCTTTTATTTAGTACCCGCTTTAGGTTTTGCCTCGTTTAGCTTTAAAGTACCATTTTAGTTTTATTCTCTCCTTTTTCATTTAGTAAACTTTATTTTCGAGTCGATGGTTAATTTCGTCTTTTAGTTTTATTTTTATTAATTATTTCGTTCTAAATCTACGTTTTATTATTTATAGTGTTTTGTTTTTATTAGTTAATTGCTTTTAGCTTATTTTTATCACTTTACGCATTTAATCCTTTTAGTAGAATAGAAAACCCAAACCCCCTATTTGTCACCAAGAACAATCTTTCCACTTTGAGTTGTGATCAATTCGAGAGGATACCGAGATATAATCTGAACCCTATGAGAACCACAGTATCAAATGGCGCCGCTGCCAGCTCTTCTCGTTAAGATTAACAGTTTTTTGTGAGAACTTGGATTTTGGGATCCGTTCACCGTGAACGTTACTTTTTCATAAAAATTTCAAAAAAACCCTAAAAATATAAAATTTTCAAAAATACAAAAAAAATTAAAAAACATAAAAACCAAAAATATTTCTGCTTTGTTTTTGCCTTGTTAGTTCTTTTGCAGGTGCATGCGTACACAATCAACGTCTTATCAAGAGCCCGAGCCTCTCGAAGACTTAGACATGGCCGGTGTACAAAACAAAAACAATAACCCACCTCAAAACAATAACAACAATAAGAATCCACCTCTCAACAACAATCATAACAACAACAATGAGCCTCTACCGGACAATCGCCCGATGATTGAACTTCTGCAAGCACATGTAGACGGCAACAATGATCCGATTGTCATACCCGCGATTGCAGCCAACAACTTTGAGCTCAAATCCGGCTTTATCCAGATGGTCTCTGCTCAACCATTCTTGGGGCGTACTATTGATGATCCTCATGACCACATCAAAAGGTTCTTGCAACTCACAAATACGGTCAAATTCAATGGTGTTCCACAAGAGGTAATCCGTTTACAACTTTTTCCTTTCTCCTTAGAGGGACAAGCCCGGCATTGGCTTGCAAAGGAACCGCCACAAAGTATTCTGACGTGGACGGATTTGGAGACCAAGTTCATAAACTACTTTTTCCCACCCTCTCGTACTACCGCTTTGCGGAATGAAATTATCAATTTTGAACAAAAGTACGATGAGTCGTTTAGTGAATCTTGGGACCGTTTCAAAGACCTTTTAAGAAAGTGCCCACAACATGGTTTTACCAAAGTGCACCAAATTAATACTTTTTATAATGGTTTAAGCATGAATGACCAAGATTCACTAAATAGTGCCTCGGGGGGGTACTATTTTGGTTAAGACTTCTAATGCCGCTTGGGATATTATCGAGAATAAGTCTCGTGTGCAAACCAAGAGTGTGCGGACCAATGCCGCTAGTGCTAGTACTATTGACCACGACAAGCGACCTGACAAAATTACTACGCTTCTTGAATCGCTTGCTACCCAAACCGCTAGCAACACCAACAGCATCAATGCCAAAAACGCTCAAGTCAATGCTGTCAGCCAACCATGTGAAATATGCGGGGGTCCTCATTCTTACACCACTTGTACCGCCACCCAAGACTATCCTTCTGAGAATGTGAATGCAGCATACGGTACCTATCCTCCAGCCGCTTATCAAGCTCGTCCTCAAGGTGACCGCAATTTGCTTATCTACCGCTCAAACAACTTTCTTTCACCACCCGGTTTTCCTCCTAACAACCTAAACCAACAACAAAACCTCACTCGCCCTACTCAACAACAACAACAACCTCGTGCACCATACCAACCACCTCAAAGACAACCATATCCACCTCAAAGAAACAACCAAGTTTACCAACAACCTGCTTATCAACCACCCGGCTACCATGCTCCTCCTCCCAACCAACCCACCGCATTACACCAAGATGTTGAAACCTACATGAGGACCAATGATGTGATCGTGGAAAATCTCCAGCGAGAAGTGCTCAACTTGAAAGCAGACATGGTGAAACAAGGAAACAATCTTCGAGCTGATATGAGAAACACTTTGGCAAGTCAAACGAATGACTTAAGGAACCTGATGGCTGGTTTCTTCCAAGGTAATCAATCCTCTTCTTCGGGTACTCTTCCGAGTAACACCGTTGCGAATCCAAGAGGGGAGATGAAAGCAATCACCGTTGCCATTGAGATTTCAGCATTGGTCCGCACACTCTTGGTTTGCACACGAGACTTATTCTCGATAATATCCCAAGCGGCATTAGAAGTCTTAACCAAAATATTACCCCCCGAGGCACTATTTAGTGAATCTTGGTCATTCATGCTTAAACCATTATAAAAAGTATTAATTTGGTGCACTTTGGTAAAACCATGTTGTGGGCACTTTCTTAAAAGGTCTTTGAAACGGTCCCAAGATTCACTAAACGACTCATCGTACTTTTTTTCAAAATTGATAATTTCATTCCGCAAAGCGGTAGTACGAGAGGGTGGGAAAAAGTAGTTTATGAACTTGGTCTCCAAATCCATCCACGTCAGAATACTTTGTGGCGGTTCCTTTGCAAGCCAATGCCGGGCTTGTCCCTCTAAGGAGAAAGGAAAAAGTTGTAAACGGATTACCTCTTGTGGAACACCATTGAACTTGACCGTATTTGTGAGTTGCAAGAACCTTTTGATGTGGTCATTAGGATCATCAATGGTACGCCCCAAGAATGGTTGAGCAGAGACCATCTGGATAAAGCCAGATTTGAGCTCAAAGTTGTTGGCTGCAATCGCGGGTATGACAATTGGATCATTGTTGCCGTCTACATGTGCTTGCAGAAGTTCAATTATCGGGCGATTGTCCGGTAGCGGCTCATTGTTGTTGTTATGATTGTTGTTGAGAGGTGGATTGTTATTGTTGTTATTGTTTTGAGGTGGGTTATTGTTGTTGTTTTGTACACCGGTCATGTCTAAGTCTTCGAGAGGCTCGGGCTCTTGATAAGACGTTGATCGTGTACGCATGCACCTGCAAAAGAACTAACAAGGCAAAAACAAAGCAGAAATATTTTTGGTTTTTATGTTTTTTAATTTTTTTTGTATTTTTGAAAATTTTATATTTTTAGGGTTTTTTGAAATTTTTTATGAAAAAGTAACGTTCACGGTGAACGGATCCCAAAATCCAAGTTCTCACAAAAAACTGTTAATCTTAACGAGAAGAGCCGGCAGCGGCGCCATTTGATACTGTGGTTTTCATAGGGTTCAGATTATATCTCGGTATCCTCTCGAATTGATCACAGCTCAAAGTGGAAAGATTGTTCTTGGTGACAAATAGGGGGTTTGGGTTTTCTATTCTACTAAAAGGATTAAATGCGTAAAGTGATAAAAATAAGCTAAAAGCAATTAACTAATAAAAACAAAATAATATAAATAATAAAACGTAGATTTAGAACGAAATAATTAATAAAAATAAAACTAAAAGAAGAAATTAACTATCGACTCGAAAATAAAGTTTACTAAATGAAAAAGGAGAGAATAAAACTAAAATGGTACTTTAAAGCTAAATGAGGCAAAACCTAAAGCGGGTACTAAATAAAAGATAAAACTTAAACTTTACGAAAAAATATTAATACTAAAAATCGACGAAAAATTCAACTAAAAATACGTAACTTTCAAAAATGAAATCGGAACAACTTTCAGATAAAACTAAACAATTACGGAACAATACTATTAAATAAACAAGCAAGCAGGCTAGCTGCTGGAAGCTGCCAGGCAGCCAGGTGAAATGAGCGGGAAAAATTGGTAAGCTGGCAGGCACCTAGGCTGGTGGTTTGTTCGGAAGTTTACAAGTTCCGATTCGGAACTTTTTGCCACTGGTTCGGAAGTTTACTTTGTTCGGAACTTTTGAAAAGTTCCGGTTCGGAACTTTTCTACAAGTTGGTTCGGAAGTTTTTTTTTTATATTGGTTCGGAACTTTTTACAAGTTGGTTCGGAAATTTTCTGTTCGGAAGATTTTTGTTCGGAAGTTTACAAAAAATCTGTTCGGAACATTTCAAAAAACTGGTTCGGAAGTTTTCAAACATCCGGATCGGAACTTTTCATAAAAACTGGTTCGGAACTTTTTCTAAAAATCTGGATCGGAACTTTTTGCATAAAAACTGGTTCGGAACTTTTAAATCTGGGTCGGAACTTTTTGGTAAGAAATTTGGTTCGGAACTTTTTGGCAAGAAATTTGGTTCGCAACTTTTTGGCAAGATATTTGGTTCGGAACCTGGGGAAATAAGAACAGTACGTAACAGAAAGAACAGAGGAACACGATTTTAAGCCAAAAACCACCAAGTTTATGACCAAAACTTAAACAAAACTAACCACGAATCATCTACTAACCATAAACAACAAATCCTATCAATAAAAACATAAAACCCAATAACTTTTAAAGATCAGAATCAACCAAATAAGAACTTTAACTTTGAATCAAAGAACAAGATGAACAAGATGAAATGGAAGGATTAAATTGATAGATTAATGTAAAGTAAACAAAAGGAAAGATTAAACACTTACAAAATTAAAGATTTAACAAGAATGAAAAATCACCAACACCTTAATGGTGTTGGCTTTCTACGGAAGAAAAGAAAGAAATCTGGGAATGAAAAAACTTGTCAAAAAGTGTGAAGGGGTGGTCTTTATATAGTCTTGTCTTTGGTTGGTGAGTGGGCTTTCTCCCGTTCTTCTTGTCTTCTCGTCTTTTAAGAAAAGTTGACGTTTTCGATTCTGATTCGGGATTTGTCGTCGATTAAATTCAACTCGTCTTTTAATTTATTCGTTTAATAGACTTGAGTTTCTTCGACATATGTAAATCTTCCATCTTTGGTCCTTTTCTTCGATAAGTCTTCAAATAGGCCAAATGACTTCAAATCTTTTGCATCTCTTGGACAATAGACTTCGTCTTGAGTCTTTTTCTTCGATAAATCTTCAAATAGGCCCAGTGACTTCAAATCTTTTGCATCTCTTGGACAATAGACTTCGTCTTGAGTCTTTTTCTTCCATAAAACCCGTGCAATCCCTTGTTTTCTCCATTATCCATCCGGTTGGCTCTAAAAACACAAAAACCACGCATAATTCGAAACAAATGATATTAAACACGCGTTTTGGTCTCGTTTTAGCCAGTTATAAGTGGTAAAAGGATGGGTGTTTTCACACCTATCAGAAAGCAATAGGCAAAACATTTGGATGGAATGAAGCTACAAAGAAGAAGAAAAAGAATCAAATGCTTGACCAATTTGCTTCTTTCAAAGCAATTAGCTATGAAGAAATTGGTGCTATCTATAATAGGCTTCAAGATCTGGTTTCCCAGTTGGAGTTCTTTGACATAGAAGTGACAAGAGAACAGGTGAATACAAGATTCCTCAACAGCCTTCAGAAAGAATGGTTTGTCTACAAAGCCATTTGGCAAAATAGGGATGACATAGATGATAAGAACATTGATGACATATACAATAACTTGAAAGTTTTTGAGCCAGTAGTCAATGAGATGAAGTCATCAAGAACCATCCCCACTAATTCAAGTGGATCTCCTGATTCCCCTACTAATATGGCCTTCATATCTCACAGTAGTAGAATCTCCAAAGGCAGTGGGATTGAAGTTTCCCCTGCTACCCATTCCCCTGCTGTAAGATCTGGATCATATTATGATGAAGAAAGGCCTGCAACATTCAGCCTTGACACTGCTTGTGCTTTCATAGCATCTCAAGGATCTTAAGGATCTACTGTGTTACATGAAAATCTGAATAAAATCAGTAAGCAAGGACTGGAGGAGATTGACATCAAGTGGAACATGGCTCTACTCAGCATAAGGGCCAACAGATTTTACAAGAAGTATGGGAAGAAGATTTCCATCATTCCTTCTGATGTAGCTGGATTTGAAAAGGTGGAGTGCTACAACTGTGGTAAGAGAGGTCACTTTGCTAGGGAGTGCAGAGGGCCAAAGAATAGAAGCAACTATAGGAAGGAGAGCAGGGATGAAGATTTTGGTGCTAAGGCTATGGTAGCCATGCAAGGGATAGATGGAGCAGGTGGATGGGACTAGAGTGCTATGATAGAGAGTGTTGAAAGGAGTCAAGCGCTAGTTGCTGAAGAGAAAGAGGAAGAGTTTGCTCTTATGGCCATGTCAACATCTAGTTTAGACAATGAGGTATATGATGATTCATATTGTACCAAATATTGTAGAAAAAATACTGAGTCATTGAATGATCAAATAAGAAAGTTAAATGTTGATTACATTAATTGTGATAATGACTTAGATAACTACAAACGTGCTTTAGAACAGTTAGAGTCCACCATAAGAGAATATAGACAAAGAGAAAATTATTACAGAGATCATATTGTCGTAATAGAGAGAGATGCTAGAGAAAATGATGATTCCATTAAGGAATTAACTTCTGAATTAGAATTTTTAGATCTAACAAGAAGATAGATGAAGAAACTGTTGAAAATTTTTGAAAATCTTCTAAAGATCTAACTAAGGCAGTTGAAATTGGGAAGTCTCCAAGGGACAAAACAGGTTTTGGTGTCAAAAATGAACATTATACCATTCCACCACCACCCGCTAATATACATGCTCCCATGCCTAGGAAAGATTTGTCTTGGACTGGTCTTTCTTGTTTAAAAAAGCAGGAAGATATTGAGTTTAATTTAAATGCCTACATACCAAAGAATATTGAAACAGAAGAACCTCTAGTGAAAACTAGTGCTATTAGTGGTTTTGAAAAGGAACAAATTGCTTTAACACAGTGGAAAACAGATAACCCTGTTCTCTTTTCAAGAGAAGGATTGTTTGGAAGTGATTCCAGTTCTAAGAGTAGTTCATCTAGAACCTCTAGCAAATCTGAATCAGGACCAAAGCCCCCTAAAACTACTGTTAAATATGCTGGTATGTATAGGCCCATTAGAGGTAATCAAAGGAATTGGAACAACCAAAAGTCTCATCAATTAGGAGAGGACTTTGTGAAAAACACCAAACCTTGTTTCACATGTGGCAGTTTTGATCATATTTATCAAGACTGTCAAGCACCAATTTTAACACCCCCAAATTTACACGCAGCGGAATACATCTTTGGGTGCTAAACAATGATACAACAACACATACTTTATAAAGAACGACTCGAAAAGAGACGTTTTAGATTTATCGTTCCTAAAACATTTGTCAGAGTAGCGTAGTCCCAAGTAATCGTTACCAAAAGATAAGTAAAAACAACATATTGGTTTGTTTTAAAAATGGAACGATAAATAAATCAAAGAGTTTGAACAACAAAAGCAGTGCACAACTTCATTCCCCGTGACCTCCAAGCTTCCACTTCTTGATTACCTGAAATACATGTGAGTAAAACAATCAGCAAAAATGCCGAGTGAATCTATAGGTTTATGTAATCAATTTGAACACAAGCAAAGATTATAAGTTTGTGGCATGCTTATAAGCATCAAATAATAATTTGCATCAACAGTGATAATTGTATATAGCATAAATTGAAATAAGCTCATAGAACCGAGCCCTTAGACACTCCCATATCAGTCTAATAAGACGAGAGATTTATTAATTGTCGGTTACCTCCAGATTATTGGTACATTGCCGTATACCTGACTTCTCAATACAATATGTTCAAACAGTGTGGAGGTCGGGCCTAAACTTCTATGACAAGTCCACAAAAACTGAACCGGGGCGGCTTCCCCCATAGATCTATTAATTGTACTAGCGGTTAACCCATCATAGGTTAATTAACGGTCCATAATTGAGGTTTTTTCAAAGGCAATCACTTAATTTAATTTAAAGGCAACCACGGGTCCATTCATAGAGGGACAAAGCATACCATAAAAATCTTGTGTTCTATGTTTATAAAAACATGTATTCCCCTCGCGGGTTTAAAATCATTTAACTAGTATAAAGCGAGGCTATAGACTCACGTTGATAATGAAAGGCGGATTATCGGCTACGGGTGTGCTTCGGTCACGGAAACCTATATAAATAATAATCGGTCTTAGACTCTTGTCCAATGACTTTTATCAAAATAACAATATACATATGATGATTTTGTACATATGATGATGATCAAGTGGGTTTATATATCCTTGTTTACTCATTTTAGTGTTTACGTTTTGGTAACTTTTTACTAGTTTACTAGTTTTACCTACTTACCTATTTTAAGTCTAATAAGCTTAGTATAAGTTATTTAACTTGTTTTAATCCATTTTATACCTGTATTATCAGTATCTATACTTTCCATGTTGGGCCCAAATGGTTTAAGCCCAATAAGTTCTTTTTATAAGTGTTTAACTTATTTAGTCCAATTATTAGTCCAATATGCTTAGTTAGCTCGTTAATGTCCGTATGTCCTATAGTTCGGGTTTTATCGGTTTTTACTTGTATTAGTTACTTATATATCAGTATATGACTTTTAAAACCTTTACATTAGACGGGTTTGATCGTCTAAGTTTTAATTGGCGAAAAATGTTAATTTTACGGTAATAACCGAAAAAGTCGTAAAAATCAAGTTTATAGTTTTTATTACTTATAAGTATTATTCCACTACCATTTATATAATTTATCCATTTAATTAACCTTTTACATATTTATATAAATAAGTTTCATAAGTTAGTGGGTTTTTATTTTATATCTTAAACAATAAAATTTGAGTGCTTATATAATAATAATAAACATTAATTCTCAAAATCTGATTTTTATCTTCATGTTCACCATTTTTATCATATCTAGAGTTCTATAATGAATTAGAAGCCCATTCTTGGGTGGCATGATCTTTATATTATGTGCTACATTTAACTTAGTTATAGCTACTGCTCATTTTAAGTTTATCTTGCCTTAACAGTCCCTACAAAACTGCTTATTCAGATTAGAACACCCAACTTGTTTTGATCATATCTCACTCATTATATTGATTCCATTGCATGGCCAACTCTCACATGTGTATAACATCTTGTACTTACTGTAAATAGATCATACCATGCAAGTTTATCAGTTCAAGTTTTAGTTATATACTGTTTTTATACAGCCAACTAAATAATCATGATTTTAGCCTTATTTCTCATGGTTATTACCATTTTTAAGCATATTTATCAACACTTGATCCCCACACAACATTTTTATCATCATATATACATCATATACATATACAAATAAAATAAAATACGTTTGTTCTTTACAAAAACAACATGAGAAAATGGAGAGGATGATCTTCTTTACCAACCAAGTGTATTTCTTGTTTTTGGAAGACAAGAACTTGATGAACACCACAAGTAACTCCAAGATCATCAAACACCAAGAACAATAGTTGAGAAATCAGCCCTAGGACACAAGCAAATAACCTCCAATGTTGTTAATATGGCCACCAATGATCAAGGCTTCAAGATAACTCCATGATAGAGTTAGTTAACATGTATTTCATGGCTAGAAAAGATCAAAAGGGTGTTTGTAGCTTCAATATGGATGGCAAAAGGGGTGGTTTTTGAGAGAGTTTTGTGTTAGTTTGCATGTAAGTAAATGGTGGAAATGAGTTAGTTGATGGTTTTATATAGATAGTGGAAAGAACTAAGCTTAAGGTGTAAGCTTTGTTTACACTTGTAAACACTTAGCTAACATGATGCCACATATGGTTGTGGTGTCATGTTAGTGCCATCCCATATAAGCTAGTGGGGTGGGACAATGTATTTTGTCCCATCTCACTAGTTTACGGGTATTCCTCGATTCTAGTTTTCTCGATTTGCGTGCCCTCGGGTCGTTTCACGAAAAAACGTTTTTATAAATTATGAATCAACGTCACAAAACGAATCCAATAAAAATTGTCTCATCAAAAATGGAGTTCAAAAACGTAAATACGTAATCCTAAGGTTTCCGGTTTAGTCGTAAGGGACGCTAAATTATGCACGTAAGCCCAAATTTAAATCCGTAAATTGTGAATTCGTCAACCAACACAAAAATAAGTTTCAAAATATTATACGAGAAAATATTTCACTACCTGAAAATGTTAGATTGTACTTTTTAAAAGTTTAAACGCACACGAAAATAATAATATAACGACTCGATACGTAATTGAAACGATATCGTCGAAAATATTAAATATCGAAACTATCGATAATAAAATATAAAAATTTTGGCATCCGTCGGTATCGCGATAACTAGTAGTCCTCGTTGCTCGTCAAAATATTAAAATATAATATTTAATATCAGTTTCAACTTAAACCGTTAAACATAATAATATTTAACGTTATAAAATACTTCAAAATAATTGAAAATAGAATTAAATCATGACCTTGTTTTTACGGGTTTTACATCCTCACCACCTTAAGAGAGCGACGTCCCGGCGCTCAACTCGCCTCATACACGAGTTGTTCACTACCCGGAAGGATGAGGGTATTCCTTATAAAGAAGTCTTCACGTTCCCACGTGAATCTCGATCCACGATCTCCACTGGTTCTTTTACAAAACGCAACTTGTCGTCAAGTTGTATCTCACCAAAAAGTAATAAATAAATCCTTATCCACCAGTCACTCGTCAAGCTCGACACATGAAAATTTTATGAGTCACACGAAGCTCTTTTGACGACAAGAATAAATGACACGATTTTCGGGTAAGTCGAGTTAAAAAGAATGTTGCAAACTAAAGGATATCCATCGGTCGAATAGCCATGGACACACATAAAAACGAACTAACAAGAAAACATTCTCGTCATCAGAGGGTGCTCACACGCGGGTCCCTAATCAAAAGATAATACAAAGACACCATCTCACTTTCGCCAACGCGCATTAAAATCTCAATAAACATCGTCGTTGAAAGTCAAAAAGATATTACATAATATGTGCTCTACATGATCGGACGTCATCGGATGATGCCGTCTCAAGTTCTCACAACTTACGATCATTTGACTAGATCAAATACCACATAAGTACATAAAAATAAAAGGTCAAACAATAACATCAAGTATAGATTTCCATCGTTAATCGTCGAGAAAACCTTGAACGAACCCTTGATAATAACCACTTGATCCCCAGAGTCTTTCCACTTGCGGTGTCGGCTTTAACATACTCCTCGAGGTTGTAACGAATTTATTAACTCCATTCATTAAGAGATTCGGTCCTCCATCATTCCACAAGTACACGCATAAATCCTGGTGACACTTATCGTTTATTCTTATACACTGCTTCCCGAGATTCATTTTAAACTCAGAATAAAATAGTGATCTTCAATACGAGGAACAAAACGAGATAAAAATGACTTCAATAAACGCATAAACGAACAAGATGTGGTAAAATGATTTAAGGTTGACGATCGACGAGGGATCTCGACTCACGTAACCGTGAAACATAATAAATCACAATACTAGAAAAATGAGAGCGAAGAATAAATTAAATATTAACATTAAAATAACGTTTTTCACAATTATCCGTCCCCGATTTGGTATTACCTTAAGACTCAATTGAGGTACTTTCTGATGATATATTAAAAATAGAAGTTAAATAGCTTCATAATTTATTTTGGTTGTCTTAAGAAACTTTAAAAGAATGACATGAATTTTATAAATTAAACTCATATTGTTGGTTACAATTAGAAGATATAATTTCCAAATTAAATCATTATTAGGAATATAAATTAAACTGGTAATTTCATTACATTAAAAGTAAAGTATGATAAGTCAATTAGTTCAAAAGGTAGAACATAATTTTATTTTTAAACATTAGTTTTAGTTATACAAAATATGATGTATAAATTTGACCTTTTACTTGTAATGGTTATTTCGATAATTAAAAATCATTGAAAAATGTATAAAAGTTCCATAAAAAATTTATAATACTTTGTAGAAATACATACAGGTGTTTATTATTTCAAAATAACATGGGATATATTCGGGTTTCGAAATGTGACAAGATAACAAACGAATACGAATGAAAATAATAGTCAATAATTAATACGAAATCAATGGTACAAAAGAGAACGAAGCAAATGTCGTATGAATTCTTAAAGAGAATAATAAAATAAAGGCGTTGATGGTAAGACGATAAGAAATAGTAAGATTAAACAAGTTGTCAATTTTGTTAGTGCGGTCGGTGGTTCACCATTATCAGCTCGTTAACTTAGCAGTGGTCGATACATGATCGGAAATAAGATCCATACAAAAATTTTAATAAAATAAAATTTCTAATAATCACTTGTAATTAAAACAAATCAAATGAACGATGTTAGTGTTTAAAGAGAGAGGTCAAAGCACGGTTCACAAGAGTGGGTTTCGAGACAAACGAGAGTGACGGACGTCATCCCAGATATACGGAAATCACTCTAGTGATAATTCATTATTCACGTGCGGAGACATTCCAAAGATCTACCCAGTCGCATAACGAAGATTGGACGAGAAGGAAGGATAAAACATCGAGACTTTCAAGTCATTTATCAACAGTCAGTAATTAAACGAACGGTCAAAAGAAATCAGTTACAAGACAAAATGAAGTAACAAGTGGAAAAACAATCATCGAGTAAAAACGTACTTAAAATCACGTAATTCGTTTAGCGAAAGGTAAGAAAACATATGCGGATGCATAGAAATTGTGCTACTTGCATAAAATATAAAGATTTTCAAAACTTCTTTTCAATTTATTTCATTTTATTTATCATAATTACAAGTAAAGAGTTGATTATCATCAAGATTTTTTAGGTGACTACTATTCAGCCTAGCATGGCTCCTTCTAAATTAGACATAGGTGATCAGGCCATGTATAATTTAGGGCTAGCAATGCAGTGCTCCTTTTCGTCGAAAAGTATTACGTTTCTTATGTTTATATATAAACCATGCCATCTGTAAAATGGAATTTAAAAATAGTTTATAAATTTATAGGATACAAGTAATTTGTGAGATACTTAATAAGCAACTTTTAATCTTACGAAAAGTATTTTATAAGACCAAAGTAAAAATAATTGGTGAAAATAATCGTAAAACAATATCAGATTTATTTATAATATGACATTATGACAACGTATAAAGTAGTCAAAGTTTTGCAAAAAGTGGCAAATAGTAGCTCATAAAACAACCAATGAAATGGTTACAAGTTGTTAAGTTTTCAAAGGCTTAAAAGGTTTAGACGAAAACGTCATGAGATACGCGATAAGAATGTTAACGAAGAATGTGAAGGCAAAACTTCAAAACTCAAATCAAACCAGTGGAAGGTTAGAAGAAAACGAAAATAAAATAACATCGAATGACAAATGAGTCATATATATGAAAAGAATAAAACAATCCACATGTGTATTCTTTGTAAGATACTCGACACAACTTGCTTTTAAGAAAGTATGTTATTCGTTTTCAAATTACACCATTAATCTGGTAATAGCTAATCCTGTAATGTTTCTATTTTTAAACATTTTCACATGAAACTAGTATTAGTTATTTGTAAAATAATATTCGTTAAAATTTTACGATCTCAAATGAACTCAAAACTTCTTAGAAACGTTTAAAACCCATGTTCCGAATTTTCTATCAGATTTGACTTTTAAATATGAGCCGATAAACGACATCTCCAAGACTCGGAGTCTAAAGCATTTTGATGCAAAACGACGTTTCAGACGACTTTCTAGTTTTACCCGAGACCTGAAACCCAATGTAAAATAACCAAAATACCCCTGCAAGTTCTGTGCAGGTTTGACTATTTTATTTTAAAAAACGCAGGTTTTACTTTTAAGTTTTGACCTGTTTATACTGCCCCTACAGTTTTTGCATAAAGTGTATTTTTTGACACTTCTTAACGGCTCAAAATATATACATATATACACACATGTCTTGTGGATTTTTTAACAACGAAAAATAAATCTCGTAATGAGCATCAAATAAAATATAGCATGATGAACGACAGAAAATGCTTCAAGGAATTCAACACGAAATTTAGGAAGCAAGACGGTGAAAGACGTTCGTAATTTAGATTCCAAAATGCAATGTAGGCAAATCTCCTTGGTGCCACGATTGTCAAAAACACAAAACATAGCAAGAAAAGAATGGAACATTAACATGCTACACTCCGGGAGCGAGAAGGTTAATGAAAAACAAATGATACAATTTTATATAAGTAGAATCGTATTCCAATTCTAGCGCCATAATCTAGACGATGATTTATAAAATGACGATGACGTTACCGAGATATAAGTGAACAATACACTTCGGAGTCGATACATATAAATGTCAATAAATAGCGGTTAGTCTATTCCAAGGACACATTGAGCTACACAATGGTCTAGAAATTACGTTTGAAGACGTCTAAACACAAACAGCCGGAAGACGATTTGAATATCTATATAGATATCTCAAAGGGTTAAGCAATAAAAGTAATGCGCGCAGATGGAGGTATGTAAGGTCATAATATAAAATTTGCAATAAAAGCAATTTAAATACTTCAAAAATAAATACAGAAAGATCTTGAAATTCATTGTATTTATTTAAGTTAATCATTAATAAATGATAAACTTTTATCGAAAAGTTTAACGACATAAATATATATCGATAAAGGATTATAGTATTTATTTAGAAATACTTAGCAATAAGGCATACATAACAATGTATACAAAAGTTGTAATCCCAGAAGTAGCTTGAACCTGAAGTCACGGGAAATCATGTGCACCGACTCTTTGAAAAAAATAAAACCGACAGTTATAGTTTAGGTTTTTAGAAAAAGACCTAGTTCTCTATAACTCATGGCTCTGGTACCAATCTTTAACACCCCCAAATTTACACGCAGCGGAATACATCTTTGGGTTCTAAACAATGATACAACAACACATAATTTATAAAGAACGACTCGAAAAGAGACGTTTTAGATTTATCGTTCCTAAAACATTTGTCAGAGTAGCGTAGTCCCAAGTAATCGTTACCAAAAGATAAGTTAAAACAACATATTGGTTTGTTTTAAAAATGGAACGGTAAATAAATCAAAGAGTTTGAACAACAAAAGAAGTGCACAACTTCATTCCCCGTGACCTCCAAGCTTCCACTTCTTGATTACCTGAAATACATGTGAGTAAAACAATCAGCAAAAATGCCGAGTGAATCTATAGGTTTATGTAATCAATTTGAACACAAGCAAAGATTATATGTTTGTGGCATGCTTATAAGCATCAAATAACAATTTGCATCAACAATGATAATTGTATATAGCATAAATTGCAATAAGCTCATGGAACCGAGCCCTTAGACACTCCCATATCAGTCTAATAAGACGAGAGATTTATTAATTGTCGGTTACCTCCAGATTATTGGTACATTGCCGTATACCTGACTTCTGAATACAATATGTTCAAACAGTGTGGAGGTCTGATGCGGTATTTTTGTATATACTTTAAAAAAACAAAGCAACACAAATGTCGTGGTAAGTATTAATCGATACGTTTTAAGAAAAACGTAAAGACGAATATCGAGTTCGTTCTCGAGGAGGTATGGTGTTTAGCCGATAAATATTATAGACGTTATTTAATCGAGTGATTACGTTTTTGGAAAGAAAGAAAGAAAGAAAAACGGAGACGAGTTACGCTAAAAACGGTCGAAAACGCTTAAACGTACGAACGTAAAAACGCGACCAAACGAAAAATTTTACCTAAAAATTAATTAAAAGATTAAACCTAGTCTAAAATAATATAAATAAGGATAAAAATCAAATAAATAATTTTTAAAACCTTTTATTAATTAAATATTTAATTTTAAATGCTAATTAAAGCCCTAAAATTAAATATAATTAAGAAAAAGCCCAAAATATTATTTTATTGAACTAATAACTCACTTATATTATTTAAAGACTAAAAAGTATTTTTCCTAAATTTTTAAAACTATTTTTCTATTTTTAAAAGGCTAAAAACACTTTTTAAACTAAAAAAATAATAAAAATAATAAAATAATGCTAAAAATAAATTTTATTTTTCTAAAAATCTTTTTTTTAACTAAATTAACAAGGGAAAAATGAAAAAGTTAAAAAAAAAACTAAAAAAATTGGCTAAAAACGAAAGTACCCCAAAGTACTCCAAGGTGGAGTACTTTAGTGTTGTCCAATATCCTACCAGACAAAGAACTTGTCCTACATCAGTGTTGTCCGATATCGGACAACACTAAAAAAATTAAAAAATTTGCAGCGTTCTCGGACAACAAAGGAAAAACTTGCTGTATGCTTTTTGAGTTCGTTTTGGGTTATTTTGAGCTCGTTTATCGATGTTTTTGGGCACAAATGGCATCCCCACAACAATTGAGTTGTGGGAAGTCAATACAATAACAAAAATACACAACTAAAACACAAATTGCAAGCACAAAATAATATCAAATCAACACGAAATCACCCAATTACACTTAACTGTAATAGAAACAAGGGCTGTGGGTTTGCTTTGCTGGTGCACAGTAGGTTTTAAGCCACTTATGACCACCCAAAACCTCTTAAAACTTAGATACCAGCTGATGAACACCAATACCTAACCTATATCTAGATACCCACTAAGATTCAAGGCCCAAATCCCTCAAACTAAACCAATAATTCTGCTAGTATTGGATAGACAGAAAATGGGGTGTTTTGTGGTGCACAGTGAGCTAATGGGGCAAGTTTTAGGCTATCAATACCTAACAAAACCCGAAGACCAGCTAGTACTACCTTAAATCCAGCTAAATCCAAAATTATGCGTCTTAGAACCTCAAACTCAAACGGGCACAACTGCTCGTATTTGTAACAAACGAGTTGGACAGAACGTGAACCTGTGAGATCAGTTTGAAGCCTAGATGTTATCAAACCTAGAGGCGAAACTTCTAATCCACATAGAACTTTAACAAATAGCAAAGAAAACTAGAAACAAGCAATAATCCACATCTAAGCATAATTCCTTAATTCCTATAGGGTGCAAATTCAGAAACTTATGAAGAACAATAATCTTTTGATTTTTTTTTTAATTCTGTTTTAATGCAAAAACAAAAGTACTTGTATACTATCTAGTACCTCAATAAAAGATGCAAATCGATCTTAACCTCTAATCCTACAGCTATGACATAATACTCATCATTACCAAACACTACTTTCGTGCACAGAACATCAAGATTAACAAAGGAACATTGAAAATAAGACAATTGCAGATAATGTAAAGTGAAAAGACAAGTGAATAATCAACAAGGAAGGACAAATAAGAAAATATAAACAACTAGATGAGCAGATAAGCAAAAAGCACATAATCATCAAAACGCAGTTCAAAAAGATTAAATAAGAAAAAGAGTATAGAACTTAACTCACAATGAGTCTACCAAATCTGGCATCCTAATCTTTTTGTGTGCCTTTTCAGTACCCTTTGGAGCTTATTCAACAATCGAATGAGCTTTTAAATGAGCTTATGTCTTGTGAGTCCTCTGCGGTCTATAACTGACCAGTAGGATTCCCTTTGGATGTCTTGGTAACCTGAAAAACGTGAAAAGGAAACAAAGGACAAGAATAAAAAGAACCAAACAGTAAGTTCAATAAGCGGAGCTTATTCTTATTGGACTTATTGCTACAGTACACATATTTTTTTTGCAAGAAAGCGAAGGGTAACCAACAACAAATTAACACAATTTCAACTTCTTTTCAAAATTTAGTTCTCAAATAAATTCAGAAAAATCAGTTTAATATTATGGTTCTTCAAACGCCTTAACAAAAAAATTGAAAAGCAATTTGAATTAAGGAGAAACTAAATGTGCAATGAATTAAAAGACACGAATTTAACTTTGGAACTCAAACTTGTATTCTCAAATTTCACTAAAGCTACAAGAAAGTTTGAAAAGTACAAGGATGGAACAAGTTCTGCTCTAACCTATAATATGCTATTTATACTAATATGTGAGGATCTTTACAAAACCCTATCCATGCTATAATCTCCCAAAAATGCCCTTGGAGGTATCTTCGAATATGCTCTTGATTCTTGAATTCAAAATTGGATGTCGACATGTGGAAAAAATCTTGGCCTTTAATCTTGAGTAGGGACCAAGTTTTCATCTATGCATCGTTGATTTGGTCAATTTAGTCAGACAATAGTATACCTCGTGACTTCACATGAGCTGGAATGGGACCATGAGCTGATGTGGCTTGTGATTCATCACGTGGGTATGTTCCTACTGGGGTGATTGTCTTTTTGCCGAATGTAATTTGAGAAAACCCCTTACCTTGATCTTGATTGATGCTGGAAAATAATTAGGGTTCATGGAATAAAAATGGGTTTAGGTGTTAACAGTGCCAGGGATAAAAAAAATGTTGTTTAAAATGGGTATTAAGTGGGATAGGTGACGTGGAGGTATAAGTGGTGGGAGAAGTTGAAGTATTTGACAGTTTTTTCCCTTGCACTTCTTAAAACTTGTCAAAACAAGTTTGAACCTTCATAATAAGCATTCCCTTTTTATATAACATTGGACACATTGTCATTTTTGGCACCACAACTTGCAAAACTATTATTAAAGGCCTTTCTTGTCATATTGTTGATCTTCCAAGGACTAATGAGCAGAAATCTTGAAACTTTAAGGATCCATTTGTAATATTTGAGATTTACAAGGTCCTAAAGTGACAAGTCTTCAAAAGATGAGGGACCAATCTTGACAAATCTTCAAACTTCAAGGGCATTTTTGCAAAATTCATTCTTCGGGTCCGGTTCTTTGTGCGGCTTCGTTTCCCGTGTTCGTTTTTGGTTCATTCTTGTGATCTTTTGTTGAATTCACGATATCCGTACCTAAAATACACAAGCAACAAACACAAGCATATATTTGGGTATTTTGATGATATTTAATGCATTTTAAGCCCTATTTGGACGATGAGACTATGTATAAAAGCAGTCTAATCACTCCCCCATACTAAACCATTGGCGTGCCCTCACGCAATGATAGAATAAAGTATCGTAGCACTTCCAAAATTCATTTTATGATGACATTTATTGAAGACATAAACTTAAATAAACTACTACACGTGATTTAGACATAATGTATTGTTTTCATCACGATTAAGTGACTTTTGGGATCATAGAACAAGAACACGTGAATGCTTCGTTAGAAATAATTTCGTCGTCCTCGATTTTCACCCAATTCCATGCTAAGCGTGTAACGAGATCATTGTTATTATAAGTTAGCAACACAATCATATCTCATGAGTGTTAATTACGAACCTAAACTCCCTTATTCCTACTTGGTATCTCTTATATTTTATTTTGTCTTAATGATCACGAGGATACATCATTGACTTATGCGTGAATAGAGATTAAGTCTAAAAATAGAGTCTTAACGGTGTAACCAAAATCATTAAATTAATAATTCATCCTAATAGACAACGATGTCAAAAATTAAGTCAACAAGAAGGATCGATAAACACGGTTTTATAATGGTTTTGAACATGAGACTTATTACCAAGACTTTTATACCCCCCCTAACGGAAGGGCCTTATTATCTTTGGTTTACCTCCATCTTTTATTCAACTCCGCCATGGAGCTTTTATTATGACTTCGGTCTTGCCTTGCCTTTTATTATCCGCCTCATCGGTGGTTTTATTAGCCAAAGACGTATATCCTCACGCTAAAGCGAATTTTGGATCTTTAAAGCTTCGAAGATTAAGGCTTGATTCACTTTCAATTTTGCATAGATTTTTCGGCCTTGTGGGGCTTCAATTGTTTGCTAGATTTAAGTGAGCACTTGAAATCTTATTATTGGGTGAAGCTTTCGATTATTAGGGTGCCAGTACTTCAAAACCATGACGCTGGCGATACCTTAATGTCTTCCCAATTTAATTACATGGAAGCTACCAAAACAAATTAGAAACCAGCAATAGTTACTAAACCGCCAAATCAATATTTATTAACAATTTATTATGCAAAAGCGTTGGGAGAGTAAGCTAATAATTACTACACATGAGATCGTGATGATTACGAGACTTATAAATAACTCTATCATTTCTCGTCCTCATTTAAGAGACTTAGCCTAATGTGTAGTTAAGGAATCAAAGCTAAGTGCTCAACACGCACGGTCGAGGAAAAAATGACTCTTATTCTCGCCATCGGAAAACCTACATTCGTGTCTTCAAACACTTATAAAACATGAGAAAAATTCTAAAATTTGGCCATTTTTAGCCTTATTTGCAACAAAACGATAACAAAAAGATGAAATTTTGGATTGCGTGTTGACGTAAGCAAGGTGAAGTATCTACTCACCCCCCCATACTAAAGTTAAACATTGTCCTCAATGTTTCGAGTCTAAGGGTTGGAAAACCCCCATACTAAAGACGTAGTCGAATGCTTAATCTAGCATGGAAAGGGTGTAACCGTTAAATTAATAGCCGTTTATGAAGTGTGCTAAAAACCTAAGGTTAGAACATCAAAGGATATATCATATGGATATCGAGAAATTCTTCAAAGCAATGATCGAAGCTCGAGTAAAACGAACACGAGATGCTTCATCGTGATGATAAGAACCTATATTACACAATCACAAACAACCATGAGACAAAGGTAGGAAGGGCATAAATCCCCTCATTAGGTTAATCTAAAAAGAAATAATATTTACAAGGATAAGCATGAGAATTCCCCCACGAGGCACCTTGTTTTTGATAACCGAGTCAAAAGCTCGACTCAAATCCCCATAAATGTGATCATTTAGGGATAATCATGGTTCGGTCATTTTTGGTGGGACTTACATGTAATCAAGGCCCAAAAGCAACCGTGAATAAAGGCAAAGCCTTTATACCGGGATCGAAGATCGTATCCTCACATTTTGTTGGAAATAAAACACGCAAAGCCGGAGGATACGTCTTGTAAGGAAGAAAACTCCTTACAACGTAGGTAAACTCTTCATATCCGAGGGGATGGGTAGGGATACTTTGAAACGAAGGTAAAATAGAAAAATAATTGTCAATAATAGGAGTTTCAAAATTTCCCCCCGGATCAAAGGCAAAAGCCTCATTAAAATCCTCACTCTCATCGAGAGGCGGTCCATCGGTGAACCCCTCGAGAATTGAAACGTCACAAGTAGAAGGAGAAGTCTCAACCGTATGAGACTTCGGGTGGGTGACTAGCAAATCCGGCTCATCGAGTTTAAGATCCTTAGAATCCTCACTCTCGATGTCCTCGAACGTCTCATCAAAGAGAGGATTTATGTCACCAAAAATGAACGCGTCATCAAATTCGAATAAAGCATTCGAAAAGATTTTAAATTCAGTATTTTGAACGTCCTCGTCGATTAGTGACTCGTCATCACTAGCGGAAAAATCATCGTCATTGAAAAGCGGGTTCGAAAAAGTCGTTGATTCTCTCCCCGAAGTGTCAATGGGAGAGACATCATCACAAGAAATTGATTCACACTCACTATCGTGATTTGCCTCGTTAGAATCTTCGTAGAAAAATTCATCGAGAGCAAAATCACATACCTCATCTTCGGAAGAAACCGTAGGCTCACTTTGGATTGGAATAGGGATCTCGACACTAGGATTAGTGCTAAGATTCGTCTCCCCCATACTTAGAGAGGCATCGGTTTCCGTAGTGGGTATAGGAGTAGTTTTTCCATGATAAGGGTCGAGATTGAAAACATCGCTATCATCATCGTCGTATTGGTAATCATATGGAATCTCAAGAGACGTAGAGGCATAAGTATCAATATTTGATGCTTGCACTCGTTGCTTTTCCATTTCAATCTCTCCCCTTATACTTCTAAAAATGTCCATCACACCTTGAAAGAATTCTTCTTCATGGTCTTGTAAGAAAGCGCCAAAGGAATTTTGTCTCTCATTACTTGACTCATGAGAATTTTGGTGTTCGAGATCGTATGGTGGGGCCTCAAAATTATCAAAACCGGAATTATAGTATGAATTGGGTTCATTATAATGCATTGGTTGGCAAGAATAAGTATCGTGAGGCCCCCCATAATGAGGTTCGTTTCCACAATTCTCACATGAATATGACGGTGGGTATTGCGAAGATTGGTCATAGAAATTAGGATTCGGTTCGTGGTCATTATAGTTATTCGTACAATTAAATCCGAAATCGTGCTCCAAACCGCAAAAATCACATGAATAAGACGAGGGCGGTTGTGGAGTATGGTCATATGATTGGAATTCGTAACCATAGGCATTTTGATTCGTTTCATCATCTTGATTATTATCACAATAATAAGACGAATAAAACGAAGACGATTGGCGACCTTGGTCGTATGATTGAAATCCGTCACAATTGTTGTTTTGAGGAGAATTGTAGATATAACCCTCCCTTTCTCCTAAAATCTCGCAATTATAACAATTACCACCATAGGGCGGTCCTCCACAATATGGACACGAATAGTAACCATCATTCGACATGATGTAACGTGAAAATCGTAATCGAGAATTAAACAAATTAGAGGGTTCAAGAAGAGAATTATGAAAATAGAGGGAAAATGAGAAGATTATTTTTGTGTTTTTGGTTTTTTAATTTTTTTGGAATTTTTGTGTATTACGTAGAAATTAATCTACAAAAACTATCCACTAATCAAAGGTCTCGATTAATGAATCCAAGAAGAATGAAGGTAATCACGTGAAGTAAAAACCCTCGTCGACTTTGAAACGTTGGCGGAACGCCAAAACGTTTCGAGGTTCAATAATTAAAACTCACAAAAATAGATTAATAATACTTGATGTGGCAAACCCCTAACTAATCGTCACTTCCAAAATACGCACAAGCGAGCGGGGAAAACGAGGCGGCGCGAAGCACTTAAGAGCCTTTTTTCCTTAGGTCGTGAAATACAACCGCGTTATACCCACCTTATAGTTTGTATTTATCGAGAATAAACCAATTAAGAGTATTTATCTATTTTGCCTTTGACTTTCGTTTGAATTCGATACAACAATAGTGACCGGAACGCTCAACTATTGAGGTGCGATTTCTCGCGTATTTGGATAATCATTGTGTGTTAATTGTTCTACGTAAATACAATATATTATGCACAATAAAAACGAGAAAACGATTTTGTGTTAATAGAGTTCTATTTAACACGATTTATTTTTATGGCTAATAGTATAGAAAAATAAAAAGAAGTATTTACGATAAAAACGTAAACACTCAAACAAACACGATAAATAAATATGGCTAACCACACCTCCCCGGCAGCGGCGCCATTTTTGATGCGGTATTTTTGTATATACTTTAAAAAAACAAAGCAACACAAAAGTCGTGGTAAGTATTAATCGATACGTTTTAGGAAAAACGTAAAGACGAATAATCGAGTTCCTTCTCGAGGAGGTATGGTGTTTAGCCGATAAATATTATAGACGTTATTTAATCGAATGATTACGTTTTTGGAAAGAAAGAAAGAAAGAAAAACGGAGACGAGTTACGCTAAAAACGGTCGAAAACGCTTAAACGTACGAAGGTAAAAATGCGACCAAACCGAAAATTTTAACTAAAAATTAATTAAAAGATTAAACCTAGTCTAAAGTAATATAAATAAGGATAAAAATCCAATAAATAATTTTTAAAACCTTTTATTAATTAAATATTCAATTTTAAATGCTAATTAAAGCCTTAAAATTAAACATAATTAAGAAAAAGCCCTAAATATTATTTTATTGAACTAATAACTCACTTATATTATTTAAAGACTAAAAAGTATTTTTCCTAAATTTTTAAAACTATTTTTCTATTTTTAAAAGGCTAAAAACACTTTTTAAACTAAAATAATAATAAAAATAATAAAATGATGCTAAAAATAAATTTTATTTTTCGAAAAATCTTTTTTTAACTAAATTAACAAGGGAAAAATGAAAAAGTTAAAAAAAAACTAAAAAAATTGGCTAAAAACGAAAGTACCCCAAAGTACTCCAAGGTGGAGTACTTTAGTGTTGTCCAATATCCTACCAGACAAAGGACTTGTCCAACATCAGTATTGTCCGATATCAGACAACACTAAAAAAATTAAAAAATTTGCAGCGTTCTCGGACAACAAAGGAAAAACTTGCTGTATGCTTTTTGAGTTCGTTTTGGGTTATTTTGAGCTCGTTTGTCGATGTTTTTGGGCACAAATGGCACCCGCACAACAATTGAGTTGTGGGAAGTCAATACAATAACAAAAATACACAACTAAAACACAAATTGCAAGCACAAAATAATATCAAATCAACACGAAATCACCCAATTACACTTAACTGTAATAGAAACAAGGGCTGTGGGTTTGCTTTGCTGGTGCGCAGTAGGTTTTAAGCCACTTATGACCACCCAAAACCTCTTAAAACTTAGATACCAGCTGATGAACACCAATACCTAACCTATATCTAGATACCCACTAAGATTCAAGGCCCAAATCCCTCAAACTAAACCAATAATTCTACTAGTATTGTATAGACAGAAAATGCGGTGTTTTGTGGTGCACAGTGAGCTAATAGGGGCAAGTTTTAGGCTATCAAGACCTAACAAAACCCGAAGACCAGCTAGTACTACCTTAAATCCAGCTAAATCCAAAATTATACGTCTTAGAACCTCAAACTCAAACGGGCACAACTGCTCGTATTTGTAACAAACGAGTTGGACAGAAAGTGAACCTGTGAGATCAGTTTGAAGCCTAGATGTTATCAAACCTAGAGGCGAAACTTCTAATCCACATAGAACTTTAACAAATAGCAAAGAAATCTAGAAACAAACAATAATCCACATCTAAGCATAATTCCTTAATTCCTATAGGGTGCAAATTCAGAAACTTATGAAGAACAATAATCTTTTGATTTTTTTTATTCCGTTTTAATGCAAAAACAAAAGTACTTGTATACTATCTAGTACCTCAATAAAAGATGCAAATCGATCTTAACCTCTAATCCTACAGCTATGACATAATACTCATCATTACCAAACACTACTTTCGTACACAGAACATCAAGATTAACAAAGGAACATTGAAAATAAGACAATTGCAGATAATGTAAAGTGAAAAGACAAGTGAATAATCAACAAGGAAGGACAAATAAGAAAATATAAACAACTAGATGAGCAGATAAGCAAAAAGCACATAATCATCAAAACGCAGTTCAAAAAGATTAAATAAGAAAAAGGGTATAGAACTTAACTCACAATGAGTCTACCAAATCTGGCAGCCTAATCTTTTTGTGTGCCTTTTCAGTACCCTTTGGAGCTTATTCAACAATCGAATGAGCTTTTAAATGAGCTTATGTCTTGTGAGTCCTCTGCGGTCTATAACTGACCAGTAGGATTCCCTTTGGATGTCTTGGTAACCTAAAAAACATGAAAAGCAAACAAAGGACAAGAATAAAAAGAACCAAACAGTAAGTTCAATAAGCGGAGCTTATTTGACTTATTTCTACAGTACACATATTTTTTTTGCAAGAAAGCGAAGGGTAACCAACAACAAATTAACACAATTTCAACTTCTTTTCAAAATTTAGTTCTCAAATAAATTCAGAAAAATCAGTTTAATATTATGGTTCTTCAAACGCCTTAACAAAAAAATTGAAAAGCAATTTGAATTAAGGAGAAACTAAATGTGCAATGAATTAAAAGACACGAATTTAACTTTGGAACTCAAACTTGTATTCTCAAATTTCACTAAAGCTACAAGAAAGTTTGAAAAGTACAAAGGATGGAACAAGTTCTGCTCTAACCTATAATATGCTATTTATACTAATATGTGAGGATCTTTACAAAACCCTATCCATGCTATAATCTCCCAAAAATGCCCTTGGAGGTATCTTCGAATATGCTCTTGATTCTTGAATTCAAAATTGGATGTCGACATGTAGAAAAAATCTTGGCCTTTAATCTTGAGTAGGGACCAAGTTTTCATCTATGCATCGTTGATTTGGTCAATTTAGTCAGACAATAGTGTACCTCGTGACTTCACATGAGCTGGAATGGGACCATGAGCTGATGTGGCTTGTGATTCCTCACGTGGGTATGTTCCTACTGGGGTGATTGTCTTTTTGCCGAATGTAATTTGAGAAAACCCCTTACCTTGATCTTGATTGATGCTGGAAAATAATTAGGGTTCATGGAATAAAAATTGGTTTAGGTGTTAACAGTGCCAGGGATAAAAAAAAATGTTGTTTAAAATGGGTATTAAGTGGGATAGGTGACGTGGAGGTATAAGTGGTGGGAGAAGTTTAAGTATTTGACAGTTTTTTCCCTTGCACTTCTTAAAACTTGTCAAAACAAGTTTGAACCTTCATAATCAGCATTCCCTTTTTATATAACATTGGACAGATTGTCATTTTTGGCACCACAACTTGCAAAACTATTATTAAAGGCCTTTCTTGTCATATTGTTGATCTTCCAAGGACTAATGAGCAGAAATCTGGAAACTTTAAGGATCCATTTGTAATATTTGAGATTTACAAGGTCCTAAAGTGACAAGTCTTCAAAAGATGAGGGACCAATCTTGACAAATCTTCAAACTTCAAGGGCATTTTTGCAAAATTCATTCTTTGGGTCCGGTTCTTTGTGATGCTTCATTTCCCGTGTTCGTTTTTGGTTCATTCTTGTGATCTTTTGTTGAATTCACGATATCCATACCTAAAATACACAAGCAACAAACACAAGCATATATTTGGGTATTTTGATGATATTTAATGCATTTTAAGCCCTATTTGGACGATGAGACTATGTATAAAAGCAGTCTCATCAAGGTCGGGCCTAAGCTTCTATGACAAGTCCACAAAACTGAACCGGGACGGCTTCCCCCATAGATCTATTAATTGTACTAGCGGTTAACCCATCATAGGTTAATTAACATTCCATAATTGAGGTTTTAACAAAGGCAATCACTTAATGCACTTTAAAGGCAACCACGGGTCCATTCATAGAGGGACAAAGCATACCATAAAAATCTTGTGTTCTAAGTTTATAAAAACATGTATTCCCCCTAGCGGGTTTAAAATCATTTAATAACTAGTATAAAGCGAGGCTATAGACTCACGTTGATAATGAAAGGCGGATTATCGGCTACGGGCGTGCTTCGGTCACGGAAACCTATATAAATAATAATCGGTCTTAGACTCTTGTCCAATGACTTTTATCAAAATAACAATATACATATGATGATTTTGTACATATGATGATGATCAAGTGGGTTTATATATCCTTGTTTACTCATTTTAGTGTTTACGTTTTGGTAACTTTTTACTAGTTTACTAGTTTTACCTACTTACCTATTTTAAGTCCAATAAGCTTAGTATAAGTTCTTTAACTTGTTTTAATCCATTTTATACCTATATTATCAGTATCTACACTTTCCATGTTGGGCCCAAATGGGTTAAGCCCAATAAGTTCTTTTTATAAGTGTTTAACTTATTTAGTCCAATATGCTTAGTTAGCTCGTTAATGTCCGTATGTCCTATAGTTCGGGTTTTATCGGTTTTTACTTGTATTAGTTACTTATATATCAGTATATGACTTTTAAAAACTTTACATTAGACGGGTTTGATCGTCTAAGTTTTAATTGGCGAAAAATGTTAATTTTACGGTAATAGCCGAAAAAGTCGTAAAAATCAAGTTTATAGTTTTTATTACTTATAAGTATTATTCCACTACCATTTATATAATTTATCCATTTAATTAACCTTTTACATATTTATATAAATAAGTTTCATAAGTTAGTGGGTTTTTATTTTACATTTTATACAATAAAATTTGAGTGCTTATATAATAATAATAAATATTAATTCTCAAAATCTGATTTTTATCTTCATGTTCACCATTTTTATCATATCTAGAGTTATATAATGAATTAGAAGCTCATTTTTGGGTGTCATGATCTTCATATTATGTGCTACATTTAACTTAGTTATAGCTACTGCTCATTTTAAGTTTATCTTGCCTTAACAGTCCCTACAAAACTGCTTATTCAGATTAGAACACCCAACTTGTTTTGATCATATCTCACTCATTATATTGATTCCATTGCATGGCCAACTCTCACATGTGTATAACATCTTGTACTTACTGTAAATGGATCATACTATGCAAGTTTATCAGTTCAAGTTTTAGTTATATACTGTTTTTATACAGCCAACTAAATAATCATGATTTTAGCCTTATTTCTCATGGTTATTACCATTTTTAAGCATATTTATCAACACTTGATCCCCACACAACATTTTTATCATCATATATACATCATATACATATACAAAATAAAGAAAATACATTTGTTCTTTATAAAAATAACAAGAGAAAATGGAGAGGATGATCTTCTTTACCAACCAAGTGTATTTCTTGTTTTTGGAAGACAAGAACTTGATGAACACCACAAGTAACTCCAAGATCATCAAACACCAAGAACAATAGTTGAGAAATCAGCCCTAGGACACAAGCAAATCACCTCCAATGTTTTTAATATGGCCACCAATGATCTAGGCTTCAAGATAACTCCATGATAGAGTTAGTTAACATGTATTTCATGGCTAGAAAAGATCAAAAGGGGTGTTTGCAGCTTCAATATGGACGGCAAAAGGGGTGGTTTTTGAGAGAGTTTTGTGTTGGTTTGCATGTAAGTAAATGGTGGAAATGAGTTAGTTGATGGTTTTAGCTAGATAGTGGAAAGAACTAAGCTTAAGGTGTAGGCTTTGTTTACACTTGTAAACACTTAGCTAACATGATGCCACATATGGTTGTGGTGTCATGTTAGTGCCATCCCATATAAGCTAGTGGGGTGGGACAATGTATTTTGTCCCATCTCACTAGTTTACGGGTATTCCTCGATTCTAGTTTTCTCGATTTGCGTGCCCTCGGGTCGTTTCACGAAAAAACGTTTTTATAAATTATGAATCAACGTCACAAAACGAATCCAAGAAAAATTGTCTCATAAAAAACGGAGTTCAAAAACGTAAATACGTAATCCTAAGGTTTCCGGTTTAGTCGTAAGGGACGCTAAATTATGCACGTAAGCCCAAATTTAAATCCGTAAATTGTGAGTTCGTCAACCAACACAAAAATAAGTTTCAAAATATTATACGAGAAAATATTTCACTACCTGAAAATGTTAGATTGTACTTTTTAAAAGTTTAAACGCACACGAAAATAATAATATAACGACTTGATACGTAATTGAAACGATATCGTCGAAAATATTAAATATCGAAACTATCGATAATAAAATATAAAATTTTTGGCATCCGTCGGTATCGCGATAACTAGTAGTCCTCGTTGCTCGTCAAAATATTAAAATATAATATTTAATATCGGTTTCAACTTAAACCGTTAAACATAATAATATTTAACGTTATAAAATACTTCAAAATAATTGAAAATAGAATTAAATTATGACCTTGTTTTGACGAGTTTTACACCAATGGAAATGGTGGCTGCAAATCCTTTAAAGGAAATACAACCAAAAGCAATTCTACTGAATGCAGGGGCAAAATCTTTTTCCCCTGCTAAGTATGTTGCCCCTTCTTTGATAAATAAGGTGTCTGATAAGTATGTAGTTCCTGCACTAAGAAAGGTGAATGATGCATGTCCCAAATTTAGTTCTCAATTGACCAAACCAGAACCTCATACTACATATAAATCTGTTTATAGACCCTACCAACACGCCAATAGAGGCCATAACAAAAGATGGGTTCCCTCTACTAAGCATAGGGATTCCCCTGCTAAGTCTAGGGTATCCCCTGCTGGCAAAGTTTTGTGTGACAACCATGGTTTTTGGGGTTCGTCACTTAGACTATAGTTTAAGGTGTTTTGTGCAAATATGTGCTTTTATGTGCTTATGTATTTATTTTGTGTGTTTGGAGTGAGGTTTGGATATCGTTTATGGGTATATGGTACTCATAAGTAAATCGAGGAATGTTTATTTCATGTTCATGAGCTCACAAGGTAGTGACTATGAAATGAGATGGTGTTATTTCGTGGCTTTACGTATACGTATATGTATTATTAGAAAATCGTATTTTTACGATTTAGGGTTTGCATTTAGGTGTCTCGGATGAGGTATTTAGTCACGAGAATAATTTACGGGGTGGTTTTAAGTCATTTAGGACTTAGTTATATAGTTTATTTCATATTCTAAGAGTTTTTATAAAAATGTATATTTTTACGTTTTTTACGGTATACGCGTAAAAACTGACTAGTTTTACGGTTTTGAGGTTTCCGAGGCTTTAGGAGCTAAAATAAATTAAGGTATTATTAATAATATATTAATAAGTAATAAAAAGAAAAAATATATATATATACCTATAATAGTCGGTTTTGGGATGCAAGAAAGAAAAAGAAAAGGGAAAAAAGGAAAAAAAAGGGTAACCGGGCTTTTGTAATGGGCCAAGGACTTGTTAGGAAATTATATAAAAACCTTTTATTAACCAAAAACATTCATAAAATCCCTATAGATCAAGCTTAATTCGAAATCCATGGAGTCTATTTAGGGTTTCATATGTTTCTTGTCTTCCATTAATTCTAAAGTAAAAATCTTCAATCTCTTTTTAATTAAATTGTTTTTAATTCTTTCTTAATCATTATATGAAGGATCTAGGTTAGTGTTTATTAGAAAATCTGTAATTTAAAGTTATCACAATGATATAGACATGATTAGAATAATTAGGGTTAATGATTAAACATGATGAGGGTAATTAATTTGGTTAATTATGTTAAATTCGTTTTTAAAAACTGGGCAGAATTTTTGGGTCATTGTTTTGATCATATATAGAGTTTTACAAACTTTTAATTTTCGAATCTTATGTCCCTGGAAAGGAAATTGAGTTGGCTTTAAAAATCAAGAAACTAGAAATAAATTTAAGGTCTGGAAGTGGGTCAAAAACAGGTTACATCCGTCGGGTGTCAAAATAGTTTTTGGATAAGCCTGTTTTCTTTTTATGGTTTGAATTGTTTGGGGTACTTAAGTTTATATTGGAACCTTAAAACGAACATGAGACTTATATTATATATTTAACCAAAGATCTGGAGGAGGTCTAAATAAATGGGTTAGGGTAATACCCTCTGATCATAACAAACTTTTCATATGTTCAAAATCAGTAAATTCTGGATAGGTAAAAGTATATATATATATATGGAGGCCTTAACTGTGTCTTCAAGGTTGCGACCAAAGGGGAGAGTTAGCTAGAACACGTAAGGGAATAGGGTTTCTTTTATAGAGGAAGTTGATTTGGTTAAGGAGGTGTTCGACCCATAGTTTAAGGTATGAAAAACGGGACTGTTTTGGGTTAAATGTTAACGGGGCGAGTTATGAACTAAACTAAGTTAAGGGCTTTATAGAGGGGTGTCATCAGATGCATATGGCATACAAATGGGGTTAAGTTGTAGGACAAGGTTAGATATCCATCATAGATTGATGAGCCAATTTGTTATGTGGTTCATTCCTTGATTGTATACGTTTGTGTGTTTAGATTTTTGCTAGAGTGCGGGTACTTAGAGAAGCTTGTTCAGGTGAGTTTCATAGTCCCATGTCTTTTTATGATTTGAATTTTAGATGGGATGGAAGAGACATTCTATGGTTTTGCAACTAATGCTGTGAATGTTTTTATGGTTTGTGATGGACTTGTGTGTGCACTTATGTGATTAACTGCTATGTGATTCTTGATTGTGTTTATGATTTGGATTGGGGGACACGTACCGTCTCAGTTATTATGGTTTGACTTGGTACCAAGGGGATATTGACAAGGCGGGGCCTTGGGATTGGTTCATAGGTGTATGGGCGCCTATGTGACCATGGTTATTGGTAAGGCTGGGAGCCTTGGAGATTGTGGTTATTGGTAAGGCTTGGTGCCTTGGAATTGTGATTGTATGGTTAATCTTGAATGGTAGTTGTTAATGCATAATTGTAACACATTGTCCATATGTTATTCTATTGATTGTTGTTATTCACAGCTTATAACTATTTTGGGGTTGGAGTCTAAACCTATGACTCTCACAAACTTTATGCTGACGTGTTTTAGTATCTCTTTCAGGTGATAATGTGGTTAAGCGTGAGAAGAGGAGTGGCTAGCTGGGAGGCTTAGGATTGCATTGGAGGAACCCCCTTTCCTCTTAGTCTTTACTTATGTTTGAATAAGTGATACTTTATAGACACCTATATGTTTGTTATTTCTTAATTGTATGTCTTTGGTAAGAGGTAAACATGTTACCTACTTACCTAATCGCCTGCATTGTTTGAGATATCTTCATGACATTGTGTCACCATTTATGATATTTCCATTTCATTTAGTTATCTCTATAAACACACTATTGTTGTGATGATATCCATACGTCGCGCCCCATATTCCGCCATGGTGGGGTATGACATTTTGCCAGGAATGATAAAGCCTATTGGGATAGTGGATGTTCAAGGAGTATGACTGGACATAAATCCTATCTGTCTAACTTTGTTCCCCTGCATGACAATGATGGCGTTTCTTTTGGAGATGGGCATGGAACTATTACAGGGAAAGGAACAATCGTTAGAAATGGCATGACATTTGATAATGTCTACTTGGTGAAAGAGCTTAAGTATAATCTTTTCAGTGTGTCCCAGATGACTGCTAACAAGAATTTTGTCCTTTTTACTGATACTGAATGTCTTGTGTTAGGAAAGGAGTTTTTTATACCACCAAACACTCCAATTGTGCTCAGAACCCCAAGACAGAAGAACATGTACACCATTAATTTAAAGGACATCATTCTTCAAGACAATGAAAACTGTTTCATTGCCAAAGCATCAGTTGATGAATGCAAGAAATGGCATAGAAGACTTGGTCATCTTAACTTCAAGAACATGAACAAGCTGGTCAAGTTTAATCTTGTTCATGGCCTTCCTTCCAAGACCTTTTCCAATGATCATACTTGTGTTGCTTGCCTGAAAGGGAAGCAACACAGATCCTCTTGCAAGTAAAAAACAAGTCTGTCCACCACCAAGCCATTGGAATTGCTGCACATGGACCTGTTTGGTCCTACTTCTGTGGCAAGCATAATGAAGAAGTGGTACTCCCTAGTGATTACTGATGACTTTTCAAGGTTCACATGAACATTCTTCCTATTTGGAAAGAGTGACACCGCAGATGTACTCATAGGTTTTATTAATCAGATTGAACTTTCCAAAAGAATGAAGGTGGTGACCATTAGATCAAACAATGGTGGTAAATTCAGAAACAAGAAGCTGGACACTTTCTTCACAAACAAAGGAATAAGGAGGGTATACAGTATAGCAAGAACACCTCATCAAAATGGAGTTGCAGAAAGAAGAAACAGCAAACTTATTGAAGCTGCAAGGACTATGTTGTCTGATTCCAAGCTTCCAGCCATCTTTTGGGATGAAGCTGTAGCCACTGCTTGTTATGTTCAAAACTGTGCCTTGGTGGTAAAGGCACGTAACAAGACCCCTTATCATCTATTCAATGGCAGATCCCCTTTGATTGACTTTTTCAGACCATTTGGATGCATGTGATCATTCTGAACACAATTGACAATTTAGGTAAATTTAATGAAAATGGGGGTGATGGGTACTTTATAGGTTATTCATTAAACAACAACGGATATATGGTCTTCAACAAGAAGACAAGCAAAGTGACAGAAAATCTCCATGTAGATTTCCTTGAAGATAAGCCTAAAGATGTACAAACAGGTCCTGACTGGTTCTTTGACATTGAAGTACTTTCTAGATCAATGAATTATGTGTCGGCTGCTTTGCAGAATACTAACATTTCAGGTACAAAAGAACCAACTACTATGGAAAAGCCACCAATGAGGTACATGATTGTACCCTAATTGTTTCCCATTGATGATGTTGCTACAAACACAGATGAAGAAAATGACACATCTCAAAGGAAGGAGCAGTCAATCCCTTCCCCTACTAAGTCAAATCCTGAGAGCACTGGAATGGCTGAAAGCAGTGGCATCCAGGATTCCCCTGATGGACCAAATGTTTCCCCTGCTGCTAAAGAACCAGTTGTCAATGCTGTAAATGATGAAGAAAAA
Source organism: Glebionis coronaria (assembly GCA_025667525.1). Classification (NCBI taxonomy): domain Eukaryota; kingdom Viridiplantae; phylum Streptophyta; class Magnoliopsida; order Asterales; family Asteraceae; genus Glebionis; species Glebionis coronaria. Next base: position 276,471,569 of record CM046882.1, on the reverse strand, counting down.
GAATCCCCACTCATTTCTTCATCTTCACCAGTCACGTTATCTAGCAGTGGAAGCAGAATATTTAGGAATGGAGGTCCAAGTTATTCAGAACTGCATTCAGCTCACCAGCATCAATCCCTCAGTGATGCAGTATCATTTGGAAGCTCTTTTGAGGATTTCTTTCCCAATGAAGATAGTACTATAAATCCTGATTTGGAAGAGGATGAAACAGAAGTAATCATGAGCATGCAGCCTACCTACATAATCAATAAAGATCACCCCCAATCACAAATCATAGGTGATCTTGATACTCCCAGACAAACTGGTATTCAGCAAAGGAACACAACTTCATTGCCAACATTACTATGAAGTTTAACCATGAAAATATGTAATGCTATCTGTTTACTACCTTTTTGTCACAAGAAGAGCCAAATAAGATCTTTCAGGCTCTCAATGATCCAAGCTGGGTTGAAGCTATGCAAGAAGAACTCTTACAATTTGACATCTAAGAAGTATGGATTCTAGTAGATTGTCCAAAATGGGCAAGGCCCATTGGGACCAAGTGGGTGCTAAGGAACAAAAAGGATGAGAGGGGCATTGTAGTCAGAAACAAAGCAAGACTGGTAGCACAGGGATATACTCATGAAGAAGGAATTGATTATGAAGAGGTCTTTGCTCTAGTTGCCAGAATTGAAGCCATCAGATTGTTTCTGGCTTATGCTTCATTCATGGACTTCACAGTATATCAAATGGATGTTAAGAGTGCCTTTTTATATGCCACCATTGATGAAGAAGTTTATGTGATGCAACCCCTAGGGTTTGAAGACCCAGAACACCCAGACAAAGTTTATAAGGTGAAGAAGGCTATGTATGGACTTCATCAAGCTCCTAGGGCCAGGTATGAAACACTCTCTAAATACCTGTTGGATAATGGCTTAAATAGGGGAAAAACTGACCAGACCCTGTTTATTAAGAAGAAGAAGGGTGACTTTCTTTTGGTGCAAGTATATGTGGATGACATCATCTTTGGATCCACAAACTCTCTGCTTAGCAAGGAGTTTGCCAAGTTGATGCAAGATAAATTTCAAATGAGTGCAATAGGTGAACTCAACATCTTTTTAGGGTTACAAGTTCAACAGAGGAAAGATGGGATTTTTATCTCACAAAACAAGTATGTTGCAGAAATTGTGAAGAAGTTTGGAATGTGTGAAGGAAAGAAATTCTCCACTCCCATGGATAAGGAGCATCCTTGGGGAAAAGATGGCCCAGGGAAGCCCATAGATGTCAGGAACTATGGGTCTAGATTGGCTCTCTTGTACCTTACAGCTTCAAGGTCTGATATCATGTTTGTAGTCTGCTTATGTGCCAGATACCAAGTGACACCCACAGAGTGTCATCTTTTTGCTGTGAAGAGAATCTTTAGGTATCTAAAGTGTCATCCAACTTTATGACTTTAGTATCCTAAGGAGTCACCATTTGAGCTGGTGTCCTATTCAGATAGTGATTATGCTGGTGACAACAATGATAGGAAGTCTACAACAGGTGGATGTCAGTTTCTTGGAAGCAGGCTTATATCTTGGCAGTGCAAAAAGCAGACTATTCTGGCCACATCCACAACTGAAGCTGAGTATGTAGCAGCTGCTGCATGTCGTGGACAAGTTCTTTGGGTTCAGAATCAGCTGCTTGATTATGGGTACAATTTTCTTAAAACCAAGATATGCATTGACAACAACAACACTATTTGCATTATTAAAAATCCTGTTTTTCATAGCAAGACTAAACATATTGAAATCAGACATCATTTCATCAGAGATTGTTTTGAAAAAGGATTGATTGTCCAAGAGGCAATTGATACAGAACTTAATGTTGCTGATCTTTTGACAAAAGCCTTTGATGTAGGGAGGTTTCATTACTTGGTTGTAAGTATTAGAATGGTCACTCCCTAAAAAATCGATGTCTAATTTGTCTTGTGTATTCAGGATTGTATTATTGCTGTTGTTGTACTTATGTTAGTGACTTTTTCCATTATGGTATGTGCAGGGATGTGCTCTATGTTTTAGGAGAGGTTAGGTCACACCTTTAGGACTTAGGGTATCTTTAGGATACTCATATATGATTTTAGATCTTATCCACTGGTGATTAGGGGTTTGGGACAATGAAGACTTGCTGCAAAGCCTGTTGGAGTCCTGAAACCTTGAGGCACTGTAATGTGTACTTCAAATTTTTTATTGAGCAGCTTGCTGCCTAATTTAAGATTTGTAGTGCATATTGCCAAGACCAACTAACCATAGCAAGAAAAGGGTAGGGATGGAGTCTGGGGTATGCTTATTTTCTTGGGTTGACTAGGTGCAGGATTGCTTATGTTTTAACTTTTTCTGTTTGGAATTTTGCTGAATGGAGGACTCTTGAGTTTCTATGTATCTAACTTGTTTTTACAAGGGTGTGCATTAGGGCAGAGCTGTTTAGCATTGATCTATTCAGGTTAAGTCTAATACCCTTAGGAAAGTTTCCCCTGCTTTACTTTTTGATACCCCTGCTATTACAACTTTCCCCTGCTTTGCAAAACATTCCCCTGTTTGACCATTGATCGACAATACCGTTGCCCTGCTTATAGCCGATGGGCCTGCTTGCTAACTTTTTGGTTAGGGAATATTTTATTCTTTTCAAAAGATATTTAAGGCGCTTTCTTCGCTGATTGGTAACCTTTTTATTATGATTTCAAATAAATTACTTTCTTATCAAGATTTATTTCTGATATTTTTGCAATTTGAAAATTTGGTCCAATCACAACTCTTCAATTCGCCTATATAAACTCAATTCCCTCAACCGGCAGGCGTAACTCACTCTTTTGATCAAATCCCACTAATTTTTCACAAACATAAACCTTTTTACACTTAAAATGTGTTCCACGAATCTCAAAATTGCTGCTAACCATAATCAGATTGCTCTTTTATCTCAAGAGCCTACTGCATTCACCGATGATGTTGCTTACATAAAATCTTGCTATTATAGGTTAGCTCTTGGTATCAATCATAGAATCTACACTTCACACATCCAACACTTTTGGTTTAATGCCAAGATTGAAATAGTGGATGGAGAGGTAACAATTAAGAGCCTGGTTGATTGTAACACCCCACTTTGATAAGTGGACCGTTACGCGTAATTATGGTGTGTCATCTAAGCATTGAAGGTAATATGTAGTAAAACATACATGACCATAGCGAAAATCGGAATCAAACATCGGTTCCCAAACATAAGCCCAAAACATAAATAAAGTAAACGAAATGAATGAAAGACTAAACAAGTATAAGTATATGAAGGAAAAAGGAGAAGAAGTCTATGGCAGCTTCCATCCTATGCACGTCCTCCAAATGCTCGAGTCTGTCCTTAGGTACCTGCTGTTATGGGACATGGAAAGGAAAGTAACGGCTCAGCATAACGCTCAGTGCACGGATATACAAGCATGGAATGAATAATATAAGCATGTAAAACATATAGCAGTGGAAGTGAAGAAGTCCTGGAAAACCTGGTAATAACTTAATAAAACTAGTTTTATAGTTTAAAAAGCCTTATGTTTATCTTATGAAAACTGTTTAACATGTTAACCATTAGCCAATATGGTCATGAAATATCAACGTGCATGAATACTTGGAGGGGTGACCTCATCATGCAATTAGAGGGGTTGCCTCTAATTAATATAAGTTTGGGTAGGAGGGATCAGCTCCTTGTGAAGGATGCAAGGCACACACCACATTCACCTGATTAATCTGTAAAAACATGTAATCTAGGATGCACCCATACGCCCCACATGATAATATAATAAAATGGCCAAAAGTTGAAAGGGACGCCACGAGCTATCACTCCGCCGTGGTGAAGTCATAACACTGGTCCCTCCAGTGTTATGGTTATGGTACCTCCATAACTAGGTGAAACTTGTCATGCATGTATATGGCTTAGGCATTTATTTAAACATAAGCAAATCAAAACATATAAAACATATACTAGGAAAATAGTTGGCTGCATACGGGGAAATCTTAATAAGGAAAGAATGTCCATACTCAAAGGACGGAGAATCCGTACCTTGTGTCCAGTGACGGAAAAGACGAATGAAAGGAAGTCCTACTCCGATCCCACTAATGCTACATAAAAGGGTACGTGTATAAGTATACATGTTTACTGCGTACGTAACTGATTATAGTATGTCTTGACTTGTTTTATATGTTTTAGTCTTGTTTTACTGTTTTTAAGGTTATACTGTATTTATCATGTGTTTTAAGTATTCTGATTAAGTATTAACTGATATTCTTGTATTATTATGCTTGTTGTGTAATAATAAGCAACTTTCTAAAAATAGCAGGTTTCCTAAAATAGAAAGTTTCCCAAAATAGAAATAAGCTTAATTAATATCATAAGTCATGTAGTTATAGTATATAGTTTATTAATAATATTCTGTTCATTAAATAAACTATAGGTTACATAATTTAATTAGATATAAGCATGATTTTAATTAAATTAAAGTGTATAAAATACTTAGGTTAAATCCTGTATTAATACTATATTAATATACCCTAAGTCATGATTATTAATTAATTATATGTCATGATTAAATAATTAATTAATACTATAGTGTAAAATAAATAATTAACTACTTAGGTTAACATGTATTATTTATAATAATAATTAACCTAAGTACATGTTTTAATTAAATTAATTATATACCATGTCAAATTAATTTAATTAACTTTTAAAATTATATACTTGTAAAATCAATTGAACATGTAAAAAAAATAATCATGAACCAAACCCGTGTATTATAATTTTAAACATGACGTGAACCGGACCCGGAACCCCATGAACCGGACCGAATTAATTCAATGATTCTTGTATAACTGAGGTTTAAATAGCATAACTTCTCTTGACAAGATTACATCAATATTAATTAGATTTGAAATTAATATTGCATGATTAATCTAGTACCTTAATTAGATTAATTAAAATAACTAGAAAAATGATAAACCAAATATCCCTTTTAAATTCCTAAAACTGTCTTCCAAACGCCCTGACCAAAACCAACAGCCAAACACTCCCCTTGTGTTACTGTTGGCTGCGCAGCAGACACTGGCAGTAGCCAGTTTCCCCTGCTCGAGTCAAATTCCCACCAAGACCATAAGGTCTTGGTTCCCACTGCCTGACTAAAACACACCCCGCTGGGGTTGCCACTGACAGAACAACCAAGCCACTGGCCTTGCGGCTGGTGGAATTATGTTACCACCGAGACCGTGGTGGAAATTGTCTTCGTCTTGTAGGATCTCCAGGTTGTGAACATCATCAGCATCTCGTAGCGTCTCCAACTAATCAGCAGCATCAACCTTTAGTAACATCCCCCAGTTATGAGCGGCATCAGCATCATGTATAACATCAACAAGTGGAATACGCGTGAGATGATTTAGAATCGACTAGTGAATACTCATGGAGTATTGTAAGTGAAGTACGCATGGATTATGGTACGTGTAATACACATGGAATACTGTACGTGGAGTACACATGGAATGCACATGAAATGATCGATATAGGTCGATCATTTGACATAATTATGCGGGGAATAATTGGTTAAACGGTTAGAAGACCAAACTGGACTAAGCATCATGATAGCCTAGCAATTTCAGCATAGACATCATTCTGGTTATATAGAGAAAACACCCAGAAGGTTGGTGAAATGAAATTCAACAATGATACGCATGAAAGCATGATTAATGAAAACCAACCATGACTATAATAAAACAAGATTTAGTGGGATCCTTCAATGTCTAGCATGAGGGCATGATCGACATGATGACAACATAATCAACATAAGGAGACTTAAGACATACTTAACATGAAGATGAAATCGACATGAAATATCTTGGAATGAAATTAATCATGAGGGAGCGTAAATCATAATCAGCATGAAAATGAAGTTAACCATGATAGTATGAAAACATAATCGACATAAAGATCATGAAAAGTTTAATGTGTGGACATGAAATAAATATGAATGTAATGAATAAAATTGAAAATCACTGGTGTGAATGACTGGGGTCGGCTCACAAAACAAAATTGATATGATTAATCTGATTAGAGCGTAATATAAATAAACATGAAACAAAATTTTATGCAATAATCATGAAAAAAAATTATGCATGAAAATAGTGCATGAATGCATGATGTAGTTATAAAAATTTTATATGCGCGAGGGTAAACGCCTATGGTCAGTTCACCCAAACAAAAGACATGGCGAGGGGACGCCTATGGGTCGGTCCCAAAGTTAAAAGTTTCGATAAAAGCACATGCGACCAAATAGGGTCAGTCCTGTACCAACTATTACTTAGTCAAAATTCCTACAATAGATGACATATGATATAAATGCATGAATGCATGAAACATAAATAAGTAAAAATCATTGTCCAAAACTTAACAAAAAAATTTTATGTGACGAATTATGAACTACTGGGGTTCAACCCACATAGTCATAGTTCACGAGGAACATCATGCATAGACAATGACACATAACTAAGTATGGATGACTGTTGTTCAGTCCATATTAGTAAAAGCAATACTAACGAAAACATCATGGTTAAAACAACAAGGTGCTGAAAACATCATTACGTGGAATAACAAGCGTTGGCTTAGGAAGCTCCTAGTGACTACCCACTAGTCACGGGTCAAGTTTTAGAGCCTACAGGTCGAAGCCTTGGCTCTGATACCATAACTGTAACACCCTACTTTAATAAGTTGACCGTTACACGTAATTATGGCGTGTCATTAAAGAATGCAAGGTAATATGTAGTAAAACATACATGACCATAGGTAAAACCGGGATCAAACACCGGTTCCCAAACATAAGCCCAAAACATAAATAAAGTAAATGAAATGAATGAAAGACTAAGAAACCATAAGTATATGAAGGCAAAAGGAGAAGAAGTGTATAGCAGCTTCCATCCTATGCACGTTCTCCAAATGCTCGAGTCTGTCTTTAGGTACCTACCATTTTGGGACATGGAAAGCAAAGTAACAGTTGAGCATAATGCTCAGTGCACGGATATACAAGCATGGAATGAAATATAAGCATGTAAAACATATAGTAGCGGAAATGAATAAGTCCCGGAAAACCTGGTAATAACTTAATAAAACTAGTTTTATAGTTTGAAAATCCTTATGTTTATCTTATGAAAACTGTTTAACATGTTAAGCATTAGCCAATATAGGTCATGAAATATCAACTTGCATGAATACTTGGAGGGGTGACCTCATCATGCAATTAGAGGGGTTGCCGATAATTAATATAAGTTTGGGTAGGAGGGATCAGCTCCTTGTGAAGGATGCAAGGTACACACCACATTCACCTGATTAATCTGTAAAAACATGTAATCTAGGATGCACCTATACGCCCCACATGATAATATATAAAATGGCCAAAAGCTGAAAGGGACGCCACGAGCTATCACTCCGCCGAGGTTAAGTCATAACACTGGTGCCTCTAGTGTTATGGTTATGGTACCTCCATAACTAGGTGAAACTAGTCATGCAGGTATATGGATTAGGCATTTAATTAAACATAAGCAAATCAAAACATATAAAACATATACTGGGAAAACAGTTGGCTGTATACGGGGAAATCCTAATAAGGAAAGAATGTCCATACTGAAAGGACGGAGAATCCGTACCTTGTGTCCAGTGACGGAAAAGACGAACGAAAGGAAGTCCTACTCCGATCCCACTAATGCTACATAAAAGGATACGTGTATAAGTATACATGTTTACTACGTACGTAACTGATTATAGTATGTCTTGACATGTTTTATATGTTTTAGTCTTGTTTTATTGTTTTTAAGGTTATACTGTATTTATCATGTGTTTTAAGTATTCTGATTAAGTATTAACTGATATTCTTGTATTATTGTGCTTGTTGTGTAATAATAAGTAACTTTCTAAAAATAGCAGGTTTCCTAAAATAGAAAGTTTCCAAAAATACAAAAATAAGCTGAATTAATATCATAAGTCATATAGTTATAGTATATAGTTTATTAATAATATTCTGTTCATTAAATAAACTATAGGTTACATAATTTAATTAAATATAAGCATGATATTAATTAAATTAAATTGTATAAAATACTTAGGTTAAATCATGTATTAATACTATATTAATATAACCTAAGTCATGATTATTAATTAATTATATGTCATGTTTAAAAAATTAAGTAATAGTATAGTGTAAAATAAATAATTAAATACTTAGGTTAAAAACATGTATTATTTATAATTATAATTAACCTAAGTCCATGTTTTAATTAAATTAATTATATACCATGTCAAATTAATTTAATTAACTTATAAAATTATATACTTGTAAAATCAATTGAACTTGTAAAAAAAATAATCATGAACCGAACCCGTGTATTATAATTATAAACATGACGTGAACCGGACCCAGAACCCCATGAACCGGACCGAATTAATTCGATGATTCTTGTATAACTAAGGTTTAAATAGCATAACTTATCTTGACAAGATTACACCAATATTACATAGATTAATTGAAATTAATATTGCATGATTAATCTAGTACCCTAATTAAATTAATTAAAATAACTAGAAAATTGATAAACCAAATATCCGTTTTAAAAATCCTAAAACTGTCTTCCAAACGCCCTGACAAAAACCAACAACCAAACACTCCCCCTGTGTTGCTGCTGGCTGCGTAGCAGCCACTAGCAGTAGCCAGTTTCCCCTGCTCGAGTAAAATTCCCACCGAGACCATAAGGTCTCGGTTCCCACTTCCTGACCAAAACACACCCCACTGGGGTTGCCACTAATAGAACAATCAAGCCACTGGCCTTGCGGCTGGTGGAATTATGTTACCACCGACACCATGGATGGTCTCGGTTTGTGTGCAGTAGAGACTCAAGACCAACCTCCCCGATCCTACCATGGTTTTTATTAACACGAATCATGTTTTTAGTTCTTATTAAACGAATTCTGATCAATTAACCAAAAGAAAACCAAACAAAAAGAAAAAAATGTGATTGATGTTACCTTTTTTTCGTTTAGGGTTTAGGAATCGAGATCATAAACACAAACCTATCTTTGATCATAACCCTCGTGAAGTTTCTTGGTCCTAGATGTTTGAAAGTGACGGCAGAAACAAAAAGAGATGGGAAGAAAAGAAAAACGATCGTCTGTTTTAGTTTTTAGAGTTTTTGTCTATGTTTCTTAATATAAAAAAATTACTCCCTCCCGTCTTTTGTTTTAGTCGATAATAGGCTGCCCATTTGGGCCTTAAGCCCACTCATTCCCTTCTTTGGACGCAGCCCAACAACACACCCTCAATTTGTTTCAAAAATTCGTCTAAATACATACATACATACATACATACATACATACGCGTGTGTTCGTGGTTCAATGTCGTGTTCTAATTTTTGTAATTCATATACGTGCTATACGTAAAAATATTTATCGTGTGTTAATCATTATATACGTAGTTCAATGTTCGTATTTTAATGTTCGCGACTATAATTATTATTCTTAATAATTATCGTGTAATAACACGTACTTAATAATTATCGTGTATTAACACGTACATAGTTTCTGTAATTAATAATCGTGACCTGTGTTCGTGATATAAAAAGAAGGTTTTAGTTGGTTCGAAGGTTTACGTTGTGTACTGTTCATGGTAAAAGTATGCGGGTTTTACATTGATGGCCATCCCAAGGTGGTTACACTTGCCTCCATTCGAGACAAATTAGTCTTGGATGATGAGGGTGGGGTGGTTGCTTTCAAAGAGGCTGAAATTTTTTAGGGTCTTATAACTTGAGGTATAACATTTCTGTCGATCAAAAATGTAAATTTGCTAAAGTTCAGTTTGCACCCTATTAGAAGTTATTAATTCACACTATTTTGCAATGCTTATCATCAAAAACTATAGCTTTTAATGAATTTGGGAGTCAAGTTGCTTCTGCCCTGATTTGCTTGGCATCAGGGAGAAAATATTGTTTTTCTCAAATGATTTTTGAAGGTATGGTGAAAAATGTTACAAGTCATTCAAAATTTTGTATGTATCCAAGGTTTATTGAAATTTTATTGGATATGAGGCAACATGGTAAAATTCGTCACAAGGACTATTCTGAAGCTAACCCTCATACAACCAAACTATTCACCACTCTTGTAGCACCTACCCTACAATTTTCTGGCAAGGCAGTTCCCCTTACACCAATCATGATGGACCAGATCAGAAGAGAAGCTGCTTCCAAACCAAGAGCAGCCCAAGCCCCTCTTGCTGATGCCCTTTCTACAGATACCCCTGCCAGTCAACTTCCCCCTGCCAACCCACAACATGAAAGGAGAACCAAAACCAGGTTTGCTAGGTCTCCCTTGCCTGGTGAATCTTCAAAAGTATCAGAGAGGAGAGTCTCCAAAAGGTTAGAGGACACTGGGGGTTTGGCTGCCACTACTGTCTCATCCCCAAGGGATGAGCATGATAGTAACACCATAAGTAAGTCCTCTCCCTCACTCAGTGATACCCAAAGTGGGGAGCAATCTCCTCCTAGGGTTGAGAGCAGAATGAAACCACTATCCATCTTGGAATTGACGACTATGTACATTAGCTTGAAAGAGCAAAATGCACAACTTATACCAACTGTCAAAAAGAAAGGTCTGGTTATCAATAATTTGGAGACCAGACTTGCTACACTTGAGGGAAGGAGAAGATCAAAGCTTATTGTCTCTACAGATGAGGATGCTTCCAAAGGGGAGGAAGTTCCTCAAACTGATGAGTCTACTCAGTGGTATGCATTTCCTAGTGGACAAGGTCTAGGACAAGAAAAGGTGGCAAGTGATGAGAAAGGGAGTGATAAGGAGAGTGCCACAAAAGATATTGCCCAAGCCTTGCTGAATATGGGCAATCAAGAAGAAGCCCCTGCTTCAACAAAAGTTTCCCATGCTAAACCTATTACTCAAACATTTGTTAGGAAGAACAGAAGGCAACCAGCTCATAAGGGGATAAAAATTGGAGAAGCTGCACCCAAAGCAAAACCAGTCGTGGATCCAAAAGACATAGGAAAGGGGAAGATGATTGAATAGCCCAAGAGAAAGTATAAACACAAAATGCCTGAACAACTAAGGGCTCAAGAGGAACATGATGAACAGGTAGCTCTTAGAATTCAAGAAGAAGAGCTACACATGCAAGAACAAAGAACTAAACAAATAAGGCCCAGAGAAATGCCTAAACATGTTGAAATCATGAATAGAGAGCTGGATGACAGGGTACCTAATGTTCTAGAATTTCTAGACCAATGGGATAAGGAGTTGGTGAATGCTTCTTTGGAAGACAAGTATGAACTGACATTTTTGGTCTTCAATTATCAAAAGAATTATCTAGAAAGAAGAATGAGTCAGATTCAGAAGGAAAAGTATTTGAGGTCTGAGAAGGGGAGGCTGGCACATTACAAGGTTATGCTTAAATACACAAGAGGTGGACTGATGCACACTTCAAAGACATGACTTTTGAGGAGATAGAGAGAGCAGTTAGGCCAGTACTAAGGGAGACAAATGTGGATGACTTCATAGGCATAGTTACTCCTAAAGAGGCTGATTATCTCAAGAGGAAAGAAGAGGTGATACAGAAAGCTAGGGAGTCTGGAAAGAGAAAGGCTAAAGGTGTGGCAGTAGAAACAACACAAGCAGGTGCATCAACACAAGCAAGTGCATCATCCCAAGCAGCAGGTGTAAGATATGTCCTTAATCTATGAAGAGTAGCAAAAAGATTAAAGAGGATCGAAAAGATTGGTCTAATTACTAAAGAAACACATCATCCTTCCAATGAAGAAATAGAGCAACGTTTTATTGTGGAAGAGAATGATGAAATTGAACCAAGTGAGTTTGGGAAGAAATACACCATTATGGAATATGCAGTTCATGAGCATAAAGGGACATCTTGGTGGAAGCTTACTAGAGCTAACAACACAACACATATCTTTCTAAGGCTGGATTTGTTATTTTAAATATTGGACAGAGAAGAACTAGATGATCTTTGGAGGATTTTGAAGGGGAGTTTTGCTGCAAATCCTCCTACTTTAGATGGTGTAGAGAAAGACTGGGTAATTTGGGACTACATGCATAGAATGTATGCACATGAGTTGAAAGATCCTCTCTTTGATGCAGTATCTGGGGCAGAGATGTTGTACTGGAAGTTGTTTACCAATTCTGGTGTTTATGAGGTGGCCATGGAAGGTGTAAGTGTTTATTTTCTTAATAATCGTTACTATCCCTTCACTCAAGCGACTTTGAAGAAGCTGACACAGGCTGATTTAATTGTAGATGCCGAAGAACCTGTTGCTTATGATTTGGTAAGATTTATTCATAGTCAACTTTGGCCAGGAACTTTGTAAGCATCCTCATCAACTAGCATTTATTCGGAAACTTGTCTTTAGGCTAAAGCACAAGTTTAGGGGAGGATTGTTGGGAATAAATGTATGAGTATTAGTTCCCCCTGCTGGTTGGTCAGAATTCCCACTGCTAGAGTAAGTTCCCCGTGTTGAATAACAAAGGCAGGGGGATTGGTCCCCCTGCTGGAAGTTAAAGACCCTGCTACTAAGATAAACCTGGAAGAGATTATAACGCGTTTCAGTTACTAATCCAAGATAGTTTCCTAGTTTGTTAGTAGAGATCTTATACGTGAGTCCTTGTGCTATAAAAGGACTCACTAGGTTGTCATGTAAATTACATATTTCTCTTTTCATTTCATTTCATACTTTAAGGTTCTATAAACCTAATACCACTATTGGGTATTCGTATATCTTTGATACATTAAAGTTTAACGTATGATCTTAATATTTGTTCTTGTGCTAAACACTATATTTCACATCTTGTTTAGTTACTTTGTATTGCATAGTTTCTCTAGTGTTAGATTGAATTTATTCTTTCTATCACAACCCTTAAACAAGCTAAGGTTTAAGATCTGAGTTTGGGATCAACAACTACTACTTAAGGTGAGTGTATAGCCTCGCTTTCTACTGTATTTTAAATGATTTTTACCCGCAAGGGGGATACATGCTATTTAAATGAAAAGGAACATAAGTCATGAATGATTATTGGACCCGAATTATGTCTTGAATTATGTTAAGTAGGTAGTTGCTAAAGACCCTAAATTCATGAACCATTAACTATTGTTTGATCCTTGTATGGATTGGAAATAGCCACTTGAACAATTGATATTACTATTGGGTTGACAACCCTATACTAGACGAGAGCTAGTACGTTGAGTACCCTCTACGTATGGATAACTTGTGTTGAGAAAAAGGTATATTTAGCAACGAATACCTAAGAGGGGTAATGACTTTATTTAATCACGCCGGCATTTGGCGTGGGTGATTAGTTTATGGAGTTAGTGTCATGAGCTTAAACATAATTAAATAGCTTATGCTATAATGAATAATACCCAGTAATAGTTTGTAGTGATCAACATACTATTGAATAATCGTGAATGATTTTTATACTTTTGTTCAATTGTCATTTTGTGAACCTATAGATCTCGCTCAACATTATTTGTTGACGATTTAAGCATATGTTTCAGGTAATCGAGGATGATTGTGGCGGAGCATGCTATGGTTGTTGTTGTGGCTTGTGGGCGGTCTAACTTGTTTTCCTACCTTATTATCAAAGACAATTTATATTTCATTTTGTCTTGTAAAACAATTTGGTTGGTTTTTATGGGTTGAGCACGCTACTCTGTTATAACTTTTGGGGTTTGGAAACAATTAGAGATTATTGTTGTTGTTGTTGTTGTAATTTAACATGGTTTAAATTTACTTAATGTTTAAACGTCTCTTTTGAGTCGTTCAATAAGACTTGTGTGTGACAATTCTTTGACTAGCACCCAATTGTGATATTCCGTTGCGCAAGGTAAATTGGGGGTGTTAGAGATTGGCAACCAGAGCCACAAGTTATAGAGAACTAGGTCGTTTTTGAAAAAGTCCTAAACTATAAGTTTTGGTGTCGTAAATATTTTCTTTCCCAAAGCACACAACTATCCCGCATGGCTCTGGTAAGATTTCTTTTAGCATTGTTTTATAATTAGATGTATCCCTTTGAAACTGAAATGATTTTCTGAGTAATTATTAAGTAAATACTATGGTATTATATGGAGGTATTGTGAATGTACGCGGAGTACTTAACATCGTAATGTTTGCATTCCATTTGCATGGCTATCATTTTGTTGCATATTGGCATACGTACTACATTTGCATTGCATGTGCATGCATGTATATATAATTTTAGGATAATGACCTTATATACCCTCGAACTTTCGGCCATATCTGCAATCGAAATCCTGCCGAAATACCACCGAACGATAATGGAGACGAGTATGTTGTAGGAGCTAAGGGTGGACCTAATGCCCCAACCCACAAGGCGAAAATGGATGGATTGAACCAGCGGTTGAAAAGAATTAGATTGAAAGGAAAAAAGTTGACAGCGATGAGGAACCAGAAGAGGAGCCCGTAGAAGATGAAGTTCCTTCGGATGCGGTTGGGCAGACTGAGCAGCGACATGTTCGTTCTAGTTCTTCGACACCCACATGTGATGCTTATTTGAGAGGTTTGCCAGAAGTTGCTCGTAATTGTGATGATTATCAAGCGGATTCTAGTGCTTCGGTTAATGCGTGTTCTCTCCACGAGAACATTGCAAGGGTTAATTGCTCTGGACCAAGGATTTACAGTAACACGAAGAATTTCTTGAAGAAGTTTGATCGACTGATGTACGAGAGGTATGTGGTAGAGACAAGGGTGATTAAGAGGTTTCAGAAAAATGAGAAAGCTTTTCAGAGGTTTTATTCGGGTGTTTTGGGAGCTAACAATACTAGGGATTGTGAAAGGGCAGAGATGGAAAAGTTGAAGATGATTGTGGAAAATTTGTGTGCTGAGTTTGAAGGAATCAAGGGAGATCGTGTCAAGTATGATCGTCTTCGATGTTGGGAGGCTCGTGTAAGACCTTTCCTGATGAATGTATGGAAGTTTCGATGTGATCCAAAGTATGCGAACACGCATTTCATGATCGAACCACCAGAGGTTGGCGAGTACTATACTTTTGAGGATAAGTTGTATTTGGCTCAGCGTATGGTTCCATCAGGTGAAGGCTCTACTTCGAAAGGAAAAACGAAGGTGGATGAGGGAACTACTTCGAAAGGCAAGGAAAAGATGGAGGATAGTGATGAAGAGCCCAAAGAAGAGGACGATGATGACGAGGACGAGCGGCCATCAAAGAGATCATGTGGATCCCCACATGTTTAGTTACTTGTATTTCATTTCTATTTCCTTGTTGTAATTGAACTATTTCAGACTTCTGTATTATGGTATTATGATGGAACTTGATGACTTTAAGTTTTATTCGATGAATGATTGTAGTGGCAAGTCTTGTCACAATTTTAGTGATATCAATACAATATATATTTACCTCTCATGATCTATGATGTGTCTTTACTAGCTCTTTTGTGATTTGGTTGATGAATATTTGTAGCATGGTTGATTGTGCTTGTTGTAATTATATTATGTCTTGAAAAAGGAATCCTTCTTGATCTTGATGTATATACTTGGTCTGTTTTCTTTGGTTGTGTTGCCAGAATCATGCCTCCAAAGTTGACAGCTACTCGTGTGAACAATATGATTCAAGATGCGATCACTAACGCGCTTGAAGCGGATCGTGCAACTAGAGGTCAAGGCCAAGTTGGAAATGCTGGAGGACAACAAGTCCCAAGGGAGTGTTCATATGCCAGTTTTATGAAGTGCGAACCTACGCAATTTTGTGGGAATGGAGGAGCTTTATAACTTCGTCGTTCGGTGAAGAAGATTGAAAGCACGTTTGAAATCAGTGGGTGCTCTGAGGCTAATAAGGTGAAATTTGCAACTGCTACTTTTCTTGATGACGCTTTGAGTTGGTGGAACAACCAAGTGTCTACTGTTGGGATTGTAGTAGCCAATGGGAGGAATTGGGTTGCTACAAAGGAACTTTGACTAAGAAGTTTTGTCCTGAAGAGGAATTCGGTCAGTTAAAAGATGAACTGAGACATCTAGTGTTGAGAAACAATGACATTACTACTTATACAAGGAGGTTTAATGAGTGGAGCTTGGTGTGCCCCGATGCTTTTGCAGATGACAGCAAGAAAATGAAGCAATACATCAAAGGATTATCAAGAAACATAAAGGGTGAGACTACTTCGTCAAAGCCAAGATCATTTGATGAAGTTGTCCAAATGGCTCATGCTCTAATGGATGTGAAGGTGCAAGATAAGAAAGATAGTGTGGCTGAATGTAATAAGAGGAAATGGGAGACTGCTCAAGCTAGTCAAGCACAAGGTCAGACTCGTTGAGGTTATCGTAATAAATCCCAAGGGGCTAACCAGAATCAACAATTTAACCAAAGGAGGAATGATTTAATGAGAGCTGCCACAGTTCCTAGAGGAAACAAGGTCAATCCTAAATGTGGTCGTTGTAGTTTGTATCACGTGGGGAATTTCCCTCCTGCGTGTAACAAGTGTGGCAAGGCAGGGCATAAGGTTGTGTAGTGTAGAGCAAGAGGCGTGGCTACGGGTGCAAATGCCACAAGAATAATGGTATGCTTTGGTTGTGGTGAGAAGGGACACAAACAGGGAAATTGTCCAAAGGCGGGGAATCGACAAGGAGGAAACGCTGCTGCTCCAGCTTATGTGGTGGGGACCGCATACAAGCCTCAAGGTCCGAACGTAGTAACCGGTACGTTCTTACTTGATGCTTATTATGATAACGTATTGTTTGATTCAGGATCGGATAGAAGCTTTGTAGATGTAAAATTCAGTCGCCTTATCAATAGAGAACCAGTAATGTTAACAACAAACTATACTGTTGGAATTAGCCGATGGAAAGATTGTTAGCACTAATTGTATACTAAAAGGGTGTTCCTTGAAGTTAGGGAATTACGTGTTTGATATTGATTTGATGTCTATAGAGCTAGGATCATTTGATGTAATCATTGGAATGGATTGGTTAGTTTCGCGTAGTGCGGTGATCGTTTGTGGTGAGAGGTTAGTTCAGATTCCGTTAAGAAACAAGGTGTTGACGGTGAAGGGTGACAAATGTACTTCTCGTTTGAGAGTAATATCTTGCTTGAAAGTGATGACGTACATGAAGGAAGGGTGTGACGTGCTTTTAGCTCAAATTTCTAGTGATGGTGATGTAGAGACGAAGTTGGAGGATGTTCCAGTGATTCGAGAATATCCTAATGTTTTTCCTGAAGAGTTTCGGGATTGCGGCCATCTCGTGAAGTTGAATTTCTGATCGATTTGGTGCCTGGAGCTGCACCAGTTGCTCGTGCGCCTTATCGATTGGCACCGTCTGAGTTGAAGGAGTTGTCCGATCAATTGAAAGAATTGATGGATAAGGGGTTCATTAGACCGAGTTCATCACCTTGGGGAGCTCCTGTGTTGTTTGTGAAGAAGAAGGATGGATCGTTCAGAATGTGTATCGACTATAGGGAGCTTAACAAATTGACGGTTACTCGGTATACATTGCCTAGGATTGATAACTTATTTGATTAGTTGCAAGGTTCTTGTGTGTACTCGAAGATCAACTTGAGATCGGGTTATCACCAACTCCGAGTTAGAGAGAAAGATATTCCTATAACTGCTTTTTATACCCGGTATGGGCATTTTGAGTTTCAAGTGATGACATTTGATTTGACGAATGCGCCTGCTGTGTTTATGGATTTAATGAACCGTGTGTGCAAGCCGTATTTGGATAAGTTCATGTAGAATATTGATAACCTATGAATCTATGAAGGGGTTTGTTGATTTCTAGAGAGAGAAAGTTAGAGAGAGAAAGTGAGAGAAACTATGTGTTATTTCAATAAAATGGAAACTAGAAAATGACAACAACCAACCCCTTTCCATGGTGGAAAGGGGTATTTATACTCCAAGCTTACATTGGGCTTGGGCCGGTCCATGACAAGCCCATGGACCGGTTCTTACTTAACTTAATAAGTAACTAATGACTATTTTCTAACTACGAGCTATTACAACATAAATATTATTGTGGAGTGACCGATACTTCTAATATACGTAAAACGTATTTCTAACAATCTCCCCCTAAGGGAGGTCACTCCACGTTACAAAATTCTAAACCTAGCATACTATACTAAGTCTTCGTTCTTTAGCTCGTAGTCTTTTCTTCTTTTCTTTCTTTTGTTGTGAATATGTTGGTTTGATCTTTTTGGCTTTGGCTTGAGAGCATTGTTCTTTGGCCTTTCACGTGCGATCTTTGCCTCTCTTGTGAATTTGCCTTCTCGTGACTCCATGTTCCACACACTTATGTCTTTTTGTTGAATTCTCGAAAGTTTCAGAGTTTGGTACAGCGGAAGACTTTATCTTGTACTTTCTTGAATTTTTGCTAAAGTTTGATGCAGAAAAACATAAGCATGTGGGAACGACTTCTACAGGTACACCGCAACACCACCGTCTTCACTGGTACACAGCAACGCCACCGTCTTCAACAGGTACACAACAACGCCACCGTCTTTAACAGGTACACAGCAACGACACGAATAAAATGGCTTTGAACATTTTATTCTAATTCGGTAGCATTTTACCTCCGGTCGGTGAAGACCGTTAGACGATATTAGATATCGTACCCGTGACGGATAGTTTCAATTAAGTAACTTCCTGACAGGATTTCGCGGGTAAACCCGTTCTCTTTATTCGACCGTCCAAAGCTGACTGCGAACATAAAGAGTGAATCACTTGGATAAATTATCCTTGTGATTTGAAGCCGTCAATTCATGAAACCTGGAACAAGTGAATTTCAATTAAGATTTTCACCATCGTTGCTTTCCAGTTGTCACGAGCTCAATTCATAAAGAATCTTGCACGTTACCTACCAAGTGCTGTTTGATGTTGACACTAGAAGGATTTCCACTCGTCACTGTGGTCAATAAAGAGTCACTCTGAGTGTTCTGGCAAGATCATATGATAATGCGAAGAGGCCTGGAACGAGTTTAAGTTCAATTAAGAATTAAACCACTGTTACCTTCCAGTTTTTCACAAGATTGGTCTAAAAGAACCGCACGTGTAACCTACCATGAGCTTGTTTGATGTTGGCTCAAGCAGGATTTCCATCTTCATTGTAATACTTACGTATTACTCGGATGTTCTGGCAATATTACAGGAATATTACGTAGGACTCATGAAAATCTCTTACTTTTCACAGTGTGTGAGAAAGCAAGGAATAAATGAAAAGTGTCCTAATGAGACTTTTGATGATCTCTTGGCTCTAGACTCGATTGTGCGTTTTGATTTAGTGAGCGATGGCTGGAGAGGAGTGCCACCTTTTCAATACCAGTCTATTCGGAGTGAACAAACCAATAGATAACGTGTTGATCTCCGTGTGATTAAAACAAATACCTTTTGAGAGATATTTGAGTTAGCTGGGAAGGGTTGTGCATTGCATCACTGGGTCCATGATGTCTTTCTTCAATACCGAGAATCATTAGCAAAAATGACCTCAATAGCATATGTATTGACCCGGTTTCTGCCTAAAGTTGTAAGGAGGGCTTCTTTCTTTACACCCTTTATCTTTACAATTCTTTTTCATTCTTCAACCCCTTCAATGCTTACCAATACGTCATCACTAGCACCTTGTTGTGATTGTTCCAGTGCTAGCTTAAGTACTTGGTCGGCATTCAGCTACGTTCACATTCTTTCTCCATCTTTCCTAGGACTTCTAATTCTATCTAGGGAATTGTCCTTGGGAAGATTCCATCGGCTCTGATGAATCATTGGACTAAACCTATTCCTACCACCCTTTTGTCACCACATCCGTCGTGAATTAAGCGTGTTTTGGGAAGGAATTGCCACCATGAAAAATCATTGAAAATCACCTAAAGTACTTGTGATATTGAAATCAAAAGTTTTGTACCTTAGGTGTTTTGTTCATCAAAAAGCTCCCCCTTAACACGTGCTTTACACATATTAAGTTGGATAATCGTTAAGTCTTTTTCATCTTTTAGCCAAGTATCACTTGAGTCTCCTTAATCCCATTTTCTCCCCTTATCCAAAATGTTAACCATTAATATTTGGGATATTGAATGGATTAACCGGTCTTTGGGTAAAAATGAAATCGATGTTTGGCCATAGAACAAGTTATTGCTCCCCCTTAAGTTAATAAGGGATAGTTGTAGTACTTTAGTATGATATATTTTGAAAGATTTAGAATCTCGTGAGAAATTCTTGAAAAATTATCATACCTTAACACTACAGCAAGCCATACAAGCACAATATTCACAAATATACATATTCACAATTGAAAACCAATATAAAGTGGACCTGAAATGTACGACCCATTAGATGGATCGTTGCAGTAGCTTGTGGTGCACTAGATATGGTCTTCCACCCACGAATCTTTCCAAGCTCCTCATCAATCTACGTTCACGGAGCTTTTGATCAATCTTCTTGATCACATACTTCGCCATCTGCCGGTAACCCGGATGCCAATCCTCCGTCATCTCTGGCAAAGTCCCACCCGAGTTCAGATGCTCCAACTTTCCTCTGACTTGTAGAAGAGTCCCATCACTGTACTTGTGGAGCTCACCCACCCTCATAAACTTCATCAAACCTCGACTGTTCAAGTAGAAAATGCCGTAATTCGGGACAGAAATGCCGGTATAGGGACATCTTTCTACATGTTGAGGTAGCACTTGATTTACTGGACGGGTTAAGTTGAGCTTCCTTTGGTAGCTTTCGACTCCCAACTGCAGATCTTCAACTCGTGTCTTGATGACAACGCTTCGTGTGAACATACGAAGTGTTGTATTCAAAGCAATGAGGTCTTCACGAGGAATATGTGTGAGTTGATCTCAGGTCATCAGAAGCAGCATATCTTCGATATCCTCAAGGCGAATGATGGAAAAATCTCCCTGCTGGATTTTGTATTCCCTGTCATCCTCCCTTTTCAAACGAATCTCCGTCGCATGATAATAGCCATTCTTGGCTTCAGTTTTCATTCCTAAGATGCTGGAGATGCGGATGTCAGATCTAACATTGCTTCCAGAATTGACCAGGCAGCAACCCCTGTACGCCCTTCGGACTCGTTCGTCCCAATGAGATGCACCTATGACAGCATACATATCATAATTACGATTTATCTTTGGGACCCAGAGTCGGTTTACCTTTTCCTCGATAAAGGGTATTGTCCCCCAGTTGGCAGCTTTCAGCAAGGTCAGGGAGGTTGCATACTTTGATGACCCCTTCAGTAGATACACAAGATCATTGGTGACGAAGAAGTCAAGAGCAATCTGATTATCTTGAGAAGGATCCATTGGAGGTGGAGCTCTTTCTGATTCATGAAGTCCTGGCCGTTGAACGGTATTCAGAGCCTTCAGGATCTCATCGGCATAATACTCGAACTCCATTCGGGTTAACCGGGTTTTGGCACGAAGTCTCTTATCTTTCAGCGCTTTCTTCACCAAGGATGGAGTAACCGAAGTCTTATACTCATGAGCAAAAAATGCACATAAGTCAATCGGATTTCGGATACGGAGATACAACACATCTTTGTCAGCGTCTGTGATCGGATCATATTGTGCTGCTGCCGTGATCCAAGCCTGTGGTGGTGCAGTCTCGTCTATCTCCAACGTGTCTGCCCAGTCTCGTGTGCTTGGTTCAGGAACCGTAGATTGTTGTGCTTGTTGTAGAGGAGTAGAAGTACGAACATCTGTTGGTTCAGTTTCAGGCATTTCGGCAGTGTCGTGAACAGGTGAGTGTTGTGCAGCTTCGGGTTCTGTTACTGATTCTGCAATCACAGGAGCAACAACAACAGAACTAATGGGGTTAGTGGTAATAGGTAAAGATACAGCGATAGAGGTACCGGGAACCGATGACGCTGTAGTGGCATTCACATCGTGGCGCCACTTAGTTCGTCTTGATTCCGATGATGTTGATTTGTCCTTCTGCGCTGCATCTTTCTTGGACTTGGTTCCAGTCTTAGCAGTTTTCTTGGAGCTGGTAACCTTGTCTCCCTCTTTAGGCTGTTCACCCCCATCATCATCCTGATTGTCATCCCCGTTACTACCCCTAGCACTCTCCTCATTCCCATCACCACCATCATCGCCATCATCATCATCCTCATCCTCGTCATCATCATCCTCATCCTTATCCTCATCATCACCATCATCGTCATCCTTTTCCTCTTCTTCTCCTTCTTCTTCCTCTTCCTCTTCACCAGTACCCTCTTCCTGCTCACTTTCTTCCCTTTCTTCTTCAGGTAGAATGTGATAAGGTACCACACTTCCAAACGTTTTGAATAACCTATCATCCTCCATGATAGCATCATTCAGGGATTTGTATAGAGCCCGTTGAATCCTAGACTTATCAAACGATCCAAGTTCCACCATACGAGCCTTAAGGATCTTCTTCAATTCAAAATCCGTCAAGTCATAAGCAATCTTATAGGCGGATTCTGAAGGATTGGATGACTTGATCAACAAGTTATCAGCTGCTAGCGTCTTCAATTCATCACGCAGTTTAGGCACAATGGATTCAACGGATTCTTGCACTCTTTCTTTCACAGAGGCTTCAAGTGCTTCTTTTTGCTCTTTGTATTTATCCCTCATCGCTTGAAGTCTGGTGATACGTGCAGCATGCTTATCAGCCTCAGCCTGCTTAACCCGAGCTAGTTCTTCTGCATGTGCTTTTCGAGTCAACTCCATATCTGCAGCGAACCTAGCAATCATCTCCTCTTGGGCTTTCCTAGATGCTTCTTCACTTTGAGCTCGTCTTTGTAACTCTTGGCGAAGTTCATCCATTTCTCGTTTGTGAGTATCCACATGTTTATCCAACAGTTCGGCCATCACCAATGCAGCCATTGTAGATGTTGCAGAGCTGCTCTGGGTTGATTGGAGAGCCTCGGTTGTTACCGCGGTACTGAGGATGGGAATTATAGGTGGTGGAAGAAATGGTGTTGAAGCCGGTCTGGTTGGCAAGGGTTGGATTGGTGAAGGTTGAGTTGTTAAAGGTTGAGTTGACATCTTGATCGTAGGAGCAACAGACTCCTTTTCCACACTTGCTGAAATAGGGATTGATGGCTCCTTCGAAGTGGAATAATGTTCAGGTGACCCAAACTCATCAACATCATCTGGTTCCACGTACTCATCCTCAACATCTACCCTTGCACCTGAACCACTACCGCCAGTATCTTTCCTACTCCTTTGAATAGCTATCTTCATCATTTGTTTCTCAGTTTTATCAAGAGTAGGATCAACAAGATCTTCTTCATCACGTAAACGCATCTCATCAGCCCTACCCTTTCCCTTTTTACCCTCTGTCTTCTACTTCTTGGTTTCGGGTTCAGGTAACGCAGCTGGTTGTTTGTGTTTACCTTTACTCTTAACCGTTATAGACGAGTCTTCTCCAGTCTGAAGGTTTGCTTTCAGCTTCTTGATTTCTATCTGCAGTAGCTTGTAATCAGCAGAACCTTTAATTTTATCAGACAGAAGGTAATCAGGAATAGGACCCGGAATCACACCAATAGACGGTCCTTCATGCCTCAGATCCACGGTATCATCAGCTTCTTCAGTGTGATAGCGACTTGCTGCACGCCTATCAATAGTAGCATCATTCTTCATAAAATAATTAATGATAAGCTTGATAAACCTTGGATAAGGAAAGAAGTTTGTCTTCAGCTTCTTGTTATAGAAGAGTTGAAAGGTGAATTCTTCCCATATCAACAATGCATAATCTGCATTTGCAGCTTTGTACATGCCATAGAACAGGTTTATTATAGGACTGCGCAGAGCATCATGGCCACTTGTTTTTGGTGTAAGACATTTACTGAGAATACCCATCAATGCTCTCCAAGGTTGTCCTACCTTAGCAGTGGTAAACTCAGACGCAACTCGTATTTCCGGACATCCAAGTGCGTCAAATAACTCCACGAGTTCATCTTTAGTAGGATCCCTCGAGAATGACATACCTTTGGGTGTATCCCGTATACCAAGAATCTTACGGAAGTCTGAAACTGTGAGTGTCTGCTGCTTGTTGTCGATGGTGAAGGTGATCTTGTTTGAAGTGATTTCCTTGGTAGCCCAAAATTCATACATATACTCATAAGGCACCGAGGCACTACTCCTAAGGGCGTTCTTGAAATGAGAATTATCGAGGGTGGGGGGGTCAGAAAGATGAGACGAGGGAGAGGGAATGGGTCGAGAGAGGGAGTCGAGGGGGTCGAGAGTGTTGGTTGTGTCAGGGTGAGTTTGTCAGTCGAGGGTGAGGTTGGGTTTGGAGTCGAGTCGTGGGTCGTCGAGTCTTTTTGTTTGATTCGAGTCTTAGGTGTTTGGTCTGTTTTGAGGGAATGAGTCTATTTAAAAGACGATGATTTGCCCGTTGAGTTTGAATAGGATGCTTCGTTCGGAAGAGTTCCGAATCGGAACTTTTTCAAAAATTGATTCGGAAGTTTTTCAAAACTTGAGTCGGAAGTTTTTCAAAAATTGATTCGGAAGTTTTTCAAAAAAATTGATTCGGAAGTTTTTTCTTCATCCGGAACGTCTTGTCTTCACCCGGAACTTTTACTTCACCCGGAAGTTTCGTGCACCCGGAACATTTTTTGTTCATCCGGAACTTTTTTCGTCCGGATGTTTTGTTCACTCGGAACTTGGAGTTTGATTCGGAACTTTTAGAATGACAGATTTGTAGGGACAAAGTTTGGACAGTTAGGATTGGACAGATGATACCAGGACAAAATTTGAAACCCAGATATAATAATAAAAAAATTATATATAAAAACTGGTATATAAAAAAAATTTAAAATGATTATATAACAAAAAAAAACTGATTATATAAAAAAAATAAAAGATTATATAAAACTATATGAAAAACTGGATAAAAACGAAAATTGATAAACTAAAATCAATAATAAAAAAAAATTAAAGTAGTAAAATTGATTAAAAAATAAAAAAAGGATAAAATTAAAAGTTCAATTTAAGAAATTCAAACAAAAAGGCAATCAAAATAGAAGGATTTAATCAAAAAAATACAAAATTAAAAAAAGAAAAACACAAACTTTTATAAAAAACACCAACTTTTTATAAAAACACAAACTTTTTAAGATTTGATAAAGAAATTTTTGATTTTTATATAAAAATTTGTGATTTTTTATCTAAAAAGTAAGTAAATTTGAAGATTTGATATGATTTAACATATAAAAACACAAACTTTTTATAAAGAATACAAACTTTTTATGATTTAAGCATGATTAAATCAAAAACCCACCAAAATCAAAAAGAAAATAAAAGCAAGAATAAACCAATCAAACCTTGGCTCTGATACCAATTGAAGGTCTACGTAATTATTGGCCTATTCTATATCATGGATTTGATGGATTAATATGGTTGATTGATTGATAAATAAAGAAGAAGATGAAGGAATGAGATGAGGGATTAGAGAGAGAAAGGAGAGAAGGGAGAGAATTAGAGAGAGAAAGTTAAGATGGAAATCATTAATTGTAAAATGATAATCAACAACCCCTCCTAACATGCTAGGAGGGGATATATATAGCCCACCCTACATGTGGGCTATATGGACTATACATAAAGTAAATAGATCACGAGCCCGTTACATAATTATCGTTGGAGCGACCGATCCTTCATAAATACGTAAAAAACGTATTTCTAACAATCTCCCCCTAAGGGAGGTCGCTCCAAGAAACAAAGTTCTAAATAGTCTATAACTCGTGATCTATGCTAACTAAGATGTGACCGAGACTTTATTGGGAAAAACGTATTTCCAACAGTTCGTCATTGTGTTTATTGATGATATCCTTATTTACTCCAAGAGCAAGGAAGAACATGAAAAGCATTTGAGAACAATTTTGGAATTGTTGAAGAAAGAGAAGTTGTACGCAAAATTCCCTAAGTGTGAATTTTGGTTGGAATAGGTGCAATTTCTTGGGCATGTAATTGACAACAAAGGTGTCCGTGTAGATCCTGCCAAGATTGAGGCAATTAAGCATTGGTCGGTACCAACAACGCCGACTGAAGTTAGCCAATTTCTTAGTTTAGCTGGTTACTATCGGAGATTCATCGAAGGATTTTCGTTGATTGCGAAGCCATTGACCATGCTTACTGAGAAGAATCGGGAGTTTGAGTGGGGAATAGATGAAGAAGCTGATTTTAAAACGCTTAAGAACAGGTTGTGTTCTGCTTTGATTTTATCATTGCCGGAAGGAATTGAAGACTTTATGGTTTATTGTGATGCGTCTCACAAGGGTTATGGAGAGGTGTTGATGCAACGTGAGAAGGTGATCGCTTACGCGTCAATGTAATTGAGGAATCAGGAGGAGAACTACACTACGCATGATTTAGAACTTGGTGCTGTATTTTTTGCGTTGAAGTTGTGAAGACACTATTTGTGTGGAACCAAGTGTGTGGTGTTCACGGACCCCAAGAGTTTGCAACATATTTTGGACCAAAAGGAGCTGAATATGAGGCAAAGGAGATGGGTTGAGTTACTGAGTGATTATGACTGCGAGATTTGCTACCATCCTGGAAAGGCGAATGTAGTAGATGATGCACTTAGTAGGAAGGAAAGAGAAAAGCCTCTTAGAGTTAGATCTTTGGTGATGACGGAGAGTGTAAATTTGACTAGAATGATTTTGAAGGCTCAAGCGAATGGGTTGATGAGAGAGAATGTCAAGGCAGGGAATCTGGGAAGAATGATGAATCCACTTTTTGTAGAGAAGTCGGATGGACTGAGGTATTTCGAAAATCGAATTTGGTTACCATTATGTCAACCTGCGGAAGGAGTGCATAGAGTGCGAGATTTGTTTATAAACAAATCTCATAAGACAAAGTATTCGATACATCCTGGATCGGATAAGATGTATCACGACATGAAGAAAGTGTACTGGTGGCCGAATATGAAGGCGGACATTGCTCGATACGTTAGTAAGTACTTGACTTGTACGAAAGTGGGAGAAGATCTGGATTATTAGTGCAACCAGAGATTCCGGAATGGAAGTGGGAGAAGATCGATATGGATTTCGTGACGGGTTAACCAAGAACTCCTAGTGGTTATGATATGATTTGGGTGATTGTGGATAGATTGACGAAATCTGCACACTTTTTACCTATGAAGAAGACGGATAGTATGGAGAGACTTACTAGTGCGTATGTGAAAAGATCGTTTGTCGACATGGAGAACCTTTATCGATTATTTCGGATCTCGACAGTAGATTTACTTCTGAGTTTTGGAGATCTCTCCAGCGTGCGTTAGGCACTAAGTTGAGTTTGAGTACGGCCTATCATCCCGAGACCGATGGCCAGAGCAAAAGGACTATTCAGACGTTGGAAGACATGCTCTGATCGTGTGTTATTGATTTTGGAGGAAGCTGGGAACGTCATTTGCCTTTAGTGGAGTTTTCGTATAACAACAGTTATCATGCAAGTATTAAGGCAACGCCGTTTGAAGCTTTGTATGGACGGAAATGTAGATCTCCAGTGTGTTGGGGCGAGGTAGGAGAAAGTCAGTTGACTGGACCTGAGATGATTTTAGAGACTACCGAGAAGATTCTGCAAATCAAGAACCGGCTGCTTGCTACGAGAAGCCGACATAATAGCTACGTCGATAATAGGAGGAAACCGTTAGAATTCGAAGTTGGGGACATGGTTATGCTTAAGGTATCGCCATGGAAAGGTGTAATTCGGTTTGGGAAGAAAGGAAAGTTGAGTCCGAGGTATATTGGACCATTTAAGATTATTAAACGAATTGGACCAGTTGCTTATAAGTTGGATTTGCCGAAGGAGCTTAGTTCTATTCATAACACGTTTCACATGTCGAATCTGAAGAAGTGTTTGGCGGATAAGGATTTGGTAATTCCTTTGGATGAGATTCAGCTCGACGACAAATTGCATTTTGTGGAGGAATTGGTGGAGATTATGGACCGAGATGTCAAGAGGTTGAAGCATAGTAGATTTCCCTTGTGAAGGTACGAAGGAATTCTAGGTGTGGACCGGAATATACGTGGGAACGTGAGGACTTCTTTAAGGAAAAGTATCATCATCTGTTCTAGTAGTACGAAATGTGAGTATAAGAAGAGGCGAATGCCGGGACGTCGTTCCCTTAAGGAGGGGAGGATGTGATACCCAGAAACCAAGGTCACTATTATTCCCTAATTTACGTATATTTTTGAAATTTTTAAGAAAATTTTGTTGGTCATATGTTTGACGTTTTAAGTTCAAACCAATGTTGGAGGTCTTAATTTTAACGTTTGACGATTTAAGGGGAACCGATAACGACTACGATACCGACGGATGCCCAAAATTTATCTTTTGTTAGGATTGATCGATATTTTGATTTTTCGAAGGTTTTATTTTTATTGCGTGTTAAGTCGAGTTTATTCCCTCCTAACTTACAAAAGGAAGCAACCAAATACATACTTTCATTTTTCACTTTCAAAATTTTAAGAACCCTCTCCTTCTCTCTCTCTAGCCGTCCGCTACCACACCACCACCACTCCACCACCATTTTTTTAGTTTTTGAAGAAACTAACACTAGACCACCACTTATAGTCTCATTGTAAGTGTTTTTATCCACTCAAAACGTACATGCATCCATTTTATTTTTCCAAAAATTTATGATTTTTTAAAAGGGGGTTTTGATCTAATTAAACTATATGCATGTTTGGATTATGTGTTTGTAATGATAATTGATGAATAAAAGAAGATGGAAAACATTTTTCTTGGGTGTTTTGATCACCAAAACCCACGACCAAAAGGGGGTTTTGGTTTGATCTTGGTGTTTGATGATTTTTGTTGTGTCGTTATGTTTAAAAAAACATGTTCTTACCATTTTTTGTTGTTTTGATTTGATTGCATGTTGGTTTTATGAAATGCTTTTTTAAGAAGATTGATATACAAGTGATTAGTATGATATGAATGTTTTAGAATGATTTGTTGATGATATTAGGGGTATAGGAGTAGATGGAATGGATTGAAAACAAGTGCAGGTGTGATTTTTAAAGTGTCATTTTAGAACAGATTGTTTAAGAGTACTTTTCGTGGATTTAAGTTTAAGTCTAGATTCTTATTATATAATGTAGTTGTATATCTTCTTTCTACCTTCGTTTTGATATAAGATAGAGCTTTTAACTCCAAACGAGTCAAAAGTTATGTAAGTTTGAAAATTTGTGTACCGGGAGGCGAGTAGCGACGTAATCCGAATTTGTGTTCGATATTAGGTCAAATCTCGGGGACTATAAGTAGAGTTTCAAAAATGGTTGAGGGCTGTTCTTTAGCTCAAAATCTATATTTATGAGTCTATTTTCAAACTTAGGAATTGGTTTTACAAATGGAATTGGTTATGTGAGACAAAATGGTTTTACGACGTAAGGGTACAAATCTTCCCGGATTTTCAAGGTTGGAAATGAGTTGGGCAGCGAGACTTAAAAGTAAAATCTTTTGAAGAAAATTTTTGTGAGATTTATACATGATGTAAGTGAAGTCTACAGCGAGTTTCGTAAATTTTTTATGTTTAAGTATGGGAATTCAGTCCGTACATTAGGTATGTACCGGTAGAATTGTAATTGGGGTAATAGTTTTAATAATGTATAACAATGAACGTGTCTAGTAAATATCACTTGTTTGGATTTTTGATGTGAGTTTATATGAAATTTGAGTGTTCTTAATAGTATACATACAGTACTTGAAGGTACTTGAAGGTGTTGATTCATTTCACGTTTGTTGTTAGGTGCTGTATTTGATTTCCCGAGGCATCCTCATCGTCGTTGATTGTTTTCGTCTACGTCTTTGCTAATACTACCACTACTACTTAAGGTGAGTCTATAGCCTCGCTTTCTGCTGTATTTTAAATGATTTTTACCCGTGAGGGGGATACATGCTATTTAAATGAAAAGGAAAATAAGTCGTGAATGATTATTGGACCCAAATGATGTCTTGAATTATGTTACGTAGCTAGTTGCTAAAGACCCTAAATTCATGAACCGTTAAATATTGTTTGATCCTTGTGTGGATTAGAAATATCCGTTTGAACAATTGATAGAACTATTGGGTTGACGACCCCATCCTAGACGAGAGCTAGTACGTTGAGTACCCTCTGCGTATGGTTAACTTGTGATGAGAAAAAGGTATAATTGGCAACGAATACCTAAGAGGGGCAATGACTTTATTTAAATCACGCCGGCATTTGGCGCGGGTGATTAGTTTATGGGGTCGGTGTCATGAGCTTAAACATAATTAAATAGCTTATGCTATAATGAGTAATACCCAATAATAGTTTGTAATGATCAACAAACTACTGAATAATCGTGAATGATTTTTAAACTTATGTTCAATTGTGATTTTGTAAACCTATAGATCTCGCTCAACATTATTTGTTGACGATTTTAAGCATGTGTTTCAGGAATCGAGGATGATTGTGGCGGAGCATGCTATGGATGTTGGTGTGGTTTGTAGGCGGTCTAACTTGTTTTCCTCCCATTTTATCAAAGAAAAATTATATTTCATTGTGTCTTGTAAAACAATTTGGTTGGTTTTTATGGGTTGAGATTTGTGGGGACCTAACGCTACTCTGTTATATTGGGTTTGGAAACTATTAGACATTGTTGTTGTTGTTGTAATTTAACATGGTTTAAATTTACTTAATGTTTAAACGTCTCTTTTGAGTCGTTCAATATGGATTGTGTGTGATTATTCTTTGACTAGCACCCAATTGTGATATTCTGCTACACAAGGTAAATTGGGGGTGTTAGATGAATCACTTGTAATTTTTTTTAAAAGGTAACTGTTCTTACAGTTACCAAAATAATATATGATTTACCATGAATCATATATGATTCATCATGAATCATATATGAATCATATATTATTCACTGTGAATCATATAGGATTCTTGGAAAAACATATATTATTTTGGTAAATGCAAGTATTAATTTGGTTTTCTATGTTTCATAATAAGGTTCTGCGTTATCCAAAAGATGGTTCAGTTAATTGTACTTGTAGACATTTTACTCGGTATGGATTTCTGTGTCGACACGTATTCTATGTTTTGAAGAACCGTGATGTTGAAAAGATTCCAGAAAAATACATTCTAAGGCGTTGGAGAAGGGATCTGATACCACCTGGATTGAGAAGAAAGATAAACATATACGGAGAGAAAAATGAACCACTGAAAGGTTAACTAATAAAGCTAACAACGTGGTAGACGAATGCTTGTTTTGGTTGAGTAAAGATGAAGCGAAGTTGGAAGAATTTGGGCAAACGTTGGAAAATATTAAGAAACAAATACAAGTTAAAATGCCTAAGCCACCTTCGTAGAAAACGAGTGATGTGATTCAAGATATCAATGCAATTGAAAAGCCGGAAAAGAAACAGATCATAGGAAATCCAGAAGGGGCTCGAAACAAAGGTGGTTTTAGAGGAGAACATATTAAAAGTGCAAGGGAAATCGCTGTAAAAGCTAAGAAAAATCAAGCTAGGAAATGTTTATGTTGCAGAGAGAAGACAAATCAGCATACCAAGACAACATGTCCGTTAAATCCAAGGTATATGGAAAAGTTGACGCTTATTGCGGATGCTGCTGCAAAACATGCTGGAAACATTGTTGCTATGGAAGAAACAACAAACATATCTTCTTACTTCAGTTGGTTTTTCAATTCATACTTAGTTTCATACTTTGTGCTTATGAGGATCTAATTTGAATCACTTGTTTTAATCTTTTATTCAATTCATATTTAATGATTTCTCGATAAATAATCATTTTCTGTTGAAGTGTTTGGGGGATGGTGGTCTCTGGGTAAATTTACTTAAATGAATCATGTATGATTCATGATGAATCATGTATGATTCTGATGAATCATGTATGATTCTGATGAATCATGTATGATTCTGATGAATCATGTATGATTCATCATGAATCATGTATGACTCATCATGAATCATATATGACTCATCATGGATCATATATGATTCATTATGGATCATGTATGATTCATCATGGATTTATCAAGAATCATATATAAAAAACTGTAAATTGTACAAACTTCAAAAGCAAGTTGGATGAATGATACATGTGTCATGATGATCCATCATGAATCATATACGATTCATGATGGATTATATATTATTCATCATGACACATGTATAATTTTTGGTACACAAACTTAAACCTGGTAATAATCAAACATAGAAACACTTAGAAGATTGCAACATGTAATTGATACTAAATGATGCAAAGTAATTACCAATTCACATCGTACAAACTTCCTTGTTTAAATGCATAACAATTACAAGAAATACAAACTGATCAGGGGTCCGAACATCTATAACTACCAAAACAGACCCATATTAGTGTTTTTCCTAGCCTGCTACCATTCACAATCATTTCAGAATACCTACATTAGTTAGAAAAGTCACTGTTCATTTTCCTTCAATGGACCACCCTCTTCTTTCTGAGCCATATCACCCTCTTGATTTTGGGTTGAAGTCTTCTCTGGATCACGTATATCTATTTCTGAGTGCATGAACAATGATTTTAATTCTTGTTTCCTTATCAATATTGGTCTCAAAATCATAAGCTAACTTGAACTTCTTGGATTTTTCCTTGTTGAAATCATGCAATAGAATCTTTGTAGCTAACTTGAACCTCATTCACATCAACAATGATTATTGCTCATCTGATTCTGCACAAAGACCAACATCCTAATTTTTCATACTATCGGCAATGTAGTTCTCCAAATGAATCATAACAAATACCCTGTAGTCTACGTGATTATCAGTATTACTCCATTTCAACTTTGGAATATAACTTTTCATTTTTGAAACTTTGGAGTGGCTTTGATGATTATGCTCTTTCAAATACTTTTTAACGAAATAAAACCATTATCCGAATCAGATATAATTCCCCATGAAAAACTTACCGAAAGATCGCAAGCTCCCTTGTATTTTGTTGTATATGTATATCCATGAGCATTATCAAGAATAAACATTGTAGTTGGAGTCTTACGGTTGAAAACAACCACATAGAAATGATTTGAAGCACAAATATGGTAAAATGCCAACTCAACATCCGAGAGAGACTCGGAAGCTCGATCACCTTCAAACTGATGCAAAATCGCATCCTCAAACATTTGCCATGATTCCTTTTCATCAAGATCCTTGTTAATCATATTTGGTTTCTTGGTAAGAAAAAACAAGCCTTAGTGAAACACAAAACTAATACACAACAAAATAAACACTTACAATAATGCTAAATAACAACTTACAATACAACACGTCGAAAAATAGTGAAATTTCCTTTGTGGAAGTTTAGAATGATGCTCAGCATTCAGGATTGCAACAAAATAGTCGATGACACTTGCATCTATCCATACCCTCGCTGCCAAAGTCTCCATATTGATACGTACATATGATAGATGATATCCAGACCGAGTTTGAAAAATTGTTTCACTACAAAAAAGGAAATAAATGGTGTTATCAAGTAATTTACACAAAGTTATGGATGAATCATATATGATTAATGATGAGTATGGTTCATCATGAATCATATATGATTCATTATGAATCATATATGATTCATCATGAATCTTATCAGGTAATAGAAAAATACATAAAGATATGAAAAAAAGCTTACTATTTGTCGACTTGCATGGTAAACAAGCTATTTCCCAAGATAAACTCAACTCTGTTAAGCATATACGCAACGTTGATCCTCTTACGCTGATAAGGAGAAGTTAGTGGGGAATCTGGCTTGACGATAGTCACTTTCTTTTTTCTTTCGAGGGGAACCTACAGCCTGTCAAGGAGGCGTCATAGGAGGCACAACACCAGGCAGTGGAACATCCAAAGGCCAAGCCAAATACTCTTCGTGAAACATTGAAAATTTTTTAGTTAGATAATATCAAAAAGTAAAAAATAAATAAATTATTTGAGGTTAACAAAGTACTCCATTCAAAAACGCTTCGACAATAGTATCAATCACCTCTCCATACCAGACGGTGTTCCCTTCAATTTGAGTAAAGGTTTCCTCATTAAATTCATCAACACCAGCCTCGTTCACAGCAACAACATTGTCAGTATCAGCCATCTCCTTTCCTCTGTCTCCTTTTCCAGCCGCATCAGCAGCCGGCTCATCTCTCTTCTCAGCCGCATCAGCAACCAACTCATCTCTCTTCTCAGCCGCATCAACAGTCGGCTCGTCTCTCTTATCAGCCGCATTAGCAGCCGGCTTGATGTGTGGGAAACGCGTCGATGAATTCTATAATATACGTTATAGAACGAATTTTAGAAAATAACCTTTTGAAAAAAGCAATAGTCTAAAATCTCACTAAGATGAATTATTAAACACGGGAGTGATCCCGATTCATTGTACACGAAGAATTGAGAATTTGATACGTTCGATTAAGCTTGGACAATTGATTTGAATTGGTTTGATTCGTTGTCTAAAAATTCCTACGTTTTATTTAAAAGTGCATGATTCGTAAATTAAATTTACAAGTCGTTCTTTTTAAAATCTACGATTTTAAATTAAATGACGAAGCTAAAAACGCAAAACACATAAATCAAGATGAATAATAATTAATAAAATATTTCTACCAACGAAAAGTTTTCCTAATTACTTTTTTAAATATTATATATTAAATCTAATCTAATAAAATAAAAAAGAACTAATTTTCTAATATTAAAATTATTTTTCGTAAACCTCTAATAAATAAAAATGTATTATAAGAAAAATATATGCAACATTTTTATTTGAAAATACATTAAAACAATTTTATATGACACTAACAAAAATCTCTATATAAGTTTGAATAGCTATAGGTATAACAAGAAAGATTGAGTGTAGCAGATGGTTGGTGCTTGGTGTTGCTATTCAAAATGTTGAGGTTCGATCCTAGCTATCATCACTTTTTATTATTTATTCTTTGAAACAAAATTACGCAAAGTTCATATATCCACAATAGATTTATAAGGTGACTACTTCAGCACTATAACTCGCAAGCATAGTAGTACCACAATTCTAAAACAACTAGACTGGGTTTACATTTTCAACAGCCTAAATCAAATTAACTAATCATCAATTATAAGATTAAAAGGTGCAGCGACACGTAACTAAAAAAAACTCGGAAGCTATTTTACACGCGACTAACGTAAATCAGCAGTATCAAACAGAATGCGGCAGCTAGCGAATATATTAGAACACATCAGCAATAATCATGTTTCACGGAAGCAACAAAACGCAGCAGACACAAAATACTATTATAATGAAACAACGGTGAACCCAAACACTTTTTAACAGATCTGAGACTTAAACGCAAATTCTAATAGCAAACTAACTCAAATGCTAACATCTACAGTTGTTAAAACCAACAGAACGACCCGAATTCAACTAGATGCGACAAGACCATTATAAAAAGGACAAACGCGTCTGTTGGCTCATATCACGTTACATTAACAAGACCATCAATAACAGTTAATGACAGATGTAGTATAACAAAGAACGCAGCAGCAAACTCTCAAGTAACAAACACTCAATGGCTAGAAGCAAATCCAATTCAACAATTGCTATGAACCACAAACAGTCCAAGAACAATTACGCAATCTCAGAATGTCGTCATACAATCAACAACTTTAAGCACAAAATACAAACATTAACAACAGACTGCTATAGTGACCACTCAACGCCACAACACGAAAATGCAGCAGTAACAAATCATACAAATCAGCTATATTATCGAGTAGCTTATGGCTAACAAGTAACAAAGGCGGTTGATAGAGCAGCTTATAACGCAAGTTAAATAGCGATAAAAGTAAACAACTACTATGTGATTAACGGACTATCAATCATTAGCAGATACTACAAAGTAGAAAACATCGGCTCAACTTTAAAAGAACATTACTCAAACTAGATCACTCGAAAGTTTAAGCAGATAAAAAGAATGAAATTACAGTGTGATTACTGTATGAAACTTATAGATTATCAAACTAAATCGCACAAGTTTATCCTATTAAACTAACTCTTAATCACCTTATTTTATCAGTTTAATAGAACGTTTCACCAAATATACATTATGGAAAGAGTAAACTTCTGTAAGCTCGATTTATTTTCACTAAATTTTATCTCCAAATGGCTATCATAAAAAATCATTAAACTAAAACTCAGATTCTATTATGATACATGATGTAGTGTTTTTACCTCTTTAGGAAAAGAGTGCAAAATAGGGAAAGTATTAAGTGTCGGTTTAGGAAAACCAAGCACTAATGACCAATGTGGTTCAAAGTTCGTTTCCCAAGGAGGGTAGTGTGTTGTGTAGAGAGATGATTAACTTTGTGATTATATTTATGAGAAAAGAAAATAGAAATGAGATAAGAAGAGAATGACGGTTACGATGACAGATTAAACTAAGTCGATAAAGTCGTACACGTAAAACCGTAAAAAGAACCAAAATAAAAAATTTACCCTAAAAATTCCTAGAAAATTGCAATAAATCTTAAATAATGTAATTAGAGTTTACAAAAAATCAAAATTCACTCAACCTTTTATTTAATTAAATAATAATTTTTTAATGCTAATTAAAGCCCAAAAAATCAATTTAATTAACAAAAAGCCCAAAATGAGATTTTTTCAATTGTAAACCTCTAAAATGACCTAACTTAATTTAAAACTATTTTTGAAAAATTTTAAATTAATAAAAACTATTTAAAAACAATTAAAAACTATTAAAATTTAAAATAATTACAAAAAATAATCTAAGGACAATAAAAATATTCTAAAAATTTTAAAATTCCTAACTTAATGTATTTAACCTAAGAAAAATATAAAAACTTGAAAAATCTAAATTTTAATTTTTAATAATAAAATAATATTAAAAATCCAAAATTTATAAAAAATTCTAAAAAGTTGAAAACTAGTTTATTTTAACCTAATAAACACATAAATAAAGTTGAAATTACAAAATACCCCTAATGGGCCTTCAAATGGGCCAAAGTCCAAAACAGACCCTTATTGGGCCAAAATAAGCCCAATAAGAAAAATGTTTATAAAAATGGCCCAAAAGCTCCTAACTGACCTAAAATTTGATTCTGAACACAATTTTTCAAAGGCCCAAAAGCTGAAAATGTGAAATAAGCTGGCTTATATCAAACAGCTTATTCATAATGGGCTTTTTGGCCCATTAAGCTATAAGCTGATGCCATAAGCTCAAATTAGACACAAGCTTCTTTTGAGTTACTTAAGACTTCTGTAAAAAGAAATTTGAAAAAAGTCCAAGGAATAAGCCTGAAAATGCAATAAGCAATCTTCACAAAACGACAAAATAGTCGTTTTCGAGTTCTAGGCCACCCCAAGAGCTGATTGAAGTTTCTAAAGCTTTTAAATGACTTAACTAAGCTTAATCAACAAAAAGTTTTCAAATAAGTTCACTCAATAAGCTGAAATAAGCAAATAAGCACTTCTTTAAAAGTTAACTTTAAGAGTTTCTAGCAAAAAGTCAAAGCTAAAGTCTGATAAGCTCCAGTTCAAACAAATGGGTCAAATGATGAAGATTGATCACAAAAAGTAAGTTGTTGCAAGTCTGGATAAGCCAATATGGCTTATTAATAAGCTAACTGAAAGACAACACTAACAAGGGCTAGTTTTGGTGTCTAAGCAGTGGAAAATTTTTCCACTGCTTGACTTGTTTGACTATTTGTCTTTAGTGACGTTTTTGGAGATTCTAGTTACACAAAGGCACCCAAATGATCAGTGGATCATAAGGAGTCAATAACAACAAAGAAATCACAATCACTAACAGCCAATTAGTACAGTTAAATCAAAATATCACTAGATCTAGCACAGACATGAACAGATAAGCATTTATGGTTCAATAAGCACTTATAGCACAATTTATCTAGCCAAACTTCACCAATTGCGTACACAAGCAATAATAAAATTAAATGAACAAGTCTAAACAGGTTTCATGCAATGGTACAAAGTATTGATCAAGATTCAAGCACAATAAGTTACTGATGAACACTAACACAAGCAGTTATGAACACTTGCTGATGCAATTGACCACCAAGCCAAATTCAAACACTCAGATCTATCACATATGTTGTATAAACAATGATTTAACAACTTTTAACCCTAAGCGTGCATATATTCTAGATATTACCAAAATCTTAGGCCAAAAACAGTCAAAATCAATGAGATATAGCACAATGCTTGATTCAAGGTTTTAAACCCAATAACTTGCAGCAAATAGCTCTCAAACAAGTATATATCAGATACAAAGCACAAACTCAAACTTCCAACCACAAAATAACACACTATGATCTCAAACAGGTAATCCCAAACACCCTTTTAAATTTTCAAATCAAAAGTATATTCTGTGACAATCCGTCAATTTATGGTTGATATTTTATTCTCAAGTGTTATTTAAAAACATTATTTTAATGTTATATTATGAACTCGCTTATTTTTGGGAAGAAATTTGGATTTACGTCTTGAAGTAGCATCGACTACGTCTAAACCAGAGGATTCTACGTTACGTGCTTACGTTTACATACACCGTCTTTGGTGACAGTCTGACATTTCAGAAAATAAATTTACCCGTGAATATTATTTTGAGATTTTAAATTTGTGTTGGTTCATAAACTCACCAATTTACGAGAAGAGATTAGGACTTACGATTTTATTTTAACGTCCTTTACGACTAAACCGGAAACCTTAGGATTACGTATTTACGTTTTCGAACTCCGATTTTGATGAGAAAATTTTTATTAGATTCGTTTTGTGCCGTCCCACTCTCACACCATAACACCTATTTGATCAATTTTTAACCATGAAATCTCATGATATTCATAAATAAGTTGAAGCCCTTTTGAAGCTCTATGGATTGGTGGTGATTATAACATCCAAGGAGGAGTTTCTATGGAGTCTTTGGGCTGATTTTCCACAAGGAGTTCTTGAAGATAGGTGGTCTTGAAGATGGTCTTGATTTATCACAAGTTGTGTGATCAAAATCCATGTCTTGATCATAACCTACATCATCATGGTGGTATAAAGATTGTTCTCCTCATCCTCTTGTTATTTTGATTATGTAATCATGTATTTTCTTCTTAAATGTATATATGTATGATGATGAATGATGATTAAAAATATTGTGTGGGGATTTGGTGTTGATAATCATGGGTAAAAAGATGAAAAACTATATGTAAAAAGGTTAAAATCATGCTTAAAATGATGGCTGTATAAAACAGTAAAGAACCATGTGATGAACTGATAAAATGGCATAGATTAATGGATATACAGTAAGTAATATGTCTTGTACACATGTGAGAGTTGGCCATGCAATGGAATCATTAGGATGAGTGAGATATGATCAAAACAAGTTTAGAGTACAAATCTGAGTTTACTGTTTTGGACGATTTTTAGAAAATACTTAGAGGCTGATTCAACAGTATATATGGTAGAGTTAAATGGATCACATATCATGTAGTTTATGTCGTAAAAATTTGAGCTTCTATCTCCATATATAACTCTAGATATGGCAGTTTTGGTGAACATGAAAATAAATATCAGATTTTGGGAAATTAAAGTATAATAGTATTATATAAGCACTCAAATAAAAATAGTATAAAATATGAATTAAAACCCACTAACTTATAATACATTTATATAAATATGTATAAGGATAAATAAATGGACATTTTATATAAATGGTAGTTTGATAAGTTTTATAAGTTATAAAACTATAAACATGATTTTTACCACTTTTTCGGCTATTACCGTAAAATTAACGTTTTTCTTAAATAAAACTTAAACGGTTGGACCCGTCTAATGTAAACTTTTATAAACTCATATACTGATATATAAACATATATAACAAGTAAAAACCGATAAAACCCGAACTATAAAACACACGGACATTAACGGGCTAAGTTAACGTTATTAGACTAATAATACAACAAAATGGGCTAAAACACTTATAAACTTATTTATTGGGCTTAACCCATTTGGGCCCAACATGTAAAGTATAAATACTGATAATACAAGTATAAAATGGATTAATACAAGTTGATGGACTTATAATAGGCTTATTGGACCTAAAACATGTAAATAGGTAAAACTAGTAAACTAGTATAAAAGCTATCAACACATAACACTCAAATGAGCAAATGAGAATATGTAAACCCACTTGATCATCATATATATAAAATCATCATATGTATACATAATTGATGTTTTTATAAAGTCATTGGACAAGAGTCTAAGACGAGTATTATTTGTCTAGGTTTCCGTGATTGAAGCACGTACCGTACGTCCGAGTTGCCGATAACCCGCTTTCCCACATCAACGTGAGTTCATAGCCTCGCACTATTTTAAATGTTTTTATGAAATGTTTGATAAACCCGCGAGGGAGATAACATGTTAGTTTTTATGAAATAGGACACTAGTTGTCCCGATTGTTTGTTTATTGATTTGGACCCGAATGATTGTATGACCCGATGAATGATTAAATGACCCGATAGATGAGATAAAATGGATTATTGAAGTTAGGTTATGTCACTAAAAGTCCCATTAGCATGAATTGTGAACTACCGGGATTTGGTAGATGCTTATGCATATAATAATACTATTTGGGGACGATCACCCCAGTTCGCGCCTTGACGGTTGATCCCCGTCGTGCCACATTGATTGGTAAGTGAATTATGTATGAGAAGATTTACATAGCGTGACCTTTGTGACGACACACTAATTTAGATGGGCAAATGAGTTTCGGGCTAGCTACCCGTTGTTTGTTGTAGTAAGGTAACAATGTCATGCGGCTTATAATAATCCAGTTAACGAAATACTGCTATACACACCGAATTACGATGTATTGCCTGACTAGCAATACGGGGTCATACTATTGATATTATGTTCGTGTTTTGGTTTTATATAACCATATTCATATAACGGTTTTTATTTAATCTATACAACGTTATAAAACGTATTGTATGATGTTTTTACGACATTGGCTCGTATAATGATTTTTAAGGAAAATGCCTATATTATGATTTTCGATAAGGATTTGCTTAAAAATGACTTTGGCTATTTTATGGCCTATTACAATGATTTGTACGAAATGATTTTTGGTGATAATTTTATACCAAAGTTATATTGATGGAATTTATTAAACTCTATGAATTCACTCGGCGTTATCGCTGACCTTTTCTTTTAACATGTTTTATCTAAGGTACTTGAAGGTAATTCTCGGGAAGACAACAAGAATTTATGGCCCGCACCTAAATAATAATTTCCATTCAAATTCTTTGTAAAACTTGTATGAAATATTATGACTTGGGACCTATGTAACTTTGATATTTATGAATGGAAATGCTTTATTACTAAAACGACGCGACTTTTAAGCGTTGTCTATGATGTGAGTAATGTGCTATCCCGTAACACCAACTAGTCTTCCGCTGTACTGAGTTGTATAAATTTGGGGGTGTTACAGTTTGGTACCAGAGCTCTCGTTATAGAGAACGAAAGATTTTTAAAACTAAGGTTTTGAATAAAACATTTCAAAATCTTTTAACTATAAACATTTTTCTAAAAATGTATAAAAATCTTTTGACTATAACGGTGCCGAAGATTTCCCGAGTTACCGACAAGGCCAGACTGAGAAGTGTTATTTTAATATATATATAACTTAGATTATATATATATATGATGTAATTTTATTACATGATTGTTTGATGATTATTTGATATTTATACGAGGTATTTGTACGACGTAGATTGTCACAAGGAACCCTAAATCCCCTAGTAAATTAATCGAAGCTATTCTCGTAGGAATTCTAGCTATCCTAGATCTAAACCAAGTTGTGGATATTTATGATCCCAATAAATGGTTGATATTCGTAGAAATGTAGATATTATTTGATTGTGATATTGAAGAAGAATTGGCAAGATTAAAACTGATATCGATGTTATGACGATCTTTTCTTATAGAGTGGAGTTTGACAAAACTTTACCACCTAGAAAGATGTCATCTGATTCGTTGTCACCCAATTCTTAAATTTGAAATCGGAAGGGTGAATGTTGCACTTGAGGTTGTCATTGGAAACATTACCCAAAAGCCTCATGCCACTAGTACCTTTCTGAGAAGTCTAATTGAATGTCTGAGTCATTTCATACTAGTGACTCATTTGATAATTGTTGTTGTAGGAGATATAGGATTGGAAATTAAGTGTTGTTCATATCGAGCTTTTATTGCCCTATTAAGGTTTATGAATAAGGTTGAAAGTATTAGAGAATGATGTAGGATATCGCATTGAGTATAAGTTGATTGAAACTTGAATGAAATAAAACTTAACCTGTATGGAATATAAGATTGATAAGAGGAAGTCGTTAAGTTCTGTGATTGAATTAAAAGGTTTTAAATGATTGTTAGTTTGTGTTAAGGGTTGTTCCTAGGCCATTGTCCAATAATGAGGATGCCCAGTGTCCAATAAATAAATTGAAGAAATCTTCTTCTAAATTGGGACCGATGGATCTTCCGGGACAGGTGGGACACTTAATGACTCTTGTTGATTAGTATTCATTGTGGTATCTTTTAAAAATAATCCCTAACCTAACTGAGACATCAGTTGGTAGGATGAGTTCTTGGAATTGTATGACATAGTGACACGTAATGTGTTGCGGTACAATTTTGACTTGTTTGTGATTAACGAAAAGACTACATTTGATTGCTAAATTCTACATGTATCGATGATATCTATCTTTTGTTGCTTCTTCCTAATGCTCACATCAGTGATGCAATCATTGAACAAATACTCATCTCGAATTGAGTTACGTTGTGGATTATTCTTTTTTAAGTGCCATCGAGATCATGAACCTCATGATTATTTGGCTAAAGCTCATTTCCTATCACATTGTAGTTAGTTCTTGGTGAACAACTTTTCATCACTCTTTTGCAGAGCACTCATTGTTTTTATAAGATAAAACAGTATCTCTTGAGAAAAATTGAATTTTCATCACTATAAGGATTATTCAAAGTGAGATTTATAAGTGATCGTTATCGAAATGAATCTATTTATAAAACACCTTGGAAAACTTAATTGTTTTCATAACAAAGAAAATCTTAGTAAAATTTTTTTTGATTCTTATTTAAGAATTAAGTATGAAAATGTTTTTATTATAAACATGATGATAAAAATTTGACGAACTGAGTATTGCATCGTTAATCTTGAAATTGTATATATTTGCGCGCCTACATACAATTTGGAAGGGACCATGCAAGGCTGATTAGTAGTCACCATAAAATTGATTAATAAACACTACATTTTCTTTGAAGTTATGAAAGATTAAATTTTATGAGATCTGCAAGAAGTGAAAAATAAGGACATAGTGTTAGGGACACCTACATATGTGCCTGTAGCATCTATTCTTCTGAGTCGAATTTACTCATCTGTGGAAATTGTCTTATTTGACAATTGACAATTCTTTCTTGTCCAGTTCTCCCGTAGTGAGATTCTTAGGAAAAGTATTTGATTACCGAGTGTTGATACCCGACTGGATGTATCGACGTTTCTCTCATTTCTTTTGATTAGATTTCATTTGAATGACCTGGGTAACGATGCGAGGAGCTTTCGAATGCGTACTCAAATTATGAAAACATGGGATATATTCATATTCATTAAATGTTTTCGTCTGTATCTGATTTGAAATTCTCTCGCATAGATTATGCGTTAACCTTACTCTTTTGATGGTAGTTGTGTCTCCAGATATCCTTGAATTTGTGAAGGATTTTGAGTTATTATTATTAGTCTTTTGAGAAGTTCACATCTTATCGACGGCAATGAAACTGGAAAGTTGATAGTGCCGGTAGAATGGATTGATTAATTATGACATGACGACATTGTCTTAATTGATGGGAACTCGAATAGAATTCCCCTAAATGATAAGATGTTGATTATCGAAAGTGATCTAAATAATTCTTGATGGAAGACCATATCCTGT
Source organism: Glebionis coronaria (assembly GCA_025667525.1). NCBI lineage: Eukaryota > Viridiplantae > Streptophyta > Magnoliopsida > Asterales > Asteraceae > Glebionis > Glebionis coronaria. The sequence continues at coordinate 276,427,547 of CM046882.1, read as the reverse complement.
GTTTAGACTTGAAATTTTACCGTGAATGGTTGTGAACTAGTTATAGATATTGTAATCTAGAAGAACCTAATATGAATTTATTAAAAGATGTTTCTGTTATCGGAAACTTTAGGAGGTATTTATTGGTGAATTACCTAGACTTTTGCCATTTAAGGCAAGTTGAATTTGGTATTGATTAAATTCTCGGTGCTGCACATGTGGCGTGTGCACTGTACGTCAGCACCATCTGAATTAAAGGAATTACCGTACAACTGAGAGAGTTGTCGGAGAAAGATTTTATTCTACCAAGCTCGTCATCATGAAGAGCTATGGTGTTATCATTCCTTATATTTATAGATTACTGTGAACTAAGTAAATTGACAATCTAAAACGATATCCATGACTCGAAATGGAAGATTTGTTCGATCACTTACAAGGTTCTAGCGTATGTTTTAAAGATTTGATCCATGGCATGGTTATCATCAACTTCACATCTGCGAAAAAGATTATCTATTCCAATCACTACATCCAGAACTTGTAATGAACATTATGACTTTCACGTGATGTCGTTTGGATTGACCAATGCACATGTAGCATTCACAAATTTTGTGAATCACGTGTGTAGGCTGTAATTTGATAAATTCATGCTTGTGATCATTAAGGACCATTTGTTTGTTTATAAGTATAAGAAGGAATTAGTAATTATTTATATATTGCCCTGAATTGGCCGAACAATGAAAACTTGTACCTTGAGTATTTAACATGTGATTTAAGACTTAATCCTTTACCTTATTTGACCATGTGATTAATAAGATAATGGAATCTATAATGACTTTTCAAAAATTAGGAGTCATTTAATACTTTGGATTTTACCAAAAAGAAAACACAAATATGTTTTGACAAATATTTTAACAAAGGATTTTTAAGGGATTATTCCCTTATACACAAATAATTTAACTAAACTCCTGTTTAGGGGTAAATGTTCGTGTATACCCCAAGACAACCTAAGAAGGATTGAGGAAACCATTTAAACCATGACTTGAAATTTGAAATGATAATTTACGCTTTTCAACTAAGAAAATTTTGACCAAAGTGTAACCAAAGATTGTTCAAACATTTATGGATTTTATTAATTATTTTAATTATTTTCGATGAATCAACAAAAATCTTGTTAATTAAATTCAAATTTATTTTGAACATCCTTATAATTGGTCGAACTAAGAAAATTAAAATTTTTACGTTATGTTTCATAAAAATTAAATATTTATTATTTAATTAGTTGTAATAATTATCGACGCTTTAAACGTCGGATTAAGCAAAACCGATAAAAATGATAGCTGAAATGAAACTGAAACTTAGAAAATATGAAGAAAGGTGAACGTAATTACTGATAAATTATGTAGAAAATATAAAGAATCAATTAGGATGTGTTTCTTAAAAATGATTGTGCAAAATAAATTGCCGAACAATTTAAAAACAAGATAATATAGATAATAAAAAGGGGGTTCGCGGCTAATGTGAACCATTATAAATGAGAGCTAATGGCGTTAAATGTTTTAAAGGCCACTTGTGGTTGCCTAAATATGGAAGTTTGTGAGATGTAGTCATGTTGGAATCCCATAAGTATAAGTATTCTATTCTTGTCATTTCTGATTTAATGTATCTTTGTTTGAAGAAGTTGTACTAATGAAAAATTATGAAGGAAGACATTGCCTCATACGTTAGTAAACGTCTAGCTATTGCAAAGGTCATCATCTGAATTTGATTCGATTTAGGTCATCGTCGACAGACTGACCAAATCTGCTAATATCATTCCTGTTAATGATAGGTTCTTGATGAAGAAATTGACTCTTTTTTATTTAAAGGAGTTGTGTAAACATGGTGTGCCTGTATCGATCATCTCTATCAAGATCCTCGCTTCGCATCGAATTTCTAGAGATTTGCTCAGAAGTCATTGAGAACGAATCTTGATGAGAGTACTGTGTACCACCCTAATCGAAGGGACAAGGTAAAGTAACGATACAAAATACTAGAAGTGCTGTTTTATGTTTGAATGATTGACCTTTGGTAATAAACCGTATAATCGTTTTCATTTGGAGAAATTATCATTGATAACTATCGTATTAGGATCAAGATCGAATCTTGTTAGGATCTAAATATTAGAGCATCTGTAAGAAAGAGTTGAGATGAAGACACCCGACATACACCCATTGTGAGTTGGACATGTCTTTTAGGTTTAAGGTTTCCTATGATGGCGAACCTAACCTTACAAAATACTCGACCCGCGAGACCTGAAATGATTGTTGAAATTAGGATCTGATTATTGACTGCCGGTAGTGGGCAGAAGGTTATGTGAATACGAAATGTAGATCTTGAAGTGCCAGATGGGTAGCGAAGTTATGCCAAAAAATTTAACCATGGAAAAATGAATTGATGATCTGGAAGATCATGGGATATAAGTCCCCGTTGTATGGGACCATAGAGATGATGTAAAAGATGGTATGAAAGGCATATAAGCTGGATCTACCCTAGGACTTCAAGAGCTGCGTGAATTATGTTTCGTAAATCGAACTTGATAAATATCTATCAAGTGAAAATCTGAATTCTTCTTGATAAAGTTTAGATCAGCGAAAAGTTGCATTCATCAAAAACCCGTGAACATCATGGATTGAGAAAGTAAGTCAACAATAAGCCTGATCTTATTCCCGTAGTTATGTTTGATGAAACTCGCGTATTGTAATGAATTACACTTGTGAGAAAAGACCGAATGTGGAGGAAATACCCACATGGCTTTAACTCTATAAGACGCGAGTAATAAGATGATATTTGAGGACAAAGATCCTGTTTAGGGGTAAATGCTGTGACAATCCGTCAAATTATGGTTGATATTTTATTCTCAAGTGTTATTTAAAAACATTATTTTAATGTTATATTATGAACTCACTTATTTTTGGGAAGAAATTTGGATTTACGTCTTGAAGTAGCATCGACTACGTCTAAACCAGAGGATTCTACGTTACGTGCTTACGTTTACATACACCGTCTTTGGTGACAATCCGACATTTCAGAAAATAAATTTATCCGTGAATATTATTTTGAGATTTTAAATTTGTGTTGGTTCATAAACTCACAAATTTACGAGAAGAGATTATGACTTACGATTTTATTTTAACGTCCTTTACGACTAAACCGGAAACCTTAGGATTACGTATTTACGTTTTCGAACTCCATTTTTGATGAGACAATTTTTATTAGATTCGTTTTGTGCCGTCCCACTCTCACACCATAACACCTATTTGATCAATTTTTAACCATGAAATCTCATGATATTCATACATAAGTTGAAGCCCTTTTGAAGCTCTATGGATTGGTGGTGATTATAACATCCAAACAGGAGTTTCTATGGAGTCTTGGGGCTGATTTTCCACAAGGAGTTCTTGAAGATAGGTGGTCTTGAAGATGGTCTTGATTTATCACAAGTTGTGTGATCAAAATCCATGTCTTGATCATAACCTACATCATCATGGTGGTATAAAGATTGTTCTCCTTATCCTCTTGTTATTTTGATTATGTAATCATGTATTTTCTTCTTGAATGTATATATGTATGATGATGAATGATGATTAAAAATATTGTGTGGGGATTTGGTGTTGATAATCATGGGTAAAAAGATGAAAAACTATATGTAAAAAGGTTAAAATCATGCTTAAAATGATGGTTGTATAAAATAGTAAAGAACCATGTGATGAACTGATAAAATGGCATAGATTAATGGATATACAGTAAGTAATATGTCTTGTACACATGTGAGAGTTGGCCATGCAAATGGAATCATTAGGACGAGTGAGATATGATCAAAACAAGTTTAGAGTACAAATCTGAGTTCACTGTCTTGGACGATTTTTAGAAAATACTTAGATGCTGATTCAACAGTAGCTATAGAAGAGTTAAATGGAGCACATATCATGTAGTTTATGTCATAAAAATTTGAGCTTCTATCATCATATAGAACTCTAGATATGACAGTTTTGGTGAACATGAAAATAAAAATCAGATTTTGGAAAATTAAAATATAATAGTATTATATAAGCACTCAAATAACAATAGTATAAAATGTGAATTAAAACCCACTAACTTATATAATACATTTATATAAATATTTATAAGGATAAATAAATGGATATTTTATAAAAATGTTAGTTTTATAAGTTTTATAAGTTATAAAACTATAAACATGATTTTTACGACTTTTTCGGCTATTACCGTAAAATTAACGTTTTTCTTAAATAAAACTTAAACGGTTGGACCCGTCTAACGTAAAATTTTATAAACTCATATACTGATATATAAACATATATAACAAGTAAAAACCGATAAAACCCGAACTATAAAACATACGGACATTAACGGGCTAAGTTAACGTTATTGAACTAATAATACAACAAAATGGGCTAAAACACTTATAAACTTATTTATTTGGCTTAACCCATTTGGGCCCAACATGTAAAGTATAAATACTGATAATACAATTATAAAATGGATTAATACAATTTGATGGACTTATAATAGGCTTATTGGACCAAAAACATGTAAATAGGTAAAACTAGTAAACTAGTATAAAAGCTATCAACACATAACACTAAAATAAGCAAATGAGAATATGTAGACCCACTTGATCATCATATATATAAAACCATCATATGTATACATAATTGATATTTTTATAAAGTCATTGGACAAGAGTCTAAGACGAGTATTATTTGTCTAGGTTTCCGTGATTGAAGCACGTACCGTACGTCCGAGTTGCCGATAACCCGCTTTCCCACATAAACGTGAGTTCATAGCCTCGCACTCTTTTAAATGTTTTTATGAAATGTTTGATAAACCCACGAGGGAGATAACATGTTAGTTTTTATGAAATAGGACACTAGTTGTCCCGATTGTTTGTTTATTGATTTGGACCCGAATGATTGTATGACCCGATGAATGATTAAATGACCCGATAGATGAGATAAAATGGATTATTAAAGTTAGGTTATGTCACTAAAAGTCCCATTAGCATGAATTGTGAACTACCGGGATTTGGTAGACTCTTATGCATATAATAGTACTATTTGGGTATGATCACCCCAGTTCGCGCCTTGACGGTTGATCCCCGTCGTGCCACATTGATTGGTAAGCGAATTTATGTATGAGAAGATTTACATAGCGTGACCTTTGTGACGACACGCCAATTTAGATGGGCAAATGAGTTTCGGGCTAGCTACCCGTTGTTTGTTGTAGTAAGGTAACAATGTCATGCGTCTTATAATAATCCAGTTAACGAAATACTGCTATACACACCGAATTACGATGTATTGCCTGACTAGCAATACGGGGTCATACTATTGATATTATGTTCGTGTTTTGGTTTTATATAACCATATTCATATAACGGTTTTTATTTAATCTATACAAAGTTATAAAACGTATTGTATGATGTTTTTACGACATTGGCTCGTATAATGATTTTTAAGGCAAATGCCTATATTATGATTTTCGATAAGTATTTGCTTAAAATGACTTTGGCTATTTTATGGCCTATTACAATGATTTGTACGAAATGATTTTTGGTGATAATTTTATACCAAAGTTATATTGATGGAATTTATTAAACTCTATGAATTCACTCGGCGTTATCGCTGACCTTTTCTTTTAACATGTTTTATCTCAGGTACTTGAAGGTAATTCTCGGGAAGACAACAAGAATTCATGGCCCGCACCTAAATAATAATTTCCATTCAAATTCTTTGTAAAACTTGTATGAAATATTATGACTTGGGACCTATGTAACTTTGATATTTATGAATGGAAATGCTTTATTATTAAAACGACGCGACTTTTAAGCGTTGTCTATGATGTGAGTAATGTGCTATCCCGTAACACCAACTAGTCTTCCGCTGTTCTGAGTTGTATAAATTTGGGGGTGTTACATATTCCAAGGTAACCCAAGCCCAAATCAACACAATAACAGATGTAATATGCAGATTTAAGCAAGATTGAGCCACAAAATCAGCAAGAACACAAGTAGCACACACATTCACAAAAAATCTAACTTTTTAACAAATTTTGAGTAGAATGGTGAGTACCTCATGGATGTACATCCACACCCACGAATTTTGAGCTTATGTGCTAGCAAGAACAAGCACAAGCTTCCACAATAAAGCCTGCTAAGATTCAACAAAGTTAGAAGCAAAATATCAAAACAGAAAAGTATAAAATTCTGGATTAATGCAACCTTAGTTCCCCACACTTGATTATCCCCAAGTTATAGGCTTCAACACACCTTGATAACACAATATCAGGATGCTATGATCAGCTTTATAGCCCAAGAATTCCAAGGTTTGAACAAGACTTAGCAAAATATCGAGAAAAATGGAAAATGTGCAAACTTTTGCACACTCCTTTTGAAAACAGGTTTTAAGAGCAAATATTAGTAAACATCAATCAACAATAAACAGATAATAAGGTTGGCACTTGATTTTTCTTCACTAAATTCAAACACATTTCATTAACTGAATATATGATTTACAGATTTGTGAACAATGGAAAATTCAAGAGCAAAGATAAATGTACTCAGTCCTATGCCTTATATAGGCTACAAGTGAAGTCTAAGAAAGCTTAAAACGAAACCCTAATGCTTGGTGAAGTCCCAGAAATGCCCTTGAGGGGTTTTGAAGTTATCTTGATCATGTGACTAGTTCTTGTTTTGTTGTGGAGCTGGCACGGTAAAAGTGAATCCAAATGTGTAAAATAAGCTTAAGATGTAAGCTTGAATTATGCCCGTTGGATGGCTGTCACAATTTTGGCAGTTTGCTCAAAGGTGAAAAAGCAGGGGAATCATGTGTCCAAGGTGGTGATGTGGCAAGCTTTTTGAAAGTTGGATTGTGATTAGGGAGACCCTAATCATCATTCTGGAGCATTTGGTAGCTTAATTATAACTGGATTAAGAAAACCCAATTTGTGTTCTTGAGGGAATAGTTGCTAGTTTAATCTGAGTTTCGGTTTAAAAAGGTGTTTAGCGCCAGTTTTTAAACTTAATTAAATAAGTTTAACTGGTTGGTTAAGTTTGTTGCGAGTGGAGAGTGATGTGGCAACCAGGCGAGTGGTGATTGGTGGAAAGGAGGTAGTGGGGCACGTGTCACCCCACTACTGGTTAAGGTAAGTTTTGTGTCTGCCCCTTTTAACCCCTTATCTCTTAAACTCTTGTCACTTGTAAATAAAACTAGCAAAATCCGGATTCCTTTGTATTTCAAGTTCCACTTTTCACACTTTTGCCCCAAATACTTTTCCAAAGTATTTTCAGGGGTATTTCTTGCCATTTCTTGATTCTTGAAGGGTTGTTTTGGCATTTTCTTCATAGGTAATGGTCTTGACTTGTCTGTTTGACTTCTTGGAGGAATGAATTTGCCAAGTCATGATTAATGAGGGACCATTTTTGTCATTTCTTCAAAGTCAAGGGTCCTTTTGGTAATTTTGACATTTTTAAAGGACCAAACTTGTAATTTCTTGTAACTTGATGTCCTTCATGGTATGTTTGACTTTGAAGAGGATAATAATTGACATTTTAGTTTTGTTGAGGGACTAAAATTTCTAATTCTTCAAAGTAGAGGGCCCTTTTTGTAATATTGACAAACTTTAGGGACCAATCTTGTAATTATGAAGATACAAGGGTATAAAGTGTCAATTCTTCAATATTGGAGGACCCTTCTTCATAAATCTTCAAATCTTCAAGGGTTTTCTTGGAAAATTCTATATTAGGGCTTGGTTCAATTGTGCGGCTTCGTTTTCCGTGTTCGTTTTTGCATGATTCTTGTGATCTTTTGTCATTTTCTCAATATCCGTACCTAAAATATACAAGCAACAAACACAAGCATATATTTGGCCATTTTCATGATATTTTATGCATTTAAAGCATTTTTGGACGATGAGACTATGTATAAAAGTAGTCTCATCACTACACTTTATCGTTATTATTAATACTAACAGCAAAACAAGTATGACTATGAACCTCAATAAACACCAACAAGAATAGCAGGCGTTAACATAGCAAGCGTGGAACAGTTATGATAAAAAAGAAATGACAGTTTAGTTTCCAAAGACAAAAGATTCAACTAATATGCAGCCAATCAGTGAGTCAATATTACAACTGAGATAAAACAACGTCGAACTAAAACACCGTAATGAATCACTTTATGAATAACGAGCAGCAGGTAACTAAACTTAAGCAGAAGTTTCGCACAATTAAGTAGTGGCACACAACGACAAGTAAAATTTGAAGCCGGTTTTGGAAATAAATCCTCTTTTGACAACAGCTTAAAACTCCACTATAAACATTATCATAATCAACAACCATCAAAGAAATTGTAGCAGACATCAGAGATCTATATCATTATCACAAACTTTACATATTCATAAACTAATTCAGGACAATAAATCACATGAACATTCTAGTAAACAGAGACAGATCCATATCGCAATCTCAACACCAATATTGATAATAAACAGATTCAGTTACCCTTAATAAATCTAAACCAAGCAAAAAGGGAACCAAGGTACCTCGATCTCCATCTAAACAGGAGATCCCAAATTGCTCAAACAGAGCTTGTTCTTTGCGGCCGTAGCTGAAGAGCCACGGACTAAAACACCTTTTTTTATCAAATCCTATTCTTACCTAACGCTGACCATCATCTCTAAAAACCATGGCCATTGAATCGACCCTTTGAGCACATATCACGAACCAACAACTTACTTTTATTAGTTTATTCAGTGGGAATAAACTTATTCTCCCTTATTCAATCAAGTTCACTCACATAAACTATAGCTTTAGCTTATATGAACAAACATTATATAATGTGTTAATAGATTAAGTTGCAAACAAATTACTTTCGAAAATTAAATTGCTAAAATAAAAGAGATATTACTAAAATTCGGATTTTATTAAATCAAAACAAAAAAATACAATACTTTTGAAAGGAAATTACAACTCTAACTAAAAACTAACATTATTATAGTAAGAAAAAAAAGGGATGATGAATACATGAAAATAAGGGGGTATTTATACTGAAAAAGAGGGTGGGGGTGGTTGATGATGAACTAATTTCAACCTTTGGATGAGCACCTTTCATTTCTCTTTCCACTTTGTTATGATCAGACGGTATAGATTCATATTTCCTCACACAGATCGCCAATTGTGACAACCACGGTTTTGAGGTTCGCCACTTAGTTTTATTTTGTGCAACTTACGTGTCTTTACGTGTTTATGTGCTAATTGGTGTGTATAGATTGTGGTTTGGATATCGTTTTGTGTACGGGGTACCTTGTGAGTGAAACTATGTGTGATGATTTCATGTTCATGAGATCACAATGTAGTGTATATGAAATGAGATGGTGTTGTTTAGTGGTTTTACGTATACGTATATGTATTATAGAAAATCGTATTTTTACGGTTTAGGGTTTTCCATTTAGGGGTCTGGGAAGAGTTATTTAGTGACGGGAATAATTTACGGGATGGTTTTAAGTCATTTCGGACTTAGTTATATAGTTTATTTTATATTCTAAGAATTTTTATAAAACTGTATATTTTTACGTCTTTTACGGTATACGCGTAAATTTGACTAGTTTTGCGGTTTTGAGGTTTCGGAGGCTTTAGGAGCTGAAATAAATTAAGGGAATTTAAGGTAATAATAATTAATAGTTAATTTACAGTAATTAAATTAAAAAAGTCGGCAATAGGGTGTTGGGCTTGGTTTTGGGCAGAATTTTGCTTAAGGAAGGGAAGGGGAGCCCAGTTTGAGTACTATTAGGCTTCCTGGTTAGTTTTAATTACCCATACTAATCCCTTTAGCCCCAAAAACGATTTTAGCATCCCTAAACCTAATATCAGTCGTTTCTATCAATGGAGGAGAAGGAAAACCCAATAATTCAATTATGGTTTAAGGTATGCACTAAAACTATGCTTTATTAGCGTTTAATTTACGTATGTAACCTAATATGATGGATTAGGGTTTAACATTCATAATTTTTATTTAGTTTTTGTTAATAATCTGTAATTAATGATGTACTTAATTGGTTTTTATCATTGGAAATCTTTTTTAGGTTTTAATTAGGGTTTATGTATGATTAATTAGATTAATTATGAGAAAATCGTTTTTTAAAAACTGGGCAGAATTTTTGGTCCATTGTTTTTACCATATATAGAGTTATACAAATATTTATTTTGCAATCCAAGTATCCATGGAAAGGTAATTGAGTTGGATTTCAAATTCAAGAAACGAGAACTAAATTGGAGGTCGGGAAGTGGGTCAAAAACAGGTTAACACAGTCGGAGGTCAAAACAGTTTTGAAATCAGCGGGTTTTCAATTAATGTTTTAAGATGGTTAGGGTACTTAGGAGTACAATTGGACTTTAAAACGAACATTAGAGTTAGTTTATATGTTATAAAGGATATCTGTAGGTGGGCTAAGCAAATGGGTTAGGGTAAGACCCCTAATCATAACAAACTTTTTGTATGTTCAAAATCAGTAAAATCTGGATAGACAAAAGTATATATATATATATATATATATATATATATATATATATATATATATATATATATATATATATATATATATATATATATATATATATATATATATATATATATATATATATATATATATATATATATATATATATATATATATATATATATATATATATATATATATATATATATATATCGGGGCCTTAAAAGTAGCTTTAAGGTTGGGGCAAAAAGGAGGAGTTAGCTAACATATGTAAGGGAATAGGGTTTCCTTTACAGAGGTCATGGGTATGGTTAGGTGGGCGTTTGGCTTATAGTTTGGAGACCTAAAAACCGGGACTATTTTGGGTAAAATGTTAATGAGACGGGTTATGAAGTAAACTAAGTTAAGGGCTTTATAGAGAGGTGTAATGAGATGCTTAGAGCATATAAATTAGTTATATATATGGGAGAAGGTTAGATGTCCATCATGGGTTGATAAACCATTTTAGTGTTTGGTTCATGTTTTGATTGTGTGCTTTTGTTTGTTAGCTTTTTGCTAGTGCGCGGATTTTTGGAGAAGCTCAATCAGGTGAGTTTCATAGTCCCATGTTTTTATGAGTATAAATGATTTGACTTCCAGATGGGATGGAAGAGACACTGTGTGGTTTTGTAAAGAATGTTGTGAATGTTTTTAAGGTTTGTGATGGACTTGTGTGTACATTATGTGATTAACAGCTATGTGATTCTTGATTATGTTTATGATTTGGATCAGGGGGACACGTACCGTCCCAGTTGTTGTGGTTTGACTTGGTACCAAGGGGATGTTGACAAGGTGGGGCCTTGGGATTGGTTCATAGGTGTATGTGCGCCTATGGGACCATGGTTATTGGTAAGGCTGGGAGCCTTGGAAATTGTGTTTATTGGTAAGGCTTGGAGCCTTGGAATTATGATTGTATGGTTAATCTTGAATGGTAGTTGTTAATGCATAATTGTAACACATTTTCCATATGTTCTTTGGTTTATGGTTATTATTCACAGCTTATAACTGATTTGGAGTTAGAGTCTAAACCTATGACTCTCACCAACTTTATGTTGACGTGTTTTAGTGTCTCTTTCAGGTGATATTATGGTTAAGCGTGAGAACATAAGTGGCTAGGATTTGGAGTTGTGTAGGAATGCATTTAGAAGGAGATCCCCGTTCCTTCTTAGTTTCTTTTGTTTGTTTAATAAGTGATATTGTTTTGCTTTGTTTATGTTAATTGTTTGTCTCGGGTAAGTGGTAGGACTGTTACCTACTTACCTAGACTCCTGCATTGTTGAGATATTGTCATGACATTTGTGTCACCGTTTTATGACATTTCTATTTCATTTATTTATATCTATAGACACGCCATGTTGTGATGATATACATACGTCGCGCCCCATATTCCACCATGTTGGGGTGTGACAGAATGGTATTAGAGACAATGGTTATAGAGAATTAGGTTGCCTGCCTAGTCTATAGCTTAAGGATCCCTTCATATAGGCGTCATAGGATTATGTGTATGGTCTTGATTGTATTTTCTTGAATTTTATTTTTGTGAATTTTGACTAGTATGAGTTGAACTATATTTGTCCATACTTAGTCACCTGTTATTTGATTTTGATATATGAATTACTTTTACAATAATTGATGAGTTATTTTGTGTATCTAATGCATAGTGTTTCGCTTTTGATGTTTAAGTCATGTTCTCTAAGAATCATGTGGTGGTTCGAGTAACTAGGAGTAGGTGGGTAGGAAGGATGTTAAGTTGTTACCACTCTTATGGGCGACATGACTTATAACTGATTATGTTTTCGTTTTGGATTTTGTCTATGCTATTTTAGCTAGACTATGTATTTATGTTTTCTAAGAGTTTGACTATATTGTTTAATAGATGGAGTTTTGGACCTTATTGTTTATGTGGTTATGAGCTTATGTGAGTAGATGTATTTATGTGTTATATGTTGTATTGATTCTTATAAGTGTCATCATAGGAGGGAGTGCATTGGGGAAAGGGTAATTGTATAAGTATGGTGGCCAACATAGTTATACAAGTACCACAACTTCAATGGGTTCCTAAGTATGATTTCATGAAAGAGGGTTAGTACATGCTTGTATATGATGAGATGTGGATTTTGAGTATAGGTATAATATATGGGTTTATGTAACAGCTCCCTACGATATGGCTATTTTTGAGTGTGTTATATGTTTTGGGTTATACTCATGTTGTGCGATTATGGGGTCACACGATATGGACTGGTTTTTAGTGATGAGTTTTATGCCTTGTGGTAAGATGGTGATTACTCGTATGGAAAAACGAGTGTATGACGCGATTGATTGATCTGATACGTATGGTAACGAGTATGTTTTGGGTGATTTAATAGGTATATATATGCGGATTTATATATACTAGTGTGTGTTAAGTTATGATATATGGTCGTTCTGTAGTTATTATAACTTGAACGTACCTTGTGTTTGCTCGTGTTTTATGGTGCTGGAGTTTGATGGAGTTCCAACGACGTTTTGAGTCTTTTGATGTGTGTCTTCATTCGGGTATGTATTTTAATTAATGAGAACTACTAAATTTTCTTGCAAGTAAGTCTGGTTAATTATAGGAAATCGATTTTGAAAATATTTGTAAGTGTATGGTATGATAACGTGACTTAAATATTTTTTTGGCTTGTTGTAATAAGTTATAAAAAAAATTTGTCTTGAAAATAATTGGATTAGTTTTCTATGTAACATGTGATAATACATTTTAAAGGGGTAAAGAAATTTTACAATAATTTTTTAAGTTGATTTTAATTTTAGAAGTATTTAACTAGACGGAAAGAGTAAAACGGAGATTGTATTATAGTAATGATAATAATAACACCACACATTGTAAAGGTGTAATAGTTTAGTTATAACCAGCCTAACTGGATTATATAAAATAATAATAATAATAATAATAATAATAATATAGAAGAAAATGAAGAAAAAAAACACTATATTTTATAAACATGTATTGGTTCCATAATAACAAGTGAAATAAGTTTAATGTGAGTAAACAAGATAATGGTTAGAATAAGATTGTAGTATACTAACTAGTTGAAAACTTTGATAAAGCAATGATAATAAAAATGAGTTTATGGATAAAAATAAGTATGATTGATTTTAGTAGTATTTAATTTAGGTTCTTATGAGAAGTAACTAATTGGGACGAGAGTTTAAAATTTTCTAAGGTATCGAAATTTGGTAATACTAATCTCAAAGAGTCTAAATGTTTTGTTGTTGGCAAACTCCATTGATCTTTCGGATTACATTTTTTTGTTTTCAGTTGTTTTGGCTATGGTTCGTTTTACCCTATATTTTATTTTGGGACACGATTGTTTGGAATTCTTTTGTTACACGTCATGGATGATTTAGTTATGCGGTTGTGGGAACATTAGGATGAGAGGATAGAGTTGGGTAGTATTACTTATGGTTAGATATTAGAATGGAGATATGTGTTTTGGTTTAAAGGTCGTGTTGAAGGAATAATTATGATTTGTGGAGTTTTGAGACTTAGATTGGTTACGGGATAAGGGAGTAAGTAAAGTTAGTTGACTGGTCGTGGGAACGAGATGTCATGCTATGAGAAGTTGGTTGAAGTACCATTAGGAGATTGATGAAAGTACTAGCGGATGTGAGGGTAGAGAAGAAATTTTCTACTAATGGAAATATTGGGCAAATAACATGCATGGGACTTGGTATAGTTATGGAGGCAAGGTAGTAGTAGACACGTGAAGGAAAACATGGATTTGAAATAATGATTTGTAGGAAGCTGATTAATGGTGAGTACAACAAGTAAGGAAGAGTGAGCCATTGAGGGGTTGAAGCATATTTAGAAATATTGTGGTAGATGAGTTGAAGTTAGAGGCTACTGGGTAGTGTAAAGTTCCTAGGTAAGATCATAGAGACGAGAAGGAGTGCGTGGAGAGCTACATCGTGAAGAAAGGAGCTGAAAGGTCTACGTGCTGGCTGCAAGAAGGATGCAAGAGATTTCTATGGAGTCACAAAAGTTGCAAGGACTAGAAAGGTGACAAGCACTATGATGGGAAATTTACGTATGGTTCGGGACGAAGAAGGACAGATCGTGTACCGGAGTGGAGCTACAAAGAGCTGAACCAGTGGATCATGATGAAGTGAATACATAACATGGGATATTAAGAACTCGTGTAAGTAGCAAGGGGAGTCGAGTGACTACGCGGATAGAATTTTTTTTGTGGTAATCAATATCGAGGGATGAGAAGTGAAGCTGAGCTGAATAAGTTCGTGGAGAAGTGATTAGAGAGTCAGTTTTGTGAAGGTGTTATGAAAGATCTTTGGAAGAGACAGTTATGCATTATCCAATGCACTAGTGATTTCCATAGATTTGATGAATGAAGTATGGAATTTTTGTTGGACGGGATAGTGTAGGAATAAGGGAGAACCATGGAAGGAGAGAACCAAGTATTCCTAGAAGATGATGATTGAAAATACATCATGTTGGGTGCAAGATCAAAGTAGAAGTATGATATTTGAATAAGAATTCAAAATATGGCTTAGTAGACAAATGGAAACTAATGTGGGTATAAGATGAGAGTGTGATCCGCATGGAATCACATGAAACTCTAGTCTGTCCCTATTAGGAGGGAGTAGGAGAACTGGTTGTGAAAAAAAACAAGTGAAGCTACTTGGAAAATTTTGGCGTATAGATGACTAGATAGACTTAATTAGTGGAGCTGGATTGTTATATCTGCCTAGAATGCTAGAGGCATTTGGGGTACGAGACGTAGAGAATGATCTATACAGATCATGAACGTCTCCAACACATATTTAATCATCTTGATTGAACATTTGGAAAAGGTGATGGGTGGAGTTAAGTGATGAAAGAAAATTGCAAGGCCAAGTACCATCTGGGAAAGGCAAGCATGGTTGATGAGACATGGAATAAGAAGAATGAAGTGAATCTGAGACGAACTTGAACTATATGGATGACGTATTAGGGTGGTTTGGATGAAGGATGTAGGTTGCACGAGTTGAGTTGTCTAAAGCAGAGAACGCGTCAACATGTATGTTGCGTGGCTTGGACAATCATATGGAGAAAAGGGACGTAGACTATACTTCCTACATAGATAGGAGTAGCTTATAAAGGGCGATGTAAGGACGAAATTGGTGAAAGGGATACATAATGGGGTGGAGGAATGAGTACGACGAGAGTTGGGTGATAGTCGATAGACTAACTAATTCATCTCATATTTCAAGAGGAATGAGGTCACGTAGTTGAGAAGTTGGAAGGATTGTGTACGGATGTGATGGAATAGAGGGTTTTGCGTAAAAGTTATCCTAATATGTATGGAATGCCTTATGAAGGATTATGGCAAGGGAAGAAACGATGGGAAGCATCACATCATGATGTATGGTAGGAGTTGAGAAAGAAGAAGGAAGTGTGTATAGAAGCGAAGCATGAATGAAATAGGTCGAGATAGGAACCGAAGGTAAAACTTTGGTAGAGCTTAATGAGTAGAATAAAGCACAACGCAGGCTAATACTGTCGTAGTGTGGAAAAGGAAATGGCACTGACCTATACTGATTGTTTGGGAGGCTTAGTATCGATAATCGAATGGATGAGGAGTTATAGGTGTGATGTGCCATAGGGACGAAGGGCTTGGTCTAACTGAGACAAGATGAGGAGCAATATGACCTTGAAGGTAGGACATTGTGTAGGTATAAAGGAAGTGTTGGGTATAAAAAAAATCATGAAGAAAAGTGATAAAGAAGTGTATAGGTGCTACTAATGAGCTATCCAAATTTAATGGAAGTAGTTGTAGCATGGGTTTGGATGGCAGTTGATAGACTAACTGAGATAACCATCCTTTTGATGATGTGTATAGATCATAAGTTGATTTGAATTGGAAGAACTAATGGATATGTGAAAGACCGTCATAGGTCACTTTGTAAGGAAATTGGAATTTTTAAGTAGTTTGGGGTACGGACTAAAGGGAGTTGATGAACATTATTGGATATGAGTATATCCAGCTAACTGGAAAAGGATGGGCAAGTGAGATATTTATACAACCTTAGGAATTACACTGAGGGCATGAGTGATTGATTTAGAGGGAGTTAGGAAACTCTTTAGCGATGGCTGAGTTTTCATATAATGTTAGTTATCATACTAGAAGTCGATAAATTCCATTTGAGGCACTATATGAAAGGATAGGGTGAGTTGTCCCCATTGTGGACTAGAATTGGTAAAAGAGGCTACTAATGTGGTAATGGTGTTTGTGGAAAGGATGAGAGCAACGAGAGATTCTATGTTGAAAAAGAGGAAACCACTAGAGTTTAGTGACAAAGTTATGTAGGGAGTTTCACCCATAGTAACGGGTGGTATGTTTTGGTAATATGGAAAAGTTGATGTAGAGTTTTGTAGGTTCATTTATGATCCTTGGAAAGATCGGACCACTAGCTTATGAGCATAGAACTACCTGGGGGAAATGAGTGGTATACATGATATATTTCATGTATTATGATTTGTAAATGTTGTTTGGGAATGCATATTTGCATGTACGGTTTTTCGGGATTTGTGTTGATAAGAGTCTTTGTTTTATCAAAGAGTTACTTGTGAGATTTAATGGCTGTGAGGTCAAGGGTTTGGGAATGAATTTAAATATTGTTGGTTAGTATATGTGGAAATTGAATCATGAACTATGGTACACATGGTAATGAGAGGAGTTCATTTAGAACAAGTATCCTCATGTGATTTGTTAATTGTGTGTTTGATCCTAAGGAGTAAATCTCGGGATGAGATTTCTATTAGGAGGGAGTGATGTGACAACCACGGTTTTGAGGTTTGTCACTTAGTTTTATTTTGTGCAAGTTATGTGTCTTTACGTGTTTATGTGTTAATTGGTGTGTATAGATTGTGGTTTGGATATCGTTTTGGGTACGGGGTACCTTGTGAGTGAAACGATGTGTGATGATTTCATGTTCATGAGATCACAATGTAGTGTATATGAAATGAGATGGTGTTGTTTAGTGGTTTTACGTATACATATATGTATTATAGAAAATCGTATTTTACGGCTTAGGGTTTTGCATTTAGGGGTCTCGGAAGAGGTATTTAGTGACGGGATGGTTTTAAGTCACTTAGGACTTAGTTATATAGTTTATTTTATATTCTAAGAATTTTTATAAAATTGTATATTTTTACGTCTTTTACGGTATACGCGTAAATTTGACTAATTTTGCGGTTTTGAGGTTTCGGAGGCTTTAGGAGCTGAAATAAATTAAGGGTATTTAAGGTAATAATAATTAATAGTTAATTTACAGTAATTAAATTAAAAAAGTCGGCCATAGGGTGTTGGGCTTGGTTTTGGGCCGAATTTTGCTTAAGGAAGGGAAGGGGGGCCCAGTTTGAGTACTATTAGGCTTCCTGGTTAGTTTTAATTACCCATACTAATCCCTTTAGACCCAAAAACGATTTTAGCATTCCCTAAACCTAATATCGGTCGTTTCTATCATTGGAGGAGCAAGAAAACCCAATAATTCAATTATGGTTTAAGGTATGCACTAAAACTATGCGTAATTAACGTTTAATTTACGTATGTAACCTAATATTATGGATTAGGTTTTAACATTCATAATTTTTATTTAGTTTTTGTTAATAATTTGTAATTAATGATGTACTTAATTGGTTTTTATCATTGGAAATTTTTTTTAGGTTTTAATTAGGGTTTATGTATGATTAATTAGATTAATTATGAGAAAATCGTTTTTTAAAAACTGTGCAGACTTTTTCGTCCACTGTTTTGACCATATATAGAGTTCTACAAATTCTTATTTTGCGATCCAAGTATCCCTGGAAAGGTAATTGAGTTGGATTTCAAATGCAAGAAACGAGAACTAAATTGGAGGTCGGGAAGTGGGTCAAAAATAGGTTAAAACAGTCGGAGGTCAAAACAGTTTTGAAATCAGCGGGTTTTCAATTAATGTTTTAAGATGGTTAGGGTACTTAGGAGTACAATTGGACTTTAAAACGAACATTAGAGTTAGTTTATATGTTATATAGGATATCTGGAGGAGGGCTAAGCAAATGGGTTAGGGTAAGACCCCCTAATCATAACAAACTTTTTGTATGTTCAAAATCAGTAAAATCCGGATAGACAAAAGTATATATATATATATATATATATATATATATATATATATATATATATATATATATATATCGGAGCCATAACAGTAGCTTTAAGGTTGGGTCAAAAAGGAGGAGTTAGCTAACATATGTAAGGGCATAGTGTTTCCTTTACAGAGGTCATGGGTATGGTTAGGTGGGCGTTTGGCTTATAGTTTGGAGACCTAAAAACCGGGACTGTTTTGGGTAAAATGTTAACGAGACGAGTTATGAAGTAAACTAACTTAAGGGCTTTATAGAGGGGTGTAATGAGATGCTTAGAGCATATAAATGAGGTATATATATGGTAGAAGGTTAGATGTCCATCATGGGTTGATAAGCCATTTTAGTGTTTGGTTCATCTTTTGATTGTGTGCTTTTGTTTGTTAGCTTTTTGCTAGTGCGTGGATTTTTGGAGAAGCTCAATCAGGTGAGTTTCATAGTCCCATGTTTTTATGAGTATAAATGATTTGACTTCAAGATGGGATGGAAGAGACACTATGTGGTTTTGTAAAGAATGTTGTGAATGTTTTTAAGGTTTGTGATGGACTTGTGTGTACATTATGTGATTAATTGCTATGTGATTCTTGATTGTGTTTATGATTTGGATCGGGGGGACACGTACCGTCCCAGTTGTTGTGGTTTGACTTGGTACCAAGGGATGTTGACAAGGCGGGGCCTTAGGATTGGTTCATAGGTGTATGGGCGCCTATGGGACCATGATTATTGGTAAGGCTGGGAGCCTTGGAAATTGTGGTTATTGGTAAGGCTTGGAGCCTTGGAATTGCTATTGTATGGTTAATCTTGAATGGTAGTTGTTAATGCATAATTGTAACACATTGTCCATATGTTCTTTGGTTTATGGTTATTATTCACATCTTATAACTGATTTGGAGTTGGAGTCTAAACCTATGACTCTCACCAACTTTATGTTGACGTGTTTTAGTGTCTCTTTCAGGTGATATTATGGTTAAGCGTGAGAACATAAGTGGCTAGGATTTGGAGTTGCGTAGGAATGCATTTAGAAGGAGATCCCCGTTCCTTCTTTGTTTCTTTTGTTTGTTTAATAAGTAATACTGTTGACACCTATATGTTTGCTTTGTTTATGTTAATTGTTTGTCTCGGGTAAGTGGTAGGACTGTTACCTACTTACCTAGACTCCTGCATTGTTAAGATATTGTCATGACATTTGTGTCACCATTTTATGACATTTATATTTCATTTAGTTATCTCTATAGACACGCCATGTTGTGATGATATACATACGTCGCGCCCCATATTCCGCCATGTTGGGGTGTGACACCAACCTGGCACGATTTTTGTTAGTTTGATCTGACATGGCAGGCCTTAGACCAATCAGCTTTGAGCAGTGACGTACCAGAGTGCCAAGCTGGAGCTTGGCACTTGGAATCTCGCATGTGTACAATTGCCAATAGCTCCTTCTTTCTTTGATCATTTTTGCGTGTTCTTCAATTGCTCCAATTTGGACCTTTCATTGAACCGTTAAGATCTAGGGTTCATGAGCTGCTTCTTTATTTCTTCCCCTTTTCTCTGTCTTTTCTTTCCTTCATATTTCTTTTTCATTCTATTTATTTTTTTGATCAAAGATGTTGACTAAAGTAAATATATATCCCTCATTCTCCTTTCTTTCTTGGGCTTGACCCGTACCTTTTCTAGTGAAAAGACTTTATTGTTTTCATCATGTGGGCTGGAATATAGATGGGCTTCCAGACCCATTTAACAAATGTGGGACCCATAAAGGCCCAAAACTCTTGATAAAACTTTGTTTTGGGAATAAAAATGAACTCGTCATTCGGCTTTGATAAAATCTTCAATCCCGTGTCGGTTTTGTCGGTTTTGTCGGTTTTGTGATCTTTTGAAATATCTGTTCGCACACACATGAAACAAACAAAACAAGCATATACAATATGATTTTAAGGTATTTTATTTTTTTATTGGTCGTTTTATTAGGTAACCGATATGAGTGTTTCCACTCATATCCAAATCCCCCTTGCTAAGCGATTGTCGTTTCCTCACGCAATGTTAAAATAAGGCTTCTAAATACTTTATTTTTCAATTTTTGACACTTTATTTTACATAAAGACATAATGTATTGCTTTCATTAATGAAAAATAACTTTAAGCATCATACAACTTGAATAGATTCATCGTCCTAGACTTTTCACTCATTTCATGCCAAGCTCAAAAACAAGATCATTGCTAACAATAAGTTCCAATGTTAAGACCACTCATATAAGTAATTTGTTTAAAACTCAATCTCCCTTATTCCTAGTTGTATCTCTAGATTTTAAAGATTGCCATTCACCCATAGGATCATTTGACTTATTTAATAATTATTAGTCCAAAAATGAAGGAAAAAACGGTGTAAACCCAACACTTAGAACCTAACCTCATCTTCAAAAACGTTGTCACTAAAGAAAGCCCACATCAAGGATAACTTAACACGATTTTAGGAATGAATTCCCAGATCCAAAATTTGGCTTATTAGGACTACTAAGCAACATTTATTCCTCCAAAGTCGTTTTGACTTTATAATGGAGTTAGCAACATTTACATCATATACCATTAGGCTTTTTAAGATGTAAAAGTGCTCCTCATCTATGATCCACGCCCTAGGGCTCCTTGAACCATAGACAAGGGAATTGACATTCATCGTCACTTCACACTCTTGATCCCAAACTTAGATCGATTTAGCTTGTGCAAACGAGAATAAATCAAGTTCAACACTTAGAGAAACTTTGTTGTATATGAAACAATTTAAGTACTATGCGGAATTAATACTTAAACAAGAACACACAAACAAGATAAACCAAACTTTCACTTTGATTGATTAATCGAACTTGCGTACAATGAAAGTGTGATAAAGATATATTGAACTAAACCTAAAGGCCTCCTTTTATAGATTAAGGAACCTTGTACAAGAGTCTACGTGATGAGACTTCTTTTATACATAGTCTCATCGTCCAAAAAGGGCTTTAAATGGATAAAATATCATGAAATTGGCCAAATATATGCTTGTGTTTTTTGCTTGTGTATTTTCGGTACGGATATTAAGAAAATGACAAAATATCACAAGAATCATACAAAAACGAACACGAGAAACGAAGCCGCACATTGAACCAAGCCCTAATGACGAATTTTCCAAGAAAACCCTTGAAGATTTGAAGATTTATGAAGAAGGGTCCTCCAATATTGAAGAATTGACACTTTATACCCTTGTATCTTCATAATTACAAGATTGGTCCCTAAAGTTTGTCAAACTTGCAAAAAGGGCCCTCCATTTTGAAGAATTGGCAATTTTAGTCCCTCAACAAAACTAAAATGTCAATATTAATCCTTCTCAAAGTCAAACATACCATGAAGAACTTCAAGTTACAAGAAATTACAAGTTTGGTCCTTCAAAAATGTTAAATTGCAAAAAGGACCCTTGACTTTAAAGACTTGGCAAGAATGGTCCCTCAAAAATGAAGACTAGTCATTTTCTGTCCTCCAAAATGTCAATCATACAAGTCAAGACCATAATCCTTGAAGAAAATACCAAATCAGTCATTCAAGAATCAAGAAATGGCAAGAAATACCCCTGAAATCACTTTACAAAACTTTTTGAGGCAAAAGTGTGAAAAAGCAAAAGTTGTTACAAAGGATTTGGGCGTTGATGAAGTTTTAAGCTGAAATGAAAAAGAGAAAAGAGTAGAAGGGTTATCATGGCAGACAACATAGTTACCTTAACCAGTGAGGGGGTGACACGTGCCTCACTCACCAAAATCCACCAATCACCTCCCACCATTCATCCACCTCACCAATCCACTCACAACGACTTAAACTAATCTGGGATTAGTTTATTTAAAACGTGCTAAACACAAGTTTAAAAACCCAAACAGATCAAAACTTGCACTATTCATGTTCTTATCGAAATTGGGTTTTCTTAATCATGTTGTAATTTGGCCACCAAATGCTCCAGATTTATGATTAAGCTAGTCCTAATCATATCCCAACTCTCAAAACCCTTGCCACATCACCCCACTGTCACATGATAAACCCTCTTGTCCCACCCTTTGAAGAAGAAGCCAAAAACCCTGCCACATCCAACGTCCAAGATTGAAGCTTGAAACTTAAGCTTCTTTTGAGCCTTTGATGCAATTCCAACAGCTCATACATCAACAAACTGCCAAAATTTCATCACATGATTCCAAGATATTCAAACTTTCAAAGGGCATTTTGGGGACTTCATCAAGCTTAGGGTTACGTTTTTTAGCTTCTTAGCAAGTAGTTTGTAGCCTATATAAGGCATAGGACCATTTACATTTATCTCTGCTCTTGAATTTTCCTTTGTTCAAAGTTCTGTAAATCTCATATTCTAAGTAATGAAATGTGTTTGAATCTTTGAAGAAAACTCAAGTGCCATTGTTGTTTACTGCTTGTTATAGTTCTTTGTTTGTTAATCTTGAATCCTAAAACCTATTTTCAAGGAGTGTGCAAAAGTTTGCACATTTTCCTTCAAGCTTGATATTTTGCTAAGTTTCTTGGTACACCTTGGAATTCTTGGGCTATAAAGCTGATCATAGCATCCTGACATTGAGTTATCAAGGTGTGGTGAAGCCTATAACTTGGGGATAATCAAGTGTGGGGTACAAGAGTTGCATTAATCAAGGCTTTTTCACCTTTCTGTTTTTTGATATTTTGCGTCTAACCTTGTTGAATCTTAGCAGGCTTTATTGTGGAAGCTTGTGCTTGTTCTTTCTAGCACATAAGCTCTAAATTCGTGGGTGTGGATGTACATCCATGAGGTACACACCATTCTACCCAAAATCTGTTAAAATCTTGATTTTTTGTGAATTTGTGAGTTGCTTGTGTTCTTGCTGATTGTGTGGTCTAATCTTGTTCTAATCTGCATATTATATCTGTTATTGTGTTGATTTCGGCTTGGGTGGTCTTGGATAACACTTTTGATTTGAAAATTGTGATTTGAAAAGTTAAAAGGGTGTATGGGATTACCTGTTTGAGATCATAGTGTGTTATTGTGTTGTTGAAAAGTATTGTTTGTGCTTTGTATCTGTTATCTACTTGGTTGAGTGCTATTTGCTGCAAGTTATTGGGCTTAAACCCTTGAATCAAAGATTGTGCTATAACTTATTGAGTTTGACTGTTTTTGACCTAAAATCTTGGTAATACTTAGAGTATATGCATGTTTAGGGATATAAGCTGTTAAATCAAAGTTATCATAACATATCTTAGAGATCTGAGTGTTTGAATTTGGCTTGTTGGTCAAGTGCATCAGCAAAAGTAAAAAAATTGCTTGTGTTAGTGTTCATCAGTAACTTTTATTACTTGAATCTTGACTTATACTTTGTAACATTGCATGAAACCTGTTTAGCCTTGTTCATTTAAGTTTATTATTGTTTGTGTATGCATTTGGTTAAGTTTGGCTGGCTGAATTATGCTATAAGTGCTTATTGAACCATAACTGCTTATTGTTCTAAGTCTGGTGCATGTCTGGTGATTAAATGAATTAACTGTACTAATTGGCTGTTAGTGATTGTGATTTCTTTGTTGTTATTGACTCCTTATGATCCACTGATCATTTGGGTGCCTTTGTGTAACTTGAATCTCCAAAAAAGTCACTAAAGACAAAAAGTCAAACAAGTCAAGCAGTGGAAAAACTTTCCACTGCTCAGACACCAAAACTAGCCCCTGCTAGTGTTATTTTTCAGTTAGCTTATTAATAAGCCATATTGGCTTATCCAGACCTGCAACAACTTACTTTTTGTGATCAATCTTCCTCATTTGACCCATTTGTTTGAACTGGAGCTTATTAGACTTTGACTTTGACTTTTTGCTAGAAAACTCTTAAAGTTGAATTTTAAAGAAGTGCTTATTTCTTAATTCAGCTTATTGAGTGAACTTATTTGAAAATTTTTTGTTGATTAAGCTTAGTTAAGTCATTTAAAAGCTTTTGAAACTTGAATCACCCCTTGGGATAGCCTAGAACTCGAAAACGACTATTTTGTCGTTTTGTGAAGATTGCTTATTGCATTTTCAGGCTTATTCCTTGGACTTTTTCAAATTTCTTTTTACAGAAGTCTTAAGTAACTCAAAAGAAGCTTGTGTGTCTAATTTGAGCTTATGGCATCAGCTTATAGCTTAATGGGCCAAAAAGCCCATTAAGAATAAGCTGCTTGATATAAGCCAGCTTATTTCAAATTTTCAGCTTTTGGGCCTTTGAAAAATTGTGTTCAGAATCAAATTTTAGGTCAGATAGGAGCTTTTGGGCCATTTTTATAAACATTTTTCTTATTGGGCTTATTTTGGCCCAATAAGGGTCTGTTTTGGATTTTGGCCCATTTGGAGGCCCATTAGGGGTATTTTTGTAATTTCAACTTCATTTTCTGTTTAATTAGGTTAAAATAAACTAGTTTGCAAGTTTTTAGAATTTTTTTATAAATTTTAGATTTTTAATATTATTTTATTATTATTTTATTATTATTTTATTATTAAAACTTAAAATTTAGATTTTTCAAGTTTTTATATTTTTCTTAGGTTAAATACATTAAGTTAGGAATTTTACAACTTTTAGAATATTTTTATTGTCCTTAGATTAATTTTTATAATTATTTTAAGTTTTAATACTTTTTAATTGTTTTTAAATAGTTTTTATTTATTTTAAAATTTTCAAAAATAGTTTTAAATTAGTTAGGGTATTTTAGAGGTTTACAATTGAAAAAATCTCATTTTGGGCTTTTTGTTAATTAAATTGATTTTTTGGGCTTTAATTAACATTAAAAAATTACTATTTAATTAAATAAAAGGTTTGGGTGATTTTTGATTTTTTGTAAACTCTAATTACATTATTTAGGATTTATTGCAATTTTCTAGGAATTTTTAGGGTAAATTTTTAAATTTGGCAGGTTTTACGGTTTTACGTGCACGACCATTTCGTCTTAGTTTAATTCGTCATCGTAACCGTCATTCTCTTCTTATCTCATTTCTATTTTCATTTCTCATAAATATAATCAAAAAGTTAATCATCTCTCTACAGAACACACTAGCCTCCTTGAGAACGATCCCCACTTTGGGTCTTAACTCGTTGTTTTCCTAAATCACTTGTTAATACTTACCCTAATTACGCTTTGTTTTCCTAAACAAGGTTGTAAAAGACAAGCATCATTTTGGCGCCGCTGCCGGGGAGGCGTGTTGTGTTTTGGTTTGGAAATTGTTGTTTTTATATATATCCATAATATCTATTGTATTAGTAGCACTCTACTAATATGTATTATCGGTTTTTCGTTTTTTTGTGTGAATACTATTACTATATTGTATACGTAGAACAATAAATTCACAAATACTCCAAGAGTGTGAAAACATAACCTTGACTTGGGAGGTCATTACCCAATCATTGTATTCGAATCTCAAACAAGAAAGAAAAGGCAAAAATAGATAAATATTTCGTGAAGCTCGATTTTGAAAAATACAAACTATAAGGTGGGTATAAGGCGGGTATTAAAAAATATACCCTAAGGAAAAAGGCTCTTAAGTGCTTCGCGCCGCCTCGTTTCCCCGCTGGCTTGTGAGTATTTGATTTTGAGAGATAATTGAGGGTTTTGCCGCCTAAAGTATTATTAAGTATCCTATATACTTTCTTGGTTTCATTTGATTAAACCCTCTTGAACGTTTTGGTGTTCCACCAACGTTCTAAAGTCATCGAAGGCGTTCACTTCACGTGATCGTTTTCATTCCTTGAGGCTTCTTTAATCAAGAGATTTGATTAAGGAGGAGATTTGTAGAATTTGGTCTACTTAATACAATCACAAAAATCCAAAAAAAAGTAAAAACAATCAAAAACCACAAAAAAATTGGAAAAATACAAAACACCAAAAAGAATCTTCTTTGCTCATCCCCTCGTTGTACGTGACGTTTATGCAAACTCGCAACCAAGCAAGACGTGCACGTAAACGAAGAAACCGAAAGGAGTCAACACCTACTCCTAATCTTTCTAGTGAGGAGTCTCCTATTGACGAACCCATTGTAAGAGAGGAACCAACCATGGAGAATCGAACTATGATGGAGTTATTTCAATCACCCACCGAGGGTTATGGAGAAGCTATTGTAATTCCCGCTATCCTTGCGGAGAATTTTTAAGTAAAAACGGGTTTGTTGTCGATGATCCAAAACAACAAATTCCGTGGTGATGAAAAGGACAACCCGCACAACCATATCCGCCAATTCAATCGTCTTACCGTCACTTGCAAATTTAAGGATGTTGCTAATGACTCGATTAAGATGATGCTTTTTCCGTATTCCTTAGCGGGTCCCGCTAAAATTTGGTTAGAGAAACAGCCACCCAATTCTATATTGACGTGGACGGATCTCTTTTCTAAGTTTGTGAACCAATTTTTTCCGCCCTCTAAGACTACGCACTTGAAAAGCGAGATTTCAAAATTTTCACAAGAATTTAATGAGAGTTTTTCAACAGCTTGGAATAGGTTTAAGGAAATGTTACATGAGTGTCCTCATCACGGTTTTTCCGACTTGCATCAAATTGACACGTTTTACAATGGAATTAATGATCATGAAAGGGATTATCTAAATGCCGCCGTGGGTGGTAATTTTTTGTATAAAACGGTTGAGGAAGCTTTGGTGATAATTGAGAATAGATCTAAGGTGTATAGTTGATACAAGGCTTTTGTCCAGTATAAAAATTAAAAAGTTCGTTATAGTGGTCTAATCGAATTGATTATTGGTTAACTATGTGACTCAGTCGTCTTTTGGTGAAAACAAATAGTTGTGTCGTTGTAGTAAAATTAAAAGGTGCAAAAACTTTTAAAGTAAAAGGCGGTAATTTAAATCTAATTCTAATTAAATGACAAGAATTTAAAGCGTGAAGAAAATTAAATGGCACTTAAAAGTAAATAACGCAAACTTAAAACTATCTAAGGCAAACTTAAAACGCAACTAAAACTTAAAATAAGGCAAGGCTTAAAATAAATCTAAGGCAAGTAAACTTAAAGTGCAACTAAGTAAAAGGCGGGAAAAGTAAAGCTTAAAAACTAAAATAAAGTAAAACTTAAAATAAACTAAAAATACCTCACTTGGAATAATTACTCGTTCGGAATGTCACCTTCACCCGGAATAATTCTTCTTCGTTCAGAATAATCAAAACAAAACACTTATCCGGAATAATTAAACGATACCTTCATTCGGAATATCCAAAAGAGAACCTTCATCCGGAATAATCAAAACAAAAACTTCATTCGGAACAAAACACTCATCCGGAATAATTGCTTATTCGGAATAAGTTCTTCATGCGGAATATGCTTGGTTGGGAATATAGTGGCTCATTCGGAACAATTGTTCATCCGGAATAACAAGCCTTCATCTGGAATGTATTGATCCGGAATAAGTTGCTGATTCGGAATATCACCCTTATTCGGAATAATCCGTTTATTCGGAATATTGCACTGATCCGGAATACTTGTCTTTTATTCGGAATATTCACAACAACTCCCTCGTTCGGAATGTATTGCTGATCCGGAATGTTTGTGTTGATTCGGAATACTGCTTATTCCGAACGAACGACCCTTGATCCGAAATATTTCTTTGGTTCTGAATATTTTCTTCACTCGGAATATGTTGCTGATCCAGAATGTGGCCTTCATCCAGAATATGTCACTTATTCGGAACAAGCCCTTTATTCGGAATACTCACAACAAAACCTTGATTCGGAATAATTTTGCCTTGATTCGGAATACCTGGCGAAACAGAAAGAACGAAGAACACGGAGACAAAAAGAAATACAGATCTAACCAAAACTAATCCAAATCAACCAAAAGATTTAATCAAACTAACCAAATAACATCTACTAATCATAAACAAACAATCCAAAACAATCAAACTAACAATACTAATCAAAATTATCAAAACCCACTTAATCAATTTAATAAACACTTAAGAGCATGAACATGAACAATAAACATAAAGATTAAGATCAAACAAGAAAGGTAGATATGAGATCAAACAATAAAAGTAAAGATTCAATAACAATAAAAGAAAACTTACTTGAAATTAAAGGAATTAAAGGTGCGAGACAAGTATTTAAATTGACATGAAAATTAAATGTGCACAAATTTAAAGATGGAAGAACTAGTGTCACTCTAGCCAACAAAATGAAATGAAATGAACTAAGGCCTATTTATAGGAGGATTAGGGAGGTGCTTAGAGGAAGCTTCATCCCCTCTTTCTTCTTTCTTTAATTGCCATTAAGTCCTTAATCTTCTTAATTCTTTGACTTTAACCACTTTGTCTCGGGATTTCTACTCTCGTCTTGTAATTTCTTCAATAAATTAGACTTGAGTTCTTCGGCTTTTAGTAAACTTCCGCCTTTTGACTTTTTATTCGATAAATCTTCAGAATTGGTCTTGGACTTCCATTCTTTTTGCACTCTTGATTTCTTGACTTCGTCTTTTGTCTTTTTCTTTGATAAAAGCCCGTGAATGCCCGTGTTTTCTCCCCTTTTCATATTTTCGTCCTAAATCACAACAAAAACACAAACCACGCATAATTTCGACATTTACGACATAAAATATACGTTTTGGCTTGGTTATTATTGTAGTTAAGTGGTAAAAAGGATGGGTGTTTACACAGCTATCAAATCCCCTACACTTGACCATTGCAATTTCCTCATGCAATGCATTAGTTACAAAGCACGATTACACTTTCCATCATATTCAATCCATATTGGCCTTTATTAAAGAGATAGAAAATCATAAACATTCAAAGGAAGAAAATAAGTAAAGGAATCAAAAACGTACCATAGGGTTTTGGAAATGTCATGAATGATCATCATCCTCAAGTTTTCACTTTCTCCAAACTAAGCTTAAAAACGAGATCATTGTTATTATAAGTTAACAAACTAACACGAACTCATGTGGGCCAATTATTTACTTAGACTCCCTTATTCCTAGGTGTATCTCTTATATTTTATTGTTGTCTTGAATGATCACAAGGATGCATTGTTTACTTATTTCGATAGTTATTTAGGCTGAAAATAAAGTAGGACGATTTAATCAATAGTTAGCTAAAGGACAAAATCTTTTAAAACTGCTTCTCGGGACCTCAAAAAGTTCATATCTTGGCATAACTCGCTTCGCGATTTGAGACCTTTCTCGGACCGATATTTGGCAGCGACTTCATACTTCAAATCTTGAGAGACGTTCATGAAATAATGGCCTTCTCTTCATAATAGGAATTTCTTCACTTGAAGTTTTGAGAGATTCTTCATATTTGGACCACGACTTCTTCATTTTCCTCCAATCTTTATTTTGGACTTTGATATACAACGACCCGCCTCCTTTTAGGACTTTGATCTATTTATCCTCATACCTTGTTAGGGACTTTTTGGATAGACTTCTCCATGATCTTTAGGGGAGTATTTGCTTTTCGTCGTGTGTCTCGATCCTTCATATTGATTTTTGATAAATGATTCTTCACATCACTTGGGATCTTTAGCAACAAAATGTAGCCCTCATGCCTTGTTAGGGCCTTTTCGGACTCGCCAATCTTCGCATCCCGCTTCAATAAGTTATGCCTTGGCTATGAACTCTAATCATTACCGAGCAACTTTTAAACGATCTTGGGCTAGAAGCTAAGTAACTTTTCAAATCGTACAACCTTATTTATTGCAGATAAATTTATTAACAAGCGATGGGAGAATAGGCTTATAATTAACTCACATAAATTCACGAAAGAATACCAAACTTATAATTGACTCTATCATCTCTCGTTCTCCATAATTTAAAATCTCAAGGAATGAGACTCGTGGATGCTTAGCCTATTAAATCAAAGTTTTGGGTTTTTGAGTCATCTATAGGATCTTGCAAATTCTTAGACTTTTTCAAGTTTTAGAATTCACATTTTAAAGTTCCCTTGATAAACAACTCTCTACGATCAATTATAGGAACTTGCGAAAAGTTCTTGTTCTTAACCCGTGAGAGTTAAGACTTTCGCGTTTTAAAGCTCCCTATATAAAAGCCTAGCAAAACTTGACTTAAACACGTTAAGGATACTAGCTAGAGTAAACTTAGATAAGTAAACTCGGGTTGAGTCAAAAGATTCACAACATTGAAAATCAAAACCACTTTATTAAACTTTTATTCTAGCAAGGAAGGAAATAACTATACAAAGGGAAAAACTAATAGGCCAAAATAGATCAAAAATTTTGAAAAATGTCGAAAAATTGATTTTCCTGTTAAAATGAGGACAAATACAAGGAAAAGGCCACTTAACTTCGATAGAAGTCCCCCTACACTTAATATAAACATTGTCCTCAATGTTTAAGCATGTGGGAGTAAACTCCCCTACACTTAGGACATTGTGCACGTTGTTTAAATCTTTCTAAGGAAAGGACAACTAAAGAGATTCCTATTTTAATATTGAGAAATATAAAATAGTGAATCGAAAAGAGTTTAGGATAGAACCGGGAAGAAGGGAACACGGAATCACGGGTTGTCAAAAATCATCAAGAGTGGATCATTGAGCGCTCGAATCCCTGCACATGATAAGAAAGAAAACAAGAAACACCACGGGGCTCCCCTACACTTAGGATATAGATAGGTAAAAGATAGATACCTGGGTTGCCTCCCAAGAAGCGCTTGATTTTTGTTCACCGAGTCGTGAGCCTGACTCGACCTTGATTATCATAGGAAGAAGCATGAAACACATCCACCGGGATCAAAGACATAATTTTCGTCCATCAAATAGCATAAGCTTAAGGCGAACAAGGCAAGCCAAAGAAGAGTAGGAAAGGTTCCCTTAAGCAAAGATGGAGCACGGTGGGAGCAAGGGTGAAGAGGTGCAAGCATATGTTCATAAGTTCCAAAGATTTTTCCTTTTATTTCTTCAGATGGATACTGAGATGGCTGAAGAATATCGATACCGGGGTCGAACACCTTTTCCTTTAGGGGAAAATAGCACTCAGGCTCAGCAGAATTTGAAGATGATCCGCGAAGAAAATGCACAACCTCGTCCTCAGAAGGTGGACAAAGAGGTGTCAAATCATACGTGTTGCGGATGTTGGTGTCGTCCGGTTGCTTCTCCTTTGAAAGAATTTTCTTCAAATCCATAGAAGGATCAAGACCATAATCATCAAAGTCTAAAGGAGGAGCATCACTCTCATGAGGGAAGTATGTATTAAGAAAAGTAGAAAAGTCTTCCTCAAATGAGTAGTCATCCAAAGTAGGATTAAGCATGGTAGGCGGAGGATCTTCATCATGCGAAGAATCACTCGAAAGAGTATCGGCCTTATCAAAATCATCGTAAGTGGGCATGTCGGGATACTCGGAAGTAAATCATCATAATCATCTCCATCAGAGCTAGAAGCATCATCATAAGCATCATAGATCGGTGGAGAATCATATATGGGTGAAGGTTCCAAACTGGAGAGAGAATCATCCACATCATCTTGAAAAAGTGGATTATCATTGCAAGAATATAATAGAGGATTGTTGTAGACGACAAAATCATCAAGCACATTAATCATATTCGCTGATTCTCGTCTTCCAAAGGATTTGCTTGTAAACTTCCCCATTTCAAACACCTGTGCATCATCCCCGACCCTTAAAATGAGCTCACATTTATCCACATCTATTAAAGCTCGACCGGTTCTCAAAAATGGGCGTCCAAGTATTAACGGAATACGAGGGTCCATTTCATAATCAACAACGACGAAGTCGACCGAAAAAGTGAATGTGCCAACTTTAATGAACACATCTTCGGCAATACCAACGGGGTAAGCGAGAGTGCGATTGGCTAACTCAAGAGTCATTTTGGTGGGTGTAAGGTCGGGCAATGATAACTTTTTCCAAACACTTAAAGGCATCAAATTATACTTGCCCCGAGATGGGCTAAGGCAGTAAATTTGTTGGTTTGGTTAAAAGTACAAGGTAGCACAAAACGACCGGGATCTCCAAGTTTTTCCGGAAGTTCTTTAAGAAGGACGACAGAACAATTTTCATTCAATCGAGTATTAACAAACTCGGCCATCTTCTCCTTCTTATTAAGCAATTCCTTAAACATCTTGACAAATTGTGGCATTTGGGCAAGAGCTTCAACAAGGGTAAAGGTGATTTTCATGCCGGCAATCTTTTCCAAAAAGTTAGCGACTTGAAGGTCATTCATTGTCAAAATTCTAGCCTTGTTGAGTCGAGAAGGGTAAGGAATGCTGGGGTTGGGTGGTGGAGGTGTAGCAACTTGAAGGGTTCTTCTTGGGTACTTCGTCATGACGAGGCGGAGACGGTAATGGTGTACTGATACTAGGTGTGGGAGGAGTAGGGATAAATGGTGGTGGAGGAGGTGTAGATGATGGGGGCAGGATAGGTGGTCCTACTAAAGTAACTCCACTACGAGTAGTAATATCACTCACATTAGCTCTCGGATTGGTGACGGTGTTTGAAGGTAGAGAACTCGAAGTAGAGGGTTGAGTGGTGGGCAAGAAACTAGCCAGCATATTCTTCAAATCATTCGTTTGATTGCTGAAGGAGGATTGTATATTATCTCGAAGCTCGGATCTTATGTCATTCCCTTGCTTTGTGATATCCCCTTTCAAATTGATAATTTGCCTCTGTAGATTCTTGATTTGCTCTCCTTGGGTTCTCACTAAAGCTTCAACATCTTGATTCATGGGTGGGGCTTGTTGAGCGGGTGGGTGATAAGGACTAGAAGCTCTTGGTGGGACTTGGTTGATTCTATTGTAATTGTTGTTGGGGTTGTGGTTTTGAGGAGAAAAACCGGGTGAAAGGTAGTTGTTGGACCGGTAACTTAGCAAATTTCTATCCCCTTGAGGTCGGGCTTGGTAATTTTCCGGTGAATAATTACCATAAGCCGCATACACGTTCTCCGGATTTCCTTGAGTAGAAGGACAATCAGTGTATGTGTGAGGACCGCCACATGTCTCACAAGGAGTTGCTACCGCTTAAACTTGTTGTTGTTGGTTTGAAGCGATGAGCAAGATATTTTTGTTCATTTCGGCCATCATACGGGTGAATTCGGTCATATCGAGGTTTGCTGAAGTAGAAGAAACATTGACTCTCGGGTTGTTCCTTGAAGAAGCGGAGGAATCCCAGTTTTTGTGATGAGTAGTCATGTTATCAATAAGCTCTCTACACTCCTCGGGTCTCCTTTTCATAAATGTGCCACCGGCGGCTGCATTAATCGTATCACGATCACGAAAAGTCAAACCATTGTAGAAAGTATCAATTAAGGTCACAGGGATCATGTTGTGGTTTGGACAACAATCGATCAAAACATTATATCTTTCCCAAGCATCAAAGAGAGATTCATCGGGTTCTTGCATGAAACCGCTGATTTGATTGCGAAGGCTCGTGACCATGGATGGTGGAAAGTAGCGGGACAAAAAGCGTTGAGTCATGTCATCCCAAGTATGAATGGAATTCTTTGGGAGATGATAAAACCATTTCCCGGCGTGGTGTGATAAAGTATGTGGGAAGAGTTGAAGGCGAAGAACATCCATTGTAGCACCGGGCAACTTCATGCTTTGGGTAAGAGTAATGAATTTGTCGAGGTGTTTGTTGGCATCATCATCAGGCATTCCGGCGAATGGATTAGTTTGTACTTGCTGGATCATGTGATGCTTCAACGAAAACTCCGGAGCCGTGATTTGCATCGGCGCAATCGGTCCTCCTCGTCCAAACATGGTGGGTTGACAAAGCTCCTCCATTGTCCGAAGATCGGGCTGTGGAAGAACATTGTTGTTGTTATTGTTGAGGTGCGGTGGATTATTGTTGTTGTTCACACCTGACATATCTAAATCTTCTCGAGTCTCGGGATCTTGATAATTTGAAGATCTAGTACGCATACACCTGCGAAAGAAAAAGAAAACAATACCAAACACAAAGAGAATATATATACACTATAAAGATAAAAATAAAATATTTTTGGATTTTTGAAATTTTTAGATTTTTATGGATTTTTAACAGTTTTCAATTTTTATGGGTTTTTGAAATTTTTAAGCAAGAAAAATAACGCTCACGAATGAACGGATCCCAAAAAGCAACGCGTCTCTCACAGAAAACCGTTAATCTTTACGAAAAGAGCCGGCAGCGGCGCCATTTGATACAAGGCTTTTGGCCAGTATAAAAATTAAAAAGTTTAGTGGTCTAATCGAATTGATTATTGGTTAACTATGTGACTCAGTTGTCTTTTGGTGAAAACAAATAGTTGTGTCGTTGTAGTAAAATTAAAAGGTGCAAAAACTTTTAAACTAAAAGGCGGTAATTTAAATCTAATTCTAATTAAATGACAAGAATTTAAAGCGTGACGAAAATTAAATGGCACTGAAAAGTAAATAACGCAAACTTAAAACTATCTAAGGAAAACTTAAAACGCAACTAATACTTAAAATAAGGCAAGGCTTAAAATAAATCTAAGGCAAGTAAACTTAAAGTGCAACTAAGTAAAAGGCGGGAAAAGTAAAGCTTAAAAACTAAAATAAACTAAAACTTAAAATAAACTAAAAATACCTCACTTGGAATAATTACTCGTTCGGAATCTCACCTTCACCCGGAATAATTCTTCTTCGTTCGGAATAATCAAAACAAAACACTTATCCGGAATAATTAAACAGAACCTTCATTCGGAATATCCAAAAGAGAACCTTCATCCGGAATAATCAAAACAAAACCTTCATTCGGAACAAAACACTCATCCGGAATAATTGCTTATTCGGAATAAGTTCTTCATGCGGAATATGCTTGGTTCGGAATATAGTGGCTCATTCGGAACAATTGTTCATCCGGAATAACAAGCCTTCATCCGGAATGTATTGATTCGGAATAAGTTGCTGATTCGGAATATCACCCTTATTCGGAATATTGCACTGTTCCATAATACTTGTCTTTTATTCGGAATATTCACAACAACTCCTTCGTTCGGAATGTATTGCTGATCCGGAATGTTTGTCTTGATTCGGAATACTGCTTACTCCGAATGAACGACCCTTGATCCAGAATATTTCTTTGGTTCGGAATATTTTCTTCACTCGGAATATGTTGCTGATCCGGAATGTGGCCTTGATCTAGAATATGTCACTTATTCGGAACAAGCCCTTTATTCGGAATACTCACAACAAAACCTTGATTCGGAATAATTTTGCCTTGATTCGGAATACCTGGGAAACAGAAAGAACGAAGAACACGGAGACACAAAGAAATACGGATCTAACCAAAACTAATCCAAATCAACCAAAAGATTTAATCAAACTAACCAAATAACATCTACTAATCATAAACAAACAATCCAAAACAATCAAACTAACAATACTAATCAAAATAATCAAAACCCACTTAATCAATTTAATAAACACTTAAGAACATGAACATGAACAATAAACATAAAGATTAAGATCAAACAAGAAAGGTAGATAGGAGATCAAACAATAAAAGTAATGATTCAATAACAATAAAACAAAACTTACTTGAAATTAAAGGAATTAAAGGTGCGAGACAAGTATTTAAATTGACATGAAAATTAAATGTGCACAAATTTAAAGATGGAAGAACTAGTGTCACTCTAGCCAACAAAATGAAATGAAATGAACTAAGGCCTATTTATAGGAGGATTAGGGAGGTGCTTAGAGGAAGCTTCCTCCCCTCTTTCTTCTTTCTTTAATTGCAATTAAGTCCTTAATCTTCTTAATTTTTTGACTTTAACGACTTTTCTCAGGATTTCTACTCTCGTCTTGTAATTTCTTCAATAAATTAGACTTAAGTTCTTCGGCTTTTAGTAAACTTCCGTCTTTTGACTTTTTCTTCGATAAATCTTCAGAATTGGTCTTGGACTTCCGTTCTTTTTGCACTCTTGATTTCTTGACTTCGTCTTTTGTCTTTTTCTTCGATAAAAGCCCGTGAATGCCCGTGTTTTCTCCCCTTTTCACATTTTCGTCCTAAATTGCAACAAAAACACAAACCACGCATAATTCTGACATTTACGACATAAAATACACGTTTTGGCTTGGTTATTATTGTAGTTAAGTGGTAAAAAGGATGGGTGTCTACACACCTATCAATAGTCCTCGTAACACATCGAGTGTTCGTAAGGCTTCGTCTTCGGCTTCACCTTCTTTGTCTAATACCATCGATGCTTGCCAAATTGAGGTGAACTTGGAAAACAAAATCTTTGATAAGCTTAAAGGACTTTTAATTGAATTCAAAGTTGGAGAACAAAGTGCTCCCGCTACGGCTAAAGCGGTTGAGGCTTCATGTATGTATTGTGGTGGAGGTCAAAATTTCATCCAAGTGCATTACCAACGGTCGTAACACTTAGAGTGCCTACCCGGCCACGGGAACTTACAACCAAAATGGTTAAGTTACCCGCTCTAATCATATGACTCCACCGGGTTTTGGTTCAAATCAAAATGCTAACAACAACTATCAAAAAAATCAAGTTGGTTTCAAAAATAATTACAACAAAGGAAACTATGGGAATCAAGGGGCTAATAATCACGTTTCAAACAAAATCAAAGTGATTTTCAAAACGACAACAAGAGTTTGCAAACTTTGAAAGATCTTCCAAATGAATTTGCTAAATACGCTAATGGGAACGATGCAAGGTTTGACAACATTCAAAGAGAAATCATTAGCCTAAGATCCGAGTTTAAGAACGACTTAAAGAAAGAGTTGAAAAATGAGTTAGAAAATGAGCTTAAAATCCATACAAACAAGATGGAAGGAAATGTAACTAGGGTACAACAAAACCAAAAAAAATGGAACAAGGGCAACATGAAATTAAGCAATAAATGATTAAGGCCGAGAAAAGGCAATCCATGTTTGAGGACAAAATTTCATCTATGTTTGAGGCAATTATGTGAAAACTGTCTTCGAGTATTCTTCCTAGCAACACCATATCAAACCCTAAGGGTGAGATGAAAGTGATTACCACACGTAGTGGTAAGACACTTAAGGAACCGACTCCTCAACGAATTGCTCCTACGGAGGATGCAATTGAGGAAGAACCCGAGGTGGTGGTCGAAAAGGAGCATGTCCAAATCCCACGAAGTACCGCTCATACCACACCTACGGTTGACCCATTACCAACATTGGATCCCGAGATTCCAAAGGCTATGCCTATGCCTCAACCCACACCACCTTTGCCCTATCCATCGAGACTTAGAAAGGAGAAAGTCAAGAGCGCGACAATTACCAATTTGAGCTTTAAACAACAAGGAGAAATTGCATCAATTGTCTAGTTGTTCATCGGTTTATCTTAATCGCATACCTCAAAAAGTCGGTGATCCCGGTAATTTCTTGATCCCTTGTGCAATCTAAGATATGGAAGAATGCTATGCCTTGGCCAATCTTGGTGCTAGCATTAACTTGATGCCACTTGCAATCTTCAAGTCGCTCAATCTTCCTAATCTTACTCCTTCACTAATGTCTATCGAGTTGGCCGACCATTCCACGATTCCCGCATGTGGATTGGCGGAAGACGTTTTTGTGAAAGTGGGGAAGTTCTATTATCCGGTAGACTTTATCGTTGTCGATATTCCCACGGATCCTCAAGTTCCTCTCATTTTAGGTCGTTCGTTTTTAGATACGTCTATGGCTTTGATGGATGTTCATGCTAGAAAGATCACCTTACGTTTCAACGACGAGGAACTTGTTATAAACGGAACTCAAACCTCTCAAATTTCTCATGTTTATTCCGTTGCAACCATAAACCTCGTTGATATGATTGACGTTGTTTGCGAGGAATTTTCACAAGAAGTTCTAGGTTTTGGTGATGATGAAAATAGTGGCAATCCCACTATGCTAGATCCCATTCTTGATAACTCGACACCAACCTTCACTCCATTTGAAGGTGGTGGTTTTATGTTGGAAGAATTCGATGTTCCACGTACTTGTAACAAATACCTTGACAATGATGAGGACTTCTCGATTATCAAGGATTTTCTCAACGATTTCCCATTTCCTCCACCCGAGGAGGTTATGAGTATCGAGCCCAAATCTTAAATTGAGGAACCACCTTTCCTCGAGTTGAAAGATTTACCTCCTCATCTCGAATATGTCTTTTTGGAGGAGGGCGACAAGTTGCCGATTATTATTGCGAAAGAACTTTCAAATGATGAAAAAACCGCACTTGTCGATGTTCTAAAGGATCAAAATGGGGCAATTGCATGGAAGTTATCCGACATTAAGGGGATCGATCACAAATTTTGTACCCACAAAATCTTAATGGAGGATTACAAGCCCGCAATCCAATGTCAAAGGAGGGTGAACCCTAAAATTCATGACGTCATCAAAAAGGAAGTCCTAAAACTCCTTGACGCGGGAATGATTTACCCTATTTCCGATAGCCCTTGGGTGAGTCCTATTCATTGTGTCCCTAAAAAGGGAGGAATGACCGTTGTGCCAAACGATGCCAACGAGTTAATTCCCACTAGACTCGTGACCGGATGGAGAGTGTGCATTGACTATCGTAAGTTGAATGACGCCATTCGTAAAGACCATTTTCCCTTGCCCTTCATGGACCAAATGTTGGAGAGTCTTGCGGGAAACGATTTCTATTGCTTTTTAGATGGTTTTTCCGGTTTCATCCAAATCCCCATCGATCCTCGTGATCAAGAAAAAACTACGTTTACGTGTCCATATGGAACGTTTGCCTATCGTAAAATGCCATTCGGACTTTGCAATGCACCGGGAACCTTTCAAAGGTGCATGATGGCTATTTTTCATGATATGATCGACAAGACGATGGAAGTCTTCATGGATGACTTTTCTGTGTTTGGTTGTTCGTTCACTTCGTGTTTGTCGAATCTTGAGAGAATGTTGAAGCGTTGTGAGGAAACCAACCTTGTGCTTAATTGGGAAAAATGTCATTTTATGGTTAAAAGTGGAATCGTCTTAGGGCACAAGGTTTCGAAAGCGGTGATTAAGGTAGATCAAGCTAAGGTAGACGTCATCGCCAAATTACCTCATCCCAAAACCGTTAAGGGAGTTAGGAGTTTCCTAGGCCACGCTGGCTTTTATCGTCGACTCATCAAGGATTTTTCAAACATCTCTCGACCTATTACACATCTTCTTGAAAATGAGGCACGTTTTGTCTTTGACGAAGATTGTGTACGAGCCATTGAAATCCTTAAGAGGAAACTTACCGAAGCTCCCATTCTTGTTGCTCCCAATTGGAACCTCCCCTTTGAGCTCATGTGTGATGCTAGTGACTACGCTATTGGGGCCGTATTGGGGCAACGTCATGAAAAGCACTTCTTGCCTATTCACTATGCTAGCAAGACGATGACCGAGGCTCAACTAAAATACACTACAACGGAGAAGGAATTCCTTGCCGTGGTGTATGCATTTGAGAAATTCTGACCTTATCTCGTCTTGACAAAATACATAGTGTATACGGATCATTCGGCTATCAAGTATCTTTTGGCTAAACAAGATGTTAAGCCAAGATTACTTCGTTGGATTCTCCTCCTTCAAGAATTTTATCACAAAATCGTTGACAAAAAAGGAGCCGAGAATCTAGCGGTCTATCATCTTTCTCGTTTGGAAGATCCTCACCAAAGTTTTTACGAGCCCAAGGAAATCACCGAAACATTTCCGCTTGAGACACTTGGTGTAGTGAATTCTAAGCTTGATTCTTCCACCCCATGGTTTGCGGACATCGCAAATTACCATGCGGGCAATTTCATCATCAAGGGTATGACGACTCAAGAAAAACGAAAATTCTTTCGTGACATCAAGTTCTACTTTTGGAACGACCCTTACTTGTTTCAAACTTGTGCGGATAAAATTATTCGACGTTGTGTCTTTGGTACCGAAGCTTCTAACATCCTTAGAGCTTGTCACGAGGGAGCCACGGGTGGTCACCATGGTGCTAATCTCACGGCTAAGAAGGTCTTTGATGCCGGTTTCTTTTGGCCTACTATTTACCGAGATGCACATGAACTTGTGAAGTCATGTAATTCATGCCAACGACAAGGAAAAGCCTCACAAAAAGATGAAATGCCACAAAATATCATCCAAGTGTGTGAGATCTTTGACGTTTGGGGCATCTACTTTATGAGGCCGTTCCCATCATCTCGTGGTAATAAGTACATCTTTGTCGCGGTTGACTACCTATCTAAGTGGGTGGAAGCTAAGGCTTTTCCCATCAATGATGCTCGTGTGGTAGTCAAGTTTTTGAAAAACTTGTTTTCTCGGTTTGGAACCCCTCATGCGATCATAAGCGATCGTGGAACCCATTTTTGTAATGACCAATTCGAAAGGGTCCTAAGGAAATATGGGGTTACACATCGGCTTTCTACGGCTTATCACCCGCAAACGAGTGGGCAAGTCGAGGTTTCAAATCGAGCGTTGAAGAGGATCTTGGAGAGATCGATTGGGGAAAACCGACAATCTTGGTCGGATAAGTTGGACGATGCTTTATGGGCTTTTAGGACCGCTCATAAGACGCCTATCGGGTGCACTCCTTATAAGCTAGTGTATGGGAAGAATTGTCACTTGCCAATTCAACTCGAACACAAGGCTTATTGGGCCGTAAAGCATTGTAATGATGACATGGAGACCGCGGGAAAACACCGGAAAATGCAATTAAATGAATTGGATGAATTAAGGGATATTGCTTATGAAAATTCATTGATTTATAAAGAAATGACTAAAAGGTTGCATGATTCAAAAATTAAAAACTGGGTTTTCAACATTGGGGATCAAGTTTTGCTTTTTAATTCCCGTTTGAAAATATTTTCCGGTAAGTTGAAATCCCGTTGGTCCAGTCCATTCACCGTGACTCAAGTTTTTCCATATGGGACCATCGAGCTAGCTCAAAATGATGGCCCCAATTTCAAGGTGAATGGACAGAGGTTGAAGCACTACTTTGGCGGGGAAGTTCCATCCTTGAACTACCTCGACCAAATCACCTTCCCCAATGATAATTAGTATTGAGGGGGTCGAGTCGAGCTCATGACTCGGTAATCAAAAACGAGGTACCTCGTGGGGGAGTCCCATGCTTATCCTATGTACATATTATCGCTTTCTAATGTAGTAACGTGTGGGGATTTGTGCCTTTCCAACCTTTGTTTCGTCGTTGTTTGTGAATTGTGGATCTTAGATGATCATGATCTTTACGATTGGAGCCTCTCGTGTTCGTTTTATGGGAGCAATCGATTGTTTGCTTTGAAGACTTTCTCAATATCCATGATATATCCTTTGATGTTCTAACATTAGGTTTATAGCACACTTCATAAACGGCTTTAAATTTAATGGTTACACCCTTTCCATGCTAGCTTAGGCATTCGACTACGTCTCTAGTATCGGGGTGTTTGCACCCCTAGACTCGAAACATTGAGGACAATGTTTAACTTTAGCATGGGGGTGAATAGATACTTGCCTTGCCAAACCTTCACGCTTTCCAAAGTTTATCTTTTTGTTTATCGTTTTGTTGCAAAATAAGGCTAAAAATGGCCAAATTTAAAATTTTTCTCATGTTTATAAAGTGTTTGAAGACACGAATGTAGATTTTCCGATGGCGAGAATAAGCGTAATTTTTTACTTGACCGTGCGTGTTGAGAACTTAGCTTCGATTCCTTAACTTCACATTAGGCTAAGTCTCTTTAATGAGGACGAGAAATGATAGAGTTAATTATAAGTTACTATGCTAAACGTAGAGTACTCGTATTCTTTCAAAAACTCATGTGTTCTCGTTGTTTGCTTATTCTCCCTTCGCTTGTAAATATTTTTTGCTTAATAAATATTGACTTGGCGGTTTGGTCTTGATTGTTGGGTTTCTAGTCTTTTATAGTAGCTTCCGTGTAATTAAATTGGGAAGACATTAAGGTATCGCCAGCATCACGGTTTT
Organism: Glebionis coronaria; assembly: GCA_025667525.1. NCBI lineage: Eukaryota > Viridiplantae > Streptophyta > Magnoliopsida > Asterales > Asteraceae > Glebionis > Glebionis coronaria. The sequence continues at coordinate 276,384,935 of CM046882.1, read as the reverse complement.
GAAGTATTAGCACCCGAATAATCAAAAGCTTCACCCAATAATAAGATTTCAAGTTCTCACCTAAATCAAGCAAACAATTTGAAGCTCACAAGGCCGAAAAATCTATGCAAAAATTGAAAGTGAATCAAGCCTTAATCTTTGAAGCTTTAAAGATCCAAAATTCGCTTTAGCGTGAGGATATACGTCTTTGGCTAATAAAACCACCGATAAGGTGGATAATAAAAGGCAAGGCAAGACCGAAGTCATAATAAAAGCTTCATGGCGAAGTTGAATAAAAGATGGAGGTAAACCTATGATAATAAGGCCCTCCCGTTAGGGGGCGTATAAAAGTCTTGGTAATAAGTCTCATGGTCAAAGCCGTTATAAAACCGTGTTTATCGATCCTTCTTGTTGACTTAATTTTTTGACATCTTGTCTATTAGGAGGGGTTATTGATTTGATGGTCTTGGTTACACCGTTAGGACTCTATTTTTAGACCTAAATCTCTATTATCGCATAAGTCAAACAATGTATCCTCGTGAAACATTCAATACATAATAAAATATAAGAGATACAACTTAGGAAATTGGGAGGATAGGTACGTGATTAGGGCATATGAGTAGTGTTAGCATTACTAACTTATAATGACAATGATCTCGTTGCACGCTTAGCATGGAATTGGGGTGAAAATCGAGGACGAAGAAATTATTTCTAACGAAGCATTCACGTGTTCTTGTTCTATGAACCTAAACATCCCATTTTGCGATAAAAATCATACATTATGTCTAAAACGCTAGTAGTAGTAATAGTAGTAGTGTAGCTAGTTTATCATTCAATAAAAGTGAATAAAAATGAATTTTGGAGGTGCTACGATACTTTTTCTAGCATTGCGTGAGGGCACGGCAATGGTTTAGTATGGGGGAGTGATGAGACTGCTATTATACATAGTCTCATCGTCCAAAAAGGGCTTTAAATGCATAAAATATCATGAAATTGGCCAAATATATGCTTTTGTTTGTTTCTTGTGTATTTTAGGTACGGATATTGAGAAAATGGCAAAAGATCACAAGAATCATACAAAAACGAACACGGGAAACGAAGCCGCACATTGAACCAAGCCGTAATGAAGAATTTTCCAAGAAAACCCTTAAAGATTTGAAGATTTATGAAGAAGGGTCCTCCAATATTGAAGAATTGACACTTTATACCCTTGTATCTTCATAATTACAAGATTGGTCCCTAAAGTTTGTCAAAATTGCAAAAAGGGTCCTCCACTTTGAAGAATTGGCAATTTTAGTCCCTCAACAAAACTAAAATGTCAATATTAATCCTCGTCAAAGTCAAACATACCATGAAGAACTTCAAGTTACAAGAAATTACAAGTTTGGTCCTTCAAAAATGTTAAATTGCAAAAAGGACCCTTGACTTTGAAGACTTGGCAAGAATGGTCCCTCAAAAATGAATACTTGTCATTTTCAGTCCTCCAAAATGTCAATCATACAAGTCAAGACCATAATCCTTGAAGAAAATACCAAATCATTCCTTCAAGAATCAAGAAATGGCAAGAAATACCCCTAAAATCACTTTACAAAACTTTTTGGGGCAAAAGTGTGAAAAAGAAAAAGTTGCTACAAAGGATTTGGGCGTTGATGAAGTTTTAAGCTGAAATGACAAAGAGAAAATAGTAGAAGGGTTAATCATGGCAGACAGCATAGTTACCTTAACCAGTGAGGGGGTGACACGTGCCCCACTCACCAAAATCCACCAATCACCTCCCACCATTCATCCACCTCACCAATCCACTCACAACGACTTAAACTAATCTGGGATTAGTTTATTTAAAACGCGCTAAACACAAGATTTAAAAACCCAAACAGATCAAAACTTGCACTATTCATGTTCTTATCAAAATTAGGTTTTCCTAATCCTGTTGTAATTAGGCCACCAAATGCTCCAGATTTATGATTAAGCTAGTCCTAATCATATCCCAACTCTCAAAACCCATGCCACATCACCCCATTGTCACATGATAAACCCTCTTGTCCCACCCTTTGAATAAGAATCCAAAAACCCTGCCACATCCAATGTCCAAGATTGAAGGTTAAAACTTAAGCTTCTTTTGAGCCTTTGATGCAATTCCAACAGCTTATACATCAACAAACTGCCAAAATTTCATCACATGATTCCAAGATATTCAAACTTTCAAAGGGCATTTTGGGGACTTCATCAAGCTTAGGGTTATGTTTTTTAGCTTCTTAGCAAGTAGTTTGTAGCCTATATAAGGCATAAGACCATTTACATTTATCTCTGCTCTTGAATTTTCCTTTGTTCAAAGTTCTGTAAATCTCATATTCTAGGTAATGAAATGTGTTTGAATCTTTGAAGAAAACTCAAGTGCCATTGTTGTTTACTGCTTATTATAGTTCTTTGTTTGTTAATCTTGAATCCTAAAACCTGTTTTCAAGGAGTGTGCAAAAGTTTGCACATTTTCCTTCAAGATTGATATTTTGCTAAGTTTCTTGGTACACCTTGGAATTCATGGGCTATAAAGCTGATCATAGCATCCTAATATTGAGTTATCAAGGTGTGGTGAAGCCTATAACTTGGGGATAATCAAGTGTGGGGTACAAGAGTTGCATTAATCAAGGCTTTTTCACCTTTCTATTTTTGATATTTTGCTTCTAACCTTGTTGAATCTTAGCAGGCTTTAGTGTGGAAGCTTGTGCTTGTTCTTTCTAGCACATAAGCTCTAAATTCGTAGGTGTGGATGTACATCCATGAGGTACACACCATTCTCTGTTAAAATCTTGATTTTTGGTAAATTTGTGAGTTGCTTGTGTTCTAGCTGATTTTGTGGTCTAATCTTGTTCTAATCTGCATATTATATTTGTTATTGTGTTGATTTGGGCTTGGGTGGTCTTGGATAACACTTTTGATTTGAAAATTGTGTTTTGAAAAGTTAAAAGGGTGTTTAGGATTACCTGTTTGAGATCATAGTGTGTTATTGTGTTGTTGAAAAGTGTTGTTTGTGCTTTGTATCTGTTATCTACTTGGTTGAGTGCTATTTGCTGCAAGTTATTGGGCTTAAACCCTTGAATCAAAGATTGTGCTATAACTTATTGAGTTTGACTATTTTTGACCTAAAATCTTGGTAATACTTAGAGTATATGCATGTTTAGGGATATAAGCTGTTAAATCAAAGTTATCATAACATATCTTAGAGATCTGAGTGTTTGAATTTGGTATGTTGGTCAAGTGCATCAGCAAAAGTAAAAAATCAGCTTGTGTTAGTGTTCATCAGTAACTTTTAGTGCTTGAATCTTGACTTATACTTTGTACCACTGCTTATTGTTCTAAGTCTGGTGCATTTCTAGTGATTAAATGAATTAACTGTACTAATTGGCTGTTAGTGATTGTGATTTCTTTGTTGTTATTGACTCCTTATGATCCACTGATCATTTGGGTGCCTTTGTGTAACTTGAATCTCCAAAAAAGTCACTAAGGACAAAAAGTCAAACAAGTCAAGCAGTGGAAAAAATTTCCACTGCTCAGACACCAAAACTAGCCCCTGCTAGTGTTATTTTTTAGTTAGCTTATTAATAAGCCATATTGGCTTATCCAGACCTACAACAACTTACTTTTTGTGATCAATCTTCCTCATTTGACCCATTTGTTTGAACTGGAGCTTATTAGACTTTGACTTTGACTTTCTGCTAGAAAACCCTTAAAGTTAACTTTTAAAGAAGTGATTATTTGCTTATTTCAGCTTATTGAGTGAACTTATTTGAAAACTTTTTGTTGATTAAGCTTAGTTAAGTCATTTAAAAGCTTTTGAAACTTGAATCATCTCTTGGGATAGCCTAGAACTCGAAAACGACTATTTTGTCGTTTTGTGAAGATTGCTTATTGCATTTTCAGGCTTATTCCTTGGACTTTTTTAAAGTTTCTTTTTACAGAAGTCTTAAGTAACCCAAAAGAAGCTTGTGTGTCTAATTTGAGCTTATGGCATCAGCTTATAGCTTAATGGGCCAAAAAGCCCATTAAGAATAAGCTGTTTGATATAAGCCAGCTTATTTCACATTTTCAGCTTTTGGGCCTTTGAAAAATTGTGTTCAGAATCAAATTTTAGGTCAGATAGGAGCTTTTGGGCCATTTTTATAAACATTTTTCTTATTGGGCTTATTTTGGCCCAATAAGGGTCTGTTTTGGATTTTGGCCCATTTGGAGGCCCATTAGGGGTATTTTTGTAATTTCAACTTCATTTTCTGTTTAATTAGGTTAAAATAAACTAGTTTGCAAGTTTTTAGAATTTTTTATAAATTTTGGATTTTTAATATTATTTTATTATTAAAAATTAAAATTTAGATTTTTCAAGTTTTTATACTTTTCTTAGGTTAAATACATTAAGTTAGGAATTTTACAACTTTTAGAATATTTTTATTGTCCTTAGATTAATTTTTATAATTATTTTATGTTTTAATAGTTTTTAATTGTTTTTAAATAGTTTTTATTAATTTTAAAATTTTCAAAAATAGTTTTAAATTAAGTTAGGGTATTTTAGAGGTTTACAATTGAAAAAATCTCATTTTGGGATTTTTGTAAATTAAATTGATTTTTTGGGCTTTAATTAGCATTAAAAAATTATTATTTAATTAAATAAAAGGTTTGGGTGATTTTTGATTTTTTGTAAACTCTAATTATATTATTTAGGATTTATTGCAATTTTCTAGGAATTTTTAGGGTAAATTTTTAAATTTGGCACTTTTTACGGTTTTACGTGCACGACCATTTCGTCTTAGTTTAATTCGTCATCGTAACCGTCATTCTCTTCTTATCTCATTTCTATTTTCATTTCTCATAAATATAATCACAAATTTAATCATCTCTCTACACAACACACTAGCCTCCTTGAGAACGATCCCCATTTTGGGTCATAACTCGTGGTTTTCCTAAATCACTTGTTAATACTTACCCTAATTATGCTTTGTTTTCCTAAACAAGGTTGTAAAATACAAGCATCACTACGTATCAGCTATTTTAGGTAAAGGTAAACATGAGAAATACATTGTCGAACATATCTTTACTAGAAACATAAAACGTGTAGACTAAGTATCCTATCAGTGCTTGACTTCTTCCTGTCAACGCTTGACTTCTTCCTGTCAACGCTTGTCTTGACAACGCTTGATTTCTTCCTATCAACGTCTGATTTCCTCTTGTCAGCGTCAAAGTATCTTGGCTTCATTTTATTCCCAACAATCCTCCCCCAAACTTGATATCTACTCTAGTAATCATGTTTCTGAATAAAAACTAAGTACAAGGAGGATTCTTACAGATCTTGTTAAGTTGGAAATAAACATATCTAATCAAATATTTGCCAACATCACTTGTTTAATCCATCTCTAGTTGTGTTGACACCATTTTCTTCAAAACTTCTTTGGACATAGGATATTTAGCATCCACAAGAAGATACTCAGAAAACTTTGTAGTACTCAAGTGATACACACCAGCTGCTGAATGTAAACACCATTGAAGTCCAATGATATTATCAAGAACCTTCCAAACTGGATCTTCTTCATTTGGTGCACACATTCTCTTGAATGTTGACCAAATATTTATTCCATTGACTGAAGTAGGTGCTTCAGTCTCATACTTGGCCTGCATCAACCTTCAAAGGTCTGCCAAGTCTTCCCTATCCAGGCTTGCAAACAAAGACATAAGAGTAATGAAAGTATGTACCTCTTTCCCATATCTGCCAATCATCAAAAACCTACTTGCATCTTCCTCATAGTGAAATATAGGGTTTCTGGAATCATGAGGTAACACTTCAACCATATGTGAAGCTTCCAAGGGTGAGAGCTTAATAATCCTTCTAATAACAGCTTCACTAGGATTCACTCTATCTAAATAATCTGGGAACTCAAGTGGAACTCCCTTCTTCAATGGTCTTGGTGTAACCAAAGCCTGTTGGATCTGCATCTCTTCTGCAAGTTCTTCCTTTCTTTCATCTGAAAGAAGTCTGATAGTGTTCTTCTCTTGCACACTTGCCCAAATAGGATAAGCTTTATTTTCCAATTCATCAAAGGACAATATCTGCAACTTTTGAAAGGTCCAACCTCCTTGATGACATCTGAGTAGCATATAGTAGAGCTCCCTTCTATACTTCTTAGACAGTGAAAGAACTTTGCTAGCCTTATACTTCAAGATTACCTTGCAATCCCTTTGAATTCTTAGTAGAATTTCTAAAGCCCAAATTTGATCCGATAAAGCCATGTCTGGATTCTCCATTATCTTATTCTCCCATGCAAAGTACATCTGAGCAACTTCAGGCATCTCATAATCCACCTGATTTTTCAACTCTGCAATCCTTTCCTTTGCCAACTCATCACCATATTCAAGTCTATCTGGTTCTTCAATAATCATTACACTTGAATCTATACTCTCATCATCACTTCCATCCTTACTCTCAATAGCAGTTTCCTTCATCCTATCTTCTTTCTCAAGTTATGCAGCCAACATGGAATCAAACTTTACTTGGGCTACATCCTTGGGAACTACTGTTTCTACCATAATCCCTTTACCTTTATCTAATACATCAATGGTGGGTAAAGATGATGATGGTACCTGTGTAGACACATCCTTGATGATAGTTGATGATTGGGATACATCAACCATATCTGCAGGTCTATCAATGTCCAAAACCTGTGTGTCAACGCCTAACTTACTCCTATCAGCGCTTAGCTTGTCAGCGTCAAAAACCTACTTGTCAACGCTCAACTTACTCTTTTCAGCGCTTGGATTTGTGAACTGCTCCAACATCTCAGTAAAAGATAAATTAAAATTTGTAGGGGTAACCAATGAAACATCAAAACCTGGTTGCCTCTTTAAATCTATTAGATCTTCAGCTATGCCCAAAGATTCTCCTTCATGTGAGACTTTGTCACTCACATGTATCTGCTCATCCTCCCCTTTAGAAGAATCCTCCACTCCATACCTAGGGTTAGCTCCTTCCAAAATAACAATCCTCTCCCTCAATTGCTTGAGTTCAAGGCCTTGTGTAGAGACAATATGTACAAGGTCTGTATTTTGCTTTTGTAAGCTAATGCAGACAGCCATCAATTCCAACAATGTATAGGGTTCCAATCTGCCCTCCTCTAGAATGGGAATTTGACTTCCCAAAGTAGAGTCATGGGGCATGGATGAGGTCTGAATGATGTTAGGACTGGCTTGGCCTGCATCTAAGCTAATACCGATAGTCCTAGCCCCATAATGTCACCAACCACACTTATGGTGGTGGTTCTCTCTGCAACATGGCTAGGACCACTTGAGGAGAACACTCCAGTAGTCCGTTGGTTTTTTTCCATCCTAAAGTCTGGGGGTGAAGAAGATGATGTGGATTGGTTTTCAGTTTGAAGGTTAAGGGGTGTTTGGGTTTGTTGTAAAAGGGTGTGAGCGTTTGGATTTGGAGTGTCAACGCCAACATTTAACGTGTCAGCGTTGAAGGGTTTGTGGTCAATATCCATCTGATGGGGTGATGGTGATTGTGCAGGCAATGGGTCTGGTTGTGGTAGTGGGTCTGGTTGAGGTTGTGTTGCTGTAATAACAACAAGCATGGCTTGGGTAAGGGGTAAGTCTCTGTTTGGTGATGTATTCATCTTTCCAAAAATTGCTTTCTTTTACACAGGGATCTTATAAAAATTATTGTGATCCCTAGTGCAATATCTTTGTTCATCAAACACCATTTTCAAAAATCTTGGGTAAGAAGAGTCATCTTGCTACCCTTGTTATGACACATGTCATCAAAAATCATTTTAGAAAAATTATATTTTTGCCCAGTAGCAATACACACAATGGCACTTCCAATTGATCTGTTACTTTCATTGTGTGCAGTACATTTGGGACTCACACATTGAAGAATACATGTATCAAGTACTTCCAAGATGGGGGAAATTCCTATTTGTAATATTTGTTTAAAGTGCCCTCTTCAGGCAAAGGATAACCCAAAGCTTGAAGTCCTTGTTCTAGCTCACCAATGGGTAGGGTGGTTATACCATCTGCATCATTAAGATGCAAAGCCTGGCGAACCAAGGCTTCAGTAACCACCCATGAAAGCCCATGGACTGTAGCAGTCAATGTAGTCACATTATTAACTGTTGAGGAAGTGACAATATTCCAAAACTGTTTAATATGAGTGACAGGGATAAGAGGAGCATGAGAAAGTGCATACCTTATGGGGGTTAAATACTCCACCATCTGAGTATATTGGGGAAACAGAGTGTTGTCAGCCTCTAAATAGGCAACCATGTTGTGCTGACTTCTAAACCCCAATTCCAAATCACTCGGTTTAAACTTAGGCGCCATTGATGTAGAAAGCTGTGATAAATGTTAATGAAAGATGAAAGTGTGTGAAAATTTAGTTAGACAAGAATAAGCAGTTACCCTGTTTCAAAATAATGAGCCAAATATATAGGAGAGGTGAAAATATGTGATTGGTCAAAGATGAGGCAGTTATTTTCAAAATATAATGATTAAAATCTTGAAAATATATAACTTATCTTGTGCATTAATAAAAAGTTACCAACTCCTAAAATTATGGCCCAAATTTTCGTCAAAAATAACAACTGGGTAGGACCCAATGTTTATCAATGGTCAAAAATAACCTATCAACGCTCAACAGCTATATTCTTGTAAACGTTGGATTTTGTCATGTCAACGTCAAAATTGGTCCTAACAACGTTTGGAAATAAAACTGTCAACGTCCAAAAACAAAAATAATAAAAAAGAAAAAGGACCTTAACAAAGTAATTTATCCTAGTGAAGATAACCTATAGACTGAAAATTACCATAGGGTGGCAAACACGGTCCAATCATGCACACTTGTTTAAGCAAGATAGACATAATTGTCCTCAAGTGTCCCTTGCTAACCAAAGTTCTTAACAGTGAAGTTATCTTATAAAATCCTTTGTAACTTCCCAGGTAAGCCCAATAAAAATCATACCTAAGTCTCCCAATAGACCACATCCAATTCTAAGTGAAAAAGTCTTGGCAGCGTGCAAAGTATATCAACTTTGCATGCTACAGTGCCTCACGATATAGTAAACTAACTCGTACTCACTAGTGGACACAATCTAGAATTGTGATAAGAGTATTATATGAATACCCAAAAAGTCCTGAAGGTTTCCTAAACCTCCCCTTAAACTATAATACATAAGTTGCCAAACATAATATATGAACTAAAAATTTATGTCAAGATAGGAATATAAATATTCCAACCATCATCCATAAACTTGAACATGCTCCAAGTAAGCTCCAAGGATCCATAAGCAACTTTGTATCCATATGTACAATGCTAACAACGCCTGCATAATTAGATGGGGAAAGGCTGAATTTATGCAACATTTTTGTTCAAATTAACTAATGTACGCAAGATGCTTTTTTATTCCATATCTACGCAACATACTTTCAAATACTTACTAATATACGTAATATTGACCAAAATGTGACTTGTTTGACCGGTTACCAATTTGAAAAGTTACAGTTTGGTCCTTTGGTATACGTGAACTTCCCCCGTTAGTCCTTTGACATTTTTTTTTCGTTAAAAACTTAATAATGATACTTTGACTTTAATACACACATTTTTATCCACGATTTTATACACACTTTTTTATACGTGCAATTATATACACGTTTTTATACACGAGAAAATTTGAACTTTGATAGACAATTTTAGCGTCAAAACTGATCCCGTAGACTCCGAAAATCTCGCGCTAAGTCAATGTATACGTTCTCTACAACTTTCATGTTTTACGTTTTTCATGAAAAATATATTTAGATGGTCGAAACTCGAATTAAAACTGTGACAGCAATACTAGTATTTTCAGTAATTAAGTAAATTCGGATTTCGACGATCTCGTTTAGTGCTAAAAATTTACTTTTAAGTCTCTAAACCTATCAGTGACTAAATATAGACAGTCTATATATAAATTCTTATTAAATAAAGTTTAAAACTTATAACGATAGTAGTATGATAAAAAAATGGAAAATTAATAAACGCATATCGATTCCATTACGTATCTGAAAAATATAATAGTGAAAAGAAATTGCATAAAAACTTCCCGTTTAAAATTAAACTCAAACACATAACATGCGTCTAAAAATGTGTATCGAAGTGTGTGTATATATAAACGTGTATAAAAAGGAGTGTATAAAAAGTATATAAAACTGGGTGTATACACACGTTTTTATACAACTTTTATACACACAATTTTCTAAAAAAAATTTACGCTTTTTAATACACACAATTTCATACACACGTTTTTATACAAATTTTATATACGTTTGTATACACACACTTCGATACACATTTTTAGACACATGTTTTGTGTTTGAGTTTAACCTTAAACGAGAAATTTTTCGAGAAATTTCTTTTCATAGGTTTTTTTTAGATACGTAATGGAATCGATCTGGTGCACTTATTAAATTTTATATTTTTATCATACTACTATTTTTATAAGTTTTACAGTTTGTTTTATAATATTTTACGTATAGAATGTCTATATTTAGTAACCACTCAAGGGTGGCCTAATGGCAAAAAGATTTGTGGCTATCACTCAAAAGTGTGTGAGGTCTCAAGTTCAATTTCCACTAGGTGCAAACAACCTTGTAGTGGCCACGCCAACCTCCTGAAAAGGGAGGGCTTTACCTGGTTTGAGTCTGTGCGGCGGTGAGCTCAAACCCCGTGGATTAGTCGGCCAATGAGTCGGAAATCACGGTTACCAAAAAAAAAATGTCTATATTTAGTCATTGATAGGTTTAGAGACTTCAAAGTAAGTATTTAGCACTAACCGAGACTGTTGAAATTCGTATTTACTTAATTACCGAAAATACTAGTATTGTTGTCATAGTTTTTTAAACCGGGGTTTCGACCATCTAAATGTCTTTTTCATGAAAAACATAAAACATGAAAGTTGTAGAGAACGTACACATTGACTTAACTTGAGTTTTTGGGAGTTTACGGGATAAGTTTTGACGTTGAAATCGTCTGTCAAAATTTAGAGTTTCTCGCGTATAAAACGTGTATATATTAACACGTATAAAAAGTGTGTATAAAAACGTGTATAAAAATACGTGTATTAAAGTCAAGGTATCATTACTAAGTTTTCTAATGAAAAAATGTCAAAGGACTAACGGTGGAAGTCCACGCAGACCAAATGACCAAACTGTAACTTTTCTAAGTGGTAACCGGTCAAACAAGTCACATTTTGGTCAATATTGCGTAGATTAGTAAGTATTTGAAAGTATGTTGCGTACATCCAGAATAAAATAAGTATCTTACGTACATTAGTTAATTTGAACAAATACATAACATAAATTCAGTCTTTCCCCTAATTAGATCAAAAACCACAAAACTAACATGTTGCTGACAACGTCAATTTAACACTTGTCAGCGTTAGAATAACCTTTGTCAGCGTTAGACAAATAAAGTGGAAAATCTAATTTTGTACAAAGACCAATAACAATGCATATCCTGTACATACTTTTACAATAAGTCCCAAAAACACATATTAGGTAAGATTGATAATTCCAATACTTGTTACCAAGTATTGAAATCTCCCAGTATCAAAAGGTTTAGTTTATAAATCTGCCACATTTTCTCTGTGTCAACCCTATCTGGTTGTATTAAACCTTTTTCAAAACAATCTCTTATAAAATGATGTCTAATTTCTATGCGTTTTGTTTTAGAATGATGTACATGATTTTTAATAATGCATAAAGTACTGTTATTGTCTACAAAAATCTTGGTATGCATGAAATTATACCCATAATCCAACAGCTGGTTCTGAGTCCATAAGACTTGTCCACAACAAGCAGCTGCAGCTACATATTCTGCTTCAGTTGTAGAGTTGGCCACCACTGTTTGTTTCTTGCATTGCCAAGATATCAACCTACTCCCAAGAAATTGGCATCCACCAGTTGTGGATTTCCTATCAAACTTGTCACCCCCATAGTCACTGTCTGAATATGAAATAATCTCCAATGGAGAATCCTTTGGATACTATAATCCCAAGGTGGGATAGCACCTAAGGTACCTAAAAATCCTCTTGACAGCATGAAGATGACACTCTTTGGGAGTCACTTGATGGCGTGCACATGCACACACAGCAAACATAATGTCAGGTCTTGAAGCTGTAAGATACATCAATGATCCAATCATTGACCTATAATGCCTGACATCCACCTCTTTTCCATCTCCAACCTTTCCCCAAAGGTGTTCCCTATCCATGGGTGTGCTAGCCCGTTTTTCATGTAGAGAAAAGCCAAACTTATTCAAGATCTCTACTACATATTTATCTTGAGAGATGAAGATACCATCTTCTTTCTACTGAACTTGTAACCCTAGAAAGAAGTTCATCTCTCCCATTGCACTCATCTTGAACTTGTCTGTCATGAGCTTGGAAAAGTCTTCACTCATCTTTGGACTTGAAGAGCCAAAGATGATATCATCCACATAGACCTGAACAAGCAAGAAATCCTTTCCAGTCTTCTTGGTAAACAAAGTCTGATCTATGGTGTCCCTCTTGAATCCATTTTCCACCAGATAGGTGGACAATGTGTCGTACCATGCTCTTGGGGCTTGATGATGTCCATACATAGCTTTCTTCACTCAATACACCTTGTCTGGATGTTTAGAATCTTCAAAACCAGGAGGCTACATAACATAAACCTCCTCTACAATTGTGCCATAAAGAAAAGCACTCTTCACATCCATTTGATAAACTGTGAAGCCCATGCAAGAAGCATAGGCTAGGAAAATCCTTATTGCTTCAATCCTTGCAACAGGTGCAAAAACCTCTTCATAGTCTATCCCTTCCTCTTGTGTATAGCCTTGAGCAACTAAACGTGCCTTGTTTCTGACCATAATTCCTCTCTCATCCTTTTTGTTTCTAAGAACCCATCTTGTCCCTATAGGTCTGACATATCTGGGACAATCAACTAACTCCCAAAAATCTTGAATAGCAAATTGGTGAAGCTCATCTTGCATTGCTTCCACCCAACTTGGTTCTTTGAGAGCATCACATATCTTCTTGGGTTCCTGTTGTGACAGAAAACAAGCAAATAAACATGCCTGAACAAGAGGGGTATCAACCTTTGATGACGTATACTCCCCAGCCGGGTCATGAACCCGGCCCATGGGTACTACCCGTATCTAACCGATCACGAATAGGTTGGGTTAATCAGTTAAGTTTATGGGCTTGAATGAACAGTGGCCGCATAAGGTGTGTGCGACCCACGGCCCGATACAGCCAGGACAGGGTTAGACAGAATCACAATCTTATTAGGGTTGGGATTCACCCTAAAGTATAAGATATACACTAACCATAATTAGAAGATAACAATCAAGTTAATTATGGTGGTTATCCTATACTTGGGGCCGAAGTAAACAGTGGGCCCATTAGGGTTTCACAGCCTATATAAGGAACCCCAAGGCTTCCACAAAGGTATTACATTCTACATACTCTAAATCTCACATCCGATTCTTAACCCTAACCGATTACTTACTCTCACGCCGGAGTCTAATCGTGGAATACATTCCCACGGTAAGACTATTCTATTGGTGCAAGAGCCCGAGCCCAGCCAACCCGAATTAAGCCTAATTCGGGTCTAGCAAGGATCATCCAACTTTTGTATCAACATGTTGGCGCCATCCGTGGGACCAATACACTAAGCTAGAGCAAATTTCATCTTGATCTCTTTCAATGACGAAAGGACATCCGCAAGGAAATCCCAGGAGCACGAATCTTGCGAATCGGAAGTACACAGGGGACGGGAGACTCATTCCCACCCAGTCCCCTGGCAACCAAACAGGTGGACTGAATAACCGAAGCGTTTTTCAGTCTATGGGTGGGACATGCACGTTCGCTAATACCCCACCACCAACCATGACCATGGACAACCCTGACCCAGGGAATGCGCCTAACGCCCCTAACAAGGAGCCACGCAGGCCATCAATCGAAGAAGAAGTGGAAGTCGAACCACTTAGTGACGAAGACCTCACTCGTGTTCTCACGCAGAACTTTGAGAGGATCGTCCCGGGAATTGCGTCAAGGTTGAACCTAGGTAGGAACCTCCAATCTAGGCTCAACTTTGGCAGGGCTGTATCCAGAGCCTCTCCTCAAACTCAAAAGAAGAGGAAGGTGCGCCCACAAGAGAGAAACCACTTGGAGGGAAACACGCGATCCCGGAATGTGTTCGAACGCATAGGGGACCGCGTTATGCAGGAACTGCTACAATCTCATGCGGATGGAGACAGGTCCGACAGCTCTGCCGAACGCCCGGTGTTGGAATCAACCAGGAATGATCGCCGCACCAGTGTTTGGGATAGGGTAGATAGTGGGAAGAAGGCTCCTATCTCTTCTCACAAAAGGGGTCTTCAACCGAGAAGGGGAGCACCACCCCTTCCGGCCCCTCGGGGTCGGATTCAGATGACCATCCCCCCAAGCGTCACTGACCTAGGCGTACCCCTCCACCACCATCGGATGATGAGGGATACTACGGTGGCCCTTACTATCGTGAGGTGGAAGGGGAAGATCTCTCCCACCCATGGTGTGATCCTAGGGAAGATCCCTTCACCCTCCGTATACGGAATTACTCCGAGGATAAGAAGCGTCGCATGCCAGCGTGCGTCAAAACCTATGATGGGTCTGGTGATCCGGATGACCAACTAAAGATATTTGACACACAGGCAAAGATCGAACGATGGCCCATGCCTATATGGTGCCAGATGTTCAATTCGACCTTGATTGGCAATGCCCGTGATTGGTTTGAGGGACTTCCTCCACGAAGCATCGATAGCTTCACTGAGCTGCGCACGGCGTTCAAAAACAATTATACTCAGCGAAAGAAGTATAATAGGGATCCGGTCTCATTGGCAACCGTCAAGCAACGGCCCGGAGAATCTACGGAGGATTTCACTGAACGCTTTAATGATGAGTGCACGCGCACAAAGACAATGCCCGAGCTCCTAAAAAATTCTGATTATATGCATGCTATAACGGACAAGGAATTAATTAGGCGCCTCAATGACAAGCGACCAGAGAAGTATGACGACCTCATGGAAAGGGTCAGGAACTTTATAGAAGGAGAAACCGCAGTAGCCGCGGCCTATCCTACAAAGGGAAACCATAACTATCGATCGAAAGACCAGCCCAGGAGGCAGTCAGGTGGTCAAAGCAACCAAGGCAATGGAAGGGGCTTGGACTACAAGAGTCAAAACAAAGGAGGGCGCTCGGATGACAATATCACCCCTCTAAAGATGACTTACCGGGACATCTTGTTGACAGAAGGGGCGAACTTCCCAAGGCCTCCCCCAATGACAACTCCGGTGGACCGTCGTCAAGGAAATCACTTCTGCGAATTCCACAACGACAAGGGCCACGACAAGGAGGAATGCATCCAGCTCAAGAAGCACATTGAGTCACTGATCAAATCAGGCAAACTAAAAACATTTGGTCAAAAATTGGAAGGATGGAAAGGATAACAAAAAGCACGATAAGAAGGATCCCCAAAAGGGAAAACCTTCGACTATATACATGATCCAATCTTGGCAACGCCGCACAAAGCAAAAAATTAGTCAAAAAATTTCACGCGGCAGAAAAATCTCATTTCCTCCCATTACGGCAAGTGACGTGGCTGATGCACCTCTCACGATTGAGGTAAGCATTAGAACACACAATGTTAGCCGTATGTATGTGGATGGAGGGTCATCGGCAAAAGTACTCTACGAACACTGTTTCGTACAGCTACGACCAAAGATAAGAAGCCAATTGGCACCGGCCACGTCGCCACTCATTGGCTTTAGTGGAGACACTATCTGGCCAACAGGACAACTGCGTCTGCTAGTAACCATTGGGAATGAAGAGCACTCCACCACGGCGTGGATGAACTTTATGGTGATACGCTCACACTCTCCATACAATGGGATTATTCGAAGACCAGGCATCCTGACCATACGGGCAGTTCCGTCCATGGCTCACGGTATGATTAAGTTCCCTGTTGAAGGGGGAATTGTTACTATTTACAATTCCATCATGCCAGCATCCGAACGCCATGCCGTGACGACACCAGTCCATCCTGTTCCCATTAAGGAAGGATCACCGCCCCCCAATTGGAAGGTGGCAATCCATCCCGATTACCCGGAACAAGAGGTGTCCATAGGAGGAATGCTCTCGGATAACGGCAAGAGGGCCATGTGCTCTCTCCTAAAAGCGAACCTGGATGTATTCGCATGGGAGCCTAAGCATATGACACGTGTGTCGCGCTCGATATCAGAACACAAACTTCAAATCCGCCAGGTATGTCCTCCTGTTAAACAAAAGAAGCGTGGTCAAGCACCAGAGCGCAGCCAGGTAATACTTGATGAGGTACGGAAATTAGTAGACGCAGGAATTATGCGCGAGGTATACTACCACGAGTGGTTATCCAACCCAGTCATGGTCAAGAAGCATTACGAGAGTTGGCGCATGTGTGTGGACTTCACGGACTTGAACAAAGCTTGTCCGCAGGACTGCTATCCTCTACAGAAATTGATTGGAAGGTGGAATCCTTATGTGCATACCCTTTCAAGTGTTTCTTAGATGCGTACAAAGGATACCATCAGATCCAGATGGCAGAAGAAGATGAGGAGAAGACGGCGTTTCATACTAGTCAGGGCGTGTACTGTTACACAAAAATGTCGTTCGGACTAAAGAACGCCAGAGCAACATATCAGCGACTTGTTGATAAAGCCTTCGATTCACATATAGGCCGCAACCTTGAGGTCTACGTTGACGACCTAGTCATCAAGAGTCATACGGAGGAGGCACTTCTCCGTGACATCCAGGAGACGTTCGACATGCTGAGGAGAATCAATATGAAACTGAGTCCAAAAAATGCACGTTTGGGGCAACTGAAGGGATGTTCCTTGGATATGATTGATTCAAACGGCATCAAGCCTTGTCCGGAAAAGACGGACGCAGTGATAGAATTTTAGACACGAAAAGAGGTACAATCACTAAATGGGAAGCTGGCCGGGCTAAACAGGTTCCTATCGAAGTCCGCGGAGAAATCGTACCTCTATTTAAGACACTCAAGAAGTGCATAAAGAAAGGATATTTCTGCTGGACAAAGGAGCCAGAGGAAGCCTTTGAGCAGCTTAAGCAGCACCTCGCAGCTCTTCCCATGTTAGCGGCTCCCCGACCTAAGGAAGAGCTCATCATGTATATGTCTGCTACACACGGAGCAATAAACGCAGTACTCATGACAGATAGGGATGCAGTCCAGACTCCAGTTTACTTCATAAGTAGAACATTACAAGGGCCGGAGTTGAACTATTCCTCTATGGAGAAGTTGGTTTTGTCGTTGGTATACGCCACGAAAAGGTTGCGCCGGTACTTCCAGGCACATCCAATTGTGGTTATCACCGATCAGACGATAAAACAAATCATCTCCAAGCCAGATGTGGCCTAGAGGGTACGGAAGTGGAGCATTCTACTAGGAGAGCGTAACATCTCCTATAGACCAAGGACAGCGGTCAAGGGTCAAATCTTGGCAGATTTTCTAATCGAGAAGCCAGAGGAGGACGGACAAATGGTACAACGAGAGGAAGTTCCAACAGAACCATGGGTTTTGTTTACTGACAGATCTTCGTGCACGGACGGATCAGGAGCAGGCCATATTCTCACGAATCCAGAAGGAATGGAGTTTACCTACGCCCTCCGTTTTGAGTTCACAACCACCAATAATGAGGCGAAATATGAAGCATTGATTGCGGGTTTAAAAATCGCCGCTAGGATGGGAGTCCGCAACCTTGAGGCTTATGTGGACTCACGGCTTGTGGCGAATCACATCCTAGGAGGTTACATAGCCAAGGAGGATAACATGTTTAAATACTTGGAGAAAGTCAAGTCGCTCATAGCCACTTTCAGGAAGTTTTCCATCAAGCAGATACCAAGAGGTGAAAACAAGAAGGCGGATGCTCAGATTGCGTCTACAAGCTTCGCCCACTTATCCAAGCATGTCTTGGTAGAAATACTAATGAAAAATCTATAACCGGGGGGGGGGGGGGAATCGCAGCTATAGTTGAGGAAGAGGGACCTACATGGATGACCCTGATCATCAACTATTTAACTGATGAGACCCTTCGAGACGATGGAAAGGCGGCGTGGTGTATCCGAAGAAAGTCGCAGCACTTTGAGCTCCGAGAAGGTATTCTGTATAAGCGCTCCTTCTTACAGCCATGGTTGCGGTGTGTCGGACCACACCAGGCTACCTATGTGATCAGTGAGATACATGAAGGGTCATGCGGTATGCACGTAGGCCCTAGATCCGTAGTAGCACGAGCTTTACGCACAGGATATTATTGGCCTACTATGCATTGGGATGCACGTGACATGATTCGTAAATGCAGTGATTGCCAAGTGCACAGACCAGTATCGTGACAACCGCAGCAAGAACTAACACCCATCACATCCCCATGGCCATTCTATATGTGGGGGATCGACATCGCATGAACTTTTCCCGTTGCTGCAGGGGAGTTAAGTTCTTGATCGTCGCAATTGACTACTTTACACGCTGGATAGAAGCTAAGGCAGTTAAATCCATTACGGGCAAGCAGGTTAAAAAGTTTGTTTGGGAAAATATTGTGTGCCGCTTTGGCTTACCAGGAGAAAGCATCTCGGATAACACGAAGTAGTTCGCGGATAATCCATTCAAGGATTGGTGCGCGGCATTGAACATCACGCGGTGCTTCGCATCTGTTAAGCACCCGCAGACTAATGGTCTTGTGGAGCAGGCAAATAGAAGCCTAGGCGAATGCATCAAGTCACGCTTGGATGAACGAAGTGCCAAATGGGTAGATGAATTGCCGCATGTTCTATGGGCGCATAGGACTATGATTAAAACAGCCAATGGGGACACTCCATTTGCGCTGGCCTACGGGACCGAGGTTGTTATACCAGCAGAAATTGGAATGCCAACCATCCACACGGCGGAGGTTAATGTCGTCACGAACGATGAGCAACTCCGGATTAATCTGGACTTGTTAGAGGAAAAAAGAGAAATAGCGGCCATCAATGAGGCCAAGTCCAAGGCACAGATGAAGGCTTACTACGATGCCAAGGTTAAAGGTGTTTCCTTTCGACCGGGGGATTTTGTTTATCGTGCTAACGAGGCAAGTCACGTGGAGAATACAGGAAAGCTGGGCCCCAAGTGGGAAGGGCCGTATGAGGTTTCATACGGAAGCCTTAGGACTGGGGGCGTACAAGTTGCGTGATATGGATGGCCGTGACCTGGAACGTACATGGAATATCTGCAACCTTAAAAAATGCTATCTTTGAAAGGCTACGGCCTCCGCATGGACACTTCGCTATGGTTGGCTTCAATGAAGATCCATGTGTTTTTTGTTTTCATGCTTTCTAGGTTCTGTTTGTTTTAGGAGTTTCATTCTTGTCAATAAAATCGTAAACGTTCTAATAAAATGTCGTGGTGCCTAGCTAGCTCCACGGCCCGTTCTTGTGTAAATTATTGTCATGTCTTTTAGATTTCTTTATTATTATTATAATATGCCATTTCTTATTCATATGCATTCATTCAAACCGTACATGTACTATTCGCCCCCATGCGGGGTAAGAGGATTAAGTAAACCTAATAATTCAACTTGTCGCATAAGAGGGATGCAACCCCATTGACGCGGATCATGTATCCTTACTAGACACATTATTTACAAGACGTTGTAATAAGTCTCCACATGCCGCACTTAAATAGTGCTGGACAGGGTAAAGATGCACGCCACACGTCTAGAAAAACTATAGACTTAGTTTTATTCTAGGTAAGACGTGACATGTCATGCGAAGCAGATATATAATATCTAAATAATATAAGTAAGTTTCCAACTATCAAAATTGCCGTGATTACCACGGACTCATAAATATTATATTCTAAGTGTTCAGATAAGGTTACAAAAGATAATAGTGTCGTGGACATCCACGGGCGAATGTTTGTTACAAACCAAATTGTTCAGAAATTACATCAATAAAGGAACGCCCTACATTGGGGGGGATAAACTTACCTATCTCCCGCTTCTCTTCAGCTACTCGAGGTAATGCTTCACCATGATCTTTCCTGTTCAGAGCCTGAGTCGCGTTCACTTCCAGCACTTCACTTAATAATTGCCCACTAACTACGATCCTGGTGACGTCCTCGTAAATGGGAAGAGTGAGTTGGTTGGGGGAGGGTGTGAAGTGAGTCAGTGAGTGTCCCTCGCCCTGCGAGAATGCACCTAGGCTTAGCTTCTCCATGATCTCCTTGTTGGACGCATCCTTCGTAGACTCGAGCTCATCCAAGAAGGGGTACTCCAGATCCCGCATGGCAGCCATGGGCGCGGTCATCTTCTCTGCGACTCTAGTGTTAAAGTAAGCATGTTTAGCAAAATTCTGCTTCTTACTTATTAACTCTGGCCATAACCATACCCTCATGGCGGCCGTGGTCGATGCCATCTGATACAAGATCTACAAATTGCTGCACGAATTGAGGGGCATCCAACACTTCTGTAACGTCCAGGCGCGCCCCATGACCCACCATCCACCTGCGACCGGCAATGGCTGCTAGTAGTTGGGGGTACAGTACTTCATCGCGGTCTGCGGCAAGGGCGTTCAGCTCTATATCCTTTTGTGTGGAAGCCTCCATCAACTGTTCCACCACGGCCTTTTCTTTGGCAAGCTCCTCTTTCAGCATCTCCTCGCCTTGGATCAATGCCTGTGCGTCTTCAAGCTCCTTCATAATGGTGGACACGTGGTCAGAGGAGCTCTTCGCCAAAGCTTCTGCCGCGGTCACCTGCATGTGATACCTTAAGGTTAGAATAAAGAATAATGTGGACGTGGGTGTGATGCTATATGGATACATACCTTAGCGGTTGCAGTTTCAAGTTGGGTTTCAAGCTCGGCTACACGTTGATCATGAGCATTGGCATGCACGGCTTGTTCTTTAATGGTAACTTCAGCAGTGGCGAGTTGGGACTGAAGGCGGCAATCTGGGATTCATGGTCTTCAATCATTTTCTCTCTTCGGCCATTCTTCCTTTTAGAGAATCAACATGCTCTAGGATCAATGCCTGTGCGTCTTCAAGCTCCTTCATAATGGTGGACACGTGGTCAGAGGAGCTCTTCGCCAAAGCTTCTGCCGCGGTCACCTGCATGTGATACCTTAAGGTTAGAATAAAGAATAATGTGGACGTGGGTGTGATGCTATATGGATACATACCTTAGCGGTTGCAGTTTCAAGTTGGGTTTCAAGCTCGGCTACACGTTGATCATGAGCATTGGCATGCACGGCTTGTTCTTTAATGGTAACTTCAGCAGTGGCGAGTTGGGACTGAAGGGCGGCAATCTGGGATTCATGGTCTTCAATCATTTTCTCTCTTCGGCCATTCTTCCTTTTAGAGAATCAACATGCTCTAGGGCAGCCTCGAATCTTACTCGCATGGAAGTACTCACAGCCATCTGATGCACCAAAACACCATTATATTCATCTACTAAGTCTGCATGACTTGTGAATTTATGTCCTTTACTAGGTCGGGTGGAATATAGTTGTTCAGGTAGTCACGACATTCTTCTTCTTCCCTCATTCTATAAGTGGTGGTTATCTTCCAATCAGGGTTGAAGTGTGTGTGCGAGTCGGACACCGGTATCTCTTGTGAAGCCGTGGGAGTACCTTCCTCAAAGGTTGGGCCTGATTTGGTCGTTGCAGCATGCAGAACAGGTTCCTTATCCTTCCTTGTCCCTTGGACAGGTGAGGCACCAGCATGTTCATCCCTAAAACAAAAATTGACACATTAATATTATTGTGGAAGGACGTACCTTTTACTTGGAAGTACTGACAAAACATATGCAGATGACTTACATGTTGGTTTTCTCCAGCTCTGACATAGTGGGAGGCACTTGAGTGACCGGCTCCACAACTGGTAGCGACACGCCCTGAGCTATGGGAGCACCCTGCGCTGCCCATGATGATTGGTAGAGGGGGTAATCCTCGCGCAGTCTCTTTGCGGGGGCATTGTGTTCCTCGATCACGGCCTCAGTGGCTCTCTTTACCCGCTTATTCTTTCTACGGGTGCGCTTGGGGACGGGTTGGGGTTCTTCCTCCTCCTCCTATTCTACTCGTTGCACCTCCTCCTCATCATCACCCAGAATTTGGTGGAGGCTGGAGGTAGTTCTCTCTATATTGTCACCCTTCTCCTCCTCATGGGCAGGGGTGGCAGTCTTCGGCGGGGAGGAGGGCCCAACTTCATTCTCCAGCATCAGATTGTCCCCATCTTCATTGGCAAAGTCTTCGAGAGACTTTAGAATTGTTGTCTCTTCTTCATCAGATTGGGGGTCAGGTACGGCCGCTAGGGCGATGGTCACATCTCTGGTATGCTCAAGAAGGGGTAGCTCGTTTTCTTGTCTGGGGCGTGCTCCCTCCGGTATGGTCTTGGGATCTCCCTGGCGTAGGACTCCAAAGAAGTTCATTTCTGTAAAGAAAAGTATGTTAGTTACGGATAACGGTTTTATATATATTTAAGGGTGCGGATACTATACCTACCTTCACCACGACTCCTCTAAAATACAGTGTATCTGTTTGACGGGCCAAAGTAGTTGCGGCTAATCCCTAACAGGCAAAGGAATGACTCGGGTAGATTCCTATGAAACCCTGTCCTATTCCTATCTATTTCTTGGGAGTGCTGGGCGTTGTATGTACCGGTCCGGGGAGGAGGGTCAGGGGATAATCTACGTTTAAATACAAAATCAGTCGGCCAAACTACTGCGTCAATAAAAAAGTAGTGGTCGTACCAATTTTTCAGCAAGTCCATGGCTTTATTGTGAGATTTGGGGCTGGTTGGGATCCTTTCTTAAAGGAAAGCCACCCATTCACTAAGTTGGGGTATAAAACAGCCTAAATAACTCTACGGTTGGGGGAATGCTTCTTGCACGGCATAGGATTTGAAACTTGCTAATCTTACACGCGCCTATATAGTGTAACTAGGTGATATGCACATCATTGTAACCTAGTAGATCTACGAGAAATCTGGTAAAAGGAATGCGGTAATTGGCTGCGTCAAAGAGACGAGTGTATAAGCCAATGTTTCCCTGGGGTGCCTCAGTTATAAGGTCCCCTGTACCAGGAAGAGAGTGATGAAGGTAGCTAGGAATGAAGAAATCAGAGCAAAAGTGCCCTAGTTTCTCTTCCGTCATTATGTTTAGCACGGATCCGATGGAAGGGTTATTTCTATGAGCCATTATTAATTAAAGCAAGATGAAGGCGTGGTATTCTAACCTGTGTAAGAGAAGGATCAGTGCAAAAGAAGGTGGAGGTAAGGAAGAAAGTGTTAATGGCAGAAATTGGAAAAAGACTGTGTGTCACACACAGCTGTATTGGCAACCTATTTATAGGGTTGCCTCGTTGGCCATGGTTCATTAGATTCATGACACGTGTCTTCCACTAACCAAAATTATGTGGTTGGGAAGTAAGTGGCAAGTAAAAAGTCAGGTGGGGCTCACGGGTCACTTCTGACTCAAGAGATTGCGTCACTCGAGGTACTGACTGTTTGCACTTTGTCAGTCAAAATGGCAGATGAACAGTCAATTGTGTCGGGATATGCGGTCATACGTAAGACCATATTCAATGTTTCATTTAATTTGTCTCGGTCGTCACGAGCGGCTGGTGTACTATAGGAATAAACTTCCTAACAAAGTTGCGGCCGAGATATGTTTTTTTATCCATTTCAACATTTCAGAATGTTCTTTCCTTGGTACGTCCGAGGGGGCATCTTGTTAGTCTAGATATTCCACCTGCGGCTGTAGCAACTAGACTGGGGGACATGATGACGTATAGTCCCCAACCGGGTCATGAACCCGGCCCATGGGTACTGATAGGTGTGTAAACACCCATCTTTTCCACCACTTAATTACAATAATAACCAGACCAAAACGTGTATTTTATGTCTTTTATGTCGGAATTATGCGTGGTTTGTGTTTTTGTTGTATTTTAGGATGAAATTATGAAAAGTGGAGAAAACACGGGAATTCACGGACATTTACGGCTTTTATTGAAGAAAAAGATGAAAGACGGAGTCGAGAAGTCAAGAGTGGAAAAAGAACGGAAGTCCAAGACCAATTCTGAAGATTTATCGAAGAAAAAGTCAAAAGACGGAAGTTTATCAAAAAGCCGAGAAACTCAAGTCTATATTATTGAAGAAATTAAAGACGAGTTCGAAAGATATCCCGAGCCACAAGTCCTTAAAGTCCAAACTTAAAAGAAAGATTAGAAGAAAAGGACTAATGACGCAATTAATGAAGATTAAATGAAGGAAGGACTTAACCTTGCAATTAACAAGAAATGAAGGAGGGGAGGAAGCTTCCTAATCCTCCCCTATATATAGATTAGGAATGTTAATTTTCCATGTTGTTGGCTAACTTGACAAATTAGCTCTTCCATTTTTAATTACCTTGCACCCTTTTATTACTTGTCCAATTTAATTACCTTGTCTTGCACTTAATTACCATTTAATTCAAGTAAGTTTTCCTTTTTAATTCTTGTCAAGCTTTATCTTTATCTTGTTAATCTCATTCTTCCTTTCTTAATCTTTGTGTTGATTTGTTTATGTTTATGCTCTTTATTTTGGTTGATTTAATTAAGTGGGTTTTGATTAATTTGATCTTTATTGTTTGTTTTATTGATTTGGATTGATTGTTTATGTTTTATATTTGTCTATCTATTTGTTTGGTTTAATCTTTTTATTGATTTGGTTAAGTTTTATTTAGATCCGTGTGTTTTAGCTTTTCCTTGTTCTTCGCATACTGTTACTGTTCTTTCCAAGTATTCGTGCCCAGCAGACATTCCGAATAGGGAATATCCAGTTTATGCTTTATTCGGAATTTTAGATATTCCGAATAAGGGGTTTAGCGTTTTTGCCTTATGCGGAATATTCTATATTCCGAGTAGGACTACTTTCCGAATAGGGAATACATTCCGAATAGGAGGACTTTCCGAATTGGTGACAGGATTCCGAATAGACCAATCATTCCGAGTGGACAACTTATTCCGAATAGGGCTTGATTTTCCGCATAGGCTGGACTTTCCGAATAGACTGAATATTCCGAGTAGGACTTTATTCCGAGTAGGGACAGATATTTTGAATAGAGGATTATTCCGCATAGGAGTATTATTCCGCATAGGGTCTACTATTCCGAGTAGGCAAATATTCCGAGTAGGGTAACATTCCGAATAGGGACAGATATTCCGAATTGCCTTTTATTCCGAATAGGAGTTTATTCCGGATAGGGAATTCTTAGTTTTTTTGTTTTTAATTTCAAGCGTTATTTTTCCCGCCTTTTTCCTTAATCGCACTTTAAGTTTATTTGCCTTAGTTTAAGTTTTAGTTTTAGTTGCGTTTTAAGTTTGCCTTAGTTACATTTAAGTTTGCGTTATTTACTTTATCGCCCTTTAATTTTTAAGTCTTGCTTTTAAATACTTGCACTTTATCTTTAATTAGACTTAGACTTACTTTACTTGCACTTTTACTTTAATTGTTTTGCACCTTTTATTTTCAACACTACAACGACACATCTTTGTTCCACCAAAGTTCAACTGAGTCACACAATAAAACACAAGTTTTTCAATTCGAAGAGACACACGACAAAGAATCTTTTTAACCTGAGTAAAATCGAGTTATCAAATGGCGCCGCTGCCGGCTCTTTTCGTAAAGATCAACAGTTTTTTGTGAGAGTCACGTTGCTTTTTGGGATCCGTTCACTTGTGAGCGTTATTTTTCTTGCCTAAAAAATTCAAAAAATCATAAACATTAAAAAAAAATTTGATAAAAATCCATAAAAATTAAAAATTTCAAAAATCCAAAAAGATTTTATCTTTATTGTGTATATATATTGTCTTTGTGTTTGGTTTTGTTTTCTTCTGCATTTTCAGGTGTATGCGTACTAGATCTTCTAATTATCAAGAGCCCGAGCCTCAAGAAGATTTAGATATGGCAGGTGTTAACAACAATAATCAACTACCGCACCTCAAAAATAATAATAATAACAACAATGCTCTTCCACAGCCCGATCTTCGGACCATGGAGGAACTTTGTCAACCAACAATGTTTGGACGAGGAGGACCGATTGCGCCGATGCAAATCAACGCTCCTGAGTTTTCGTTGAAGCACCACATGATTCAGCAAGTATAAATAAACCCATTTAGAGGATTGCCTGATGATGATGCCAACAAACACCTCGACAAGTTCATTACAATCACCCAAAGCATGAAGTTGCCTGGGGCCACAATGGATGTACTCCGCCTACAACTCTTCCCACATACTTTATCGCATCATGCCGAGAAATGGTTTGATCGTCTCCCGAAGAATTCTATTCACACTTGGGATGATATGACTCAACGCTTTCTTTCGCGCTACTTTCCACCATCCATGGTCACAAGCCTTCGCAATCAGATCAGCGGTTTCATGCAAGATCCTGATGAATCTCTTTTTGACGCTTGGGAGAGATATAATGTCTTGATCGACCGTTGTCCAAACCACAATATGCTTCCGGTCACCTTGATCGATACTTTCTACAACGGATTGACTTTTCGAGATCGTGATACGATCAATGCAGCCGCCGGTGGCACATTCATGAAAAGGAGACCCGAGGAGTGTAGAGAGTTAATTGAAAACATGACTACTCATCATAAGAACTGGGATTCCTCTGCTTCTTCTAGAAACAACACGAGAGTCAATGTTTCCTCTTCCTCAGCAAACCCTGAGATGACCGAACTCACCCGCATGATGGCTGAAATGAGCAAAAGTATTACGCTTCTCGCTTCAAACCAACAACAACAACAAGTTAAAGCGGTTGCTAATCCTTGTGAAACATGTGGCGGTCCTCACTCATACACCGATTGTCCTTCGACACAAGGAAATCCGGAAAATGTGTATGCAGCTTACGGTAATTATTCACCGGAAAATTACCAAGCTAGACAACAAGGGGATAGAAATCTGCTGAGCTACCGTTCCAACAACTACCTTTCACCCGGTTTTTCTCCTCAAAACCAAAATCCCGCCAACAATTACAATCGAAGCAACCAAATGCCACCTCGTGCTTCTAACCCTTATCAACTACCCACCCAACAACACCCACCCATTAATCCCGATGTTGACACAATCATGAGAACTCAAGGTGAGCAAATAAAGAATCTACATAGCCAAATAATCAATTTGAAAGGAGATATCTTGAAGCAGGGTAATGACATCAGAACCGAGGTTCGTGATAATCTTCAATCTTCTTTCATCACTCAAACAACTGAATTGAAGAATCTGTTGGCTAGTTTCTTGCCCGAAGCTCAACCTTCTTCTTCTTCTGGTTCTCTACCTTCAAACACCATCACCAATCCGCGAGCTAATGTGAGTGCTATAACTACGCGTAGTGGAACTACCATTGTCACCCCATCTCCCCCACCACCATCATCTACACCTCCTCCACCACCACCATGTATCCCTACTCCTCCTACACCTAGTAATAGTGCACCACTCCCGTCTCCGCCTCGTCATGACGATGTATCTCGGAAGGACCCGTCAACATCACAACCGTCACCACCTACACCTTCACCTAACCCTTATCAACCTAGAATCCCATACCCTTCTCGTATAGGCAAGACCAATGATCTAACAAAGGAGGACTCGCAAATAACCAAATATATCAATATGATTTCTCAAATGGGATTCAGCATTAGTTTCCTTGAAGCTCTTGTCCACATGCCCAAATTTGTTAGAGCATTTAAGGAATTGCTTAACAAGAAAGAGAAGCTGATTGAACTCGCCAACACACGATTAAACGAAAACTGCTCTGCAGTTATTCTTAAAGAACTTCTGGAAAAACTTGGAGATCCCGGTCGTTTTGTGTTGCCTTGCGTGTTCAACAAAACTGAAGAATTTACTGCCCTTGCCGATCTCGGGGCTAGTATTAATCTTATGCCACTGAGTGTTTGGAAAACACTATCTTTACCCGACCTCATTCCAACAAAGATGACTCTTGAACTTGCAAATCGCACTCTCGCTTACCCCGTCGGTATAGCCGAAGACGTGTTTATTAAAGTTGGCGCATTTACTTTCCCGGTCGATTTTGTCGTAGTTGATTATGAAATGGACCCTCGTATTCCTTTAATACTTGGTCGACCATTCTTGAGATCCGGACGTGCTTTAGTGGATGTAGCCGAAGGTGAGTTAATCTTAAGAGTCGGGAAAGATTCACAAGTTTTTACAATGGGGCAGCTTACAGGCAAATCCTTTGGAGGCCGAGAATCAGTGAATATGATAAATGTGCTCGATGACTTTACCGTCTATGACAATCCTCTATTCGAGTCTTCCACTGATAATCCACTCTTTGAAGATAATGTGGATGATTCTCTCCCTACTTTGGACGCTTCTCCCATTTTTGATTCTCCACCGGTCTTCGACGCTTATGATGATGATGATTCTAGCTCAGATTCGGATGATTTTGATTGTACTTCTGAGTATCCCGAGCTGCCCACTTTCGATGATTTTGATGAGGCTGATACTCTCTCGAGCGATTCTTCACATGATGAAGATCCTCCGTCATCACTCGATCCTACTTTGGACGATTATTCATTTGAGGAAGATTTCTCTGAATTTCTTAACACATACTTCCCTCATGAGAGTGATGCACCTCCTTTGGACTTTGAAGATTATCGTCTTGATCCTACTTTGGATTTGAAGAAAATTTTGTCCAAGGAGAAGAAACCGGTTGACACCGAAATCCGTTGCACTTATGATTTGACACCTCTTTGTCCCACTTCTGAGGACGAGGTTGTGCTTCTTTGCGGATCTTCTTCACACTCGGCTGAGCCAGAGTGCTATTTTCCCCTGAAGGAAAAGGTGTTCGATCCCGGTATTGAAGTCTTTAAGCCATCTCAGTATCCACCTGATGAAATAAAAGGAAAAGTCTTTGGCACCATTGAAGACATGCTTGCACCACTTCATCCTTGCTTCTACTGTGCTCCATCACTGCTTAAGGGAACCCTGCCACTTCTCTTTTGGTTGCCTTGTTCGCCTTAAGCTCTTGCTTATTGATGGATGAAAACCATGTCTTTGATCCTGGTGGATTTGTTTCATACTACTTCCGTTAATGATCAAGGTCGAGTCAGGCTCACGACTCGGTTAACAAAAACCAAGCGCTTCTTGGGAGGCAACCCATGCATCTATCTTTCCGCTTTCTTTATCATAAGTGTCGGGGGGGACCCCTTGGATTGCTATTTCCTCTCCTCACTTCTTAGTCAGGGATTCGGGCTTCAAATGAACCACTCTTAATGATTCTTGACGACCCGTGATCCCGTGTTCTACTTCTTCCCGGTTCTATCCTAAACTCTTTTCGATTCACTATTTTATATTTTCTCAATATTAAAATAGGAATCTCTTTAGTTGTCTTTTCCTTAGCGAGATTTAAACAACGTGCACAATGTCCTAAGTGTAGGGGAGTTTACTCCCACATGCTTAAACATTGAGGACAATGTTTATCTTAAGTGTAGGGGGACTTCTATCGAAGTTAAGTGGTCTTTTCCTTGTATTTGTCCTCATTTTAACCGGAAAATCAATTTTTCGTCATTTTTCAAAATTTTGATCTATTTTGGCCTATTAGTTTTTCCCTTTTGTATAGTTAATTTCTTTCTTAGCTAGAATAAATGTTTAATAAGTGGTTTTAATTTTCAAACATTGTGAATCTTTTGACTCAACCCGAGTTTACTCTAGCTAGTATCCTTAACGTGTTTAAATCAAGTTTTGCTAGGCTTTTATATAGGGAGCTATAAAACGCGAAAGTCTTAACTCTCACGGGTTAAGAACAAGAACTTTTCGCAAGTTCCTATAATCGATCCTAGAGAGTCGTTTATCAAGGGAACTTTAAGATGCGATTTCTAAACTTGAAAGAGTCTAAGAATTTGCAAATTCCTATAGACGACTCGAAAACCCAAAACTTTGATTTAATAGGCTAAGTATCCACTAGTCTCATTACTTGAGATTTTAAACTGTGGAGAACGAGAGATGATAGAGCCAATTATAAGTTCGGTATTCTTCCATGAATTTATGTGAGTTAATTATGAGCCTATTCTCCCATCGCTTGCTAATAATTTATTTGCTAATAAATAAGGTTGTACGATTTTAAAAGTTACTTAGCTTCTAGCCCCAGATCGTTTAAAAGTTGCTCGGTAATGACGAGAGTTCATAGCGAAGGCATAACTTATGAAGCGGGGCGCGAAGATTGGCGAGTCCGAAAAGGCCCTAACAAGGCATGAGGGCTATGTTTTGTAGCTAAAGATCCAAAGTGATGTGAAGAATCATTTATCGAAAATCAATATGAAGGATCGAGACACACGACGAAAAGCAAAAACTCCCAAAAAGTCATGGAGAAGTGTATCCGAAAAGACCCTAACAAGGTATGAGGATAAATAGATCCAAGTCATAAAAGGAGGCGGATCGTTGTATATCAAAGTCCAAAATAAAGATTGGAGAAAAATGAAGAAGTCGTGGTCCAAGTATGAATCTCTCAAAACTTCAAGTGAAGAAATTCCAATTATGAAGAGAAGACCATTATTTCATGAACGTCTCTCAAGATTTGAAGTATGAAGTCGCTGCCAAATATCGGCCCGAGAAAGGTCTCAAATCGCGAACCAAGTTATGCCAAGATATGAACTTTTTGATATCCCGAGAAGCAGTTTTAAAAGATTTGGTCCTTTAGCTAACTATTGATTAAATCGTGCACTTTATTTTCAGACTAAATAATTATCGAAATAAGTCAAACAATGCATCTTCGTGATCATTCAAGACAAATAATAAAATATAAGAGGTACCCATAGGAATAAGGGAGTCTAAGTGAATAATTGGCCCACATGAATTCGTGTTAGTTTACTAACTTATAATAACAATGATCTCGTTTTTAAGCTTGGTTTGGAGAAAGTGAAAAGTTGAGGATGATGATTATTCATAACATTTCCAAAACCCAAGGTATGCTTTTAATTTCTTTGCTTTGCATTTTTATAATTTTCTATCTCTTTAATAAAGGCCAATGTGGATTGATTATGATGAAAAGTGTAAACATGCTTTGTAACTAATGCATTGCATGAGGACATTGCAATGGTCAAGTGTAGGGGATTTGATAGGTGTGTAAACACCCATCTTTTCCACCACTTAATTACAATAATAACCAGACCAAAACGTGTATTTTATGTCTTTTATGTCGGAATTATGCGTGGTTTGTGTTTTTGTTGTATTTTAGGATGAAATTATGAAAAGTGGAGAAAACACGGGAATTCACGGACATTTACGGCTTTTATTGAAGAAAAAGATGAAAGACGGAGTCGAGAAGTCAAGAGTGGAAAAAGAACGGAAGTCCAAGACCAATTCTGAAGATTTATCGAAGAAAAAGTCAAAAGACGGAAGTTTATCAAAAAGCCGAGAAACTCAAGTCTATATTATTGAAGAAATTAAAGACGAGTTCAAAAGATATCCCGAGCCACAAGTCCTTAAAGTCCAAACTTAAAAGAAAGATTAGAAGAAAAGGACTAATGACGCAATTAATGAAGATTAAATGAAGGAAGGACTTAACCTTGCAATTAACAAGAAATGAAGGAGGGGAGGAAGCTTCCTAATCCTCCCCTATATATAGATTAGGAATGTTAATTTTCCATGTTGTTGGCTAACTTGACAAATTAGCTCTTCCATTTTTAATTACCTTGCACCCTTTTATTACTTGTCCAATTTAATTACCTTGTCTTGCACTTAATTACCATTTAATTCAAGTAAGTTTTCCTTTTTAATTCTTGTCAAGCTTTATCTTTATCTTGTTAATCTCATTCTTCCTTTCTTAATCTTTGTGTTGATTTGTTTATGTTTATGCTCTTTATTTTGGTTGATTTAATTAAGTGGGTTTTGATTAATTTGATCTTTATTGTTTGTTTTATTGATTTGGATTGATTGTTTATGTTTTATATTTGTCTATCTATTTGTTTGGTTTAATATTTTTATTGATTTGGTTAAGTTTTATTTAGATCCGTGTGTTTTAGCTTTTCCTTGTTCTTCGCATACTGTTACTGTTCTTTCCAAGTATTCGTGCCCAGCAGACATTCCGAATAGGGAATATCCAGTTTGTGCTTTATTCGGAATTTTAGATATTCCGAATAAGGGGTTTAGCGTTTTTGCCTTATGCGGAATATTCTATATTCCGAGTAGGACTACTTTCCGAATAGGGAATACATTCCGAATAGGAGGACTTTCCGAATTGGTGACAGGATTCCGAATAGACCAATCATTTCGAGTGGACAACTTATTCCGAATAGGGCTTGATTTTCCGCATAGGCTGGACTTTACGAATAGACTGAATATTCCGAGTAGGACTTTATTCCGAGTAGGGACAGATATTCCGAATAGAGGATTATTCCGCATAGGAGTATTATTCCGCATAGGGTCTACTATTCCGAGTAGGCAAATATTCCGAGTAGGGTAACATTCCGAATAGGGACAGATATTCCGAATTGCCTTTTATTCCGAATAGGAGTTTATTCCGGATAGGGAATTCTTAGTTTTTCTGTTTTTAATTTCAAGCGTTATTTTTCCCGCCTTTTTCCTTAATCGCACTTTAAGTTTATTTGCCTTAGTTTAAGTTTTAGTTTTAGTTGCGTTTTAAGTTTTCCTTAGTTAGATTTAAGTTTGCGTTATTTACTTTATCGCCCTTTAATTTTTAAGTCTTGCTTTTAAATACTTGCACTTTATCTTTAATTAGACTTAGACTTACTTTACTTGCACTTTTACTTTAATTGTTTTGCACCTTTTATTTTCAACACTACAACGACACATCTTTGTTCCACCAAAGTTCAACTGAGTCACACAATAAAACACAAGTTTTTCAATTCGAAGAGACACACGACAAAGAATCTTTTTAACCTGAGTAAAATCGAGTTATCAGGTACTATCCGTATCTAACCCATCACGAATGGGTTGGGTTAATCAGTTAAGCTTATGGGCTTGAATGAACAGTGGCCGCATAAGGTGTGTGCGGCCCACGGCCCGGTACAGCCGGGACAGGGTTAGAAAGAATCACAATCTTATTAGGGTTGGGATTCACCCTAAAGTATAAGATATACACTAACCATAATTAGAAGATAACAATCAAGCTAATTATGGAGGTTATCCTATACTTGGGGCTGAAGTAAACAGTGGGCCCATTAGGGTTTCACTGCCTATATAAGGAACCCCCAAGGGTTCCACAAAGTTATTACATTCTACATACTCTAAACCTCACATCCGATTCTTAACCCTAACTTATTACTTACTCTCACGCCGGAGTCTAATCGTGGGATACGTTCCCACGGTAAGCCTAACGCATGTTGTTTTAGTGTGTAGGATCTCAGCAAGACTATTCACTTGGTGCAAGAGCTGGAGCCCAGCCAACCCGAATTAAGCCTAATTCGGGTCTAGCAAGGATCATCCAACTTTTGTATCAACAACCTTCTTGTGGATATTGGCAATAAATCCTCCATGATTTTGATGAGACCTTCTAGTTTGAATAGGAGACATCACATCACCAATGACTAGAGAAGAAGGATGATTCTTGATAGTAGATGTAAGTACTCCTCCTTTAATAATTTTGTTGTCTTCAATTTAAGTCTCCAAATTGCCAATATCATCCTCAAAGTCTCCTCCATCATCACCTGAATGAACCTCTTCATGTACTACTGAAGGTTCACCTTGTTCAAAAACATTGGAAGAGAATAGATGGTCAAAAGAGTTGTCAACGCCTAAATCAGGGTTGTCAACGTTTGAGCCATCAACGCCTGAATTTTTCTTGTCAGTGCCAGATTTTCCTTTGTCAGCGATTGAAGATTCATGCATGTTTTCATCAACTGGTGTTTCTTGTGGACCACCTTTATCATTTCCAGCAGTAGCAAATGCATTTGTCCATATAGGAATGGTAACATACTCAAGTATGGGTGTTGATTTGTCTGCATGTGATCCTACCTCCTCATCAACCTGTATACCTGAAATTTCAACAACTAGGTCTTCCACAACATTTGAAGTCACCTTCACAATGTCTGGATTAGTAATAGGCATATAATTCAAGGTTCTAGATAAAGGTTCCAAATCAAATAACCAATTTGGTCCACTCTCAGGATCACTAGGTTTAATTTCTAAAAACCTAACATGTACTTTTTCAAGTATACGTTTTTCTTTCTTAAGGTAAACCCTATATCCTCTACTCTGCACTAAATACCAATAAAATAGCCTTCGTCACCTTTAGCACTAAACTTTCCTAAGGCATCACTAGTATCAAGTACAACTATATGACAGCCAAAGGGTTTAAGAAAGACAATATTAGGTTTCCTACTCCAAAATAGCTCATAAGGTGTCTTATTGTGGATTTTGTTGATCAATGCCCTATTCTAAACATAACAGACTGTATTCACAGCCTCAGCCCAAAATGCAATGGGAAAGTAAGCATCAGCCAACATTGTCCTATCTCCTTCCATGAGTGTTCTATTCTTCCTTTCAGCCACCCTATTTTGTTGTGGGGTTCTGGCGATACTAAACTGCCTAGTAATCCCTTTCTTGGCACAAAAGTCATCTTACAGCTTATTTCTAAACTCACCACCATTATCACTTCTAAGGATTTTAACCTCATTCCCAGTCTTTTTCTCTATCTAGGTAATAAAGTTAATCAAAACATCAGTAGTTTCATTTTTAAAGCCAAAAAGAAAGTCTAAGTAAATCTAGAAAAATCATCAGTTATGACAAAACAATAAGATTTACCATTTAAGCTTTCTATATTAGTTGGATCAAACAAGTCCATATGCAGCAAGTGAAGTGGTTTAGAACTAGAATGCACAAGTTTAGACTTAAAGCAGACTTTGT
The DNA here is from genome assembly GCA_025667525.1 of Glebionis coronaria. Taxonomy (NCBI): domain Eukaryota; kingdom Viridiplantae; phylum Streptophyta; class Magnoliopsida; order Asterales; family Asteraceae; genus Glebionis; species Glebionis coronaria. Next base: position 276,349,985 of record CM046882.1, on the reverse strand, counting down.
GATGTTTGCCTTTAAGGCATGCAACACAAGAGTGGTCATTGTGGAAAGCCTTTTCAGGCAAACCATCAACTAAACCATGTCTCACAAGTCTATTTATGTTTTTAAAATTTATGTGCCCTAACCTTCTGTGCCAAAGATTACTCTCATCAACTGAAGCCTTAGCATATAGACATGACATATTATTATTCATCCTAATTCCATTAAGATTCACATTATAAATGTCCTTATGCCTAGGTGTTCTACAATCAATGAATTTCTCACCAGGTAATTTAAAATCCTTGCTTAACACCAAGCATTCAGTATCAATGAAAAGAACTTTATATTTGTTATCACAAACTTGTGATTCACTAAACAGATTATAATCAAGTTCTTTTACCAGAAATACGTTCTCAAAACGCAAATTGTTGGTGATAAGAGTGCCTTTGCCAGTGATGGTTCCATATCCTCCTCCAAGTTGTCACCATCTTTAATGGGGGTAAAGTTTGTCAAATAATCTTCCTTCCCCGTCATGTGCCTAGAGCATCCACTATCCCAATAGCCATAATCATTAACCTGCTTTTGAATGCCCTGCACATAAAGAAAACAAATTAGTTTTCTTTGGGAACCCAAGCCTGAGCAGACTTGGATTCATTTGGTTGTTCAACAAGAACAAAATTAGTCCTTATAACAACCCCTTGTTCATCCCTTTTTGGATTAAACACCCAGTTAACCCCAATTGGTTTAGTTATGACCTTTGAAATATAATGAAATCTGTTATAGGTCATAGAAATCACATCTGAATTAGGGTTTTGGTCTTGTTTGGGTCTCCAAGTTAAGCTAGAAGAAGCTTTAGACCCCTTTCCCTTTGGTTGAAAGTATTTGGCATTACTTGGTCTAACAGTGTTGGAAACATTCCTGTCAACGTTAAAATTGTTCTTGACAACGCTGAAATTACCCTTATCAGCGTCAAACCTAGGGTTTGCTACAGGAACCTATTGTCTGTTAGACCATGTATTAGTCTTTTGAAAATGCCTTTGTCCATAAGTATTGGACCCTTTAGTAAAGAATGAAGCTTGTCTAATGACTTTTGGACTTTGCTGGACAAAAGGTTTTGGTTTGACCATGGTTGACTTTCTATCAGCGTTGACCTTTGAAGCATTGACACACTTATAAGCCAAATGTGAAAAACTCCCACAAGTATAACAGGATTTTCTAGACATAACTCTAGGTCTAGATGAAAAGAAACCTGGCCCATTATCAGTAACTTGAATTTTTGGTGACCTAGTTTTTCTATACATTTCTGCATTTAATACTAGGTTTTCTATCAACGTTTAAGCCAAGGTCAACAGTCTTTCCAGTAGTAGGGTTGGTCACTTTTATGGGTGTGGACTCATTTAGACTTTCACTAAGCATGCCACCTTTAACAAACAAAGTAGTATTGGCTTTCTTCCATTGGTCCAAATCAGTCAGTTTCTGCTTATATTCCTCTATTGGAGTAAGAACTCTTGGTGGAGGAATAAATTTCTTTTCTTAGAGTTTTGGTATACCAGTCCAAGACAAATCCTTTCTAAGGACACCATATAAGTTCCCAGCATGTGGTGGAACACCAGCATACTCTTTCATCCCAATCCCAGTCATATACCTAGAATCCCTTTGTTCACTAACACATTTTTCTAGGGTTTGAGAAGCTTTATCAAATCTTTGAATTTTAAGCCCTACATTATCTTTGTTTTTAATGGCCTCATCCAACTCAGCTTGTATAACACCTTTGGATCTCTCTAAGATGTCCTTAATCTGAATACTAGCATTTAGGTCATGAGTCAAAACATTGATTTGATCTTTTAGGTCAAGCTTCATTTTCTTATATTCAGCCACAGTCTTTTCAGTTTGAACAAGTCCAAGTTGATAGTTAGATAACTTGCATTTTTCATCAAAAACATCTGATTTTTAACTTTAAAATTTCTTTGTTAAGTTTTTCAGTGTTCAAACGAAAACCTTTACTACAATATGCATCATCATATACCTCACTGTCTGATGAAGATGAAGAATGTGCCATGAGAGCATAGTGAACATGTTCCTCTTCCTTCTTTTCTACAACCAAGGCTTTGTTATCTTCCACATCTTTGGCCACAAAGCTCCAGTCCCAGCCAACACCATCAATCTCTTGCATGGAAACCATAGCTTTTGTATCTTCAACCTTGATGATTTGGCTTGAAGGCTTTCCAGCATCAAACCTTCTTGGAGATCTACACTCTCTCATAAAGTGACCCATTCTATGGCAATTGTAACACTAAACCTTGGATTTATCAAATCCTGTAGTGTCTTTAGCATTAAAATTCATCTTCTTCCTGAATCTCCTATTCCATCTATTGGCCTTTATGCTTGCAAGTGCCATATTCCACTTTATGTCCATTTCCTCCAAATGCTCATCACTTATTTGCTCAAGGTCCTCATATGTAACCACTGAACCATTGGTCAATGAAGCAATGTATGCAAATACTGTATCTAGATCAATACCAGCAGGCTTAACTCTTGGTGAGTCAACATTGTATGTGTCAGCGTCTGAATGTGGGGCGCTGACAAAGATTGATCCAACGTTGACACAAGTTGATCCAGTAACAGGGTGGATGTATGACTCCCTTTGATTAAATTGACCTTCACTATGTGAGAAGAAGGCCATATTTCAATTGGTAGATTTGCTTCCTTGATCCAAAAGGATTTCACTCTCTACAATCCTCAGTTTATTGTAGACGTCATCAAAAGTGGAATTTTTGTGAGTATTATTAGCAATCATAGACCTTGCTTCAATCTTCCATGCATCACCAATAATTTTAAGGAAAATGGTGATGATATCAGCATCATCATGTACTGTTCCTATAAATGACAATTTGCTTGTGATGTCAAGAAGTCTGCTTATCACCCCACTTAGCTTTTCATTGGGAAGAGCTTTGAACACAACATACTCATGCAAGAGTTGCTTCTTTTTCTCTGAGGCAGTATCATCATTACCACCATAAGTGACTTGAAGGGCTGCCCAAAGATCTTTAGCAGACTCATAACCTCTATACTTGTGCTGATTAGCTGGTCCCAAAGAAAGTTTGAGGATGCTTAGAGTTTTCATGTCATTCCTTCTCTTTGCAATGTCCTCAGCTGAGACAGCTCTCCCATCTCTAGGTTGCTCTTTTCAATCAGCTTCACTTGAGCCTGGAGTTGATCTTAAAGTAATAGCAGCTTGAATCTTGGCAGCCTTATCAAATGTGTTTCCATATTCAATAATTTCTCATAGGGTGTGGTCGTGTATTTGAAGGTACTGCTCAAAATTGAACTTCCATAGCTCAAAGTTGTTTGGGTCTATCATGGGGATTTTTATGTTATGTCTTGAGGAGGAGGTCAACTATCGAGTAGACATGTTGTTTGGTTTTTAGGGTTTCTTGAAAATTAGGGTTTTTGGCGATTTTGGATTTTTAGGGTTTTGTGTTCTTTAGATCAAAGTTCCTCAACAAGATCTGATACCACTTGTTGATCCCAAACTTAGATCGATTTAGCTTGTGTAAACGAGAATAAATCAAGTTAAACACTTAGAGAAACTTTGTTGTATATGAAACAATTTAAGTATTATGCGAAATTAATACTTAAACAAGAACACACAAACAAGATAAACCAAACTTTCACTTTGATTGATTAATCGAACTTGCGTACAATGAAAGTGTGAAAAACATATATTGAACTAAACCTAAAGGCCTCCTTTTATAGATTAGGGAACCTTGTACAAGAGTCTACGTATAAGCTATTTAGGTAAAGATAAACATAAGAAATACATTGTCGAACATATCTTTACTAGAAACATAAAACGTGTAGACTAAGTATCCTATCAGTGCTTGAGTTCTTCCTGTCAACGCTTGACTTCTCCCTGTCAACGCTTGCCTTGACAACGCTTGATTTCTTCCTATCAACGTCTGATTTCCTCTTGGCAGCGTCTAAGTATCTTGGCTTCATTTTATTCCCAACACACACCCTAAGGCTCATTGAGAACATGTTTTTTTATTTATTCTTCTTTATTTATGATACATATAGTAGGCCAAATCCCGCAATCCCGTGATCAAAAAGTCATGACGTTGACACCCTCAATGTGTTCTTGCTATTATTACAAGTGAAATAAAAGAGTCGGTTAAGAGCTAAAATATTGAGCCTAAACCGCTAAAAACTTCATTTATTAAACAATTAAATATTCAAGTGTGAAAAATAAATAATAGGAGAAAGAGCCACAAAAACTTATATAAGGAAGACTTTGCCTAAAACTTATGATCTACTCTATCATCTCTTGTTCTCCATATTGTAAAATCTCAAAGATGTGAGACAAATGGATACTTAGCCTTGCAAGTCAAAATTTAGCATCATGAAATTAGCTAAATTAAGACTATATTAGATCGAAGTTTTGGGTTTTCAAGTCATCTATAGGATCTTGCATCTTCTTAGACTTTTTCAAGTTTAGAATTTGCGTTTTAAAGTTCCCTTGATAAATGACTTTCTAGGATTGATTATAGGAACTTGCGAAAAGTTCTTGTTCTTAAGCACTTTCGAGTTAAGACTTTTGCATTTTAAAGTCCCCTATATAAAAGTCTAGCAAAACTCGATTTAAGCGGGTTAAGGAATGAGCTAAGGTAAAAACCAGTCGAGTCAAAAACTATCCTTATTTTCTCGAACAGAAAGCCTACATTTGTGTCAAAACACTTATTTTCTTTATTATTAAACACAAAATTACACTAAAAATTTAAATTTTTATTATTTTTGAGAAAACGATTATGTACGAACACGACAAAAGCAAGCGCAAGCGATTATTTCGATTGACCCCCCATGCTAATACCAAACATTGTCCTCAATGTTTCCTAGCATAAGAATAACACCCCCATGCTAGAACATGAAGAGTCGAATGCAATAGTCTTAACATGGTAAGGGTACGCAAATCTATAAGCCGTTTATTAATTATTTTTTAAGATAAAACGTTAGTCGATAAAATCAAGGATATCGAATTCCCTATATGATAATCAAGGTATGGAAGCTCGAGTGGACCGGGAAAAAACCAAACACGGGAGACTTCAATGATTTGGGTTATTCCTAAGAGTCACATCACAAACAAAAACACGAGCACGGGTTTGAAAGATCAAGCCATTATTAGTGTTAGAAAATAGAAAGAAGATAGAATGTATGGAAATCCTCCACAAGGCACCTCGTCTTTTGTAACCGAGTCATGATCTCGACTCGTTCCCCGCATTCATTGGTCCTCAGGGAATGTTTGGAGATCCGGAACAACCTCCGTAGGTATGTCCGCTCTAAAGTAGTGCTTAACTCGATAACCATTCACCTTAAAGTTAGGCCCGTCTTTTTGAGCAGTTCAACGGTGCCATAAGGGAATACTTGTGAAATGGTGAATGGTCCAGACCAACGGGACTTAAGTTTTCCCGAGAAAATCTTAAGTCTAAGTTGAATAAGAGGACTTGATCACCAACATTGAAAATGCGGTTTTTGATTTAAGAGTCATGAATCCTCTTAGTCTTCTCTTTATAGATCAAAGAATTCTCATAAGCTTGATCCCTTAGTTCACTTAGTTGATTCATTTGAAGTTTGCGATGATCACCCTTGGTCCTCAAATCGAAGTTACAATGTTTTAGAGCCCAATACGCCTTATGTTCGAGTTCAGTTGTCAAGTGGCATGCCTTTCCGTAGACCAACCAAAATGGTGTACAACCAATGGGAGTCTTATAGGCCGCACGGAAGGCCTAGAATGCATCATCCAATTTATCCGACCATGAAGTGCGATTTTCTCCAATAGAATGCTCCAAAATTCGCTTAAGAGCTCGGTTTAAAACCTCCACTTGACGACTCGTTTGAGGGTGATAAGCCGTCGAAAGTTGATGAGTGACACCATATTTCTTTAGAACTTTTTCAAATTCTTCATTACAAAAATGGGTCCCTCGATCACTTATTATAGCCCGTGGAGTTCTAAACCTAGCAAAAAGTTGCTTTAGAAATTTCACCATAACTCGAGCATCATTAGTAGGCAAAGCCTTAGCTTCAACCCATTTTGACAAATAGGCAACAACTATGAGAATATACTTATTTTCTTTTAAGGATGGAAATGGCCCCATAAAATCAATTCCCCATACGTCAAAGATTTCACAAACTTGTATTATATTTTGGGGCATCTCATCCCGTTGTGAATTATTTCCTTGACGTTGACAAGCATCACAAGTCTTGATCAAGTCATGGGCATCTCAATATATGGAAGGCCAAAAGAAACCGACATCAAAGACTTTTTTCACGATGTAGTTGGCACCATGATATCCCCCGCTGGGTCCTTCATGACAAGCTTTAAGAATATCTTTAGCTTCTTTGCCGAACACACACCTATGAATCACTTGATCCGCGCACACTCGAAACAAATAGGGGTCTTCCCAAAAATAGTAAGATATGTCCTTGAAAGATTTTCGTTTTTGTTGGGAAGACATACCCTTAATTAAGAAATTCCCCGCATGGTAGTTTGCAATGTCCGCAAACCATGGGGTACTATCATCACCACGAAAAGAAATCATACCAAGCGTCTCAAGAGGAAATGTTTCATTAATTGCCTTGTTCTCTCGATCGCTTTAGTGAGGATTCTCAAGTCTAGATAGATGATCGGCCGCAAGATTCTCGGCTCCTTTTTTGTCAAGAATTTTGACATTAAACTCTTGAAGGAGGAGTATCCACCGGAACAACCTCAGCTTTGCATCTTGTTTATTAAGAAGATATTTTATAGCCAAGTGATCCATATACACTATGGTTTTAGACAAGCCGAGGTATGGTCTAAACTTTTCTAAAACATATACAACGGCAAGTAATCCTTTTCTGTTGTAGTATACTTAGTTTGAGCATCCGTCATAGTCTTACTTGCATAGTGTATAGGCAAGACATATTTGGTCTTACGTTGCCCCAAAACCGCACCTACCGCGTAATCACTAGCATCACACATATTTCAAAAGGTAGGTCCCAATTCGGGGCAACTAAAATGGGTGATTCGGTTAATTTCTTTTTAAGCATCTCAAAGGCGTTGATGCACTCATCTTAAAAGAAGAATGGAGTCTCTTTTTCTAAAAGATGAGTCATAGGCCGAGCTATCTTAGAGAAGTTAATAAGTGTGTAAACACTTATCTTTTTACCACTTAAAACAATGGAAAAAGAAGACCAAAACGTGTAATTAATAACGTAAATGTCTGAATTATGCGTGGTTTGTGTTTTTGTTGTGAAATAGGTACAAAATATCAAAAGTAAAGAAAACACGGGATTTCATGGTCATTTATTGAAGAAAAGGACAAAAGACAAGGTCAAGAAGCATCAAAACGATCACGAGAATGGAAAGACCACATAATTGTGAAGTCAACGGTCCCGACCTCGCATCATAACTCCTCACAGTTTGCTCTCTACGAAGTTTTCAAGTTTAATTAGTTTTTAGATTAAATAAATGGTTTTTAATAAATTAATAATATAAATAAAAATTTATATTTTCGAAAATTAATAAAAATAAAAATAAAATAAAGTTTTTATAAAAATAAAAATAATTTCCGTATTATTATTTATATTATTATTATTATTATTATTTTATTTTTTTTATTATTAAACCATCACTTTTATTAGAAACCAAAGAGGGATTTACAATAAATTGGATGGGAGTCGAGATACTATCTGCGCTCCCACCCCTTTAGCAATGGTAAAACCTTTATTATTATTATTATTATTATTATTATTATTTTTATTTTTTTTTTTTTAATCATCACTTCAATAGAATAATAGGATCTACAAAAAATTAGTGGGAAGCCGAGATACTATCTGGGCTCCCACTCCTTTAGCAATAGCAAAGCTAATCCTATTAAAAATATGAAGAGCAGCACGCGCCCCAATGTCTTGAGCCATGGAGAATTTTCGGATCCGTTTTAGCAAAGCAACCGCATCCTCCTCTAATTCCCCCAAGGAAGAAAAAGAAAATGGGAGAAACCCATATCCAATAGTCGCACACTTAGTCATATACTTAGCACGTTTACGTTTTGCAGCATCGACCACAACGCGACCGGGCACAAAATTAACAATCCCGGATTGGGTCAAGGGTGAAGATCCAGTCAAATCCACACACACATCCATCCCTCCATCCCATGAGTAAAGTAGCATATCTGCTGGACGAAGCGGTTTATCACTCCCTCCATCCAACCCGATATCAACTTCCTTACCAACTGAAATCCCTGAACGGCAACATATGTCAACAAGGGTATCACGCACAATATTATGACGGTGTTTGATACCAACAATCCCAGCACACGATACGGCATGATCTCCGTAAATATCCCCAGTAAAAACCCTTGAGCAAGCAGAACAAGGCTTCGAGACAGAAAATAAAGGGATACCTAACTGATAACACAAAACACAACGATAAGTTTTACCGTTCATAGTCTGTCCCAACCCAGAAATAGGAACCGTCCTAAGCCAGTTGGAGGTATGATCCTCTCTTTGAGATTTCCATAAGGCCATCTGACGAGGAGATAAGGAAAACGTAGATTCTGCATTTTTTGTAACCTTTGTGAAATATGTATCTGCCATTTTCTTCATGAGTTTTGGGGCAGCGATTTCACTTGGATTACTCAAAAGATCAGTCTCCATGGATGTATTAAACACACATAACGCATCATCAAAATTAGGTCCAGGAGCTATAATACCAGTATGCCGAAGAAGCTTAGTCTGCAAACTAGCAGACTGTAATCGTGATGCAATAAAGGCGTAATTCAAAACATCCCCTGCAGAATAGACACCAAGCCCTCCAAATGTAAGGGGTAAGGTGGCAAGCCTCCATTGCCAGTCACTGAAACCAGGGCCAAAAGCAGTGACAATACGTTCTAGAGAAGAACGAAGAGCCACATCAAAAGAACATTGGGCAGACTGAAAGAAATGAGGGGGGCATGTGCGCATAGTAAAGTATAATCTGGAAATACCCGTACAAGAACGAAGAAGCAACAACTCACACTGAGATCATTGATTTTGGCAACAGCATCCATAAGCGCAATGGTCTTAGCCACTCTCTTCGTCACAAGCTCATTACAAAAATCAAAATCCACACTAGCGGGGACACCAAGTAATTTAACACCATGTAAAGGTCGAGCAATATTAGGCGGGAAAACATCCGTAAGTTTGCTATGTGGGTCTTCTTTTGGCCAAAAAACTTCAGTTTTGTCAACATTAAGATATAAGCCACACCTGGGTCCATCCTCCATTATTAACTTTAAAACCTCCCCTACAACTAGAGTATCCCCAACAATAGTACCATCATCCAAATACCAAGCATGTAAAGAGAGGCTAAAAGAATCTCGAATCTTACAAATCAAAGGATGTAATACCAGGGAAAAAAGCAAAGGACCAAGGGGATCACCTTGTTGTACCCCCTGACACGACCATAATACGTGCTCCCCGTAATACAATCTAGCTGGGTTAGAGTAACAGAATTCTACCCAACGAGAGATAGTCGGACAACGAAGGCGAACTTCCCGAAGCATAACCTCTCGATCTACCAAGTTGAATGCATTCTTAAAATCCACCAACAACATCGAAAGACCAACATCATCGCCACCACCCTCAATCAAGCGATTCACAGCATGCAAAATAGCCTCACTTCCTCCCGACACCCCAACACCAAACTGTAGACCATCAAAATAACCATCTAAAGAATGACCGATCAAAATAGCACTAACCTTGGAGACCAACCGTCTCCAGACAGTACCCACGGCTATAGGACGAATACCACCACCCGGCTTAACAAGCGGTGTAAGAGGAGCACTGGCAATATACTTGCCCAAAATTTGAGGACAGTTCCCGGCAAGAAAAAGATTCACCACATTGGTTATAGAGGAGACCAACTCATCAGAAACAGCAACAGCCGCTCCACTAAAGCAATCCATGAGGTGTTGGGCACGCAACCCATCACGCCCACAAGACGTACCACGAGGGAAACTCTTAATTCTGTCAAGAACAATAGTTGAAGATGCGGTGAGAGAATGATGATCAAAGGATGTATGTGGCAAGGACGGAGCATGTTGGAAAGGGTGCTTAATCTTTAAGTCCTCAAGGGTAGCATCACTATAAGGAGCAACACCAGAAGACGAAAGAACTCTCACTGCTGCAGTATAATGCCCATCACAAATCTTCCTCTTACACTTCTTGATATTCCGCTCACTCAAACCAAGGTCTTCGTCATCACCATCTGAAAAAGTGTGAGACGATTCATCCAATGTCTCCCTCAAAAGCTGTAGACTACCACCTTCCATACCCCAAGATCGAATGGCATTAAGGATACACTCTTCTTGACGTTGGCGCTTAATAGCAGAGTTGCACTCAAGATTACTCCTCGGTCGGAAGGTTTTAAGAAGGCAGAGAGGCAAGACTAACAAGCTAACCCAACAAGATATATCATCAGGCTTGCAAATCACCTTATCAAGGGCTCCTTTCAAGACACGGGAAAACCCCAACCGACACTTAGGAGGAATAGATTTGACAGTTTGCAACCCCTTGGAGAACAACCTATCAAGAATACCCAAAGTGAAACCTTCGTGTAACTCATATACATCATCATCAACCTCAACAGATCGCTCATGACAAGAAGGAACCACCGGCCGAATAAGATCATAAAGCACGAACCGGACAACACCATCACCACCATCAGGGGGTGAGACAAAATCTGATCCGTTACCATGACGACACCTAGACCGAAGAGTATGTGTCTTGAAGCAAACACCACATAACCAAAGCCCCATGCGCTTAAGAGTTAACTCAGCTCTCACAAAAACGGCCAAATCAGTAAGTAAAGAGTGCTTAGTGATAACTTGCGCCTCACCGTTACAATGCCGATCACGAAGGTGGGTGATCAACGAAGTCCTAGTAAGCCCATTTCCACCACCATCTAGACACCCACTAAGACCAACAAACGGGCAATGAAATCGAGATACTATCTGCGCTCCCACCCCTTTAGCAAACTAAATGGGGTAGGGGAGGGGGTTATAATTGTTGTGACAGTCCAAACAAAGTAGGGTTAAAAGGCAAGTTTTGTATATGTAAACTTAAAGGAATGCCCAGCTCAGTTGGCATTCCTTTGTCCCTTAAAAACTGAGCGAAAGAACCAGGGTTCGAATCCTGGGCGTGGCATTTGGTGGGATATATTAAGCCACTGCCACGTGGTACCACCTGAGTGGTCCATGTGGCAACCCGACCCGATCCAGGCCCGACCCGATCCAGACCTGAATAACACCCGACTCGTTGACCGGCTGACGTCATCATGACATCAGTAGCCACGTGGTGGAGGCTGGCCAATGTCAGCGCGCCACGTGGCACTGACAGTTTGTTATTAATGATAGATACGAGGTGGCAGGGAATTTCAGACGTGGCAGTGGTGGCGGCCAACCAGAGGCTGGCACGTGGTGGCAGCGCCGATGTGTCAGTGCGTGGTTCTGACATGGCATAGGAGCAGTGGCGGCTGACCAACCAGGAAATGACACGTGGCGGTGGCGCCGCCACGTCAGTACGGGGTGGCAGGCTGAGTCAGTACAAGGTTGTAGAGTGGCAGTTAGTTAGACACGTGTGGCGGCTAAGCCAATAAAATGATGTCATGTGACATTGGCGATGAAAACAAGAAAGAGGGGCGTGTGCCAGGCTTTAATGAGCACACGATCCGAGTACTTCTATAGCTGTATCCACATTGGCGATATTAACAAGTAAAGGAGAGAGAGAAAAGATAAAGCTACCCCCAACTTAAAGAAGAAAAAGAAAAAAGAGCATGAAAGGACGAATCTACCCGTGTTGGTTGGCAGCTTATAAATAGTATGCCCATTTCATTGTTAAGGGATGTTAGGTAGTAGTAGTTTTATAGTTTTCACATAGTAGTTTAATAGTTTGTATTTTTATTTTTCCTCTCAAGTTTTGTTCTAGCTTTCTAATATGAACTCTTTTTATTAATAAAAGTTATCTTTTAGCTTATTGTTATTCTCATTTAGCGTAATCTCATTCTATCTTTCTTAGTTTTAATTTTTTTAATAATCTAGCTTATTATGTTGGGATTAGTTTTTTATAACTTTTTCCAAATAAGTTAAGATTTACATATAATTTGGAATAAGTTATCTTATTTCAAGCTTATTGTGGGCTTATTTTTCAAGATCTAGCTTATTATGGATGATTTGTTCATTTAGCTTTTAAGTTTTTTGAATCACATAAGTTTTAAGCTTAGGCTTACAACTTATTAATAAGCTAGCTTTTTAATTAATTACTTTTAGTTTATATCTATTCGTTTTTTTAGTTCTATTATTTTTAAGTGTTAAAATTTAAAATACTTTCATAAAACAAAAAAAATAGTTAGATCTATTAGTTTTTTTATACAAATCTTATTACTTTAGATCTATAAGATTTAAGTTTAAAAAGTAAAGTATTTTTATAAAACCAAAAAAATTAGTTTAGATCTATTAGGTATTTGATAAAATAGTATAGATCTATTGATTTTTAGATTAAAAATTAATATATTTTTATAAAACTTAAAAAAAATATTCTAGATCTATTAGTTTTATTAGAATCTCTTTATAAAATATTAATAGTTTCTTATTATTCTAAACTCTTGTGTTATTGTGATCTTGGCGAATCGATTCACGTTTGGTAAAGAGCTTATGGTTTTTATAGATTTGGTTCGAGATTGATTTGAGAGGCCTTGTACTTTACGGGCCGGGTTACTCTTTAGATTAAGTTCGATTTGGTTGGCCGTGTACTTTACGAGCCGGGTTACGCTTTAGATTAGTTTGATTTGGGAGGCCATGTATTTTACGGGCCATATTTTTGTTGATTTTCTTGATTGTGTTTAGAGCGTTTTCTTCGGACCACAGGTACTATAGTTCTTTCCTTTTTAAATATGTAGCTTAATCGTTTTAGTTTAATTAATTAGATTAATATAGTTTAAACTGTTTTTAAATAGCATCTCTTTCTTAAAAATAGTTTAATTGGTTTTAATATATTTTTATTGTTTTAAAATTAGATTTAAATTTTGTAAACATTAGTTTTCATTTAGATCAGCTGAGTTTTAGTATAAAGTTTACACCTTTTGTGATTATTAAGCTTATTAGTATATAAAGCTTCAAGCTTTATCATCTAAAAAGATTAATAAGCTAAAAAGGTTAAAGCTTTATGCTTTATTTTTAAGTTTATCTTTGTGATTTCATTTTTTTGTCATTTTTACTTGTTATTACGTGCTTGTATTTAGATTAGTTTTGCATTTAGAGTAATTAATATTTTTAATTATAGTTTAGTTTTGTTGCACCTTAGATTTTAAATTTTATTGCATTTTAGAATAATTTTATGTGAACTACTTGCGCTTTTATTTTTATATATTCCTTAGCCTAAAATTATATTTCTAATTTTTAAGTTTAATTAGAAATAGATTCCAAACAAGTAATATTAACCAAGAACAATTAATCTCTACGATAAAATTGGATTTCAATTCGAGTCGAGGAAAAACGATTATACTAAAAAAATGAATATTAAATTGGCGCCGCTACCGCATCGATCTCGTTACGATTGACGATTTTTCGTGAGACTATTTGGATTTTGGGATCCGTTCACTTTTGAACGTTATTTTTCTTGTTAAAAAATAAAAAACATAAAAAAATCAAAAACTTAAAAATACAAAAAAATATAAAAAATCACAAAAGCAAATTCTTTCCTAAGATTTGCACCAAAAAAATTAAAAAAATCCAAAAGTAATACTTCTCCTAAAGTATTACACCAAAAATATTAAGTACTATTGTTATTTTTCTTATTTCGATTTCTCTTATTTTTATTGTGAATATATTTTATTTTAAAAAATAAAAAAATTCAAAAAGATTTTTTTTACTATAGATATTACGTATATGAACCTCAATCACAATATTCCATAAGTATTGCTTGCAATACCCCGTATTTGGAGGCGTTCCGGTTCCATATACGTGTATCGATCAACCAAAATAAAGGGCAAAAATAGATAAATACTTTCGTTAAGCAAGAATTCGAAAACATACGAACTTTAAGGTGAATAGAAAGGTGACGTGCTATAAAAGGCCGTATAAGGGAAGGTAGGTACTTAAGTGCTTCGTGCCACCTCATTTCCCCCGTTCACTTGTGAGTATTTTGAGAAGGAAGGCTAATCGAGGGTTTTGCCACCCAATTAGTGATAGGTGTGAAAACACCCATCCTTTTACCACTTAATAATAATAATAACCAAGCCAAAACGTGTATTTTATGTCGTAAATGTCGGAATTATGCGTGGTTTGTGTTTTTATTGTGTTTTAGGACCAAAAGATGAAAAAGGAAGAAAACACGGGCTTTCACGGGCTTTTATCGAAGAAAACGAGAAAAGACGAAGTCAAAAGATCAAGAGTGCAAAAAGAACGGAAGTCCAAGGCCTATTCTGAAGATTTATCGAAGAAAAAGTCTAAAGACGGAAGTTTAATGAAGTAGAAGAACCAAGTCTAATTAAAGAGGAAAATTATAAGACGAGTTCAAATTATATCGACAAATCCCGAGACGACATCGAGAAAGATAGAGAATTTAAATCGAGTCGAGACAAGAAGAAAGAAGGAAGAAAGAACCAACATTTTACTCCTCCTATAAATACCCTCCTAATGTGTCACTAGGAGGTGGTTAGTTAGGTAGTCATTTTTAGGAGTAGATTAGTTTAGGAGTAGGAGTAGATTACTTTCTCTCTCTAGTTTTATTTCATGTTCTAAAGATTTAATTTTTAATCTTGTTTTGAATCTTTAATCTTTAATCTTTTAAATTCAATCTTTTTAATCATCTCATTCTACCTTTTTTGTTTGTTTAATCTTAATCTTTTTAATCATCTTTGTTCGTGTTGATTTCGTGTTCTTAATCATAATCTTTTTCATCATATTTTTACATAAAGTTTACATCTTTTTAATTTTCGTGGTTTGTAAGTTTTATCATTAATCTAGGCTTTTTAGTTAGCTTATTGGTCTTTTGTTTAGCTTATTGTCCTTAAAAAGTTGAGTTTTTAGTGCTTATTTTTGTCCTTTTTCGATTTCCTATTTTTTAGGAAATCTGATTCGATTTTGCAATTATTGCGACATAGTGCCTTAATTTTGCAATTATTGCGAAATCTTCAATTTCACAATTATTGCGAAATCTTCAATTTCGCAATTATTGCGACATTATTGCATGATTTTGCAATTATTACGACATTATTGCATGATTTTGCAATTATTGCGACATTGTGCCTTAATTTTGAAATTATTGTGATATTGTGCCTTAATTTTGCAATTATTGCGAAATCTTCAATTTTGCAATTATTTCGATATTATTGTATTATTTTGCAATTATTGCGAAATTGTGTTCAACTTTTAGGAATTGCGTAATCTTTGTTATGATTGCGGAATTATAGCCAACATTGCGAAATATTCCTTTTTTTGAGCATTGCGAAATCATTGGTTTTTAGCATTGCGAAATCTTGGATTTTGAGTAATTGCGGAATTAATCTTTTAATTGCGGAATTAATTCATTTTTTTATTATTGCGAAATTAAATAGTTTTTATTTAAATTTAATTTTTAAATTTTTTTTTCCCGCCATTTTTACTTAGCTTTATTTTTACTTGTTTGTTTTAGTTTATTTTCAGAGTTATTTAATTTTAAAGTTTTTAAATTTACGTTTTGTTAAGCTTTAATTTCTCGTCATTTACTTTTAAAGTTTTTATATTTTCGTCATTTACTTAATTTCATTTAAAGTCTTATTTTTAGTTTAATCTTTTCAAGCTTTTATCTTAATTTCTTTTAAAGTCTTTTATTTAAGTTTTAATTAGTTTATCGCTTTTATCATTTTGTTATTTACGTTAAAGTTTGCATTTTTAGATACTCAACGACCTATTCTTTCTTTTCACCAAGAACAACTGAGTCACACTTTCAACCGGAGATCAATTCGATTAGACGCCGAGTTTAACACCCCCAAATTACAATGCGCAGCGGAAATACACATTTGGGTGCTAAATACAAACATTGTTACACAAGAAATTTTGAACAAACTCAAAATGATAAATTTGAAATGTAAAAGAATATAATTTAACCACTGTCTAAAACTTTCAATCCCAAGTAAAACAATTTTAGAAATATCAGAGTTATATTTAGGTCCCACAAAGACTTTACCCAATTCAACAAACAATTTACGAAAGTACTTGAACGTACATTATTATTTTTATGACAAAAAGGGAAAGAAATCCGTCTTAGACCAATCACCACAAAAGCAATCCCGTAATCCTTCTCCAGCAAGCTCCGTAATTCCTCAACTTCAATACCTGAAATACATGCTTAAAATCATCAACACAACGGTTGAGCGAGTCTATAGGTTTTCCAAATCAACATTTAAACACAAGAGAAAAATCAATCAAGATCATTTAATAGAATTGTTGTACATACAATCTATTAGTCAGGCATTCTGGTATATAGCAATAGCTATTGAATTGTATTAAGATCATGGTACCGACCCCTTAACTTAGTCACCCACGCCTAAAGCCGGCATGACTAGATGAAATTCCAGTGCCCCTACTAGGGTATCATTTGCAAGAATACCAATTCTCATTCTTGTAAAATTATCCTTCCCAGCGGGTTACTCAGCGTAAGCCTTGGTCTCAGATAGGGTCGTCAGCCCAATAGTACTATTATTAGAATAAGCGGCTATTCCCAACTCACAAAATTAAGTCAGAAGATAGTTAACGGCTCATGAATTTAGGGTCTTTTGCAAATTAGGTACTTATACAATTCAAATCAACAAAGGCAACAAAGGAAACACTCGGGTCCAAACAATCAATCATGACTTGTGTTCATTTTACTTTTAAATAGCATGTATCCCCCTCGCGGGTTTTAAAATCATTCGACATAATTACAAAAGCGAGGCTATAGACTCATCTGGAGCAATAGCAGTAGTAAGACGATCTTCGACGATAGTTGATGCCCGATAAACACAAAAACCGCAACCTATCAAATAAGGCGCGTTCACCAATAATAACTCGAATAAAATCCATCCTTACTTAAATCAAACTCAAAATCATAAAATCACACCCAACCCAAAATGAAAACAATACAATTGACCCTTTTACTTCATTCTTTGTGCTTACTATTAGTTAATTCTTTCGATAAAAATCTGCCGGTACACACCACATGTACGGGCTCATTTACCCCACTTAAACACATCAAATATTTATGATACTAATCAGAGACCTCACTTACTATATATAGAAAGACCTGTTTAAAACCCATCAAAAGATTTTACTTTAAAAGGTCCCTGCCCGACACATCTTTGAACTACAAAAACTGGACAGTTTTACGTCACCGACTCGTACAACCATTTTGACCATTCTAAACAATCATGTTTACAAATCCGACCCTTGAGTTTGAAAATAGACTCACAACCCTAACTTTAAAACCAAACATCAGTCCTTGACCATTTTTACAACTCATTCTATAGTCCCCGAGATTCGATCCAAATATCGACAACAATTTCGGATTGTGTCGATACTCGTCTCCCGGTACACGATTAATCAAAACATCATAACTTTGCGCTCGTTTGGAGCTAGAAGCTCTATCTTATATCAAATCGAAGTTAAAAGAATTCTCTACAACCTCATCTTATTAGTTTGTTCATTTTCAAACAGTAAGTTAGCCAAAAATAGACTTAAACCTACTGATCTAAATTGCCTCTTTAATAACCATACTAAATCAATTTTTCATCCAATTTTAATCAATCCCATGCTACTAATATCACCCTAATATCATTACCAACATATAATATAACCCATAACACCCTTTAATGATCATACAAAAATTTACCCACTCAAAATTTCTAACATGCAATAATGAAAATATGTATATAATAATACTAACAACAACATACAAGCATAAAAATGGATCAAACCTTCATGGATCATCATCAAATTTTGAAAGTTCTTACATGTGGTAAATTTCTACATCAAAATGATCACCATCAAATTTTAGAGATGGGATATCAATTGGTTTTTGAAGATTCAAAGTAGATTTTGAAAAATCAAAGAGTTTAGGGTGGTGGTGGTGGACGGAAAAGAGAGGGAGGAGAGAGGGGAGAGGTTTGATTTTCTTTTCACACATTTACTATGTGTTTTAGCTAGTGGAATTTCTATTTATAGTGGGGTGGAGGGGTAGTTTTTGCCAATTTGTGATAGTTTTGGTCCAAAATGCAATTAAATAGTTGTAAGGGTAGAAAATGTAAATTGTCAATTTTGATAATATTTACGAGGCTCGGGTTTCGTAAAAATACTTTTCAAAAATTAAAACGCACTCAAAATATGATAATAATATGATCCCGGTTCGACTTAATACGAACTTAAAATAAAATCGTCAAAAATATAAATATCGAGACAACAAATAATAAAACATAAAATCTCGGGCATCCGTCGATATCGTGGTCACTAATAATCCTCGCTATTAGTAAAAAGATAAAAATAAGACAGCCAACGTCGGTTTTAAATACAACCATCAATCGTCATTTCATTCAACTCATCAAAATTTCAAAATCATTCGTAAAATAATATTATATAATATTAAATAAATGACCTCGGGTTTGGGTTGTCACATCCTACCCTCCTAAAAGAGAGCGACGTCCCGACGCTCGGCCCCTCTTATATTCACATCCCATACCTCCAGAACAAAAGAGAATTCTTTTCCTTAAAGAAATCCTCATGCTTCCTTCACCATTTCAGATTCCACTTCTGGAATTCTTGTACCCTTACAGTATAATCCTTACTATGTTTCGACCTCATAAGAACTCTTCGAAGTTCTTTCTATGAAAAGCAACTTATCTTCAATTTGAATTCTTTCCTTGTTGTTCTCAAAACCAATTTCACTCGTCATAACGACACCTTAAGCATAACCACGTTTCCAATTTCAAATTCCATCGATTTCCTTCGATTGCCAATATAACTCTTCTAACAATTATTTGTTACTTAATAAACGATCTTTAACCCATACAATCTTATCAATATTGCCAATATCACTTCTAGTTTACTCATTCAATTCCACCTACATTCCTGCAATACATCGAAAACATAATCTTACGTCCACAACTCACTATATTTAACCTTCACAAATGGAAGTTCTTTATGGCCTTCAGTCAATAAAGCCTCATTACTAGCATGACAATCATCGTCATATAAGAATTCCAACAATTTCTATGTCAATCACATACGCACAAGCATATCATTCGATGTTCGAATCGTCCTTTCACTCTATCCATCAGTCTTTGTTTAACACACAGTAATCAACTCAACTTTCACCTTTACCCAAACCAAATCGTATCGATTACTTGACTTGTGAGATTCCTTCATCACTAAGTCTCACTCTCTCAACTTAGGTATGTTAGGAGTGCTCAATATATCATGTCTCACTTGACCTTACAATGAAATCCTTTCCATAAGTTCGATAACATGTTAAAATTACTTATCTTGACCTCCTTCTCAAATCAGACCACTAACTTAAAATTTCATATCCTTGCTATCAAGCCTACACTTCTTGTCATTACCAAAACTGAAATATTAAAAGATTTTCCCCT
This sequence comes from Glebionis coronaria, assembly GCA_025667525.1. Lineage (NCBI taxonomy): Eukaryota > Viridiplantae > Streptophyta > Magnoliopsida > Asterales > Asteraceae > Glebionis > Glebionis coronaria. The sequence goes on along the minus strand of CM046882.1, from coordinate 276,330,340 downwards.
TTTTATCCCTGATAAGTGTATTAGCTACCACATTCGCCTTTCCCGGATGGTAGCGAATCCCGTAGTCATAATCACTCACAGTCGTATCCATCAACATACTCAAATACTCGAAATATATAATAGGTAATCCTCTACTCATTTCTTTTATCATCCCAAGAAATTAATTATGGATCAACTTCTATGATCCTTTATCACTACATACTTGATTCCATACAAGTAATATTTCTACCATCCTAAGGAAAACACCTCAACTACATAACCCTTATGAGACACATCACAACAAACTATAAACTATGAATACCTCAGATCCTTTTAACAATGACAACATCAGTGCAGAACACAGCCTACCCTTCAGTGTTCAGAATACAACTTCCTCGTCTGATAAGGATCAGATCTCGAAACTTACAATTTAGATGTATAAGTGGGACTCACACATCCAATTCTTCTTAATCAGCTTAATCAATGGTTTAACAATCAGTGAAAACCTTTCGATAAACCTCCGATTATTCCCATCTTAAACCAAGGAATTAACAGATTTCTGTCGGCGTCGTTGGTACCGACCAATCATTGAGCGTTTCAATCTTGGCAAGTGATAGGTGTGTAAACACCCATCCTTTTTACCACTTAATTACAATAATAACCGAGACAAAACGTGTATTTTATGTCATTTATGTCGGAATTATGCGTGGTTTGTGTTTTTGTTGTGATTTAGGACGAAAAGGTGAAAAGTGGAGAAAATACGGGCATTCACGGGCTTTTATCGAAGAAAAAGATGAAAGACGAAGTCAAGAAGTCAAGAGTGCAAAAAGAACGGAAGTCCAAGACCAATTCTGAAGATTTATCGAAGAAAAAGTCAAAAGACGGAAGTTTACTAAAAGCCGAAGAACTCAAGTCTAATTTATTGAAGAATTACAAGACGAGTTCAAAGAAATCCCGAGACAAAGTCGTTAAAGTCAAAGAATTAAGAAGATTAACAAAGAATTAAGAAGAGCAAGGACTTAATGACGCAATTAAGGAAAGAAGAAAGAGGGGAGGAAGCTTCCTAAGCACCTCCTAATCCTCCCCTATAAATAGATTAGGATTTCATTCATATTCTCTTGTTGGCTAATAGTGACAATTAGTTCTTCCAATTTTAATTACCTTGTCATTTAAATACATGTCATTTACTTAATTTTCAAATTTAAATACTTGTCTTGCACCTTAAATTCCTTTAATTTAAAGTAAGTTTCCTTTTAATTCTTGTCAATCTTTATTTTTATTGTTTGATCTCCTATCTACCTTTCTTTAATCTTCAATCTTTATGTTTATGTTCATGTTTATGTTTTTGTGTTTTTATTAAATTGATTAAAGTGGGTTTTGATTGTCTTGATTATTATTGTTAGTTTTGTTGATTTGGTTTGATTGTTTATGATTAGTAGATGTTAATTGATTAGTTTGATTTAATCTTGTGGTTGATTTTGATTATATTTGTTTAGATTCGTGTTATTTGTTTCTTGCGTGTTCTTCGTTTGTCTGTTACTGTTCTTTCCCAGGAAACATTCCGGATCAAGCCAAAAGTTCCGAATCAGTGAAGATTGTTTGTTGATTATTCCAAATAAAGGGCGTTCATCCGGAATAAGTGACATATTCCGGATCAAGGACATATTCCGGATTAGCAACATTCCGAGTGAAGGATTTAAGGGTTGTTCATTCGGAACATCAATTGTTCTGAATCAAAGAGTTCATTCGAAACTTATTCCGGATCAACTGAAAGTTCTGAATCAAGGGCATATTCCGGATCAGCAACATTCCGAGTGAAGGATTTAAGGGTTGTTCATTCGGAACATCAATTGTTCCGAATCAAACAGTTCATTCGGAACTTATTCCGGATCAACTGAAAGTTCCGAACCAAGGAAATTATTCCGGATCAACTTGTTCATTCGGAATACTTAAATATTCCGGATCAAGGTTCATTCGGAATATATTCCGAACGAATGGCAAAGTAATTATTCCGAATCAAGAGTTCCGAATCAAACATTCCGGATCAAGGCTTTATTCCGAGTCAAGACTTTATTTCGGATAAGTGACATATTCCGGATAAAGGTTTTATTCCGGATCAAGGGTTTTGGCTAATATTCCGAGTAAAGAAGAATCATTCCAAACGAAGGTGACATTCCGGATGAGGTGATTATTCCGAACGAAGGTTTATTCCGGATGAGCTGATTTCAGGTTCTTTTTAATTTCAGTTTGTAACTTACTGTTTTTTGCCTTAGTTTTAAGTTTTAATTACGTTTTAAGTTTGCCTTAGATAGATTTAAGTTTGCTTTATTTACTTTAATTGCCATTTACTTTTTGTCACACTTTAATTACTTGCCTTTTATTTTAAATTAGTTTTAGATTTACTTTAACGTCATTTACTTTTACGTCTTCCATTTTTAATTACTACAACGACACAACTATTTGTTTCACCAAAGAACGACTGAGTCGCATAGTTAAACCACTTTTCAATTCGAAGAGACTTGGAACAACGATATTTTCTTACTAGGTAAAAACCTTGTATCAAATGGCGCCGCTGCCGGCTCTTTTCGTAAAGATTAACGGTTTTTTTGTGAGAGATGTGTTGCTTTTTGGGATCCGTTCACTTGTGAGCGTTATTTTTCTTGCTTAAAAATTTCAAAAAAAAACCATAAAAATTAAAAATTGTTAAAAATACATAAAAATTAAAAATTTCAAAAAAATCCAAATAGATTTTACTTTTATTGTGTATATATATTCTCTTTGTGTTTGGTTTCTTTTTCTTTTGCCTTTGTAGGTGTATGCGTACTAGATCTTCTACTTATCAAGAGCCCGAGACTCGAGAAGATTTAGCTATGGCAGGTGTTAACAACAACAATAATCCACCGCACCTCAATAATAATAACCACAATGTTCTTCCACAGCCCGATCTTCGGACAATAGAGGAGCTTTGTCAACCTACCATGTTTGGACGAGGAGGACCGATTGCGCCGATGCAAATCACGGCTCCGGAGTTTTCGTTGAAGCACCACATGATTCAGCAAGTGCAAACAAATCAATTTCGAGGAATGCCTGATGATGATGCCAACAAACACCTCGACAAATTCATTACAATCACTCAAAGCATGAAGTTGCCCGGTGCCACAATGGATGTTCTTCGCCTACAACTCTTTCCACATACTTTATCAGACCACGCCGAGAAATGGTTTGATCGTATCCCGAAGAATTCTATTCATACTTGGGATGACATGACTCAACGCTTTTTGTCGCGCTACTTTCCACCATCCATGGTCACGAGCCTTCGCAATCAAATCAGCGGTTTCATGCAAGAACCTGATGAATCTCTCTTTGATGCTTGGGAAAGATATAATGTTTTGATCGATCGATGTCCAAACCACAACATGCTTCCAGTTACATTGATTGATACTTTCTACAACGGTTTGACTTTTCGAGATCGTGATACGATTAATGCAGCCGCCGGTGGCACATTTATAAAAAGGAGACCCGAGGAGTGTAGAGAGCTTATTGAAAACATGACTACTCATCACAAAAACTGGGATTCCTCCGCTTCTTCAAGGAACAACCCGAGAGTCAATGTTTCCTCTACTTCAGTAAACCCCGATATGACCGAATTCACCCGCATGATGACTGAAATGAACAAAAATATCTTGCTTCTCGCTACAAACCAACAACATCAAGTTAAAGCGGTTGCTAATCCTTGTGAAACATGCGGCGGTCCACACTCATACACTGATTGTCCTTCTACTCAAGGAAATCCGGAAAACGTGTATGCAGCTTATGGTAATTATTCACCGGAAAATTACCAAGACCGACCTCAAGGGGATAGAAATATGCTGAGTTACCGATCAAACAACTATCTTTCACCCGGTTTTTCTCCTCAAAACCAAAACCCCAACAACAACTACAATAGAAGCAACCAAATCCCACCTAGAGCTTCTAATCCTTATCACCCACCCGCTCAACAAACCCCACCCATCAATCCGGATGTTGAAGCATTAATGAGAACCCAAGGTGAGCAAATCAAGAATCTACAGAGCCAAATTATTAATTTGAAAGGGGATATCACCAAGCAAGGAAATGACATTAGATCCGAGCTTCGAGATAATATCCAATCTTCCTTCAGCAATCAAACGAATGATTTGAAGAATATGCTTGCTAGTTTCTTGCCCACAACTCAACCTTCTACTTCGAGTTCTCTACCTTCGAACACCGTCACCAATCCGCGAGCGAATGTGAGTGATATTACTACCCGTAGTGGAGTTACCATAGTAGGACCACCTATCCCGCCCCCATCATCTACACCTCCTCCACCACCATTTATCCCTACTACTCCCACACCTAGCATTAGTACACCATTACCGTCTCCGCCTCGTCGTGACGACGTACCCAAGAAGAACCCTTCAACATCTCAACCTTTATCTGCTACACCTACACCTTCCACCTATAAACCCAACATCCCATATCCTTCTCGCTTGGACAAGCCTAACTTGCTCACTAAGGATGACACTCAAGTGTCGAATTATTTGAAGATGATCTCTCAAATGAATTTCAACATTAGCCTTGTTGAAGCACTTGTCCACATGCCGAAATTTGTCAAAGCATTCAAGGAATTGCTTAACAAGAAGGAGAAGCTGATTGAGCTTGCCAATACACGCTTAAATGAAAACTGTTCTGCAGTTATTCATAAAGAATTTCCGGAAAAACTTGGACATCCCGGTCGATTTGTGTTGCCTTGCATTTTTAACAAAACCAAAGAATTTACTGCCCTATCTGATCTCGGGGCCATTATTAATTTGATGCCTTAAGTGTTTGGAAAACACTATCATTACCCGACCTTACTCCAACAAAGATGACTCTTGAGCTTGCAAATCGCACTCTCGTTTACCCCGTTGGTATTGCCGAAGATCTGTTCATTAAAGTTGGCACCTTCACTTTTCCGGTCGACTTTGTTGTTGTTGATTATGAAATAGACCCTCGTATTCCTTTAATAATTGGTAATACATTCTTGAGAACTGGACGAGCTTTAGTTGATGTTGCCGAAGGTGAATTAATTTTAAGTGTCGAGAATGAACAACAAGTGTTCAAAATGGGGAAGCATACAAGCAAATCCTATGGACGAGAATCTGCGAATATGATTAATGTGATCGATGATTTTGTCATCTACAACAATTCTCTATTCGAGTCTTGCGTTGATAATCCACTTTTTCAAGATGATGTGGATGATTCTCTCTCCAATTTGGAACCTTCACCCATTTATGATTCTCCACCGATCTTTGATGCTTATGATGATGATTCTAGCTCAGATTCGGATGATTATGATGACTTTACTTCCGAGTATCCCGACATGCCCAGATATGATGATTTTGATGAGGTCGATACTCTTTCGAGTGATTCTTCACATGATGAAGATCCTCTGCCATCACTTGATCCTACTTTGGATGATTACTCATTTGAGGAAGACTTCTCTACTTTTCTCAGTACATACTTCCCTCATGAGAGTGATGCTCCTCCTTTAGACTTTGATGATTATGGTCTTGATCCTACTTTGGATTTGAAGAAAATTCTTTCAAAGGAGAAGCAACCGGACGACACCAACATCCGCAGCACGTATGATTTAACACCTCTTTGTCCACCTTCTGAGGACGAGGTTGTGCATTTTCTTCACGGATCATCTTCAAATTCTGTTGAGCCTGAGTGCTATTTTCCCCTAAAGGAAAAGGTGTTCGACCCCGGTATCGATATTCTTCAGCCATCTTAGTATCCATCTGATGAAATAAAAGGAAAGATTTTTGGAACTACTGAAGATATGCTTGCACCTCACCATACTTTCTCCCACCATGCTCCATCTTTGCTTAAAGGAACCTTGTCTATTCTTCTTTGGCTTGCCTTGTTCGCCTTAAGCTTGTGCTATTTGATGGACGAAAACTATGTCTTTGATCCCGGTGGATATGTTTCATGCTTCTTCCTATGGTAATCAAGGTCGAGTCAGGCTCACGACTCGGTTAACAAAAATCAAGCGCTTCTTGGGAGGCAACCCATGTATCTATCTTTTAGCTTTCTTTATCCTAAGTGTAGGGGAGACCTGTTGGTGTTTGCTATTTCCTCTCTTCTACTATTCAGGGATTCGAGCGCTCAATGATCCACTCTTGATGATTTTTGACGACCTGTGATTCCGTGTTCCCTTCTTCCCGGTTCTATCCAAAACTCTTTTCGATTCACTATTTTATATTTTCCAATATTAAAATTGGAATCTCTTTAGTTTTCTTTTCCTTAGCAAGATTTAAACAAAGTGCACAATGTCCGAAGTGTAGGGGAGTTTACTCCCACATGCTTAAACATTGAGGACAATGTTTATATTAAGTGTAGGGGCACTTCTATCGAAGTTAAGTGGTCTTTTCCTTGTATTTGTCCTCATTTTAAACGGAAAATCAAATTTTTGACATTTTTCAAAATTTTTGATCTATTTTGGCCTATTAGTTTTTCCCTTTGTATAGTTATTTTTCCCTTCTTTGCTAGAATAAATTTTTAATAAAGTTGTTTTAATTTTAAACGTTGTAAATCTTTTGACTCAACCCGAGTTTACTTATCTAAGTTTACTCTAGCTAGTATCCTTGACGTGTTTAAGTCAAGTTTTGCTAGGCTTTTATATAGGGAGCTATAAAACGCGAAAGTCTTAACTCTCACGGGTTAAGAACAAGAACTTTTCGCAAGTTCCTATAATTGATCCTAGAGAGTCGTTTATCGAGGGAACTTTAAAATGCGATTTCTAAACTTGAAAAAGTCTAAGAGTTTGCAAGGTCCTATAGATGACTCGACAACCCAAAACTTTGACCTAATAGGCTAAGCATCCACGAGTCTCATTCCTTGAGATTTTAAACTGTGGAGAACGAGAGATGATAGAGTCAATTATAAGTTTGGTATTCTTTCGTGAATTTATGTTAGTTAATCATAAGCCTATTCTCCCATCGCTTGCTAATAAATTTATCTGCAATAAATAAGGTTGTACGATTTGAAAAGTTACTTAGATTCTAGCCCAAGATCGTTTAAAAGTTGTTCGGTATGGATTAGAGTTCATAGCCAAGGCATAACTTATTGAAGCGGGATGCGAAGATTGGCGAGTCCGAAAAGGCCCTAACAAGGCATGAGGGCTACATTTTGTTGCTAAAGATCCCAAGTGATGTGAAGAATCATTTATCAAAAATCAATATGAAGGATCGAGACACACGACGAAAAGCAAAAACTCCCCAAAAGTCATGGAGAAGTCTATCCAAAAAGGCCCTAACAAGGTATGAGGATAAATAGATCCAAGTCCAAAAAGGAGGCGGATCGTTGTATATAAAAATCCCAAAATAAAGATTGGAGAACAATGAAGAAGTCATGGTCCAAGTATAAAGAATCTCTCAAAATTTCAAGTGAAGAAATTCCTATTATGAAGAGAAGACCATTATTTCATGAACGTCTCTCAAGATTTGAAGTATGAAGTCGCTGCCAAATATCGGTCCGAGAAAGGTCTCAAATCGCGAAGCGAGTTATGCCAAGATATGAACTTTATGAGGTCCCGAGAAGCAGTTTTAAAAGATCTTGTCCTTTAGCTAACTATTGATTAAATCGTCCCACTTTATTTTCTGCCTAAATAACTATCAAAATAATTCAAACAATGCATCCTCGTGATCATTCAAGACAACAATAAAATATAAGAGATACACCTAGAAATAAGGGAGTCTAAGTAAATAATTGGCCCACATGAGTTCGTGTTAGTTTGCTAACTTATAATAACAATGATCTCGTTTTTAAGCTTAGTTTAGAGAAAGTAAAAACTTGAGGATGATGATTATTCATGACATTTCCAAAACCCAAGGTATGTTTTTGATTTCTTTACTTTGAATGTTTATGATTTTATATCTCTTAAATAAAGGCCATTGTGGATTGATTATGATGAAAAGTGTAAACATGCTTTGTAACTAATGCATTGCATGAGGACATTGCAATGGTCAAGTGTAGGGGATTTGATAGGTGTGTAAACACACATCCTTTTTACCACTTAATTACAATAATAACCGAGCCAAAACGTGTATTTTATGTCATTTATGTCGGAATTATGCGTGGTTTGTGTTTTTGTTGTGATTTAGGACGAAAAGGTGAAAAGTGGAGAAAACACGGGCATTCACGGGCTTTTATCGAAGAAAAAGATGAAAGACGAAGTCAAGAAGTCAAGACTGCAAAAAGAACGGAAGTCCAAGACCAATTCTGAAGATTTATCGAAGAAAAAGTCAAAAGACGGAAGTTTATTGAAAGCCGAAGAACTCAAGTCTAATTTATTGAAGAATTACAAGACGAGTTCAAAGAAATCCTGAGACAAAGTCGTTAAAGTCAAAGAATTAAGAAGATTAACAAATAATTAAGAAGAGCAAGGACTTAATGACGCAATTAAGGAAAGAACAAAAGAGGGGAGGAAGCTTCCTAAGCACCTCCTAATCCTCCCCTATAAATAGATTAGGATTTCATTCATTTTCTCTTGTTGGCTAATAGTGACAATTAGTTTTTCCAATTTTAATTACCTTGTCATTTAAATACATGTCATTTACTTAATTGTCAAATTTAAATACTTGTCTTGCACCTTAAATTCCTTTAATTTAAAGTAAGTTTCCTTTTAATTCTTGTCAATCTTTATTTTTATTGTTTGATCTCCTATCTACCTTTCTTTAATCTTCAATCTTTATGTTTATGTTCATGTTTATGTTTTTGTGTTTTTATTAAATTGATTAAAGTGGGTTTTGATTGTTTTGATTATTATTGTTAGTTTTGTTGATTTGGTTTGATTGTTTATGATTAGTAGATGTTAATTGATTAGTTTTATTTAATCTTATGGTTGATTTTGATTATATTTGTTTAGATTTGTGTTATTTGTTTCTTGCGTATTCTTCGTTTGTCTGTTACTGTTCTTTCCCAGGAAACATTCCGGATCAAGCCAAAAGTTCCGAATCAGTGAAGATTGTTTGTTGATTATTCCGAATAAAGGGCGTTCATCCGGAATAAGTGGCATATTCCGGATCAAGGGCATATTCCGGATCAGCAACATTCCGAGTGAAGGATTTAAGGGTTGTTCATTCAGAACATCAATTGTTCCGAATCAAAGAGTTCATTCGGAACTTATTCCGGATCAACTGAAAGTTCCGCGTCAAGGGCATATTCCGGATCAGCAACATTCCGAGTGAAGGATTTAAGGGTTGTTCATTCGGAACATCAATTGTTCCGAATCAAAGAGTTCATTCGGAACTTATTCCGGATCAACTGAAAGTTCCGAACCAAGGAAATTATTCCGGATCAACTTGTTCATTCGGAATACTTAAATATTCCCGATCAAGGTTCATTCGGAATATATTCCGAACGAAGGGCCAAGGATTTATTCCGAATCAAGAGTTCTGAATCAAACATTCCGGATCAAGGCTTTATTCCGAGTCAAGACTTTATTCCGGATAAGTGACATATTCCAGATAAAGTATTTATTCCGGATCAAGGGTTTTGGCTAATATTACGAGTAAAGAAGAATCATTACGAACGAAGGTGACATTCCGGATGAGTGATTATTACGAACGAAGGTTTATTCCGGATGAGCTGATTTCAGGTTCTTTTTAATTTCAGTTTTTAACTTACTGTTTTTAATTTTGAAGCTTTACTTTTCCTGCCTTTTTACTCAGCTGCACTTTAAGTTTATTTGCCTTAGATTTATTTTAGACTTGCCTTAGTTTTAAGTTATAGTTACGTTTTAAGTTTGCCTTAGATAGATTTAAGTTTGCGTTATTTACTTTAATTGCCATTTACTTTTTGCCACGCTTTAATTACTTGCCTTTTATTTTAAATTAGTTTTAGATTTACTTTAACGTCATTTACTTTTACGTCTTGCATTTTTAATTACTACAACGACACAACTATTTGTTTCACCAAAGAACGACTGAATCGCATAGTTAAACCACTTTTCAATTCGAAGAGACTTGGAACAACGATATTTTCTTACTAGGTAAAAGCCTTGTATCAGCAAGATCTTCACGAATACCTTTGTTGTCAATCAACTGCCTTAGAAAACGCAAATATTCTAACCAACATTCAAACATAGGAAACTTTACATACAGTTTCTCTTTTTCCAACCATCCCAAATTCATCCTCATATGCTACTTATGTTCCTTCTTTCCTCTTGGAATAAAATAGAATATCTTCAATAGATATAATGACTAACTCATCCTAGCACATCTTACTCACAAGATTCACCCAGTCCATGAATATGGCAGACGCGTCCGTTAATTCCAAAAACACCACTTGAAACTTAAAGTAACCACATCAAGTACGAAGAACAACTATAGGAATATCTTCCTTCCTAATCTCTCAGTTAATGATAACCAGGACTCAAAGCGATTTTCAAGTACACACTAGATCCAGACAAGTTGCAAGGATCAAACGAATCATCAATCCTCGGTAATGGATACCGATTCTTGGCTGTCAATTGATAAGCTCTCGATAATCAATACACATCCGAAACATTCCATCTTTCTTGACAAACAACACAAGCGATCATCACTATAACGAAACTTAATCTAATACATCATTTATCCATCACTTCTCGCAGTTGACCGGATGACTCATTCCACTCTGACGGTGCCAAATGATAAGGCATACAAATACTACTCAACAAAACACAGAAGCACTACACAACGAAATGCAGAAGCACTACACCTATTGTTTACAACACTCAATCGACACGAACTCCACTTTATGAGGCGGCATCAACTCTGCAATACTTCAGGAAAACTTCATAATACTCTCGAATCATTAACAGATCTCCAAACTTCTCCTCAACTACCCTAACACTAATTACCTGAGCTAAGAATACATCATATCCCTCTTCTGCATACTTCCTTGTTTCCAACCAAGATACTTTTTCAAACGAAAAGTTCACTCATCAATTCTCAAAGTCAACACTCAGCTTCGCAACAAAATCTAAACCAGCAACTATCAATTTATAATGAAGATTAGTCCAATCTCAAGCATCAGCACTTCGCACCACTAACCAATTCATACCAATAATCCATATCCAAAGATTCCAACTCTTTGAGCATCAAGTCAATACTAAACACCTACTTTCCTAAATTCAAGGAACACACTCTCAGTGTAAAACTAACACTAGCAACCTTTCCATCGGTTAACTCCACATCATAGTTAATTGTTAATCTTATTAACTCTCCGTTGATAAAACAACTAAACCTTTACATTTCTACAGTTTCTACCCGATCTGAAATCAAACAACATACTGACATAAAGAATCTCAAGTAAGAATATACCATTTACAACATTCTGACCTTAAGGTTTGTCAGCATCATTCAAACATAAACCGGAGCGGCAACATTCTTATCTTGTCAGTTTCCTTTCCTTAGATAATTCCTTTGTTTGTATTCTTTCTCACCACGGCTAAAACATATCACTACTCCAGGGGTACTAATTACAATGACTAATCCTCTTGTTCTGCACTTCCCAGCTTTATGACCATGTTGTCCTAACTCTAGTCGTAATTGTCTAAAATTACCTACATGGTATAGAGTACAGCAAACACACTCGAGATTTATCTTGTCACTTCTAGACACAGTGGTAGCACGAATCCCATCATTCCTTCCATAGTTTAAATATTGGCTTTGGTTCTGTCTTTGGTTATTGTTATTACTGTAATCCCTTCGATTCTAACCTTGATTCGGGTTAGACTGAACAGATTCCCACTTTTTCTTATTGTTTTCATCAATACAATATTTCCTATCTTGCCCCTTCACGTCCATCAAATCATGTGCCATCTGAACAACTTCATCGAAAGATTTAGGTCTTGAAGAACTAACCTCACCCTTGATATTACTAGACAATCCTCTAATGTACTGCTTCGTTGTTTTACAGTCATTCACAAAAGTATCAAGACATAGCAAATATAGCTCAGAAAATTTCCTAGTAAGCAGTAATAACATCGTCCCTTAGCACTAATTGTCTCAATTCAGATTCCAGTTGTCCTAGTTCCTTCTTGGGACAAATCCTAGCAGTCAATAGTCCTTTCATCACGATCCATGCCTTACCATTAGTCACAACTAATCATAAAGTAGTTACTTGGTATTCCACCATCTTAGTGTACCATCCTGAAATATAGCAGCAACAAATTTAACCTAATTTATTTCTGAACACCCAATAATCTCAAAGTACTCTCTATCTTATCAATCCAACTATGCAATTCTAATGCACCACTAATACCACAAAACTGCGCAGAACCACACTTCTGAAAACTAACATAAGTACATTCTCTTGAACTTGCAGAATAGAAGCAATACTATCATCTGGATCAGCAGCATCCTCATCATTGTTAGCAGCATCGCCATTATTTTCAGCAACATCATCATTATTCTCAGCAACATCATCATTATTCTCAGCAGCATCATCATTATTCTCAGCAGCATCATCATTATTCTCATCAGCATCATCATTATCTCTAACACACTTAACCTCAGCATCTTTTAATTTCCTGGCAGCACGATCAGCTCCAAAAGCTCTAGCAATAACTTGTTCAATCAAAGTGTTCACAGTAGCAGTTGTTAGTTTTGGTAACATATTTCAAGAAACATAGTCACGTAGCGATCTACTAATGACAAAAATATGATTCCCCTACTCCTTCTTCCATCATCACAGAAGAAAGAAACATGATAAGTATACATATCAAGAATAAAGAAGGAATTCTTTATCAGGATGTCTCATGGATACTAAATGCACGAACAACACAAACTACAATGTTTCATCAACCAAAACTCAAAAGAGTTAATAAAGGCACACCATAGATCATGAGGGTAATATAGATTGCGTTGAGGATTCAACAAAATAGTGGCACTGTCTGTAACTACAATCATCTACCGAACAAACTTAAATGATAATAAGTTCCATCACAATGCTACGACACAAGGTTTAAATAAGTCCAATCACAAAAAGAAAATAAGATACAAAGAAATCCATCAAGCGATTAGTTCCTTAGACATCAACTCCTCTTCCTCCTTAACATTGTTGTCAGCTTCATCACACTCGTCTATTTCCCCTTTTTTGTACTACAAAGTCAAATCCCTAACATGATGGCAGCTTACTCTCAAATTCAAATACTCACTTATACACGACAGATTAATCACAAGGCAAATCTCAGTACGACCTTCAACATTCCTAAACTTCCAAACTCTAATCAGAATTGATCTCACATGAGACTCCCACTCACTTATCCTTTCAAAACTTACCTACTTCTCTTTAAACTTCTCAATTGAAACACACAAATTCATCACAATCGACCCAAGTCTATCAATCTCATCCATCTTCCAAGTCCTAACAAACTAAAATCCCCACATACCAAATACAACCTTTAAAACCACTTTTCTTTCACATCAACCCTCTAATCACACCAATTTCAACCACATATCTATCATACATCAACTAGTCAAACATCCTCATACCCGACATAAGTTGCAAGAAATCATTTTTAAAATCGTTCATCATCTGGTCTAGTGTCCCAGACCCTCGGCAGTATATAAGGTCATTATTTAAAATTATATACATATGCAGTACATAAAGAAAATTACGATAAATGGTACTCAACAAACTTTCAACAACATCAATACATCATCAATACATCATTATATATCATCATAGTATGTACTTAATAAATACTTTAAAATCATTTCAATTTTAAGGGATACATCTAACTATAAAACAATACAAAACAAATAATCTTACCGGAGCCTTGCGGAGAAGTTGCGTGCTTTTGTAAAATATTTTCGACACCAAAGTTATAGTTTAGGACATTTTTCAAAAATCGACCTAATTCGCTATAACTAAAAAGCTCTGATTACCAATCTTTAACACCCCTAAATTACAATGCGCATCGGAAATACACATTTGGGTGCTAAATACAAACATTGTTACACAAGACATTTTGAACAAACTCAAAATGATAAATTTGAAATGTAAAAGAATATAATTTAACTACTGTCTAAAACTTTCAATCCCAAGTAAAACAATTTTAGAAATATCAGACTTATATTTAGGTCCCACAAAGACTTTACCCAATTCAACAAACAATTTACCAAAGTACTTGACCGTACATTATTATTTTTATGACAAAAAGGGAAAGAAATACGTTTTAGACCAATCACCACAAAAGCAACCCCGCAATCCTTCTCCAGCAAGCTCCGTAATTCCTCAACGTCAATACCTGAAATACATGCTTAAAATCATCAACACAACGGTTGAGCGAGTCTATAGGTTTTCCAAATCAACATTTGAACACAAGAGAAAAATCAATCAAGATCATTTAATAGAATTGTTGTACATACAATCTATTAGTCAGGCATTCTGGTATATAGCAATAGCTATTGAATTGTATTAAGCTCATGACACCGACGCCTTAACTTAGTCAGCCACGCCTAAAGCCGGCATGACTAGATGAAATTCCAGTGCCCCTACTAGGGTATCATTTGCAAGAATACCAATTCTCATTCTCGTAAAATTATCCTTCCCAGCGGGTTACTCAACGTAAAGCCCTGGTCTCAGATAGGGTCGTCAGCCCAATAGTATTATTATTAGAATAAGCGGCTATTCCCAACTCACAACATCAAGTCAGAAGATAGTTAACGGCTCATGAATTTAGGGTCTTTTGCAAATTAGGTACTTATACAATTCAAATCAACAAAGGCAACAAAGGAAACATTCGGGTCCAAACAATCAAGCATGAATTGTGTTCATTTTACTTTCAAATAGCATGTATCCCCCTCGCGGGTGTTAAAATCATTCGACACAATTACAAAAGCGAGGCTATAGACTCATCTGGAGCAATAGCATTAGTAAGACGATCTTCGACGATAGTTGATGCCCGATAAACACAAAAACCGCAACCTATCAAATAAGGCGCGTTCATCAATAATAACTCGAATAAAATCCATACTTACTAACATCAAACTCAAAATCATAAAATCACACCCAACCCAAAATGAAAACAATACAATTGACCCTTTTACTTCATTCTTTGTGCTTACTATTAGTTAATTCTTTCGATAAAAATCTGCCGGTACACACCAAATGTACGGGCTCGTTTACCCCACTTAAACACATCAAATATTTATGATACTAATCAGAGACCTCACTTACTATATATAGAAAGACCTGTTAAAAGCCCATCAAAAGATTTTACTTTTAAAGTTCCCTGCCCGACACATCTTTGAACTACAAAAACCGGAAAGTTTTACGTCACCGACTCGTACAACCATTTTGACCATTCTAAACAATCCCGTTTACAAATCCGACACTTGAGTTTGAAAATAGACTCAAAACCCTAAGTTTAGAACCAAACATCAGTCCTTGACCCTTTTTACAACTCATTCTATAGTCCTCGAGATTCGATCCAAATATCGACAACAATTTCGGATTGTATCGATACTCGTCTCCCGGTACACGATTAATCAAAACATCATAACTTCGCGCTCGTTTGGAGCTAGAAGCTCTATCTTATATCAAATCGAAGCTAAAAGAATTCTCTACAACCTCATCTTATTAGTTTGTTCATTTTCAAAGAGTAAGTTAGCCAAAAATAGCCTTAAACCTACTGATCTAAATTGCCTCTTTAAAAACCATACTAAATCAATTTTTCATCCAATTTTAATCAATCCCATGCTACTAATATCACCCTAATATCATTACCAACATATCATCTAACCCATAATACCCTTGAATGATCATACAAAAATTTACCCACTCAAAATTTCCAACATGCAATAATGAAAATATGTATATAATAATACTAACAACAACATACAAGCATAAAAATGGATCAAACCTTCATGGATCATCATGAAATTTTGAAAGTTCTTGCATGTGGTAAATTTTTACATCAAAATGATCACCATCAAATTTTAGAGATGGGATATCAATTGGTTTTTGAAGATTCAAAGTAGATTTGGAAAAATCAAAGAGTTTAGCGTTGTGGTGGTGGACGGAAGAGAGGGAGGAGAGAGGGGAGAGGTTTGATTTTCTTTTCACACATTTACTATGTGTTTTAGCTAGTGGAATTTCTATTTATAGTGGGGTGGAGGGGTAGTTTTTGCCAATTTGTGATAGTTTTGGTCCAAAATGCAATTAAATAGTTGTAAGGGTAGAAAATGTAAATTGTCAATTTTGAAAATATTTACGAGGCTCGGGTTACGTAAAAATACTTTTCAAAAACTAAAACGCACTCAAAATATGATAATAATATGATCCCAGTTCGACTTAATACGAACTTAAAATAAAATCGTCAAAAATATAAATATCGAGACAACAAATAATAAAACATAAAATCTAGGGCATCCGTCGATATCGTGGTCACTAATAATCCTCACTATTAGTAAAAAGATAAAAATAAGACCTCCAACGTCGGTTTTAAATAAAACCATCAATCGTCATTTCAGTCAACTCATCAAAATTTCAAAATCATTCGTAAAATAATATTATATAATATTAAATAAATGACCTCGGGTTTGGGTTGTCACACCGAGAACAACGAACTTTTAACCTAGAAAAATCATTGTATTAAATGGCGCCGCTGCCGGCTCTTTTCGTGAAGATTAACGGTTTCTTGTGAGAGACGTGTTGGATTTTGGGATCCGTTCACTCGTGAACGTTATTTTTCGTGTCAAAAATTTTCAAAAATCTATAAAAATAAAAATTTTCAAAAATCCAAAAACATTTGAAAAATCATAGAAAGCATTTATTTTCGAAAGTTTTGCACGAAAAATATTCTTCTTGCTTATCTATTGTTCTTAATGAATTCGTATGTTGCTTGTGTTGCAGGGTGTGGAAGACCATTGTATGGTTTTCAAACATGTCAATGGTGTATATCTGAGCGATGTGGGAATATTATTGACAATACACAATTTGGATTTTGTCTCTCGTGCAATTCGATTAACTCATCCTTTGCTTCTAATGCACGTACTCCACTCTCTTGGATATATTGTGGAAGCGATTCTCATTGGCATGTTTCGTGTCCGATTTGATACCCGTCTCATGACGAGCAAGAACGGGTTACAATTATGACAATGGTAATAGCTATCTACAAGAAGCACCGGGTTTTTCTCAATACCCGTATTGCAACAATTGTGGGGGCCCTCACGATACTTCTTATTGTCAGCCGATGAATATTATGAGCCAAATCCGTGTTCTAATTCTTTTTAACCTATGATCTATGATGGAACACATCTGTGCTATAATTCCGGTTTTCATAATTTTGAGCCCCCATAATACACCCTCGATCATCAACCTTCTGTTGGAATGAGTGAAGAAGAACGTGCCATTTTTTGAAATACACTTCAATACGTTCAACAAGAATTAGATAGCATACGCGAAGCAAGGGCGGAGCAACGACGACAAGAGCAAGTATCTAATCTTAGTGCTTATACTCCTCCTCTTGTGCGTCCATACTACTATTATTATGATGACGAGGATGATATCTATGATCTCAACCCATCTTCTGAGATTACTACTCCTACTCTTGATATCCCAAATGCGTCTAAGGATTGTGATTCATCGAGTGAGATTAGTGAATTTGGTCTCGACAACTTATTTGAGGAGGTTTGTGATGTCCTTACTTTTGCTGAGCTTACGGACGAGGTCGCTCGTAATGATGATGATTTTTCTCCATGCTATGAGAATTTCACCTTTGAAATTTCTCAATCTCCTTTGGGAGATAAGAGCGATGTTGATTTATTCTCTCCGACTTACGAGAAGTTCACCACTGAACTTGGTCTTGTAGATGAGGTGGAAGACGTTATTCTTCGCGACAAATTACTGAAAGTTCATCTTCTTATTGCTAAAATTGAAGCGTTGAATTCTGCTCCTATTTCTGAGTCTTTACCTCCGTCTATTACTTCAGTTGAGAATAGTGGTACATCTATGGAGGAAATCGACATTCTCTCAATACCTCCGGGTATTGATGATGATGACACGGAGGGGGATATTCTTTTTGATGATTTGTTGCATGAAGATATTGTCCCAAGTCCCCCTCCCGAGCACCTATTATCCCAACCTTTAGAAATCATTACCTAGGATGAGTGCTTTGACCCGGGGGGTGACATTGACCATTCCATGATTGACACCTTTACAACTTTTCCGCTCAGTGATAATCATATGTCTTTTGGGGATGACATTTTGATTCCTTTACCCACCCCACCTCCCGTGGATCATGATTTCACATACTTTTCGTATGTTGAAAGGACTTTTCTACCCTTTAAGACTTATCCTCCGGCCTCTCCTTTACTAATGTCCTCTGGTAACAAGGACAAGGTCTTTGATCCCGGTATTACATTCGAGGCTCCCCCATGGACCATTTAATTCAGGGACGAGTCAGGCTCGTGACTCGGTTAACAAAAACAAGCGCTTCTCGGGAGAAAACCCGATTATCTATCTATCTTTATCTGTTTTTATAATAAGTGTAGGGCGGATACCCTCGTATGTGTTTGTTGTTTTCTTTCTTATCATGTGCAGGGATTAGAGCTTTCAAAGATCCATTCATGATGACTTTTGACGAACCGTGATTCCGTGTACCCATCTTCCCGGTTCTATCCTAAACTCTTTTGATTCTCTATTTTATATTCTTCAATATTAAAATAGGAATCACTTTAGTTGTCTCTTCCTTAGCGTGTTTTAAACAACGTGCACAATGTCCTAAGTGTAGGGGAGTTTACTTCCAGATGCTTAAACATTGAGGACAATGTTAATATTAAGTGTGGGGGGAATTCTATCGAAGTTAAGTGGGCTTTTCCTTTAATTTGTCCTCACTTTAACCGGAAAATTGATTTTTCGACATTTTTCAAAAATTTTAATCTATTTTGGCCTAGTATTTTTTCCTTTGTTATCGTTAATTCTATTTCATTTAGAATAAATTTTAATAAAATGGTTTTAATAAGTTTAGATTTATTTGATGTATTTTTCAACGTCGTGAATCTTTTGACTCAACCCGAGTTTACTTATCCAAGTTTACTCTAGCTAGTATCCTTAACGTGTTTAAGTAAAGTTTTGCTAGGCTTTTATATAGGGAACTTTAAAACGCGAAAGTCTTAACTCTTACGGGTTAAGAACAAGAACTTTTCGCAAGTTCCTATAATTGATCCTAGAAAGTCGTTTATCAAGGGAACTTTATAATGCGAATTCTAAACTTGAAAAAGTCTAAGAATTTGCAAGATCCTATAGATGACTTGAAAACCCAAAACTTTGATTTAATAGGCTAAGCATCCACGAGTCTCATTCCTTGAGATTTTAAATTGTGGATAACGAGAGATGATAGAGTCAATTATAAGTTTGGTATTCTTTCATAAATTTATGTGAGTTAATTATGAGCTTTTTCTCCCATCGCTTGCTAATAAATTTAATTGCAATAAATAAGGTTTTACGATTTGAAAAGTTACTTAGATTCTAGCACAAGATCGTTTAAAAGTTGCTCGGTATTAATTAGAGTTCATAGCCAAGGCATAAGTTATTGAAGCGGGATGCAAAGACTGGCAAGTCCGAAAAGGCCCTAACAAGGCATGAGGGCTACATTTTGTTGCTAAAGATCCAAAAGTGATGTGAAGAATCATTTATCAAAAATCAACATGAAGGATCGAGACACACGACGAAAAGCAAATACTCCTGAAAAGATCATGGAGAAGTCTATCTGAAAAGACCCTAGCAAGGTATGAGAATAAATAGATCCAAGTCCTAAAAGGAGGCGGATCGTTGTATATCAAAATCCAAAATAAAGATTGGAGAAAAATGAAGAAGTCGTGGTCCTAGTATGAAGAATCTCTCAAAAACTTCAAATGAAGAAATTCCTATTATGAAGTGAAGATCATAATTTCAAGAACGTCTCTCAAGATTTGAAGTATGAAGTCACTGCCAAAATCGGTCCGATAAAGGTCTCAAATCCTGAAACAAGTTATGCCAAGATATGAACTTTACGAGGTATCGAGAAACAGTTTTAAAAGATTTGTCCTTTAGCTAACTATTGATTAAATCGTCCTACTTTATTTTCAGCCTAATAACTATCATAATAAGTCAACAATGCATCCTCGTGATCATTTAAGACAACAATAAAATATAAGAGATACACCTAGGAGTAAGGGAGTCTAAGTGAATAATTGGGCCACATGAGTTTGTGTTAGTTTGCTAACTTATAATAACAATGATCTCGTTTTTAAGCTTGGTTTGGGGAACGTGAAACTTGAGGATGATAAACATTCATGACAATCCAAAGCCTCAATGTAAGTCTTTAATCTCTTTATTTGTTTTCTTCCTTTAATTATGTTTAATAAAGGCCAAGGTAGGTTAATTATGATGAAAAATGTAAAACGTGCTTTGTAATTAATGCATTGCATGAGGGCACTACAATGGTCAAGTGTAGGGGATTTGATAGGTGTGAAAACACCCATCCTTTTACCACTTAATTATAATAATAACCAAGCCAAAACGTATATTTTATGTCGTAAATGTCGGAATTATGCGTGGTTTGTGTTTTTATTGTGTTTTAGGACCAAAAGATGAAAAAGGAAGAAAACACGGGCTTTCACGTGCTTTTATCGAAGAAAACGAGAAAAGACGAAGTCAAAAGATCAAGAGTGCAAAAAGAACGGAAGTCCAAGGCATATTCTGAAGATTTATCGAAGAAAAAGTCTAAAGACGGAAGTTTAATGAAGTCGAAGAACCAAGTCTAATTAAAGAAAAAAATTATAAAACGAGTTCAAATTATATCAACAAATCCCGAGACGACGTCGAGAAAGACAAAGAATTTAAATCGAGTCGAGACAAGAAGAAAGAAGGAAGAAAACACCAACATTTTACTCCTCCTATAAATACCCTCCTAATGTGTCATTAGGAGGTGGTTAGTTAGTTAGTCATTTTTAGGAGTAGAGTAGTTTAGGAGTAGTAGTAGATTACTTTCTCTCTCTAGTTGTATTTCATGTTCTAAATATTTAATCTTTAATCTTGTTTTGAATCTTTAATCTTTAATCTTTTAAATTCAAGCTTTTTAATCATCTCATTCTACCTTTCTTGTTTGTTTAATCTTAATCTTTTTAATCATCTTTGTTCGTGTTGATTTCGTGTTCTTAATCATAATCTTTTTCATCATATTTTTACATAAAGTTTACATCTTTTTAATTTTCGTGGTTTGTTTTTGAAGTTTTTATAAGTTTTATCATTAATCTAGGCTTTTTAGTTAGCTTATTGGTGTTTTGTTTAGCTTATTGTCCTTAAAAAGTTGAGTTTTTAGTGCTTATTTTCGTCCTTTTTCGATTTCCTATTTTTTAGGAAACCTGATTCGATTTTGCAATTATTGCGACATTGTGCCTTAATTTTGCAATTATTGCGAAATCTTCAATTTCACAATTATTGCAACATTATTGCATGATTTTGCAATTATTGCGACATTATTGCATGATTTTGCAATTATTGCGACATTGTGCCTTAATTTTGCAATTATTGTGACATTGTGCCTTAATTTTGCAATTATTGCGAAATCTTCAATTTCGCAATTATTGCGACATCATTGCATTATTTTGCAATTATTGCGAAATTGTGTTCAACTTTTAGGAATTTCAAAATCTTTGTTATGATTGCGGAATTATAGCCAACATTGCGAAATCTTCCTTTTTTTGAGCATTGCGAAATCATTGGTTTTTAGCATTGCGAAATCTTGGATTTTGAGTAATTGCGGAATTAATCTTTTAATTGCGGAATTAATTCATTTTTTTATTATTGCGAAATTAAATAGTTTTTATTTAAATTCAATTTTTCCGCCATTTTTACTTAGCTTTATTTTTACTTGTTTGTCTTAGTTTATTTTCAGAGTTATTTAATTTTAAAGTTTTTAAATTTACGTTTTGTTAAGCTTTAATTTCTCGTCATTTACTTTTAAAGTTTTTATATTTTCGTCATTTACTTAATTTCATTTAAAGTCTTATTTTTAGTTTAATCTTTTCAAGCTTTTATCTTAATTTCTTTTAAAGTCTTTTATTTAAGTTTTAATTAGTTTATCGCTTTTATTATTTTGTTATTTACGTTAAAGTTTTCATTTTTTAGATACTCAACGACCTATTCTTTCTTTTCACCATGAAAAACTGAGTCACACTTTCAACCGGAGATCAATTCGATTAGACGCCGAGAACAACGAACTTTTAACCTAGCAAAATCATTGTATTAATTAGTATTACGTATATATTTTCTTGTAGCTTTTTCATATTGAACCTCGAGGGGGATAATCTCTTCCCTTTCAAAGTCGACCGAGGTCTCATACCTCATTCCTCGTGTTTAGTTGTATGCGCACTCGCGCGCGTGCATACATACCGAGTGGTGTACCAAATACTTCTAATTCTTCCAAAAAGAAGAAGAAGAACAAAAACACCGTCAATCAAGCCGATCCCGAGAATCAATCTTTCAACAATACGATGGCAACAGATAATCGACCGATGATTGAGATCTTGCAATCTCACGTGGAGGGCAATGATGACGCGATTGTGGTGCCCGAGAGTGGAGCGAATAATTTTGAAATTAAAACGGGTTTTATTCAATTGGTTTCCGCTACACCATTTTTTGGCCGTTCCCAAGATGACCCTCGCGATCATATTAAGAGATTCAAACATTTAACAAATACGGTGAAATACAATGGGGTGAATCAAGAGGCAATTCGTTTGTTACTCTTTCTTTTTTCCCTCGAGGGACAAGCCTGGATTTGGCTTGATAAGGAACCCCCCCTCCCAAAGTATTATTACATGGGCGGATTTAGAGACCAAGTTCATTAACTACATCTTTCCCCTATCTCGGACCACCGCCTTAAGGAATGACATAATCACTTTTGAGAAAAAATATGGGGAAACTTTTAGTGAGTCTTGGGATCGATTTAAGCATCTTTTAAGAAGGTGTCCTCAACACGGTTTTACTAAAGTTCATCAAATTAATATTTTTTACAATGGGTTAAATTTGAATGACCAAGACTCACTAAATAGTGCTTCGGGGGGAAATATTTTGGTTAAATCTATGAACGATGCTTGGAATATAATTGAAAACAAGGCCAAAGTTCAAACTAAAAGTGTAAGGGCTACTATGGCTAGTGCTAGTGATAGTGAGGTTAATAATTAAATACAAGCGCTTACTTCAATCGTGACAAAACTTGCTTTAAAAGTCGATGCCCCTCCCACTAGGCACGTTCATGCCATGAGTGAGTCTTGTGAGACTTGTGGTGGACCACCTCCGTACTTAAATTTTGATAACGTTTAGGTTCAATCTCAACAACAAGTGTATGCTTACAACACTAATGGGAGGGTTCATTTTAAACCTAATGTGGATGCTAATAATTTGTCTTATAAATCTATAACTATTTGGCTCCCCCCCCCCCAGTTTTGCACCTCACCAAAAACCACCCCCACCCGCCCAAAATACCCAATACCCACCAATGAACCAAGGTCCACAAAGGGGTAATTTTCAAGAGAATTCTAATATGAGGGGTTTTAATTCAAATCAAGGGAATTTTCAAGGGCAAAACCAAGGTTTTAATAATCAAGGTTTTCAAAATGATAATCAATTTCAAAACCAAGGTTTTCAAAATCAAGGGTTTAATTATCAAGGAAATCAAGGGTTTAATCTAGGGAATGTTACTAATCCTCAAATGGACTTGGTTCTTCAAAAACTTAATGAGCAAGACCGTAAGCTTAAAGAAATGCAAGAGTCCACGGATAGGAAATTCATACAAATGTTGCAAACCCTTAGACCCCAAGGAGCCTTACCTTCTAATACTGAGACCAACCCTCGAGCTAATGTGAGTGTTATTACTACTCGGATTGGAGCCAGTTTAGTGGCACCTTCCATCTCTTCGCCCATAAAGGAGAGACAAGGCTCGGAGGTAATAATGAGTAATCCTACTCCCCCTTCGGTGATCCCTCCCACTACCACTCCTAGTAATAGTTCTCCATTGCCTAATGAACCTAACCATAAGGTTGTTCAAGAAGCGAGTCCTTCTCCTTCTCAACCTACCCCTCCTAATCCCAGTATCCCTTATCCTTCTAGGTTAGACAAAGCTTAATTGCAAACCAAGGATGACGTTCATGTTTCCAACTTTTTGAAATGATTTCCCAAGTGAATGTTAACATTAGCCTTATTTAAGCACTTGCTCAAATGCCTAAATTTGTGAAAATATTCAAAGATTTGTTCAATAAGAAAGAAAAAATGGTAGAGCTCGTTAACACTCGTTTAAATGAGAATTGTTCCACGGTTCTTCTCAAATAGCTTCCCAAAAAGCTAGGAGATTCTGGACGATTCGTTACCTTGCTCGTTTCCTCAAATTGATGATTGTATGGCTTTAGCAGATCTCGGTGCTAGTATCAGTCTTATGCCATTATCCGTATGGAAAAAATTATCATTGCCCGACCTTTTACCAACTCGTATGACTCTAGAGTTAGCTAATAGAACTCACGCATACCCTGTTGGTTTTGCCGAGGACGTTTTTGTTCGAGTTGGTACATTCACTTTTCCCGTGGACTTTGTCGTCGTCGACTATGAGATGGATCATCGCATTCCGTTAATACTTGGTAGACCATTCTTAAGATCCGGAAAAGCATTAGTTGATGTTGTCGAAGGGGAGTTCATTCTTAGGGTTAGGGATGTACAACAAGTTTTTAAAATAGGAAACATCACAACTAAATAAAATGGAAAAGAGTCGGTCAATATGATTGATGTTCTTAATTATGATTATGAAGAGATTTTTATTAATCCTTTTGAAATTAAAAAGTATAATCAAAATGATCTTGTGATAACTTCATCCTTTCCCTTAGAGCCTCAAAAATTTGAAACTCCTATTTATGATACTTATGGTGATGACACTTCTTTAAGTGATCAAAATATCTTCGGTTTAGATGACCCACCTTTTGACCCACCCATTTTTGATCCACCAATCTTTGATGATTACGATAATGACACTTCTTTAAGTGATCTCATTATTTTTTTATGACCCACCTCGTGACCTTAATGGACCTCATATCTCTATGAGTGATTCTTCCATTACGAATATTCTTTTTGACTTCTATACCCCAATTTTAGAAGTCATGACTTTTGAGGAGGATCCACCACTCTTAGATATAATTCCTACTTTAGAGGATATTCCATTTGAGGAAGATTTAGATATCTTTCTAAATACCTATTTTCCTCATGAGGATGAGTTTTCCTATGACTCCGATGACACTTATGTTTACACATCGAGTTTGGAAGAGGACGACTTTCCCACTTTGGATTATGATGACATTTTCAGCTTTAATGTCAACACCTCTGGCTATTTTCCCCTTAAGGAAACGGTGTTTGATCCCGGAATAGAGACTTTAGTGCTATCATTACCATATCACCATACCACCTTTCCTTTTAAGAGATCGTTGACTAAGGATACCCCACACGACTTATACTTGTGTCATTTTATCACCATGGGGTTTATTTCCTTTTCGTGATGGAAATTATGTGTTTGACCTGGGTGGATTTTTCTTGGGGTATTCCTTAAGTGAGTATGTTTCACCCTTTATCATGGAGTGATTTTCATCCCTTGGAAATTTTGGCTTTTCCATGATTTCACCATTTTCCACCTTTTCACCTTTTCCATAATAAGTGTAGGGGGAGCCATCTAGGTTGTTTGTGATGTGTTGTTTTGTAGGGATGTGTGCTATCAAGTTCCATTTTTAGTGCTTTTTGAAGAACCGTGATCCCGTGTACCTGGTTACCTTCGATTTGTTTTTGCTATTGTGATTCAATTTTGTATATAAATATAATAACTGACTTTTTGCTTAGCGTTTGTGTACTCGATATCGTTCTCGGTATCTAATCGAATTGATCACGGTTAATGGTGGAATAGTCGGTAATGGTCACTAAAAGGGGGAGTTGATTTTCTATTCTACTAGAAGGGTAAGTGCAAAACGTAATTAAAATAAGCTAAAAGCAAATCTAGAAAAACTGTCACTTTTTGTCTCTAAAATTAGAAAAACACTTGGAAACTTGGAAACTTTGTAAAACTTAAAAACTTAAACCATCGGAATGTAACAAATGAATTTCATCAGAATGCTTCCGTTGGAATAATCACAAAAGTATCGGAATATTGCACAGTGAATTCTATTGGAATACACTTCTGTCGGAATGTAGGACTATCGGAATACAAGTCTATCGGAATATTTCTATCTGAATGTCCATATCGGAATAATTAAGATCGGAATAATAGTATCGGAATACAAGGATTTCTGTCGGAATATAGCTAATAAAAATTGGGCAGCGTTTCGTCTCAATGTAGCCTTAAGACCGTCGCAATATACGATCGCAATGAGCGATAGAAACCACGATCGGAATAAGGGGGAAGATACTCTTGATCGCAAAGTAAAACCCTAAGGGTTATTGCGATCACAATGAATCCGTCTGAATAACTGTCGCATTATGTAAACCCTATGATTGTGATGGAAATGCTACAATATTCGGATGAATGCAATAAGCAAATAAACCAATAAGCACTTATAAAAAGAACAATTAACAAAAATTTAACCAACTCAATGTTGATGCAAAAGTTGGGTGATCCTTGCTTGACCCGAATTAGGCTTAATTCGGGCTGGCTTGGGCTCCGGCTCCTGCACCAAGTGAACTGTTTGGTTGAGATCCTGCACACTAAACAACACGCGTTAGGCTTACCGTGGGAATGTTTCCCACGATTAGACTCCAGCGTGAGAGTAAGTAATCGGTTAGGGTTTATAGGAGTTGAGTGAGTTGAGAGTATAGAACGTAATACCTTTGTGGAACCCTTAGGGGTTCCTTTTATAGGCAGTGAAACCCTAGTGGGCTGTCACTGATACTTCGGCCCCAAGGAAAGGATAAGTACCAGAATTAGATTGATTGTTATCTTCTAATTATGGTGAGTGAATATCCTCTTCTTTAGGGTAAATCCTATTCATAGACAGAATATGATTCTGTCTAAACCTGTACCGGCCATGTCGGGCCGTGGGCCGCACACGTGTGTGCGGTTACAGTTCATCCAAGCCCATAAGCTTAAATGACATTATTCCCACCCATCTGTGATGGGCCGGATACGAGTAGTACCCGTGGGCCGGGTTCCTGACCCGGCTGGGGATACATCATCATGTCCCCCCAGTCTAGTTGTTACAGCCGTAGGCATAACCTCTAGACTATCAAGATGCTCTCCGGACATACCAAGAAACACCTAGGGAATGAGAAATATTGAAAATTTTGCTTTGGCCGCACGTGGCTACCTGCCTTAGGAATATTATTCTAATAGCACCTCAGCCGCACGTAACGGCCGAGACAAATTAAATGTAGCATTGAATATAGTCTTACGTAAGACCGCATATCCCGACACAAGAATAAATGCATTAATGGTAGCCGTACTTCTGCAAAAGTGCACCATTAATGCCCACCATTGAGCCACGTAAAACTGCTAAGAAGTGACCCATGGGTCCCTTCTGACTTTGCAGAAGTGTCAGAAATCCCATCCGTTGGATAGGCGTAGTGGCCTACACGTGTCAAACATCCACGTTACCTCAGAAACCGAGGCAACCCTATATAAGAGTTCGTGTGTGTGTTTGTTACACACACAATTCATACTCTCTTCCGCCATTGTTATTTCCAAGCTCCATCCTTCAAACTTTTGCCTTCTATTCCACGGATTTCCTCCGCCGCAGGTTAGATCATCACGCCTTTCAAACCCTTTTTATAAAACATGGTAAAGGACAACCCACTCATCACGGATGTCCTTAACGTGATGTCGGCGGAAAAATACCTAGACTTTTTGTCGAAGTATTACATTCCCTAAAGCGTACACCCCACCTATCCAAGTGAAGGTGAGGCAATTTGGGATGCACCGGCGGGGAAAATAGGCGTGTACACGCGCCTATTTGACTCGGCCAACTATCGTATCCCCCTGTCCAAATTCTTGGTAGATCTGCTATTGTATTATGACTTCCACATAACCCAGCTTCACTGCATAGGGGCGTGTAAAATCAACCAGTTTGAAATTACATGCCATACCTGCGGAGTGACTCCGACCGTGAACCTATTTAGGGCTTTTTACTTCCCCCAACTAGTGAATGGGTGGCTATCGCTTAAAAAATGACCCGGTAACGCCCCCATGACGTATAGGAAGCCTTTAGACTCCCTTAAGAACTGGTACGACCATTACTTCTTTGTTGATAAGAAGGTATTCCCTAGTCTTTTTGTACTCAAAACCAGAGCACCCAAAGATTTTCCGCCCAAATCCAAAGACTATAGCAGCAAAGACTTAAAAATACTAGATACCCACCACACGGAATTCCATAGGGGATTGCCGGAACATTTTCTGTGCTTAGTAGGATTAAGCCACCGCTACTTTGGGAGGGATGACTTATATCCGTGCTTCCTGACGGAACTGGGAGAGGGTAGGTTTACTTATACCTTGTGAATGTGAAATGTCATTTGTATTGTAGAACCGTACTAACCCGTATATTTATAAATGTCCGCAGAAATGAACCTACACGGATTACTACGCCAGGGCGACCCCATGAAGGTGCCTGAAGGGTTCCGCCCTCTGAAGGAGAAGGAACTCCCCCTTCTCGATGCGACCGCCGACCGCACCATTCCACTCGAAGAAACGTTCGAGCAAAGATCAGATTAAGGGGAGCCTGTCATCGAGAAATCCCCATTAGACTTCCATAATGAAGATGGTAGAGAGCTACTGCTGGAGGGAACCGCGACGCACCAGGAAGATGAAAACGATTTCCTCAAACTTGAGAACGAAGACATCACTCAAGCTTCCGGGTCCGCCCCGCCCACATCTAGAAAGAGAAAGACCACCAGGAGGGTGGCAAAGACGATAGGGGATGGGGCCGGGGCCTCGAATGCTCCCCCAAAGAAACTGAGGAAGGACCATCCGCAGTACCAGGAGGGAAGTGGTACTTCGACTGCTTAGGCTGACCCTACCCCGCACATGGAAGAGCAAGTCTGGCGAGCTACCCCTGTGAGTGCCGTAGCTCCTACCGCCCCAGAACCTGCAATTGGTACCACATAAGTACCCTTCGAATGCCATTCGTGTCATTTTGCTTGTGAAATATATAATGCTTAAACAAAATTTGCAATGTCAATAACAGGGCGGATCCGTCGGTCGTAGCCCAAGAGGAAGAAGTGGAGAGGAATCCATCCCCGCACCATCAAACAGACCCCCATCCCCTGCTGCGACACACGCCGAGGATGCACTCCCCGAAGGGCCAGAAAATAGCCTGCGCCTAGCATGGAATCTCTCAAGTCTAACAAGGTTGGAGGCGGAATCTGAGTGTTCAGAATTCATCGAGCACATCACCCCTCCAGCCCTTGCACAAGACTTAGATGAGCTGGATCATGAATCCCTTCTGGAGCAGTTTGACGTGTCGTCCGCGCATCAAGTGACGGTGGGTGCCGCTCTAAGACGCCGTCTGATCAAGGCCCTAGCGAATGTGAAGCGGGCAGACAAAAGGATAGCTCGTCGGGAGGCAATGGTTATGAAGAATGAGAAGACCATGGCGTCACTGCAAGCGGCGCTGGTAACGGTCGAGGCCACAGTGAAAGAGCAAGCTCATCATGCCGACAGCCGAGAAAAGCGCATCGCCGAGCTTGAAGCTCTTGTAGCCGCATCGAAAGAGAAGGTACACTTTCGAAAATTTTATACATATACTCTTTCCTTGAATCTATATTTGACCCAAGAAAAAGAACATATTATCCTTGTGATAACTTGAAGTTCCATACGCAGGTGTTTGCGGCCGAAGCTTCCACCAAGGCCGTAACCATACAAGCCTTCAACATCGCCCAAGAGCGCGATGCGCTGAAGGATGAGCTAACACAAGTGCGGGCTATGTTGGAAGAGCAAACTGCAACGGCGGAGGAGGAACTGAGCAAGATGGCCACAAGTTGTGCGGAAAGACTATGTCCTCCCATGCTATCCGCCATAGCTGGACGCAGGTGGATGATTGGACGAGGAATGCGCCTCGTCGTAAGCAAGGCCATGGAAGCTCCGCACCTACTGCAAGCATTCGCCGGGGTCGTGTCGGATGGAATCGACCGTGGTAGGCATGAGGTTTTGGTCAAGGTTGCAGAATTGATAGGGAAGAACGAAGACATCATGCAGCATCCCTACCATAACCCTTCAGCTGCGGACAATATGACCGCGTCGATGGATGCATTGGCGGAGATCCAACACCCTCTTCTGGATGAACTCGAGGCGCTTAAAGATGCTCCGAACGAGGCGGTAATGTCCAAGCTTACTGCAGATCCCATCCTCTTGACCCTGCCTACTTACGACTCCGTATCGAAAGTGATGAAAGGTGAAAAGCTGCTTGCGGAGGCATTGGATGCGACTGCGGTCAAGGCACAGGCTGGAAAGGACGCTTGCTGGGAGGCCCTCCGTGCTCTGATCGAAGAAGGAAAGAAAGACATAGGGGAGTTCCTACCTCCCTTGTAATTTATCTTGTAAACATTTGTAACTTTTATTCGTCCGTGCATGTACACGGCTAAGACTGATATGGTAGATAACTGTCTTTTGTTTATAGGTCCGTGATAACCACAGCCATTTTGTTATTTTTTTGGAAACTTGTGTATTTTTATTTTGTTAAATATCGTATACCGATACTGCATGACATGTCACGTCTTACCCAAAAGGGAAAATACATTCAAGTCTATAATTTACTAGACATGCGACGTGCATCTTTATTATGCAAAGCACTACGTGAGTACGGCATACGGAAACTTATCACAACGTCTTGTGAGTAAGGTGTCTAGTAAGGATACATGATCCGCGCCGCTGGGGTTGCATCCCTCTTACGCGGCAAGTTGAATTAGTAGGTTCACTTAATCCTCTTACCCCGCCTGGAGGCGTATAGTACATGTACGGTGATTGAATGAATGCATATGAATGAAACATGGCATATTATAATAATATTAAGATTCATATGACTAACAAAATCCTAAAAAATAATTTGCACAAAACAAGCCGTGGAGCTAGCTAGGCACCACGACATTTTATTAGAACGTTTACATTTTTTGTTTGAACAAGAATGATAAGTCCTAAGAAACAAAAAAGGAACCTAGACAAAACATAAGAAGCAAAACAGATAGAGTGCATGGATCTTCATTAAAGCCACATGTAGCGAAGTACCCATGCAGAAGCCGTAGCTTTCAAAGATAACACCTTTTGAGATTGGAAATGTTCTATGTGCGTTCTAGATCGCGGCCATCCATGTCACATAACTTGTACGCGCCTCGTCCTAAGGCTTCCGTGACCTCATACGGTCCTTCCCACTTAGGGCCCATCTTTCCTGTATTCTCCGCTCGACTTTGCTTCATTAGCACGATAAACATATCCCGGTCGAAAAGAAACACCTTTAACCTTGGCGTCATAATAAGCCTTCATTTTAGCCTTGGACTTAGCCTCATTAATGGCTGCTATCTCTCTTTTTTCCTCCAACAAATCCAGGTTGATTCGCAGTTGCTCGTCGTTCGTGACGACATTAACCTCCGTCGTGCGGATGGTAGGCATTCCGATTTCCGCCAGTATGACAGCTTCAGTGCCGTAGCTCAATGCAAATGGAGTGTCTCCGTTGGCTGTTTTGATCATAGTCCTATGTGCCCATAGAACATGTGGTAGCTCATCCACCCATTTGGCACTTCGTTCATCCAGACGCGCCTTGATGCCGTTTCCCAAGCTTCTATTTGCTCGTTCCACAAGGCCATTTGTCTGCGGATGCTTAATAGACGCGAAGCGCCGTTTGATATTCAATGATGCGCACCAGTCCTTGAATGGATTATCCGCGAACTGTTTACCGTTGTCCGAGATGATTTCTCCTGGTAAGCCAAAACGGCACACAATGTTCTCCCAAACAAACTTTTTAACTTGTTTGCCTGTAATGGATTTGACTGCCTTGGCCTCTATCCATCGTGTGAAATAGTCCATTGCGACAATCAAGAACTTAACTCCCCCCGCAGCTACAGGAAATGGTCCTGCGATGTCGATTCCCCACTTATAGAATGGCCATGGGGATGTAATAGGTGTAAGCTCCTGCTGCGGATGTCGCGACACTAGTCTATGCACTTGGCAATCACTACACTTGCGAATCATGTCGCGTGCGTCCCTGTGCATGGTAGGCCAATAATATCATGTTCGTAAGGCTCGAGCTACCACGGATCGTGGACCTGCGTGCATGCCGCACAACCCTTCGTGTATTTCACTGATTACATAAGTAGCCTGCCGTGGTCCAACACATCGCAACCACGGCTGCAAAAAAAGAGCGCTTATAAAGGGTACCTTCTCGAAGTTCGAAGTGATGCGACTTCCTTCTGATGCGCTGCGCTGCTTTTTCATCGTCCGGAAGGGTTTCACTAGTCAAATAGTTGATGATCGGGGTCATCCATGTAGGTCCATCCTCCTCAACTATAGTAGCGACCTCCCCTTCTGTTATAGACTTTTTTTTTGAGTATTTCCACCAAGACTTGCTTGGACAAGTGGGCGAAGCTTGTGGATGCGATCTTGCTAAGAGCGTCCGCCTTCTTATTCTCACCTCTTGGCACTTGCTTGATGGAAAACTTGCTGAAAGCCGCGATGAGTGACTTGACTTTCTCCAAGTATCGGACCATGTTGTCCTCCTTAGCCACATATCCACCTAGAACGTAGTTCGCGACAAGCCGTGAGTCCATGTAGGCCTCAAGGTTGCGGACTCCCATTCTAGCGGAGATTTTTAAACCCGCAATTAATGCTTCATATTCCGCTTCGTTGTCGGTGGCTGTGAATTCAAAACGGAGGGCGTATGTAAACTCCATTCCTTCCGGATTTGTGAGGATGAGGCCAGCTCCTGACCCATCCGTACACGAAGATCCGTTCGTAAATAACACCCATGGTTCGGTTGGAGTCTCGTCTTGTTTTACGATTGGTCCTTCCTCATCCGGCTTCTCTATCAAGAAATCTGCCAAGATCTGGCCTTTAACAGCCGTCCTTGGCCTATAAGATATATTATGCTCCCCCAATAGAATGCTCCATTTTTGTAGCCTTCCTGCCACATCCGGTCTAGAGATTACTTGCTTTATTGGTTGGTCAGTAATGACTACAATTGGGTGCGCCTGAAACTATTGGCGCAACCGCTTTGTAGCAAACACTAGTGCCAAAACCAGTTTTTCCATAGAGGAGTAATTCAACTCCGGCCCTTGTAATGTTCAACTTATGAAGTAGACCAGAGTTTGTACCGTATCCCTATCCGTCATGAGTACCGCACTTATTGCTCCATGTGTGGCTGAGAGATACATAATAAGTTCCTCCTTTGGCCGGGGAGCTACTAGCATAGGGAGAGATGCAAGGTGCTGCTTGAGTTGGCCAAAAGCTTCCTCGGCTTCCTTTGTCCACCGGAAGTCTCCCTTACTAATGCACTTCTTGAGTGTCTTAAATAGGGGTAATGACTTCTCTGCGGACTTTGATAGGAACCTATTTAGCCCGGCCAGCTTCCCATTTAAGGATTGTACCTCCTTCCGTGTCTGAGGAGATGGCAGCTGTATTACTGCATCCGTTTTCTCTGGGCAAGGTTTGATGCCATTTGGATCAATCATATATCCAAGGAACATTCCCTCCGTTGCCCCAAACATGCATTTCTCTGGGTTTAGCTGCATATTAATCCTCCTCAGTGTGTCGAATGTCTCTTGGACATCCCGGAGAAGTGCATCCTCCGTATGACTTTTTATGACTAAGTCATCCACATAGACTTCTAGGTTGCGGCCTATCTGTGAGTCAAAGGCTTTGTCCACAAGCCGCTGGTATGTAGCACAAGCGTTCTTTAGTCCAAACGGCATTTTCGTATAGCAATATACGCCGTGACTAGTATGGAACGCCATTTTTTCTGCGTCCTCCTCCGCCATCTGGATCTGGTGGTATCCTTTATATGCGTCTAGGAAGCACTTAAAGGGATATCCACATAGGGATTCCACCTTCCAGTCAATCTCCGGTAACGGGTAACAATCCTGTGGACAGGCTTTGTTCAGATCTATGAAATCTACACACATGCGCCAACTTCCGTCATGTTTTTTGACCATGACCGGATTGGATAACCACTCGTGGTAGTATACCTCGCGCATGATACCTGTGTCCACTAGTTTCCGTACTTCCTCCAATATCACTCGGCTGCGCTCAGGCGCCTGGCCGCGCTTCTTTTGCTTGACGGGTTGGTACCCCTGGCGGATTTGGAGCCTATGTTCTGCTATCGCGCGTGGCACGCCTGTCATATGTTTTGGCTCCCATGCGAATATATATAGATTTGCACTTAAAAGAGAGCACATGGCCCTTTTGCCGCTATCCGAGAGCGCCCCCTATGGATATCTCCTCTTCCGGGTAGTCAGGATGGATTGCCACCCTCCAATTGGGAGGTGGTGATCCATTCTTGGGTGGAACAGGTGGAGCCGGTGTTGTCACGGTATAACACTCGGATGCTGGTACGATTGTGTTGTAAATGGTGACGATTCCCCCCTCAACAGGGAACTTGATCATTCCGTGTGCCGTGGAAGGTACCGCCAGTGTAGCCAGAATACCTGATCTGCCTATGATCCCATTGTACGGAGAATGTGAGCGTATCACCATGAAGTTCATCTACGCCGTAGTGGAGTGTTCCTCAATCCCAATGGTTACAAGCAGACGCAGTTTCCCTATCGGCCAGATGGTGTCTCCACTAAATCCAGTGAGCGGCGCCGTGGCCGGTACTAATTGGCTTCTTATTTCTGGCCGTAACTGCACAAAACAGTGTTCGTACAGTACTTCTGCTGATGACCCTCCATCCACATACATGCGACGAACATTGTGTGTTCCAATGCTTATCTCAATAGTGAGAGGCGCATCAATCACATCGCTTGCTGTGATGGGAGGAAATGATATTTCCCTGCCGCGTGAAAATTTTTGACCGATTTTTTGCCTCGTGCGGCGTTGTCTGGATTGGATCATGTATATGGTCGAAGGTTTGTCCTTTTGGGGATCCTTCTTGTCATATTTCTTGTTGTCTTTTCCATCCTTCGAATCCTTAACCAAATGCTTGAGTTTACCTGACTTGATCAGTGACTCAATATGCTTCTTGAGCTGGATACACTCCTCCGTGCCATGTCACTTGTCATTATGGAACTCGCAGAAACGATTTCCTTGACGACGGTCTGGCGGAGTTATCATTGGGGGAGGTCTCGGAAAATTTTCCCCTTCCGTCAGCAAATTCTCCCGGTAGGACATCTTTAGGGGGGTAAACTTATCATTCGGCCGTCCTCCTTTGTTTTGGCTCTTGTAGTCTGAGCCCCTACTATTGTTTTGATTGCTTTGACCGCCTGACTGTCTCCAGGACTGGTCGCTTGATCGGTAGCCGTTTCCTTTGGAAGGGTAGGCCGCGACAACCGTTGTTTCTCCCTCAATGAAATTTCTGACCCTTTCCATGAGATCATCATACTTCTCTGGACGCTTGTCATTGAGACGCCTGATTAACTCCCTATCTGTTATGGCGTGCATGTATTCGGAGATTTTCAGGAGTTCTGGCATCGTCTTTGTGCGTGTGCACTCGTCGTTGAAGCGTTCAGTGAAGGCTTCTGTAGACTCCCCCCGGCCGTTGCTTGACAGTTGCCAATGAGACCGGATCCCTATTATACTTCTTTCGCTGAGTATAATTATTCTTGAACGCAGTGCGTAGTTCCGTGAAGCTGTCAATGCTTCGTGGAGGGAGTCCCTCAAACCAGTCACGGGCATTGCCGATCAAAGTTGAATTGAACATTTGGCACCATATAGGCATGGGCCATCGCTAAATTTTATCCTACGTATCGAATATTTTAAGGTGATCATCCGGATCACCGGTTCCATCATAGGTCTTGACACACGCCGGCATGCGATGCTTTGTGTCTTCGGAGTAGTTCCCTATACGCAGAGTAAAGGGATCTTCCCTAGGATCCGCCCATGGATTGGTGAGCCTAGGGTCTTCCCATGGGTTACAACATGGGCGGGAAAGATCCTTCGCTTCTGCCTCTCGATAATAGGGGCCACCATAATACTCATCATTGTTTGGTGGTGGTGGAGGAGTACGCCTAGGTCGGTGACGTTTGGGCGGATGGTCATCCGAGTCCTCTCCTGATGGATCTGGAGACGGGGGTGGTGCCCCATCTCTTGGGTGAGGACCACTCTTCTGAGAAGATCCAGGAGCCTTCTTCCCAGTGTCCATCCTATCCCACACACTTGTGCGGCGAGCGGCTCTGGTCAGCTCTCGGTCTGGTCGCTCGGGCGAACCGTCGGACTTCTCTCCCCCTTCTCGAGACTGCGTTAGTTCCTGTATGAGGCGATCTCCTATGCGCTCGAATACATTCCTAGGTTGAGGGGTTTCCTCGAAGATGCTCTGCTCCTGAGGCCGGGTTTTCCTTTTCCTCTGATTTTGGGAAGAGGTGATTGGTCCGCATTGCCAAAGTTGAGTCTAGATTGGAGTTTACTCCCTAGATTCAACCTTGATGCAATCCCTGGGACGATCCTATCAAAGTTCTGCGTGAGAACTAGAGTGAGATCCTCCTCGCTGAGTGGTTGGACTTCTACTTCCTCCTCAAACGATGGTCTGCGCGGTTCCTTGTTAGGGGGATTGGGCGCACTCCCCGGATCAGGGTTGTTCAAGGTTAAAGTGGGTGGGGGAGTTATGGAG
Source organism: Glebionis coronaria (assembly GCA_025667525.1). Classification (NCBI taxonomy): domain Eukaryota; kingdom Viridiplantae; phylum Streptophyta; class Magnoliopsida; order Asterales; family Asteraceae; genus Glebionis; species Glebionis coronaria. The sequence goes on along the minus strand of CM046882.1, from coordinate 276,293,564 downwards.
ATCGTGCTCGTCACCCCCATGGACTGAAAACCACCGCGGTTACTTGGTCCGCCCGCTGGGCGGCTAGGGGATTGATTGGGGATGAGTATCCCTTCCCCTTGGGACTTCCGATTTCCAAGATTTGTGTTCCTGGGATTAGCTTGCGGATGCCCCTTCATCATTGAGATTTGAAGATGAGATTTTGCTCTAGCTTAGTGTAATGGGTCCCACGGATGGCGCCAACTTGTTGATGCAAAAGTTGGGTGATCCTTGCTTGACCCGAATTAGGCTTAATTCGGGCTGGCTTGGGCTCCGACTCCTGCACCAAGTGAACTGTTTGGTTGAGATCCTGCACACTAAACAACACGCGTTAGGCTTACCGTGGGAATGTTTCCCACGATTAGACTCCGGCGTGAGAGTAAGTAATCGGTTAGGGTTTATAGGAGTTGAGTGAGTTGAGAGTATAGAACGTAATACCTTTGTGGAACCCTTGGGGGTTCCTTTTATAGGCAGTGAAACCCTAGTGGGCTGTCACTGATACTTCGGCCCCAACGAAAGGATATGTACCAGAATTAGATTGATTGTTATCTTCTAATTATGGTGAGTGAATATCCTCTTCTTTAGGGTAAATCCTATTCATAGACATAATATGATTTTGTCTAACCCTGTACCGGCCGTGCCGGGCCGTGGGTCGCACACGTGTGTGCGGTTACTGTTCATCCAAGCCCATAAGCTTAAATGACATTATTCCCACCCATCTGTGATGGGCAGGATATGGGTAGTACCCGTGGGCCGGGTTCCTGACCCGGCTGGGGACTATACGTCATCACTCAATAAACACAAATTTGAAAACCTTTAAAATACGAAATAAGCAAACTTTATGAATCAAACTTTAAAAAGACTAAACTTATTAAGAAAACTAAAAGGTAAATAAGCTAAATACTAAATAAGCCAAAAAGCATAACAAGCTTTAAGCTTAATCGTATAAAGACTTATATAGGATTAAAAAGATAAACTTTTTAATCACATAAACATCAAGATTAAACAAAATTAAAGATAATTTTCGGATCAAACAAGTAAAAATCAAGAAAGGTAGAAAGAGATTGAATATGAAAAACTTAACTTGAACTTGTAGATTAAAGATTCAAAAATACAAGATTGAATTATATCTTAAAACATGAAAGAAAGAAAAGATGAAGTTTTAGTGAGAGAAAGTTAAACACTTTCTCTAAAGATTAAAACTACGAAAAGAAAATAAAATAGCTAACACCCTCCTAATGTGTCATTAGGAAGGTATTTATAGGAGGTGGGAAGGTGCATGTGTTGCTTCCTTCTTTCTTTCTTCTCGACTCGATTTAAATGCTTTGTCTTTCTCGAAGTCGTCTCGGGATTTGTCGATACAAATTGAACTTGTCTTATAATTTTCTTCTTCTATTAGACTTGAGTTCTTCGACTTCATTAAACTTCCGTCTTTAGACTTTTTCTTCGATAAACATTCAGAATAGACCTTGGACTTCCGTTCTTTTTGCACTCTTGATCTTTTAACTTTGTCTTTTCTCGTTTTCTTCGATAAAAGCCCGTGATAGCCCATGTTTTCTTCCTTTTTCATCTTTTGGTCCTAAAACACAATAAAAACACAAACCACGCATAATTCTGACGTTTACGACATAAAATACACGTTTTGGTCTTGTTATTATTGGAAATAAGTGGTAATTGGATAAGTGTTTTCACACTTATTAAAATAAAACGTGAAAAATTGATCACTTTTAGTTTTCTCTTCCTTAGCTTGATTTAAACTAAGTACACAATGTCCTAAGTGTAGGGGAGATTTCTCCCACATGCTTAAACATTAAGGACAATGTTTATATTAAGTGTAGGGGAGACTTCTATCCAAGTATAAGTGGGCTTTTCCATTAAAATGTCCTCATAATAACCGGAAAATTAATATTTTTGACGTTTTTAAAAAATTTTGATCTATTTTGGCCTAGTAGTATTTTTCATTTATTTTATTTTATCTCCTTTCCTTTTGTCATCACCATCATATGTATATATTCCATTTCATGAATAAAGTTAAAAAGGAAATGAATAAATAAAATGGTTTTAACGAGTTTATACGTCTTTGATATATTAGGCTCGTCGTGAATATTTTGAATCAACCCGAGTTTGCTTATTCAAGTTTACTCTAGCTATTATACTTAACCATATGAACCTTAATTGGTTTATTAGGCTAAGTATCCACGAGTCTCATTACTTGAGATTTTAAATTATGGAGTACGAGAAATGATAGAGTCAATTATAAGTTTTGTAATCTTTTATGAACTTATGTGAGTGAATTATAAGATTTTTCTCTCATCGATTATATATAAATAAATGCAATAAATAAGGTCGTACTATTTAAAAAGTTACTTAGCTTCTAGCCCAAGATCGCTTAAAAGTTGCTCGGGATTAATTAGAGTTCATAGCCAAGGCATAATTTATTGAAACAGAACGCGAAGATTGGCGAGTCCAAATAGGCCCTAACAAGGCATGAGGGCTCCATTTTGTTGCTAAAGATCCAAGATGATGTGAAGAATCATTATTTCAAAATCAATATAAAGGATCAAGACATACGAAGAAAAGCAATTTACTCCAATAAAGATCATGGAGAAATCTATCCAAAAACACCCTAACAAGGTATGAGGATAAATAGATCCAAGTCCGAAAAGGAGGCGGATTGTTGTATATCAAAATCCCAAATAAAGATTGAAGAAAAATGAAGAAGTCGTGGTCCAAGTTTGAAGAATCTCTCAAAAACTTCAAGTGAAGAAATTCCACATATGAAGAGAAGACCATTATTTCAAGAACGTCTCTCAAGATTTGAAGTATGAAGTAAATGCCAAATATCGGTCCGAGAAAGGTCTTAAATCGTGAAACGAGTTATGCCAAGATATGAACTTTATGAGATTTCGAGAAGCCATTTTAAAAGATTTTATCCTTTAGCTAACTATTGATTAAATTTTCCTACTTTATTTTCAGCCTAAATAAATTATCGAAAAAAGTCAAAAATGCACCCTCGTGATCATTCAAGACAAAAATAAAATATAAGAGATACACCGTAGGAATAAGAGGGTCTAAGTGAGTAATTGAACCACATGAGTAAGTATTAGCTTTACCAACTTGTAATTACAATTATCTCGTTTTATGCTTGGTATAGGGAACGTGAAACTTGAGGGTGATAAATATTTATGACACCAAAAGCCCTAATTTAAGTCTTAGATTTATTTACAAGTTTCTTCCATCAAACAATTTCAAAGTTAATAAATTGAATGAAATTGTTATATATTTTATAAATTTTTGATCTTTTCATCGTTGTTAAGTTTATTTTATTGTAGTAGTAGTAGTAGTATATGGTAATAAAGGTCGAGATAGGTTAATTATGATGAAAAATGTAAACTTTTGCCTTAGTTTAATGCATTGCATGGGGACATTGCAATGGTCAAGTGTAGGGGATTTAATAAGTGTGTAAAAACTTAACAAGACCAAAACGTGTAATTAATATCGTAAATTTCGGAATTATGCGTTGTTTGTGTTTTTGTTGTGAAATAGGTATAAAATACGAAAGGAAAGAAAACACGGGATTTCACGGTCATTTATTGATGAAAAGGACAAAATAAAAGGTCAAGAAGAATCAAAACGAGCATGAGAATGGAAAGAGCACAAAATTACGATGCCAACGGTCCCGACCTCGCATCATAACTCTTCACGGTTTGCTTTGAATGAATTTTTCAGGTTTAATTAGTTTTTAAATTAAATAAATAGTTTTTAATAAATTAATAATATAAATAAAAAATTATATTTTCGAAAATTAATAAAAATAAAATAAAGTTTTTATAAAAATAGAAATAATTTCCGTATTATTATTATTATTATTATTATTATTATTTATTATTATTATTATCAACACTTTATTAGAATAATAGGAATTACAAGAAGTTAGTGGGAAGCCGAGATACTATCTGGGCCCTCACTCCTTTAGCTATAGCAAAAATAATCCTATTAAAAATATTATTATTATTATTATTTTTATTTTTTAATTTTTTTTAGTATTAACCATCAATTTATTAGAAACAAAAAGGGATTTACAACAAATTGGATGGGAGTCGAGATATTATATGCGCTCCCACCCCTTTAGCAATAGCAAAACCTATTCCATGGAAAATATGTAAAGCAGCATGCGCTCCAATGTCTTGAGCCTTAGAAAATCTCTGGATCCGCTTCAGCAACACAACTACATCTTCCTGTAACTCACCTAGAGAAGAAAAAGAGAAAGGAAGAAACCCATATCCGAGAGCTGCACACTTAGCCAAATACTTGCATCGTTTACGTTGTGCAGCATCAATCACAGCTCGGCCATGTACAAATTCATTCATCCCCGTACGAGTCAAAGGAAAAGAACCAGTCAGATCAACACACACATCTTTACCTCCATCCCAAGAATAAAAAAAAAATATCTGTCGGACGTAAGGCATTATCAAGTCCTCCATCTAATCCGATATTAACTTCCTTTCCGATAGATATTCCTGAACGATAGCATATATCAGCAAGAGTGTCACGTACCAAATTGTGATGATGATTAATCCCAACGATACCAGCACACGATACCGCATGATCCCCAAATATATCCCCATCAAATACTCTCGAACAAGCTGAACAGGGCTTTGAAACAGAGAACAAGGGAATACCTAAGCGATAACACAAAACACATCGATAAGTCCTCCCATTCATAGTCTGACCCAACCCCGAGATAGGAACCGTCCTAAGCCAATCAGAAGTATGATCCTCCCTCTAAGATGCCCATAAAGCCATCTGTCGAGCAGATAAAGCGAAAGTGGATTCTGCATTCTTAATAACCCGAGGAAAATATATATCTACCATTTTCTTCATGAGTTTGGGGGCAGCGACTTTACTCGGATTACTTAGAAAATCAACCTTCATAACCGAGTTAAATACACGTAAGGCATCATCAAACTAGAGTCCATAAGATCTAATATCAGTGTGTTGAAGTAGCTTAGACTGCAAATCAGCTGACTGTAACCGAGAAGCAAGAAAAGCATAATGCAATACATCACCCGCAGAATAAACACCCAACCCCCCAAAGGAAAAGGGTAACGCATGAAGTCTCCACTACCAATCACAAAATCCCGGTCCAGAAGCAATAACAATACGCTCCAAAGAAGAACGGAGTGCCATATCAAAAGAACTTTGGGCAGACTTAAAAGCACAAGGTGAACATGTACGCATAGAAAAATATAACTTGGAAATACCGGCACAAGAACGAAGAAGCAGCAACTCACATTGAGGGTCATTAATTTTGGCCACGGCATCCATAAGCTCAATAGTCTTACCTACACGCTTCGACACAAGCGGACTACAAAAATCAAGGTCTACACTCGCAGGTACCCCGAGCAACTTAACACCGCACGTAGGTCGAGCAATATTATCTGGGAACACACCAACAAACTTGCTGCGAGGATCTTCGGTCGGCCAAAAAACTTCAGTCTTATCAATATTCAGATGCAAGCCATACACGGGGACATCCTTCATGATACACTCCAAAACTTTCCCCACAACCAAAGTATCCCCAATAATAGTACCATCGTCCAAATACTAGGCATGTAAAGAAAGAGAGAAGGAGTCCCGAATCTTACATATCAATGGTTGAAGTAAAAGAGCAAAGAGTAACGGACAAAGAGGGTCCCCTTGTTGTACCCCCTGAGATGACCTTAATACATGCTCCCCATAATACAACCTTGCCGGTCTAGAATAACAGAACTCTACCCAAGACGAGATGGAGGGACAACGAAGACGAACCTCTCGCAACATAACCTCTCGATCTACCAAATTGAAAGAATTTTTAAAATACACTAGTAACATCGACAAACCAACATCATCACCGTACCTCTCAAGGAAGCGATTCACAGCATGAAGAATAGCCTCACTTCCTCCCGACACCCCCACCCCAGACTGTAAATCACCAAAGTACCCATCCAAAGAATGACCAACCTCATAAGCACATACCTTGGAAACAAGCCGTCTCCAGACAGTACCTACAGTATGGGACGGATCCCACCACCAGGCTTAACCAACAGGGTGAGAGGAGCACTAGCGATATACTCACCCAACACCTTGGGACATCGCCCATAAAGAAAAAGGTACACTACTTGGGTGATAGAAGAAACTAAATCATCAGAAATAGAAACCACAGAACCACTCAAACAATCTATAAGGTGTTGGGCCCACAATCCATCCCGCCCACAAGACGTACCTCGGGGAAAACTCTTGATCATGTCAAGAACCAAATATCGAGAAACAACAAGGAGATGAAGATCAAGAGATATAACTGGCAAAGAAGGAGAACAAAAGGGTGCTTATTTTTTAGGTCTTCAAGAGTAATATCATTATAAGGAGCCACACCAGATGAGGAAAGAACTCTGAAAGCAGTAGAATAATGACCATCAGAAATTTTCCTTCTACACTGCTTAATATTCTGCTCAACCAACCCACATCCTCACTAAGAACATTAGACAAAGTGGGGGAAGGTTCAGCCAAACACTCTCTAAGAAGCTGTAAACTACCATCCAACGTCTCCCAAGAACGAATATCATTAATAATATACTCCTCTTGTCTTTTCCTCTTGATAACGGACCTACACTCCAGATTACTTCTCGGACGAAAGGTTTTAAGAAGACAAAGAGGCAAACAAGCAAACGAACCCAAGAAGAGATGTCACCAGGCTTGTTAACGACCCTGTCAATGGCACCTTTCAAGGCGCGAGAAAAACCCAAACGACACTTTGGAGGGATAGATTTAAATGTACACAACCCTTTTGAAAATAAGCTATCAAGAACCCCTAAATCAAAACCACAATGCGAGTCGCGAACTTCATCACCACCATTAACAAGATGCAAAGGAAAAGATGGAACGGGAGGCTTAGTTACAAAGCACGATTACACTTGACCATTGCAATGTCCTCATGCAATGCATTAGTTACAAAGCACGATTACACTTTTCATCATAATCAATCCACGTTGGCCTTTAAAGAGATAGAAAATTATAAACATTCAAAGTAAAGAAATCAAAAACATACCTTCGGGTTTTGGAAATGTCATGAATGTTCATCATCCTCAAGTTTTCACTTTCTCCAAACCAAGCTTAAAAACGAGATCATTGTTATTATAAGTTAGTAAGCTAACATGAACTCATGTGGGCCAATTATTTACTTAAACTCCCTTATTCCTAGGTGTATCTCTTATATTTTATTATTGTCTTGAATGATCACGAGGATGCATTGTTGACTTATTTCGATAGTTATTTAGGCTGAAAATAAAGTGGGACGATTTAATCAATAGTTAGCTAAAGGACAAAATCTTTTAAAACTGCTTCTCAGGACCTCATAAAGTTCATATCTTGGCATAACTCGCTTCGCGATTTGAGACCTTTCTCGGACCGATATTTGGCAGAGACTTCATACTTCAAATCTTGAGAGACGTTCATGAAATAATGGCCTTCTCTTCATAATAGGAATTTCTTCACTTGAAATTTTGAGAGATTCTTCATACTTGGACCACGACTTCTTCATTTTTCTCCAATCATTATTTTGTACTTTGATATACAACGATCGGCCTCCTTTTTGGACTTGGATCTATTTATCCTCATATCTTGTTAGGGCCTTTTTGGATAGACTTCTCCATGATTTTTGGGGAGTATTTGCTTTTCGTCGTGTGTCTCGATCCTTCGTATTGATTTTTGATAAATGATTCTTCACATCTCTTTTGGATCTTTAGCAACAAAATGTAGCCCTCATGCCTTGTTAGGGCCTTTTCGGACTCGCCAGTCTTCGCATCCCGCTTCAATAAGTTATGCCTTGGCTATGAACTCTAATCCATACCGAGCAACTTTTAAACGATCTTGGGCTAGAAGCTAAGTAGCTTTTCAAATCGTACAACCTTATTTATTGCAGATAAATTTATTAGCAAGCGATGGGAGAATAGGCTTATAATTAACTCACATAAATTCACGAAAGAATACCAAAATTATAATAGACTCTATCATCTCTCGTTCTCCACAGTTTAAAATCTCAAAGAATGAGACCCATGGATGCTTAGCCTATTAAATCAAAGTTTTGGGTTTTCGAGTCGCCTATAGGATCTTGCAAACTCTTAGACTTTTTCATGTTTAGAAATCGCATTTTAAAGTTCCCTTGATAAACAACTCTCTAGGATCAATTATAGGAACTTGCGAAAAGTTCTTGTTCTTAACCCGTAAGAGTTAAGACTTTCGCGTTTTAAAGCTCCCTATATAAAAGCCTAGTAAAACTTGACTTAAACACGTTAAGGATACTAGCTAGAGTAAACTTAGATAAGTAAACTCGGGTTGAGTCAAAAGATTCACAACGTTTGAAAATTAAAACCACTTTATTAAAAATTTATTCTAGTTAAGAAAGAAAATTACTATACAAAGGGAAAAACTAATAGGCCAAAACAGATCAAAAATTTTGAAAAATGTCGAAAAATTGATTTTCCGGTTAAAATGAGGACAAATACAAGGAAAAGGCCACTTAACTTCGATAGAAGTCCCCCCTACACTTAATATAAACATTGTCCTCAATGTTTAAGCATGTGGGAGTAAACTCCCCTACACTTAGGACATTGTGCACTTTGTTTAAATCTTGCTAAGGAAAGGACAACTAAAGAGATTCCTATTTTAATATTGAGAAATATAAAATAGTGAATCGAAAAGAGTTTAGGATAGAACCGGGAAGACGGGAACACGGAATTACGGGTCGTCAAAAATCATCAAGAGTGGATCATTGAGCGCTCGAATCCCTGATTATGAGAAGAGAGGAAATAGCCAACACCAACGGGTCTCCCCTACACTTTGTTCACCGAGTCGTGAGCCTGACTCGACCTTGATTAGCATAGGAAGAAGCATGAAACATATCCACCTGGATCAAAGACATAGTTTTCGTCCATCAAATAGCACAAGCTTAAGGAGAACAAGGCAAGCCAAAGAAGAATAGGCAAGGTTCCCTTAAGCAAAGATGGAGCACGGTGGGAGCAAGGGTGAAGTGGTGCAAGCATATCTTCAATAGTTCCAAAAGTGTTTCCTTTTATTTCATCAGATGGATACTGAGATGGCTTAAGAATATCGATACCGGGGTCGAACACCTTTTCCTTTAGGGGAAAATAGCACTCAGGCTCAGCAGAATTTGAAGATGATTCGCGAAGAAAATGCACAACCTCGTCCTCAGAAGGTGGACAAAGAGGTGTTAAATCATACGTGCTGCGGATGTTGGTGTCGTCTGGTTGCTTCTCCTTTGAAAGAATTTTCTTCAAATCCAAAGTAGGATCAAGACCATAATCATCAAAGTCTAAAGGAGGGGCATCACTCTCATGAGAGAAGTAAGTATTGAGAAAAGTAGAAAAGTCTTCCTCAAATGAGTAGTCATCTAAAGTAGGATTAAGCATGGTGGGCGGAGGATCTTTATCATGTGAAGAATCACTCGAAAGAGTATCGGCCTCATCAAAATCATCATAAGTGGGCATGTCGGGATACTCGGAAGTAAAATCATCATAATCATCTCCATCGAAGCTAGAATCATCATCATAAGCATCATAGATCGGTGGAGAATCATATATGGGTGAAGGTTCCAAATTGGAGAGAGAATCATCCACATCATCTTGAAACAGTGGATTATCATTGCAAGAATCGAATAGAGGATTGTTGTAGACGACAAAATCATCAAGCACATTAATCATATTCACTGATTCTCTTCCATAGGGTTTGCTTGTAAGCTTCCCCATTTTGAACAGTTGTTGTTCATTCCCGACCCTTAAAATTAATTCACCTTCGACAACATCAACTAAAGCTCTTCCGGTTCTCAAGAATGGCCGACCAAGTATTAAAGGGATATGAGGGTCCATTTCATAATCAACAACAACAAAGTCGACCGGAAAAGTGAATGTGCCAACTTTAATGAACACATCTTCGGCAATACCAACGGGGTAAGCGAGAGTGCGATTTGCAAGCTCAAGGGTCATCTTTGTTGGAGTAAGGTCGGGTAATGATAGTGCTTTCCAAACACTTAAAGGCATCTGATTTATACTGGCCCCGAGATCAGCTAGGGCAGTAAATTCTTCGGTTTTGTTAAAATGCAAGGCAACATAAAACGACCAGGATCTCCAAGTTTTTCCGGATGTTCTTTAAGAATAACTGCAGAACAATTTTCATTTAAGCGTGTGTTGGTGAGCTCAACCAGCTTCTCCTTCTTGTTAAGCAATTCCTTGAATGCTTTGACAAATTTCAGCATGTGGACAAGTGCTTCAACAAAGCTAATGTTGAAATTCATTTGAGAAATCATCTTCAAATAACTCGACATTTGAGTGTCATCCTTAGTGAGCAAGTTAGGCTTGTCCAAGCGAGAAGGATATGGGATGTTGGGTTTATAGGTGGAAGGTGGGGTTGGTGAAGGGTTCTTCTTCTTGGGTACGTCAGTAAGAGGTGGACACGGTAATGGTGTACTAATACTAGGTGTGGGAGGAGTAGGGATAAATGGTGGTGGAGGAGGTGTAGATGATGGGGGCGGGATAGGTGGTCCTACTAAAGTAATTCCACTACGGGTAGTAATAGCACTCACATTCGCTCTCGGATTGGTGACGGTGTTTGAAGGTAGAGAACTCGAAGTAGAGGGTTGAGTGGTGGGCAAGAAACTAGCCAGCATATTCTTCAAATCATTCGTTTGATCGCCGAAGGAGGATTGTATATTATCTCGAAGCTCGGATCTAATGTCATTCCCTTGCTTGGTGATATCCCCTTTCAAATTTATAATTTGGCTTTGTAGATTCTTGATTTGCTCACCTTGGGTTCTCATTAACGCTTCGACATCTTGATTGATGGGTGGGGCTTGTTGAGCGGGTGGGTGATAAGGATTAGAAGCTCTAGGTGGGATTTGGTTGCTTCTAGTGTAGTTGTTGTTGGGGTTTTGGTTTTGAGGAGAAAAACCGGGTGAAAGGTAGTTGTTTAATCGGTAACTGAGCAAATTTCTATCCCCTTGAGGTCGAGCTTGGTAATTTTCCGGTGAATAATTACCATAAGCTGCATTCACGTTTTCCGGATTTCCTTAAGTAGAAGGACAATCAGTGTATGAGTGAGGACCGCCGCATGTCTCACAAGGAGTTGCCACTGCTTTAACTTGTTGTTGGTTTGTAGCGAGGAGCAAGATATTTTTGTTCATTTCGGCCATCATGCGGGTGAATTCGGTCATGTCGGGGTTTGCTGAAGTAGACGAAACATTGACTCTCGGGTTGTTCCTTGAAGAAGCGGAGGAATCCCAGTTTTTGTGATGAGTAGTCATGTTTTCAATAAGCTCTCTACACTCCTCGGGTCTTCTTTTCATAAATGTGCCACCGGCGACTGCATTAATCGTATCACGATCACGAAAAGTCAAACCGTTGTAGAAAGTATCAATTAAGGTCACAGTGAGCATGTTGTGGTTTGGACAACGATCGATCAAAACATTATATCTTTCCCAAGCATCAAAGAGAGATTCATCGGGATCTTGCATGAACCCGCTGATTTGATTGCGAAGGCTCGTGACCATGGATGGTGGAAAGTAGCGCGACAAAAAGCGTTGAGTCATGTCATCCCAAGTATGAATTGAATTCTTCAGGAGACGATCGAACCATTTCTCGGCATGATGTGATAACGTATGTGGGAAGAGTTGTAGGCGAAGAACATCCATTGTGGCACCGGGCAACTTCATGCTTTCGGTTATTGTAATGAACTTGTCGAGGTGTTTGTTGGCATCATCATCAGGCATTCCTCGAAAAGGATTAGTTTGCACTTGCTGGATCATGTGATGCTTCAACAAAAACTCCGGAGCCGTGATTTGCATCGGCACAATCGGTCCTCCTCGTCCAAACATGGTAGGTTGATAAAGCTCCTCCATTGTCCGAAGATCGGGCTGTGGAAGAACATTGTTGTTATTGTTGCGGTACGGTGGATTATTGTTGTTGTGAACACCTGCCATAGCTATATCTTCAGAGTCTCGGGCTCTTGATAAGTAGAAGATCTAGTACGCATACACCTACAAAGGCAAAAGAAAACAATACCAAACACAAAGAGAATATATATACACAATAAAAATAAAATCTTTTTGGATTTTTGAAATTTTTTATTTTTATGGATTTTTAACAATTTTTTAATTTTTATGGTTTTTTGAATTTTTTAGGCAAGAAAATAACGTTCACAAGTGAACGGATCCCAAAAAGCAACGCGTCTCTCACAGAAAACCGTTAATCTTTACGAAAAGAGCCGGCAACGGCGCCATTTGATACAAGGCTTTTGCCCGTATAAAAGTATTAAGTTCGTTGTGTTGATCTAATCAAATTGATCCTGGTTAACTATGTGACTCAGTTGTCTTTGGTGAAACAAATAGTCGTGTCGTTGTAGTAATTAAAAAGTGCAAAACTTTAAAGTAAATAGTGGTAAGTTAAATCTAATTTAAAAAGTAATTAATTAAATGACTTAAAATTAAAGCGTGACGAAAATTAAAATTTGACAAAAAATATAAAAACAAACCTACCGGAATACACCCCTCGGAATCCGATCGGAATCCGATCGGAATGTACTCGTCTGAATGCAATCGGAATGCTTCGTCGGAATCCTGTCGGAATACAACTCACCAATCGGAATGAAATCAAAGACACCCCTATCGGAATGTGTATCGGAATCCACTATCGGAATGCAACCTAAAGGGATCTCATCGGAATGTGGTACCTAGGTCCCATCGGAATATCACTCAAAGACACCCCTGTCGGAATGTCCAATCAGAATACTTGTTGAATCTGGAAACCCTTTTCCGATGGTAGATCGGAATCCCCGTCGGAATGCAAAACCCTTTTCCGATGGGTAGTAATTGGAATACAGTAAACAAAATCGTAATAAGCTAGTTCGAATAAGCTATGAACCAAATAAGCACACACCTAAAAACCTAATCAAAACACGTATAAGTAAAACTAATAAGCTAAGATTTAAAGACTTTTGAAAAACACTTAAACGAAAAAGATATACGAAAACAATTTTTATATAAAAATAACTTTTATAAAAACTTAAGAAACTTAAAGATAAACACAAATAAGCTATAAAAATCAATAATCCAAAACAATCAAAAGCATAAAAACATAACCTTTAATCGAATAAGCATAACAATAAGCACATACATAAAGATCAAGCAAAACAAGAAAGGTAGATGAGAGATTGACAAGAAAAGTAAAGATTGACAATAATTAAAAGGAAACTTACTTGAAATTAAATGTATTTAAGTTGCAAGACAATTAATTAAATGACATGTAATTAAAGAACAAGTAATTAAAGGGTGGAAGACTAATTGTCACACATAGCCAACAAAAACTAATGAAATGAAATGAATCCTATTTATAGGAGATTAGGGAGGTGCTTAGAGGAAGCTTCCTCCCCTCTTTCTTCTTTTTTTAATTGCATCATTAAGTCCTTAATCTTCTTAGTTCTTCGACTTTAATGACTTTGTCTCGGGATTTCTTTAAACTCGTCTTGTAATTCTTCAATAAATTTGACTTGAGTTCTTCGGCTTTTTGTAAACTTCCGTCTTTCGACTTTTTCTTCGATAAATCTTCAGAATTGGTCTTGGACTTCCGTTCTTTTTGCACTCTTGATATCTTGACTTCGTCTTTTGTCTTTTTCTTCGATAAAAGCCCGTGAATGCCCGTGTTTTCTCCCCTTTTCACATTTTCGTCCTAAATCACAACAAAAACACAAACCACGCATAATTCCGACATTTACGACATAAATACACGTTTTGGATCGGTTATTATTGTAGTTAAGTGGTAAAAAGGATGGGTGTTTACACACCTATCACTTAGGGAGGTCATAAAGAACAAAGTGAACAATACCATCACCACAATCAGGAGGTGGTACAAAATCCGAACCCTTACCATGCCGACACTTAGACCGAAATGTGTGCGTAGTGAAACAACCACCACACAACCAACTCCCTATACTCTTGAAGGTTAACTCAGCCCTCTCATAAACAACCAAATCGAATAGAATGGATTGTTTGGTACAAGCTAGAGCATCGCCGCTAAAATGTTTATCACGAAGATGAATAATCAAAGACGTCTTAGTAAGCCCATTCCCACTACCATCTTGACATCCATTAAGACCAACAAACAGGCAATGAAACCGGTCAATAGCCATGACACCACCAAACCTAATCTATAATGAACACCACCAGTCGCCACACGACAACCTAATATATAGCGAACCCCACCAGTCGCCACTCGCCAACCGCCAATCAAACAAACAACCCCTAGCCGCAAACAAAACTACAACCCTAACCTAATCTATAACGAACACCACCAGTCACCTCAAACAACCTGTCCAAAACAAACAAACTAATCACCACAAACAAACAAACAAACAGAACCACATGACCTCCACAGCACGAGCACGACCTCCACATCACGAGCAACAAACAAACAATAACCGAAAAACAACCAAACCTCAACCGCAACCAAAAACAACCAAACCCCTATACCAATCCTCAGATAAACAACCAAACAGTAACCGAAAAACAACCAAACCGCAGCACCCAACAAACAGCAACAAACAACCAGTAATATCGACCCAACACAATCAGTCAAACATAACAAAAATGGACCCAAAATCCAGAACTCAGCACAATCGAACAACAGAATAATCGAACAAGCACAACTGAACCCACAACCGAATCAACCCAGAACCAAAACTGTTACGAACCCGCAACACTACCCAGAACCCAACACAATCGGTCAAACAGAAACAAAGAAACGGAGGAAAAAGGAAACCACCACTCCACAGAAGAAACGGATGAACAAGGAATTCACCAAAAAAGTAGCAATGACTATAAACAAACGAACCCACAACTGAAACTGTTACGAACCCGCAACCTACCCAGAACCCACAACCGAAACTGTGAAGAACCCGAAATAGATGCGAAGAAACAGATGCGAAGAAACAGATGCGAAGAAACAAGTGAATATGGAATTCACCGTAATAGCGTGGATCGCCCACACAAAAGGTGTAAACGGGATCCAAAAATGTTTATTTACTAATATGGGATGGATATGAGATAGAAACGTGATAAAAGAATGGATATGAGATTGATACGGATGGTGGAAGGACAGGTGATGATGGAGCGTGAAAGGACAGGTGATGATGGACAAGAGGTGATGGATATGGGAGAAGGTATGGATCGCCCACACAAAAGGTGTGAGGGGAAAGCCAGACCAACAAAATAGGGTTAAAAGGCAAGTTTTGTATATGTAAACTTAAGGGAATTCCCATCTTAGCTGGCATTCCTTTGTCCCTTAAAACCTGAGCGACACAACCAGGGTTCGAATCCTGGGTATGGCATTTGGTGGGATATATTAATCCACTGCCACGTGGCACCACCTCAGTGGTCCACGTGGCAACCTGACCTGATCCAGACGCGACCTGATCCAGACCCGACCCGACCCGATCCAGACCCGAATCAGACCTGACACGTTGACCGACCCGTTGACCGGCTGACGTCATCATAACGTCAGCAGCCACGTGGCGGTGGTTGGCCAATGCCAGCGCGCCACGTGGCACAGACGGTTTGTTATTAATGACAGGTACGAGGTGGCAGGGAATTTCAGACGTGGCAGTGGTGGCGGCCAACCAGAGGCTGACAAGTGGCGGCGTCGCTGACGTGTCAGTCTGTGGTTCTGACATGGAAGAGGAACAATGGCGGCTGACCAACCAGGAAATGACACGTGGCGGCGGCACCGCCACGTCAGTACGAGGTTGCAGAGTGGCAGTTAGTCAGACACGTGTGGCGGCTAAGCTAATCAAATGATGCAACGTGGCATTGGCGATGAAAACAAGAAAGAGGGGAGTGTGCCAGGCTTTAATGAGCACACGATCCGAGTTGTATCCACATTGGCGATATTAACAAGTATAGGAGAGAGATAAAAAGACAAAGCTAACCCCCACTTAAATAGGGCAAAGACAAAAGAGCATGAAAGGACGAATCTACCCCTGTTGGTTGGCAGATTATAAATAGTATGCCCATTTCATTTTTAAGAGATGTTAGGTAGTAGTAGTTTTATAGTTTTCACATAGTAGTTTATTAGTTTGTATTTTTATTTTTCCTCTCATGTTTTGTACTAGCTTTTCAATAAGCACTCTTTTTATTAATAAAAGTTATCTTTTAGCTTACTGTTATTCTCATTTAGCTTAATCTCATTCTACCTTTCTTAGTTTTTTTAATAATCTAGCTTATTATTTTGGGATTAGTTTTTATAACTTTTTTGAAATAAGTTAAGATTTATATATAAGTTTGGAATAAATTATCTTATTTCAAGCTTATTATGGGCTTATTTTTTTAGATCTAGCTTATTGTGGTTGATTTTAATAGATGTAACTTATTTTTATAGATCTAGCTTATTTTTATAGATCTAGATTTTTGAATCACATAAGTTTTAAGCTTAAGCTTACAACTTATTAATAAGCTATATTTTTAATTAATTACTTTTAGTTTATATCTATTCTTTTTTTTAGATCTATTAGTTTTAAGTTTTAAAAATTAAAATACTTTCATAAAACAAAAAAAATAGTTAGATCTATTAGTTTTTTATACAAGTTAGTTTAGATCTAATTTTTAAGTTTAAAAAATAAAGTATTTTTATAAAACCAAAAAAAATAGTTTAGATCTATTAGGAATTTGATAAAATAGTGTAGATCTATTGATTTTTAGTTTAAAAATTAATATATTTTTATAAAACTTAAAAAAATATTCTAGATCTATTAATTTTATTCGAATCTTTTTATAAAATATTAATAGTTTCTTATTATTCTAACCTCTTGTGTTATTGTGATCTTGGCGAATCGATTCACGTTTGGTAAGGAGCTTATGGTTTTTATAGATGTCGAGATTGATTTAAGAGGCTGTGTACTTTACGGGCCGGGTTACTCTTTAGATTAAGTTTGATTTGGTTGGCCGTGTACTTTATGGGCCGGGTTACGCTTAATCGTTTTAGTTTAATTAATTAGATTAATATAGTTTAAATTGTTTTTAAATAGTATCTCTTTCTTAAAATTCGTTTTAATTTTTTTTTTTAAATTATTATTGTTTTAAAATTAGACTTAAGATTTGTAAAAATTAGTTTTTATTTAAATAAGCTTAGTTTTAGTATAAAGTTTACACCATTTGTGATTATTAAGATTATTAGTATATAAAGCTTCAAGCTTTATCATCTAAAAAGATTAATAAGCTAAAAAGGTTAAAGCTTTACGCTTTAATTTTAAGTTTATCTTTGTGATTTCATTTTTTTTTCATTTTTACTTGTTATTACATGCTTGCATTTAGATTAATTTTGCATTTAGAGTAATTAATATTTTTAATTATAGTTTAGTTTTGTTGCATCTTAGATTTTAAATTTTATTGCATTTTAGAATAATTTTATGTGAACTACTTGCGCTTTTATTTTTATATATTCCTTAGCCTAAAATTATATTTCCAATTTTTAAGTTTAATTAGAAATAGATTCCAAACAAGTACTATTAACCAAGAACAATTAATCTCTACGATAAAATAAGATGTCAATTCGAGTCGAGGAAAAGCGATTATACTAAAAAAATGGATATTAGAAGTCTTGGATAAAACGTCTATAGAAGTCGGCATGGCCGAGAAAACTCTTTACTCCCTTAACGGTGGTGGGTGGAGGCAATTTCGCAATCACGTCGATTTTGGCCCTATCTACCTAAATTCTGGCCTTAGAGATCTTATTTCCTAAATCAATGCCTTCTTTGCACATGAAATGGCATTTTTCATAGTTAAGCACGAGATTTGTTTCTTCACAATGTTGTAGTATCCATTCTAATTTAGAGAGACATGAAGCAAAAGACTCCCCGAAAACCGAGAAATCATCCATGAAGACTTCCATGGTTTTCTCAATCATATCATGAAAAATAGCCATCATACACCTTTGGAAAGTCCCCGGAGCATCGCATAACCCAGAAGGCATTCTACGATAAGCAAATGTTCCATAAGGACAAGTGAATGTGGTTTTTTCTTGGTCATGAGGGTCTATAGGAATTTGAAAATAGTTGTAAAATCCAGCTAAAAAACAATAGAATTCATTTCCCGCTTGTCTCTCTAACATTTGATCCATAAAAGGTAATGGAAAATGATCCTTCCTTGTGGAATCATTAAGCTTTCTATAATCGATACAAACACGCCATCTGGTCACGAGTCGAGTAGGAATCAATTCATTGTCTTCATTAGTCACGACCGTCTGTTAGCCTCAAAATATTGAGTCAAACAAGAATGTTCGGTCATATGTTTATTATGTATCGTATTTTAGAACGTTGTAATAGGTTGTAGATTAGTCGTGTTTTACGGGCTTAAATTTAAGCTAAAGTTTAAGAAACTAAAGCCTAAAATGAAAGCCCGGCCCATTAATATATAGCCCATACAAGGCTGCATGTGGGTGGACTATATATACCCTCCTCCTAGCATGTTAGGAGGAGGTTGGCTCATTTGTATTCTCTCTCACAATCTAATATTCACCAAGTTTCCAACCATTCTCTCTCTTTTCTCTCTCTACTTTCTCTCTCTAGAATTCATCTATCTTTCTTCTTGATTTCTTGTTTAATCATCACAAATTAAAGGGACAACAACTTGTATCAATCGCCATGGGGTAGATTTGTGATTGGTTGTTGTTATTTCATTTGATTCGTATGATTTAATCCATAAATCATCTCGGGTTCATATATTTTTTTGTTTTCCGTGCTCTAAATCTTGATATCAATCTCCTACGTAGTTGTTGTAGGTATTTGGGTGATTTGGATTGGTTAAAATCACGATTTTCTAGGCAAAAATCTCACTTTTTTATCTCAAGTTTCGGAACAGTAACATTATTGCGACAGATTGGCTTGATTTCCATCGCAAAGGCCTAGGGTTTCTGGATTGCGACCATTATTGCGACCAATATTGCGATAGGGTTTCTTATTGCGATACACATTACGACATAGTCATTTTGTGTGCATTGCGCAAGGTGACATTGCGACAGGTGACATTGCGACAGGTGCCATTGCGACAAGTGACATTATGACAAGTGACATTGTGACATGTGACATTGCGACAGGTGACATTGCGACAGGTTGTTATTGCGACAGGTGACATTGCGACAGGTTGGTATTGCGACAGTTTTGAACATTGCGACGAATCATCTTTTTGAACATTGTGAAATCAGCAATTTTTTATCGAAGCATTTTTAGACTTAGCAAGTATCTAGACTAGTTTCGGAATATCGTTTACCAAAAAAAAGAGTTAAAATTTTCCAGTCAAGTAAATTCAAATTTTTTCCATACTAGTTTCATGCTATTTCTAGCTCGATTTCAAAATTTGGCGATTACAAAATTTTTTTGGTCTACCGTTATATCGGACTGGGGAATTTATTGTCGGACTGAAGAAAAATTGCTTTTTTTCGAAATTTCAACCACAACCCAATCACACCATATCTACTTAAGATCCGAAGTCAATTTATCAATTAAGACACCATCATCATGGAAAAGAACAATGAGTGTTTAGAAGTGACAACTCTCGAGATGGAACGATTACAACAACTGACACGTATCATGAGAGAAAGTTCAATGAACGGTATCAGAGGACTTCAGTCAACTTTTGAGTCAATATCAAGAGTTTTACGAGTCTTAGGTGAATCTACTAGCACTTTCACAAGAACATTCACCCAAGCCATGGATAAACTTGCCATATAGCTTGTCAAACAAAGACTCATTGGTAGTGAATGCCGGACCACTTTAACTAAACTCAAGACAATACTCGCATTGCAATTTAACTCTGAATTCATCGAGTCTCCAAGGACAAGGGAGTGCTTCAAAAGGAATAATGGATTGGATTCTCTCTTCTACAAAGATTTGATCACCAAGAACATTGAATTCATTGCAACCTACGTCAACAGAACAATAATTTACGAACAAGAGTTAGACAAAAGGTTCAAGGCAAGTTGTGGTACAATATCGGGTCATGAGAATGAAAGTTGCACATCACGGAACACAAAGCATGGTCCGCAGAATGATCATACCATACATGGGAAAGAAAGCAGCAACTCTGGCACACAAGGCATCAGTTCTGAGATTGTCATCAGCAACACACCTTCCTATGATAATGGCCTAATTTACGATTCTGAGCCATTGGAATAGGTACACAACGATGAATATAATGTGTTTGCCAATGCTAATACGCATGAGCATTGTGATCAAACTCAAACCCTTATTGACACATGTATGACAGAAAAGGTTGATAGCAATACCATACATGATCCCTCGGACACGTGCAATAATGAGTCTGCCAATGATCAACATGCAAATGAGTATGATGATGAGGAGCGTATTACGCTTGCTAATTTAATTGCCACTTTACAAAAAGATGTCACAGAAACTAAAACAGGTCAAAATCAATTAAAGAAGGCAAACGCTACGCTCAATAAAAATTTTGAGAATGCAAAGCTGCTCTAATTAAATCTAATGAGACCCTTGAAAGTTATAGTGATGAGTGATAGTTGTACAATTAGCACTTGTTTAGGAAAACAAAGTGTAATGAGGGTAAGTACGACGGTTTAGGAAAACCGTGACCCAAAAGTGGGTATCGTTCTCAAGGAGGCTAGTGTGTTGTGTAAGAAATGATTAATGATGTGATTATGATTTATGAGAAAAGAAAAATAGAAAAGAGATTAGAAGAGAATGACGGTTATGATTATGAATTAAACTGAGTCGATTAGTCGTGCACGTAAAACCGTAAAAAGTGACCAAAATTAAAAATTACCCTAAAAATTCCTAGAAAATTGCAATAAATCCTAAAAAATATAATTAGAGTTTACAAAATATCAAAAATCACTCAAACCTTTTATTTAATTAAATAATAATTTTTTAATACTAATTAAAGCCCAAAAATCAATTTAATTAACAAAAAGCCCAAAATGAGATTCTTGTAAACCTCTAAAATGACTTAACTAAATTTAAAACTATTTTTGAAAATTTTTAAAATTAAATAAAACTATTTAAAAACAATTAAAAACTATTAAAACTTAAAATAATTCTAAAAATTAATATAATGACAATAAAATTAATCTAAAAATTGTAAAATTCCTAACTTAATGTATTTGAACTAGGAAAAATGAAAAAATTGTAAAAATCTAAATTTTAATTTTTAATAATAAAATAAAAATAAAATATTAATAAAAATCCAAAATTTATAAAAAAATTCTAAAAAGTTGCAAACTAGTTTATTTTAACCTAAATAAAACAGAAATGAACTTGAAATTACAAAAATACCCCTATTGGGCCTTGAAATGGGTCAAAAGTCCAAACAGACCCCTTAATGGGCTTTTTATGGCCCAATAAGAAAAATGTTGTCCAAATAAGCCCAAAACTTCCTATCTGACTTAAAATTTGATTTTAAGAATAAAACTCTAAAGGCCCAAAAGCTGAAAATGTGTTTAAGCTAGCTTATTTCAAAGCAGCTTATTCTTAATGGGCTTTTTGGCCCATTAAGCTATAAGCTGATGCCATAAGCTAAAACTTGACACACAAGCTTCGTTTGAGTTACCAAAGAGATCTGTAAAAAGAAAACTTGAAAAAGCACAAGAAATAAGCCTGAAATAAGCCAAGACTCTCTTCACAAAACGACAAAATAGTCGTTTTTGAGTTCTAGACCACCTCAAGTGCTGATTCAAGTTTCAAAAGGTTTTAAATGACTTAATTAAGCAAAATAATCAAAAAGTTTTTCCAATAAGCACAATCAATAAGCCAGAATAAGCAATTAAGCACTTATGTAAAAGTCAACTTGATGAGTTTTCTAGTCCAAAGTCAAAGTCAAACCCTAATAAGCTCCAGATCAAATAAATGGGTCAAATAAGGAAGATCTATCACAAAAAATAAGTTGTTGCAAGTCTGGATAATCCAAAACGGCTTATGAATAAGCTGTTTGATATTTAACACTAGCATGGGCTAGTTTTGGAGGTTCAGCAGTGGGAAAAGTTTCCACTGCTTGACCTTTTTGACTTTTTGTCTTATGTGACTTTTTTGTAGATTCAGGTTAAGCAAAGGCACCCAAGTGATCAGTTAATCACAAGGAGTCAATAACAACAACAAAAACACAAATTCAATCAGCCAATCAATACAATTTAATCAAAAGATCACTAGATATGCATCAGAAACATTAAGCAGTTTTTACTCAATAAGCACTTTTAGCAAAAATAAGTCAGCCAAACTTCACCAAATGCATACACAAGCTATAATTAATTCAAATGAACAAATATGCATTGATTCAAAGTTTAGATCAAGATTCAAGCAATTGATGTTACTAATGAACACTAAACAAGCAGGTATGATACTTTGCTGATATACTTGACCACAAATCTAATTTCAAACACTCAAATCTTCTTAACAGGTTACACAAACTTTGATTTAACACTTGTTAGCCCTAAACATGCATACACTCTAGGTGTTTCCAAAATCTTAGGTCAAAATAAGCAAAATCAAGTGAGTTATAGCATGATGACGTATAGTCCCCAGCCGGGTCATGAACCCGGCCCACGAGTACTACCCGTATCCGGCCCATCACGAATGGGTGGGAATAATGTTATTTGAGCTTATGGGCTTAGATGAACAGTAACCGCACACACGTGTGCGGCCCACGGCCTGTCATGACCGGTACAGGGTTAGACAGAATCATACTCCTACTATGAGTAGGATTTATCCCAAAGGAGAGGATATTCACTCACTATAATTAGAAGATAACAATCAATCTAATTCTGGTATATATCCTTTCCTTGGGGCTGAAGCATCATTGACAGCCCATTAGGGTTTCACTGCCTATATAAGGAACCCCCAAGGGTTCCACAAAGGTATTACATTCTACACACTTACATCTCATCCGATTCTTATAACCCTAACCGATTACTTACTCTCACGTCGGAGTCTAATCGTGGGATACATTCCCACGGTAAGCCTAACGCTTGTTGTTTTAGTGTGCAGGATCCCAACCAGATAATTCACTTGGTGCAGGAGCCGGAGTCCAGCCAACCCGAATTAAGCCTAATTCGGGTCTAACAAGGATCACCCAGCTTTTGTATCAACAAGTTGGCGCCATCCGTGGGACCATTACACTAAGCTAGAGCAAATCTCATCTCGATCTCTCAATGACAAAGGGACATCCGCAAGGAAACCCCAGGAACACAAATCCTGGGAACCGGAAGTCCCTAGGGGACGGGATACTCATTCCAAACCGATCCTCTAGTAACCAAACAGGCGGACTGAATAACCGAAGTGGTCTTCAGTCCATGGGTATGACAAGCATGTTTGCTGTCACCCCACCACCTACTTCGACCCTGGATAACGCTGATCCAGGGAGTGCCTCCAACCCCCATAACAAGGAGCCGCACAGACCATCGACTGAAGAAGAAGTGGAGGTCGAACCACTTAGTGAGGAAGATCTCACTCGAGTTCTCACGCATAACGTTGAGAGGATCGTTCCAGGAATTGCATCCAGGTTGAACCTAGGGAGGGACATCCAATCTAGGCTCAACTTTGGCAGTGTTGGACCAAGCACCTCTCCTCAAATTCAGAGGAAGCGAAGGGAACGACCCCAGGAGCGAAACCTCTTTGAGGAGACTCCCCAACCAAGGAATGTGTTCTAACGCATAGGGGATCGTCTTATGCAGGAACTATTACAATCCCGTGAGGATGGAGAGTGGTCTGACGGTTCACCCGAACGACCAGATCTGGAGCTAACCAGAACTAATCGTCGCACAAGCGTGTGGGACAGGATGAATACCGGGAAGAAGGCTCCTAGATCTTCTCACAAGAGCGGTCCTCACCCAAAGGATGGGGCACCGCCCCCTTCTCCCGGTCCATCAGGAGAGGATTCAGATGACCATCCACCCAAGTGTCGCCGACCTAGGCGTACCTCTCCACCGCCACCAGACAATGAAGAGTACTATGGCGACCCCTATTATCGAGAGGCGAAAGCAGAAGATCTTTCCCGCCCATGGTGTGACCCTAGTCTCACCCGTCCATGGGCTGATCCCAGGGAAGATCCTTTTACTCTCCGCATACAGAATTACTCCGAGGATACAAAGCGCCGCATGTCAGCGTGTGTCAAGACTTATGATGAGACTGGTGATCCGGATGATCACCTAAAGATATTTGACACGCAGACGAAAATTGAACGATGGCCCATGCCTATATGGTGCCAAATGTTCAATTCAACCTTGATTGGAAATGCTCGTGATTGGTTTGAGGGACTTCCTCCATGAAGCTTTGGTAGCTTCACTGAACTACCTACTGCATTCAAGAACAATTATACTCAGCGAAAGAAGTATAATAGGGACCCGGTCTCATTGGCAACCGTCAAGCAACGGTCGGGGGAATCCACGGAGACCTTCACCGAACGCTTCAATGACGAGTGCACGCACACAAAGACAATGCCGGAACTTCTGAAAATTTCTGATTATATGCACGCCATAACAGACAGGGAATTAATCAGACGTCTCAATAACAAGCGACCGGAGAGGTATGACGACCTTATGGAAAGGGTCAGAAACTTCATAGAGGGAGAAACCGTAGTAGCAGCGGCTTACCCTTCAAAAGGAAACAACTACCGATCGAACGAACAGTCCAGGAGACAGTCGGGCGGTCAAAACAACCAGAGAAGTGGGAGGAGCTCAGACTACAAGAGCCAAAACAAAGGAGGGCGGTCGGAGGACAAATTTACCCCTCTAAAGGTGTCCTACCGGGAGATCTTGCTGACAGAAGGGGCCAACTTCCCGAGACCTCCCCCAATGATGACTCCGCTGGACCGTCGTCAAGGAAATCGCTTTTGCGAATTCCACAACGACAAGGGCCATGGCACAGAGGAATGTATCCAGCTCAAGAAGCACATTGAGTCACTGATCAAGTCAGGCAAACTCAAGCATTTGGTCAAGGATTGGAAGGATGGAAAGGAAAACAAGAAGTATGACAAGAAGGATCCCCAAAAGGACAAACCTTCGACTATATACATGATCCAATCCACGTAGCGCCGCACAAGGCAGAAAATTAGCCAAAAAATTTCACGCGGCAGAGAAATCTCATTCCCTTTCATCACGGCAAGTGATGTAGCCGATGCACCTCTCACGATTGAGATAAGCATTGGAGCACACAATGTAGGCCGTATGTATGTGGATGGAGGGTCATCAGCAGACGTACTATACGAACATTATTTCGTACAGTTACGACCAGAAATAAGAAGCCAATTAGTACAGGCCACGTCGCCTCTCATTGGCTTTAGTGGAGACACCATCTGGCCAATAGGACAACTGCGTCTGCTGGTAACCATTGGGAATGACGAGCATTCCACTACGGCGTGGAAGAACTTTATGGTGATACGCTCACACTCTCCATACAATGGGATCATAGGCAGGCCAGGTATCCTGGCCATACGGGCAGTACCCTCCATAGCTCACGGAATGATTAAATTCCCTGTGGAAGGAGAAATTGTCACTATCTATAATGCAATCATACCACCATACGAGTGGCATGCCGTGACAACACCAGTTTCACCTGTTCCCCCCAAGGATGAATCACCACCTCCCAATTGGAAGGTGGTAATCCATCCTGATTATCCGGAACAAGAGGTATCCATAGGGGGAACACTATCGGATAACGGCAAGAGGGCCATGTGCTCTCTCCTAAAAGCAAACTTAGATGCGTTTGCATGGGAGCCCTGTTGATCCCAAAGTCAGATCTTAAACCTTAATAGCTTGTTTAAGGGTTGTGATAGAAAGAAAGAATTCAATCTAACACTAGAGAAACTTTGCAAAGCAAAGTAACTAAACAAGATGCAGAATATAATGTTTAGCACAAGAACAATATAATTGAAACGTTGAACTTTAATATATAATTGATATACGAATACCCTCAAATGGTATTAGGGTTTACAAAACCTTAAAGTATGACAATGAAAGACAAATGAGAAAGACACCCTTTGCATGCTAACCTAGTGAGTCCTTTTATAGCCACAAGGACTCACGTACAAGATCACTACTAACAAACTTGGAAAGTATTAAGGAATAATAACTGAAACGCGTAAAAATCTATTCCATGTTTATCTTTGACAGCCGGGTCTTTGACTTCAGCTGGGGAACCAATCCCCCTGCCTTTGTTATTTAGCAGGGGGAACTTACTCTAGCAGGGGTACAAATAATCAACCAGCAGGGGTAACAAATAAGCATAGATTTATTCCCAACAATCCTCCCCTAAACTTGTGCTTTCCCTTAAAGACAAGTTTCTGAATAAATGCTAGTTGATGAGGATGCTTACAAACTTTCTTACCAAATCTGACTATGAACCATTCTTACCAGATCATTAGCAACAGGCGTTTTAGCATCTACAATTAAGTTAGCCTGTGCTAGTTTCTTCAAGGTCTCCTGAGAGAAGGGATAATACATATGATTGATCAAGTACACACTTACACCTTCCATTACTACCTCATAGACCCCAGAATTTGTAAATAGCTTCCAATACAACAAATCTCCTTTATTCACTGCATCAAATATAGGATCAAATAACTCATGCTCATACATCCTATGCATGCATTCCCAGATTACCCAATCCTTCTCCACACCATCCATGGTAGGAGGTTTTGCAGCAAACGTTTTCTTTAATATTTTCCACAGATCTTCTAAGTCTTCACTATCCAAAATTTGAAACATGACATCTAGACTTAGAAATGTATGTGCTGTATTGTCAGCTCTTGTAAGCTTCCACCAAGTCCTCCCTTTGTGTTCATAAACAACATATTCTATGATAGCATACTTCTTTCCAAGTTCACTAGGTGAGATATCATCATTTTTCCTGCAGAATTAGCTGTTTATCAATTTCATCATTTGAAGGCCGTTGAGACTCCTTAGTAACTGTGCCAACTTTCTCCATTCTTTTGAGTCTTTTGGCTGCTCTTTGTACATTAAGTACAGACTTCTCAATTTCTGGAAAACTTCCACCTGCTTGATGTAATGCCCCTGCTTGTGATGATGCACCTGCTTGAGATGATGCACCTGCTTGTGTAGTTTCCAAAGTTGTTTCTCCGGCTTTTATTTTCTTAGATTCCCTAGCTTTCTGTAGCATTTCACTTTGTCTCCTAAGATACTCAGCTTCCTCAGGAGTGTTGATAGTCATCCAATCCTCCACATCATACAATCTTAGAACTGTTCTGACTGCTCTTTTTATGGCTTCAAAACTCATATCTCTGAAGTCACCATCCTTCCACTTCCTATGTCTCTTAAGCAGAACTTTGTAGTGTTCAAGTTGCCCTTTCTCTGAAGTCAAATACTTCTCTCTCTGAATTTGATTTGCCCTTCTTTCTAGATACTCAGTTTGATATTTGTAAACAAGGCAAGTCAACTCATACCTGTCTTCCAAAGGAGCATTCATTAACTCCTTCTCCCATTGATCAAGAAACTCCCCAACATGAGGTACCCTGTCATCTAGTTCTCTATGCATAATCTCAACCTGCTTGAGCATATCTTTGGGTCTCATCTTTTGCATTCCTTGGTCCTGCATATCCATCTCCTCTTGTTGTAGCCTGAGAGCTTCTTGTGCATCATGTACTTCTTGAGCCCTTTGCTGTTCAGGAGTTAGATGCTTGTATTTTCTCTTGGGCTGTTCCACCATGATTCCTTTTCCTTTGTCTTTTGGATCCACTACTGGTGCTGGTTTCACTTTAGATGCAGGTTCTTTGATTGTAATCCCCTTCTGAGCTGGTTGCTTTCTGTTCTTCCTAACAAAAGTTTGAGTAATATTCTTTGCAGGGGATTGACTTACAGCAGTGGAATTAGCAATGGCAGGGGAAACTTTTAAAGCAGGGGCTTCTTCTGGATTGCCCATGGTGAGCAATGTTTGAGCAATATCTTTGATTGCACTCCCCTTGTCACTTCCCTTATCAGCACTTCCTTTCTCCATCCCTTTCTCAGCACTTGCTATCTTTCCATGTACACCACCAGGATATGAATAGTACTGATTAGACTCTTCTATATTTGGACCTTCCTCCCCTTTGGAAGCATCCTCATCTGTTGATATAATCAGTCTGGGCTTTCTCCTCCCCTCAAGAGTAGCAAGTATGGTTTCCAAGTTATTAATAACCAGGCCTTGCTTTTTGACATCTTGTACCAGTTGTGCATTCTGCCTTTTCAAACTCATACACATTTTCGTCAATTCCAAATTAGTCAAAGGTTTCATACTGCTCTCAATCCTAGAAGGGGATTTCTCCCCTTTTTGGATATCATGGAGTGAGGGAGAGGACTTACTTATGGTGTCACTGTCCTACTCACCCCTTGAGGATGAGACAGTAGTGGCAGCCAAACCCTCAGGTTGCTCCAAACCCTTGGAGACTCTCCTCTCTGCTGCTTGTGAAGATTCACCAGGCAAGGGAGACCTGGCAAATCTGGATTTAGATCGCCTTTCATGTTGTGGATCAGCAGGGGGTAAAGGACTAGCAGGGTGTAGGTTCTTGGCAGGGGAATCAGAAGGTTGGAGTTTATCTGTTTGATTCTTGGCTTCTTCCCGTCTGATTTGGTTCATCATACTTGAAGTGAGTGGAATGGTTTTGCCAGAAAACAGGGGTGATGGTGCAAGAAGTGTGGTGAATAGTTTGGTGGTATGTTTGGTTGCTGAAAAATAGTTTTTGTGTTTAATTGGACCATGATCACTCATATTCAGCAGAAGTTCTATAAACCTTGGGTACATACAAAATTTTGAGTTGCTTGAAAAGTTTTTAACCATTCCTTTAAAAATCATTTGAGAAAAACAATACTTCCTCCCTGTTGCAAAGCAGATCAGGGCAGAAGCCATCTCACTACCAAACTCATTAAAAGCAGTGGTTTTTGGTGACAAACATTGCAAAATTGTATGAATCAAATATTTCCAATGAAGGGCAAACTGGCCTTTAGCAAACTTACATTTTTGGTTTTTAGAAAGTTTGTACCCCAATTTAACAAGACCTGCAAAAATTTCAGCCTCAGAAAAGTTGGTTATCCCATCCTCATCATCAAGGAGAAGATTCTCCCTGATGGAGGCAAGTGTAATCACCTTGGGATGACCATCAACTGTGCTTTGAATTGTAACCTCACCATTCACTGTTTGGGTCATGGCTTTAGACCAGAACTGCTGAATGTGTGAGGTATAGATTCGAGGATTGATGAGAAGGGCCACTCTAAAGTATGATGACTTTAGAAAGGCCACAGCATCAGCAAACTCTGCTGGTTCATCATGTAACAAAGCGATTTGGTTATGATTAGCAGCAATTTTGAGAGTCATGATAAAGTTTGAAAATAGTTTGAAGGTTTATAAAGGTGAGGGGTAGGTGGGATTAAGTCGAGAGAGAGATGGACCTGCTGGTGAAGGGAATTAAGTTTTTATAGGCGAATTGAAGAGCTGTGATTGGACCAAAATTTTTAAATTGCAAAAATATCAAAGATAAATCTTGATAAAAAAGTAATTTATTTGAAATAATAAAGAAAAGATTACCAATCAACGAAGAAAGCGCCTTAAATATCTTTTACAAACAATAAAATATTCCCTAACCAAAATTTGTGCAAGCAGGCCCAACGGCTATGAACAGGGTAACGGTATTGTCAGTCAACGGTCAAACAGGGGAATGTTATGATAGCAGGGGAATGAAAAGATGAAAGCAAGGGAAACTTTCCTAGGGGTATTGGACTAGTCATGGAGAGACCAATGATAACTAGCTCTGCTCTAATGCACACACTTGTATACACAAGATAGATACATAGAAACTCAAGAGTCCTCTATTCAGCAACAGTCTCAGTACAAAAAGTCAATACATAAGTCACCCTACACCAGGTTAACCCAAGAAAACATGCATACCCCAGTCACCATCCCTACCTTGTCCCTTACCTATGGTCAGTCAGTCTTGGCAATATGTGCCACACATCTGTATTTGAACAGCAAGCTGTTTTAATAGAGAAATGCAAGCACTCATTACAGTGCCTCAAGGTTTCAGAGTTCTGACAAGCTTTGTAGCAAGTCCTCATTACCCTGAACCCTCACTCACCAGTGGATATGATCTAAGATCATATATGAGTATCCTAAGAATACCCTGAGTCCTAAAGGTGTGACCTAACCTCCCCTGAAACATAGAGTATATACCAGATCCACCAATGAGAATAGTATGCACCATATGAACCTCTGCATTGTTAGTCTAAAACCACATATAACCACTTTTGTAAAAAGAACAAACCTAGCTTAAGAGAAAAATTCTCTTAGCAGGGGAATGAACCCCCAGCAGGGGAATCTGTGTTAAAAAGCAGTGGAATAAAAAGTAATGGAAAAATGGACTAGCAGTTATACAACAACATCAGTGAAGCAACCCTGATCCTACATGACAAAATAGACATCAGTTTTTAAGGGGTAACCATTCCAATACCTGCAACTAGATACTGAAACCTCCCTACTTCAAAAGCTTTTGTTAAAAGATCAGAAACATTAAGTTCTGTATCGATTTTCTCAGGGACAATAATTCCTTTTTCAAAACAATCTCTGATAAAGTGATGTCTAATTTCAATATGTTTAGTCTTGCTATGAAAAACAGGGTTCTTAATGATGCAAATGGTGTTGTTGTTGTCAATGAATATCTTGGTTTTAAGAAAGTTATACCCATAATCAAGTAGTTGATTTTGCACCCAAAGTACTTGACCACAACATGCAGCAGCTGCTACATACTCAGCTTCAGTTGTGGATGTTGCCATAATGGTCTGCTTCTTACATTGCCAAGATATAAGTCTGCTTCCCAAAAATTGGCATCCCCCTGTTGTAGACTTCCTATCATTGTTGTCACCAGCATAATCACTATCTGAATAGGCTATCAGCTCAAATGGTGACTCCTTTGGATACCAAAGTCCTAAGGTGGGATGACACTTTAGATACCTAAAAATTCTTTTTACAGCAAATAAGTGACACTCTGTTGGTGACACCTGGTATCTTGCACATAAGCAGACTACAAACATGATGTCAGGTCTTGAAGCAGTGAGATACATAAGAGACCCAATCATAGACCTGTAGTTCCTGACATCTACAGGCTTTCCTGGACCATCTTTACCCCATGGATGATCCTTGTCCATTGGAGTGGACACCTTCTTTCCATCAGACATGCCAAACTTCTTCACAATCTCAGCCACGTATTTATCTTGTGAGATAAATATCCCATCTTTCCGCTGCTGAACCTGCAACCCCAAAAAGAAGTTTAGTTCTCCCATGGCACTCATTTGGAATTTATCCTGCATCAGTTTGGCAAACTCCTTGCTAAGCATAGAGTTAGTGGATCCAAAAATGATGTCATCAACATAGACTTGTACTAGCAAAAGGTCACCCTTTTGTTTCTTGGTAAACAGGGTCTGATCAATCTTCCCCCTGCTGAATCCATTGTCTAAGAGATATTTAGAGAGAGTACCATACCAGGCTCTGGGAGCTTGGTGAAGTCCATACATAGCCTTTTTCACCTTGTATACTTTGTCTGGATGTTCTGGGTCTTCAAACCCTGGAGGTTGCATAACATAGACTTCTTCATCAATGGTTCCATATAGGAAGGCACTTTTCACATCCATTTGAAAAACAGTGAAGTCCATGAATGAAGCATAAGCAAGGAATAATCTAATGGCTTCAATCCTGGCGACTGGAGCAAATACCTCTTCATAATCAATTCCTTCTTCCTGGGTATACCCTTGTGCCACTAGTCTTGCTTTGTTCCTGACAACTATTCCCCTTTCATCCTTTTTGTTCCTGAGTACCCACTTTGTCCCAATAGGCCTTGCCCATTTGGGACAATCTACCAGGATCCAAACCTCTTGTATGTCAAACTGTAAGAGCTCCTCTTGCATGGCTTCAACCCAGCTTAGGTCATTTAAAGCCTGAAAAATCTTATTTGGCTCTTCTTGTGACAAAAATGTAGTAAACAGACAACATTGCATGTTGTCATGATTGAACTTCATGGTGATGTTAGCAATGAAGCTGTGCTCCTTTGCTGTATACCTTGTATGTCTAGGGGCTTCAGGATTACCAATGATTTGAGAGATAGGGTGATCCTTATTGACTCTGTAGGTAGGCTGCATGATTACTTCTGTTTCATCTTCTTCCAAATCAGAGTTGATGGGGCTATCTTGATTAGGAAAGAAGTCCTCAAAGGAACTTCCAAATGATACAGCATGACCTTAAGATGGGTGCTGATGAGTAGAATGAAGCTCTGAGTAACTTGGACCTCCACTCTTGATTATTCTGCTTCCACTGCTGGATATAATAGGACCATCAGCTATGGGTGTAGATGATGAAATGAGTGGGGAATTCTCTTTCTGCGTCATTAGTATCATTAGCAACAGGATCCTTTGTGAAAGAGGAATCAATTGGTTTAGCAGGGGAATCCTGGATTCCACTGCTTTTAGCCATTCCGCTGCTTTCAGGAGGTGACATAGCAGGGGATGAGATTGGCTGTTCTTTTCTTAGAGAAGAATTATCTTCTTAATCATTAGCTTCAATAGGAAATAATGAGGGTACATTCATGTACCTCAGGGGTGACTTATCTGCACCAGTTGGTTCTTGAGTACCTGAAATGTTAGTGTTCTGCAAAGCAACAGGTACATAATTCATAGATTTTGAAAGTACTTCTATATCAAAGAACCAGTCAGGACCTGTTTGAACATCTTCAGGTTTGTCTTCAAGAAAGTTCACATGAATATTTTCTGTGATTTTGCTTGTCTTCTTGTTGAAGACCCTATATCCCTTGCTGTTTAATGAATAACCCACAAAGTATCCATCATCACCCTTTTCACTAAACTTACCTAGATTGTCAATAGTGTTCAAAATGATCACATGACATCCAAAAGGTCTGAAGAAGTCAATTAAAGGAGGTCTTCCATTGAAAAGCTGATAAGGGGTCTTGTTGTGTGCCTTAACCACCAAGGCCCTGTTTTGTACATAACAAGCAGTGGATACAGCTTCAGCCCAAAAGATAACTAGAAGTTTGGAATCAGACAGCATAGTTCTTGCAGCTTCAATGAGTGTCCTATTCCTTCTTTCTGCCACTCCATTCTGTTGAGGTGTTCTTGCAATGCTGAATTCCCTCTTGATTCCTTTGTTTATGCAGAAAGAGTCCAGTTTCTGATTTCTGAACTCACCACCATTGTCTGACCTCATGGTGACTACCTTCATGCTTTTTGATAGTTCAATCTGATTGATAAACCCAATGAGTACATCAGCTGTGTCACTCTTCTGAAATAGAAAGAATGTCCATGCGAACCTTGAAAAATCATCAGTAACCACTAGGAAGTACCATTTCTTCATTATGCTTGCCACAGAAGTAGGACCAAAGAGATCCATATGTAGTAGTTCCAATGGCTTGGTGGTGGACATACTTGTTTTTGATTTGCAAGATGCTCTGTGTTGCTTCCCTTTCAGACAGGCAACACAAGTATGTTCATTGACAAAGGACTTGGAAGGAAGACCATGAACCAGATTATATTTTACTAGTTTGTTCATGTTCTTGAAATTAAGATGACCAAGTCTTCTATGCCATTTCTTACACTCATCTACTGAGGCTTTGGCAATGAAACATGTTTCATTGTCTTGGAGAGATATGTCCTTGAGATCAATTGTGTACATATTCTTCTGTCTTGGTGTTCTGAGTACAATAGGAGTGTCTGGTGGTAAGACAAACTCCTTTCCTAACACCAAGCATTCAGTGTCAGTAAACAAGACAAAATTCTTGTTATCAGTCATCTGTGACACACTGAAGAGATTGTACTTGAGTTCTTTCAGCAAGTAGACATTGTCAAAGGTCATCCCATTGGTGACAATAGTTCCTTTTCCTGTTATAGTTCCATGTCCATCTCCAAAAGAAACACCATCATTGTCATGCAGGGGCACAAAGTTAGATAGGTAAGATTTTTGTCCAGTCATACTTCTTGAGCATCCACTATCCCAATATGCTCTATCATCCCTTGTCTTCTTTGTCACCTGCAAAAAGAAAAACAAATTAGTTTTTCTTGGGGACCCAAGCCATTACAGACTTAGATCTACCTCGTGTATTAATGTAGGATAGCTTATCAAAAACTAGAGATACACCATTAGATTGAGTACCCCTTTTGGGTACCCAAACCCAATGAGCTGAGGCTTTCACAACTTTTCCCCATCTTCCCATGCTCCTAGGAGGCAAAACTTTGTTAGCAGGGGATACCCCATTTTTAGCAGGGGAATCCCTATGCTTAGAAAAGGGAATCCATCTTTTGTTTTGGCCTCTATTCATGTGTTGGTAAGGTCTAGAGACAGATCGATATGCATTATGAGATGTTGGGATGGTCACAGAGGTGCTGGGCTTTGTGTGAACATCATTCTCCTTTCTAAGTGCAGGAACAACATATTTATCAGTCACCCTGTTTCTCAAGGCAGGGGCAACATACTTGGCAGGGGAAAAGGATTTTGCCTCTGCATTTAGAAGAATGATTTTAGGTTGCATATCCTTTAAGGGATTTGCAGCCACCATCTCCATTGGTGCCTTACACTCTTGATAAGTGTGCTCAAAACTGCCACATGTGAAGCAGGGCTTGGTGTTAATCACAAAGTCTTCTCCTAATTGGTGAGACTTTTGGTCATTCCAATTTCTTTGATTACCTCTTACAGTCCTGTACATACCAGCATATTTAATGGTGGACTTAGGGGACTGTGATCTGGTTGTAGACTTGGGAGAGCTACTCTTAGAACTAGAATCACTACCAAAAATTCCTTCTCTTGAAAATAGAACAGGGTTATCAATTTTCCATTGTTTTAAAGCAACCTGTTCCTTTTCAAAATCCCTAATAACACTAGTTTTTACTAGAGACTCTTCAGTATCAAGATTATTGTGCATATAAGCACTCAAGTCAAACTCAATGTCATCCTGTTTTTGAAAACAAGGAAGACCAGTCCAGGACAGGTCTTTTCTAGGAAAAGGTGCATAGATGTTGGCAGGGGGTGGTGGTATGGTAGCATGCTCATTTTTAATCCCAAACCCTGTTTTGTCCCTAGGAGATTTACCAATTTCAACTGCTTTGGTTAAATATTTTGAAACTTTTCCAAATTTTTCGACAGTTTCCTCATCTATCTTTTTGTTAGTTTTAAAAATTTCAAGTTCAGCAGTCAATTCCTTTATAGATTGGTTATTCTCCTTAGCATCTCTTTCTAGAATCACAATGTGATCCCTATAATCACTTTCTCTTTGCTTAAACTCTCTTATGGTGGACTCTAACTGTTCTAAAGCACGTTTATAATTATCAAGATCATTATCACAACTGATATAGTCAGCTTTAACCTTTCTGATTTGATCATTCAAAGACTCAGTATTTTTTCTACAAGCTTTAGTACAATATGAGTCATCATATACCTCATTGTCAGAGCTGGAACTTGACATGGCCATAAGTGCAAAGTCTTCTTCTTTTTCCTCAGCAATCAAAGCTTGATTTCTTTCCACATTCTCTGTCATTGCACTCCAGTCCCATCCACTTGCTCCATCTATCCCCTGCATGGCTACCATGGCTTTAGCACCAGAATCATCATCTCTTGTTTCCTTTCTGTAGCTGTTACCAGTCTTAGGTCCTCTGCATTCCCTGGCAAAATGACCCTTCTTGCCACAGTTGTAGCATTCAACTTTTGTTTTATCAAACCCAGCCACATCAGAGGGATTGATTGAGATCTTCTTCCCATACTTCTTGTAGAACCTATTGGCTCTCATGCTGAGTAGAGCCATATTCCACTTGATATCCATCTCTTCTAGCCCTTGCTTACTGATTTGACTTAGGTCTTCGTGTAACACAGTAGATCCTTGTGGCCCTTGGGATGCTATAAACGCACAAGCAGTATCAAGGCTGAATGTAGCTGGTCTTTCTTCATCATAACATGATCCAGACCTGGTAGCAGGGGAATAAGCAGCAGGGGCTACTTCAATACCACTGTTTTTGGAGATTCCACTGCTTTGTGATATGAATGCCATGTTAGCAAGGGAATCAGTGGATCCACTTGAGTTGGTGGGAATCGTTCCTTTTGACTTCATCTCATTGACAACAAGTTCAAAAACATTTAAGTTATTGTATATGTCATCAATGTTCTTGTTGTCCAAGTCATCCTTATTCTGCCAAATTGCCTTATAGACAAACCATTCTTTCTGGAGGCTGTTAAGAAACCTGGTGTTCACTTGCTCTTTTGAAACCTCGATATCAAAGAATTCCAACTGGGCTACCATATCTTGAAGCCTATTGTAAATAGCTCCAATTGATTCATCACCAATTGCTTTGAAAGAAGCAAAATCATCCAGCATTTGATTCTTCTTCTTCTTCTTTGTGGCTTCATTTCCTCCAAAGGTTGTGCCTATGGCTTCCCATAGTTCCTTAGCTGTTTTGTATTTTCTGAATCTGAGTTGATGTCTATCAGGCAGAGCCAACAACAATGAGCTGTGAGCCCTGACATCATGCCTTCTAGCCAGTATTTCCTTATCACACAGAGCAGCAGATTTCTTCTTGTCCTTACCTTTAGAACTTTCACCTTCTTCCTTGCCCTCTTCAACTGCTAACATTTTGTTGAATTGATCACCAAATTCTATGATCTCCCAGAGAACATAATGTTCCATTTTCAGGTATTGTTGGATTCTGAATTCCCATAATTCAAAGTTTTCAGGATCCAACATAGGTAACTTGAGGTTATTGTGGTTGTTGCTGTTTGAGGATGAGTCTGAAGACATGTTTGCTATGAGGGTTTTGTTCTTGATTTAGACAAAGTTTCTCAACAAGCTCTGATACCACTTGTTGATCCCAAAGTCATATCTTAAACCTTAATAGCTTGTTTAAGGGTTGTGATAGAAAGAAAGAATTCAATCTAACACTAGAGACACTTTGCAAAGCAAAGTAATTAAACAAGATGCGGAATATAATGTTTAGCACAAGAACAATATAATTGAAACGTTGAACTTTAATATATCAATGATATACGAATACCCTAAAATGGTATTAGGGTTTACAAAACCTTAAAGTATGACAATGAAAGACAAATGAGAAAGACACCCTTTGCATGCTAACCTAGTGAGTCCTTTTATAGCCACAAGGACTCACGTACAAGATCACTACTAACAAACTTGGAAAGTATTAAGGAATAATAACTGAAACGCGTAAAAATCTATTCCATGTTTATCTTTGACAGCAGGGTCTTTGACTTCAGCAGGGGAACCAATTCCCCTGCCTTTGTTATTTAGCAGGGGGAACTTACTCTAGCAGGGGTACAAATAATCAACCAGCAGGGGTAACAAAGAAGCATAGATTTATTCCCAACAAGCCCAAGCACACGACAGGCGTTCCTCGTGTGATAGCAGAACATAAGCTCCAAATCCGCCAGGGATATCCTCCCGTTAAGCAAAAGAAGCGCGGTCAGGCACCAAAACGCAGCCAAGTAATATTGGATGAAGTACGGAAATTGGTGGATGCAGGTATCATGCGCGAGGTATACTACCACGAGTGGTTATCCAACCCGGTCATGGTCAAAAAGCATGATGGGAGCTGGCGCATGTGCGTGGACTTCACGGACCTGAACAAAGCCTGTCCGCATGACTGCTATCCGGTATCGGAGATTGATTGGAAGGTGGAATCCCTATGTGGATATCCCTTTAAGTGCTTCTTAGATGCATACAAAGGATACCACCAGATCCAGATGGCGGAAGAGGACGAAGAGAAGACGGTGTTCCATACTAGTCAAGGCGTATACAGTTATAAAAAAATGCCATTCGGACTAAAGAACGTCGGGGAAACATATCAGCGGCTTGTTGACAAAGCCTTCGACTCACAGATAGGCCGCAACCTGGAGGTCTATGTTGATGATTTAGTCATAAAAAGTCATACGGAGGATGCACTTCTCCGAGACGTCCAAGAGACGTTTGACACATTGAGGAGGATTAATATGAAACTAAATCCAAAGAAATGCACGTTTGGGGCAACTGAAGGAATGTTCCTTGGATATATGATTGATCCAAATGGCATCAAGCATTGCCCGGAAAAGACGGACGCGGTAATACAGTTACCATCTCCTCAGACACGGAAAGAGGTGCAATCCTTAAATGGGAAGTTGGCCGGGCTAAACAGGTTCTTATCGATGTCAGCGGAGAAGTCACTCCCCCTGTTCAAAACACTCAAGAAGTGCATCAAGAAGGGAGACTTCCGGTGGATAAAGGAAGAAGAGGAAGCTTTTGGTCAGCTCAAGTAGCACCTCGCATCTCTCCCCATGCTAGTGGCCCCCCGACCCAAGGAGGAGCTCATCATGTATCTGTCAGCTACACATGGAGCAATAAGTGTCGTACTCATGACGGATAGGGACACAGTCCAAACTCCGGTCTACTTTATAAGTAGAACACTACAAGGGCCGTAGTTGAATTATTCTTCCATGGAAAAATTGGTTTTGGCATTAGTGTTTGCTACGAAACGGTTACGCCGGTACTTTCAGGCGCACCCAATTGTGGTTATTACTGATCAACCAATAAAACAAGTCATCTCCATACCGGATGTGGTCGGTAGGCTACAGAAGTAGAGCATTCTATTGGGAGAGAATAACATATCTTATAGACCAAGGACGGTTGTTAAAGGCCAAATCTTGGCAGATTTCTTGATAAAAAAGCTGGATGAGGAAGGACCAGTCGTACAACGAGAGGAAACTCCAGCAGAACCATGGGTATTATTTACGGACGGATCTTCGTGCACGGATGGATCAGGAGCTGGTCTCATCCTTACGAATCCGGAAGGAATGGAGTTTACATACGCCCTGCGCTTTGAGTTCACAGCCACCAATAATGAGGCAGAATATTAAGCGTTGATTGCGGGTTTAAAAATCACCGCTAGAATGGGACTCCGCAACCTTGAGGCCTACGTGGACTCACGGCTTGTCGCGAACCACATTCTAGGGGGTACATAGCCAAGGAGGATAACATGGTTCGATATTTAGAGAAAGTCAAGTCACTCATAGCGGCTTTCAGCAAGTTTTCTATCAAGCAGTTACCAAGAGGTGAAAACAAGAAGGCGAACGCTCTTAGCAAGATCGCGTCTACAAGTTTCGCCCACTTATCCAAGCAAGTCTTGGTGGAAATACTAAAGGAAAAGTCTATAACAGAAGGGGAAGTCGCAACTATAGTTGAGGAAGATGGACCTACATGGATGACCCTGATCATCAACTATTTGACTAATGAAACCCTTCCAGACGAGGAAAAGGCGGCACGGCGTATCAGAAGAAAGTCGCAGCACTTCGAGCTTCGAGAAGGTATTCTTTACAAGCGTTCTTTCTTACAGCCGTGGTTGCGGTGTGTTGGGCCACGCCAGGCTACTTATGTGATCAGTGAGATACATGAAGGGTTATGCGGCATGCACGCGGGTCTCCGATCCGTAGTAGCTCGAGCTCTACGCACAGGTTATTATTGGCCTACTATGCATAGGGATGCACACGACATGATTCGCAAATGCTGTGATTGTCATATGCAGATACCAGTACCACGACATCCGCAGCAGGAACTTACACCCATTACATCCCCATGGCCATTCAATAAGTAGGGGATTGATATTGCAGGACCTTTCCCCGTAGCTGCGGGGGGAGTTAAGTTCATGATTTTCGCAATGGACTACTTTACACGTTGGATAGAGGCCAAGGCAGTCAAATCCATCACAGGCAAACAAGTTAAAAAGTTTGTTTGGGTGAACATCGTGTGCCGTTTTGGCCTACCAGGAAAAATCATCTCGGACAACGGGAAGCAGTTCGTGGATAATCCATTCAAGGACTGGTGCGCAGCATTGAATATCAAATGGCGCTTCGCATCTGTTAAACATCCGCAGACAAATGTTCTTTTGGAACGAGCAAATAGAAGCTTGGGTGAAGGCATCAAGGCACGCCTGGATGAACGAAGTGCCAAATGGGTGGATGAACTGCCACATGTTCTATGGGCACATAGGACTATGATCAAAACAGCCAACAGGGACACTCCATTCGCATTGGCCTACAGCACTGAAGCTGTCATACCAGCAGAAATAGGAATGCCTAGCATCCGCACAGCGGACGTTAATGTCGTCACAAACGACGAGCAGCTCCGGATCAATCTGGATTTGTTGGAGGAAAAAAGAGAGATAGCGGCTATCAATGAGGCCAAGTCCAAGGCACGGATGAAGGCTTATTATGACGCCAAGGTTAAAGGTGTTTCTTTTCGACCGGGAGATTATGTTTATCGTGCCAACGTGGCGAGTCGAGCGGAGAATATAGGAAAGCTGGGCCCTAAGTGGGAAGGACCGTATGAGGTTACGGAAGCCTTAGGACGGGGCGCGTACAAGTTACGTGACATGGATGGCCGCGACCTGGAACGCACATGGAATAACTTTAATCTTAAAAGGTGCTATCTTTGAAAGCTACAGCTTCTGCATGGACACTTCGCTATATCTAGCTTCAGTGAAGATCCATGTGTTCTCTTTGTTTTGTTTTTTATGCTTTCTAGGTTCTTTTTGTTTTTAGGATTTCCCATTCTTGTTCAAACAAAAAACGTAAACGTTCTAATAAAATGTCGTGGTGCCTAGCTAGCTCCACGACTCGTTCTTGTGCAAATTATTATTTTCTTTTTTAGATTTTATTATTGTCGTATAGATTTTGTTGTTGTTACTACAATGTGCTATATCTTATTAATATGGGGGCATTCATTCAATATCGTACATGTACAATGCGCCTCCAGGCGGGGTAAGAGGATTAAGTGAACCTAATAATTCAACTTTTAAAGCTGAAAACATAGATTTAATGTTTTAAAGCTTAAAACTTGCAGTTTATAGCACACAACCAAGTATTAAGCAGATACAAACACTAAACAACAACTTTCGATAACTCAAAAACAACTTATGAACTTAAACAGGTTAACCCAAACACCCCTTATCTTTTTCAATCCAAGATTTAAACAAGTATATGTGTGATTCAATGTTACCCAAGTTTAATCAAACACAATAACAGATATATTATGCAGTATCAAGCAAGATTAAGCCACAAAAACAACAAGAACAATAGCAGAACTCAAAATCACAAAAATCAAGTATTTTGACAGATTTTTGGGTTCCATAACTCAAACCTTATGAATGTACATCCACACTCACGAATGTTTGAGCTGATGTCCCTAGCAAAACAAGGCACAAGCTTCCACAAACAAGTTGCTAAGATTCAACAAGGTTAGAACAAAAATATGAAAAATCAGAAAAGTGACAAAGCTTGATTGATGCAACCTTTGTACCCACTCTTTGATTATCCCCAAACCACAAGCCTCACAACACCTTGATAACTCTTTATCAAGGTGCTATGATCAACTTGTAGCCCAAAAATTCCAAAGGTGTACCAAAGACTTAGCAAAATATCAAGATTTTGGAAAAATATGCAATTTCTTGCACAAACTTTATAAACATGTTTTAGGATTCAAGATTCGTAAACATTAAACATAAAAAAAAGTATAATAAGATTGGCACTTGGGTTTTCTTCACAAATTCAAACACTCCTCATTAAACATAAAGGTGGATTTACAGAAAAGTGAATAAAGGAAAAACCAAGAGCAAGCCTCAATGTATGAGGTTCCATGCCTTTTATAGGCTACAATGACTATCTAGAAAACATAAAAAATGTAAACCTTAAAGCTGTAGAAGTCCCAATTTGCCCTTGAGGATTTTGAATATTGGTCGATCATGTGAAGGATTCTTGGCTGTATGTGTGAGGTGTTAAGGTTAGAATTTAATCCAAAGGCTCACAATGAGCTTAGAAAGAAAGCAGGATTGTGGGTGGTTGGATATTCTGTCACTTTTTGGCTTCTTCTCAAAAATGTGTGCAGGGCACCTTTCATGTGACCTTGTGAGTGGTGAGGTGGCTTGTTTAAGGGTTGGGTTTTGATTAGTGGACCATTAATCATAAATCTGGAGATTATGGAGGGTTAATTTCATGGATTAAGCAAATGCCCAATTTTTGTTCTTGAGTGAATAGTGGGTGTTTAATCTTGTTTAGGATTTGAAAACATGTTTAGCGCTAGTTTATTAAACTAATAAAGATTAGTTTAAATTATGTTATGAGTGGGAAGTGAGGTGGCAAAAAGGGGAGTTGTGATTGGTGGAGAGAGTGAGTGGGGCACGTTTCACCCCCTCACAGGTTAAGGTAAGTTTGCTGTCGTCTATCTTTGGTCCCTCTTTTCTTCTTTCTTTTTCATTTGAAGTTTAAACATGCCAAAACTGAATTCCTTTGTTATGAAAGTTTTATTTTTCATTCTTTTGCCCCAAATACTTTTCCAAAGTATTTTCTGGGGTATTTCTTACCATTTGATGATTCTTGAATGGGCTGTTTTGGCATTTTCTTCAAAGATTATGGTCTTGACTTGTATTGTTGACTTTGTGGAGGACTGAAATTGACAAGTCTTCATTTTTTAGGGACCATTCTTGTCAATTCTTCAAAGTGGATGGCCCTTCTTGTACAATCTTCAAATCCTCAAGGGTAATTCTTGGAAAATCAACACTAGGGCTTGGTTCATTGTGCGGCTTCGTTTCCCGTGTTCTTTTTTGCTTGTTTCTTGTGATCTTTTGTCATTTTCTCAATATCCGTACCTAAAATACACAAGTAACAAACACAAGCATATATTTGGTATTGTTCATGATATTTTATGCCTTTAAAGCCCGTTTTGGACGATGAGACTATGTATAAAAGCAGTCTCATCACTCCCCCATACTAAACCATTGCCGTACCCTCACGCAATGCTAGAATAAAGTATCGTAGTACCTCCAAAATTCATTTTTATTCACTATTATTGAATGATAAACTAGCTCTACTACTACTATTACTACTACTTACGTTTTAGACATAATGTATGATTTTCATCACAAAATGGGACGTTTAGGTTCATAGAATAAGAACACGTGAATGCTTCATTAGAAATAATTTCATCGTCCTCGATTTTCACCCCAATTCCATGCTAAGCGTGCAACAAGATCATTGTCATTATAAGTTAGTAATGCTAACACTACTCATATGCCCTAATCACGTACTTATACTCCCATATTCCTAAGTTGTATCTCTTATATTTTATTTTGTCTTGAATGTTTCACGAGGATACATTGGTTGACTTATGCGATGATAGAGATTTAGGTCTAAAAATAGAGTCATCACGGTGTAACCAAGACCATCGAATTAATAACCCCTCCTAATAGACAATGATGTCAAAAAATTAAGTCAACAAGAAGGATCGATAAACACGGTTTTATAACGGTTTTTAACATGAGACTTATTACCAAGACGTTTATACGCCCCCTACCGGATGGGCCTTATTATCATAGGTTTACCTCCATCTTTTATTCAACTTCGCCATGAACCTTTTATTATGACTTCGGCCTTGCCTTGCCTTTTATCTAACCTCGCCATGAGGTGTTTATTATGGCCAAAGATGTATATTGATGAGGCTGCTTTTATACATAGTCTCATCGTCCAAAATGGGCTTTAAATGCATTAAATATCATGAAAATGGCCAAATATATGCCTGTGTTTGTTACATGTGTATTTTAGGTACGGATATTGAGAAAATGACAAAAGATCACAAGAAACATGCAAAAACGAACACGGGTCCAATATTGAAAAATTGACACTTTAAACCCTTGTATAATCATAATTACAAGTTTGGTCCTTAATGTTTGTCAAATTTACAAAAAGGGCCCTCCACTTTGAAGAATTGGCAAGAATGGTCCCTCAACAATCAAGACTTGTCCATGTTAGTCCTCCAAAAAGTCAATCATACAAGTCAAGACCATCATATTTGAAGAAAATGCCAAAACAACCCTTCAAGAATCATCAAATGGCAAGAATTACCCCTGAAAATACTTTGGAAAAGTATTTGTGGCCAATGTGGGAAAAATGAAACTTTATTAACAAAGGAAAATGAGTTTGGCCTGTTTAAACTTCATGTGACAAACAAGAAAGAAAAGAGGCAATAAACTAGGCAGACATGCAAAGTACACTAGACCACTTGTGGGGTGACACGTGCCCCACTATCTCTTTTCCACCAACGAGAGCCCTCCCTGCTTCCACCTCACCAATCCACTCACCAAACTTAACTAAGTTAATTTATTAAGTTAGATTAAGGCGCCTAACACAACTTTTAAAAACAAAAACGGATCAAATAGCTGTTCTTGATGTTCATAAGTTAAATTGGGCATTCCTTAATTACTTGTAATTAAGCCATAACCTTTTCCAGATTTATGATTAATGGTGTCCTAATCATAACCCAATCCTTAAACAAGCCACCTCATCACTCACAAGGTCACATGAAAGGTGCCCTGCACACGGTTTTGGGGAAAATGCCAAATTTTGCCAGGGAATCAACACAACTTGTTTAGCTTTGTTCCTAAGCATCAATATGGACCCTTGTATGCAATTGCAACCTGCCAACTAATACAAGAAGCCAAAAATCAGTCACATGATTCCAAGATATTCAAAATCGACAAGGGAAAAATGGGGACTTCATCAACTAGGGTTTATACGTTTTTATGCTTTCTAGATGAACATTGTAGCCTATAAAAGGCATATGACTCTTTCATTTTTAGCTGCTCTTGGT
The DNA here is from genome assembly GCA_025667525.1 of Glebionis coronaria. Classification (NCBI taxonomy): domain Eukaryota; kingdom Viridiplantae; phylum Streptophyta; class Magnoliopsida; order Asterales; family Asteraceae; genus Glebionis; species Glebionis coronaria. Next base: position 276,248,788 of record CM046882.1, on the reverse strand, counting down.
TTTTCCTTTGTTCAAGTTCTATAAATCCATTTTCATGTTTAATGAATTGTGTTTGAATCTTTGAAGAAATCCAAGTGCCAATCTTTCTAGTTACTTGTTATTGTTATATGTTTGCTAAAACTGAATCTCAAAACGTTTTCTTTAAGCTTTGTGCAAGAAATTGCTAAAAGTTCTAAAACCTTGATATTTTGCTAAGTTCTTTGGTACACCTTGGAATTCTTGGGCTATAAGTGGATCATAGCATCCTGATATTGTGTTATCAAGGTGTTGTGAGGCTTATAACTTGGGGATAATCAAGTGTGGGGTACAAGGGTTGCATTAATCAAGATTTTGTCACCTTTCTGTTTTATTTTTTTTGCTTCTAACTTTGTTCTATCTTAGCAGCTTGATATTGGAAGCTTGTGCTTGTTCTTGCTAGCACATCAGCTCAAACATACGTGGGTGTGGATGTACATCCATGAGGTTTGAACCCTTAATCTCAAAATCTGTCAAAAATTTGGATATTTGTGATATTTGAGTTCTGCTTGTGTATGTGTTGTTCTTGGGTTCCAAATCTTGTTGTTTCTGTTTAAGTTTGATGTTTTGATACTTATGTATGCATGTGCTAACCTAAATCCAACTTTTGATTTGAAAATATGAAGGGGTATTTGGGTTAACCTGTTTATGATCATAATTTGTTATTGTGTTATTGGAAGTTGTTTGTTTAAGTTTGTATCTGCTATTCACTTGGTTGTGTGCTAAACCTGCAAGTTATTGGACTTTAAACATCAAATCTAAGATTGTGCTATAAAAACTTGAAATCTGCTTGTTTTGACCTAAGAACTTGGTAACACTTAGTTTGTATGCATGCTTAGGGGTAACAAGTGATTAAAAAAAGTTTTTGTAACCTGATTAAGAGATTTGAGTGTTTGAATCTGGCCTTGTGGTCAAGTATATCAGCAAGTGTTCATAACTGCTTGTTTAGTGTTCATTAGTAACCTTTGTATGCTTGAATCTTAATTTAGACCTTGAACCAGTGCATGAAACCTGTTTAAATTTGTTCATTTGAATTAATTATAGCTTGTGTATGCTTTTGGTGCAATTTGGTTGGCTGATTTTTGCTAAAAGTGCTTATTGAACCAAAACTGCATATTGTTCATGTCTGTGTCATATCTAGTGATGTTTTAAATTAACTGCACTGATTGGCTGTTTGAAATTGTGTTTTTGTGATTGATATTGACTCCTTATGATTAACTGATCATTTGGGTGCCTTTGCTTAACTTTAATCCACAAAAAAGTCATATAAGACAAAAAGTCAAAAAGGTCAAGCAGGGGGAAAAGTTCCCACTGCTCAACCTCCAAAACTAGACCCTGCTAGTGTAAATCATCATTCAGCTTATTCATAAGCCAATTTGGCTTATCCAGACTTGCAACAACTTATTTTTTGTGATAGATCTTCCTCATTTGACCTATTTATTTGATCTGGAGCTTATTAGACTTTGACTTTGACTTTTTACTAGAAAACTCATTAAGTTGACTTTTAAACAAGTGCTTATCTTCTTATTCTGGCTTATTGCTTGTGCTTATTTGAAAACTTTTTGATTATTTTGCTTAGTTAAGTCATTTAAAAGCTTTTGAAAGTTGAATCAGCACTTGAGGTGGTCTAGAACTCAAAAACGACAATTTTGTCGTTTTGTGAAGAGAGTCTTGGCTTATTTCAGGCTTATTTCTTATGCTTTTTCCAATTTTCATTTTATAGATCTCTTAAGTAACTCAAAAGAAGCTTGTGTGTCAAATTTGAGCTTATGGCATCAGCTTATAGCTTAATGGGCCAAAAAGCCCATTAAGAATAAGCTGCTTTGAAATAAGCTAGCTTAAACACATTTTCAGCTTTTGGGCCTTCAGAGTTTTATTCTTAAAATAAAATTTTAAGTTAGATAGGATCTTTTGGGCTTATTTGGACAACATTTTTCTTATTGGGCCTATTTGAGCCCATTAAGGGACTTTTTGGAATTTTAACCCATTTCAAGGCCCAATAGGGGTACTTTTTAATTTAAACTTCATTTCTGTTTTATTTAGGTTAAAATAAGTAGGTGTGCAAATTTTTAGAATTTTTTATAAATTTTGGATTTTTATTAATATTTTATTATTATTTTATTTTATTTTATTTTATTTTTTATTTTTTATTTTTTATTTTTTATTTATTTAACCATAACTTTATTAGAAACAAAAAGGGATTTACAACAAATTGGATGGGAATCGAGATACTATCTGCGCTCCCACCCCTTTAGCAATAGCAAAACCTATTCTATGGAAAATATGTATAGCAACACGCGCTCCAATATCTTGAGCCTTTGAAAATCTCTGGATCCGCTTCAGCAACGCAACTGCATCTTCCTGTAACTCACCTAGAGAAGAAAAAGAGAAAGGAAGAAACCCATATCGGAGAGCTGCACACTTAGCCAAATACTTGCATCGTTTACGTTGTGTAGCATCAATCACAGCTCGGCCAGGTACAAAGTCATTCATCCCCGTACGAGTCAAAGGACAAGAACCGGTCAGACCAACACACACATCTTTACCACCATCCCAAGAATAAAACAAAATATCTGCCGGACGTAAGGCATTATCAAGTCCTCCATCTAATACGATATTAACTTCCTTTCCGACAGATATCCCTGAACGATAACAAATATCAACTAGAGTATCATGTACCAAATTGTGACAATGCTTAATCCCAACGATACCAGCACACGATACCGCATGATCCCCAAATATATCTCCATCAAACACTCTCGAACAAGCTGAACAGGGCTTCAATCAGAGAACAAAGTAATACCTAAGCGATAACACAAAACACATCGATAAGTCCTCCCATTCATAGTTTAACCCAACCCCAAGATAGGAACCGTCCTAAGCCAATCCGAAGTATGATCCTCCCTCTGAGATGCCCATAAAGCCATCTGTCGAGTAGATAAAGCGAAAGTGGATTATGCATTCTTAGTAACCCGAGCAAAATATATATTTGCCATTTTCTTCATAAGTTTGGGGGCAGCGACTCCACTCGGATTACCTAGAAAATCAATCTCCATAACCGAGTTAAACACACTTAAGGCATCATCAAACTGGAGTCCATAAGATCTAACATCAGTGTGTTGAAGAAGCTTAGACTGCAAACTAGCTGACTGTAACCGAGAGGCAAGAAAATCATAATGCAATACATCACCCGCAGAATAAACACCCAACCCACCAAAGGAAAAGGGCAACATAGCAAGTCTCTACTGCCAATCACCAAATCCCGGTCCAGAAGCAATAACGATACGCTCCAAAGAAGAACGGAGTGCCATATCAAAAGAACTTTGAGCAGACTTAAAAGCACAGGGTGAACATGTACGCATAGAAAAATATAACTTGGAAATACTGGCACAAGAACGAAGAAGCAGCAACTCACATTGAGGATCATTAATTTTGGCCACGGCATCCATAAGCTCAATAGTCTTAGCCACACGCTTTGACACAAGCTGACTACAAAAATCAAGGTCTACACTCGCAGCCCCCCCGAGCAACTTAACACCACTCGTAGGTCGAGCAATATTATTTGGGAACACACCAACAAACTTGCTGCGAGGATCCTCGGTCGGCCAAAAAACTTCAGTCTTATCAATATTTAGATGCAAGCCATTCACGGGACCATCATTCATGATACACTCCAAAACTTTCCCCACAACCAAAGTATCCCCAATAATAGTACCATCGTCCAAATACCAGGCCTGTAACGAAAGAGATAAGGAGTCCCGAATCTTACATAACAACGGCTGAAGTACAAGAGCAAAAAGTAGCGGACCAAGAGGGTCACCCTGTTGTACCCCCTGACATGACCTTAATACATGCTCCCTATAATATAACCTTGCCGGGCTAGAATAACAGAACTCCACCCAAGCCGAGATGGAGGGACAATGAAGACGAACCTCCCGCAACATAACCTCTCGATCTACCAAATTGAAAGCATTTTTAGAATCTACTAGTAACATCCACAAACCAACATCATCACCATACCTCTCAAGGAAGCGATTCACAGCATAAAGAATAGCCTCACTCCCTCCTGACACCCCTGCCCCAAACTGTAAATGACCAAAGTATCCGTCCAAACAATGACCAACCTCAAAAGCACATACCTTGGAAACAAGCCGTCTCCAGACAGTACCTACAGCAATAGGACGAATCCCACCACCAGGCTTAACCAACGGGGTGAGAGGAGCACTAGCGATATACTCACCCAACCCCTTGGGACATCGCCCATCAAGAAAAAGGTTCACTACATGGGTGATAGAAGAAACTAAATCATCAGAAATATCAACCGCAGAACCACTTAAACAATCTAAAAGGTGCTGGGCCCGCAACCTAACCCGCCCACAAGACGTGCCTCGGGGAAAACTGTTGATCATGTCAAGAACCAAAGATCGAGAAACAACAAGGCAATGTAGTTAGGAATTTTTAATTTTATTATTAAAAATTAATATTTAGATTTTTCTAAGTTTTTCATTTTTTCTTAGATCAAATACATTAAGTTAGGAATTTTACAATTTTTAGAATCTTTTTATAGTCATTAGAATATTTTTTTAATTGTTTTTAATTGTTTTTAATTGTTTTTAATTGTTTTTAAATAGTTTTAATTAATTTTAAATTTTTCAAAAATAGTTATAAATTTAGTTAAGGTATTTTAGAGGTTTACAAGTGAAAAAATCTCATTTTGGGCTTTTCGATAATTAAATTGATTTTTTGGGCTTTAATTAGCATTAAAAAATTATTATTTAATTAAATAAAAGGTTTGAGTGATTTTTGATTTTTTGTAAACTCTAATTACATTTTTTAGGATTTATTGCAATTTTCTAAGAATTTTTAGGGTAAAATTTTAATTTGGTCACTTTTTACGGTTTTACGTGCACGACTATTCGTCTTAATTTAATTCATAATTGTAACCGTCATTCTCTTCTAATCTCTTTTCTTCTTTTCATTTCTCATCAGTATAATCACAAACCACTAATAACTTCTTAGCACAACACACTTGCCTCCTTGAGAACGATCCCCACTTTGGGTCATAAGTGCTTTGGTTTTCCTAAACCGACACTTAATACTTTCCACTTTTACGCTCTTTTCCTAAAGAGTAGTAAAACCACTACATCATTTTGGCGCCACTGTCAGGGAGGCGTGTTGTGTTTTGATTTGGACAATTGTTGTTTTTATATAACCATAATAATATTTGTATTAGTAGCACTCTACTAATACGTATTATCGGCTTTCGTCTTTTGTGTGAATACTATTACTATATTGTATATGTAGAACAATAAATTCACAAGTACTCCAAAAGTGCGAAAACACAACCTTGATTGGGAGGTCATTACTCAATCATTGTATTCGAATCTCAAACAAGAAAGAAAAAGGCAAAATAGATAAATACTTTCGTGAAGCTTAATTTTGAAAAACACAAACTATAAGGTGGGTATAAGGCAGGTATTATAAAATAGACCCTAAGGGAAAAGGCTCTTAAGTGCTTCACGCCGCCTCGTTTCTCCGCTTGCTTGTGAGTGTTTAGATAAAAAGGACTAATCGAGGGTTTGCCAACCAAAGTATTATCTAAATATCATATATATTTTCTTGGTTTCATTTGATTAAACACTCTTGAACGTTTTGGTGTTCCACCAACGTTCTTAAGTCATCGAAGGCGTTCACTTCACGTGATCGTTTTCATTCATTGAGGCTTCTTTAATCAATAGATTTGATTAAGGAGGAGATTTGTAGATTTCTGTCTACTTAATACAATCACAAAAATCCAAAAAAAGTAAAAACAATCAAAAACCACAAAAAATTGGAAAAATTAAAAACACCAAAAAGAATCTTCTTTGCTCATCCCCACATTGTACGTGACGTTTATGCTTACTCGTAATCAAGCAAGACGTGCACGTAAACGAAAAAACCAAAAGGAGTCAACACCTACTCCTAATCTTTCTAGTGAGGAGTCTCCTATTGACGAACCTATCGTAAGAGAAGAACCAACCATGGCGAATCGAACTATGGTGGAGTTACTTCAAGCAACCACCGAGGGTTATGGAGAGGCTATTGTAATTCCCGCTATCCTTGCGGATAATTTTGAAGTGAAAACGGGTTTGTTGTCGATGATCCAAAACAACAAATTTTATGGTGATGAAAAGGACAACCCGCACAACCATATCTGCCAATTCAATCGTCTTACCGCCACTTGCAAATTTAAGGATGTTGCTAATGACTCGATTAAGATGATGCTTTTTCGTATTCCTTAGCGGGGCCCGCTAAAATTTGGTTAGAGAAAGAGCCACCTAATTCTATATTGACGTGGAAGGATCTCGTTTCTAAGTTTGTGAACCAATTTTCCCGCCCTCTAAGACTACACATTTGAAAAACGAGATTTCAAAATTTTCACAAGAACTTAATGAGAGTTTTTCAAAGGCTTGGAATACGTTTAAGGAAATGTTACATGAATGTCCTCATCACGGTTTTTCCGACTTGCATCAAATTGACACGTTTTACAATGGACTAAATGATCATGAAAGGGATTATCTAAATGCCGCCGCGGGTTGTAATATTTTGTGTAAAACGGTTAAGGAAGCGTTGTTGATAATTGAGAATAGATCTAAGGTATATAGTCCTTGTAACACATTGAGTGTTCGTAAGGCGTCTTCTTCGGCTTCACCTTCTTTTTCCAATACCATCGATGCTTGCCAAATTGAGGCAAACTTGGAAAACAAAATATTTGATAAGCTTAAAGGACTTTTAATTGAATCAAAGTTGGAGAACAAAGTGCTCCCGCTACGGCTAAAGCGGTTGAGGTTTCATGTATGTATTGTGCTGGAGGTCATGATTTCTCCGAGTGCATTACCAACGGTGGTAACACTTCGAGTGCCTACGCGACCACGGGAACTTACAACCAAAACGGTCAAGTTACCCGCTCTAATCAATTGACTCCACCGGGTTTTGCTCCCAATCAAAATGCTAAAAACAACTATCGAAACAATCAAGTTGGTTTTAAAAACAATTACAAAGGAAACTATGGGAATCAAGGGGATAATAAGAATCAAGTTTCAAACAAAAATCAAAACAATGATTTTCAAAATAACAACAAGGGTTTGCAAACTTTGAAAGATCTTCCAAATGAATTTGTTGAATACGCTAATGGAAACGATGCTAGGTTTGACAACATTCAAAGAGAAATCATTAGCCTAAGATCCGAGTTTAAGAACGACATGAAGAAGGAGTTGAAAAACGAGTTAGCAAATGAGCTTAAAATCCATACAAACAAAATGGAAGGGAATTTAACTAGGTTACAACAAAACCAACAAAAAATGTAACAAGGGCAACATGAAATAAAACAAGAGATGATTAAGGCCGAGAAGAGGCAATCCATGTTTGAGGATAAAATTTCATCTATGTTTGAGGCTATTATGTGCAAACCGTCTTCGAGCAGTCTTCCTAGCAACACCATATCGAACCCTAAGGGAGAGATGAAAGTGATTACCACACGTAGTGGTAAGACACTTAAGGAACCGAATCCTCAACCAATTGCTCCTACGGAGGATGCAATTGAGGAAGAACCCGAGGTGGTGGTCGAAAAGGAGCATATCCCAATCCCACGAAGTACCGCTCATGTCACACCTACGGTTGACCCATTACCACATTTGGAACTCAAGATTCCAAAGGCTATGCCTATGCCTCAACCCACACCACCTTTGCCCTATCCATCGAGACTTAGAAAGGAGAAACATCAAGAGCGCGATAATTATCAATTTGAGCTTTTTATGAAAATGTTTCGTAACGTTCATTTTAATATGAGTTTTGCCGATGCTTTGGTCATGATGCCTCGATTTGCCACTAACTTTAAGAGTATGTTGAACAACAAGGATAAATTGCAACAATTTTCTAGTTGTTCATCGGTTTATCTTAACCGCGTACCTTAAAAAGTCGGTGATCCCGGTAAATTCTTGATTCCTTGTGCAATACAAGATATGGAAGAATGCTATGCCTTGGCCAATCTTGGTGCTAGTATTAATTTGATGCCACTTGCAATCTTCAAGTCGCTCAATCTTCCTAATCTTACTCCTTCACTAATGTCTATCGAGTTGGCCGACCATGCCACGGTTCCCGCATGTGGATTTGCGAAAGACGTTTTTGTGAAAGTGGGAAAGTTCTATTATCCGGTAGACTTTATCATTGTCGATATTCCCACGGATCCTCAAGTTTCTCTCATTTTAGGTCATCCGATTTTAGATACGTCTATGGCTTTAATTTATGTGCATGCTAGAAAGATCACCTTACGTTTCAACGACGAGGAACTTGTTATAAACGCAACTCAAAATTCTCTAATTTCTCATGTTTATTCCGTTGCAACCATAAACCTCGTTGATATGATTGACGTTGTTTGCGAGGAATTGTCACAAGAAGTTTTAGGTTTTGGTGATGATGAAAATAGTGGCAATCCCACCATGTTAGATCCCATTCTTGATAACTCGACACCAACCTTCACTCCATTCGAAGGTGGTTGTTTTACGTTGGAATAATTCGATGTTCCACGTACCTGTGACGAAGACCTCGACAATGATGAGGACTTCTTGATTATCAAGGATTTTCTTAACGATTTCCCATTTCCTCCACCCGAGGAGGTTATGAGTATCGAGCCCAAATCATCAATTGAGGAGCCACCTATCCTCGAGTTGAAAGATTTACCTCCTCATCTCGAATATGTATTTTTGGAGGAGGACGACAAGTTGCCAGTTATTATTGCGAAAGATCTTTCGGATGATGAAAAAACCGCACTTGTCGAAGTTCTAAAGGATCACAAAGGGGCAATTACGTGGAAGTTATCCGACATTAAGGGGATCGATCCCAAATTTTGTACCCACAAAATCTTATTGGAGGAGGATTACAAACCCGCAATCCAATGTCAAAGGAGGGTGAACCCCAAAATTCACGACGTCATCAAAAAGGAAGTCCTAAAACTCCTTGACGCGGGAATGATCTACCTTATTTCCGATAGCCCTTGGGTGAGTCCTATTCATTGTGTCCCTAAAAAGGGAGGATTGACCGTTGTGCCAGACGATGCCAACGAGTTAATTCCCACTAGACTCGTGACCGGATGGAGAGTGTGCATTGAGTATCGTAAGTTGAATGACGCCACTCGAAAAGACCATTTTCCCTTTCCCTTCATGGACCAAATGTTGGAGCGTCTTGCGGGAAACGATTTTTATTGCCTTTTAGATGGTTTTTCCGGTTACTTCCAAATCCCCATCGATCCTCGTGATCAAGAAAAAACTACGTTTACGTGTCCATATGGAACGTTTGCTTATCGTAGAATGCCATTCGGACTTTGCAATGCACCGGGAACCTTTCAAAGGTGCATGATGGCTATTTTTCATGATATGATCGAGAAGATGGTGGAAGTCTTTATGGATGACTTTTCCGTGTTTGGTAGTGCGTTCACTTCGTGTTTGTCGAATCTTGAGAGAATGTTGAAGCGTTGTGAGGAAACCAACCTTGTGCTAAATTGGGAAAAATGTCATTTTATGGTTAAAAGTGGAATCGTCTTAGGGCACAAGGTTTCGAATGCGCGGATTGAGGTAGATCAAGCTAAGGTGTTGGAAATACGTTTTACGTATATAGAAAGTCTCGGTCACTCCAACAATGTAGTTATAGGCTCGTAGTAGTGTTTAGTTTCATTTATTAAATAGCCCGACCCATGAGCATGTTCATGGGCCGGAGGCCCAAGTCCATTAAGGACTTGGGTATTTAAACCTCTTTCCACCATGGAAAGAGGTGTTGGTTGTTCAATTCTTACTTTTCATAATACAAGTTTCTTTCACTTCTCTCTCAAAGTTTCTCTCTCTAGAAAAACACCAACCCTCTTGATTCATAAAGGTTATCATTGTTCTACAATTGGTATCAAGAGCTATGGGATGAAATAAAGATTGGTTTTGTGTTGTTCATACTTTTCTAAGTGTGTTCATGTGTATTTGATTGATTTTTCCAAAAGTTACAAAACTTTTTCGTGTTCTTTGATTCCAAGTGATCAACATATCTTCTAAATAGTTCTAGTAACGATTTGGTGATATTCGTTTGGTTAGAATCACGTTTTTCAAGGTAAAAATCCTTTCTTTCTTGGTGATCTTAAGTCTCGGACTATTTTTCAGGGGTACGATCTGACTTTGTGTTTGCATAAACCCTGGGGGTTTCTACTTGCCATCCATAGTCACGATCCATTGTTACGATCTAACTGCGATCATAACTTAGATCCACGCTACGATCCACCAGTACGATCACGTAGTACGATCCATAAGTACGATCCAAAGTACGATCCAGACTTCCATTGCTTAGTGCGATCCATCAGTACGATCCAAAGTACGATCTATACTTCGATTGCTTAGTACGATCCATCAGTACGATCTAAGTACGATCCAGACTTCGATTGCTTAGTACGATCAGGTTCACTACGATCGGGGTACGATCAGGGTACGATTGTGCAGATAGCTCACTAGGATAGGAGAGTACGATCGTAATACGATCTGGGAGTCCGATCAGAGTACGATCAGCCATAGTTTTTTTTCAACACTTAGAAGATTTTCCATCTTTGTTTTTATTTGGAGACATTAACAAAAACACACAATCAAAAGATCTTAATATCTTTATTTAAACAACATTAAAATACATAATCTTATTTTATTGCTCGATCATTTTTGATAATCTTTTTTCAAGGGATCACAAAATGAATTCACATTCATATATGCCAACTATGACTTCACTTACCGATATCTCGATCATTTCGGGTACCGATACTCGCCCACCTTTGCTCATCAAAGATTTGTTTGAAGCATGGCAAGGTCGTATGAGAACGTACATCATGGGCAAACAAAGTGGTCGACTTATGCTTCAATCAATTGATAAAGGACCATTTTATTGGGGAGAGGTTACTGTCAACAATGTGACAAGGCCAAGGGAGTATCATGAGTTAACCGATGCCAACAAAATCATTGCAGATGCCGATGAAAGGGTTGTTCAGACAATTCTTCAAGCCCTTCCACCTGATATCTTTAGAATGGTAAGTGAACATAAGGTGGCAAAGGATCTTTGGGATCGACTTGCGGTTTTGTTACAAGGGACATCTCTCACTAAGCAGGAACGAGAGTGTCAACTGTATGATTTGTTTGATAGGTTCAAATACATTCCAGGGGAGACTCTTCATGATTTTTACTGGCGTTTTACCACTTTGATGAATGACATGAACGTCTATAACCTAAGGATTGACAGTTTCAATTAAACACCAAGTTTTTGAACACATTACCCCCTGAATGGAGTCAATATGTCACTGATGTCAAGATGATTCGCGATTTACACAAGTCCAATTTAGATCAACTCTATGCTTTCTTACAACAACACGAGAAGCATGTGATCCAAAACTGAATCTCTCAGGGATCTTATCATGAACCAATGGCATTATTGGCAAACCATCCTACACTGTCATACCACAACTCTCAGCTTGCTTTAGGACACAAATCTTCATATCAACCTGTGTATCAAACACCAAGCTTCCCATAGTACTCGATTCTGCCACCGCCGCCTACATCTTATCATCAACCAGCAACATCATCATCACAAGGAGATTCACACCCATTACCTTATGCTTCACACCAGTATTCACCGTATCAACCTCCAACAAACCTTGCTTTTACCTATCCACAACTTGAGGCTCCTCAACCTCATTACTCACAACAAGTCAGTGCACCATCCAATCAGATTGTGGCTCAAGCAACACCAGCATTCTACTGTGAAGATGACATCCCTGTCCCTGAATTTAGACAAGGAGATAGCCCTACTGATATCCTTGCTCAGATGTCTACTTATTTAAGTCAAACATTGAACAAACGAGGTTACAGAGGTCCAGCAACAACTAACAATCAGTTAAGGAACTTGTCTAACTCTCGACAACAGGCAACAATTCAGGACGGAAGAGTCATGGTGCAACCACTTCAAGGAAGATCTAATTCGTCTACTGCTGGTGCACGTTCATCTAATACTACTGCTACAAGAGCAAACAGCACTGGTAAAACGAAGGTGGTTATTTGCTACAACTGCAAAGGGGAAGGGCACATGGCCCGAGAGTGCAAGCAGCCTAAGCGGAAAAGGGACGACACATGGTTTCAGGAGAAGATCTACCTGGCGAATGCTCAAGCCCAAGGTCGTGAGCTTGATGAAGAAGAATTGGCATTCCTTGCAGATCCGGGAGTAGCGGAAACGTATGGTCTCACAACAGTCATCACCAACAATGCTGCATATCAATGTGATGATTTGGATGCATACGACTCTGATTGTGATGATCTTAACACCGCCAAAGCAGCTCTCATGGCAAACCTTTCAGTATATGGAGCTGATACAATCTCTGAGGTACCACATACTGCTACATATACTAGTATTGTACCTTATCAAGTTTAGCAAATGTCTGAGTATTCGGAACATCCTCCGGTGGTTAGTAACTCAATCGACGAGACAAACAATGATAGCAATATCAGTGAATGTCCTCAGTCTTTGAGTGAACCACAACCGGGAGCTATTACGACTACCAATTCGTCTACTCAACCTGATTTGGTTAAGGTCCCGGCATCTTTGCTTAGGCAAATGAATAACACGGTCCTTAAAACCCTTAATGCTAATCAGACTTTATCTGTCGAGCTTGCTTTGCATAAGGAAAAGGTTCAAACCTTGGAAATGACTCCTGTGTCCACTACCTTAACCAATCATGAATTTGATAGGTTTAGGAAAGTTCAAATGGACAATCTGCTAGAAATTGAGAGTTTAAGAGCAAATCTTTCGAATGAACTTAAAGAAAAAGAGTCAGTCGTTAGTAATTTTCAACAGCTTCAAACGGATTTTGAAATTATTGAGTCCAAACTAATTGAAATGGAAATTAAGACGTCTAAAAGAATAAAAGAAACGGTAATTAAGCTTTTAAAACAATATGCTGCCTCACATCTAGTACACTTGTTTCATGCATCATTTAAAGAGTTCAATCTATCGCGTCTCATAGACTTACCACCTAACCCGGGGTATGCAAAGCAAGCGCTTCACCACAACCCACGACTTTATGATGCAACCAAGTTAGGATTGCTATTAGATCCGATTGTGTTCTTGAATGATTCTGAGAGTATGACACCATATGATGAGAAGCGGTTAAAATTACTTCCTACATATCCTGAATATGATTATGCTCAAATGAATGCAAAAAATGCTACAATAGATCTTAGAACTCGATTTAATATGCAAAAGAGAACTCTCCAAACATCCACTTTCATGCCTACAAGAGAATGCCTTAGTATACTTCCTACACTCGTTAACTCGGACCAACCGAAGGAAATTCCTAAGAATCTTCCTCCGGTTAGTACGGTAAAGCTCAGCGTGGAAGAGCTTGGGCGATACCTTACCCAGTTTGACAAGGTCATTCTGGAATGTACGACTTCAACGGCTCAAACTGCTGGAGAATGGGCGTTCGAACATGTTGAGTCTTAGGATCTAAACTCATCTGGGATATCATGATCATGATTGTAAATGCACAACGGAATCATAATAAACACAATCATAACCAATAATAAGGCTTTCACTAATAAAGATTACTATTAATAATGCTATTAACTACTACTCCTGGTGCCTAATAGGCTTGACACCAAGAGAACGCACACACACCTATGGTTTACATTGTATGTGAATGAGTGAATAACCATGTGTGCCTAACCCTCTTTATATAACAGATACACTAGGGTTACATCACAACCCTAGCTTACTATAGAAGCTAACTATTTGCTATTAGGTCCTTCATCTTGTTTTGTCATATCAACTCAAGATATACAAGTCCCAACAATCTTCCCCTAGTTGATTTGACAAAACCAGTAAGCACAAGCTTCCCCTGAAGCTAATATAGATGAAGGCTAAGCTTCCCCTTGATCCATGCATTCTTCCCCTTTTTGTCACATCAACTCAAAAAGAATTGTCTTCCCCTTAAGAAGTGCACGACAAATACAGTAGGCTCCATGGAGAGATCACTGATGAAGAAAATCAAGTTTAACGAATTTGATGAAGAAGTGGAATCTCCCAAACTTGTGTCTTATGTCTTGAACTAACCACGTGACGTCGAGCATGAACAAAATCCTCGAATAAATGAGACACTGAGCACAATAACGTAACCCCTTCAAGTGATAGCAAATGTACGCATAGAGCAAACGATCTTAAAAAGCTACTACTCCTTTTAAGATATGAATAGATCGTACCCCTTCGCTAGATATGTCAAGTCTTTGTCACCATACAAACCAAGCAAGTTATCTTAAAAGTTACTCCCTTCCTTTTAAGATATGATAAGAACACAAAACCTGTGAAAATCAACTACAACATAAAATAAGTGATACACAAATGTCTTCTTCAATGAATCTCCACAACGAAATGACGATGGCTGAGAACCCCTCCTCCAGTAACAGTAGTGACATCAGACTAGTCACTAAAGCAGAATGGTAGCAAGCTTACTTGACCAGGAGGAACCAAAACCGACCAAAGAAAGTTAGTATACAACAAGCCAGCAGGAACCATAATCAAGTCAGCAAGAACATACGCCTACCAGGAGGAACAAACCAGTAGGGAACCGACCAGTGGTACGGACCAGTAGGACCCGACTAGTAGCAACCGACCAGTAGGAGCCGATGATTCAACCAGAAGGAACCATCGAATATTACCAGGAGGAACCGAGAGCACAACCAACATGAGTAATATATGACCCGTAGGAACCATATCTCACCAGTAGCATAACGAAAATCTACCAGTAGCATCTCAAAAACCCTTTCTACCTTTTTTTCATTTTTTTGTATTTTTTTTTCTTTTTTTTCTCACATTCTGTCCCCACACTGTCGCTGAAACTGTTGCTAAACTCAAACACATCCTCCAATATAATTATGTTGCTGTTGTTGTCCGAAATAGAGCAAGGTACATAAAAATTTATATGAAGAATACCTTTTCTTCAGCCCATATATGACCAGCCCATGAGAAGCCCATGTATATCCTCATCCATAATTAAGAATAAATTACAAAGCAGCCAAACGTGTGATCTCGTGTTGCACTTATCTCAATCCCACGTCATTATCACAAATATTTAAAATCAAAGGACATACACAATAATCAAATATGGAAGTGATTGTGTACCTCAAAACCAGGAAGAGTGCATTACGTACGTCCCATAAATTTATTAAGAACTTTCTCCTTATTTTTCGTGGGACTCAAATGCTTGATGGTTATCACGACTAGGTCTTTATCAATTCCATATAAATATGGAAGTCATTATCATAACACCTCACGTGATATCATACTCTCCATAAATCACTCAAACCATAAAACAAAAGATCTTTACCCACGTGATTTTCCTTTAAATCAGGAAGAAAGAGAGATTCACACGTCTTTGCTAGCTAGTGTATCCACGAAAATAGGAAACCAAATATCTCGTACCTCATAATCTCGTGCATAATAATACCTCCCACGTGATCACATCAAATAGTAAACATCAAATAATATATAATATGCCCATGAGATCACGTATTGCATCAATTTCCAAGATAACAACATTACGTCGGTTTAAATCCCGAAAAATGTGCCACACCATCAACACACGTATTATGTATATCTTCATTCCATATGAAAATAGTAACTGCAACCTCACGTGCATGGCTTAATCAAACCCACGTATCACTTTTAAAATATTCACATACAAATAGAAACAAATATCACGCCCAATATATACGAATTCATACCTTTTCTTAATTCTTATATGCTTGCATTTGGACCTTGTAATGCATAACATGTTGAAGAGAGAAGCATATCACGTCTCATTCATTCCCCAAAAATCACGCATGCCAAAACTTACGGATCCAATAAGCAAATTCAGTGACCCACGTTCTGACATCAGCAGCACATACTTTTTATTTGTTAATGTGAGTACGTCTTGGAACCATATGAGAAGAAGTACTATCAAGCACAAGGACCACGTCTGCTATTATCTTTTAGCATTCGACCAACAACCAACCAAGTGCCAAAGCCACACGTGATCTTGAATACGTCTCCTGTTCCAGCATTCATGTAACCAACAAGCCCGAACATAATGAACACCAACCAATGATTTCCTAGGGTTTCAAGGTTTTAATCACATGAAACCCTAAAAACGAATCTCTGTAATAACTTTGTCATGGCAGCAACGTTCATAATTAATTAAAGCTAGCAGCAACCAAGATGTGATCCAGAATTTAGGGTTTGCATAAAACTCTAGTTGCATCGAATCTCCCATGGAAACCTTTATTCTGAAACAACCATCATTATCAAAGATCATAAGGGTTTCATCGTTGATTGTAAAACCAACTCCCCACAACCAGTATGATCATTCAACAACCAGTAGCAACATCAGTATGAACGACAACAAGAATCATCTAGGGTTTGTTGGGAAAAACCCTAGATCAGCAACATTATTTATTAAAAACAGAAAATACTAACGAAAACCTTGTAGATCAACCAGATCGAGAGCCAACAAGCTCTGATACCACTTGTTGAGTCTTAGGATCTAGACTTATCTGGGATATCATGATCATGATTGTAAATGCACAGCGGAATCATAATAAACACAATCATAACCAAGAACAAGGCTTTCACTAATAAAGATGACTATTAATAATGCTATTAACTACTACTCCTGGTGCCTAATAGGCTTGACACCAGGAGAACGCACACACACCTATGGTTTACATTGTTTGTGAATGAGTGAATAACCATGTGTGTCTAACCCTCTTTATATAACAGAATCACTAGGGTTACATCACAACCCTAGCTTACTATAGAAGCTAACTATTTGCTATTAGGTCCTTCATCTTGTTTTGTCATATCAACTCAAGATATCCAAGTCCCAACAGAACACATGAAAACGGTGTTTCAGAAAGAGATCGTTCCGTTTGTGGACCATATTAAACAAGGAGTTTATGATCTAGCGTGCAATCTAAGTTTTGAAATTGGTGAAGTTCAAAAAGTTTTCTATGAAATGGATGATGCTTATGAACAACATTTAATTGAAAAGGAAAATATTTTATCCGAATATGACCGATTTTTAGAACATATGGTGTCTCTCGAAGTGATGCAAGTTGTTACTGTTAAATATACTCATGAAATTTCATCTACTGTGAATATTTGTGATGATGTGCATGAATCTGTGAATACGGTTGAACATGTGAATACTGTAGATAATCATTCTTGTCATGAATCCAACGCTGAATTTTTAAAGCTTCAAGATTCGTATAATACACTCTCAAAAAGTTTTAATGAGCTTCAACAACATTCTATATCTCTTGAAATTGAGAATCAATCTAAAAATGAAACTCTTTCAAAACTAAATGATAGTAGAAACTCCGTTGAGACAAGTGACAAGATGATTCAGATGGTTCAGGATTAAGAGGAAGAGATGATGAGAATTAAGAGAGAATTACTAGAAACAAAAACGGAACTAGAGGCTGCAGAGACTAAGAATCATGCCCAAGAAAATAGAATTAATTCTATGCTAGGAGAGCAAGAACAAGTAAGGCAGGGTGACTCACAAAATTCTGGTTCAATAGAAGAACGCCTCGCTTTTAATGCGACAGAACAAAAGTCATTAATTGACAAACTGAACAGGAAATGTGAGGAATCCTCTGACCTAAAAATTCAGCTCATAGACAAAAACATGGTTATAGCAGAATTAAAGGAGACACTTCAACTCAAAGGACGAGAAAGTGTTGATAATCCAGCTACTGTCTCTGCCTCGACCTCTAGTGCTCCCAAACCCAACCCACGTGTGCTATATCGGGATCCAAAATTTAAGAAAAGTCCCACTAAGTTTGCCACATATATGAAAAATGCCTTAGAACATGCTGATCTAGCTAGAGAGATTGCTGATGAAATGCGTGAACGTGATCCCACAAGTCATAGTGTATATGAGCTTTTATTGTATGTGGATCGCGTTCTGGATTGTTTAGCAAACTTAGAGTACATTGGGAAACCGATATTTGTACCATCTAAACAACAAACCACCATTGCCATTACCTCATTCAATAATACCCCAGGAGCTAAGCCTGTTTTAAACACACCCATCAAGGCTAAGTCAAAATCTGTCACTAATGTTCATTTGACTTCTACAGGAGAAACTGTGTCCACTAAGGCTAAAGGATCTCAAGACAAGAAAGATAGGATCAAGCCTTTCACTAATAGGACTGAGAAGAAGAAAGTAGAAGTGCACCCTAGGAATGTTATTTCAGTTTCAAATAAAAAGAATCATGTAGCTAAGATAAAAGGTTCTCTTTATGAGTGGAAACCTAAGCAAAATGTGAATTCTAATGCGAAATGTTGGAATTGTAATGAATGCATGTTTTCTCAGCGTCTACCTTGTTGATCACGTGAATGAAATGTATGCTATTAAGAACAATCTTGAATGGATTCCAACGGGGAAGAAATTCACCCAAGTTGGTTGGAAATGGAAACCCACTGGTAGGACCTTCACTGCTAATGGAACTAAGTGCCCTTTAACTAGGATCACATCCATGGAAGTTAGGTCTAGCGTCCTTTAAATAGGAACACTAGCACTAAGAAATGGAAAAAGCGCCCTTTAACTGGTCTGCCCCCACTATTGTGCCTACCAGTGGTAATGTCCCCAGTCAAAAAGTACCTCAGAATACTAGACAACTAGAATCTAAGCCAACCACTAGTAAGAAAATCTGGAAGCCTAAAGTTTCGTCTGATAGCAAATCTAAGATAATTATATCTGTACCTGCTAACTCAGAGGAACAATCAGAATCTGATACATCGTCTGTGTTTGGTAATATTTTCAGGTCGTCCAAATTATTCTTTGGTATTTGGACTCAGGGTGCTCCAAACATATGACTGGACACCGCTCGATGCTCAGAAATTTCGTCAGCAAGTTTCTAGGAACGGTTAAATTCGGCACGACCATATTGCAAAGATTATGGGTTATGGTGAATACCAAATTGGGAATGTTACGATTTCAAGGGTTTATTATGTGGAGGGACTTGGTCACAATCTATTTTCAGTGGGACAATTTTGCGATTCAAACCTTGAAGTGGCTTTTCGACAACATACTTGCTTCATTCGTGATCTTGCAGGAAATGATTTGTTAAAAGGTTCCCGAGGGGATAATCTATACACACTGTCTATTCAAAACATGATGGCCGCCTCTCCTGTTTTCCTTCTCTCCAAAGCATATAAGACCAAGTCATGGTTGTGGCATCGACGGTTATCTCATCTTAATTTTGATGTTATTAACCATTTGGCTAGAAACGAACTTGTTCGTGGTCTTCCAAAACTTAAGTTCGACAAGGATCATTTATGTTCCGCGTGTTCTTTGGGGAAAAGCACCAAGAAATCTTACAAACCTAAAGCAGAAGACACCAACCAAGAACCACTATATCTTTTGCACATGGATCTTTGCGGGCCAATGCGTACGGCCAGTGTGAGTGGTAGAAAATACATCCTCGTCATAGTGGATGATTTCTCAAGGTTTACATGGGTAAAAATTTTAGCATCCAAGGATCAAGCACCAGAGTATATCATTACTTTCATAAAGATGATCCAAGTACGTCGTAATACTACTGTTCGCCGCATTCGGACTGATAACGGCACTGAGTTCGTTAATCAGACTCTTCGAAATTATTATGAAAAGGTTGGTATTTCTCATGAAACATCTGTGGCTCGCACTCCACAAAATAATTGTGTCGTTGAAAGACGTAACCATACACTTATGGAAGCTGCTAGAACTATGTTGATTTATGCGAATGCTCCTTTATTCTTATGGGCTGAAGCAGTGGCAACTGCATGTTATACCCAAAACCGCTCCATCATTCGTAAACGTCATGGTAAAACTCCATATGAGCTACTTCATGGACACAAACCTGATATTTCATATCTTCATGTGTTTGGTGCACTGTGTTATCCAAATACAAATAGTGAGAATTTGGGCAAACTTCAACCGAAGGCTGATATTGGAATTTTTATTGGTTACTCGCCTGCAAAGAAAGCTTACCGAATTTATAACCGTCGTCTTGGCAAAATAGTATAAACTTTGGATGTCGATTTTGATGAGCTGACAGTGATGGCTTCTGAGCAACACAGCTCTGAAACCGCATTACACTAGATGGGAACCGGTACAATTAGTTCCGGATTAACTCCCAACAATCCTACTTCTCCATCATTTATACCACCTACAAGGTCCGAGTGGGATAAGTTATTTCAACCTATGTTTGATGAATTCTTTGATCCACCGAGTAATGATTCTCCAGCACCTGTAGTAGTAGCTCTGATTCCCGAAGTTGTTGCTCAAGATAATGGAAATCTATCTGAGGCATCTACTGTTACTCTTGAATCAGATGTCCCATCCCCCACCAATTCACAAACAACACCTGAGTCTTCACCCCCACTCGTTCCTAATGATGTTGAAGAGGATCTCTATGATCACAATTTAGAACATGCTCACTTACAAGAGCTTCCCTTCTTTGGTTCACATATACCTAAAGACCCTACCGGTGCGTCTACCTCAGAGGAAGCTCCTGTAATCATTCACTCCCGACCACCACGGATTGAAACTCACAACACTAAATGGACAAAGGATCACCCAATCCGCAATATTATTGGTGACATCGATCGACCAGTCTTAACACACCATCAACTCCAAGAACATGCATTATATTGCTATTTTGATGCATTTATTTTAGACACTGAACCTAAAAACTGGCAACAAGCCATGACCAAATCATCATTGATTAAAGCCATGCAAGAGGAACTTGATGAATTCCAACGTCTTAAAGTGTGGGAATTAGTTCCGTTACCCAACAACGTTGAAATCTTAACATTGTTGTGGGTATACAAGGTTAAACTCGATGAGTTAGGTAGTGTGCTGAAAAACAAAGCTAGATTGGTTGCTAGAGGTTACAAACAAGCTTTGGGTATTAATTTTGAAGAATCCTTTACTCCTGTTGCACGATTGGAGGCAATTAGACTATTCCTTGCTTATGCTGCTCACATGAATATGATCGTCTACCAAATGGATGTTAAGACGGCATTTCTCAATGGTGAATTAAGGGAAGATGTCTATGTAAGCCAGCCGAATGGATTCGTCAATTCAGAGTATCCTAATCACGTGTACAAGCTCAAGAAGGCTCTTTACGGGTTGAAACAAGCTCCACGCGCGTGGTACGATCTCTTATCGTCGTATCTAATCTCCAAAGGCTTCTCCAAAGGCAAAGTGGACCCAACATTATTCATTCTCAAGGAGGACAACGACATGATACTGGTACAAATTTATGTTGATGATATAATATTTGCTGCTACTAATCAACGTTTGTCTGACCGTTTTGAGAAAATTATGTCCACACGCTTTAAGATGTCGATGATGGGAAAATTTTCATTTTTCTTAGGGTTGCAAATTTCTTAGAATCCCAGAGGCATCTTCATTAATTAACCCAAATTTGCTCTTGAATCATTAAAGAAATATCATTTTGAAAATTATGACCCCGTGGATACTCCAATGGTGGAGAGATCCAAGTTAGATGAAGATAAGGAAGGGATAGCTGTCGATCCTATACTTTACCGTGGAATGATCGGCACCCTTCTCTATCTGACTGCTAGCAGGCCTGATTTGCAATTTGCTATAGGCATGTGTGCCCGGTATCAGGCTCGACCTACCGAAAAGCACTTACATGTTGTGAAAAGGATCTTTCGGTATCTAAAAGGAACACTTCATCGTGGTCTGTGGTATCCGAAGGATTCCTCTATTGCGCTAATTTCATATGCAGATGCGGATTACGCCGGGTGTCAAGATACTAGACGTAGCACTTTTGGCAGTGTGCAACTTCTTGGCGATAGACTTGTTAGTTGGGC
This sequence comes from Glebionis coronaria, assembly GCA_025667525.1. NCBI lineage: Eukaryota > Viridiplantae > Streptophyta > Magnoliopsida > Asterales > Asteraceae > Glebionis > Glebionis coronaria. The sequence continues at coordinate 276,226,804 of CM046882.1, read as the reverse complement.
ATCAAAAAGGCAGAAAAGCGTTGCGATATCAAGTACTGAGGCTGAATACATTGCTATGTCTGGTTGTTATGCTCAAGTTCTTTGGATGAGATCATAATTGACTGACTACGGTCTTGGATTCAACAAAATCCCGATGTACTGTGATAAAAAAAAGTGCAATCGCTCTGTGCTGCAACTACGTTCAACATTCCTGAGCAAAGCACGTTGACATCCGCTACCACTTCATCAAAGAGCAAGTAGAAAATGGAGTGATCAAACTGTACTTAGTCAACACTGAGTATCATCTGGCAGACATATTCACAAAGGCCTTAGATCGAGGACGTATCGAGTTTTTGATCTAAAAGCTAGGCATGAAATCATTCTCTACAGCGACACTTAAGGACTTGGCAGAAGAATCTGAAGAATAGTTGTAACACCCCCAAATTTATACAACTCAATACAGCGGAAGACTAGTTGGTGTTACGGGATAGCACATTACTCACATCATAGACAACGTATAAAAATCGCGTCGTTTATTAATAAAGCATTTCCATTCATAAATATCAAAGTTACATAGGTCCCAAGTCATTGTATTTAATACAGGTTTTACAAACATTTGAATGGAAATTATAATTTAAGTACGGGCCATGAATTCTTGTCGTCTTCCCGAGAATTACCTTCAAGTACCTGAGATAAAACATGTTAAAAGAAAAGGTCAGCGATAACGCCGAGTGAATTCATAGAGTTCAATAAATTCCACCAATATAACTTTGGTATAAAATTATTACCAAAAATCATTTCGTAAAAATCATTGTAATAGGCCATAAAATAGCCAAAACCATTTTTACACAAATCCTTATCAAAAATCATAATATAGGCATTTGCCTTAAAAATCATTATACGAGCCAATGTCGTAAAAACATCATACAATACGTTTTGCAACGTTGTATAGATTAAATAAAAACCGTTATAAGAATATGGTTATATAAAACCAAAACACGAACATAATATCATTAGTATGACCCCGTATTGCTAGTCAGACAATACATCGTAATTCGGTGCGTATAGTAGTATTTCGTTAACTGGATTATTATAAGCCGCATGACATTGTTTCCTTACTAAACCAAATAACGGGTAGCTAGCCCGAAACTCAATTTGCCCATCTAAATTAGCGTGTCGTCACAAAGGTCACGCTATGGAAATCTTCTCATACATAAATTCTCTTACCAATCATTGAGGCACGACGGGGATCAACCGTCAAGGCGCGAACTGGGGTGATCGTCCCCAAATAGTACTATTATATGCATAAGCGTCTACCAAATCCCGATAGTTCACAACTCATGCTAATGGGACTTTTAGTGACATAACCTAACTTTAATAATCCATTTAATTTCTTCTATCGGGTCATTTAATCATTTATCGGGTCATACAATCGGGTCATACAATCATTCGGGTCCAAATCAATAAACAAACAATCGGGACAAATAGTGTCCTATTTTATAAAAACTAACATGTTATCTCCCTCGCGGGTTTATAAAATATTTCATAAAAACATTTAAAAGAGTGCGAGGCTATGAACTCACGCTGATGTGGGAAAGCGGGTTATCGGCAACTCGAACGTACGGTACGTGCTTCAATTCACGGAAACCTAGACAAATAATACTCGTCTTAGACTCATGTCCAATGAATTCATAAAAATAACAATTATGTATACATATGATGATTTTATATATATGATGATCCAGTGGGTTTGCATGTTCTCTTTTACTCATTTTAGTGTTTACGTATTGGTATCTTCTTACTACTTTACTAGTTTTACCTATTTACGTGTTTTAAGTCCAATAAACTTATTATAAGTTCTTTAACTTGTATTAATCCATGTTATACTTATATTATCAGTATCTACACATTACAAGTTTGGCCTAAATGGGTTAAGCCCAATAAATAAGTTTATAAGTGTTTTAGTCCATTTTGTTGTATTATTAGTCTAATAACGTTAACGTAGCCCGTTAATGTCCGTATGTTATATAGTTCGGGTTTTATTGATTTTTACGTGTTATATATATGTTTATATATCAGTATATGAGTTTTATAAAGTTTACATTAGACGGTTTCAACCGTCTAAGTTTTATTTAGCAAAAACATTAATTTTACGGTAATAGCCGAAAAAGTCGTAAAAATCATGTTTATAGTTTTTATAACTTATAAAACTTAACAAGTTACCATTTTTATAAAATGTACACTTATTTATCCTTATACATGTTTATATAAATGTATTATATAAGTTAGTGTGTTTTAATTCACATTTTATACTATATTTACTTGAGTGCTTATATAATACTATTATACTTTAATTTCCAAAATCTGATTTTTATTTTCATGTTCACCAAAACTGCCATATCTAGAGTTCTATATGGAGATAGAACCTCAAATTTTTATGACATAAACTAAATGATATGTGCTCCATTTAACTCTACTATAGCTACTGTTGAATCAGCCTCTAAGTATTTTCTAAAAATCGTCCAAAGCAGTAAACTCAGATTGGTACTCTAAACTTGTTTTGATCATATCTCACTCATTATAATGATTCCATTGCATGGCCAACTCTCACATGTGTACAAGACCCATAGCTTACTGTATATAAATTTATTCAAGTCATTTTACCAGTTTACCATATGAATCTTTACTGTTTTATACAGCCATCTAAATTAAGAAAGATTTTAACCTTGTTTCTTATAGTTTTTCATCTTTTTAAGCATGTTTATCAACACCAAATCCCCACACAATATTTTTAATCATCATTCATCATCATATACATATACATAAGTGAAAGAAATACAAGATTACATAATCAAAAATAACAAGAGGATGAGGAGGACAATCTTTATACCACCAAGTTGATGTAGGTTGTGATTTGGACATGGATTTTGATGGAGAAACTTGTGAATAATCAATACCATCTTCAAGACCATCATTCTTCATGATCTCCTTGTGGAAAATCAGCCCCAAGACTTCATGGAAACTCCTCCTTGAATGTTATGACTTGCACCAATCAATAGAGCTTCAAAAGGGCATCATCATATATGTAAATAACATAGGCTTTGTGGTTAAATCAAGATCAAAGGGTGGTGTTTTTGGGACGGAATAATGAGAGAGATGAGAGAAAGTTATGGTGGTTGGCGTGAGTGGGAAGTGAGGTTAGTTGTTTAGCTTGAGTGGTTTTGTTAGTGGAAGGCTTACATTGTAAGCTAAGACAAGTGTTAAGCTACTTGTTGAAAACTTGCCACCAAATTGGTGTGGTGTCCTTCTTTGGGCCATCCCATGTGTGGGGTGAGGCAAGATTTATCTTGTCTCATCCCACTAATTTACGGGTATTCCTCGATTCTAGTTTCCTCGATTTGCGTGCCCTCAGGTCGTTTTACGAAAAACGTTTTTATAAATTATGAATCAACGGCACAAAACGAATCTAATAAAAATTGTTTCATCAAAAACGGAGTTCGAAAACGTAAATACGTAATCCTAAGGTTTCCGGTTTAGTCGTAAAGGACGTTAAAATAAAATCGTAAGTCCTAGTCTCTTCTCGTAAATTTGTGAGTTTATGAACCAACACAAATTTAAAATTCCAAAATAATATTCACGGATAAATTTATTTTCTGAAATGTCGGACTGTCACCAAAGACGGTGTATGTAAACGTAAGCACGTAACGTTGAATCCTCCGGTTTAGACGTAGTCGACGCTACTTCAAGACGTAAATCCAAATTACTTCCCAAAAATAAGTGAGTTCATATTATAACATTAAAATAATGTTTTTAAATAATATTTTAGAATAAAATATCAACCATAAATTGACGGATTGTCACAGAATTTACCCCTAAACAGGATCTTTGTCCTCAAAGATCATATTACTACTCGCTTCTTATAGAGTTAAAGCCATGTGGGTATTTCCTCCACATTCGGTCTTTTCTCACAAGTGTAATTCATTACAATACGCGAGTTTCACCAAACATAACTACGGGAATAAGATCAGGCTTATTGTTGACTTACTTTCTCTATCCATGATGTTCACGGGTTTTTGATGAATGCAACTTTTCGCCGATCTAAACTTTACCAAGAAGAATTCAGATTTTCACTTGATAGATATTCCATCAAGTTCGATATACGAAAACATGATTCACGCATCTCTTGAAGTCCTAGGGTAGATCCAGCTTATATGCCTTTCAAACCAATCTTTTACATCATCTCAATGGTCCCATACAATGGGGACTTATATCCCATGATCTTCCAGATCATCAATTCATTTTTTTTTCCATGGTTAAAATTTTTGGCATAACTTCGCTACCCATCTGGCACTTCAAGATCTACATTTCATATTCACATAACCCCTTGCCCACTACTGGTAGTTAATAATCAGATCCTAATTTCAACAATCATTTCAGGTCTCGCGGGTTGGGTATTTTGTAAGTTTAGGTTCGCCATCATAGGAAACCTTAAACCTAAAAGACATGTCCAACTCACAATGGGTGTATGTCGGGTGTCTTCATCCCAACTCCTGCTTACAGATGCTCTAATATAGATCCTAACAAGATTCGATCTCGATCCTAATACGATAGTTATCAATGATAATCCTTCCAAAGGAAAACGATTATACGGTCTATTACCAAAGGTCAATCATTCAAGCATAAAACAACACTTCTAGTGTTTTTGTATCGTTACTTTACCTCGTCCCATTCGATTTATGGTGGTAAACAGTACTCTCATCAAGGTTCGTTGCCAATGGCTTCTGAGCAAATCTCTAGAAATTCGATGCAAAGCGAGGATCTTGATAAAGATGTTCGATACAGGCACACTATGTTTATATAACTCCTTTAAATACAAAAGAGTCAATTTCTTCATCAAGAATCTAGCATTATCATTGACTGGAATGATATTAGTAGATTTGGTTAGTCTGTCGACGATGACCCAAATCGACTCAAATTCAGATGATGACCTTTGCAATAGCTAGACGTTTACTAATGTATGAGGCGATGTTTGCCTTCATAATTGCCATCAGTACAACTTCTTCAGACAAAGATACTTTTATTCAGAAATGACATAAATAGAATACTTATACTTACAAATTCCAACATAACTATATCTCACAATCCTCCATATTTGTACAACCACAAGTGGCCTTTAAAACATTCAACGCTATTGGCTTCTCAATTTTTAATGGTTCACATTAGCCGTGAATCCCTTTTTATTATCTATATTACCCTTTTTATAAGCATCGGCTATATTTTAAATTGTTCGGCAATTCATTTTGCACATTCATTATTAAGAAATACATCGTAATTGATTCTTTATCCTTTCTTGATGATATAATTATCATGTCCGTATTTATTCAAAGTTTCTTTCTTTATATTTTCTAAGTTCTAGTCTCGTCTCCACTATTATTTTTATCCGTTTTACTCAATCCGACGTCTAAAGCATCGATAATTATTACAACTAATTAAATATTAAATATTCAATTTTTATGAAATGTAAACGTAAAGATTTTAAATTTCTTAGTCCATCCAATTATAAAAAAATGTTCAAAATAATTTTAAATTTGATTAACATGATTTTTGCTGATTTATCGAAAATAATTAATAAGATTCGTAAATGTTTGAAAAAAATCTTTGGTTATACTTTGGTCAAAAAATTTCTTAGTTGAAAAGCAAAAATTGTTGCTTCAAATTTCAAGTTATGGTTTATATGGTTTTCCTCAATCCTTCTTAAGTTGTCCTAAGGTATGCAAAAACATTTACCCCTAAACAGGAGTTTAGTTAAATGTTTTGTGTATAAGGGAATAATCCCTTTAAAATCCTTTGTTAAAACATTTGTCAAAACATATTTCCATTTTCTTTTTGGTAAAACCCAAAGTCTTAAATGGCTCTAATTTGAAGAGTCAGTATAGATTCCATTATCTATTAATCACATAGTCAAATAATGTAAAGGTTTAAGTCTTTAATCTCATGTTAATTATTCAAGGTACATGTTTTTTTTATTGTTCGGCCAATTCAGGGCAATCTATAAATAATTATTAACTCCTTCTTATTCTTATAAACAAACAAATGGTCCTTAATGATCACGAGCATGAATTTATCAAATTACAGCCTACACACGTGATTCACCAAATTTATGAATGCTACATGTGTATTAGTCAATCCAAACGTCACCACGTGAAACTCATAATGTTCATTACAAGTACCGGATGTAGTGTTGGAATACATAATCTTTTCCGCAGATGCGAAGTTGATGATAACCATGCCGTGGATCAAATCTTTAAAACATACACTAGAACCTTGTAAATGATCGAACAAATCTTCCATTTCGAGTTATGGATATCGTTTTCGATTGTCAATTTACTCAGTTCACAGTAATCTATAAATATAAAGAATGATAACACCATAGCTCTTCATAATGACGAGCTTGGTAGACTAAAAGCTTTCTCCGACAACTCTCTTAGTTGTACGGTAATTCTTTTAATTCAGATGGTGCTGTCGTACAGTGTACACGCCACAGGTGCAGCACCGGGAATATAATCAAATACCAAATTCTACTTGCCTTAATGGCGAAAGTCTAGGTAATTCATCAACAGATACTTACTAAAGTTTCAGATAACATAAACATCTTTTAGTACATTCATATTAGGTTCTTTCTAGATTACAATATCTATGACTAATTCACAACCATTCACGTTATAATTTAAAGTCTAAATGCAGGATATAGTCATCCATCAAGAATTATTTAGATCACTTTTGATAATCAACATCTTATCATGTAGGGGAATTCTACTCGAGTTCCCATCAATTAAGACAATGTCGTCATGTCATAATCAATCAATCCATTCTACTGGCACAATCAACTTTTCAGTTTTATTGCCGTCGATAAGATGTGAACTTCTCAAAAGACTAATAATAACTCATAATCCTTCACAAATTCAAGGATATATGGAGACATAACTAACCTTAAAAGAGTAAGGTTAACGCATAATCTACACGAGAGAATTTCAAATCAGATACAGACGAAAATATTCAACGAATATGAATATATCCCATGTTTTCATAATTTGAGTACGCATTCGAAAGCTCCTCGGATCGTTACCCAGGTCACTCAAATGAAATCAAATCAAAAGAAATGATAGGAACGTCGATACATCCAGTCGGGTATCAACACTCGGTAATCAGATATTTTTCCTAAGAATCTCACTACGGGAGAATTGGACAAGAAAGAATTGTCAATTGTCAAGTAAGACAATATCCACAGATGAGTAAATTCAACTCAGAAGAATAGATGCTACAGGCACATATGTAGGTGTCCCTAACACTATGTCCCTATTTTTCACTTCTTGCAGATCTCATAAAATTTAATCTTTCACAATCTTCAAAGAAAATGAAGTGTTTATTCATTAGTTTTATGGTGACTACTAATCAGCCTTGCATGGTCCATTCCAAATTGTATGTAGGCGCGCAACTATATACAATTTCAAGATTAACGATGCAATACTCAGTTTGTCAAAATTTTATCATCCATGTTTATAGTAAAATCATTTTCATGCTTAATTCTTAGATAAGAATCAAGAATAAATTTACAAAGATTTTCTTTGTTATGAAAACAATTAAGTTTTCAAAGGTGTTTTATAAACAACTTCATTTCAATAACGATTACTTATAAGTCTCACTTTAAATAAGCCATATGATGATGAAAACCCAATTTTTCTCAACGGATACTGTTTTATCTTATAAAAACAATGAGTGATCTGCAAAGGAGTGATGAAGAGTGGTTCACCAAGAACTAACTACGATATGATAGGAAATGAGCTTAGCCAAATAATCATGAGGTTCATGACCTTGATGGCATTCAAAAAGAATAATCCACAACATAACTCAAATCAAGATGAGTACTCGTTTAATGGTTACATCATTAATGCGAGCATTAGGATGAAGCAATAAAATATAGATAACATCGATACATGTAGAATTTAGCAATCAAAGGTAGTCTTTTCATTAATCACAAACAAGTCAAATTGTACCGTAACACATTACATGTCACTATGTCATACAATTCTCAGAACTCATCCTACCAACTGATGTCTCAGTTAAGTTAGGGATTTTTAAAAGATACCACAATGAATACTAATCTACAAGAGTCATAGGTGTTCCACATGTCCCAGAAGATCCATCGGTCTCAATTCAGAAGAAGATTTCTTCAATTTATTTCTTGGACACTGGGCATCCTCGTTAGTGGACAATGGCCTAGGAACAACCCTTAACACGAACAAACAATCATTTAAAACCTTATAATTCAATCACAGAACTTAACCACTTCCTCTTAACAATCTCATATTCCATACAGGTTAAATTTTACTTTATTCAAGTTTTAACCAATTTATACTCAAGGCAATATCCTATCTCATCTTCCAATACTTTCAACCTTATTTATAAACCTTAATAGGGCAATAAAAGCTCGATATGATCAACACTTAATTCCAATCCTATAGCTCTTACAACAACAATTATCAAATAAGTCACTAGTATGAGATGACTCATACATTCAATTAGACTTCTAGTGGCATGAGGCTTTTGGGTAATGGTTCCAATGACAGCCTCAAGTGCAACATTCACCCTTTCGATTTCAATTTAAGAATTGGATGACAACGAATCAGATGACATCTTTCTAGGTGGTCACGTTTTGTCAAACTCCACTCTATAAGGAAAGATCGTCATAACATCGATATCAGATTTAATCTCGCCGATTCTTCTTCAAAATCATAATCAACTATTATCTACATTTCTACGAATATCAACCATTTGTTGGGATCATAGATATCCACAACTTGGTTTAGATCTAGGATAGCTAGAATTCCTACGAGAATAGCTTCGATTAATTTACTAGGGGATTTAGGGTTCCTTGTGACAATCTACGTCGTATAAATATCTCGTATAAATATCAAAATAATCATCAAACAATCATGTAATCAAATTACATCATATATATATAATCCAAGTTATATATATATATTAAAATAACACTTCTCAGTCTGGCCTTGTCGGTAACTCGGGAATTCTTCGGCACCGTTATAGTCAAACGATTTTTAGACATTTTTAGAAAAATGTTTATAGTTAAATGATTTTGAAATGTTTTATTCAAAATCTTAGTTTTAAAAATCTTTCGTTCTCTATAACGAGAGCTCTGGTACCAAACTGTAACACCCCCAAATTTATACAACTCAATACAGCGGAAGACTAGTTGGTGTTACGGGATAGCACATTACTCACATCATAGACAACACATAAAAATCGCGTCGTTTATTAATAAAGAATTTCCATTCATAAATATCAAAGTTACATAGGTCCCAAGTCATTATATTTAATACATGTTTTACAAACATTTGAATGGAAATTATAATTTAAGTGCGGGCCATGAATTCTTGTCGTCTTCCCGAGAATTACCTTCAAGTACCTGAGATAATACATGTTAAAAGAAAAGGTCAGCGATAACGCCGAGTGAATTCATAGAGTTTAATAAATTCCACCAGTATAACTTTGGTATAAAATTATTACCAAAAATCATTTCGTACAAATCATTATAATAGGCCATAAAATAGCCAAAATCATTTTTACACAAATCCTTATCAAAAATCATAATATAGGCATTTGCCTTAAAAATCATTATACGAGCCAATGTCGAAAAAACATCATAGAATACGTTTTGCAACGTTGTATAGATTAAATAAAAACCGTTATAAGAATATTGTTATATAAAACCAAAACAAGAACATAATATCAATAGTATGACCCCGTATTGCTAGTCAGGCAATACATCGTAATTCGGTGCGTATAGTAGTATTTCGTTAACTGGATTATTATAAGCCGCATGACATTTTTACCTTACTAAACCAAACAACGGGTAGCTAGCCCGAAACTCAATTTGCCCATCTAAATTAGCGTGTCGTCACAAAGGTCACACTATGGAAATCTTCTCATACATAAATTCGCTTACCAATCAATGTGGCACGACGGGGATCAACCGTCAAGGCGCGAACTGGGGTGATCGTCCCCAAATAGTACTATTATATGCATAAGCGTCTACCAAATCCTGGTAGTTCACAATTCATGCTAATGGGACTTTTAGTGACATAACCTAACTTTAATAATCCATTTAATTTCTTCTATCGGGTCATTTAATCATTTATCGGGTCATACAATCGGGTCATACAATCATTTGGGTCTAAATCAATAAACAAACAATCGGGAAAAATGGTGTCCTATTTTATAAAAACTAACATGTTATCTCCCTCGCGGGTTTATAAAATATTTCATAAAAACATTTAAAAGAGTGCGAGGCTATGAACTCACGTTGATGTGGGAAAGCGGGTTATCGGCAACTCGGACGTACGGTACGTGCTTCAATTCACGGAAACCTAGACAAATAATACTCGTCTTAGACTCATGTCCAATGACTTCATAAAAATAACAATTATGTATACATATGATGATTTTATATATATGATGATCCAGTGGGTTTACATGTTCTCTTTTACTCATTTTAGTGTTTACGTATTGGTATCTTCTTACTAGTTTACTAGTTTTACCTATTTACGTGTTTTAAGTCCAATAAACTTATTATAAGTTCTTTAACTTGTATTAATCCATGTTATACTTATATTATCAGTATCTACACTTTACAAGTTGGGCCTAAATGGGTTAAGCCCAATAAATAAGTTTATAAGTGTTTTAGTCCATTTTGTTGTATTATTAGTCTAATAACGTTAACGTAGCCCGTTAATGTCCGTATGTTATATAGTTCGGGTTTTATCGGTTTCTACTTGTTATATATGTTTATATATCAGTATATGAGTTTTATAAATTTTACATTAGACGGGTCCAACCGTCTAAGTTTTATTTAGCAAAAACGTTAATTTTACGGTAATAGCCGAAAAAGTCGTAAAAATCATGTTTATAGTTTTTATAACTTATAATACTTAACAAGTTACCATTTTTATAAAATGTCCACTTATTTATCCTTATACATGTTTATATAAATGTATTATATAAGTTAGTGGGTTTTAATTCACATTTTATACTATATTTACTTGAGTGCTTATATAATACTATTATACTTTAATTTCAAAAATCTTATTTTTATTTTCATGTTCACCAAAACTGCCATATCTAGAGTTCCATATGGAGATAGAACCTCAAATTTTTATGACATAAACTACATGATATGTGCTCCATTTAACGCTTCTATAGCTACTGTTGAATCAGCTTCTAAGTATTTTCTAAAAATCGTCCAAAACAGTGAACTCAGATTGGTACTCTAAACTTGTTTTGATCATATCTCATTCATTACAATAATTCCATTGCATGGCCAACTCTCACATGTGTACAAGACCCATAGCTTACTATATATCAATTTATTCAAGTCATTTTACCAGTTTACCATATGATTATTTACTGTTTTATACAGCCATCTAAATTAAGCAAGATTTTAACCTTGTTTCTTATAGTTTTTCATCTTTTTAAGCATGTTTATCAACACCAAATCCACACACAATATTTTTAATCATCATTCATCATCAAATACATATACATAAGTGAAAGAAATACAAGATTACATAATCAAAAATAACAAGAGGATGAGGAGGACAATCTTTATACCACCAAGTTGATGTAGGTTGTGATTTGGACATAGATTTTGATGGAGAAACTTGTGAATAATCAATACCATCTTCAAGACCATCATTCTTCATGATCTCCTTGTGAAAAATCAGCCCCAATACTTCATGGAAACTCCTCCTTGAATGTTATAACTTGCACCAATCAATAGAGCTTCAAAAGGGCATCATCATATATGTAAATAACATAGGCTTTGTGGTTGAATCAAGATCAAAGGGTGGTGTTTTTGGGACGGCATAATGAGAGAGATGAGAGAAAGTTATGGTGGTTTGCATGAGTGGGAAGTGAGGTTAGTTGTTTAGCTTGAGTGGTTTTGTTAGTGGAAGGCTTACATTGTAAGCTAAGACAAGTGTTAAGCTACTTGTTGAAAACTTGCCACCAAATTGGTGTGGTGTCCTTCTTTGGGCCGTCCCATGTGTGGGGTGAGACAAGATTTATCTTGTCTCATCCCACTAATTTACGGGTATTCCTCGATTCTAGTTTCCTCGATTTGCGTGCCCTCGAGTCGTTTTACGAAAAACGTTTTTATAAATTATGAATCAACGGCACAAAACGAATCTAATAAAAATTGTTTCATTAAAAACGGAGTTCGAAAACGTAAATACGTAATCCTAAGGTTTCCGGTTTAGTCGTAAAGGACGTTAAAATAAATCGTAAGTCCTAGTCTCTTCTCGTAAATTTGTGAGATATATGAACCAACACAAATTTAAAATTCCAAAATAATATTCACGGATAAATTTATTTTCTGAAATGTCGGACTGTCACCAAAGACGGTGTATGTAAACGTAAGCACGTAACGTTGAATCCTCCGGTTTAGACGTAGTCGACGCTACTTCAAGACGTAAATCCAAATTACTTCCCAAAAATAAGTGAGTTCATATTATAACATTAAAATAATGTTTTTAAATAATATTTGAGAATAAAATATCAACCATAAATTGATGGATTGTCACAATAGTAGTGGTAAACTATTCTCGAGTATCCTTTGATCGTGATCTTGTATATTATCGTATATATTTAAACCACCAAAAGAAAAATACAAAAATATAAAACATAGAAAAACCATAAAAAATATAAAACATTGAAAAACCATAAAAAATATAAAACATAGAAAAGCCATAAAAAATATAAAATCAAGAAAATCCAAAAATATTTTTCATTTTCAAACCGGGCATGTATTTTAGTACGGTAATATTTACGACCTTAGAAATGTCGATTAAAATTGACACGGTGTCATAAATAGAGTCCGTATAAAAGTTGTATATGTTTTAAAACATGCCCATTATGGCTTGTAGTTATTTCAGACTGCAGCCCGCTTTTCGCATTAAAGTCACGTATTTCTTATGAAAACGTTGGCTCACAACGGGAATTAATTTTCTCGGGTAAGGTTTACTTTAAAACCTTGTAAGGGACTAAGTTTACTTTATAACTTGGTCTAACACAAATTAGTGTACGTATCAGTGCACTTATTTTGTTAAAATAAGAGAAATCTTATTGCCACCAGAATCGTTCTTAAAATCACTAAACCGGAAAAAGTCTTCATGGATATTTGTTCTTTTAAAAACAATGACTACAGGTCTTTAAATAGAAAACGGGTCTATGTTTAAGGGAGATCAAATATTATATTGCTTTTAGAATTAAAATTCAACTTCAAAAAGGGTTTTCAGAAAATATAAACCCACCATTCTCATCATTATATGCTTTGTAGTCTTATGTGGTTAGAGGTATAGCCTGTTTGCTATTAAGCTTTAGGAGTTTGTTGTCGTGTTTGTTTTCTAAGATAAGACGTTACGGGTTTAGGTGTTAGCTAGTGCATGTGTTTTTTTTACATGTGTTGTTTAAACATCTTAAACCTTGGGGAAAACAATTTCACACCTACAACAAAGGGGGACCAAGTTGCAATTTCTTGCAACATGGTTTGACCAAAGTCAAATACACCCCCCCCCCCCCCCGTTTGTCTGTCTTCACAGAAACTCACACACATATTATCACTCCTTCCGCCATTGTTAAAAGCTTCATACCCCATCTAATTGTGCCTCTTGTTTGTATCTGATCTAGGTATAACTATGTTCATCTGTGCTTATGTTTTTTAGATGTTTATATATCATGCTCATATCATTAACTCAAACAAATATCCATACGAATCTGAACCAATTTAGGGTTTCTTGATTATTGATAAAAATGAGTTTTTAGAGCTGGGATTTGTTCATATTTCCTAGATATACATTGGTTAGTAACAGGTTGGCTTATAACATCGTATTTGTCTCGTAATCGCACTTTTAAGACTTGCCTAGGTTCTATCACCAAGAATGCGATCTATGGCTACGATCCATTCTCATCGCATTGGTTGCGATGGCTTTACTATGATCCACTCGTTGCGATGCCTCGTTATGATGGGCTCGTTGCGATGGTCCATTGCGATGGATCATTGCGATGGTCCATTGCGATGGATCGTTGCGATGGTCCATTGTGATGGATCGTTGCGATGGTCTGTTGCGATGGATCGTTGCGATGGTCCGTTGCGATGGATCGATGCGATGGGTCCGTTGCGATGGCACCAATGCGATGTGTCCGTTATGATGGCACCAATGCGATGGGTCCGTTACGATGGCACCAATGTGATGGTTCAGTACGATCGCTCCAGTGCGATGGGTAGGGTACGATGGGTTAGCACGATTGCACCAGTGCGATGAGTAGAGTACGATGGGTTGGCACGATGGGTCCAGTCCGATGGATACAATACGATGAACTCACTACGATGGGTATAATATGATGCATTGTTACGATGGACAAAATTTGCTAAGTTTTAAGATATGTTAAGAACTATAGTGGACCTAGTTTTGCCATGCCTTTGCCTTATACATCTCTTAATTCTAGATGTGATTCTGAATGTATGACCTTTGTCCATATGATCTATGCTTGTATTTTGCTACTCAAACATATATGGTGACAATTTGTTGTGATTTATATCCAATGCTTCGGATTTACATAGTTTATGAGATATATATGTGTATATATCAAGTGTGCTTGTATTTATCTCAAAGCAGGAAAATGTCGATAACTGAAGAAGAACAAAAACGACTAGATCTTATCCTTGTTCCACTTAAGGCTAGAATGCAACATGCACCAAATAACTTTCGTTTGAGAGATGATTTCGATCCTTCTTTGGCGGCATTCAAAATCGCAACAGACATCCTCGATTGTTCACCAATAAAGGATGCATTACGTGTCACTTCATCAGTCCCTGATGTCTACATGCACGAATTTTGGGCAACTGCCTCAATCACACTCGCAAAGCAATTGTCAAAGAAGATAATCTCCTTTACTCTAAACAACAAAAACTTGACATTTGACCTGCGTCAGTTTAGGCAACTATTTAAGCTCCCTAAGCTAGCAAATGGGGAACACTTTGTGCTTGACCCACATTCAGAAGAACTGCTTAGAGTAATCCGAGAATTGAATTATGAGGGTGAAATTGGTTTTCTTTCTCAGTTTAACACATCACATATTGGGCAACCTTGGAAAGCTATTATCACCACTTTAGTAAAATGTCTTACTTCCAAGATTCGTGGATCAGATGCAATGCGACCCGCTCAGGCAGTTATCTTTTGGGGTCTCTACACCGGATCTAAAGTGGATTATGCTTTACAACTTTGGGAAGAATTTTGTCATCAATTCACAAGTTCCAAGAGAAAAGCGGTGCATCTTCCATTTCCAAGGTTCACAAAACTCATTATCAATTACTTCATGAAGAGTGACCCAGATATTGATCCTCGTGGGAATGTCTTCTATCATACTCACGATAATGACGATGTGTTAGACACTATGACTGCGGATAATCAATTCACAAAGTATAAACTCAGACCAGCTCCAGTGCCAGCAATCATGATGAATGAAGGTATAAGGGAAAGTGATCACTACAGAGAGATGCTTAAAGATATTGAAGCACAATTTAAACGAGCAAATGCAAATCCTTCCAAAAAACAATCAAAGACGCAAAAAGGAAAACGAAAGAAAAGAATTTCCAAGCGCCAATCGACTGTTTCATCAAAAGACAAAGGCACAGCGAAAGAGCATTTAGTTGATGAAGATGCTGAAGACGCTGAGTTGACCCAGACAGAGGAAGAACAGGAAGAAATACCACTCCGAAAGCCAAAGAAACAAAGCAGACTAAGGGTAAAGAAGCAAGTGTTGCTTCAGAAGAACCTGCTCAACAACAAATTTCTACAGACAAACGACTGCGTATCGTTCTTCAACAAAGCAGATAGGAAGCTTTTTCCACAGGATCAGGTTCAAGAATGTTTGAGGACTTAGCAGAATTCGGCAATCCTGATGTTGACATGGCATTTTATGAAGATCCTATCGATGAAGATGCTTATGAAGATGCTGATAACTACCACTTTGAAAGTCGTGAGCAGAGTGAAGAACGTGAGAGCAGTGCAGACACAGAGACAAGTATGATGTATCGAGATGCCAATATTACCACATCCTTACCAGAACCAACTCACATGGTGTTAAACGACGATGCTCATGCAACTCTCATACCAGAGACTCAACTTCAAAGTAAGTCTACTTCCGGTTCTGATGACGTTTTAAAATATCTTAATTTGGAAGGGGAGGGTGTTGAGGTCACAAACACTGATCCGTCAACAAATGAAGCAATGGTGGATGTTCCCATAACTACTGTTACATCCACCACCACTCCACCATTATCCACCCCGGTCATCAGTGAGGTCATTACACCAGTTATCACCCCAGCACCTGCTACACAACCAGTATCAACCACCATCATAACCACTAAATCTACACCGTCATCCACAGCTGAACAACCTGTATCAACCACCGCCCCAATCACTGTATCTACATCAACACCTATCCTTCAACAACCAGTATCATCCACCACCACTTTAACAGTTATGGTTACACCTCCACCAGCAGAACCACAAGTATCATCCACATCCAATCCCTTCCTTGCAGTCAATGATCCACTGATCCAGTCTCTTCAACAACAGCTGGAGGCTCAAGCTACACAAATAGCTACATTGACTGAAAGGATCACCACTCCTCCCAATGAACCACAACCTGATGAGCGTACACTTCAGAAACTAACAGACAGAGTGTCTAGACTTAAAGCAAAACACAAATCATTTCTTAAAGAGAAGAAAACCTGTGACAAAGAAAATGCTGCTTTTCTTGGGTCAATTGATGAGAAGATGACCACGATCATTCGACGAGAAGTCAAGTCTTATGTTGATCAACAACTACCAAATCTTGTCGGTAATGGTTTATCTACTCTTCAACTAATGACATTGTTACAGACACGTCTGCTTGATATGAAAGCTCATAAATCGAAACACAAACGAAAAGTTCTGCAATATCTCAACAAAGTAATCATTGAAGAGACACCTGCAGACACTACCGACTATGAGTCTGACGATGAAGACGAACTAGAAGAGGAAGAAGATGAGGGTAACGATGAGGATGATGATGGTGACAATGAACAAAATGAGGAAGAGGATAAGGAAGGAGATGAGGAGGAAGAAAAGGATGAGGAAGAAAAGGATAAGGATGTCGATGAAGATGAGGACGAGGATACAGATGACGATGAGGATGACGATGATGATAATGACGATGGTAATGGAACCAACAAGGGTGATCAGAATGACGAAACGGGTACTAATGCCAAAGAGCCTAATAAGGATGACAGTGACAAAGCTACTGAGAAGGGTTTAGAGGAAGCTGTAGAAAACATTGCTGAAACCGCTGAAAAGACAATAGAGTATACTGTACCAGAAACTCAGCAAATTGACACAGGTATATCTACTGCACCAGCTATTACCACTGATTCTTTCAATGAATCGGTAGAATATATGCAAGCAGAAGAACCAACAGGGCCAATCCTAGAAGACGAACCTCGAGATGATATACCAGTGATGCAAGATCAACCTTCAAAAACAGCTGAAGTTCAGCACAACATTGATATGGAAGTTGAAGACTTAAATGTACCAGAACCAACATTTGTTGAATCGTTAATCATCGATGACACGGTACAGGAGCAACTTTGGCTAACAAATGCAGCACCACAGCATCCTTTTGACACTGCAACTGAAATGGAGCTGACTCAATTCCTCAACAACCCTATCGATTTCTCGGCCTTTCTACGGTATTCTCATGGGAAACCGACAATGACTCCGGATCTAATCAAAATGGCAGCTGCAAACGTGGACTTCTTTGATACTTTGAAGATCAGCCATAATGAAGCAGAATATCATTTGAATGAGCTTAACAAGGCAATAAGAGCGACAACTACAGGAATTCAGACTCCCGTATTACGACCTCTTACACCAACGGTCATTGTCGGTTCTACAACAATCCCAATAGAGCACTTTGTTACTCGCGATCTTGAATACCTTGAAAATGGAGCACAGAAATATGCCACGTCACTCACTATGGTCAAGGCTGTTAACTTGGAAAATGTTCCATGGATAGAGGATAAAGTACCTGATGCAATATGGAGAAAGAAATTGCTCAAGTTTTATGACACTTATGCATCACTTGGCATATCTCATTGGAATCAAAAGAAAAAGTTAACTTACAATCACTTCCATCGTCCTAAGAGAGGTGCTTCTATTGTCTCGACTCACAGGATCAAAAGCATTCAAGGAGAAACCACTCGGATGGTATTCGGCTATGATTACTTGAATGTAATCGTGTTCAAACGTACTGATGAGAAAGAATACCGAATTGACGAAAGTGATCTCCAGTATCTTCAACTTGAAGACATCGAAGATCTTCTGTTGTTATTGGCTCAGGACAAAGTTGACCATTTACCACCTGAGATAGTCATTGCATTGAGTTCCAACTTTCGACAATATGCTAGAAAAATCGTCATTCAAAATCGAGTGGAAGACTTTCAACTTGGAGTGGAGAGTTATCAGAAGCAATTAAACTTGGAACGTCCCCATACAACTCCACTCAGTAATTTCCATAAGTTTATATGGGGACCACAACGCCGGAAGTAGGGATCTTTTATCCAAATGAGACTGGCGTCATGCAATATATGCGATTCTCCGAACTGCACAAATTCAACGATGGTACGCTCAAGCATGTTTGAGATGATCTAACGGTTCTCAATGTCAACCTACCGCTTCCAGCAGTCCAGTACACCTGGACAAGCCAATGCAAAAGAGGAGCAACGTACGCGATTAAGAAGATCGAGGAACTCCTAAGGAAGCGCCGGTTGATAGGAAGTATAGAACGATTCGTCGGTGGACGACCATATGGAGCTCACCATCGGTTCACGGAACGAACCATTTAATTATGGTTCGTCTTATAACAGGTCAACTCCATATGTCTATAATTGTGACTATGTTACTTTTTGCTTAATCAGCTTTTGTGGCTTGTTGTAGAGTAAAAGTATGATATTTTTCAAGAATTTCTCTCGAGATTCTAAATCTTTCAAACAAATCATACTCAAGCACTACAACTAACCCTCATTAATTTGAGGGGGAGCATTAATATGTTCTTTGGCCAACATCTAATTTCATTTTATTACCCAAAGACCGGTTAATCCATTAATATCCAAAATATTGATGGTTAAAATTTTGGAAAGGGGAGAAAATGGGATTAAGGAGACTTAATGATATTTGGCTAAAACAAAGAAAAAGGCTTAAAAGGTAAACCAACCTAACATGTGTAATGCACAAGTTAAGGGGGAGCGTTTTTGATGATCAAAACACTTAAAGCACAAAAACTTTGATTACAATATCACAAGTGCTTTAAGTGATTTTTAAGGAATTTTCATGGTGACTATATCAACCCAAAACACACTTAACTCACGACGGATGTGGTGATAAAAGGGTGGTAGGTATAGGTATTAGTCCAATGATACATCAGAACCGATGGAATCTTCCCAAGAACAATTCCCTAGATAGAACTAGAAGTCCTAGGAAAGATGGAGAATGAATGTGAACGTAGTTGAATGCCAACCAAGTACTTAAGCTAGCACTGGAACAATCACAACAAGGTGCTAGTAATGACGTATTGGTAAGCATTGAAGGGGTTGAAGAATGAAAAAGAATTGTAAAGATAAAGAGTGTAAAGAAAGAAGCCCTCCTTACAACTTTAGGCAGAAACCAGGTCAATACATATGCTATTGAGATCATTTGTTAATGATTCTCGATATTGAAGAAATCCATCATGGACCCAGTGATGCAACGCACAACCCTCCCCAACTAACTCAAATATCTCTCAAAAGGTATTTGTTTTAATCACATGGAGATTAACACGTTATCTATTGGTTTATTCACTCCGAATAGACTGATATTGAATAGGTGGCACTCCTCTCCAGCCATCGATCACTAAATCAAAACGCACTATCGAGTCTAGAGCCACGAGATCATCAAAAGTCTCATTAGAACACTTTCCATTTATTCCTTGCTTCTTCACACACTGTGAAAAGTAAGAGATCTTTATGAGTGCTACGCATTATTCTTGTAATATTGCCAGAACATCCGAGTGATACGCAAGTATTACAGTGAAGATGGAAATCCTGCTTGAGCCAACATCAAACAAGCTCATGGTAGGTGACACGTGCAGTTCTTTAAGAACTAATCTTGTGACAACAGGAAAGAAACAGTAGTTTAATTCTTAATTGAACTTAAACTCGTTTCAGGCCTCTACGCATTATCGTATGATCTTGTCAGAACACTCAGAGTGACACTCTTTAGTGTTCACAGTGACGAGTGGAAATCCTTCTAGTGTTAACATCAAACAGCACTTGGTAGGTGACAAGCAAGATTCAATTTGAATTAAGTTTGTGACAACTGGAAAGCAACGATGGTGAATATCTTAATTGAAATTCACTTATTCCAGGTTTCATGAATTGACGGCTTCAATCATAAGGATTTATAATCCAAATGGTTCACTCTTTATGTTCGCAGTCAGCTTTGGACGGTCGAAAAAAGAGAACTGGTTTACCTGCGAAATCCTGTCAGGAAGTTACTTAATTGAAACTATCCGTCACGGGTACGATATCTAATATCGTCCAACGGTCTTCACCGACCGGAGTTAAAATGCTACCGAATTAGAATAAAATGTCAAAGCCATTTTATTCGTGTCTTATTATGTTGCTGCATTCGAATACGGTGGCGTTGTTGTGTACCTGTTGAAGATGGTGGCGTTGTTGTGTACATGTTGAAGACGGTGGCGTTGCGGTGTACCTGTTGAAGACGTCCTCACATGCTTATTCCTTCTGCATTAAATACTCCTGCAAATTCAAGAAAGTATGACCTAAAAGTCTTCCGTTGTATCGACTCTGAAACTTTCAAGAATTCAACAAAGGATAAGTGTGTGGGACATGAAGTCACAAAGAGGCGAACATCACAAGAAAATAAAGACTGCACGTGAAAGGCCAAAAGAACGTGTTCCAAGCAAAAGGCTGATATTATTCAACACATATTCACAAAAGGAAGAAAAAGAAAGAAAAGAAGACTACGAGCTCAAGAACAAGATCTAACATGCTAGATTAGGACTTTGTAAATTTGGAGTGACCTCCCTTTGGGGGAGATTGTTGGAAATACGTTTTACGTATATAGAAAGTCTCGGTCACTCCAACAATGTAGTTATAGGCTCGTAGTAGTGTTTAGTTTCATTTATTAAATAGCCCTACCCATGAGCATGTTAATGGGCCGGAGGCCCAAGTCCATTAAGGACTTGGGTATTTAAACCTCTTTCCACCATGGAAAGAGGTGTTGGTTGTTCATTTCTTACTTTTCATAATACAAGTTTCTTTCACTTCTCTCTTTAAGATTCTCTCTCTAGAAAAACATCAACCCTCTTGATTCATAAAGATTATCATTGTTCTACATAAGGTAAACGTTATCGCCAAATTACCTCATCCCAAAACCGTCAAGGGAGTTAGGAGTTTCCTAGGCCACGCGGGCTTTTATCGTTGATTCATCAAGGATTTTTCGAAGATTTCTCGACCTATTACACATCTCCTCGAAAAAGATGCATGTTTTGTCTTTGACGAATATTGTGTACGAGCCTTTGAAATCCATAAGAGGAAACTTACCGAAGCTCCCATTCTTGTTGCTCCCAATTGGAACCTCCCCTTTGAGCTCATATGTGATGCTAGTGACTACGTTATTGGGGTCGTATTGGGGCAACGTCATGAAAAACACTTCTTGCCTATTCACTATGCTAGCAAGACGATGACCGAGGCTCAACTAAAATACACTACTACGGAGAAGGAGTTCCTTGTCGTGGTATATGCATTTGAGAAATTTCGACCTTATCTCGTCTTGACTAAATGCATAGTGTATACGGATCATTCGGCTATCAAGTATCTTATGGCTAAACAAGATGCAAAGCCAAGATTACTTCGTTGGATTCTCCTCCTTCAAGAATTTGATCACAAAATCGTTGACAAAAAAGGAGCCAAGAATCTAGCGACCGATCATCTTTCTCGTTTGGAAGATCCTCACCAAAGCGTTTGCGAGCCCAAGGAAATCACTGAAACATTTCCGCCTGAGACACTTGGTGTAGTGAATTCTAAGCTTGATTCTTCTACCCCATGGTTTGCGGACATCGCAAATTACCATGCCGACGACTTCATCATCAAGGGTATGACGACTCAAGAAAAACGAAAATTCTTTCATGACGTCAAGTTCTATTTTTGGAACGACCCTTACTTGTTTCGAACTTGTGCGGATCAAATCATTCGATGTTGTGTCTTTGGTACCGAAGCTTCTAACATCCTTAGAGCTTGTCACGAGGGACCCACGGGTGGTCACCACGGTGCTAATCTCACTGCTAAGAAGATTTTTGATGTTGGTTTCTTTTGGCCTACTATTTACCGAGATGCACATGCACTTGTGAAGTCGTGCGACTCATGCCAACGACAAGGAAAAGCGTCACAAAACGATGAAATGCCACAAAATATCATCCAAGTGTGTGAGATCTTTGACAATTGGGGCATTGATTTTATGGGGCTGTTCCCATCATCTCATGGTAATAAGTACATCCTTGTCGCCGTTTACTATCTATCTAAGTGGGTGGAATCTAAGGCTTTGCCTACCAACGATGCTCGTGTAGTAGTCAAGTTCTTGAAAAGCTTGTTTTCTCGGTTTGGAACCCCTCGTGTGATCATAAGCGATCGTGGAACCCATTTTTGTAACGACCAATTTGAAAGGTTCTTAAGGAAATATGGGGTTACACATCGTCTTACTACGGCTTATCACCCACAAACGAGTGGGCAAGTCGAGGTTTCAAACCGAGCTTTGAAGAGGATCTTGGAGAGATCTATTGGGGAAAACCGACAATCTTGGTCGGATAAGTTGGACGATGCTTTATGGGCCTTTAGGACCGCTAATAAGACGCTCATCGGGTGCACTCCTTATAAGCTTGTGTATGGGAAGAATTGTCACTTACCAATTGAACTTGAACACAAAGCTTATTGGAACCTTAAGCATTGTAATGATGATATTGAGACCGCGGGAAAACACCGGAAAATGCAATTACATGAATTGGATGAATTAAGGGATATTGCTTATGAAAATTCATTGATTTATAAAGAAAAGATAAAAAGTTTCATGATTCAAAAATTAAAAACCGGGTTTTTAACATTGGAGATCAAGTGTTGCTTTTTAACTCACGTTTGAAAATCTTTTCCGGTAAGTTGAAATCCCGTTGGTCCGGTCCATTCACCATGACTCAAGATTTTCCATATGGGACCATCGAGCTAGCTCAAAATGATGGCCCCAATTTCAAGGTGAATGGACATAGGTTGAAGCACTACTTTGGCGGGGAAGTTCCATCCTGAACTACCTCGACCAAGTCACCTTCCCCAATGATAATTAGTATTGAGGGGATCGATTAGAGCTCAAGACTCGGTAATAAAAAACGAGGTGCCTCGTGGAGGAGTCCAATGCTTATCCTATGTACATATTATCGCTTTCTAATGTAGTAACGTGTGGGGATTTGTGCCCTTCCAACCTTTGTTCCGTGGTTGTTTGTGAATTGTGGATTTTAGATGATCATTATCTTCAAGATTGGAGCCTCTCGTGTTCGCTTTATGGGAGCACTCGATTGTTTGATTTGAAGACTTTCTCAATATCCATGATATATCCTTTGATGTTCTAACCTTAGGTTTTTAGCACACTTTATAAACGGCTTTAAATTTAACGGTTACACCCTTTCCATGCTAGATTAAGCATTCGACTACGTCTCTAGTATGGGGGTTTTTCACCCTTAGACTCGAAACATTGAGGACAATGTTTAACTTTACTATGGGGGTGAATAGATACTTGCCTTGCCAAACTTTCACGCTTTCCAAAGTTTATCTTTTTGTTTATCGTTTTGTTGCAAAATAAGGCTAATAATGGCCAAATTTTAAAAATTTTCTCATATTTTATAAGTGTTTGAAGACACTAATGTAGATTTTCCGATGGCGAGAATAAGAGTAATTTTTTACTCGACCGTGCGTGTTGAGCACTTAGCTTCGATTACTTAACTTTATATTAGGCTAAGTCTCTTAAATGAGGATGAGAAATGATAGAGTTAATTATAAGTTACTATGCTAAACGTAGAGTACTCGTATTCTTTCAAAAACTCATGTGTTCTCGTTGTTTGCTTATTCTCCCTTCGCTTGTAAATATTTTTTGCTTATTAAATATTAACTCAGCGATTTAGTCTTGATTGTTGGTTTCTAGTCTTTTCTGGTAGCTTCCATGTAATTAAATTGGGAAGACATTAAGGTATCGCCAGCGTCACGGTTTTGAAGTATTGGCAACCCAAATAATCGAAAGCTTCACCCAATAATAAGATTTCAAGTGCTCACCTAAATCAAGCAAATAATTTGAAGCTCACAAGGCCGAAAAATCAATGCAAAATTAAAAGTGAATCAAGCCTTAATCTTTGAAGCTTTAAAGATCCAAAATTCGCCTTAGCATGAGGATATACGTCTTTGGCCATAATAAACACCTCATGGCGAGGTTAAATAAAAGGCAAGGCAAGACCGAAGTCATAATAAAAGCTTCATGGCGAAGTTGAATAAAAGATGGAGGTAAACCTATGATAATAAGTCCCTTCCGTTAGGGGGCGTATAAGAGTCCTGGTAATAAGTCTCATGTTCAAAACCGTTATAAAACCGTGTTTATCGATCCTTCTTGTTGACTTAATTTTTTGACATCGTTGTCTATTAGGAGGGGTTATTAATTCGATGGTCTTGGTTACACCGTTAGGACTCTATTTTTAGACCTAAATCTCTATTATCGCATAAGTCAAACAATGTATCCTCGTGAAACATTCAAGACAAAATAAAATATAAGAGATACAACTTAGGAAAATGGGAGGATAAGTACGTGATTAAGGCATATGAGTAGTGTTAGCATTACTAACTTATAATGACAATGATCTCGTTGCACACTTAGCATGGAATTAAGGTGAAAATCAAGGACGATGAAATTATTTCTAACGAAGCATCCACGTGTTCTTATTCTATGAACCTAAACGTCCCATTTTGCGATGAAAATCATACATTATGCCTAAAACGCAAGTAGAAGTAATAGTAGTAGTGTAGCTAGTTTATCATTCAATAAAAGTGAATAAAAATGAATTTTGGAGGTGCTACGATACTTTATTCTAGCATTGCGTGAGGGCACGGCAATGGTTTAGTATGGGGGAGTGATGAGACTACTTTTATACATAGTCTCATCGTCCAAAATGGGCTTTAAATGCATTAATTATCATGAAAATGGCCAAATATATGCTTGTGTTTGTTACATGCGTATTTAGGTACGGATATTGAGAAAATGACAAAAGATCACAAGAAACATGCAAAAAGGAACACGGGAAACGAAGTCGCACAATGAACCAAGCCCTAATGAAGATTTTTCAAGAAAAAACCCGTGAAGATTTGAAGTTTATGCAAGAAGGGTCCTCCAATATTGAAGAATTGACACTTTAAACCCTTGTATAATCATAATTACAATTTTGGTCCTTAAAGTTTGTCAAATTTACAAAAAGGGCCCTCCACTTTGAAGAGTTGGCAAGAATGGTCCCTCAACAA
This sequence comes from Glebionis coronaria, assembly GCA_025667525.1. Classification (NCBI taxonomy): domain Eukaryota; kingdom Viridiplantae; phylum Streptophyta; class Magnoliopsida; order Asterales; family Asteraceae; genus Glebionis; species Glebionis coronaria. Next base: position 276,201,051 of record CM046882.1, on the reverse strand, counting down.
TCAAGACTTGTTAATGTTAGTCCTCCTAAAAGTCAATCATACAATTCAAGACCATCATCTTTGAAGAAAATGCCAAAACAACCCTTCAAGAATCATCAAATGGCAAGAATTACCCCTGAAATACTTTGGAAAAGTATTTGTGGCCAAAGTGGAAAAAATGAAACTTTATTAACAAAGGAAAACGAGTTTGGCCTGTTTAAACTTCATGTGACAAACAAGAAAGAAAAGAGGGACTAAACTGGGTAGACAGGCAAAGTAACTTAGACCACTTGTGGGGTGACACGTGCCCCACTATCTCTTTTCCACCAATGAGAGCCCTCCCTACTTCCACCTCACCAATCCAATCACCAGACTTAACTAACTTAATTTATTAAGTTAGATTAAGGCGCCTAACACAACTTTTTAAAACAAAACGGATCAAATGGTTGTTCTTGATGTTCATAAGCTAAATTGGGCATTCCTTAATTACTTGTAATTAAGCCATAACCTTTTCTAGATTTATGATTAATGGTGTCCTAATCATAACCCAATCCTTAGACAAGCCACCTCATCACTCACAAGGTCACATGAAAGTTGCCCTACACACGGTTTTGAGGAAAATGCTAAATTTTGCCAGGGAATCAACACACCTTGTTTAGCTTTGTTCCTAAGTATGGACCCTTGGATGCAATTGCAACCTGCCAACTCATACAAGAAGCAAAAAATCAGTCACATGATTCCAAGATATTCAAAATCGACAAGGGCAAAATGGGGACTTCATCAACTAGGGTTTAAACGTCTTTATGCTTTCTAGATGAACATTGTAACCTATAAAAGGCATAGGACTCTTTCATTTTCAGCTGCTCTTGGTTTTTCCTTTGTTCAAGTTCTGTAAATCCATTTTCATGTTTAATGAATTATGTTTGAATCTTTGAAGAAATCCAAGTGCCAATCTTTCTAGTTACTTGTTATTGTTGTATGTTTGCTAAAACTGAATCTCAAAACTTTTTCTTTAAGCTTTGTGCAAGAAATTGCTCAAAGTTCTAAAACCTTGATATTTTGCTAAGTTCCTTGGTACACCTTGTAATTCTTGGGCTATAAGTGGATCATAGCATCCTGATATTGTGTTATCAAGGTGTTGTGAGGCTTATAACTTGGGGATAATCAAGTGTGGGGTACAAGTGTTGCATTAATCAAGATTTTGTCACCTTTTTGTTTTATATTTTTTGCTTCTAACATTGTTCTATCTTAGCAGCTTGATATTGGAAGCTTGTGCTTGTTCTTTCTAGCACATCAGCTCAAACATACGTGGGTGTGGATGTACATCCATGAGGTTTGAACCCTTAACCTCAAAATCTGTCAAAAATTTGGATATTTGTGATATTTGAGTTTTGCTTGTGTATGTGTTGTTCTTGAGCTCCAAATCTTGTTGTTTCTATTTAAGTTTGATGTTTTGATGCTTATGTATGCATGTGCTAACCTAAATCCAACTTTTGATTTGAAAATCTTGATTTGAAAATATAAAGGGGTGTTTGGGTTAACCTGTTTAAGATCATAATTTGTTATTGTGTTATTGGAAGTTGTTTGTTTGAGTTTGTATCTGCTATTCACTTGGTTGTGTGCTAAAACCTGCAAGTTATTGGACTTTAAACATCAAATCTAAGATTGTGCTATAAAAACTTGAAATCTGCTTGTTTTGACCTAAGAACTTGGTAACACTTTGTTTGTATGCATGCTTAGGAGTAACAAGTGATTAAACAAAGTTTGAGTAACCTGATTAAGAGATTTGAGTGTTTGAATCTGGCCTTGTGGTCAAGTATATCAACAAGTGTTCATAACTGCTTGTTTACTGTTCATCAGTAACCTTTGTATGCTTGAATCTTAATTTAGACCTTGAACCAGTGCATGAAACCGGTTTAAATTTGTTCAATTGAATTAATTATAGCTTGTGTATGCTTTTGGTGCAATTTGGTTGGCTGATTTTTACTAAAAGTGCTTATTGAACCAAAACTGCTTATTGTTCATGTCTGTGTCATATCTGGTGATGTTTTGAATTAACTACACTGATTGGCTGTTTGAAATTGTGTTTTTGTGATTGATATTGACTCCTTATGATTAACTGATCATTTGGGTGCCTTTGCTTAACTTGAATCCACAAAAAATTCATATAAGACAAAAAGTCAAAAAGGTCAAGCAGGGGGAAAAGTTCCCACTGCTCAACCTCCAAAACTAGCCCCTGCTAGTGTAAATCATCATTCAGCTTATTCATAAGCCAATTTGGCTTATCCATACTTGCAACAACTTATTTTTTGTGATAGATCTTCCTCATTTGACCCATTTATTTGATCTGGAGCTTATTAGACTTTGACTTTGACTTTTTACTAGAAAACTCATTAAGTTGACTTTTAAACAAGTGCTTATCTGCTTATTCTGGCTTATTGCTTGTGCTTATTTGAAAACTTTTTGATTATTTTGCTTAGTTAAGTCATTTAAAAGCTTTTGAAAGTTGAATCAGCACTTGAGGTGGTCTAGAACTCAAAAACGACAATTTTGTCGTTTTGTGAAGAGAGTCTTGGTTTATTTCAGGCTTATTTCTTGTGCTTTTTCCAATTTTCTTTTTATATATCTCTTAAGTAACTCAAAAGAAGCTTGTGTGTCAAATTTGAGCTTATGGCATCAGCTTATAGCTTAATGGGCCAAAAAGCCCATTAAGAATAAGCTGCTTTGAAATAAGCTAGCTTAAAGACATTTTCAGCTTTTGGGCCTTAAGAGTTTTCTTCTTAAAATCAAATTTTAAGTCAGATAGGAGCTTTTGGGCTTATTTGGACAACATTTTCTTATTGGGCCTATTTGAGCCTATTAAGGGACTGTTTGGACTTTTAGCCCATTTCAAGGCCCAAAAGGGGTATTTTTGTAAATTCAACTTCTTTTCTGTTTTACTTAGGTTAAAATAAGTAGGTTTGCAACTTTTTAAAATTTTTTATAAGTTTTGGGTTTTTATTAATATTTTATTATTATTTTATTATAAAAAATTAAAATTTAGATTTTTCAAAGTTTTTCATTTTTCTTAGATCAAATACATTAAGTTAGGAATTTTACAATTTTTAGAATCTTTTTATAGTCATCAGAATGTTTTAGAATAATTTTAAGTTTTAATATTTTTTAATTGTTTTTAAATAGTTTTAATTAATTTTAAAATTTTCAAAAATAGTTATAAATTCAGTTAAGATATTTTAGAGGTTTAAAAGTGAAAAAATCTCATTTTGGGCTTTTTGATAATTAAATAGATTTTTTGGGCTTTAATTAGCATTAAAAAATTATTATTTCTAATTACATTTTTAGGATTTATTGCAATTTTCTAGGAATTTTTAGGGTAAACTTTTAATTTGGTCACTTTTTACGGTTTTACGTGCACGACTATTCGTCTTAGTTTAATTCATAACCGTAACCGTCATTCTCTTCTAATCTCTTTTCTTCTTTTCATTTCTCATCAATATAATCACAAACCATTAATCACTTCTTAGCACAACACACTTGCCTCCTTGAGAACGATCCCCACTTTGGGTCATAAGTGCTTTGGTTTTCCTAAACCGACACTTAATACTTTCCACTTTTACGCTCTTTTCCTAAAGAGTAGTAAAACCACTACATCATATATCCTCACGCTAAAGCGAATTTTGGATCTTTAAAGCTTCAAAGATTAAGGCTTGGTTCACTTTTAATTTTGCCTAGATTTTTCGGCCTTGTGAGCTTCAAATTGTTTGCTTGATTTAGGTGAGCACTTGAAATCTTATTATTAGGTGAAGCTTTCAATTATTTGGGATTCCAATACTTCAAAACCGTGACGCTGGCGATACCTTAATGTCTTCCCAATTTAATTACACGGAAGCTACTAGAAAAGACTATAAACCAACAATGAAGACTAAACCGCTAAGTCAGTATTTATTAAGCAAAAAATATTTACAAGCGAAGGGAGAATAAGCAAACAACGAGAACACATGAGTTTTTGAAAAAATACGAGTACTCTACGTTTAGCATAGTAACTTATAATTAACTCTATCATTTCTCGTCCTCATTTAAGAGACTTAGCCTGATATAAAGTTAAGGAATCGAAGATAAGTGCTCAACACGCAAGGACGAGTAAAAAATTACTCTTATTCCCGCCATCCGAAAATCTACATTCTTGTCTTCAAACACTTATAAAACATGAGAAAAATTTTAATTTGGCCGTTTTTAGCCTTATTTTGCAACAAAATGATAAACAAAAAGATAAACTTTGGAAAGCGTGAAGGTTTGGCAAGGCAAGTATCTATTCACCCCCCCCCCCCCCCCCATACTTAAAGTTAAACATTGTCCTTAATTTTTCGAGTCTAAGGGTTGGGAAAACCCCCATACTAGAGACGTAGTCGAATGCTTAATCTAGCATGGAAAGGGTGTAACCGTTAAATTTAAATCCGTTTATGAAGTGTGCTATTAGCCTAAGGTTATAACATAAAAGAATATATCATGGATATTGAGAAATTCTTCAAAGCAAACGATCGAGTGCTCCTATAAAACGAACCCGAGAGGCTCCAATCGTGAAGATCATGATCATCTAAAAATCACATATCACAAACAACCACGGAACAAAGGTTGGAAGGACACAAATCCCCACACGTTACTACATTAGAAATCGATAATATGTACATAGGATAAGCATGGGACTCCCCCACGAGGCACCTCGTTTTTGATTACCGAGTCATGAGCTCGACTCGATCCCCTTAATACTAATTATCATTAGGGAAGGTGATTTTGTCGAGGTAGTTCAAGTATGGAACTTCCCCGCCAAAGTAGTGCTTCAACCTATGTCCATTCACCTTGAAATTGGGGCCATCATTTTGAGCTAGATCGATGGTCCCATAAGGAAAAACTCGAGTCACGATGAATGGACCGGACCAACAGGATTTCAACTTGCCGGAAAATATTTTCAAACGAGAGTTAAAAAGCAACACTTGATCTCCAATGTTAAAAACCCGGTTTTTAATTTTTGAGTCATGAAACTTTTTAGTTTTTTCTTTATAAATCAATGAATTTTCATAAGCAATGTCTCTTAATTCATCCAATTCATTTAATTTCATTTTTCGATGATTTTCCCGCGGTCTCCATATCATCATTACAATGCTTAAGGGCCCAATAAGCTTTGTGTTCGAGTTCAGTTGGCAAGTGACAATTCTTCCCGTACACAAGCTTATAAGGAATGCACCTGATGGGCGTCTTATGAGCGGTCTGAAAGGCCCATAAAGCATCGTCCAACTTATCTGACCAAGATTGTCGATTTTCCCCAACCGATATCTCCAGTATCCTCTTCAACGCTCGGTTTGAAACCTCGACTTGCCCACTCGTTTGTGGGTGATAAGCCGTAGAAAGCCGATGTGTAACTCCATATTTCCTTAAGACCCTTTCGAATTGGTCGTTACAAAAATGGGTTCCACGATCGCTTATGATCGCACGAGGGGTTCCAAACAGAGAAAACAAGCTTTTCAAAAACTTGACTACCACACGAGCATCGTTGGTGGGCAAAGCCTTAGCTTCCACCCACTTAGATAGGTAGTCAACGGCGACAAGGATGTACTTATTCCTACGAGATGATGGGAACGGCCCTATAAAGTCAATGCCCCAAACATCAAAGATCTCACACACTTGGATGATATTTTGTGGCATTTCATCGTTTTATGAGGCTTTTCCTTGTCGTTGGCATGAGTCACATGACTTCACAAGTGCATGTGCATCTCTTTAAATAGTAGGCCAAAAGAAACCGGCATCAAAGACCTTCTTAGCCGTGAGATTAGCACCGTGGTGACCACACGTGGGTCCCTCATGACAAGCTCTAAGGATGTTAGAAGCTTCGATGCCAAATACACAACGTCGAATAATTTGATCCGCACAAGTTCGAAACAAGTAAGGGTCGTTCCAAAAATAGAACTTGACGTCACGAAAGAATTTTCGTTTTTGTTGAGTCGTCATACCCTTAATAATGAAGTTCCCCGCATGGTAATTTGCGATGTCCGCAAACCATGGGGTAGATGAATCAAGTTTAGAATTCACTACACCAAGTGTCTCTAGAGGAAATGTTTCGGTGATTTCCTTTGGCTCGTTAACACTTTCGTGAGGATCTTCCAAACGAGAAAGACGATCAACCGCTAGATTCTCGGCTCCTTTTTTGTCAACGATTTTGTGATCAAATTCTTGTAGGAGGAGAATCCAACGAAGTAATCTCGGCTTTGCATCTTGTTTAGCCATGAGATACTTAATAGCCGAATGATCCGTATAAACTATGCATTTAGTCAAGACGAGATAAGGTCAAAATTTCTCAAATGCATACACCACGGCAAGGAATTCCTTCTCCGTTGTAGTGTATATTAGTTGAGCCTCGGTCATCGTCTTGCTAGCATAGTGAATAGGCAAGAAGTGTTTTTCATGACGTTGCCCCAAAACGGCCCCAATAGCGTAGTCACTAGCATCATACATGAGCTCAAAGGGGAGGTTCCAATTGGGAGCAACAAGAATGGGAGCTTCGGTAAGTTTCCTCTTAAGTATTTCAAAGGCTCGTACACAATCTTCTTTAAATACAAAAGGTGCATCTTTTTCGAGGAGATGTGTAATAGGTCGAGAAATCTTTGAAAAATACTTGATGAATCGACGATAAAAGCCCGCGTGGCCTAGGAAACTCCTAACTCCCTTAACGGTTTTGGGATGAGGTAATTTGGCAATGACGTCTACCTTAGCTTGGTCTACATCAATCCCCGCTTTCGAAACCTTGTTCCCTAAGACGATTCCACTTTTAACCATAAAATGACATTTTTCCCAATTAAGCACAAGGTTGGTTTCCTCACAACGCTTCAACATTCTCTCAAGATTCGACAAACACGAAGTGAACGAACAACCAAACACGGAAAATTCATCCATGAAGACTTCCATCGTCTTCTCGATCATATCATGAAAAATAGCCACTATGCACCTTTGAAAGGTTCCCGGTGCATTGCAAAGTCCGAATGGCATTCTACGATAAGCAAATGTTCCATATGGACACGTAAACGTAGTTTTTTCTTGATCACGAGGATCGATGGGGATTTGGAAGTAACTGGAAAAACCATCTAAAAAGCAATAGAAATCGTTTCCCGCAAGATGCTCCAACATTTGATCCGTGAAGGACAAGTGAAAATGGTCTTTTCGAGTGGCGTCATTCAACTTACGATAGTGAATGCACACTCTCCATCCGGTCACGAGTCGAGTTAGAATTAACTCGTTGGCATCGTTTAGCACAACGGTCATTCATCCTATCTTAGGGACACAATGAATAGGACTCACCCAAGGGCTATCAGAAATAGGGTAAATCATTCCCGCGTCAATGAGTTTTAGGACTTCCTTTTTGATGACGTCGTGAATTTTGGGGTTCACCCTCCTTTGACATTGGATTGTGGGTTTGTAATCTTCTTCCATTACGATTTTGTGGGTACAAAATTTAGGATCGATCCCCTTAATGTCGGATAACTTCCACGCAGTTGCCCCTTTGTGATCCTTTAGAACATTAACAAGTGCGGTTTTTCATCATTCGAAAGATCTTTCGCAATAATAACCGGCAACTAGTCATCCTCCTCCAAGAATACATATTCAAGGTGAGGAGGTAAATCTGTCAACTCGAGTATAGGTGGTTCCTCAATTGAAGATTTGGGCTCGATACTCATAACCCCTCGGGTGGAGAAAATGGGAAATCGTTAAGAAAATCCTTGATAATCGAGAAGTCCTCATCATTGTCGAGGTCTTTGTCACAAGTACGTGGAACATCGAATTATTCCAACGTAAAACCACCACCTTCTAATGGTGTGAAGGTTGGTGTCGAATTACCATGAATGGGATCAAGCATAGTGGGATTGCCACTATTTTCATCATCACCAAGACCTAGAACTTCTTGTGAAAATTCCTCACAAACAAAGTCGATCATATCAACGAGGTTTATGGTAGCAACATAATAAACATGAGAAATTGGAGAATTTTGAGTTGCGTTTATAACAAGTTCCTCGTCGTTGAAACGTAAGGTGATCTTTCTAGCATGCACATCAATTAAAGCCATAGACGTATCTAAAAACGAACGACCTAAAATGAGAGGAACTTGAGGATCCGTGGGAATATCAACAACGATAAAGTCTACCAGATAATAGAACTTTCCCACTTTCACAAAACGTCTTCCGCCAATCCACATGCGGGAATCGTGGAATGATCGGCCAACTCGATAGACATTAGTGAAGGAGTAAGATTAGGAAGATTGAGCGACTTGAAGATTGCAAGTGGCATCAAGTTAATACTAGCTCCAAGATCGGCCAAGGCATAGCATTCTTCCATATCTTGGATTGCAAAGGAATCAAGAATTTACCGGGATCACCGACTTTTTGAGGTATGCGGTTAAGATAAACCGATGAACAACTAGACAATTGTTGCAATTTCTCCTTGTTGTTCAACATACTCTTGAAGTTAGCGGCAAATCGAGGCATCATGACCAAAGCATCGGCAAAACTCACATTAAAACGAACGTCACGAAATTTTTTCATAAAAAGCTCAAATTGGTAATTATTGTGCTCTTGGCGTTTCTCTTTTCTAAGTCTAGATGGATAGGGCAAAGGTGGTGTGGGTTGAGGTATATGCATAGCCTTTGGAATCTCGGGTTCCAAATGTGGTAATGGGTCAACCCTAGGTGTGGCATGAGCGGTACTTCGTGGGATTGGGACGTGCTCCTTTTCGACCCTCACCTTGGGTTCTTCCTCAATTTCATCCTCCGTAGGAGCAATTGGTTGAGGAGTCGGTTCCTTAAGTGTCTTACAACTTCGTGTGGTAATCACTTTCATCTCTCCCTTAAGGTTCGATATGGTATTGCTAGGAAGACTACTCGAAGACGGTTTACACATTATAGCCTCAAACATGGATGAATTTTTATCCTCAAACATAGATTGCCTCTTCTCGGCCTTAATCATCTCTTGTTTTATTTCATGTTGCCCTTGTTCCATTTTTTGTTGGTTTTGTTGTAACCTAGTTACATTTCCCTCTATTTTGTTTGTATGGATCTTAAGCTCATTTGCTAAATTGTTTTTCAACTCCTTTTTCAAGTCATTCTTAAACTCGGATCTTAGGCTAATGATCTCTCTTTGAATATTATCAAACCTAGCATCGTTTCCATTTGCGTATTCAACAAATTCATTTGGAAGATCTTTCAAAGTTTGCAAACCCTTGTTGTTGTTTTGATTTTTGTTTGAAACTTGATTGTTATTATCCCCTTGATTCCCATAGTTGTTTCCTTTGTAATTGTTTTTGAAACCAACTTGATTTTTCGATAGTTGTGGTTAGCATTTTGATTGGGTGCAAAACCCGGTGGAGTCAATTGATTAGAGCGGGTAACTTGACCGTTTTGGTTGTAAGTTCCCGTGGCCGCGTAGGCACTCGAAGTGTTACCACCGTTGGTAATGCACTCGGAGAAATCATGACCTCCACCACAATGCATACATGAAACCTCAACCGCTTTAGCCGTAGCGGGAGCACTTTGTTCACCAACTTTGAATTCAATTAAAAGTCCTTTAAGCTTATCAAAGATTTTGCTTTCCAAGTTCGCCTCAATTTGGCAAGCATCGATGGTATTGGACAAAGAAGGTGAAGCCGAAGACGAAGCCTTACGAACACTCGATGTGTTACGGGGACTATACACCTTAGATCTATTCTCAATTATCAACAACGCTTCCTCAACCGTTTTACACAAAAAATTACCACCGGTGGCGGCATTTAGATAATCCCTTTCATGATCATTCAAACCATTGTAAAACGTGTCAATTTAATGCAAGTCGGAAAAACCGTGATGAGGACATTCATGTAACATTTCCTTAAACCTATTCCAAGCCGTTGAAAAACTCTCATTAAATTCTTGTGAAAATTTTGAAATCTCGTTTTTCAAATGCGTAGTCTTAGAGGGCGGGAAAAATTGGTTCACAAACTTGGAAACGAGATCCTTCCACGTCAATATAGAATTGAGTGGCTCTTTCTCTAACCAAATTTTAGCAGGCCCCGCTAAGGAATACGAAAAAGCATCATCTTAATCGAATCATTAGCAACGTCCTTAAACTTGCAAGTGGCGGTAAGACGATTGAATTGGCGGATATGGTTGTGCGGGTTGTCCTTTTCATGACCACGGAATTTGTTGTTTTGGATCATCGACAACAAACCCGTTTTCACTTCAAAATTCTCCGCAAGGATGGCGGGAATCACAATAGTCTCTCCATAACCCTCGGTGGGTGCTTGAAGTAACTCCATCATAGTTTGATTCGCCATGGTTGGTTCTTCTTCTACGATAGGTTCGTCAATAGGAGACTCCTCACTAGAAAGATTAGGAGTAGGTGTGGACTCCTTTCGGTTTTTCGTTTACGTGTACGTCTTGCTTGATTACGAGTAAGCATAAATGTCACGTACAACGTGGGGATGAGAAAAGAAGATTATTTTTGGTGTTTTTAAATTTTCCAATTTTTTGTGGTTTTTGATTGTTTTTACCCTTTTTTTGGATTTTGTGATTGTATTAGGTAGACAAAAATCTACAAATCTCCTCCTTAATCAAATCTCTTGATTAAAGAAGCCTCAAGGAATGAAAACGATCACGTGAAGTGAACGCCTTCGATGACATTAGAACTTTGGTGGAACACCAAAACGTTCAAGAGGGTTTAATCAAATGAATCCAAGAAAATATATATGATACTTAGATAATACTTTGGTTGGCAAACCCTCGATTAGCCCTTTTTATCAAAACACGCACAAGCAATCCGGGAAACGAGGCGGCGCGAAGCACTTAAGAGCCTTTTTCCTTAGGGTATATTTTATAATCCCGCCTTATACCCACTTTATAGTTTGTGTTTTTCAAAATTAAGCTTCATGAAAGTATTTATCTATTTTGCCTTTTCTTTCTTGTTTGAGATTCGAATATAATGATTGAGTAATGACCTTAATAATTCGTTTTTAGTTCCTTGTTTCGTCTCGGTATCTAATCGAATTGATATAACTATCCAAGCTTGACTTTATTGTTTTTGGTTGTAAAAATTGAATGGTATTTATGTCTAATTGGCACAAAGCAATTAAAAAGGTAAAAATACTCTATAATTCCTACATATACATACTACACTAAAATCACTTTGCAAGTACAACATTTAAATACACAAAATGTAAAAATGGAAAATACAATTTTATTCTACTAATATAAATCTTGTTAACAAAATCAATTCTAATTTTACAATATAAAACTATCAGATCAATAAACGAAATTGGCAAGTAAAAAAAACCTTAAGCGAATTTCAACAAGCCCAAAATAGAACTAAGCCCAAAATCAAACTACTTAACAAGATGGACTGAATTCTGTAACAGAATTAACCGAGATCCTAACGACTGGAACAAATAAGGACTTACAGCTACTCACAAAAACTAATGGAGGAGTAACAAAAATCTAATAGTGCTAACGAAATCATCATACGGGACTGTCAATGCAAAATGAAGCAACAAAAACAGGGGCTAAACATGTATACCAGTTACAGTTCAAAAATTTCAACAGCAAGCAAAATGAACAAAATCAAGCCAACAAATTTGTAATCCAAATCAGTGAACTAAGGGTACTTTTTACATATGAACTGCAACTCTCTGTGACACCCCGGGTAGGGTCAAAATATGCGGAAAATATCCCCGGAGACGTCACAAGGGTGGATCGATAACATATAGTCCGTAGAGAATAAGATGAAAAGTAAGTTAAATCAGATTACATGTTTATTTTAACAAAGAAATAAAAATTGTCTTAAACATGGTGGAGAGTGTTTATTTGAGTTTCCCAATAGAACCCCTGACGAGTCCTATGATGCAGATTTCTAAGATGCTGGAGGCCATGCACACACCACGTACTACTTCATATTCTTGTGCAAAACATACTAACGGGTCAACATAAAGTTGGTGAATTTACAGATTTTAACAAATTTGGACATATAATAACCATAAAAGTAATAATGCACAAAGCATTCTTACTAAAATGTAAATAACATTTGTTTATTATTAGAAACTGAAGCTTAACCCCATAGTCCTCAACAGATGAGGACGTAGTGTCTTACAGAAAGACACCCATTCTAGTTCCAACATGGTATACGTCTGTTGTCCCGGCCAAGGCACAGTGAGCATGACTCACCCAGACGGGGATGGTCAATCCCTAATAGATCTATTTATAAAATTCGGACGATTTACAAGAATTTAACAGTTTCAATAGTAAGCAATCATAATCCAGTTTATACAATCCAGACGTGTTCAATATATGTTTGCATATTTTCCTTTCCCAAAAAGGGAAAGTTTTATCAAAGTTTAAATGGGGCTGTAAACTCACCTGGGAGTAGGCAATTGCTTGTTTTAACACGGATATCCAATTAAAGTTCACACCAAGGTTATGCCTAATCAGATAGTACAGTCTTAATAGATAGTACAAAGAACATATATGTATGCTTATATGGATTTTATTCAGTTCATTCACACTATAGTATTTATCTAAATGACCATAGTTCAAGCAGCATCAATATCCGTTTAACTTATTTATATAAGTTTCATTTCTAAGCTCACATTGCATGTTTAACTATTACTATTAGTTAGCATACATGTATTTATAGTAATCATCAAATTTTACAATTGAGTTCTACATTTAAGTAAACATAAAAGAAAATGTGTTACTTAAAAATATAAATCTGCGTTTATAGTACTTGTATCAATAACATCCCGTTAAATTTCATAACTATGTTCTATATTTAAGTACGCACAAGGGGTTTTACTTAAAATACATTTACGCAGTAACATTTAATTTAATTAACGTTCACATAATTTTATTTTTTAAAAGTATATGAGTACATGTATTAACAATACATATTCATATTCGTTTATACAATTATTTCCTAAAGTAAATATAAATATTTCTATATACAAAATATTTTGTTTAACTTTAATGTTCTCATGGATTATTTTGAAATAATTCAAACCTAAGTATTTATACCTTAGTCTAAGTATTTTAATTATGTTTTATTATAATTAAAATAGATTTTAGATTTAGGGCTTGGAAATGTTTCGAGATATGGCAAAACTAGTCCCTCCATATTTTTAAACAAGTAAAACTTTCGGATTTTACATATTTAGCACCTAGGGCTTGTTATAGTCTCGGCTTATGGCAGATTTAGTCCCTCTAGTATTATCTAGGTTTTGTAACTTCACAAAAATGACAAAATAGCCCCTAGGGCTTCTTTAAGTTTCGGATTTTTGCCCAAATGGTCCTTAGGGTTTTAGAATAACAAAATAACTTTTAATAACTTCCCAAAATGGTCCCTAGGGTTTAATATTGCCACGGAAAATAATTATTAAACCCCAGACTTTTGGATATTTAAATTTTCAGTCCTTGTGCTCACTAGTTTATCAAAACAAGTTTCATAAGTTACGGTTTTAGTCCTTAAGTCTTATAAATTGTCATTTACATCCAAAAAGTTTTTATAAGTTAAATTTTACTATAAAAACTTCAATTCAAACTTTATATCGGCTCATTAGGTCCATTAAGTTTTGGATTAATATTTCATGGGCTGAAATAGTCCATTACCACTACTCTACATTTTATGTAAGTTTTAACTTGGGATATTCTTATAAGTTTATTATGAGCTTATTCATATATAGTTTTAAATCTAAAATAGAAGAATAAAACTTATACTTGTTTTATGTGATGTTCCAAATTAGATTTATCTATGTACCAATCAAGTAAATAAGTCATAAGTCCAAAATGAGATCTAAATTATGTCAAGACCTAAAATCAATCATAGATCCATGTTTACTCATATATAGTCCACGGCCATATTTCTAAATCTTGGTATTTCCAAGATGAACATATTAGCTAGTTTTAAAGTCTTGTAAATACTTACAAAAACACATCATAATTATCTAGGTTACATGCATGTTCCCAAGGTTATTATCATTCCAAGAAAACAAGGTATAGCCCACGGCTATATTGTTTTCTCCCAATATTCCTATAAGATCTATAAGATTATTTCATGTTTATCATGTTAAGTTAACAACTATTACTAGATCTAGGTTGTATAATAACATGCATGTACATCTAACCCATTTAGGGTCATATAAAACCCACGGCTACAAATATTCACATAAGTTACTTTGATGATTTTTAATATTCCATTTAACATGTTACCTTTCGTATTCCATGATTCAAAACTTAGAAAACCAATCATATAGTATCCACTTAATCTAGCCGTGACCTTTAAGGTCATGGTTTTCTTGATCTTTAAGTTGCAGAAGTTCATTTCATGAGATCTATGGTTATTAGCTAACCAAAGTCCCATAAAACAAGATTTGTAACTCATGCAATGTCTAGATTTATAAAAGGTTTCATATGGTTTTTAAATCAAGTTTAAACATATCATATAAGTCATGAGTTTCTTATTAAAAGATTTTTAAATCATGAACATGATTTGCATAAATATGCCGTGACCTATAAGGGTCATAGCTTTATCAAATCTTGATTTTAACACACCATTTACTTGTATTTATATGTGTATGATGATGCATGCATGAAAGAATGAAAGAATATGATGTGAATACCTTTTTGCCTAAATGTTACCATGTAAGATCTATATGAACAAGGAGGTGGGAGATCTAGTCAAGATGATGAGGGAGACTCCAATTATTAACCAAGCCGTGACCTTTTTTGGTTTGGTTAGGGCTTGGTATAATATTTCCAAGGATGATGATTATGCTACCTATAGATTTGGGATTGCTATGAGGAAAAGATCTAGTAGATCTTGTGAACAAACTTGGATTTTTGGTGGCTTAAAGCCGAATTGCTTGAGAGGAAAAGGGAGGAGAGGGTGAGACCTTGTTGAGAGTGTATGTGAAGGGTATGTGTGTTTTCGGCTAAAAGGAGAGAGAAACATGAAAGGGTGTGAATACCTTGGTAAGGAAAATAGTGCCAAGTGTAGACACTTGGGTTCCCAATGCATGACACTTGTATTCCCAAGGCTTCTCTTCACCTTCCACCCAAGAGAAATGCGTGTGATTCTTAGCCAAAAAAAGGAGATGGGCTTAAATTGTGGGCTTGTGTTGGGCTAGCACACAAGGTAGTGGTCTTTAGGCTAGTCCAAAGTGTATATGTATATATGTTTATAATGTGCACATACATATATATATATATGTAGTACTACCTCATGCAACAATTTTCCCATAATTTGTTGAAGTGTTAAGCATATATAGTTGTTGTAACTTTCAATACTTGTGATCCTAGTCTTATGTACCAAGTTTAGTTATGCATCACATTTCCATAGCAAAGTAGTAGTAGAAGTATAAATACATAGTGGTCAGATTCACACACAACTTATAGATGCACAACACATGAGTGATTATTCTAAGATTTATGGGTGAACCTTATTAAATGAAATCATGGTAAAATCATGGATTTTACACTCTCAATCAAAATGTAAGATTTACCTAAATGATGCGATTACGCTCGTACAATAAGGACGACACCTAAACCTATCTAGCACTACACTGACTAACAAAATTCAAATTCTTCGCAACTTGATTTCTAATCAAAAGTCAGCAAAACTTCCTATAGTGAACTGTCCCAAACCTTACTGATGTATAACAACAAGATCCACCTATTTGATATTACTATTGAATGAACAAGTAAAAAAATAGATCAATGTGTAAACTAAAAGCAGATAACATGAATCATTAATCAAACGAACCAAATTGCAAGCAATACTTCACTACAACTACCACTAACAAATCTCTACTAATATTCGCAGAATATAATATGAGCTTAACCTGGGCTTCCGTCGTCTAATCCTTTGATGTCGAAGCGCGGCGCTGAGCCGGCTTGAAACTAACCCTACTTCGACTACCAGTCACTGAACCATTCTATCTGCCAAACGGAACCACACTTATCTACAAAGCTGCTTCTTGCCAAAAATTCAGAACCAATCAACTTGCCCTTCCAATCCTATATGAAAATAAAAAACTGAAACAATAATCATAAGCTTGTACAAGCTTATGAGCTGTAAGCATACAAACGTTTCAATCCAAACTTGTAAACAATAAAGATGAAGATATTGAATCTAATAAGTTACTCATAAACCTGCACAACTGAAACTATCAAAAACTTGTTATATTAACTATATCAGCTTATCAATAAGCTTTATCAGCTTAAAACTACAACTCTCGCAACCAGTTAACAAAATGTTTACTCAGATTATCAGAAAAGAAGAAGAACTCGGAAAATCTTGTTTGAACTAAAAAATCACACTAATCTTGAATACGATTCAGAAAAACTAAATCAACACAAGAAACAAGCATAAGCTTGTAATCAAAAGATTAAACTGAATCTATTCATCAATAGCAGAAATCATAAAGTGGTTATATCTTAGAAACTGAAATGTAACGAAAATGAAGCTCCCTGCCTAAACGATAATCGTAACAGTATATTAGCTCAAAAGCTTGTTCGAGTTAGTCAATAAGAAGATATAAGAGAAAGAAAAAGATTGAGAAACTGAAATTTTAGACTTTCATTAATGGCGGAAAACTAATTCGGTTACAAACTGATTTAAAGCTTGGAAAACTGATTAACAGAAAGTAGTTACAAGATTTTAACTAATCTACTCCTAAGAGCTAAACTAATGTGTGTGTAAACTACACCTAAGCTAACCGTCGAAACTGAAGTCTTGATCTCCTATTTATAGATGCTGAAGATGATGAAATGACGTGTCTTGACCAATGAGCAGATGCCACGTATTTAATACGAGGTTCTATCTTGTTCTTCATTCTTTAATCTGATTTGAGGGTTTCTTCATTCCTTCTTCTCGATCTATTTAACTCATACCTCCTTGTAGAGGAGATGAATAGGAGTCTTTTTCTAGTTATAAGCTTGGCCTGATTCTCCTTGAATCTTTTGATATGTTGATTTGCAGGTTTTAGGTTGAAAGAGATAAAATTGAGTGCTATTCGTTTCTCTCTCATGAAATTCGGTGAAGACGAGTATGAGGGTTTGACCGTGACTTGGTCATTTGACCAAGTTTAAATAAACTTTCTCCCTAGTTTTCTTTTTGGTCCTTCATTTTCTTCTTTCTTTCCAAATGTGTTTAAAAACTTTTATGTTATTTCCATTTCGTCCTTTGTCTTATGAAAGTTACAAGTCTAGTCCTCCATCTTGATAATATTGGCAAGTAAGGTCCTTGAAGCTTGATTCGTCATTTTCTTCGTCTTTTCATCAAATAAGTCCTTGAAATCGCGTGATTGCTCAAAAATGTATCTAGTTACCTGAAAACACATGAAACACAAATACTCACGTAATTCTGATATTTTCAGGTAAATATTATGTATTTGACTGTGTTTTTAGTGGTTTTTGGATCATTATTGATGAGTGTTTTCACACTTATCAATACCCCTCCACTTGATCATTGCCATGACCTCATGCAATGCAACATTTTAAAGCTCTAGAGGGCACTTTTCTCATAATTAACCCACCTTGGCCATTTTATGATTTAATAAACTATACTATACTACATGATGAATGATTTTGAATATATACAATGCAATGCAAAGAAAACAGTTCTATTTATATATTTTTGGATTTTTCATAAATGGTCTTGATGGAAAAACTCATAAAGAAATCAATGACTTGAATTAGGGCTTTGGTACCATGGACACTTATCACCCTCAAGTTTCACTTTCCCCATACCAAGCTTAAAAATGGGATCATTGTATTCACAAGTAAAAAGTGCATCAACTTATTCATGACAATTAAATGTGGAACCGGTTATTATTTGAGCAAATTGCTTGAAGGTAAATTTGTCATTATTTGAAGCGTGAAATATAAGAAATGTAAAATCCAAAAATAAGGAAGCAAGGTTATAATCCTAAGTAATCCTCTCACCCATTACTCGAAAAACCGCTCACAGTTAATATAAGTCTGTTTCAAGAGTAATAAGTCATCCGCCTTATGTGTAAAATCCTCATGTCATGCATTAATAAGTAGCTACACACTCGCTAAGGAAAGAAAAATAAAACTCACGTAATAATTTACATCCGCCACCTTTTTGGGACTTTGGATCTTCAATCCCGCAACCCGTCAAGGTAATATTGGATTGGAGAAACTATTAAATCCCCTCAACCCGTCAAGGTAATATTGGAATCTAATAGTTACTATAATTAACACTTCACTGCCCCTCTTGGGAGTCTTGTATAATTATTTTTTTCTTCTTTATTTTTCTTTTTTTTTCTAGCCACTCATTTTTTTTGTAAGCCGCTCTTATTTTTCTTTATTCCTCACAAAGAAAGTTGAAAAGAATAAAAGGAAAAACACCCGCTAAGTATTAAGCATGACATAAGTCTAGTACACATAAAACGTTCTAACTTAGAATCTTAAGACGTACTTATACCAACCATGAATGATTAGAAAAAATGCATAAGAGATTACAAACCAATTAAAACCGTTCTTGATTATTTATTAACATATATACATGCGAAGAAAATAGAGGTAAAGAAGAGAAGGGTTTAGCCACAAGTAATTATCATAAAGTTTATCTAGCCCTTTTATACTTGCTTCAACTCTATCATATCCCATTCTCCACAAATTTAAAGTGTCAAATAATGAGAGTGGTGGATGCTTAGCTGATAGGTGTGTAAACACCCATCCTTTTTACCACATAATTACAATAATAACCGGGCCAAAACGTGTATTTTATGTCATTTATGTCAGAATTATGCGTGGTTTGTGTTTTTGTTGTGATTTAGGACGAAAAGGTGAAAAGTGGAGAAAACACAGCTTTCACGGGCTTTTATCGAAGAAAAAGACGAAAGTTTACTAAAAGCCGAAGAACTCGAGTCTTATTTATGAAGAAAGTTCAAGACGAGTTTAAAGAAATCCCAAGACAAAGTCATTGAAGTCAAAAGATTAAAGAGATTAGGGACTTAAGCATGCAATTAGAGAAAGAAGAAAGAGGGAGGAAGCTTCCTAAGCTCCTCCCTAATCTCCCTATATATAGTTTCCACCTTCATTTGTTTAGAGTTGTTGGTGGCTTGACAACCCACTCTTCCACCATTTTTAATTCCCTGCACTTTTATTTTGTTGCACCTTAATTTCATGTATTGCACATTTAATTCCTTTGAATTCCAAGTAAGTTTTACTTTTAATTGTTGTTAATCTTTACCTTATCGTTAATCTCCTTCTACCTTTCTTGTTTGATTTGTTCTTCATCTTCATTGTTCATGTTCTTGAGTTTTTATGGTTTTGATCAAGTGGGTTTTGATTGATTTGGCTTTGTTTGTTAGTTTTGTTAATTTGTTTTGATTGATTATTGTTAGTTGATGCTTTGTGGTTGTTTTGGTTTAATCTTTTGGTTTGTTTTGGTTAGATTTGATCAAATTCGTGCTTTATTCTTCATCCCCTGTTTCTTGTTCATGTTTACTGTTTCTTTCGCCAGTATTCCGGATCAACTGCTTTCAATGTCCTCTATGCGGAATATTGATTATTCCGGATAGAATCCTTTATTCGGAATGTTAAGTTATTCCGGATAGAGAGTTTATTCGGAATATTCATTTATTCCGGATAGAGTGTTTATTCGGAATATTCATTTATTCCGGATAGAGTGTTTATTCGGAATATTCATTTATTCCGGATAGAGTGTTTATTCGGAATATTCATTTATTCCGGATAGAGTCTTTATTCGGAGTATATTTTATTCCGAATAGCCTATTATTCCGGATAGCTTAATTATTCCGAGTAGAGGCTTTATTCCGAATGAGTTTTTCAGTTTTTTAGTTTTAAACTTTATTTTTCCCGCCTTTTTCTTTATTTGCACTTTTACTTGCTTTCCTTTTAGTTTAAGTTTCAGTTTGAGTTATTTACCTTTATTGCTTTTAATTTCTCGTCATTTACTCTTCGTCAAGTTTTTATCTTTCAGCATTTCTTTTTACCGTCCTTTACTTTATTTTTAATTGTTTCAAGTCTTTATTTTTCAGTAGTTTTAGACAACGACCCTTCCCTTTTTATTCCACCAAGAACAACTAATCTCGCACACTTAACCGGTAATCAATTCGAAGAGATACCGAGAAACGAACAATTGAACCTAGCAAAATCCTAATTTCAAATGGCGCCGCTGCCGACTCTTTTCGTGAGGATTAACGGTTTTTTGTAAGATACGCGTTGGCTTTTGGGATCCGTTCACTTGTGAACGTTATTTTACGTGTCAAAAATTTTCAAAAAAATCCCAAAAACATTTGAAAAATCATAAAAAGCATTTCTTTTTCAAAGTTTTGCAACAAAAATATTCTTCTTGCTCATCTATTTTTCTTTATGGATTCTTATGTCCATTGCGTAGGATGTGGGAGACGATTGTACGGGAACGACTCTTTTCAATGGTGTACATGTGAGCGGTGCGGAAACGATATCGACAATACACAATTCCTATTCGAATTTTGTCCTTTGTACAACTCGACTAATTCGTCCCTTTTGAACCCACCTCCTCCTGTTCCCCCGTGCATCTATTGTGGAAGCGATTCTCATTGGCATGTTTCGTGTCCGGTTCGATACCCGTATGAACACAGGCAAGAACCGGGGTACAATTATGACAATGATAATAGCTATCCACAAGACGCACCCAGTCTTTCTCCTCACCCGTTTTGCAACAATTGTGGGGGTCCTCACGATACCTCTTATTGTCAGCCAATGAATTATTATGAGCCAGATCCGTGTCCTCAATTTTCTTCACCGATGGATTATTATGAACCAAACCCGTGTTCTAATTCTTCCCAACCGATGAACTATTATGAGCCACAAACATGCTATAATTCAGGTTTTCAACATTTTGAGCCCCCACAACACATCATCGATCATCAACCCTTTTGTGCACTTCCTCCTGAGCAAATGGCCGCAATTTTTGACAGCTTTCAAAAAGTTCAAGAAGCTTGCAACCAGATACTCGAAAAATATCAAGAAGATCAACGGCCTGAGCAAATATCGAATATCGAGACTTATACTCCTTCTCCGGTGTATCCATACTACTATGATGATGATTACGATGAGCCTACTATTTCTTGGAATGATCTTACTGCTCAATGTCCTAGTGCAATTGTCATCCCTTCTCTCGATATCCCAAATGTGTCTAAGGATTGTGATACATTGAGTGAGCTGAGTGATTTTGGTCTCGATAATTTCTTTGATGAGGAGGTTTGTGAATTACCGACTGCTATGGAGCCTGAGGACGACGTTGCTCTTACGGAAGAGGTCGATCCTAATGATGACGATTTTTCTCCAAGCTATGAGAATTTCACTTTTGAAATTTCTCAATCTCCACCGGGAGATGCGGGTGATGACGATTTATTCTCTCCGGCTTACGAGAAGTTCACCGATGAACTTGATCTTGTGGATGAGGTGGAAGACGTGCTTCTTCGCGATAGATTACGGAAAGTGCACCTACTTATTGCTTAAATCGAAGAGTTGACTTCTCCTTCTATTTCCGAGTCTTTACCTCCATCTATTCCTCCCGTTGAAGATAATGAACCATTGCTGGAAGAAATCGATATCCACTCCATCCCTCCAGGTATTGATGATTATGACACGGAGGGGGACATTATTTTTGATAATTTGATGCAGGAAGGTATTGTCCCAAGTCCCCCTCCCGAGCACCTTTCATCCACTCCGTTAGAGACCATCACGGAGGATGAGTGCTTTGACCCGGGAGGTGACATTGATTATGTTATGATTTATAACAATACGGCTTTGCCGCTTGCTGAGCATCCATTGTCTTTGGGGGAGGACAATGTGCTTACTTTACCCACCCCACCTCCCGTAGACCTTGATTTCACATAATTTTCGTATGTTGAAAGGACCTTTCTCCCTTTCAAGACTTATCCCCCAGCCTCTCCTTTTTTGATGTCCTCCGGGAACGAGGACAAGGTCTTTGATCCCAGTATTACATTCGAGGCTTCCCTATGGACCATTTAATTCGGGGACGAGTCAGGCTCGTGACTCGGTTAATATAAACAAGCGCTTTTTAGGAGGCAACCCAATTATCTATCTATCTTTACCATAAGTGTAGGGGAGCCCCGTGGTGTTTCTTGCTTTCTTTCTTATCATGTGTAGGGATTAGAGCTTCAAAGACACACTCATGATGACTTTTGACGAACCGTGATTCCGTGTCCCCGTCTTCCCGGTTCTATCCTAAACTCTTTTCGATTCACTATTGTATATTTTCCAATATTAAAATAGGAATCTCTTTAGTTGTCTCTTCCTTAGCGAGATTGATACAAAGTGCACAATGTCCTAAGTAACTCCCACATGCTTAAACATTGAGGACAATGTTTATATTAAGTGTAGGGGGGACTTCTATCGAAGTTAAGTGGCCTTTTCCTTGTATATGTCCTCATTTTAACCGGAAAATCAATTGTTTCGACATTTTTCAAAATTTTTGATCTATTTTGGCCTATTAGTTTTTACCTTTGTATAGTTATTTTTTCTCTTTGCTAGAATAAATCTTTAATAAAGTGGTTTTATTTTTCAAACGTTGTGAATCTTTTGACTCAACCCGAGTTTACTTGTCTAAGTTTACTCTAGCTAGTATCCTTAACGTGTTTAAGTCAAGTTTTGCTAGGCTTTTATATAGGGAGCTATAAAACGCGAAAGTCTTAACTCTCACGGGTTAAGAACAAGAACTTTTCGCAAGTTCCTATAATTGATCCTAGAGAGTCGTTTATCAAGGGAACTTTAAAATGCGATTTCTAAACTCGAAAAAGTCTAAGAAGTTGCAAGATCCTATAGGCGACTCGAAAACCCAAAACTTTGATTTAATAGGCTAAGCATCCACGAGTCTCATTCCTTGAGATTTTAAACTGTGGAGAACGAGAGATGATAGAGTAAATTATAAGTTTGGTATTCTTTCGTGAATTTATGTGAGTTAATTATAAGCCTATTCTCCCATCGCTTGCTAATAAATTTATCTGTAATAAGTAAGGTTGTACGATTTAAAAAGTTACTTAGCTTCTAGCCCAAGATCGTTTAAAAGTTGCTTGGTAATGATTAGAGTTCATAGCCAAGGCATAACTTATTGAAGCGGGATGCGAAGATTGGCGAGTCCAAAAAGGTCCTAACAAGACATGAGGGCTACATTTTGTTGCTAAAGATCCAAAGTGATGTGAAGAATCATTTATCGAAAATCAATATGAAGGATCGAGACACACGACGAAAAGCAAAAACTCCCCAAAAGTCATGGAGAAGTGTATCCGAAAAGACCCTAGCAATGTATGAGGATAAATAGATCCAAGTCATAAAAGGAGGCGGATCGTTGTATATCAAAGTCCAAAATAATGATTGGAGAAAAATGAAGAAGTCGTGGTCCAAATATGAGGAATCTCTCAAAACTTCAAGAGAAGAA
Source organism: Glebionis coronaria (assembly GCA_025667525.1). NCBI lineage: Eukaryota > Viridiplantae > Streptophyta > Magnoliopsida > Asterales > Asteraceae > Glebionis > Glebionis coronaria. The sequence goes on along the minus strand of CM046882.1, from coordinate 276,177,577 downwards.
CATAATTTCATGAACGTCTCTCAAGATTTGAAGTATGAAGTCACTGCCAAATATCGGTCCGAGAAAGGTCTCAAATCGCGAAGCGAGTTATGCCAAGATATGAACTTTATGAGGTCCCGAGAAGCAGTTTTGAAAGATTTTGTCCTTTAGCTAACTATTGATTAAATCGTTCACTTTATTTTTGGCCTAAATAAACTATCGAAATAAGTCAACGATGCATCCTCGTGATCATTCAAGACAACAATAAAATATAAGAGATACACCTAGGAATAAGGGAGTCTAAGTGAATAATTGGCCCACATGAGTTTGTGTTAGTTTGCTAACTTATAATAACAATGATCTCGTTTTTAAGCTTGGTTTGGAGAAAGTGAAAACTTGAGGATGATGATTATTCATGACATTTCCAAAACCTAAGGTATGCTTTTGATTTCTTTACTTGTTTTGTTATTTTCTATCTCTTTAATAAAGGCCAAGGTGGATTGATTATGATGAAAAATGTAAACGTGCTTTGTAACTAATGAATTGCATGAGGACATTGCAATGGTTAAGTGTAGGGGATTTGATAGGTGTGTAAACACCCATCCTTTTTACCACTTAATTACAATAATAACCGGGCCAAAACGTGTATTTTATGTCATTTATGTCGGAATTATGCGTGGTTTGTGTTTTTGTTGTGATTTAGGACGAAAAGGTAAAAAGTGGAGAAAACACGGCTTTCACGGGCTTTTATCGAAGAAAAAGACGAAAGTTTACTAAAAGCCGAAGAACTCGAGTCTTATTTATGAAGAAAATTCAAGACGAGTTTAAAGAAATCCCAAGACAAAGTCATTGAAGTCAAAAGATTAAAGAGATTAGGGACTTAAGCATGCAATTAGAGAAACAAGAAAGAGGGAGGAAGCTTCCTAAGCTCCTCCCTAATCTCCCTATATATAGTTTCCACCTTCATTTGTTTAGAGTTGTTGGTGGCTTGACAACCCACTCTTCCACCATTTTTAATTCCCTGCACTTTTATTTCTTGCACCTTAATTTCATGTATTGCACATTTAATTCCTTTGAATTCCAAGTAAGTTTTACTTTTAATTGTTGTTAATCTTTACCTTATCGTTAATCTCCTTCTACCTTTCTTGTTTGATTTGTTCTTCATCTTCATTGTTCATGTTCTTGAGTTTTTATGGTTTTGATCAAGTGGGTTTTGATTGATTTGGCTTTGTTTGTTAGTTTTGTTAATTTGTTTTGATTGATTATTTTTGGTTGATGCTTTGTGGTTGTTTTGGTTTAATCTTTTGGTTTGTTTTGGTTAGATTTGATCAAATTCGTGCTTTGTTCTTCATCCCCTGTTTCTTGTTCATGTTTACTGTTTCTTTCGCCAGTATTCCGGATCAACTGCTTTCAATGTCCTCTATGCGGAATATAGATTATTCCGGATAGAATCCTTTATTCGGAATTTTAAGTTATTCCGGATAGAGAGTTTATTCGGAATATTCATTTATTCCGGATAGAGTGTTTATTCGGAATATTCATTTATTCCGGATAGAGTGCTTATTCGGAATATTCATTTATTCCGGATAGAGTGTTTATTCGGAATATTCATTTATTCCGGATAGAGTATTTATTCGGAATATATCTTATTCCGAATAGCCTATTATTCCGGATAGCTTAATTATTCCGAGTAGAGGCTTTATTCCGAATGAGTTTTTCAGTTTTTTAGTTTTAAACTTTATTTTTCCCGCCTTTTTCTTTATTTGCACTTTTACTTGCTTTCCTTTTAGTTTAAGTTTCAGTTTGAGTTATTTACCTTTATTGCTTTTAATTTCTCGTCATTTACTCTTCGTCAAGTTTTTATCTTTTAGCATTTCTTTTTACCGTCCTTTACTTTATTTTTAATTGTTTCAAGTCTTTATTTTTCAGTAGTTTTAGACAACGACCCTTCCCTTTTTATTCCACCAAGAACAACTAATCTCGCACACTTAACCGGTAATCAATTCGAAGAGATACCGAGAAACGACCCTTCCCTTTGTATCCAACTAACTACGAGGATCAACTTACTACCAAATTAAAATGCAAACTCAGTATCAAATGGCTATCCCAAACATACTATATCAGACAGTATATGAATTTATGCAGCAAAATAAGAAAAATCAGAATGTAAACCAGTAACAGGGTACAAACATCTAAGAACAAATGAATTCAAACAAGTCGCAAGCAAAATTATACTACTAAATATACTACAATTCTATAGCTACAAATGCAGAAAGTGTAAAATGAGACAACCTTCCTACAGGCCTGCCCGCTGAGGTGGAGTAACCGAACGAACTTGGACCCGTACCATGAGCTTACTAAGCGGATCGAAACTGCTACAATGAACCGAAACCTGAAATCGAAGCTAAAACTAAACGAAACGAAACAAGCTATAGAACTATTATCGACACTACCCAAGCTAACAACACACATTTCTCAATGAACTTAACAACGCAGTTGGCTCGGCTTCAAATCTAAACCAGGCCCCTAAACTAATCGAACTCAATGAACTGTAGAAAGAACTAAAATCATTACCGAATCAAATGAACAACTAGTAAGCAGATTATCGCATATAGCAAACTACTCATAACAGTGACGTGAACAGTAACTCGAGCAGTTCCAGGACCTAAAACTGAACAGTAACTCAAACCATTAATCTTTAAACTGAAACTAGATCAATTAATCCAAACTCATACACATAACATCAATAACAAATCTACCGAGACCTCAATTATGAAACTAAATTCATCACAGAAGACATAAACCAGATAGCAAGGCAAACATTAACCACTAAATCTTCGATTAACAATACTGAACATCATCTAATCTATCAATGAAACACAATATCATCGTAATACAAAGAATAAATAGCCGAAACCTAAATTGAATACAAAACCTGCTATAGCCTTCGAATCACAAACATCTAAATCGACATAAACACCGATTGCAAGAGCTATATCAAACTGAACTGCAAATCTTCAATAGTAACCAACGAAAATCAAACATCAATCATTAAAACGTAAACAACTATCGAAGCCAAATCAACACTAACTTTAATGAACCGAAACTGAATCTTCGATAAAACTAAACGAAAACCAAACTTTCATTAACTGAATCCAGATTTTTATTAAACTAAATCGAATATAAGTTTTGAGAAACCAACAAATTGAGATTAAATTTTATATAAATCTAAAGTACCTGGAAATATTAATAGAACCGAAAATTATGAAAACAAATAAATCTAATCCTACTCTATCCTACGAGATAAAAAACAGAGAAAAGAAAAACAAGAATAAGATGGAAAGTTGAAGATGCGTCCAAATGAAGCTGCGGTCTAAATAAGCTATCCTCCCACAAAAGATGGTGCGTTTTTTTCAAAGATACGCCCAGTTGGGCTTTCCTTTCCTGCTGGGCCTGGGTGGCTTTTTCTTTAATTCCTTTCATTTCATTTGCACTTCGTGGACCAGCAGCATTAACTTGGGCCCATCAGTTGGTGTATTTTGGCCAGCAGTTAAGTAGCATGTTAATGGGTCGGTCCGACCCACTTAAGTGGTGTTGGGTCGGCCCATTAAAAGATAGAGGCACCATCGGACTCGATTTTCCGTCTTTTTTTTCATTTCTCGTGTCCGTTTTGGCTCCTTGGCTTCATTTCTTGTGATTTCTTTGATATCCGTACCTGCACACGTACAAACAACAAAACAAGCATATATGTGGAAATATTGATGATTATTTGACCATTTTAAGCACGTTTTACGAGGAAATATGATGTGTAATTAGAGTCACATCACACCCCCTACTAAACTATTGTCGTGTCCTCACGCAATGCTAGAATAAAGTATAAAGCAACTCCGTTTTTCATTTATTAATAGCATTTATTCATTTTATTAATAATATATGTGTAAATGACATAATGTATCGCTTTCATTATTGAAAAATAACTTTTAGGATCACAAAATTCAAATAGATTCATCGTCCTCGACTTTTCACTCTTTCCATGCCAAGCTCAAAAACAAGATCATTGCTAACAATAAGTTCTAGTGTTAAGACTATTTATATAAGACATTTGTGTAGAACTCCTTCTCGATTATTCCTAAGTTGTATATCTAGATTTTAAGGATTGTCATTCACCCGTAGGCTTATTTGACTTATTTAATAATTATTAGTCCAAAAATGAAGGCAAAACGGTGTAAACCCGACACTTAGAACCTAACCTCATCCTCAAAAACCGTTGTCACTAAAGAAAGCCCACATCAAGGATAATTTAACACGATTTAGGGAATCTCTTGTATTGACGACCTCGACATCTCAACTACGAGACCAGAAGCGGAAGTCTAAGATCATCCCGGACCCGAAATTTGGCTTATTTATAACAAAAACTTTATTTATATACATACATAAAAAATGATATTCCTTGGTCTTTTATTAATCCTTAGAATCTAGAACCCCCCCCCCCCCCCCCCCCACCGTCAAGTAGCCGTCGGAGTAGGCGACCTTCGGACTTTTTATTACGACCTTGGATAATATTCCTCCACCTTAGGATCTAGAACCCCCTCGCTGTCAAGTCGGCATCGAAGTAGGCGACCTTTATCGGTTTTGGATTGTATACTTATACTTTTGGCATTTTTTTGCCTTATTCACAATACTTTAGCACATTTGTACTTTATTTATTTTTTTATACATATAGTATGCCAAATTTCGAAATCCCGTGGTCTGAATACCTCCTACTTAGTGGTTATGAGCCACCTTAGTCGGAAGTCCACGACGCTGACACCCTCAATGTGTTCTTGCTTTAATTACAAGGGAATAAAAGAGTTGGTTAAGAGCTAAAATATCGAACCTAAACCGCAAAAATCTTCATTTATTAAGCAATTAAATATACAAGCGGGGAGAAAGAACCACAAAAACTCATATAAGGAAGAATTAACCTTAAAACTTATTATCAACTCTATCATCTCTCGTTCTCCATAATTTAAAATCTCAAATAATGAGACTCGTGGATGCTTAGCCTAATAACCCAATTAAGGTCTACATGGTTAAGGAATGAGCTAAGGTAAACCGGGTCAAGTCAAAAACTATTCTTATTTTCACCAACGGAAAGCTTACATTCGTGTCAAAAACACTTACTAAAATATGATTTTTTTTATTTATTTATTTTTTAAAATTTATGCAATTATAAGCAAATTTTTGAAAAACGGAGTACGTGAAGACAACGAACAAAAGGAAAAGCATATCGATAGATACCCCCCCATACTAAAACCAAACATTGTCCTCAATGTTTCAAGTCTAAGGGTATAATACCCCCCTACTAGAGACGAAGAGTCGAATGCAAAATCCTAACATGGAAAGGGTATGACACAAATAATAAAAAGCCGTTTATTAATTATGCCAATAAAAATAAGTGTTAGTAAATGATATAATCATCGGATATCAGATGTCTCAAATGAAGAATCGAAACTCGAGTGATATGTGATGAAAAATGAACACGAGAGTCTTCGATATATGAGAAACCTAAAATCACATCACAAACGAAACACGAGAAACAAACGAAGAAGCACAAGCCCTTCACATTAGAAATTAGAAAGAAGATAGAATGATAAGCATGGGAACCTCCCCCACGAGGCACCTCGTTTTTGGTAACCGAGTCATGAGCTCGACTCGATCCCCGAATTAAATTTTCCTTAGGGAAACGATCATGGAGAGAAAATGATTTACTCGGAAAATAAAAGCTCTCCATAATAAAGTGAAATAACCTCCCAAATAAGGAAAACCCCATAAAAGTCCACCCGGGTCAAATACATGGTTTCCATCTCTAAAAGAAATAAACCCCAAGGTGGCAATAGCAAATAAGTATAAGAAAGATGGGTTTCCTTTAAGCAAAAGTTTCTTACAATTAAGGGTATAGTAAGAAGGTAATGATCGCAATTTTTCAAAAATTTTCCTTTTGATTTCATCATTAAGATATTTAGTTTGCTCAAAAATGTGTATACCCGGATCAAATACCGTTCCCTTTATGGAAAAATAGCAAGACAACTCGGTGTCAACCATAAAAGAATCACCCTCAAATGTGAAATCAACAAGAGACACCGGGGGTGAAAAAGTAGGTGTCAAAACACTAATAGGCGGAACCCTCGGGTCTTTGTTTTCTTTAGCATCATGAATGGGTGGGTCGGGAGGGATAGAAGGTATAGTGTCATCGTGTAATAAATCCTCTAGAAAAAGTATATCTCCCTCCACATCAAAATACCTGGATATGTACTCTACGGGTGTATCAATATCAAGAAACTCATCGATCTCGGGAATGTGAAAACCATCATCATTAAGGAGTAAAGGATCCAAAAAATCATTATTATTCTTATCATGTTTTTCAAAAGTCGGGTTTTGCAAAATAGGCGAGTCATCCTCATTCGATCCCGATGAAGAATTAAAAGTATAGTCGGAATCATAAGATAACACATCCATATCCGGAGAACTATTATGAGGAGTAGTATCATTTGGAGGAGTAGGTGAAGGAGTCATAAAAGGAATGGGGTCAAATGTAGGCTCAAGTACAATCTCGGGAATTTCCTCACAAGATGAGGAAGGAGAGCTAAATGTATATGTGGGAGTCAACACCGGAGGGGGAGTAAAACTCATGATAATCTCCGGGCCTTGTCTCTCCTTTATTGGCAGAGAGATGGAAGGATCCACAGTGGGAACATCACTACTAGTAGTCGTGTTAGCCTCAAAATGAGCTCTCAAAGCTTCTAAAAGTTTATATTTAAGACTTCGGTTTTGTTCATGAAGGTCATTTATCATCCTCTTTTGTTCCTCAAATATTTAAACAATTTCATCCATTTGTGAAGGTTCAATTTGAAAATCCCTTTGATTATTACTTTGAAAATTGTTATGATTTTGAAAATCTTCCTGAATTTGAAAGCTTAGATTTTGAAAATCCCCAAAACACTCCTCATTATTTTTTGGTGGGTCGGGAGTCAACTCAACCGTGAGTCGCTCAATAACTACTTCTTCCTCAAAATCCGGAGGAGAAGAGTCACTAGTCACATGAGAAAGGGGACTAGAAGAATCATCAAAAATAGGGTCATCCGAATCAACACATGGATCATCACTAACTCTCGGAGTATATGAGAAAAGAGGGCCACTCCTAATGATAACTGTGTTACCGGATACTTCGGCCTTGCTCCATACTTGAGACTTTTTCTCAATAATCATTAAAGCCTCACTAGTACTCCGAGAGTAAAGATTTCCGCTTGCAGCCGTGTTAAGAGAATCTTGATCGTATTGGGTCAACCCGTGATAAAACGAATCAATCAAATGCAAGGCGGAAAATCCATGATGAGGACAACTACGCACTAAATCCTTAAATCTTTCCCAAGCCTCGGTAAACGTTTGAGTATTAGACTCTTCAAAATTAGTTATTTCCAACCGAATTTTTCTCGTTTTAGCATAAGGGTAAAATTGATTTAAGAATTTTGACTCAAGATTAGCCCATGTGAAAATAGATCGTGGTGGTTCCTTTTCTAGCCAAAGTCGGGCTGCTCCATCGAGGGAGAAAGGAAAAAGGTGTAAATAGATAATGTCATGTGTCACATTGGTGTACTTGACGGTATTGGCGTATGAACGAAAATGACGGATATGAGTGTAAGGATTATCGTCCTCAAATCCGTAAAAAGGACGACCCGATATCAACTTAATCAAATCCGGATTAAGCTCAAAATAATCACTATCGATATCCGGTATCACGATCGTATTGTCGAGACATCCCTCAGTAGGTACTTGCAACAACTCATAAATCGATCGATTATCCATAGCCATTTCAAAAGCACGATACTCGGGATCGGCTTGACTTGTCACGATATTATTTTTTTATAAAAGAAAATATAATATGTACGTAAAAACGAAGAAGAAACCAAGATAGAAAATATATATACGTAGATTTTTTTGGTGTAATACTTTAGGAAAAATATTACTTTTTTTATTTTTTATTCTTTTTGTTGCAAATCTCAGGAAAGAAATGCTTTTGTGATTCTTTTTTTTTTTTTTAGAAAATATTATAATATATGTTAAAGAAAAAAAAAAAAAATTTTTTTTTAGAAAATTTTTTTTTTAAAGGGTATATATAGTAATAAAGAAAAGAATATAAAATAAGAAAATATATATTTTTTTATTGATTTTATAATATTTTTTATTTTTATCTTTTTTATATTTTTTTTTAACTATAAAAATAACGTTCAAAATCGAACGGTGTCAAATATAAAAATAACGTTCAAAATATAATATGTACGTTCACATTTAAAGTGTCAAATAATGAGAGTGGTGGATGCTTAGCCTAATAGACCAATGAAGGACTACATGGTTAAGGATACTAGCTAGAGAGTGCTTGGATAAGCAAACTCGGGTTGAGTCAAAATATCCATGGCGGGCCTAATATGTCAAAGAAGTCTAAATTTGTTAAACCATGTTCTTTTTATATTTTTTCTCTTTTATATATTTTTGATAAAGAACAAAAGAAAAAATATGTACAATGCAAATGTGTTATACAAATGAAAATGATTGATGCAAAAAATATGAATGCATATTTTTGGTGGCCAAAGTAGATCAAAAATTTGAAAAATGTTTGAAAAATTAATTTCTAAGTTATCATGAAGTTAAGGCAATGGTCTAGGTAAGGTCACTTCGATAGAAGTCTCCCCTACACTTACGCTAAACATTGTCCTCAATGTTTAAGAGTATTAGAGTAAACTCCCCTACACATATGACATTGATTACTTTGTTTAACTCGAGCTAAGGAAGAGACAACTAAAGGGTATTCATTTTAAGCACAAGTGTTTTGAATATCACAATAGCAAAAATAATCGAAGTGAACCGGATACACGGGCCTCCTCCATAAGCTCCAAGCATGAATTGAGAGCGAGCGACCCTTGAAACAAACACGAAAATACGAAGAAAGGCACCCCTCCACTTCAACTCTAATATAACATCCTCTTAATTAAACCTAACCTATTTAGATCTACTCTACATTTTCTAACCTAGTTATACAATGCTTGAGTTTTTTTAACCCTAAGTCGCTAGCTCGACTCGGCCACGAATTAGGTTGTCCTTGGGGAAACCATCATGGAGATTAAAGGATATCCACTTTGAAGCTCGTCTCACATGATACACTCAAACTTAGCACGTTGCCATTTACTATAATATTTACAAAATCTGCCTCGATAAATGGAACGGTCCAATGTGTCTCAAGTTTGTCCAACATATGAAATCTCTCAAATAGGAAGCACACTAGGATCAAATACATAGTTTCCATCTCTACACGTGAACAACTCCAAAGTAGGAAGTATCACAAATGTAAGCTCATACAAAAATTCCATCTCAATAGAAGTCACACTCGTAAGTGGAGTAGATGAAAACCAATTTTTCCCAAACATACGTATCCCTAGATCAAAAACCTTTCCCTTCATGGGAAAATAAGAAGATGAACTCATATCAACCATATAAGATTCCCCCTTAGTGATCAAAGCATCATGAGACAAGGAAGGTGTAGGTATCAAAACATTCATAACAAGTATATCCATATTGGGCTCCTCGTCATCATCAAAAGGTGGGGAATATTCCATAGAAGGCATAGTGAAAGGAGGATCAGTAGTAATAGTGTCTTGTGGAGGAGGTGTATTCTCTATGGTCCCAAAAAGCAAGTTCTCACTAAGACGAATCTCCTCTTCCCAATTAGAATCACGATCATCGACCTCAATATCAATATTAGCAAGATAAGCCTCTATGGTAGCATCAATATCCATAAGAGAATCCATATCAAAGGTTTTTGGTTCTAAAGTTGCCTTAGGTGAAAAAGGATCAATCTCTAAGAGTATAGGATCTTCATCAATAACCAACTTCAAGGGTGGGAGGGTGGTAATAAAAGGCTCAAAAGAAGGTGTATTAATGAGAGAATCACTCAAAGGGATGATATCATCATAAAAATCAATAGGTGCAACCTCAAAAACCGGTGAAGAAATATCAATGAAAGGTTCTTCTTCTATGGAGTCATCATTATGGTTTGTGTTCAATGCTTCAATTGAGGAGATAAGATGATAAATGTTAGATAAAACCTCACGAATATGAACATCGTCCACTTCTTCTATAGGAGCATCTTCATCCAAATTAGGAATGTCATCTTGACATGAAAATTCCTCGGATAATATATCATAAGATGCCTCACTAGAATCACAATCATCATCCGGTATTTGTGGCAAGTCTTGCAAAAATTCTTCCTCGATCTCATTATCCCTCTCTTTAAACAATTCATCAAGATCGGAATCACCAAAATCACTAGTAGTAGCATGAAGGTCAACATGTGATGAAATCTCAATGTGATCATGAGGAGAAGAGGTATCAATACAAAGCTCGTCACATGGTTCATTGGAAACACTCGCAAGCTCTCTTTGGATTGGGATAAGCTTCTCAACACTAGAAGAGGTTAATTCATCCAAATCGGTGTTTGTATTAGTGCTAAGAGGCTCGTCCCCCATGGTTAAAGAGTCGGTGGGTTCCATGTGAGGTAAAGGTGATGAAGGTGTGTCATCATTAAGTGTCATACAAATCGGAGGATCGTCATCATCGTCATATAAGCATTGATGAAGCATACGGGCACGAGTAGCAAGACATTCTTCTTCCTCCTTTTTATCAATCTTAAAGAGTAAATCATCTAAATTTTCCTTGAGGAACCGAGAGGAATTGTTCACATATTCACTGTACCTATCACCAATTTCCTTGTTATTAAACCGCTTGTTCCTTACATCATCCTCAAGATATTTAATTTCCTCCCTTAACCATCGAGATTCTTCTCTCATTTCCTCGATGCTCATTTCTTTCTTATGATTAAGAGCCCTCGAAAAATATGCATTGTCTCTTTCTATTTGCTCGAATATAAAAGAAATCTCATCATAAGAAGGTGGATCCCTTGGTCGACAATCATAACCATAATGGGGTTCTTTTCCACAAAACTCACACAAATAAGTCGAAGAATATGGTGGAGGTGGATTTCCATAATTAGGTGGATTATAGTTTTGAAAAGAGTCTTGATTATGAAAGTTCTCATGATTGTAACCTTGAAAATTCCCTTTATCACTAATAGTATCATCCTCATCATCAACTCTCAAAGACGGCTCAATATCACATGGTAAAGCTCCTTGAGGTGTAAAGTTTTGCAAGTGTTGTGTTTCCAAAATTAAGAATTGCCTATCAGTTTCCTCTTGCATTTCTTTATTTTTCTAACATTTTCATCAATCTTTTGAAGAATTAAGTCCATTTGAGATTGTTATATCCCCTTGATTAAAGTTTTTAAAATTGCTCTCATTTTGAAAATATACATGATTTGAAAATCCTTGATTTTGAAAAGTCTCTTGATTATAGCATGGAAATTTTTCATCATTTTGAAAACCTCCATAATTGGAAAGTCCTTGATTTTGGTATGGCTCATTAAAGGTTTGATCATGAAATGATGGTGGATTTTGTGATGAAAAACCGGAATATCCCATATAGTCATTACAAGTGTAGTCCATTTGAATGTTAGGTCGAAAATTAGGGTTCTCGGTTCCATTATAAGCATAACCCTCCCCATAATAGCCGTTGTTTTGATCACATAAATAAGTATCGTGTGGACCGCCACAAGTCGAACAAGGCGAATAATTAGCGTTGGCGGATCGTTGTTGCAAAATCTCCAACATGGAACGAGTATCCATGTTTAACAAGGTGGCCAAATGTATATACAAGTAAAATGACGTTTAAAAGCTTCCTCGGGGAAGGAAGTAATACACCCAAGGTGGTATGGTTACACGTGTGCGAGTACACGTGTAAGTAAACTCGAGGAGTGAGAGATGAGCTCTCGGTCGACTTTTGAAGGAGAAGAGATTATCTCCCTCGAGGTGCAATAAGTAATATCGACAAGAAAATATAATATATGTAAGTAATACTTTGGGTGGCACACCACTCACCACTATCACTTTTGAAAGACCCACAAGGAAGCGGAGAAACGAGGCGGCACGTAGCACTTAAGAGCCTTCTTCTTTAGAATGTGAAATACACTCGCCTTATACCCCCACACAGTGGCCTTTTTCTCAAGATCAAGTAGATTATGGTATTTATCTATTGTGCCTTAATTAAGTTTGATCGATACTCGTGTCAAGGACCGGAACGCTCCCGAACACGGTGTATTGCCTCGGCAATACTTATGGAAGTAGATATATTAAGTGTTCATATCTATGTATACTTATTTACATATAATAATATATCAAAAATATTTTTGTATTTATTTGGTTTTTTAAGAAAATACTATATGTACGTAAAAACAATGAAAACCGATATTATATATATTTTTGTGTGTAATCTTTTAGGAAAAAGATTACTTTGTGGATTTTTTATTTTTTTGGTTCAATTCTTTAGGAAAAGAATTGATTTTTGCGATTTTTTATTTTTTGTATTTTTATATTTTTGATTTTTTTTTATGTTTTTGATTTATAATACGTAAAAATAACGTTCACAAAGTGAACGGATCCCAAAATCCAATATGTCTCACTCGAAACCGTTAATCTTCACAAAAAGAACCGGTAGCGACGCCATTTAATATTTCGTTTTTAGTTCGTTGTTTCGTCTCGGTATCTAATCGAATTGATATAACTATCCAAGCTTGACTTTATCGTTTTTGGTTGTAAAAATTGAATGGTATTTATGTCTAATTGGCACAAAGCAATTAAAAAGGTAAAAATACTCTATAGTTGCTACATATACATACTACATAAAATCACTTTGCAAGTACAACATTTAAATGCACAAAATGTAAAAATGGAAAATACAATTTTATTCTACTAATATAAATCTATTTAACAAATCAATTCTAATTCTACAATATAAAACTATCATATCAATTAACGAAATTGGCGCGAATTTCACCAAGCCCAAAATAGAACTAATCCCAAAATCAAACTACTTAACAAGATGGACTGAATTCTGTAACAGAATTAACCGAGATCCTAACGACGAAAACAAATAAGGACTTACAGCTACTTACAAAAACAAATGGAGAATTAACAAAAATCTAACAGTGCTAACGAAATCATCATATGGGACTGTCAATGCAAAAAGAAGCAACAAAAACAGGGGCTAAACATGTATACCAGTTACAGTTCAAAATTTTCAACAGCAAGCAAAATGAACAAAATCAAGCCAACAAATTTGTAATCTAAATCAGTGAACTAAGGGTACTTTCTACATATGAACTGCAACTCTCAATCAAAATGTAAGATTTACCTAAATGACGTGATTACGCTCGAACAATAAGGACGACTCCTAAACCTATCTAGCACTACACTGACTAACAAAATTCCAATTTTTCGCAACTTGATTTCTAATCAAAAGTAAGCAAAACTTCCTATAGTGAACTGTCCCAAACCCTACTGATGTATAACAACAAGATCCACCTATTTGATATTTCTGTTGAATGAACAAGTAAAAAAATAGATCAATGTGTAAACTAAAAGCAGATAACATGAATCATTAATCAAACGAACCAAATTGCAAGCAATACTTCACTACAACTACCACTAACAAATCTCTACTAATATTTGTAGAATATAAGATGAGCTTAACCTGGGCTTCCGTCGTCTAGTCCTTTGATGTCGAAGCGCGGCGCTGAGCCGGCTTGAAACTAAACCTACTTCGACTACCAGTCACTGAACCATTCTATCTGCCAAACGGAACCACACTTATCTACAAATCTGCTTCTTGCCAAAAATTCAGAACCAATCAACTTGCCCTTCCAATCCTGTATGAAAATAAAAAACTGAAACAATACTCATAAGCTTGTACAAGCTTATGAGCTGTAAGCATACAAACGTTTCAATCCAAACTTGTAAACAGTAAAGATGAAGATATTGAATCTAATCAGTTACTCATAAACCTGCACAACTGAAACTATCAGAAACTTGTTATATTTACTATATCAGCTTATCAATAAGCTTTATCAGCTTAAAACTACAACTCTCGCAACCAGTTAACAAAACGTTTACTCGGATTATCAGAAAAGAAGAAGAACTCGGAAAATCTTGTTTGAACTCAAAAATCACACTAATCTTGAAGGCGATTCAGAAAAACTAAATCAACACAATAAACAAGCATAAGCTTGTAATCAAAAGATTAAACTGAATCTATTCATCAATAGCAGAAATCATAAAGTGGTTATATCTAAGAAACTGAAATGCAACGAAAATGAAGCTCCCTGCCTAAACGGTAATCGTAGCAGTATATTAGCTCAAAAGCTTGTTCGAGTTAGTCAATAAGAAGATATAAGAGTAAGAAAAAGATTGAGAAACTGAAATTTTAGACTTTCATTAATGGCGGAAAACTAATTTGATTACAAACTGATTTAAAGCTTGGAAAACTGATTAATAGAAAGTAGTTACAAGAGTTTAACTAATCTACTCCTAAGAGCTAAACTAATGTGTGTGTAAACTACACCTAAGCTAACCGTCGAAACTGAAGTCTTGATCTCCTATTTATAGATGCTGAAGATGATGAAATGATGTGTCTTGACTAATGAGCAGATGCCACGTATTTAATACGAGGTTCTATCTTGTTCTTCATTCTTTAATCTGATTTGGGGGTTTCTTCATTCCTTCTTCTAGATCTAATTAACTCATACCTCCTTGTAGAGGAGATGAATAGGAGTATTTTTCTAGTTATAAGCTTGGCCTGATTCTCCTTGGATCTTTTGATTTGCAGGTTTTGGGTTGAAAGAGATAAAATTGAGTGCTATTCGTTTCTCTCTCTTGAAATTCGGCGAAGACGAGTATGAGGATTTGACCAAGTTTAAATAAACTTTCTCCCTAGTTTTCTTTTTGGTCCTTCATTTTCTTCTTTCTTTCCAAATGTGTTTAAAAACTTTTAAGTTATTTCCATTTCGTCCTTTGTCTTATGAAAGTTACAAGTCTAGTCCTCCATCTTGATAATATTGGCAAGTAAGGTCCTTGAAGCTTGATTTGTCATTTTCTTCGTCTTTTCATCAAATAAGTCCTTGAAACCGCGTGATTGCTCAAAAATGTATCTTCTTACCTGAAAACACATGAAACACAAATACCCACGTAATTCTGATATTTTCAGTTAAATATTATGTATTTGACTGTGTTTTTAGTGGTTTTTGGATCATTATTGATGAGTGTTTTCACACTTATCAGACCTCCCAATCAAGGTTGTGTTTTCACACTTTTGGAGTACTTGTGAATTTATTGTTTTACGTATACAATATAGTAATAGTATTCACACAAAAAACGAAAACCGATAATACGTATTAGTAGAGTGCTACTAATACAAATAGCTATTATGGCTATATAAAAACAACAATTGTTCAAATCAAAACACAACACGCTTCCCCGGCAGCGGCGCCAAAATGATAGTTGTACAATTAGCACTTGTTTAGGAAAACAAAGTGTAATGAGGGTAAGTACGACGGTTTAGGAAAACCGTGACCCAAAAGTGGGTATCGTTCTCAAGGAGGCTAGTGTGTTGTGTAAGAAATGATTAATGATGTGATTATGATTTATGAGAAAAGAAAAATAGAAAAGATATTAGAAGAGAATGATGGTTACGATTATGAATTAAACTAAGACGATTAGTCGTGCACGTAAAACCGTAAAAAGTGACCAAAATTAAAAATTACCCTAAAAATTCCTAGAAAATTGCAATAAATCCTAAAAAATATAATTAGAGTTTACAAAAAATAAAAATCACTCAAACCTTTTATTTAATTAAATATTAATTTTTTTAATGCTAATTAAAGCCCAAAAAATCAATTTAATTAACAAAAAGCCCAAAATGAGATTTTTTAACAACATGCATCAGACAATCTATACAGTTTAATCAAAAGATCACCAGATATGCATCAGACATGAACATTAAGCAGTTTTCACTCAATAAGCACTTTTAGCAAAAATAAGCCAGCCAAACTTCACCAAATGCATACACAAGCTATAATTAATTCAAATGAACAAATATAAACAGGTTTCATGCATTGATTCAAAGTTTAGATCAAGATTCAAGCAATTGAATGTCACTGATGAACACTAAACAAGCAGGTATGATACTTTGCTGATATACTTGACCACAAATCCAATTTCAAACACTCAAATCTTCTTAACAGGTTACACAAACTTTGATTTAACACTTGTTAGCCCTAAACATGCATACACTCTAGGTGTTTCCAAAATCTTAGGTCAAAATAAGCAAAATCAAGTGAGTTATAGCACAATCTTAGATTTGATGTTTTAAAGCTGAAAACTTGCAGATTATAGCACACAACCAAGTATTAAGCAAATACAAACACTAAACAACAACTTCCAATAATTTAAAAAGAACTTATGATCTTAAACAGGTTAACCAAAACACCCCTTATCTTTTTCAATCCAAGATTTAAACAATTATAAGTGTGATTCAATGTTACCCAAGCCCAATCAAACACAATAACAAATATATTATGCAGCATCAAGCAAGATTAAGCCACAAAAACAACAAGAACAATAGCAGAACTCAAAATCACAAAATTCAAGTATTTTGACAGATTTTTGGGTTCAAGAACTCAAATATCATGAATTTACATCCACACTCACGAATTTTTGAGCTGATGTGCCTAGCAAAACAAGGCACAAGCTTCCACAAACAAGCAGCTAAGATTCAACAAGGTTAGAACAAAAATATGAAAAATCAGAAAAGTGACAAAGCTTGATTGATGCAACCTTTGTACCCACTCTTTGATTATCCCCAAACCACAAGCCTCACAACACCTTGATAACTCTTTATCAGGGTGCTATGATCAACTTGTAGCCCTAAAAGTCCAAAGGTGTACCAAAGTCTTAGCAAAATATCAAGATTTTGGAAAAATATGCAATTTCTTGCACAAACTTTAAAAACAAGTTTTAGGATTCAAGATTCATAAACATTAAACATAAACAAGAGTATAATAAGGTTGGCACTTGGGTTTTCTTCACAAATTCAAACACTTCTCATTAAACATGAAGGAGGATTTACAGAAAAGTGAAAAAAGGAAAAACCAAGAGCAAGCCTCAATGTATGAGGTTCTATGCCTTTTAGGCTACAATGACTATCTAGAAAACATAAAAACGTAAACCCTAAAGCTGTAGAAGTCCCAATTTTCCCTTGAGGATTTTGAATATTGGTTGATCATGTGAAGGATTCTTGGTTGTATGTGTGAGGTGTTAAGGTAAGATATTCATCCAAAGGCTCACATTGAGCTTAGAAAGAAAGCAGGATTGTGGGTGGTTGGATTTTATGTCACTTTTTGGCTTCTTCTCAAAAACGTGTACATGGCACCTTTCATGTGACCTTGTGAGTGGTGAGGTGGCTTGTTTAAGGGTTGGGTTATGATTAGTGGACCATTAATCATAAATCTGGAGATTATAGAGGGTTGATTTCATGGATTAAGCAAATGCCCAATTTTTGTTCTTGAGTGAATAGTGGGTGTTTAATCTTGTTTAGGATTTGAAAACATGTTTAGCGCCAATTTATTAAACTAATAAAGATTAGTTTAAATTCTGTTATGGGTGGGAAGTGAGGTGGCAAAAAGGGGAGTTGTGATTGGTGGAGAGAGTGAGTGGGGCACGTGTCACCCCCTCACAGGTTAAGGTAAGTTTGCTGTCGTCCATCTTTGGTCCATCTTTTCTTCTTTCTTTGTCATTTGAAGTTTAAACAAGCCAAAACTGAATTCCTTTGTTATGAAAGTTTTCCTTTTCACACTTTTGCCCAAATACTTTTCCAAAGTATTTTCAGGGGTATTTCTTGCCATTTGATGATTCTTGAAGGGCTGTTTTGGCATTTTCTTCAAAGATTATGGTCTTGACTTATATTCTTGACTTTGTGGAGGACTGAAATTGACAAGTCTTCATTTTTGAGGGACCATTCTTGTCAATTCTTCAAAGTGGAAGGCCCTTCTTGTATAATCTTCAAATCTTCAAGGGTAATTCTTGGAAAATCAACACTATGGCTTGGTTCATTGTGCGGCTTCATTTCCCGTGTTCGTTTTTGCTTGTTTCTTGTGATCTTTTGTCATTTTCTCAATATCCGTACCTAAAATACACAAATAACAAACACAAGCATATATTTGGTATTTTTCATGATATTTTATGCATTTAAAGCCCGTTTTGGACGATGAGACTATGTATAAAAGCAGTCTCATCAATGAGCTTCTTCAAAAGACCAAAGAGCTTGAGGTTTACAAGGGTAGTGCGTTAAAAAGTCAAAAGTAAGATCTTGAAAAGAAATACAACGAAACTCTTGAGTTATTAACCAAAGAGAAGCGTCAATTTAATGTTTTATTAATGGATGAACGTCAAAAAACGTACCTTGCTACCACCAAAGTTAACGAACTTGAACAACGGCTTTCGATGAATAACACCGAGACTACTAAAATTATTGATGTTAAGAAACAAGAGGTTAAAACGTTAAAACAAAATTTCAAAAGTCGACATGAAAAAGATACTGAAAAAGTAACGGAACTAGAAAAACAAGTCGAATTTTTGAAGAAAGTTGTTTATAAAACGCATGAATCTATTCAAACCGTAAGAGTGATAGCACCTCCGTCGATGTTTAAGGGTCAAGCTAGCTTTGAAACTCCTGATTACCTTGCGCAAGCTCAAGCTGCGAACCCCCG
Organism: Glebionis coronaria; assembly: GCA_025667525.1. NCBI lineage: Eukaryota > Viridiplantae > Streptophyta > Magnoliopsida > Asterales > Asteraceae > Glebionis > Glebionis coronaria. Next base: position 276,158,856 of record CM046882.1, on the reverse strand, counting down.
CCTTTATATGGATGAGTCCGAATGGACCGATCCTGAATGTCCTCTTGTTAGGCTTTATAATGATGAGACATCCCTTTGGGAAGAGGAGAGTAGATCACCGGTCAATAAAGAGTTTGTGAAACCATATAATTATGCTTATGAGAATTGTCTATAGGGTCTTTTCACTACACAAAAACAGAAGTCTCGTGAGGAATTGTTTTTAGAAAGCAAACAAAGAAGAATTCAATAGAAGAAAGTTTTTGCCACTAAGAAATCTAACGTTTTTAAATATATCAACTATTTGCCTCTTGATGTTTCTAAAAGAAAAAGTAGAAAAACACTTGGTGTTCTTAAACATCACATTGATAATGTTCAATCAATTGTTAAAAGTGATTGGCAAAAACGTCAAAATGATAATTAGAAAAAAGAGATTTCTCACGATATAACCTTTCTTGTGAAAGAAATTGTTAGCCTCAAAATATTGAGCCAAACAAGAATGCTCGGTCATATGTTTATTATGTATCGTATTTTAGAACGTTGTATTAGGTAGTATATTAGTCGTGTTATTACGGGCTTAACTTTAATCTAAGGTTCATTAATAAGTAACCAAAGCCCAAAAGGAAAGCCCGGCCCATGATCATATAGCCCAATAAGCTACATGTAAGCAAGGCTATATAAACCTCTCCTTGCATGTAAGGAGAGATTGGTTGGTCATTTTCATTTTTCCTCCTAATCTAATATTCCACAAGTTTCTCCAACCATTTCTCTCTACTTTCTCTCACTACTTTCTCTCTCTAAAATTCATCTCATATCTACCTTTCTTTCATAAATTCGTTTGCTAGAATCATCATATATTAGGGACAACAATTGGTATCAATCGCCATGGGGTAGTTTTGTGATTGGTTGTTGCGTTTTCATTTGATTTATTTGCTTTAATCCTTCTTTCATCCACGAATTCAAGATTTTTTCTTGTTTTTTAGTGTTTTTCGATTCGTATACCTTCTTGATTCGTGCCATTGTGACTTGGCTATCTTGGTTTTTGGCTTAAACACAAGTTTTTTGGATCAAAAGTTGAAAATTTCTTGTTTTTCATCTTTCTGAAATTCTAGCTTGTACCACCATCGGAAAGTACAAAACAGGGGTTGATCGCAATAACCAACTGGTTCCACTTTGTGATCTAAGGATTTCGATACCTTATTCCGATCTGGACATTCCGATCGTACATTGCGATCTGAGATTCCGACGGTTTCAAGGGACTTTTGAGTCGTTACTCTGCCAAATTTGTTTTAGACACATTCCGATCTGAACATTCCGATCTGAACATTTCGATCTGAACATATTCCGATCTGAACATTGCGATCTGGGATTACGACAGTACATTGCGATCTGGGATTCCGACAGTGCATTGCGATTTAAGCCACATTCTGGTGAACATTCCGATGGTCATTCCGATGGCACATTCCGATGGACATTCCGATGGACATTCCGATGGCACATTCCGATGGACATTCCGATGACTTGTTTAGCTAAATTTTGTTCGAGTATTTTTTTCGACTTAGCCACCATCTAGACTAGTTTCGTAATATCGTTTACACGAAGATTAAAAAATTTATTTTTTCCTAGACCATTTTTAGGCCATTTAAGCTTCGATTTCAAATTTTAGCGATGCGGAAAATTTTTCGACCAAAAATTCAAATTTTCGGACCAAAATTCAAATTTTTAGGCCATTTTTAGGTTTTATTTTTGTCAAAATTTTTCACTTTTCAAAATTTTTCCCTATTAGTTTTTGGCTATTTTGGACTTGATTTCAAAATTTGGTAAGACAAATTTTTTCAGCTTACCATTTTGTCGGACTGAGGAATTTTTTGTCGGACTGGGAAAAAATCGGAATTTTCGAAATTGCAACCACAAACCAATCACACCATATCTACTTAAGATCCAAAGTCAATTCATCAACTGTGTCACCCATTATGGATTCCGTAACACAAGATGTGCATGCACTCAAATCCAAGATGTCGGTTGCAAAAGAACGATGCATGACACACTTTAGATCACTCCAGTCACACATTCAAGTCCTTTCAACTGAAGAGTTAAAAGGCACTCGCGTCGAACTTGGATTCAAACGGGTATTCATGTCACTCACTGGTCAAGATGTTGAGACATTCACAAGCACAATGCAACTCAATGCAGATAATCTTGAACAACAACTTGCAAACGATGACTTTCAAGAGGTTGAATCCATAGATGCCGTTTTGGTACTTGAGAATCAGTTTCAGCAATTCCTTGATACACAGGTCTCTGTACACTATGATCGAGAATTCATAAACAAATACTTCTTTGAATTTACTCGGTTAGAAGTTCAATAATTCAAGGAGACATTTCTTCAACACATGAGTGATGTAAGGAAGTCCATTGCTGAAAGAACACGTCAGAAGAACGAGAGCTATGTCGATGATGGTCAAACATTGGATGATTGTACGATGGTCACAGAACGCAGCGGGATAGAATCAGAAAAGCAGCATACCAGCAACAACTCAGGGAATGATCAAGCAGCCGATGATGCAGATATCAGACCCATTTACGATGAAGAGCCAATGGCTGAGGTAAAATTAACTGCTCTGTATGATTCTCAGATTCATGAGCTCGAAACTATGTTAGCTCAAAAGACAAAAGATTTTGAGGATGCCAAACTCGAGTTTTCAAAGAAACATGACAAAATTGAGGCCTACTTTGAAAAACTTGAAAAAGCAAACGTTGTTCTTGAACAAAAACTGGATCGTAAGATTCAAGATTTTAATACGGAAAAAGAACATTTTGTGAAACAAATAAATTTTTTAGAATCAAAGTTGGCTTCTCAAAATCTAAGTTCTCCGCCTGCTTCATTAAGTGAAATATCTGTACAACCAATCGACACTGTAGATAGTAATGACGCGAATGCTCATAACGGCATATTTGATAATATGAACATTAAGTTAGAACAACGTGTCGCTCAATTACTTCTACAAAATGAGCAATTGAAAGCTCAGATTCAGGAAAAGGTTTTTGCATTAACAGCAGTGAAAAATGAATTAAGGAAGCTAAAAGGAAATAGTGTGGATACTAAGTTAGCAAATCAGTCTATCTTGGGGAAACCTCCTACTCAACCATTCAGAAACCGCTCAGTTGCTAGACAACCAAATGCGTTTAAATCTGAACGACCCAAAACATCGAACTCGAGGTTTGCATCCCAAGTTCACATGCGTAGCAATTTGCCAAACACTGTCACTCCACAATCTAGATACTCCTTAAGCTATTCTGCCTATGTAAAACCCAATCACATGAATGAATCAAGCAACTCTAGAAATAGCCACAAGAACATGCCTAGGCGAAGTTCAAATGACATGGGCCATAAAAGCTATCTAGCGGATGCTAAGATAAAGACACAAGCAAGAGATAGGACACAACCGAAACCTAGGAGCGCTAATCACACATCTAGGAATTCTAGACCCTTCTATGATGTGCCCAAATTAGCTTATCCTAGGAACACTAGATCCTTCTCAGATGCTAAGTACTTTGTTTGCACGAAATGTAACAAATGTGTGTTTAATGCCATTCATAATGATTGCATCACTAAAGTCCTGAACAAGGTGAACCAAACAGCTAGAGCATCTCAAAGATGGAACCCTAAAGGAAATAGTTTTTCTCCAATTAAGTCTTCCGTGGTGCATGAGAAAGCTAAGTTTCCTAGACCCTGTCTTAAGTGGAGACAAACAGGTAGAATCTTCAAAACAACTGGTCTTAAATGGGTTCCTACTGGAAAAATATTTCCCTCTAGCACGACAAAGGTTCACTATGAACCCCCACATGGTTCTCACAAAGATATCACTAACAAATATGCAAGCATACAAACTACTGATGAAAGTACAGGTAATCAAGTAAAAGTTCAACAAGAACATAAAGGTTTTCCTTATTCATACCGTTCACAAAAGACACTCTCAGAGTTTGGTTGCTGAAGAAACAAATATCAGAGAAATATGTGTCTCAGGGGTTTCACAAGTAAGCAACACTATGGCACTTGAACAAAGCAGTTTAAGTCCCGATCCACAACGACAAACGACTTTCGTTCACAACCGCACGGAACTCGGAACTCAAGACCACAGTAATGAACCGTCAAGTTCAAAGCTGGTTCCTGAACATGTTCCTAGAGCAGATATGACAGTGGACACGACACTTGAAGAGTTGGAAATGTTATATGGACCAATGTATGATGAATATTTCACGGGGGAGAAACAAGTTGCATCGAAGTCTTCCGCTGTCACTCATGATAAGAATGATGATACCGTTCATCATCAACAAAAGGATACAACTTCATCTACTTCAACACGGGTTGTTGCAGATTTACCTCCTCAGAATATCACTTCAACAATCGATCCTACAACATCCACAACTACTGTCATTGCTCCAGAGAACACAAATCAAGCAGACGGTGCATTATCTGACGATGACGATTTTCACAACCCATTCGGTACACTGGTACACGAAACTGGAGAGTCTTCTATTCGCCATGTTGATTCGTCAAATATGCATACGTTCTATCAACGACATCCTTCAACACATCATTGGACCCGAGATCATCCTTTGGTTCACGTAATTGGAAACCCTTCACAGCCTGTTCGTACAAGACGACAACTAGCAACCGATGGCGATGTTTGTATGTTCGCACTCGCCGTGAGTACAGCTGAACCGAAAAACATCAAAGAAGCCATGGCTGATCATGCTTGGATTGAATCGATGACGGATGAACTTCAACAATTTGAAAGACTTAAAGTCTGGGAACTTGTTGACAGACCATACGATGTGACTCCATTAAATCTTCGTTGGATCTGGAAAAACAAGATGGATGAAGAGAATACGATCATCAAGAACAAAGCTAGGCTAGTGGCTAAGGGGTATGGCCAGAAAGAGGGAATTGATTTTGATGAATCATTTGCACCAGTTGCTCACATGGAAGCGGTCAGGATTTTCCTTGCTTATGTTGCACATAAGGGATTCACTGTCTATCAAATGGACGTAAAGACGGCGTTTCTTAACGGTCCTTTGAAGGAAAAAGTCTATGTCACACAGCCGGAAGGATTCGTCAATCCTCATTATCCTGACAAGGTGTATCGTCTCCACAAAGCACTTTATGGACTCAAGCAAGCTCCAAGGGCGTGGTACGACGAGCTCTCAAAATTTCTGGTATCCAAAGGTTTCACAAAAGGTTCCATTGATCTAACTTTGTTCACTTATAAATATGGGGATGACATTTTGCTTGTGCAAATTTATGTTGATGACATTATTTTCGGGTCTACAAACCCAAAACTTTCAAAATGGTTTGAAAAAGTAATGCACAGCAAATTTGAAATGTCAATGATGGGCGAACTAAAATTCTTTCTAGGAATTCAAGTTCACCAATCCCCAAGTGGTATCTTTATAAACCAAGCTAAGTATTGTCAATAGATAATCAAAAAGCATGGTATGACTTCATGTGACCCCGTTGGGACACCATTATCAACCACATCGCTAGATGCTGACTTGGAGGGAAATGCCATCGATCAAACGAGATATCGTTCCATGATTGGTTCCCTTATGTACTTGACAGCAAGCAGACCTGATATTCATCATGCTACCTGTTATTGTGCACGTTATCAAGCACGACCCACTGAAAAGCACCTCAAGGAGGTTAAACGGATCTTTCGGTACCTCAAGAATACCATTCATTTGGGACTCTGGTATCCGAGGGAAACCGGTTTCTTTCTAACGGCCTATTCAGATTCTGATCATGCAGGGTGTCTTGATACACGAAAAAGTACTTCTGGTGGTGCACAATTTCTAGGTCAAGATAAGCTTGTGGGATGGTCTTCCAAGAAGCAGGATTGCACGTCACTCTCATCAGCAGAAGTGGAGTATGTGTCTCTATCTGCGTGTTGTGCTCAAGTTCTATGGATGAGAACACAACTCACGGATTATCGCTTCCACTTTGATAAAGTGACTATGTACTGTGACTCAAAGTCGGCCATAGCCATCTCCTGCAATCCAGTACAACATTCCCGCACGAAGCACATTGATGTCCGATATCACTTCATAAAGGAACAAGTTGAAAGAGGTATCGTTGAACTATACTTTGTTGGAACGGATTACCAATTAGCTGACTTGTTTACGAAAGCTTTGTCAAAAGATAGGTTTGAGTACCTAGTTAGGCAAATTGGTATGAGATGTTTGACTCCAGCAGACCTGGAGATTCTGGCAAAGGTGCCTGCTTGATTTATCTATCAAACATCAACTTGTAAATATCTTTGAAAAAGCAAAATACAAAAATATAAAACACATAAAAGCAAAACACAAAATTAAAAATCTTTCAAAATCCAAAAATATTCTTCTCGACATGTCTTTCAGTATCGATAATATGGACGTGCCTAGAAATGTCGCTCAATAACGACACGGATGTGTACATAAAGCTCGAATGAAAGTTGTAAATATTTTTTCAAAACATGTCATTTCTTCTTTTAATAAAGGAAATTGTCTATTTTGGACAATATTTCCAAACAACGGGTAGAGCAATCTATCACGGGTTGAGCTTGTCATAAAACATTCAACGTTTTGCGCTCAACACAATGGCTTGTAATCACTTTCAGATTGCAACCCGGATCGATATTCACGGGGGAGTGTACGATTTAGTACCCTTACCCTCAGCAAAAGAAGAGAAATCTTCTTACACTTGAGTGGATTCGTCAAGACATTCAAAGTCTATGAACTCAAGTTTATGCTTTAGAAAAACCTTTCGACAAAAAGAATTGATTTTTCAAAAAGCGTTGAACACAATTTTTTCAAGAATTTTTCAATGATATTCAAAATCTTTCAAAAATTGTGTGTTCAACAACTCCCATCCTCAAAAAGCGAAATGTGGATCATATCCTCACAATGACAATTCAATTGGATCAATTTTTGAGGGGGAGCATTTTAACTTCATGCAAAAGATTAACACATCTTTCTCCCGGAGATTTCTAGACTATTTTTCAAAATATATTTTAATCAAATTTGGTATCTCTAATATCAAAAGATTTTATATATTAGAGATAGGGGAGAAAATGTGATTAAAATGTGATCTAATATAAGACTCAAGCACTTTAACTCTTACCTACATGTGCGAAACACTTTCGATTATCGATGCACATGTGAGGGGGAGCATTTCTAAAACGACAAAACTAGCAAGGTGTTAAATGTTTTTCAAACACTTTGTTAGAATTTAAAGTGGTTTTCATGGTTACGATCAAATACCCACAACATCTTTAATTCACGACGTTATTGGTGTCAAAAGGGTGGTTAGGTTTAAGTCCTATGATCCAACCAGAACCGGAGGGATCTTCCCAGGGACAATCCTATAGATTAATAGAAGTCCTTAGGAAAGATGGAGTAGAATGTGAACGTAGTAGAATGCCGACTAAGTACTGATGCTAGCACTGGAACAATCACAACAAGGTGCTAGTAATGATGTCTTGGTAAGCATTGAAGGGGTTGAAGAATGAAAAAGAAATGTAAGGATAAAGGGTGTAAAGAAAGAAGCCCTCCATACAACTTAGGCAGAAACCGGGTCAACTCATCATGAAAACAAACTCATCATGGACCCAGTGATGTATGCACAACCCTTTCCTAGCTACTCAGGCTTCTCTCAAAAGAAGTTTTTTTTATTGTCACGGAGAACAACATGACGACTATTGACTTTCTCACTTCGAGATAGTTGATATTGAATAGGTGGCATCTACTCCAGCCTCCGACCACTAAAAGTGCACAAATCGAGTCTAGAGCCAAGAGATCAATCAAATCTCGTTAGGACACACGGATGAAGATCAAGAGAGTCCTACGCTATATCCTTGTGATATTGCTAGAACACTCAGAGTGATACCACTTAGTATTCACAATGATGAGTGGAAATCCTTCCAGTGTTAACATCAAACAGCACTGTGGTAGGTCATATGCAAGATTCTTTATGAATTGAACATGTGCAAAACTGAAAAGCAACAGTGGTTTGATTCTGAATTGATTCAAACTCGTTTCAGGTTTCTACGCAATATCTTTATGGTCTTGCCAGAACATTCAGAGTGATATTCATTAATATTCACAGTGACGAATGGAAATCCTTCTAGCGTCAACCTCAAACAGCGCTACGGTAGGTGACTTGTGAGATACTTAAGAATCAAACTTGTGTCAACTCGAAAGCAACAATGGTAAGATTCTTAATGAATCAAACTTGTTCCAGGAATTTGAATTGACGACTTTAATCAAGCGGATATTTATCCAATTGATCCACTCTTTATGTTCGCAGTCTTGCTTTGAGACGGTCGAGTAAAGAGAACGGCTAGTACAGCCGCGAAACCCTGTCAAGGAGATTCTTAATTGAATCTACCTGATCACAGGTACGATATTTAATATCGTATAACGGTCTTCACCGACCGGAGGTAAAACGCTATCGATTTAGGATGAATGTCAAAGCCATTCAGTCCGTGTCTATGTTTTGTCTCGAGAAGGTGGCGTCACGGTGTACTCAGCAAAGTCAATGATTCAGAAATCACATGTTCATGCCTAAAGACTTATTCAACAATTAATAGTGTGAGCATGTGGATGAAGACACAAGATCGCAAGATGGCAAAGACAAGTCAAGGATGATTTGAAGATCTCAAGCGTAAAGACAAAGTCGAAAGACAACGACAAAGGCTCAAAGATCACAGCATGAAGGAACAAGACTACTATTACACGTTCAAGACTCATTTATGGCGAGATTAGTAATCTCTAAAAATTTCCTAAATGACTAAGGTTTATGACCTCTCATTGGGGGAGATTGTTAGCCTCAAAATATTGAGCCAAACAAGAATGCTCGGTCATATGTTTATTATGTATCGTATTTTAGAACGTTGTATTAGGTAGTATATTAGTCGTGTTATTACGGGCTTAACTTTAAGCTAAGGTTCATTAATAAGTAACCAAAGCCCAAAAGGAAAGCCCAGCCCATGATCATATAGCCCAATAAGCTACATGTAAGCAAGGCTATATAAACCTCTCCTTGCATGTAAGGAGAGGTTGGTTGGTCATTTTCATTTTTCCTCCTAATCTAATATTCCACAAGTTTCTCCAACCATTTCTCTCTACTTTCTCTCACTACTTTCTCTCTCTAAAATTCATCTCATATCTACCTTTCTTTCATAAATTCGTGTGCTAGAATCATCATATATTAGGGACAACAGAACTTCTGATATCGAATATGGAAACGATAAAAGCCACTATTCTAGAACTTTAAACATTCATTCGATCTGAAATGTTTGATGATTTGAAATACGTCGAGTCTCTTGAAAAATATATTGATGAACTTCAGACGAAAAAATCAGAATTCTCGAACGAATATGATCTCCTCTTAGAATAATGTCTCTCCAAAGATATTTTGTGTGTTACTCTTCAATCTTGTGCTGATATCGATGAATATTTTAATGTTGCATGCAAATATCTTGATAAGATCAAAGAGTGTGAGCGTCTTGAACTTGAGATTTCGAAACACAAAGAAAATGTTGATAAAAAGGCTTTTGAGTTACTTCAGCACCGATCTGATTTCCTTCAAAAACATTGTCATTCTCTTGAACTTGCTTTGCAATACAAAGTCGAAAAAGGTCCAAATGATAATAACTTGCAAGTAAAACTTTCCGCCTTGTGTCGAGAAATGAACGAAAAGAGTATGGAAATTACAAACTTGAAAGCTCAATTACAAGAAAAGGACATAGCGATAGAAGAGTTGAAGAAACTCGTTGCCAAAATGGGTGGGAAAACTGTGGAACCTAAAGTTTTGAAACTTGTTGTTCGACAACCCAATACTTTCAAGGATCCAAAGCCATCTATCTTAAAAAAACCGACTCCTTTCTCCAATTCTTCTCATGTAAAATCTAGGTTACCCCCTAAGACTGATGTGCAAACAATTGTTCCAAAACCCTCCATATCACCCTATGTTCCTCCATTTAGAAAGCACATTGTTGCTAAACTCAACCATTTGAAGGCACCTAGAACTTCTAGGACTCCTCCAAAACGTGTGACATTCGCTTCCACAAAGGGATCTGTAGGTTCAAATGACTTTGTTCATACCAACAACCTAGAGGATGCTAAACAAAAAGGGAAGATTCAGAAAGACAAACTCGTGTATTCAAAGCCTAGTTCACCAAATCACGCTAGAGTTCAACACACTCCTAATGGTAGTCAACCAAAATCTAGGATCCTTCACCAGCAATCTAGGAATTGGAAACCATCCATGAATAGTCGTGTTTCGAACACTACGCCTGAACTATTTAGAAAACCAAGGAATACAAGTACTTTCGTGAATCCCAAATTCCCTGTATGTCCCACTTGCAAAAAGGGCATTCACAATGGAAATCATGACCATTGCATTTTTCAATACCTCTATGAGGTCAAATCTCGTTCCTTTGAACGGAGATCGAATACAGAATCCCATAAGACAACAAGGAGATACAAACCCGTCGTAAAGAAAAGCAATAACAACAAATCTGAAACGTGGATTCAAAAAGGACATAGTTTCTCTCCAAAGAAGTCTTCCGCTGTGCAAGAGAAAACTACTCCTAAATCTAGTCTTCAGTGGAAACCAACGGGTCGGATCTACATGGAAGTTGGTCTTAAGTGGATTCCAATAGAGAAGAGTGATGAAAGCTGCGCTAGCACGAATGTGAATGTTTTGACCGTAGACAAGGAATTTTTTACTCCTAACACTAGTATTTGTACGAACTCTTCTTCTGTTATTGCAGGTACAACAGCGAATTCTGAACCTACTTCTTCTTCCTCAAAGGGTTCCAACTCTGTACATTCGATATCACCTTCTTCTGCTGTACAAAAGTCTATTTTGGATTATTTTCGAAAAACTTGAGAAAACACAAAAATAAAATAAAACGTAAATATCATTAGAAACACAAATTTAAAAATCTTTTAAAATCCAAAAATATTCTCCTCGACGTGTCTTTCAGTATCGATAATATGTACGTACCTAGAAATGTCGCTCAATAACGACACGGGTGTGTACATAAAGCTCGAGTGAAAGTCGTAAATATTTTTTCAAAACATGTCATTTCAATTATTTAAAATTACTTCAGATTATGACTCGTTACTTAAAGAAAGGAAAGTTGATCATCGTTGATAACTTATCCTCAACAACGGGAAAATTAAATTTTCTCGGTCATGAGCTATCGATAAAAACATTCCAAGTTTTTAAGCTCATGTAAACGACTTACAGTTAAATGACGGACTGTAACTCACACTTCAAATAAAGGAAAGTGTATCTTTAACTATAACTTATCCTAACAACGGGTAGAGCAATGTATCTTGGGTGAGCTTGTCATAAAACATTCAACTTTTTGAGCTCAACACAATGGCTTGTAATCACTTTCAGATTGCAACCCGAATCGATATTCACTGGGGAGTGTATGATTTAGTGCGCTTACCCTCAGAAAAAGAAGAGAAATATTCTTACACTTGAGTGGATTCGTCAAGACATTCAAAGTCTATGAACTCAAGTTTATGCTTTTGAAAACCTATTTCTTAAAATTTGAAATGTTGTTATTTTTCGAAAAGCGTTGAACACAATTTTTTCAAGAGTTTTTCCATGATTATTCAAAAAATTTCAAAAATTGTGTGTTCAACAACTCCTACCCTCAAAAAGGGAAATGTGGATCACATCCTCACAATGACAACTCAATTGGATCAATTATTGAGGGGGAGCATTCCAAATTATTTCATGCTAAGGCAGACACATTTTTCTCCCGAAAATTTTCAAGACTATTTTTCACAATATATTTTAATCAAATTTGGTATCTCTAATATCGAAAGATTTATATATTATAGATAGGGGAGAAAATGTGATTAAAATGTGATCTATTTTGCATGACTCAAGCACTTTAACTCTTACCTACATGTGCGAAACACTTTCGATTATCGATGCACATGTGAAGGGGGAGCATTTCTGAAACGACAAAACTATCATGGTGTTAAATGTTTTTCAAACATTTTGATAGACTTTCTAGTGGTTTTATGGTTACGATCTCATACCCACAACATCTTTAATTCACGACGTTATTGGTGTCAAAAGGGTGGTTAGGTTTAAGTCCTATGATACAACCAGAACCGGAGGGATCTTCCCAGGGATAATCTAATAGATTATTAGAAGTCCTTAGGAAAGATGGAATAGAATGTGAACGTAGATGAATGCTGACTAAGTACTGATGCTACCACTGGAACAATCACAACAAGGTGCTAGTAATGATGTCTTGGTAAGCATTGAAGGGGTTGAAGAATGAAAAAGAAATGTAAGGATAAAGGGTGTAAAGAAATTAGCCCTTCATACAACTTAAGCAGAAACCAGGTCAACACATCATGAAGATTACACATCATGGGCCCAGTGATGTAATGCACAACCCTTACCTAGCTACTCAGGCTTCTCTCAAAAGAAGTTTGTTTTATTGTCACGAAGATCAACATGACTTCTATTGACTTTCTCACTCCGAGATAGTTGATATTGAATAGGTGGCATCTGCTCCAGCCTCCGACCACTAAAAGTGCACAAATCAAGTCTAGAGCCAAGAGATCAATCAAATATCGTTAAGACACACGGATGATGAACAAGAGAGTCCTACGCTATATCCTTGCGATATTGCTAGAACACTGAGAGTGATACTACTTAGTATTCACAATGATGAGTGGAAATCCTTCCAGTGTTAACATCAATCAGCACTGCGGTAGGTCATATGTAAGATTCTTTATGAATTAAACATATGTAGAACAGAAAAGCAACAGTGCGTTGATTCTGAATTTATTCAAACTCGTTTCAGGTTTCCACGCAATATCTTTATGGTCTTGCCAAAACATTCAGATTGATATTCATTAATATTCATAGTGACGAATGGAAATCCTTCTAGCGTCAATCTCAAACAGCGCTACGGTAGGTGACTTGCGAGATTCCTATGAATCAAGCTTGTGTCAACTAGAAAGCAACAATGGTAAGATTCTTTATGAATCACACTTGTTCCAAGAATTTGAATTGACGACTTTAACCAAGCGGATATTTATCCAATTGATTCACTCTTTATGTTCGTAGTCTTGCTTTGAGACGGTCGAGTAAAGAGAACGGCTAGTACAGCCGCGAAACCCTGTCAAGGAGATTCTTAATTAAATCTACCCAATCACAAGTACGGTATTTAATATCATATAACGGCCTTCACCGACCGGAGGTAAAACACTACCGATTTAGGACGAATGTCAAAGCCATTCAGTCCGTGTCTATGTTTTGTCTCGAGAAGGTGGCGTTACGGTGTACTCAGCAAAGTCAAAGATTCAAAACCACAAACTCATCCCTAAAGTCATATTCAACAATTAATAGTGTGAGCATGTGGATGTAGACACAAGATCGCAAGATGGCAAAGACAAGTCAAGGATGATTTGAAGATCTCAAGATTAAAGACAAAGTCGAAAGACAATGACAATGTAACACCCCAAAATGTGATATGCGGAAGCGGTGAAGCTCGGGGGCTGTTACGTCATTGTATCATAGTTCAAGGTACAAGAGAACGACTCTAAATGAGACGTTTTATAAAAATACCTCGTTGAATTTAAATTAAAAGCATCACAGTACAAAAGGTCTCAGTTTCAAAAGATAGTGCAGCGGAATTTAAAAGTTTTAAACATCAACGAGATAATAGTTCAAAAGCATAAGTAAATAAATGTCCGAAGATAGCCAAGAAATGCATGCGGACTCCAAGTACTTCACACAGCGGATACAAATCATCATCAATTACCTGAGATAAATGCTAAATTGGGTCAACATAAAGTTGGTGAGAATATAGGTTTCAAGTAAAAATTCATAGTCATTCAATTTCATATTTCATTTTATGTACACATGCAACTATAGGAGATATAGTGCCAAGTGTAGGATAAATTGGGTGTTCACAATATTTATGATAGCTAAGCTCGTGACATCGAAACTAGTGATCCAGTGCATACAATAGATTGCATACATAAATTGCCCCAATGGAGTACCTAGCCAAGATGACTCCGTTCATACAAATGGTACACACTCGTCCGGCGTCAGAATGCCCGAGTGGAGGTTGTCAACCCTCAATAGATCTATCCGTAACATAAGAGCTTACTCCAGCAGAGTAACTAACGATTCACGATAGTGGGGACTATGGCTAAAGCAACTTAAGCTATCTCATAAATAGTGTTCACAAAGCGTTCACAGAAATCAAGTTTTACTTGCGTCCAGAAGCAAGTCATCAAAGAATTTATCACATCCCAAAACATTAAACATACAAAATAGTTTAATAGAGATCTATAAACTCACCTCAAGCAACGATTCAAACCGCACAAGTAAGATCAAATAGTAGCGAACAACTCTAGCAACAACCTAAATATAATACTATAGTTTAGGCGCTAGCAAATAAGTCACAAAAGTTCATCACGTACGTTACTCATCGATCAAGTATATATTTTGTTGTTAAAATCGTGACTTGTAAATGTTACATCGTTATAACATTATAGTATATATATACTTAGGCAAAAATATTTATTTTTTACTCGACGAAATTTCGACAACCTTTCGACGTAAATTTTAATTTACCAAAATTTATCGTAACAAATTTTCCTACGTGGATTCTAACGAAAATTCGACAGCCTTTCGGCGTCACATAAAAATTTGCCATTTTTAGTAAGTACTCAAATCTCGTCCTAAAACCCCTATTTTCAACAATTTCTCAATCGCCAACAATTCAACAATTCATTTTTTTCACAATCGTAACCATTTCAACTTCCAACGTTCAAACTTTCAATAGTACAACAAGTATTCACATTTCGAGCTAACACGCTTTTACAAAACAAGTCCAACATTTATACATACCATTTAGTAACCATTTCGACACTTAAAACAACTCAGTTTAACTCGAAAATGTCGTTTAAACCACTTTAAAAATCTGGACAGCAACCACTTATAGTGTTGTTCTCCAAAAATAAAGTTTTCCGTCAACGTAATTTAAACAACCACAACTTACTCATTTTAGCTCCGTTTTTAGCCCATAATATATCAAAACGAAGGTATTCACTTATATTTTCATAATATCGTAGTAAACTAGTGTCAAAACAATTTTTACGACTCTCTACGCCTCTTATAAAAGTCGGACAGATTGTACGTTTTCCGTAAAAACTCATTTTCGACCGTTTTCAAGCGTAACCACTAGTAGTAACACTACTAGTTTCTTCTAATTTTTCATATGCAACAACAAAATCAAAGATTTTTCTTCAAGTTTACAAATCCAAAATATATATACTTATATTTTTCACAAATCTTTCAATTAACCCATTTTCATGTATGGATCTATTAGATCCACACTTAATTTCCACAAATCTTGAAATATTTAATGACCAAAAATAGTTTTCATCATTTTATTTCATAAAAATACTTGATGAGTAACATGCATGCATAAATCTACAAAGATCATGCATGGAAAAATGAAAAGATGAAAAGGTTTAAGAAATTACCTTGTATAACGATCCTACGTAACCACAACGATCCGATCTACAATAATACCCACTAATCTTCAACCCAAAAATTTCTCAAATCGTCAAACCAAGAAAATCCATTCTTCTATATGCTTATACAAGCTCTAGGGTGTATTTGTTTTGTGTTGAATCTTGGTAAAATGAAGCTTTTCAAAAATCAACAATGGTGGAAATGGAGAGTGTGTTTGTGCCGTGTGTTTAGAGAGAGAGAGAGAGGAGTTGTGTGTGTTTTTGGTTGAGTGAAGTGAAGTGAATAAGTGTGAAGTGATTTTGAAGTTATAAGGTTAATAAGTTAAAATGTGTAGGAAGGTGTAAGTTAAGCTCAATTTGGCAAAGAGTGAAAATATGGTGTATCTTGCATGTGGAGCTTGGTTTGGCCGGTTATGGGGGGTCCCACATGGGGTAAATTATTCAAAAATTTTACTATGATAATTAGTTAAAAGGTTTAAGGTAAAAAGGTTAGTTAGTTTTAGGTAAATATCAAAAAGTATATAGTTAAGTTAAAAATTACGTAAAACTTAAAAATTTGACAAAATATATTAAATTTACGATTTTTCGACGAAAACTGACATTTTACGATTGGTAAAGTATTTTATGCATGTTAACGACGGTTAAACGTAAAAACGACGTAAAATACGAAAACGCGATACGTTAATTAAATATTCACAGTGAATACGATTTATTACTATAAATAGCAAAAATAGTAAAATACAGGCATATATAAACATATACAGAAATATTTAAATACGCTGCTCAAGAAAATACGATCACGCTGCTAAAAACTAAACAGTTAAGCACATAATTCACAGATAACAAATAATCTCATGGATTATCGTCAATTCATTGACCGTCTCAGCACTTTGGTCAGGTTCACAGAAAATGTTCAGAATAATGACTGAGCTCAGAGTCAGGCCATTACTCGTCAGCAAACAGTTTTTCAGAAAACGCGGGATAACCTTCCGGTTCCAACACAGTTAAATCACATAGTTGACTAAATAAAAAGTCAAAGGGTAAAATAGTCATTTTACAAAGTAGGGAAAATTACCAGGTGTTACATAATCCCCTTGATAAAGAAGCTTTGTCCTCAAAATTGTCATGGTTTCTAGAATTGTCAAAGAGTTGCGGATATTTCTTGTGAAATTGATCCTCACGCTCCCAAGTGAATTCAGGTCCACGTTTAGAATTCCACCTCACCTTGATCATAGGAATACGACTCTGTTTCAATCGTTTGACCTCACGATCCATGATTTCAACAGGTTCTTCGACAAATTGCATCTTGTCGTCGATTCGGAGTTCCTCCATGTGACAACCCTGGTTTTGAGGTTCGTCACTTAGTTTTATTTTGTGCTAGTTACGTGTCTTTACGTGTTTATTTGTTTATTGGTGTGTATAGATTGTGGTTTGGATATCGTTTTCGGTACGGGGTACCTTGTGAGTGAAACGATGTGTGATGATTTCATGTTCATGAGTTCACATGGTAGTGACTATGAAGTGAGATGGTGTTATTTAGTGGTTTTACGTATACGTATATGTATTATAGAAAATCGTATTTTTACGATTTACGGTTTAGCATTTGGAGGTCTCGGATGAGGTAATTAGTCATATGGATATTTTTCGAGATGGTTTTAAGTCATTTGGGACTTAGTTATAAAGTTTACTTCAAAATTTGAGAGTGTTTATAAAAGTGTATATTTTACGTCTTTTACGGTAAAACGCGTAAATTTGACTAGTTTTACGGTTTTGTGGTTTTGGAAGCTTTAGGAGCTGAAATAAATTAAGGAAAATTAAAGTAATATTAATAACATAATATTAAATAATAAAAATAAAAAAACGAATTTAGGGGTGTTTGGGTCGGTTTAGACGCACGAAAGAAGAAAGAAAGAAGGGAAAAGCTCAAAACAGGCCCAATGGACTTGAAATGGGATTAGGGGGCCTTTAGGACTTAACCAAACCCAACCCATAACCATAATAATCAGGTTTTTAACCTCCATAACATCCCCTAGCCGAAATTCATCAATGGTGGCCAATTAGGGTTCTTCAAAAATTAGGTTTTCTTCATCTTCTATTAATTCAAAGGTAAAACCTTCTTAACCCTTTTCAATTTAATTATTTTAATGATGTCTTAATCATATTATGATGGATTTAGGTTAGGGTTTAATTAAAAACAGTATATTAATCATATTATAATGATTAAATAAATTAGGGCTTGTAATTAGAGGGACTTGGGTTAATTAATGAGGTTGATTTTGTTAAACCCGTTTTTAAAAACTGGGCAGAATTTTGAGTCAATTGTTTTGATCATATCGGGAGTTCTAGGAACATTCAAGATGCGATCTAAGTACCCCTGGAAAGATATTTGAAGTGGCTATCCAATGCAAGAAACTAGAACTAAATTGGAGGTCGGGAGGTGGGTCAAAAACAGGTTACAACAGTCGGAGGTCAAAACAGTTTTGAGATCAGCCTGTTTTCTTTTTAAGTTTTGGGTTGTTTGGGGTACTTAGGGTTGCATTGGGATCTTCTCACGAACGTGAGAGATGGTTTATATATTGTAGTAAGTATCTGCACTTGGGCTAAGGTTGTGGTTTAGGGTAAGACCCCTTAATGGTAAAAACCTTTTAGTACGTTTAAAATCAAGAAATCAGGAATGACAAAAGTAGATATATGTATATCGGGGCCTTAACAGTAGCTTTAAGGTTAGGGCAAGTGGGAGGTGTTAGCCAACATATGTAAAGGTATGAATATTTCTTTTACAGAAACCATGGGTATGTTTAAGTGGACGTTTGACGTAATGTTTTGAGACCTAAAAACTAGGACTGTTTTGGGTAAATATAAACGGGTTAGTTATTAAACTTAACCAAGTTAAGGACTTGTTAAGGAAGGGTACTGGGGTGATTAGAGCTTATCAATGAGGTAAATATGTTAGAATAGGCTAGATGTCCATCATAGGTTGATGAGCCATCTTGGTGATTGGTTCGTGTATTGATTATGTGTTTTTGGTTTGTTAGCTTTTGCTAGTGCGCGGACTTTTGGAGAAGCTCAATCAGGTGAGTTTCATAGTCCCATGTTTACTATTGATTTTGACTTCCAGATGGGATGGAAGAGACACTGTGTTGAATTATTTTCTAAATTAATGATGTGAATGTTTAAGGTTTGAGATGGACTTGTGTGTACATTTATGTGATTAACTGCTATGTGATTCTTGTTTGTGTGTGATCTAGATTGGAAAGGTACATAGGTGTATGGGCGCCTATGGGACCTATGGTTAATGATAAGGCGTGATGCCTTGGAAATTGTGATTGTTGGTAAGGCGTGATGCCTTGGAAATTGTGATTGTTGGTAAGGCGTGATGCCTTGGAATTGTAATGATTGATTTAACTTGAATGCTAGTTGTTAGTACATGATTGTAGCGCATTGTCCATATGTTTATTGGTTTATGGTATTCACAGCTTATGACTTGTCTTGTGTTGGAGTCTAAACCTATGACTCTCACCAACTTTATGTTGACGTGTTTTAGTGTCTCTTTCAGGTGATACTATGGTTAAGCATGAGAACATAAGTGGCTAGGATTGGAGAAGCTTAGGAATGCATATAGAAGGAGAATCCCCATTTCCTTCTTAGTTTTTATTTGTTCTTTTAATAAGTGATACTGTTGGCACCTATATGTTTGTTTGTTTGTGTTATTTGTTTGTCTTGGGTAAGAGGTAGGACTGTTACCTACTTACCTAGACTCCTGCATTGTTGAGATATTGTCATGACATTTGTGTCACCATTTTATGACATTTCTTATATCATTTAGTTATCTCTATAGACACGCTATTGTTGTGATGATATCCATACGTCGTGCCCCATATTCCGCCATGGTGGGGTGTGACAGAATGGTATCAGAGCCAATGGTTATAGAGAATTAGGTTGCCTAGTCGCGTAGCCTAATCTATAGCTTAAGGGTCCCTGCATATAGGCGTCATAGGAGTATGTGTGCATTTTATAATAATTGATGTGTTTGGATGTTATTTATTGCGATGTTTTGACTAGTATGAATTGAACCGTAGTATGTTCATACTTAGTCACATGTTATTTTCTTTTCGGGTTTGTGACTAGTGCGGGTTGAACCATAATCGTCCACGCTAGTCACTGTTGTATTTTGCTTAAATTGTACGTTATAGTACATAATTTAGTACAAGGTAGTTTCTATCTTATATCGAGTTATCTTACATACCTGAGGTATGTTATTTTTCTTTTTATGTTTAAGTCATGTTCCCTAAGAATCGTGTGGTAGTTCGAGTTACTAGGAGTAGGTGGATAGGACGGGTTTTAAGCTGTTTCCACTCTTACGGGCAACATGACTTATAACTGATTATGTTTTCGTTTTGGATTTAGTCTAGGCTGTTTTAGCTAGACTATGGATTTCTGTATTCCAAGAGTTTATTATGTTATTTTTATAGATGGAGTTTTGGACCTTATTGGTTATGTGGTTATGAGCTTATGTGAGTAGATAGATTTATGTGTTATATGTTGTATTGATTCTTATAAGTGTCATCATAGGAGGGAGTGCATTGGGGGAAGGGTAATTGTATAAGTATGGTGGCCAACATAGTTATACAAGTACCACAACTTCAATGGGTTCTCAAGTATGATTGCATGAAAGAGGGTTAATACATGCTTGTATATGATGAGATGTAAAATTTGGGTATACGTATATATATGGGTTTATGTAACGGCTGCCTATGATATGGCTACTGTTCTTTTTGTGTTATATGTTTTAGGTTATAGTTGCGTTGTGTGATTTTGGGGTCACACGATATGGTTTGGTTTTGGAGGTGGGCATTATGCCTTGTTGTGGTACGGTGAGATGGTGATTACTCGTATGGAAAAACGAGCGTATAAGGCGATTGATTGACTTACGTGTATGATAACGAGTATGTTTGGGGGATTCAATAGGTATATATATGCGGATGTATATATACTGATAGATGTTATGTTATGATTTATGGTCGTTCACTAGTTATTATAACTTGAACGTACCTTTTGTTTGTTCATGTTTTATGGTGCTGGAGTTTGATGGAGTTTCAACGATGTTTTGAATCTTTTGAACTGTGTCTTGTAGCGTATTCTTTGAGTTCGTATTTCACGTGTACGTTTTAAAATGGTGTTCTTGGTTTTAAGTCTGTTGAAATAAATTGAGATTTCTTTTGGGATAATGAAATCTTTTAGGCTGAGTCTTACATTTCTTTTGATTGGTGTATGGAAAAAAAGGGGGACTTGGAAATCTACTATAGAGTTAGACAGTTGGTGGTATTCGGTAAAATAAGGGTAAGGTGTTGGAGTCATGTTTGAAACAAGATGTAACATAAGTTTCTTTTTAATCAACACTTAATTATTTCAAATTCTAAAAGACTTTCTTTAAAATAAAGCGAAGTAAAATTTCTTTCTACTTACATAGGTTATATAGTTGGGTTTAACCGATCCACGTCATTTATAATTATAAATACAAGGTTAAATGGAGTTTATGAATATTTGACATACAATTATATCTTTCATTTAAAAGGATTGCATTGATCACTAAGTCTATTCTTTAGTTTTTAAAACAACTAGCATAAAACTGTTTTGGTCATAACTTGTTCGTTTCTAGAGATTTTTGAGTGATTCAAAAGGCAAAAAATTATGTACTCGGAACGTACTTTTCAAATATTCAGAATGTATAGTCATGGGAGGTCAGTGGACTGGTCGGAATTGTTGTACAAGTGTCGGGTCCAAGGTTGAGTTTTGAATAGTAGTTTATTTTTATGATTTGGTATGCACGGGATGCCTAGTCTTTGAGTTGAGTTTGGAGTTCGTCAAGAGGGTTGTTTGTAGATGGTTTGAGTCACAAAGATGTGAGAGGTAATAATAAAAAGAAAAAAAGATATATATTCTTTTCGAAAAGTCGATCTTTTGCACAGTTTAAATAATATGTCGCGGGGCGTAATATGTTTTGGTTGCGATTGGGTGTTTTCTTGGATTATTTTTCTTCGTTGTCATGGTTCGTTTTGAATTGATACATGTTTTGGGTTTGAGTTTTCTTTGGAGTCTCGTGGTTTTTGATTTGTTTTAATTGGTGCACGTGAAATGTCGTTAGTTGTCCGTGGGTTTGATTCGTCGATCGTATCTGGTGGACTCAGGATGTAGTTTTGGTTTTGTATTGTTTGGGAGCGTTGAGGTAGTCATACGAAAGACTTGGTCGCGCCTACACGATTAAGTAGGTGGCCATGAGAGAACGGTCGGAATGCCCTTAATGGGAAGGGAAGAAGTTCGTAGACGAACAAATGAGAATATATGGTCTCTTTG
This sequence comes from Glebionis coronaria, assembly GCA_025667525.1. Lineage (NCBI taxonomy): Eukaryota > Viridiplantae > Streptophyta > Magnoliopsida > Asterales > Asteraceae > Glebionis > Glebionis coronaria. The sequence continues at coordinate 276,136,950 of CM046882.1, read as the reverse complement.
GAGTACCAGGGAGAGGAATAGAGATTTGTATAACGTATGGATATTGGCATAAGTAACGCGCCATATAGAGTGGTTGGAAATTGCAAGGGATTCAGGATAAAGGTTGAGTTGCCTGGTAGTAAATGTGATGTGGAAGCGGTTGAGTGGTCTAATAAGAGGGAGTATTGGTCTTATAGAATACGTGTAGATTTTTCGCGAGTAGAACGAGGTAGAAATTTATTCGTATTGCTTCTAAGAAAGGGTGCAAGGAGGACATAGTTGAGATTGCTAAGGATGTTGTATGAACGCTTTGGGTTTACGGTTATGCATTTGGCTTCGCCAAAGCACTAGCGGTTTTTATGGTGTCAATGAACCAAGTGTGCATGAACGTGTATAAACGAGTTGTCATCGGGAGCATCGACGACATCTTGATCTACTCAAATCTAAGAAGGAGAGTGAGGCGAAGTATGTGTTGGTTTTGGAGAGGAATTATACGTGAGATTTTCAAGTGTGAGTTTTAGTATTAAGTCTACCATGATGAGTAGTTAGAGATGATGGCATATCATGGAACCAGCGAGGGGCGAAGTGAAGAAGGATGAGGAAGCATTTTGGAGGCTGAAGAGGTGGATGGGATAATGAGCCGATCTTGGCATTATCGGAAGGACTGGATGAATTCGCGAAGCATGACGATACGTGGAGAAAGGATTTAGATGTGTACGAGAACGACAAAGAAAGGCGATTGCTTATACGTTGCAAGAACTGAAGATTTGGAAGAACTGGATAGACTTAGTTAGTGGAGCTGGACTGTTATATCTGCCTAGAATGCTAGAGGCATTTGGTGTACGAGACGTGGAGAATGATCTATATGGATCATGAACGTCTCCAATACATATTCAGTCATCTTGATTGAACATTTAGCAAAGGTGATGGGTGGAGTTAAGTGATGAAAGAAAATTGCAAGGCCAAGTACCATCTGGGAAAGGAAAGCATGATTGATAAGACATGGAATAAGAAGAATGAAGTGAAGATGAGACGAACTTGAACTATAGGGATGACGTATTTGGGTGGTTTGGATGAAGGATGTAGGTTGCGCGAGTTGGGTTGTCTAAAGCAGTAAACGCGTCAACATGTATGTTGCGTGGCTTGGACAATCATGTGGAGAAAAGGGACGTAGACTATACTTCCTACATAGATATGAGTAGCTTAGAAAGGGGCGATGTAAGGACGAAGTTGGTGGAAGGGATACATAATGCGGTGGAGGAATAAGTACGACGAGAGTTGGGTAATAGTCGATAGACAGACTAATTCATCTCACATTTCAAGAGGAATGAGAAGTCACGTAGTTGAGAAGTTGGAAGGATTGCGTACGGATGTGATGGAATAGAGGGTTTTGCGTAAACGTTAGCCCGATATGTATGGAATGCCTTATGAGGGATTATGGCAAGGGAAGAAACGATGGGAAGCATCACATCGTGATGTATGGTATGTAGAAAAGGAGGAAACCACTAGATTTAGTGACAAAGTTATGTAGGGAAGTTTCACCCACAGTAACGGGTGGTACGTTTTGGTAAAATGGAAGAGTTGATGTAGAGTTTTGTAGGTCCATTTATGATCTTTGAAAAGATCGGACCATTAGCTTATGAGCATAGAATTACCCGGGGGAAATGAGTTGTATACATGATACATTTCATGTATTAAGATTGGTAAAGGTTGTTTGAGAATGCATTTTTCATGTACGGTTATTCGGGACTTGTATTAATAAGAGTCTTCGTTTATATCAAAGAATCATCGGTGAGATTTATTGACTGTGAGGTCAAGAGTTTGGCAATGAGTTTAATTATTTTTTGTTTGTATATGTGGTATTTTGAAACTTGAACTAAAGTTCACGTGGAAATGAGGGGAGTTCGTTTAGAACAAGTATCCTCATGTGATTTGTTGTTTGTGTGTTTGATCCTAAGGAGTAAATCTCGGGACGAGATTTCTATTAGGAGGGAGTGATGTGACAACCCTGGTTTTGAGGTTCGTCACTTAGTTTTATTTTGTGCTAGTTACGTGTCTTTACGTGTTTATGTGCTTATTAGTGTGTATAGATTGTCGTTTGGATATCGTTTTCGGTACGGGGTACCTTGTGAGTGAAACGATGTGTGATGATTTCATGTTCATGAGTTCACATGGTAGTGACTATGAAGTGAGATGGTGTTATTTAGTGGTTTTACGTATACGTATATGTATTATAGAAAATCGTATTTTTACGATTTACGGTTTAGCATTTGGAGGTCTCGGATGAGGTAATTAGTCATATGGATATTTTTCGGGATGGTTTTAAGTCATTTAGGACTTAGTTATAAAGTTTATTTCAAAATTTGAGAGTTTTTATAAAAGTGTATATTTTACGTCTTTTACGGTAAAACGCGTAAATTTGACTAGTTTTACGGTTTTGTGATTTTGGAAGCTTTAGGAGCTGAAATAAATTAAGGAAAAATAAAGTAATATTAATAACATAATATTAAATAATAAAAAAAAACGAATTTAGGGGTGTTTGGGTCGGTTTAGACGCACCAAAGAAGAAAGAAAGAAGGGAAAAGCCCAAAACATGCCCAATGGACTTGTAATGGGATTAGGGGGCCTTTAGGACTTAACCAAACCCAACACATAACCATAATAATCAGGTTTTTAACCTCCATAACATCTCCTAGCCGAAATTCATCAATGGTGGCCAATTAGGGTTCTTCAAAAATTAGGTTTTCTTCATCTTCTATTAATTCAAAGGTAAAACCTTCTTAACCCTTTTCAATTTAATTATTTTAATGATTTCTTAATCATATTATGATGGATTTAGGTTAGGGTTTAATTAAAAATAGTATATTAATCATATTATAATGATTAAATAAATCAGGGCTTGTAATTAGAGGGATTAGGGTTAATTAATGAGGTTGATTTTGTTAAACCCGTTTTTAAAAACTGGGCAGAATTTTGAGTCAATTGTTTTGATCATATCAGGAGTTCTAGGAACATTAAATATGCGATCTAAGTACCCCTGGAAAGATATTTGAAGTGGCTTTCCAATGAAAGAAACGAGAACTAAATTGGAGGTCGGGAAGTGGGTCAAAAACAGGTTACAACAGTCGGAGGTCAAAATAGTTTTGAATTCAGCCTGTTTTCTTTTTAAGTTTTGGGTTGTTTGGGGTACTTAGGGTTGCATTGGGATCTTCTCACGAACGTGAGAGATGGTTTATATATTGTAGTAAGTATCTGCACTTGGGCTAAGGTTGTGGTTTAGGGTAAGACCCCTTAATGGTAACAAACTTTTAGTACGTTTAAAATCAGGAAATCTGGAATGACAAAAGTAGATATATGTATATCCGGGCCTTAAAAGTAGCTTTAAGGTTAGGGAAAGTGGGAGGTGTTAGCCAACATATGTAAAGGTATGAATATTCCTTTTACCGAAACCATGGGTATGTTTAAGTGGACGTTTGACTTAAAGTTTTGAGACCAAAAAACTGGGACTGTTTTTGGTAAATATGAACGGGTTAGTTATTAAACTTAACCAAGTTAAGGACTTGTTAAGGAAGGGTACTGGGGTGATTAGAGCTTATCAATGAGGTAAATATGTGAGAATAGGCTAGATGTCCATCATAGGTTGATGAGCCATCTTGGTGATTGGTTCATGTATTGATTATGTGTTTTTGGTTTGTTAGCTTTTGCTAGTGCGCGGACTTTTGGAGAAGCTCAATCAGGTGAGTTTCATAGTCTCATGTTTACTATTGATTTTGACTTCTAGATGGGATGGAAGAGACACTGTGTTGAATTATTTTCTAAATTAATGCTGTGAATGTTTAAGGTTTGAGATGGACTTGTGTGTACATTTATGTGATTAACTGCTATGTGATTCTTGTTTGTGTGTGATCTGGATTGGAAAGGTACATAGGTGTATGGGCGCCTATGGGACCTATGGTTAATGATAAGGCGTGATGCCTTGGAAATTGTGATTGTTGGTAAGGCGTGATGCCTTGGAAATTGTGATTGTTGGTAAGGCGTGATGCCTTGGAATTGTAATGATTGATTTAACTTGAATGCTAGTTGTTAGTACATGATTGTAGCGCATTGTCCATATGTTTATTGGTTTATGGTATTCACAGCTTATGACTTGTCTTGTGTTGGAGTCTAAACCTATGACTCTCACCAACTTTATGTTGACGTGTTTTAGTGTCTCTTTCAGGTGATACTATGGTTAAGCATGAGAACATAAGTGGCTAGGATTGGAGAAGCTTAGGAATGCATATAGAAGGAGAATCCCCGTTTCCTTCTTAGTTTTTATTTGTTCTTTTAATAAGTGATACTATTGGCACCTATATGTTTTTTGTTTGTGTTATTTGTTTGTCTTGGGTAAGAGGTAGGACTCTTACCTACTTACCTAGACTCCTGCATTGTTGAGATATTGTCATGACATTTGTGTCACCATTTTATGACATTTCTTATATCATTTAGTTATCTCGATAGACACGTTATTGTTGTGATGATATCCATACGTCGTGCCCCATATTCCGCCATGGTGGGGTGTGACACTCCAATGGTATAATGAGTGTTTCATCAGAAAGGCACTTCTTCAAGTTCGACACATGAAAAGTACTGTGCACGCGGCTCAACGCTTGCGGTAATTCGAGACGATAGGCTATGGTTCCAACCTTTGCCAGAATTTTGAAAGGTCCAATATAACGGGGGTTCAGCTTTCCTCGCTTGCCAAGACGTACCACACCTTTCCAAGGCGATACTTTTAGCATCACTTTGTCTCCCACTTGAAATTCGAGAGGCTTACGTCGAACGTCGGCGTAACTCTTCTGACGATCACGGGCTGCTTGAATTCGGCTCTTGATTTGAACAATCTTCTCAGTCATTTCACGGATGAGTTCAGGGCCAGTGAGTTGACTATCCCCAACCTCACTCCAACACACAGGCGAGCGACATTTACGACCATACAACGCTTCAAACGGTGCAGCCTTAATACTGGTATGATAACTATTATTGTAAGAGAATTCTACTAGAGGCAAATGTCTGTCCCATTGCTTTCCAAAGTCAAGCACACAAGCACGCGACATGTCCTCCAGCGTTTGAATAGTTCTCTCACTCTGTCCGTCAGTCTGCGGGTGATAAGCAGTACTCATGTCCAATTGCGTACCCAATGCTTTTTGAAGTGATTTCCAAAATTCCGAAGTAAATCTACCATCTCTATCAGAAATTATCGAGATCGGTATTCCATGTTTTGTGACTATTTCCTTCAGATAAAGTCTCGTAAGCTTATCCATCGAATCATCTTCCTTCATAGCCAAAAAGTGTGCACATTTCGTAAGTCGATCCACAATTACCCAAATTGTGTCATATCCGTTTGTCATTTTAGGTAGCTTAGTTATGAAGTCCATGGTTATATTTTCCTATTTCCACATAGGAATTATAGGTTGAACCAACAATCCAGATGGTTTTTGGTGTTCTGTTTTCACTCTAGCACAAGTCAGAAACTTCCCTACATAAGTAGCAATTTCAGCTTTCATATTTGGCCACCAATACAACTTCTTTATATCCTGATACATTTTTTCAGATCCTGGGTGAATCGAATACTTAGATTTATGCGACTCGTGCATAATCACGTCCCTTAGTCCTCCAAATCGTGGTAACCAACTTCTACCATTCAGACATAGCGTTCCATTAGTGCTAGTCTCCAATTTCTTAGTAACCATTCCTCCTAATTTCTCAGCTTCAACATTTTCGGGCTTAAGAGCTTCGGTTTGTGCTTCACGAATTTGCACAGGTAAGTTCGGATTGATAACCATAGCTAACGATCTAACTCTACGTGTCATTAGTTGTTCCTTTCTACTTAGCGCATCCGCCACTACATTGGCCTTCCCAGGGTGGTAACGGATTTCGCAGTCATAATCGCTGAGCAACTCGATCCATCGACGTTGTCTCATGTTCAGTTCCTTCTGATCAAGAATATGTTGTAAACTCTTGTGATCGGTATAGACGACACACTTAGTTCCATACAAGTAGTGTCTCCACAATTTCAAGGCAAATACTACCGCTCCTAGCTCCAAGTCATGCGTAGTATAGTTTTTCTCATGCGTTTTCAGTTGTCGTGACGCGTAGGCGATAACTTTCTTCCTCTGCATCAACACAGCTCCCGATCCTTTTACTAATGCATCACAGTAGACCATAAAGTCTTCCGATCCTTCTGGTAACGATAGAATAGGCGCACTACACAACATTTGTTTCAACTTTTAGAATGCTAATTCCTCCTTATCTCCCCATTCGTATTTCACCTTCTTTTGAGTCAACTTCGTCAATGGTTTCGCGATCTTTGAGAATCCCTCGATGAATCTTCGGTAATATCCGGCGAGTCCTAAGAATTGGCGAATTTCAGTCGGTGTCGTAGGAGCAGTCCACTCCCTAATTGATTCAATCTTAGCAGGATCAACATGAATCCCCTTGCTATCTATAACGTGACCTAGAAATTATACTATTGGCAACCAAAAATCACACTTCGAGAACTTAGCGTACAATTCCTCCTTCTTAAGTAATTCCAATATTATCTTAAGATGTTCCTCATGTTCCTTCTCATTCCTTGAGTAAATCAGTATGTCATCGATGAACACAATGACAAACTTGTCCAAATACGGTTTACACACCCGGTTCATGAGGTCCATAAACACAGCAGGTGCGTTTGTCAAACCGAACGGCATCACTTGGAACTCATAGTGTCCATACCTAGTCCTAAAAGCAGTCTTTGCAACATCTTCCTCACGGACTCTTAATTGGTGATAACCAGACCTAAGGTCAATCTTCGAGTAAACGCTCGATCCTTGCAACTGATCAAACAGATTATCGATCCTAGGTAACGGGTAACGGTTCTTGATGGTAAGTTTGTTCAACTCACGATAGTCGATACACATCCGAAAACTCCCATCCTTCTTCTTTACAAATAAGACTGGAGCTCCCCAGGGTGAAGAACTCGGTCTTATGAATCCTTTATCAGTCAATTCTTGTAGTTGCGTCGCTAGTTCTTGCAATTCCGACGGTGCTAAACGATAAGGCGCTCGAGCAACAGGTGCAGCTCCCGCTATTAAATCGATCTGGAATTCAACTTGTCTAGCCGGCGGTAATCCAGGCAAATCTTCAGGAAAGACTTCCGGAAAATCCCGTACGATAGGTACATCTTCCAACTGTTTTTCTTCCGTCTGCTTTTCAGTAATACAGGCTAAAAATACGTGGCAACCTTCCGACAACAACTTCTGAGCCTTGACACGCGAGATAATGTTCAGTCATGACTTCCCTTTTCCGTCACGTGTATCCCCTTGTACCTCCAAAACTTCATCACCAAATGGTAAACGAACGATCTTCTCGTCACATACAATCGTAGCACGACATCTCGACAACCAATCCATTCCGACAATCACGTCAAAACTCCCTAACTCAACAGGCATAAGGTCTATTACGAAAGGATGACCTAGAAGATTTAAAGTGCATACACGAAGTATAGTGTCGGCTTCTATCAACTTCCCATTAGCTAACTCAATAGTGTACTTAGTGTCTAAGGGCGAAGGGGTCACATCAAGTAAAACACTAAAAGCAGTCGACACAAAACTCCTATCGGCTCCAGTATCAAATAAAATAGAAGCATAACGACCATTGAGAAGAAACGTACCCGTCACGACATCGGGGTTTTGTTGCGCTTCTCCTCCTCCTATCACATAGACCCTTCCACGAGCTTCCCCAGCTTTAGCATTCTTTCCTTGGTCCTTGTCCTTGTTCTTTTTCTTTGGGCACTCATTGCTGTAGTGTCCCTTCTGCTGACATCCAAAGCAAGTGACGTTGGCTTTCGTGTTGGGTGGTGACTTACACTCCCTAGCAATGTGTCCAGTTTTCTTCCAGTTGTGACACTGTACATTGCATTGTCCATTGTGGTGACGCTTGCATCGATTGCACAGAGGTAACTTCCCATTGTACACTCCCTTTTCCCCAGTACCAGCAGTGTACGCTTTCACAGTGTCTTGCCTCTTATTCGGATAGTTCCCATGGTTGTTCCTTTGGTTATTACCCCACTTTCTCTTGTTGTCTGCGGCATACCCAGCATTTGCTCGAACAACTTGGTCCATCAGCCTGTGAGCCATCCTTATAGCATCACTAACTTTTGTCGGTCCAGACGATGTCACATTCCCTTGAATTCTACCAGGTAAACCCCAAATGTAGCGCTCAACCTTCTTCTCTTCATCCGGAACCATTCCAAGACATAGCAAACACAATTCTTGAAACCTCCTAGTGTACGTCCCAATATCATTGTTCTTCACAGTCAAATTCCACAATTCAATTTCCATTTTCTGAATCTCATTACGAGGACGGTACTCCTTAGTCAACAACTTCTTAAGTTCCTCCCAACTCATTCCATACGCCTCCTCGGCTCCAGCCGTCTGCACATGTGTGTTCCACCAGGTCAACGCTCCAGCAGCTAAAGTACAAGTAGAATAAGTCACTTGGTTCTCAACAACACATCCACTAACACGGAACACAGCTTCCATCTTTTCAACCCAACGAGCTAATCCGACAGCTCCTTCAGTACCATTAAAAGTCAAAGGGTCACAGCTCCTAAAGTCCTTGTAAGTACATGGCTTAGGCGGTCGATTGTCAACATTGTTCGGCGGTGCTTCGTTCACGTTGTTGTTAGCTTGAACGTTTGCCAGTGCAGCAGTCACTCGTTGCGTAATCAGTGCTTCCAATTGAGCGTCAGTCATTCCGTTACGTGTGTTCACCATTGTTTCTCTGCGTTAAGACAACAATGCAAATAAGGTTCAAGCATGAATATACACGTTATATATTTCATATGCTAAAATAGAATGCAGAATTTAACAGTACAACAACATAAAAAGGATAGTCACTGGTCAAGGTCATAAAGTTAAATTCCCATTCATAATCAAAATATCAAGTACATAGTCATAAAATAAGAGTATGATTACATCTAGTCTACTCCAACTAACCGAGTACTACTCTAGTTTAGTGGATACAATACCCAAAAGATAAAGACGTCAATCTACTCTAGAATCAAGCACATTAACGATGAATCTCTAAGTGCGACGACGACGATCACACTCAGCACATCTCGGTGAATCACTCCTCGGGTCTCCATCTGCAGCTCGGTATCCTCCACGAACTGACTCCAACTCACGCCTCAACCTAGCAACCTCCTCAAGTGTGGTATCCAACAAGTCGCGGGTATCCTCATTATCCTCTAACAATCCAAAAACCGCATCCTCAAGTAGACGAAAACGAACAGCATCTGAATCCCTAGCACATCCTATCATAACAACACATGACCTAGGTCTAGAGGGCTCTCCAACATGATGAGTAGGTGGTGTAGAAACAGCAGTAGCAGCTCGAATCTCATGACTAGGCGATGCCTCAGGTGTAGTGTGTGAATCAGACATACGGATCTTCTTCCGTGGGCATGGTGAATCAGAATCGGACAAAGCTCGAGATCTAACACCGGATGGTCCAGCTCCATCAGCAGGTGGTACAGTATCATCGGAATCAGTATAAACCTCAGCTGGCGGCGTACCCCATAAAGCTTCCCTTTCCTCTCTAAATCGCTGACAGGGAACAGTAGGCTTCTTCCTCAAGTTGGACGTCTTCCTAATCTCACTCCTCCTACTAGGCTCAACTCTCTCAGGTACAGCAGTCAAAGCATCAACCCTAATATCATCATCAGCCTCAGCACCCTCGCTATCACTACTAACCACAACCATCCTAACGTCAGTATCACTCTCAATCTCATCATCCATGTCCTCATCATCCTCACGATCTACCTCATATCCATCCATATCATCATCACCCTCATGATCTACCTCAACACCATCCATATCATCCTCATGACCTACCTCATGTCCATCCATATCCTCATCACCCTCGTGATCTACCTCAATACCATTCACGTCATCCTCATCATCCTCATCGTCCTCACTACCACTAACCCACTCGATAAAAGTACGATGCACAACCGGTGGCATCCCATCAACAACATCAGAAGTATCAGACAACACATCAGGCTCACCCTCATCATCCTCCTCCGGATCCTCGTCAGGGTCATACTCCGCACCTTCCTCCTCAGGATCAGCCTCCTCTTGGTCATTCTTCGGCTCAACATGATCTGGTACCATCTCAACCTCGTCTTCCCACTCTTCGTCGGCAGAGTCGGGCTGGTAAGAAACAGTAGATGACGACATAACCTGCAACAACCAAAATGCGTATTAAGCAGTTGTAGGGTATGCATGAAATAATCATGTATAGAAATTAAAGTATGCAAATCAACGAGATGCATATGTATATAATACATATTACGTATTACATAATATATATTACATATTACTTATAGTGTTATCCTACGTAATACATTACGTAGTACACATATATATACAGAGTAACAAGTAGCCACATCGGTTATAGTCTAGGCCTAAGATGCAAACCTAGTTCTCTATAACCAAGGCTCTGATTACCAATTCTGTAACACCCCCAAAATGTGATATGCGGAAGCGGTGAAGCTCGGGGGCTGTTACGTCATTGTATCATAGTTCAAGGTACAAGAGAACGACTCTAAATGAGACGTTTTATAAAAATACCTCGTTGAATTTAAATTAAAAGCATCACAGTACAAAAGGTCTCAGTTTCAAAAGATAGTGCAGCGGAATGTAAAAGTTTTAAACATCAACGAGATAATAGTTCAAAAGCATAAGTAAATAAATGTCCGAAGATAGCCAAGAAATGCATGCGGACTCCAAGTACTTCACACAGCGGATACAACTCATCATCAATTACCTGAGATAAATGCTAAATTGGGTCAACATAAAGTTGGTGAGAATATAGGTTTCAAGTAAAAATTCATAGTCATTCAATTTCATATTTCATTTCATGTACACATGCAACTATAGGAGATATAGTGCCAAGTGTAGGATAAATTGGGTGTTCACAATATTTATTATAGCTAAGCTCGTGACATCGAAACTAGTGATCCATTGCATACAATAGATTGCATACATAAATTGCCCCAATGGAGTACCTAGCCAAGATGACTCTGTTCATACAAATGGTACACACTCGTCCGGCGTCAGAATGCCCGAGTGGAGGTTGTCAACCCTCAATAGATCTATCCGTAACATAAGAGCTTACTCCAGCAGAGTAACTAACGATTCACGATAGTGGGACTATGGCTAAAGCAACTTAAGCTATCTCATAAATAGTGTTCACAAAGCGTTCACAGAAATCAAGTTTTACTTGCGTCCAGAAGCAAGTCATCAAAGCATTTATCACATCCCAAAACATTAAACATACAAAATAGTTTAATAGGGATCTATAAACTCACCTCAAGCAACGATTCAAACCGCACAAGTAAGATCAAATAGTAGCGAACAACTCTAGCAACAACCTAAATATAATACTATAGTTTAGGCGCTAGCAAATAAGTCACAAAAGTTCATCACGTACGTTACTCATCGATCAAGTATATATTTTGTTGTTAAAATCGTGACTTGTAAATGTTACATCGTTATAACATTATAGTATATATATACTTAGGCAAAAATATTTATTTTTGACTCGACGAAATTTCGACAGCCTTTCGGCGTAAATTTTAATTTACCAAAATTTATCTTAACAAATTTTCCTACGTGAATTCTAACGAAAATTCGGCAGCCTTTCGGCGTCACATAAAAATTTGCCATTTTTAGTAAGTACTCAAATCTCGTCCTAAAACCCCTATTTTCAACAATTTCTTAATCGCCAACAATTCAACAATTCATTTTTTTCACAATCGTAACCATTTCAACTTCCAACGTTCAAACTTTCAATAGTACAACAAGTATTCACATTTCGAGCTAACACGCTTTTACAAAACAAGTCCAACATTTATACATACCATTTAGTAACCATTTCGACACTTAAAACAACTCCGTTTAACTCGAAAATGTCGTTTCGACCACTTTAAAAATCTGGACAGCAACCACTTATAGTGTTGTTCTCCAAAAATAAAGTTTTCCGTCAACGTAATTTAAACAACCACAACTTACTCATTTTAGCTCCGTTTTTAGCCCATAATATATCGAAACGAAGGTATTCACTTATATTTTCATAATATCGTAGTAAACTAGTGTCAAAACAATTTTTACGACTCTCTACGCCTCTTACAAAAGTCGGACAGATTGTACGTTTTCCGTAAAAACTCATTTTCGACCGTTTTCAAGCGTAGCCACTAGTAGTAACACTACTAGTTTCTTCTAATTTTTCATATGCAACAACAAAATCAAAGATTTTCCTTCAAGTTTACAAATCCAAAATATATATACTTATATTTTTCACAAATCTTTCAATTAACCCATTTTCATGTATGGATCTATTAGATCCACACTTAATTTCCACAAATCTTGAAATATTTCATGACCAAAAATAGTTTTCATCATTTTATTTCATAAAAATACTTGATGAGTAACATGCATGCATAGATCTACAAAGATCATGCATGGAAAAATGAAAAGATGAAAAGGTTTAAGAAATGACCTTGTGTAACGATCCTACGTAACCACAACGATCCGATCTACAATAATACCCACTAATAATCAACAAGAACTCTACCCTAATCTTCAACCCAAAAACTTCTCAAATCGTCAAACCAAGAAAATCCATTCTTCTATATGCTTATACAAGCTCTAGGGTGTATTTGTTTTGTGTTGAATCTTGGTAAAATGAAGCTTTTCAAAAATCAACAATGGTGGAAATGGAGAGTGTGTTTGTGCCGTGTGTTTAGAGAGAGAGAGAGAGGAGTTGTGTGTGTTTTTGGTTGAGTGAAGTGAAGTGAATAAGTGTGAAGTGATTTTGAGGTTATAAGGTTAATAAGTTAAAATGTGTAGGAAGGTGTAAGTTAAGCTCAATTTGGCAAAGAGTGAAAATATGGTGTATCTTGCATGTGGAGCTTGGTTTGGCCGGTTATGGGGGGCCCACATGGGGTAAATTATTCAAAATTTTTACTATGGTAATTAGTTAAAAGGTTTAAGGTAAAAAGGATAGTTAGTTTTAGGTAAATATCAAAAAGTATATAGTTAAGTTAAAAATTACGTAAAACTTAAAAATTTGACGAAATATATTAAATTTACGATTTTTCGACGAAAACTGACATTTTACGATTGGTAAAGTATTTTATGCATGTTAACGACGGTTAAACGTAAAAACGACGTAAAATACGAAAACGCGATACGTTAATCAAATATTCACAGTAAATACGATTTATTACTATAAATAGCAAAAATACTAAAATACAGGCATATATAAACATATACAGAAATATTTAAATACGCTGCTCAAGAAAATACGATCACGCTGCTAAAAACTAAACAGTTAAGCACATAATTCACAGATAACGAATAATCTCATGGATTATCGTCAATTCATTGACCGTCTCAGCACTTTGTTCAGGTTCACAGAAAATGTTCAGAATAATGACTGAGCTCAGAGTCAGGCCATTACTCGTCAGCAAACAGTTTTTCAGAAAACGCGGGATAACCTCTCGGTTCCAACACAGTTAAATCACATAGTTGACTAAATAAAAAGTCAAAGGGTAAAATAGTCATTTTACAAAGTAGGGAAAATTACCAGGTGTTACAGACAAAGGCTCAAAGATCACAGCATGAAGGAACAAGACTACTATTACACGTTGAAGGCTCATTTATGGCGAGATTAGTAATCTCTACAAATCTCCAAATAACAAAAGGTAATGACCTCTCATTTGGGGGACTGTTAGCCTCAAAATATTGAGTCAAACAAGAATGTTCGGTCATATGTTTATTATGTATCGTATTATAGAACGTTGTAATAGGTAGTAGGTTAGTCGTGTTTTACGGGCTTAACTTTAAGCTAAAGTTCATTCATAAGTAACTAAAGCCTAAAAGGAAAGCCCGACCCATTAATATATAGCCCATACAAGCCCGCATGTGGGTGGACTATATATACCCTGCTCCTAGAATGTTAGGAGGAGGATGGCTCATTTGTATTCTCTCTCACAATCTAATATTTACCAAGTTTCCAACCATTCTCTCTCTTTTCTCTCTCTACTTTCTCTCTCTAGAATTCATCTATCTTTCTTCTTTATTTCTTGTTTAATCATCACAAATTAAAGGGACAACACCGTCATTCCTCCTTTCTTTGGAACACAATGCACGGGGCTAACCCATGGGCTATCGGAGATAGGGTAGATCATTCCAGCGTCTAGAAGTTTCATAACTTCCTTTTTTATCACCTCATGAATCTTTGTATTAACCCTTCTTTTACTTTGAATAGTGGGTTTATAATCTTCCTCCATCAAAATTTTATGAGTACAAAATTTTGGGTCAATACCCTTGATGTCGTAGATTTTCCATGCAATGGCTCGTTTATGTTTCTTTAAAACCTTAATACGTGCCTCATTTTCGTCATCTTTCAATCCTTTTGCGATAATCACCGGTAATTTATCCGTTCCTTCAAGAAAAGCATACTCCAAATGAGTGGGAAGATCCTTAAGCTCAAGTTCGGGTGCTTCTTCAAGAGAGGTTTTCACTTTCGTCTCATTTTCGTTCACAACTTTTAGGTCCATCGGAGGGAGTGAAAATGGGTCCATATTTAACAATTTTACAATCAAAGCAATATCTCCCTCCGGATCGAAATTCTCATTATCAAACTCAAATCCATCGATTGGTGTACTAAGTTAATCATCAATTTCCTTAACGATCATCAAACGAACATTCTCCTCGAGCTCTTCTAGAATTAAATCTCCTCCCTCAAATGGAGTGAGGGAAGGCGAAGCTGAAGAGATAACTGGATCCGATGAAGTGGGATTTCCACTTTTAGAAATATCCGAAAAATCAAGCATGTCTTGCGAGAATTCATCACAAGCAACATCAATCACATAGATTTGATTGATTGATTCCTCGTAGTACTTGGAAGAATATCTCGACATATGACCAATATCAAAAGAAATAGTTTCATCGTCAAGGCTTAAGGTCAATTTCCCCGCTTTCATATCAACTAAAGCACTAGCCATGTATAAAAACGGTCTTCCCAAAATAAGAGGTACTCGAAAATCTTCCGGATAATCGAAAACCAAAAAATCTGTCGGAAAGACGAGTTTCCCTACTTTGACAAACACATCCTCGGCTAATCCTTTTGGAATTGTGACCGATCGGTCCGCTTGCTCAAGAGTCATCTTAGTAGGTGAAAGCTCGGGAAGTGATAACCTTTTCCATACGGAAAGAGGCATCAAGTTAATGCTAGCGCCAAGATCGGCTAATGCTAAGCATTCTTCCATATTAGGTAAATCACATGGCATAAGAAACTTGCCCGGGTCTCCAAGCTTTTCGGGAAGCTTTTGCGTAAGAACCACAGAACAATTAGCATCTAAAGATGTTCAAAATTCTACCAATTTCCCTTTATCGTTCATTAACTTCTTGATTGTTGAAGCAAATTTAGGCATGTAAAGCAATGCATCCGCGAAACTCGCATTAAAATACACTTGTTTAAACATTTCCAAAAACCTTGTCATTTGAGTATTACTTGTTTCGTGATGCTTTTGTTGGTTAAGTCTTGATGGGTAGGGTAGTGTAGGTTTAGTCTTTGGAATCTCGGGTTCCGAAATAGGCACATGGTCTACCTTTGGTGGATTAGGAATTTCCTTTTCCTTAACCACCTTGGGTTCTTGCTCCACTTCCCTCACTAGAGAGGTACTAACTTGTGGAAGCAAAGGTCCCTCTAAATTCATCCCACTACGTGTGGTAATAGATTTCATCTCACCTTTCGGGTTTGGAATGGTGTTGCTAGGCAAACCACCCGAAGAAGAGGAGGGTTTGTTCATTATCGCTTCGAACATCGAAAGAATTTTATTTTCAAATTTAGCTTGATTTCCCTCAATACGGTTTTAATTTTGCCCTAATCTAGCTTGATTTAGCTCAATCTTATTATTTTGCCCCTTGATCGAATTTTGAAAATCGAGTTTCAAAGTGTTCATTTGTCCTTGAAGATTGTTTTGAAAAGCCTTCAAATTTGCCTCATTTGTTTTGATATAGCTTGCCAAATCATTTTGATTGTTGTTTTGAAAACCTTGATTGTTTTGATTACCATGAAAGCCATTTCCTTGATTATAATTCCCTTGGTTCCCACGGTTAAAATTATTCTCATTGTTACCATTGTTATATCTATTTTGAATCGGTGGAGCAACATGGTTTTGACGAGAAGCTTTGACCGTTAGGGCCATAAGTTCCTGTCGCTACAAAAGCACTAGCTTGATCAAACCCCGTGGTTGAACAAGCATAATTTGGATGTGCTCCACCACATGATACACAAAAATTCTCAACCACATTAACCGAAGCATGAGGATTCCTCCTAATCTCACTCAAAATAGTGTCAATCTTAGAGTCCAATCTAGCAATCTCGGAATTAGACAAATTCACATGAGAAACAACCGGTGTGTTTCGTGAATTTTGGACTCTAGATTTATTCTCAATGATACCCCGCGCGTCTCTCGGAGTTTTTCTTAAAAGATTACCACCCGCGGCGGCATTTAAAGAATCTTGTTCAACCATATTAAGTCCACTATAAAACGTATTAATTTGGTGTAACTCCGTGAAACCGTGGTGTGACCATTGTCTCAACAAAGCCTTAAACCTTTCTCAAGCGTCACCAAGCGATTCATGCACTTTTTGTTCAAATCTTGTTATTTCATTTTTAAAGTGAGTTGTTTTTTATGGTGGAAAGAAGTAATTCATGAAGTTTGACACTAGATCGTCCCATGTCAATTTGAACCCGGTGGTTCCTTTTCATACCAACGCTTAGCGTTTCCCTCGTGCGAGTACGGAAAAAACATAAGCTTAATCGCGTCATTCGGCACATCTCTAAACTTGAGAGTCGAGGTGATACGAAGAAAATTCCGAATGTGACTATGCGGGTTATCCGTCTCATTGCCTCGAAAATGGTCGGCACGAATGAGTGATAAAAAGACCCGTCTTAATCTCATAATGATCAGCCAAAATAGCCGGAACAACGATTGCTTCACCATACCCTTCGGTGGGTGCACGAAGCAATTCCTCCATTGTTCGGTTATCAGCCATCTCTACAACAATAGTTGGAAGCTCGGGTTCCACTACTCGTTGTTGACGATTTCGATTCCTTCGAGGAATATTTTCAAGTCTATCGTAATTAATCAAAAGACGATTAGAACGAGTTCGCATAAACCAAAATGACGAGAATTTAGATGGTTGAAGAAAAGAATATACATGAGAAGAAAATTATTTTTTATTATCTTTTTCACAAAAAATCCGAATCAATCAAAGATTGATAAATGAAAACGAGGAGTGAGAGTTTTACTTTGGAAGGTAAACGACTCTCGTTCGACTTTGAAACGTAGGTTAAAACCTAAACGTCTCGAGGTTCAATATGTAAACAAAAACAAAAGTATGGTTTATTACTTGAAGTGACAAACCAATAATCGGTCTTCCCTCTCAAAATACGCACAAGCGAGCGGAGAAACGAGGCGGCGCGATTACTTAAGAGCCTTTTTCTTTTGACGGTATTTTATAGCACGTCGCCTTATACCCACCTTATAGTTTGTATAAATCGAGTTCAAACTTTTTATTAGTATTTATCTATTTTGCCTTATTTTTGTTTGGGCGATACACACCAAGTTACCGGATCGCTAAAAATGGTGGTTTATTGCAAAGCAATAGTTTTGGAATCTATTTACTTTTTGTTGTTCTCTACGTAATACTATATATATTCACAAAAAAACACAAAAAAAACGATATTTTTTATATTTTTTATATATATAGAAAATAACAAAACCTTCCAAAAATGGAAAGGGTCTTCAAATCAACGATCGACAAACCGCCACGAAAGAATCATACACAATTTCCCCGGCGGCGGCGCCAAAATTTTGATGTGTGAGAAATGCGTCGATGAATTTTATAATATACGTTATAGAGCGAATTTTAGAAAATTACCATTAGGAAAAAGCAATAGTCTAAAATCTCACTATGACGAATTATTAGACACGAGAGTGATCCAGATTCGTTGTACACGAAGAAATTGTGAATTTGATACGTTCGATTAAGTTTGAACAATTGATTTGAATTGGTTTGATTAGTTGTCTAAAAATTCCTACGTTTTATTTAAAAGTGCATGAATCGTAAATTAAATATACAAGTCGTTCTTTTTAAAATCCTACCATTTGAAAGTAAATGACGAAGCTAAAAACGCAAAACACGTAAATCGAGATGAATAATAATTTATAAAACATTTCTACCAACGAAAAGTTTTCCTAATTACTTTTTTTAGCTATCATATATTAAGTCTAATTTAATAAAATAAAAAAATAACTAATTTTCTAATATTAAAATTATTTTTCGTAAACCTAAATTATAAGAAAAATATATAAAACCTTTTTATTTGAAAATATATTAAAACAAGTTTATATGACACTAACAAAAATCTCTATATAAGTTTGAAAAGCTATAGGTATAACAAGAAAGATTGAGTGGGGCAGATGGTTGGTGATTGGTGTTGCTATTCAAAATGTTGGAGGTTCAATCCTAGCTATCATCACTTTTTATTATTTTATTCTTTGAAACAAAATTGCGCAAAGTTCATACATCCACAACAGATTTATAAGGTGACTGCTTCAGCACTATAACTCGCAAGCACAGTAGTACCACAATTCTAAAACAACTAGACTGAGATTACATTTTCAACAGCCTAAATCAAATTAACTCAGCAGCAATTATAAGATTAAAAGGAGCAGCAGCAAGTAACTCAATAAAACTTGGAAGCCATTTTACACGCGACTAACGTAAATCAGCAATATCAAACAGAATGCGGCAGCTAGCGAATATATTAGAACACATCAGCAATAATCATGTTCCACGGAAGCAACAAAAAGCAGCAGACACAAAATACTATTATATTGAAACAGCGGTGAACCCAAACACTTTTTTACAGATCTGAGACTTAAACGCAAATTCTAATAGCAAACTAACTCAAATGATAACATCTACAGCTGTTAAAACCAACAGAAACTACCCGAATTCAACTAATGCCACAAGACTAATTATAAAAAGGACAAACGCAGCTGTTGGCTCATATCACGTTACATTAACAAGACCATCAATAACAGATAATGAAAAATGTAGTATAACAAAGAACGCAGCAGCAAACTCTCAAGTAACAAACACTCAATGGCTAGAAGCAAATCCAATTCAATAATTGCTATGAACCACAAACAGTCCAAGAACAATTACGCAATCTTAGAATTTGGTCATACAATCAGCAGGTTTAAGCACAAAATACAAACATTAACAACAGACTGCTATAGTGACCACTCAACACCACAACACCAAAATGCAGCAGTAACAAATCATACAAATCAGCTATATTATCGAGTAGCTTATGGCTAACAAGTAACAAAGGCGGTTGATAGAGCAGCTTATAACGCAAGTTAAACATCGATAAAAGTAAACAACTACTATGTGATTAACGCACTTTTAATCAATAGTAGATACTACAAAGCAGAAAACATCAGCTCAACTTTTAAAAAAAACATTATTCAAAGCAGATCACTCGAAAGTTAAAGCAGATAAAAAGAATGCAATTACAATGTGATTACAGTATGCAACTTACAGATTATCAAACTAAATTGCACAAGTTTATCCTATTAAACTAACTAAACCACCTTATTTTATCATTTTAATAGGACGTTTCACCACAGATACATTATGGAAAGAGTAAACTTCTGTAAGCTCGATGTATTTTCACTAAATTTTATCTCCAAATGGCTATCATAAAAATCATTAAACCAAAACTCGGATTCTATTATGATACACTTTATCGTTATTATTAATAGTAGCAGCAAACAAGTATGACTATGAATCTCAGTAAATACCAACAAGAATAGCAGTCATTAACATAGCAAGCGTGGAACAGTTATGATAAAAAAATAAATGACAATTTACTTTCAAAAGACAACAGATTCAACTAATATGCAGCCAATCAGCGAGTCAATATTACAACTGAGATAAAACAACGTCGAACTAAAACACCCTAATGAATCACTTCATGAACAACGAGCAGCAGGTAACTAAACTTAAGTAGAAGTTTCGTACAATTAAGCAGTAGCACACAACGACAAGTAAAATTTGAAACCGATTTTAGAAATAAATCCTCTTTTGACAAAAGCTTAAAACTCCACTCTAAACATTATCATAATCAGCAACCATCAAAGAAATTGTAGCAGACATCAAAGATCTATATCATTATCACAAACTTTACATATTCATAAACTAATTCAGGACAAGAAATCACATGAACACGCTAGTAAACAGAGACAGATCCATATCGCAATCTCAACACCAATATTGATAATAAACACATTCAATTACCCGTAATAAAAACTCAGATCAGTTCAAAACAATTTATATTTAAACATTTCAGCATATTATAGCTTACAAATAAATCTAAACCAAGAAAAAAGGGAAATGAGGTACCTCGATCTCCAGCCAAACAGGAGATCCCAAATTGCTCAAACAGAGCTTGTTCTTTGCGCCCGTAGCTGACGAGCCACGGACTAAAACACCTTATGTTTTTATCAAATCCTATTCTAACCTAACGCTGACCATCAGCTCTAAAAACCATCGCCATTAAATTGACCCTTTTAGCACATATCACAAACTAACAACTTACTTTTATCAGTTTATTCAGTGGGAATAAACTTATTTTCCCTTATTCAATCAAGTTCACTCACATAAACTATAGCTTTAGCTTATATGAACAAACATTATATAATGAGTTAATAGATTAAATTGCAAAAAAATTACTTTCGAAAATTAAATTGTTAAAATAAAAGAGATATTACTGAAATTCGGATTTTATTAAATCAAAACAGAAAATATAGTTTTTTTGAAAGGAAATTACAACTCTAACTAAAAACTAACATTATAACGGTAAGAAAGAAAAAAGGATGACGAATACATGAAAATAAGAGGTATTTATACTGAAAAAGAGGGTGAGGGTGGTTGATGATGAACCAATTTTAACCTTTGGATGAGCACCTTTCATTTCTCTTTCCACTTTGTTATGATCAGACGGTATAGATTCATCTTTCCTCACACATATTTCCAACCTGGCACGATTTGTGTTAGTTTGATCTGACATGGTAGGCGTTGGACCAATCAGCTTTGAGCAGTGACGTGTCAAAGTGCCAAGCTGGAGCTTGGCACTTGGAATCTCGCGTATGTACAATCACCAATAGCTCCTTCTTTCTCTGATCGTTGTTGCGTGTTCTTCAATTGCTCCAATTTGGACCTTTCATTGAACTGTTAAGATCTAGGTTCATGAGATGCTTCTTTATTTCGTCCCATTTTCTCTGTCTTTTCTTTCCTTCATATTTCTTTTTCATTCGTTTTATTTTTTTGACCAAAGATGTTGACCAAAGTAAATATATATCCCTCATTGTCCTTTCTTTCTTGGGCTTGACCCGTACATTTTCTAGCTAAAAGACTATATTGTTTTCATCATTTGGGCTCGAATATAGATGGGCCTCCAGACCCATTTGACAAATGTGGGACCCACAAAGGCCCAAAACTCTTGATAAAACTTCGTTTTGGGAATAAAAATAAATCGTCATTCGGATTTTGATAAAATCTTCAATCCCGTGTCGGTTTTGCCGGTTTTGTGATCTTTTGCAATATTCGTTCATGGACACATGAAACAAACAAAACAAGTATATACCATATGATTTTAAGGTATTTTATTGTTTTATTGGTCGTTTTATTAGGTAAATGATATGAGTGTTTCCACTCATGTCACGGCTCGTCTCTCTTCTCATCATCTTTCTTCTCATCATCTTTTTTAGGGTTAACATCATCAAAACCGTCAAGATGAGGTAACCCTTCTTCCAGCCATAAAGTATCTTTAAACAATCTAAGATATTTATGGTGCAAATCATTAACTTGTACATCATTCGGAAATTCTTTGTTAGAACTTCTCAATAGAGTTTCTAAATCAGCCTTCTCCTTGCATACTCTTGACAACTTCTCTTCAATAATTGTGCAGATACTCTATAAACAAATGTAAATATACTCAAGTTAGAAACAAAATATGATTGATGGTGAATCAAATACCATATACGATTCTTAAAAATATGAAACATAAAACATGTAATTGCAGTTAAAAAAACAATTAAAAATGTTGATTCATACCTTTTTGTCCTTAGGAAGTACGCCTAAAGCTTTTTTCTTCTTTTTAACGCCTAAAGCTTTATTCCATATCAAGATCTTGCTGAGTTTACATGTCACTAGTTCTCCAGTCCTTGATGGCTGGTCTTGATCGAAGGACTGGAAATCGGACATACTTTGTCGAATCAAGATAAAGGAGTTGCACATAATACAGAAAAATAGGTTGATATAAAATCAAAATATGATAATTGTTTAGTGTTACAAACCATAGGTTGCTCATATATGATTCATGATCAATGTTAAATTAGTTAAAAATGTAAAACATAAAAAACAAATAAAGGTTAAAAAAAGATAGGATACTTAGCATCAGAAAATACAAGGGACCTGTGCAAAAGCCTGCGAGAGTTTTAGGTTCAACACTTGATCTGAGACAAGTGTGAATCATATGGTACCAGTCCACTTTAGCGATATACGTGTCTTCATGAATATGGTGAACGATAGTAAGCTTAGTAATTGCTTTCATAGTATCCGCCTCACCCATTACAGTCGCAAAAAGCATCAGGAAGTTGAGTTTAAACATAAAGTCAACTTCCTTTGCCTTAGTCAACTTCTTAACGACGTCTTTAACATAGATGCCTTTCGGACGCTTTGGTGCAAACTGTTGCAGCCACAACTTCACAACATTGTCATCTAATGATCTCTCCGAGAAATCAAATAGGGAAATTCCACCAATAGGAACTCCTAGAATTTCATGTATCTTATCGGGCGTGACATGAATGATGCATGTATCAACCTTAAAGTTGTAGGTGGAGTTTTGGAAAGCTCTCACGGCAACCCTCGCTAAACGATTTGGCAATTTATCAACCTTAAGATCAAACCAGTTAGAAAACCCAATCACCTTCAAAAAAATGTTCCATGTCAACATCAATAGCCTCTTTTATCACATGAAAAAGTAAAGCCCGTACCGTTCTAGAAAGAAGCGATGGAAACTCTTCAAGTACTTAAGCTTCTTAACTTGTTCCGTAGTAAGAGGTTTCTTCTTTACATTTTTTGAAACCACCATCTACTTCTGTTGGGCCAATGAAAGTTTTAACTATGGCCCAGTCTAGATTTGTTTAAATTAGACTAAGTGTTACTGATGCTGAGAGGACCAGCGACAGAGACCAGACTAGTGGAAGGCAAAGCCTCAGCTGGCACACCAGGAACATTCAAGTCAAAGAAAACGTCAGAGAAGTCAAAGACAATCTGAATTCATACTCACCAGCGATTATGGATAGCTGGGATGTAGAAGGAATATGCTGGTGTTCAAGGATCTCTGAGTTGACAATACTCAGAGATCACTTAAGAACCCTAGAAGTCTGATACAAGCAAAGCTTGTCCAATCCTTTTATAGTTTAGGCGGTAGAATCTACTAAGTGTTTTGAGCGGGACAAAACAAGAGATTCAAGATAAAGCCTAGTACGACCTAGTAGGACAAAAGGTGAACAATTGGCAGAATTGTTCACCTAAAGTTGTTTAAAGGTATGTCTCGATTTGGACATACATTTAATACGTTGTACTCTTTCATTCAGAAGATGACACGTATCAACTACTCCCACTAAGGAAGCAACCTCGTACCACTATAAATAGGAGTGAGAAAGAAGAATTAAACCAACCCTTGTGCTTGGATAAATTATCTAAGTTATTTCTCACTTTGGAACCGCTGAGCCCTCAGCTGTCTACCAGCGTCTCATTGGTTCCCTTGTAAACTTGAGTCTTGAATCTAGTTTACTTGTTCTAGGGTTCATTTCTTATTGTCATTCAACGAGTGTATTCATAGCACTTTGTAATACTTTGTTTATAACAGTTAATAAAGCATTACGCGTTTAAAAAGTATTTCATTGTGTTTTCGTGGTTATACGAGTTATAGTTTCAACAATTGTCATATTACGATACTTTCAATTGGTATTAGAGCGGTTTGATTTATAAAACATTTTATAAACCGCTTCTGTTTTTAAAATCAAGATCCTAATATGACTGATACTATACCTCCTCCACCCTTTGGTCAAACCAGTCAAGGTACTACTTCGACCACCGCACCGGCCACCACATCTACTAACATGCCTACACCAGTTGTAAGCACTGGTAATAATGATGATGACCTTCCCCAACTACTTGATGTTCATGGGGGGTCACATGTGTCCAATGTTCCAGCGTTTGATGAAGAAGATTTTTCAACTTAGAAAAGTGAATTTCTTATATATTTAGATGGCTTAGAACCCTTCTTGATAGAAATCTTAGAAAATGGTCCCTATGTACCACTGGCCGTTTCCTCTACCCCTGAGAGACCCATCAAGAAGCCTGTTAAGCAATGGTCTCCAGCGGATAGACGTCTGGCTAACCAAGATAAAAGACTCAAAAGTATCATAGTCTCTTGTCTACCTAAGAAAATCATGAAGTCCATCATTAAATGAAACTCTGCTAAGGAGATGTGGACTGAGTTAGTTCTAGGGTATGAAGGTCCAGAGGAAACAAAAGAAACCAAAATCCAAGCCCTTGGACTTAAGTTTAATGCTTTTAAAGCTTTGGAAATAGAAACTGTTGCTCAAACTTATACTAGGCTTAAGATTTTGATGAATGATTTGGGAAACAATGGAGTTGTTCTACCTAAGGCTGACGTTAATGCTACATTTGTCAATAGTTTACCTAGAAAATGGCTTAGCCTAAACCAGACCTTATGAGCAAATAATGCTATCAAAAATGACACTTTAGCCCAACTGTTTGGTAGATATAACTATGAAGAAGGGCTAATTGACTCCATTTAAAAATTAGAGACGGATAGGTTTACCACCAATATCACTGGATCAAAAGCTCTTGTTGCTAACCATTCTTTTCAGGACAGCGACTCTGACATAGAAGAGGACACCAGAAGCACTCAAGAATTTCTTGATGAATTACATGCTGAGTTCCATGACAGAGCCCTTATAGCTGACCAAAAGAGGTACTACAAGAGATCTGGTAGAGTTGGAGCTGCTAAGGTTGATAAATCCAAGGTGTCATGCTACACTTATGGAAAGACTGGTCACTTTCAGAAAGATTGCTGGTCAAACAAAATCTCCTCTCCAAGCTTTCCTTCATCCAGCAACAACCACAGCAGCAAGAAGAAGTTTTCCACCTCACCTTTCAAGCAAACTTCCCACTCTGACTCAGAGGGAAAGAAGGATTACAAAGTTAAGTACAAAGCCTTGAAAGTTGAGCTGTTAAAACTCAAACAGAAAGCTGAAGATGCAGCTAAGTAAAAGGATGTTAAGAAGACTGAAAAAGGTCTGATTGCTGCTTCATTCGACTAGGATGATGAACCCCTTACATCTGAGGATGAAGGAACCACTACCGTCAGAGCCTTTATGGTTGTCGCTGATGAAGAACCTGCTGTGGGAAAAAGCGAAGCAAGATCTGGTCAATGGGTGGACATCACCATGAAAAAGGTACAAAGACTGCTATCTATGCCTGAAGGTCCTGATAGAGATCATGTCAGTGACTATACCTTAGTTGACCTCCACTTTGTAGAAGAGCAAAAAAAACCTGTTAAACAAGTTTCATAGTCTTAAAATAGAGTTAAGTCTTTGTCAATATGAATTAGCTAATCTTAAACCCTTTGTGAATCTTGCAAATAAACTTCAAAATGAAGTAAGAAAATTGTCCATTGAAAATGAGTCTTTAACTGATGAAAACATTGAACTCAGAAAAACCATTGAAAAATGGAATTTGGCTCAATCCACAGAGGAAGAAATAACTGCTGAAGCCATACCAGGTGATGTGGTTCAGGCTATCGGGAGAAAGGGTAGATACAAAAATTATATACATGTACCCAGTGTTAAATTTGTCCCTTCAGATGTTTCTTCTCCATCTTCCACCTTTGTGGATGAGATAAACTCTGACAAGCAATCAGAGGTACCAGCCTTACCAAGACTCGCTGGTGCTAACCCATTTGATTCCTTGCTTGGCCCAAAACCTCCAACCAAAACCCCTAGGAATTCAATTCTCAAAGTCGCTGATAAAGCGCACAAAAAGGTTTTTGTGGCCAAGGACTCCAACAAACCCACTCCTCCCCCTGAAGAGCTTTCACCCACCAAACAACTTATCCTCACCTTGATGGAAGAAGTAAAGGGGCTGAAAGAACAAATCAACTCCATAGTTAACAGTCCATCTGTTAACTCTCTTGGTGAAGGATCTAGTAGCTCCAAGGGGAGAGCCTTATTCAGGCCTTGCAAGCATTGCGGTTTCAAAAATCATTCTTCTGAGGACTGCTCAAAGAAACCAAAATGTATCACATGCGAGTCTACTGAACACACCTCTAGAGAGCATGAGGAGATCATTGCTGTTCAAACAACCAGAACTCAATTAAGATCAAAAACTCCTTACAGGCCCTCTAGAAGAGTTGAGCCCAAACCCAAAGACAATTCTCAGGGTTATAGACCAAATCCCCCATGCAAGTACTGTGGCTTCTTTGACCATCACTCTGATGAGTGTGAGCATTATCCCGGATGTGACATCTGTGGCAGTATGCGTCATGAACCCAGAGATTGAAACCAAAGAGGGGGAGATAGAAACCAGAGAAGACCAAATGTCGCTGGTCAGCGACAGCATGGACCCACTGGAAAGTGGGTTCATCATCGAAACTAATCTGGCTTTGTTATATCTATGCAGGAATATCTGAAGAAATCTGTTTGGTATCTAGATAGTGGGTGCTCCAGACATATGACAGGGGTTAAACAATATCTGCATAGATATAATAAGGAGTCTGGTCCAAAAGTTGTCTTTGGAGATGACTCCTCAGGGGCTACTAAGGGTTATGGCTTAGTGGATTGCAACAGAATAACCTTCACAAGGGTCGCTTATGTCAATGAACTAAAGCACAACTTAATCAGCATTAGTCAACTCTGCGATGTTGGTTTCAAAGTTCTGTTCACTAAGACCCAAGGAACAATCTTCAATCAAAATGATGATGTTGTTCTAATTTCACCCAGAAGAAGGGATGTGTATGTCATTAACATGACATCATGTCTAGAAGGGACAAACACCTGTCTCTATGCCAAAGCATCTGATAGTGAAAATTGGCTCTGGCATAAGAGACTCTCCCACCTTAACTTCAAGAACATCAACAAACTAGCCAAGAATGATTTAGTAGCTGGGCTTCCCTCTCTGACCTTCACCAAAGACAAACCCTTCTCAGCCTGCAAGAAAGGGAAGCACCACAGAGCCTCATTTAAGACAAAGCAATCATTCTCCATAAATAAGTGCCTCCATCTTCTTCACATGGACTTATTTGGACCAGTAAAACCTCAATCTCTTAATCACAACAATTATACACTAGTCATTGTAGATGAATTCTCCAGATTCACATGGGTATTATTTCTCAAAAAAAGAGTGATGTTGTTGAAAGAATAATGTCTTTCATCAGAGAAATAGAGAACTTCAATGACTGCAGAGTTAAGGCTATCAGAAGTGACAATGTCACTAAATTCAAGAACCATGCCATGGAAGCCTTTTGTGATGAAAAGGGAATATCACAAAACTTTTCTAACCCAGGCACCCC
This sequence comes from Glebionis coronaria, assembly GCA_025667525.1. NCBI lineage: Eukaryota > Viridiplantae > Streptophyta > Magnoliopsida > Asterales > Asteraceae > Glebionis > Glebionis coronaria. Next base: position 276,109,128 of record CM046882.1, on the reverse strand, counting down.
TGAACAAAATGGTGTTGCTGAAAGAAGAAACAGAACTCTCATAGAGGCTGCTAGAACCATGCTCAGCGAATCAAGACTTCCAAAACAATTTTGGGGTGAAGCTGTGAACACAACTTGTTACACACAAAACAGATCTATTATTGTGAAGAGACACGACAAGACCTCTTATGTAGTGTATAGGAAGAGAGCCCCTGATGTAAGCTACTTCAATGTCTTTGGTTGCCCTGTTTTCATTCACAACTACAAAGATCACCTGGGAAAATTTGATGAAAACTCTGATGATGGATTCTTTATTGGCTACTCTCCCACCTCTAGAGCCTATAGAGTATTCAACATCCGCAAACAAGAACTAGAAGAATCCATCCATGTCACCTGTAATGAAGCAGATGCTGTCATTACTCACACCAACACAGAAGAATGTGACATTGACTTCAATGAAGTTAAATCGTATCTAGAGGATGATTTCTTAAATCCCAAGGAATCATCTCAGGCCTGTCACAAGGACTTTCCTTATGTTCATGCATTTGATCCTCACTCAATCTCTGACATCACTACAGAGGTTGAAAATGCTGAACCGATCACTCCGCCCACTATAGTGAATGCTGATCTTATCGAACCAATCTCTCGTCTTGATGAAGAGATTATGGATGAATAAATAACATGTGAAGATCCCCCAACATTCATTGAACCTGCTGTGACTCCTGAACCCACAGAGACTCCTGCTCCTCAATACAAATGGAGTAGGAACCAAGATATTCTTCTGGTGAATATTCTTGGTGAACCCTCTGAGGGGAGTCACCACCAGAGGCAAATTGAGATCTCTGGAAACCGCCTCAGCAAATAAATGCCTTTTCGCTGATTTTCTGTCTGAAGATGAACCTAAGAATGTGGCTGTTGCGCTTCTAGATGAAGGGTCGGTTGTTGCCATGCAAGATGAGTTGAATCAGATCAAGAGGAACAAGGTGTGGACTCTGGTAAAAGCTCCAGCTGGAAAACAAGTGGTTGGAACTAAGTGGGTCTACAGAAACAAGAGGGATGAAGCTGGCATGATTGTTAAAAACAAGGCTAGGCTTGTGGTGTTGGGGTACCATCAATCTAAGGGTATTGACTATGATGAAACGTTTGCACCAGTAGCCAGATTGGAAGCTATCAGAATCTTTCTAGCCTTTACAACTTATATGGGGTTTACTGTATACCAGATGGATGTGAAGAGTGCTTTTCTAAATGGTAAGCTTGCAGAGGAAATATATGTCTATCAACCCCCAGGGTTTGAAAGCGGTGAGTATCCTGATCACGTCTGCAAACTTCACAAAGCACTCTATGGGCTGAAACAAGCGCCTAGAGCCTGGTATAAACCCTATCAAAATTCTTACTTGAAAATAAATTTGTCAGAGGTACCATTGATCAAACCCTGTTCACTTATAGGTCCAATGGTGATGTCATTTTAGTACAGATTTATGTGGATGACATAGTTTTTGGTTCAACCAATATCACTTTGAGCAAACAGTATGCCAAACTCATGACCAAAAAATATGAAATGAGCATGATGGGGGAATTAACTTTTTTCTTGGATTTTCAAATTAAACAAAATTCAAAAGGAATTTCCATTTGTCAAGAAAAATATGTTAAGGATTTGCTCAAGAAGTATGATCTATCTGATTGTGCATCAGTGAAATGCCCCATGCTTCATCCCAACAACTTAGGAGCTGATGACTCAGGGGTCTCTGTTAATGAGACCTTTTATAGAGGCATGATTGGGTCACTGATGTACCTCACATCAAGCATACCAGACATACAATTTGCCACATGTCTCTGTGCTAGGTACCAAGCTAACTCCAAGGAATCCCACCTTGTAGCTGTCAAAAGAATTTTCAGGTACTTAAAAGGATCTCCCACGTTGGGTCTCTGGTATCCAAACGGACCAGGCTTCGACCTCAAAGCCTACTCAAACTCTGACTATGTTAGGTGATGTCTTGATAGAAAGAGCACCTCTGGGAGTTGTCAAATCCTTGGTGGAAAGTTAGTATGTTGGAGTGCTAAGAAACAAAACTCTTTGGCAATGTCGTCAGCTGAAGCTGAATACGTAGTGGCCGCTGGTTGTTGTGCTCAAGTTCTCTGGATGAAAAGTCAGCTGGCTGATTATGGGATCTCTTATGAAAAGGTTCCCATATTCAGTGACAACACAAGTGCTATAGCCATCTCCAATAATCTGGTACTTCATTCCAGAACTAAGCATATTGACATCAGGTACCACTTTATCAGAGACCATATTTTAAAAGGTGATATTGAGCTTCATTTTATACCCATTGAATACCAGCTCGTTGATATATTCACCAAGCCTCTGGCTGAGCCAAGTTTTACTAGGTTGGTTGTTGAGTTGGGTATGCTCGATATCGGTAAACAAATCTGATAAATGATCTCTGTCTCTGGGCATTTAAGGGAATTGAATGTAACGAGGTAGTTACATTCCAATGGGAGTTAATATATTCCCATATTTAATTCAAATAATTATCCTTTATTGTCAACAACTTTCCCACTTTCCAAGGGGACAGAAAAATAACATGAAGAGTCAAGGGGTCCCACTTTTCCTAAAAGGTAAACTTTTGCATTAAATGCTTTAATTGAAAACGGCTAAACCTTTTATCAAAACCCTTGACTCATTTTTCAAATATCACATTACTCATTACTTTCACACACACATACTATTCATCTTCTTCACATCCTCCATTTCTTCCTTCCATCAACAATGGCGTCTTCATCAACAAACACATCTTTCACCGTCTTGGCCGCCTCAAACGTAGATTTTGGGATAACTGAGGGAAAGATCGCCCTGAACAACTGTGTAGCACTCTTGGAACATAGCAATCCCCTCTACCATCCTTTGTTATCCTTCCTCAAGAACTCCACCATTTTTGAAGCCATTACCAGAGAACCTTCCACATGCTACCACCAATACTTGAAGGAGTTCTGGTACATCACTAAAGTTGATCAAACCTCCTCACACATCACCTTCAACCTTTCCACACATCCACAACCTCTCACCTTTGGTTCCACACTTTTGCCAAAGTCATTGGACTTCCAGTCAATGAAGGCATGTCCGCTGTGCCTGCCAGCGCCACAGTGAAGAAGGCTCTGGCTACCCTTCGTCCTCATGATGAAGATGGCAAACCCTTCACCACCCAAGGCTTCCAAAACAAATCACTGATCAAAGTGAATTACTTTTCACCCATCTGGAGGACGCTGATGTTGTACATTATGAAATGTCTGGGAGGAAACCAGGGGTCACATGATCAGATTAATGGTGCTCAGCAAGCAATCGCTTACAACTTAATTTGGGGGCAAGATATAGGGATCGCCCATATACTTTACACTGACCTCATTGCAAAGCTAGAAAACAAAGGGAAGAAGAATCGACTGGCCACCATCTGCTACACAAGATATCTCTCTCTCCTTATAGAGGATATGTTTGGTGAAACCTACACTAATGATGAACTTTACTCCTTCTCTCCCTATCACATCACTCTAGCCTCACTGAAGACTCCCTTAGAGGATGAAATGCCTCTTAGCAGGCATATGATGCAAGTTGATGGGTTACTCGCTGCTAATGAAGAGCCCTTGATCCCTCACAATGAGGTGAATGCTGAAAGACAAACTGACAAGTCTTTGTCCAAGACCTCTGTGCAGCCACTTCTCAGCCTAAGGCTCCCAAGGACAAGAAGAAGAAGAGGAAAGACATCCCCCTTTCCTCTGAAACCCCTTCTGTTAATCCTTACAAGACAAAGAAGACCAAGAAGAACCCATCCCCTTTTCTGGAGGATGTGGTTAAAGAGCCTGCCGCTAACAAACAACCAGAGTCTAGCATCTCCCTATTAGCAGAGACGACTAAGAACCTTCTCAACACTAATATCTCTCAGGTATTACTTTGCCATTTTTCTTCTCTTGGAGGTTCACATACAATCACTCTCAACATTCTGTAGGAGAGAGTGATGAATTCTTAGGGTTTGCCTCAACCCATAGAGTGTCTTTGTCAGCACCTAGAACTCTTAGGTTTATCTGTACACTCTGTCTTAACACACGGATATGATTCATTTGTGCTCATAACGCACCCCGATGATCCTTCACCCTCTAGACTGTGCTCTTGTCCATAACAACTTGAGCATGCTATAGGTCCCGACCCAGAGTCTCTGCACCTCACGTGGTCTCTGGGTCCCCTCATATGAAAAGAGTCCCAAAGAATTTTTTCTTTTGGGGGGACTGAATAATCACCCTCAGTCTTCCTAGGGGCAGCGATAAAAGGCGACCATTACCTTCAAATATGTCACAACTAAAAGAGTCCCAAATAATTTATTCTTTTGGGGGGAATGAATAATCACCCTCAGTCTTCCTAGGGGCAGCGATAAAAGGCGACCTTTAACTTCCATCAATTCACAATTAAAAGAGTCCCAAGGAGCAATCCTTCAGGGGGAGCTGGATAATCACACCCAGCCATCCTAGGGGCAGCGAACGGCGACCATTCACCATATAATTTTCACATATCAAAAGAGTCCCAAGGAGTAATCCTTATGGGGGAGCTGGATAATCACACCCAGCTATCCAAGGGGCAGCGAATGGCGACCCTTCAACATATCTGTTTCACACTAAAAGAGTCTCAAGAAGTAATCCTTATGGGGGAGTTGGATAATAACACACAGCTATCCTAGGGGCAGCGAATGGCGACCCATAACTTCATATTTATTTCACACTGGTTACTAACAAATGTCATAACAGGCTCATAATCTTCATGAAGAACAACAAAATGATGATGCATATTCCATTGCTGGTGATGATAATGTTGAAGCCCCCCACATTGATCTGGATGCCATGTTAGACATTGACTTCATGCCAGAAGATGAGGTCTTTATCATTGAAGATGACCTGACCATTTCAGACTATGCTGATATGGATGCTGATGATGACCAAGTCACATCCGAATTAAAACCCATTTCCTTCCCTTCAATGGAAAATGTTCAAGAACTGGCTGCCAAGCAGCTATGGGACCAGAGGCTCTGTACACCAACCCCAGTTCCCTTCCCTACCTTTCCTAATGTCATGGAACTGGGGGCAATGAAACACTTAGAACATTTACAAAACCTCAAGCCTGTCCATGTTCCTAGAATGAAAGATGTTCAGGAACTAGCCGCTGAGGATCTTTGGGTCAAGAGGGGAGACATCAGTAAAACCAAGCCTAAAGTCACAAATGATGTCATCCTCTCTGAATTAAAAACACTCACCCATGCTGCTGAGGAACTCACCACCACCCTAGAGACTTCACTAACTTCATCTGTGGAATCCTATATGACTGTACTGCTTCCGCAACTGCTGGGAAATGCCTTGCAAACTCACCTCCCATCAGTTCTAAACCAGAGTCTTCAGCAATACATACCATCTGTCCTCACCACAGCTGTGAAAGCAAATGTTGCTTCTATTGCCAAGGCATCTGAGCCTTCCAAACAACTTCTTCAGAAGCTATTATAGGCGGAACTCAAAGAAATATGCTTATTTATTCATCAAGAATTTGTTAAGTTCCTCAAACCTGGATCAGGCACAGCTTCTGCCGGCGCTATGCTTGAGGGGGAGAATTCAGCAACCTCCACCTCTGAAGAAGATGCAGACACTGCTCCACCTAAGGGGGAGCAATCACTTAAACAACCAGCAACCTCAAAAGTGATCCCAACACCAAAACCCATCAGATCCTTCAAACCCATCACTGAGGTAGCACAGGACAAGAGAAAAGGAATTGCCACTGAGGTACCTAAAACAACCCTGCACTCCCTCCAAGAAGAAGGTGGATCCACAGACAAGCACTCTGACTTGAACAAATTTAAGAGTGCTGATGAACCACCACTAACCCCAAAGCAGGAAAAGGCTCAAATCTTGGAACAAAAAAGGTTAGCAGACATTAGAGCTGTTGAAATCAAAAACAAAGAAGCTCTGAACAAACTACTCTCTCCAGCTGTAAAGGAAGCTCAGCTGAATAAGCTCAAATAACTTGAAGTAAAAAGGAGCAACCTTCAAAAGGAATATGAGAGAATAGTGGACCAAAGAGCAGATCCCGGTCAAATCACCAAGTACGCATGTTACACTGACAAAGACAAAAGAGTAGTGATGACCTTATACAGAGAAAACCAACTGACCAACTACAAAGTCTTTAGTAACTTTAAACTCAGAGATCTGGGCCTCTCTAAATGGTTAGAAATGCTGTCTCTTGCCCAAAAGAAGACTGGGCCTGGTGCTGCCCAAATAATGAAAAACATTCAAGCTAAGCTGAATTGGGTAAGGGACACTACAAAGAAGCTGAAAGTACCTCTGTCTCCTCAACTATCACAACAACAATCATCTCAAGGACAAAGAAAAAGGAAAACCCAAATGGGGCCTCTGGTAGAAAAGATGGTCACTAAGAATATTGTTGTAGATGGAATGCATAGAAACCTGGTACTTCCCAAGGAGATCACCAAACCAGTGGGTGGCCAAGTATACTTAGAACCAGAGACAGGAACGGTCTTCATGAATGGTAATTATGAGTATTGCTTTCAGCGGATGAATGAACTACATCTGGCATCAACTATACAACTCATCAGACTCAAACATGGCATCCTAAGGAACTGCAAATTAGCTGATGATTTTGAGTTTGAAGTTGAGCTGATCATTAACTCTAGGAGTGACAAAGTTGAAGCTCATAGAATCTGTGATCAAGGCCTCGATCGCTGTAGAACCTTTTATTTTGTTTATGTTTACACCGCTGGGTGTTCTTGTAATAGACTAGGTTCGTTATGTTTAATAAAACTCTGAGGTATGTTTGTTAAATTATGTGTAAGAAGAAGCTGTGTACTCACTTACAATAATTTTAGACTTAGTATAACTTATAAACAAAGAGGGGGAGATTGTTGGGCCAATGAAAGTTTTAACTATGGCCCAGTCTAGATTTGTTTAAATTAGACTAAGTGTTACTGATCGCTGAGAGGACCAGTGACAGAGACCAGACCAGTGGAAGGCAAAGCCTCAGCTGGCACACCAGGAACATTCAAGTCAAAGACAACGTCAGAGAAGTCGAAGACAATCTGAAGTCATAGTCACCAGCGATTATGGATAGCTGGGATGTAGAAGGAATGTGCTGGTGTTCAAGGATCTCTGATTTGACAATACTCAGAGATCACTTAAGAACCCTAGAAGTCTGATACAAGCAAAGCTTGTCCAATCCTTTTATAGTTTAAGCGGGAGAATCTACTAAGTGTTTTGAGCTGGACAAAACAAGAGACTCAAGATAAAGCCTAGTACGACCTAGTGGGACAAAAGGTTAACAGTTGACCGAACTGTTCACCTAAAGTTGTTTAAAGGTATGTCTCGATTTGGACATGCATTTAATATGTTGTACTCTTCCATTCAGAAGATGACACGTATCAACTACTCCCACTAAGTAAGCAACCTCGTACCACTATAAATAGGAGTGAGAAAGAAGAATTAAACCAACCCTTGTGCTTGGATAAATTATCTAAGTTATTTCTCACTTTGGAACCGCTGAGCCCTCAGCTGTCTACCAGCGTCTCATTAGTTCCCTTGTAAACTTGAGTCTTGAATCTAGTTTACTTGTTCTAGGGTTCATTTCTTATTGTCATTCAACGAGTGTATTCATAGCACTTTGTAATACTTTGTTTATAACAGTTAATAAAGCATTACGTGTTTGAAAAGTATTTCATTGTGTTTTCGTGGTTATACGAGTTATAGTTTCAATAATTGTCATATTAAGGGACTTTCAGCTTCTTAGAAGGTGATTCATAGCAAACCAACTCATATTCTTTCTTTTGTTTCCTATCGACCTTAGGTTTGCTCTCACCAAGCACAACATCCTCTTATTTCATAACATTGGATTTTTTTCCCTTAACAACATTCACAGCTGACTTCCTACCACGTTTCTTAGGCCCCTTTTGACTCGCCTTTTTCAACTTTAATAACTTCTTCTTCAACCTCTTCTTCAACCACATCCTCGTCCTCTGTATCATCAGTCTTAATACGCTCATCAGATTCCTCACTCCCACTGTTGGCCGCATACTCACGACCGCTATTACCCGATTTCTCACCCCCACTGTCGTCCGCCTCCTCACTACTACCATCAGACGCCTCCTCACTCCCACCATTATTACCCACTATCGGCTCATCACCTTTCCCATCACCAGACCCATCATCACTACCTTTTCCATCACTACCATTACCAGCTGCGTTATCATCCCTATCTCCATTCTCATCACCCTCTCTGTCAGATGCCTCACAACTACTCTTCTAATCAGAAACAACTTTTTCCCCCTCATCCACATGATTCAAATTGGTCAACCCCTTCTCAAAAATATTCTCAACAGCTTTAGCTCTTCGAGATAATACAAGTTTAACTTTAGTAGGATATTTGGGTTTCGGATTGAGTGCAGGAGGGGCAGGTTTTACTTTTTTGGCAACTTTGGGTTCCACAACGGATGGAGGTGGTTCAGGATTAGAGGTGCTAGATTGTCTAGTTTTCATACTGGTTTTAGGGGGCGGGGTTGTTTTAGCAGCTTTAGTTTTAGCAACTGCAAAAGAAAACACAAAACACATAAAACAAACAAATAAAAAGTTACCAGGAAAGAACATAACATAGAAAAAATAACAAATATGATTGCTCATACAAAAATAGTAACAATCATATATGAATCCTGATGAAACATATATGTTTCATCATGAATCATATATGATTTACCATGAATCATATATGATTCACTATTAATCATATATGATTGGTTAGGATTCAAAATAAAACACTTGCATAATACAAATGGCTACCATAATAATCTTAAAAACAATAACAAAGCTATTTCCATTTCATAAATCAGTATATGTTACCAAATAAGCATAATAAGCATAAATCAAGATAAGTTACCAGATAAGCATAATAAGTATAAAAATATAATCAAAAGGATACAAATTAAAAAAACATGATTAACTGGATAAAATGACCATTACTAGCTTGTCCCGATGAGTTAGATGATGATTTGAGCTTAGCCTTGTTAGCAACAGCATACTCGTCTCGAATATCCATATAGCTGTAAAAATTAGGGTTAGGGTTACGATTAGATGAACATATGGTGATTGCGGGTTACGATTAGATGGTGGCGAGTAGATCGGATCTATAAGAGAGGTGGTTGTGATGGTGGAGATATGGTGGTTGGGGTGGTTGACTGGTGGTTACGGTGCAGAAAGGGGAAGAAGATAAGTTTTGTGTGTGAAAAAAGAGAGGGGCAATGTTATTATTATTTTTTTTATTAAATGAAATGAAAAAAGAAGAACTGTCCGAATGTAATAAAATGGAGGGTCGGGATTATTCCACTTGGTCTATGATATAAATGGGGGAATCTTTTTTTCCAAAAGTGTTGTTAGGCTAATTTTCTTGCCATCAATGTTTGACTGTTGATTTTGTTTGACTATTGATTCTTGTATGCATTGTTGACAGTTGTCAAACCTTATAACTGTTTTGGTTTAGATTTGTGTATACATTGTTGACAATCAACCTAATGGACGACATTGTTTTGAAACCCGGGTCTTAAATCGAATCGGTCGAGTCACCGGATCCAGTCAACGCGGGTCGACCCGGGTTAACTGAGTTTTTTAAAAAAATGTTTTTTTATATTTTTAATAATTAATAAAAATATATATATAAAAAATCATAAAAATTCCCGTATATTGAAAATATAAATTATTTACCAACCAGTATAATATGTAAAAATAAAATTCCGTCGCATATACGTAATATTTACATTTTTTTTTTAAAAAACCTGAAAAAATCGAAACCCGACCGGGTCTCGAGAACCGGATTGACCAGGGTCACCCCAAACCCGCCGGGTCTAGCCGGGTTTCAAAAAATGAAACCAAGGTCAATTGACTTATTTTTTTGCAGGAACCGGGTCAACCGGTTGACCCGACCGAGTCGACCCGGGTATCTTCTTCTATTCATGTGCATGTTGACTACTGTCTGGCCCTTAATCAAGACCTCTATTCCATTTAGCATGTCACAAGTGGACAAAATCGGTTTAGTCCGTTAGTAAGCTGTTTTTATCCGTTTGTTTTCCATTGTTAAGGCCATTCATTTACACTACGTAGGAAACAAAAATCCAAACACATATACCAGAAAAAAGTATTAGTACATAGCAAAAAACCTACTATATGTTCCGATAACAATAGTATGTAAAACCCACACCATATCAAATAAGCGAAAAACGTAAAAAACGATATATTCCTGCGCGTTGCAGCGGGGCTGTATTTGTTGCAATCTTTGTATTTATCGTTCGTCAAAAATGTTTTTCCGCTCTTATGGAAAATGTTCCACTTAAGAGGGTTATTTGTGTGTATGGGCATATTTGGGTGGTCTTATGTGGAATGATTGTTTTTAAGGGTGTTTATTGGACAAAACATGTTAACACCAGCCCAAGAAGAAACCGCACAAAGGAAGAAGGTCCAGAATTAGCCCACCTTTAAAACGACACACATGTGCGTCGTTTAGGATATATAGAAATATTTCACGCATAAAAATATCAAGAGAGAAGTGCAAAAATCATCCCTGTGATATGTCGAAAAATCGAATTACATCCTTCGTTAACTTTTTGGACAACAGCCATCCCTCCGTTAGTGCGCGCGGCACAATACTTCCCTCATGGACTAACGGTGCAAATGTTTTCTCGTTAAAAATTTAACAAAATTTAAAAGAAAGGGTATTCTTGTCTTTTTCCTTTCCCAGGGATGTATTGTGAACCTTATCATAAATAGTTTCAAAAAAAAAATATTTTTGAAAAAAAAAAATATTTTCAGAAAAAATAAATTTTATTTTCTCGAAAAAAATTTATTTTCGAAAAAAAAAATTATTTTCGGAAAAAAAAGTTTTATTTTCTAAACAATAAGTTTTATTTTCTCAAAAAAAAGTTTTATTTTCGAAAAAAAAATTATTTTTGGAAAAAAAAGTTTTATTTTCTAAAAAAAAAGTTTTATTTTCTCGAAAAAAAATTTATTTTCGAAAAAAAAAATTATTTTCGGAAAAAAAAGTTTTATTTTCTAAAAAATAAGTTTTATTTTCGAAAAAAAAGTTTTGTTTCGCTAAAAAAATTTTCAAAAAATTATTTTTTTTCGAAAAAAAAGTTTTGTTTCGAAAAAAAAAAATTTTATTTTCGAAAAAAAAGTTTTGTTTCGCTAAAAAAAAAATTTCCCGAAAATAAAACATATTTTTTCGAAAATAAAATTTTTTTCGAGAAAATAAAACTTATTTTTTCTGAAAATGAATTTTTTTTTTCAAAATTAATTTTTTTTTTGAAACTATTTATGATAAGGTTCACATTATATCCCTGAGAAAGGAAAAAGACAAGAATACCCTCTCTTTTAGATTTTGTTAATTTTTAACGAGAAAACATTTGCACCGTTAGTCCATGAGGGATGTATTGTGCCCCGCGCACTGACGGAGGGACGGCTGTTGTCCAAAAAATTAACGAAGGATGTAATTCGATTTTTCGACATACCACAGGGATGATTTTTGCACTTCTCTCAAATATCAATGTATATAAAGCTACTCAGATTTAATAAAAACATAACACTGCACAAACCATGGTATTATGTGGTTTAACATATAATTCGTCTAAACACTCATCCGTCTTGTCTAATTAAAAGACTACATTTTTGCGCATCTTTAAATATTGTTGGTCGGACTAAAGCTAGAAGACAAACTTGAGTTAGCATCTTTCGTCTTTGGTCCTCTTCATTATGCAGGCCATTCTCATGTCATTTGCCCCTTGGACGAGTATAACAAAGTTGAAAAATGGTATCTATCCATTTCATTCACGAATCACATATATTAACTGAGCTTTATAATTAAAAAACATAGTGGCAGTTCAAATCATAATTTTACACTATGTATCTTAGAGCATCTCCAAAAGTAGTGTAATTGAGTCGAGTCGAGCTCAAACTTAGTAGGGATTGAACTTGGTTTGATACTAAAATTGTATGCTTGAGCTTGGCTTGATAACTTGTCAAGCTTTACTAATCCAGGCTTGAATTTGGCTTAATAAGGCTTGATACAAGTTTGAGCTTTGCTCAAAAAGCTTAATTGTGTATAAATTTAATTTTTTTATAATAAAACTCATCAATACACATATGTATAAAAATAAAAAATAAATAAAATCATTACTTAAAACAAATTTGATTTATTTAACATTAATAAAACCAATAACAAAATTATCGTACAATCTTGGTTTCAAAATGTGTTTTGCATTTCAATACGATTAAGGTCCCAAAGGTCATTGCATGATGTGAATACGAGCACAATCTAGACATGTTGCGTTTAGTATTAAGAAGAGTACAAAAAATATTTATACACATATTCTATTTTACCAAGTACCGAGTAAATGCAATAATTAAATTTACAAAAATAAATAATCATTTAAAATACAAATAACTAAAATATAAATATAATTAGAGTTAAAAGTCATTCTAAAATATATTATTTATTTATGAAATTAGCCTTTAAAATTAGGTTAATATTCAATTCACAATTAGTTGTGATATTGATTGATTTTGTATGGTTCAATTTTACTCTCGATATCCTCTCGAATTGATCTCGGTCTTAAGTGGAATGATTGTTCTTGGTTGCTAAACAAAAGGGTTTGGTTTTCTAGTCTAATAGAAAGTGGTAATGAAAATTTAAATCAAAGACAATTACTTTAATTATAATTAACTAAGACTTGGTTGGAAATTAAAATCAAAATTAAAATTAAGATTTAAAGTTCAAATTAAAATTAAAGTTAAAATATAAATTGTGAAATATGAGTAAAGAAACAGTAAAACAACAACTTAAAAAAAATTGATTCGGAAGATTAACCTTGGTTCGGAAGTCACTGTTCACTCATTCGGAAGTTTTGGACTTCCGAATGAAGCCCTTGATTCGGAACTTGCTGGTTCGGAAGTCACTGGTTCGGAAGTTTTCTGCTTGGTTCGGAAGACTTCCGGATGAAGGGGTTGATTCGGAAGTTGTTGGTTCGGAAGTTTGAGACTTCCGAATGAAGGTGTTTGGTTCGAAACTTTTTTGCTTGGTTCGGAACTCCTTGGTTCGGAAGTTTTGAACAAATTGATTCGGAAATCACTGATTCGGAACTTAATGCTTGGTTCGGAAGCTTCCGAATGAAGGCTTCATTCGGAACTTTTAACTGGTTCGGAACTTCTGGAAACCCAGATACAGTAACAGGCAACGAAGAACACGGAAGCAATGTTTAATCCAAAATTCACCAAGTTTTTCACCAAAAACTAAAATAAATCAATCACAAAGCATTTACTAATCATAAACTACTAATCCCATCAATAGAAACACAAATCCCAACAACTTTTGAAGATCAAATCAAGAAAAATAAAAACTTAAGAACTTGAAAATAAAGATGAAGATGAACAAGATTAAATGGAAAGATTAAACAAAACTTTGTATTGAATGATTGATGTTTTGACAAGATAACTCAAAGATTAAAATTACAAGATGAGAAAATTAAAGATGAAAATCACCAATCACCCTAATGGTGATGGTGATGAAACGGAACAGAGAAAAAAGTGGGGAAGAAGAAGAAAAACTAAGCTAACTTCTAAATGTGTGTGAGGGAATCCTTTATATAGGCTTGTCCTTTTGTTGGTGAGTGGGCTTTCTCCCGTTCTTCTTGTATTTTTCGTCTTTTCAGAAAAGTTTCTGTTTTCGATTCTGATTCGGGATTTGTTGTCGATTAAATTCAACTCGTCTTTTAATTTCTTCGTTTAATAGACTTGAGTTTCTTCGACTTATATAAATCTTCCATCTTTGGTCATTTTCTTCGATAAATCTTCGAATAGGCCCAGCGACTTCAAATCTCTTGCATCTCTTGGACAATAGACTTTATCTTGAGTCCTTTTCCTCAGTAAAACCCGTGCAATCCCATGTTTTCTTCAGTATTCACCCGGTTGGCTCTGAAAACACAATAAACACAAAAACCACGCATAATTCCAAACAAATGATATTAAATACGTGTTTTGGTCTCGTTTTAGCCCGAATTAAGTGGTAAAAGGATGGGTGTTTACACACCTATCAAATCCCCTACACTTAACCATTGCCATGCCCTCATGCAATGCTTAGTGATAAAGCAAGCTTACACTTTTCTCATAATTAATCAACCTTGGCCTTATTTAAAATTCTACTAAACAAAAATTAAAGAAATAAAACTTCAAAGATAACAAAGGGATAGAAAACCATTTTCACTTGAAAATAGCTACATGGAAATAACTTGCAAAGAAATCGATGACTTACATTAGGGCTTTGGTGCTGCGAAGATTTATCACCCTCAAGTTTCACGTTCCCCAAACTAAGCTTAAAAACGAGATCATTGTTATTATAAGTTAGCAATTCAAACACTTACACACATGGCTTAATTAAATGCTTAAACTCCCTTATTCCTAGGTGTATCTCTTATATTTTATTTTTGTCTTAGAATGATCATGAAGATGCATTTTTGGACTTATTTCGATAGTTTATTAGGGCTGAAAGCAAAGTAGGACGATTTGATCAATAGTTAGCTAAAGGACAAAATCTCTTAAAACTGCTTCTCGGGATATCAAAAAGTTCATATCTTGGCATAACTTGGTTCACGATTTGAGACCTTTCTCGGGCCGATATTTGGCATGTACTTCATACTTCATATCTTCGAGAGACGTTCTTGAGATAATGGTCTTCTCATCATAAAAGAATTTCTTCACTTGGAGACTTTTGAGGGGTACTCCAACTTTGTTGACCACGACTTCATGATTATTTCTTCGATCTCTATTTGGGATTTTGAGATACAACGATCCGCCTCCTTTTCGGACTTGGATCTATTTATCCTCATACCTTGTTAGGGTCTTTTCGGATAGACTTCTCCATGATCTTTATGGGAGTTGATTGCTTTTCGTCGTGAGTCTTGATCCTTCATATTGATTTTAGGAATAATGCTTTTCACATCACTTTGGATCTTCAGCAATAAAATTGAATCCTCATGCCTTGTTAGGGCCTTTTCGGACTCGCCAATCTTCGCGCCCCGCTTCATAAGTTATGCCTTGGCTATGAACTCTTATCATTACCGAGCAACTTTTAAACGATCTTGGGCTAGAAGCTAAGTAACTTTTCAAATCGTACGACCTTACTTATTGCAGATAAATTATTAGCAAGTGATGGGAGAATAGGCAAATAATTACACCAAGTGGGCTTGCGCAAGAATACCGACTTATAATTGACTCTATCATTTCTCGTCCTCCACAATTTAAAATCTCAAGTAATGAGACTCGTGGATACTTAGCCTAATAAACCAATTAAGGTCTACATGGTTAAGGATACTAGCTAGAATAAACTTGGATAAGTCTATTCGGGTTGAGTCAAAATAAACGCAACGGGCCTAATATGTCAAAGACTTCTAAACTAGCTAAACCACTTTATTTAAATTTGACTTTATTGCGGGATATATACATATGAAAGCAAAGATAAAAATTTAAAAATTACGACTAAATGGCCAAAGTTAATAAAAAATTTGAAAAATGTTGAAAAATAGGATTTTCCGGTTAATTGAAGGCATTTTCATGGAAAAGTCCACTTAAAACTTCGATAGAAGTCCCCCTACACTTAAGATAAACATTGTCCTCAATGTTTAAGCATGTGGGAAAAGTTTCCCCTACACTTATGACATTGTGCACGTTGGTTAACTCAAGTTAAGGAAGAGACGACTAAAGTGATCAATTTCAAATGTGAGTATGAAGAAAATTGAATCACGATAGTTGAGAGATAGAACCGGATTTCGGATAAACACGGGAGCACGGTTCATCAAAAATTCCAAGAGTGCACTTATCCCTGTAATCACACCATACAAAGACAAACACATATAGAAGTCCCCCTACACTTAGGGGATTAAAACATAAAAGGATAGATACTCGGGTTGCCTCCCGAGGAGCGCTTGTTTTTTATAACCGAGTCACGAGCCTGACTCGACCCAAATTAGTTCATGGGGAACGTGGTGAGGGATGGAATCACCTCCTGAGAGGTGTCCTCACCAAAGTACAACTTCACTCGTTGGCCATTCACCTTAAAATTTGGTCCATTAGGTTGAGCGAGCTCGAGAGTACCATATGGAAAAATTTGGGCAATGGTGAATGGGCCGGACCAACGAGATTTGAGCTTGCCCGAAAAGATTTTCAACCGAGAGTTAAAAAGTAAGACTTTGTCTCCAACATGGAACTCTCGGTTTTTGATCTTAGAGTCGTGAATGAGCTTAGTTCTTTCCTTATAGATCAAAGAATTTTCATAAGCCTCATTCCGAAGTTCATTCAGCTCATTGAGTTGGATCTTGCGTAGGTCACCGGCTTTGTTTATATCAAAATTAGCCCACTTCAAGGCCCAATAAGCCTTGTGCTCCAACTCAATGGGGAGGTGGCACGCTTTCCCGTACACAAGACGATAAGGCGTACAGCCGATTGGGGTCTTGTAAGCAGTACGGAAAGCCCACAAAGCATCATCCAGTTTATCAGCCCATGAGGCCCGATGCTCTCCCACAGTCCTTTCAAGAATTCGCTTCAGTCCTCGGTTGGATATTTCAGCCTGGCCATTAGTTTGTGGGTGGTAGGCTGTGGAAAGACGATGATTTACACCGTACTTAGCCATGACTCGAGCAAATTGGTCATTGCAGAAATGAGTCCCACGATCACTAATAATGGCGCGAGGCACACCGAATCTAGCGAAAAGAGCTTTCAAAAAGTTACAAACCACCCTTGCGTCATTAGTAGGCAAAGCTTTGGCTTCAACCCACTTTGAAACGTAGTCAACGGCTACAAGGATGTATTTGTTTCCTTTAGACGAAGGGAATGGCCCCATAAAGTCGATACCCCAAACATCAAAAATTTCACACTCTTGAATAAAACTCTGAGGCATCTCGTCTTTATGTGTGATTTTGCCTTGCTTTTGGCAAACATCACATCGTTTGACCATATCGTGAGCGTCACGGTATATGGAGGGCCAATAAAATCCCGAATCAAACACTTTTTTAGCGGTGTAGTTGGGACCAAAGTGACCACCGGTGGGTCCTTTGTGGCAAGCATTAAGGATTTCAGACGCTGCCGGTCCATCAACACATCGGCGAATAATCAAGTCGGCACATTGTTTGAATAGGTAAGGGTCGTCCCAAAAGTAAGTCTTGATGTCAGTAAAGAACTTCTTCTTTTGCTGGGACGTCAACCCTTCCTTGAGAATTCCACCCGCCAAGTAGTTTGCAAAGTCCGCAAACCACGGGGTTTCATTCGGTTTCGAGTTTATAGACATTAAGGTCTCCAAGGGAAAAGAATCATTGATTTCTTTGGTCGGATGATCCCCTTGGTAAGGATCCTCAAGTCTGCTAAGATGGTCCGCGGCTAAGTTTTCTGCTCCTTTTTTTATCGCGGATTTCGATTTTAAATTCCTGGAGCAGCAAAACCCAGCGAAGAAGTCTTGGTTTGGAATCTTGCTTTGTCAACAAGTACTTCAGCGCGGAATGATCGGTGTACACAATAGTGGTAGAAAGGACAAGATAGGGGCGGAATTTTTCAAAAGCATAGACAACAGCTAAAAGCTCTTTTTCGGTTGTCGTATAATGCAATTGTGCCCCCGTCATTGTCTTGCTAGCGTAATGGATCGGTTGGAAGTGTTTGTTCACTCGTTGTCCAAGAACCGCTCCAATAGCAAAATCGCTAGCATCGCACATCAACTCAAAGGGCAGCTCCCAATTAGGGGTAACCAAGACGGGTGCCTTAGTTAGCTTATCCTTAAGCGAGTTGAAGGCTTCAAGGCACTCTTTGGAAAAGATAAAAGGAGTATCTTTTTCCAAGAGGTGGGTCATCGGGCGAGCGATTTGAGAAAAATCTTTGATGAATCGACGGTAGAAGCCCGCATGACCCAGGAAACTTCTCACACCCTTCACAGTTGAAGGTGGAGGCAACTTAGCGATAACATCGACTTTAGCACGGTCAACTTCAAGACCGGCTTTCGAGATCTTATGTCCAAGCACGACGCCTTCTTTTACCATAAAATGGCATTTTTCCCAATTTAGAACAAGGCGAGTGTCTTCGCACCGCTTTAGCATACGTTCTAAATTGGCAAGGCAAGAAGAGAACGAATCCCTGAAGACCGAGAAATCATCCATGAAGACTTCCATGGTTTGTTCAACCATGTCATGGAAGATAGCTAACATGCACCTTTGGAAAGTCCCGGGCACATTACATAAGCCAAAAGGCATTCTTTTGTAAGCGAAAGTGCCATAGGGACAAGTGAATGTAGTCTTCTCTTGATCTTGGGGATCGATGGGTATTTGAAAATAACCCGAGAAACCATCGAGAAAGCAGTAATATTCATTACCGGCTAAACGTTCAAGCATTTGGTCCATAAAAGGTAGAGGGAAATGATCCTTTCTCGTGGCATCATTGAGTTTGCGGTAGTCTATACAAACTCTCCACCCAGTAACGAGACGAGTTGGAATCAACTCGTTGTGTTCATTGGGAACAACGGTTATTCCGCCCTTCTTGGGCACACAATGGATTGGACTAACCCACGGGGAATCCGAAATAGGGTAAATCATACCCGCATCAAGAAGTTTGATAACCTCTGTTTTGATGACTTCATGGATTTTTGGATTCACCCTTCGTTGGTTTTGAATAGTAGGCTTATAGTCGTCCTCCATAAGAATTTTGTGTGTGCAGAAGTGAGGATCAATTCCACGAATATCGGAAATCTTCCAAGCAATAGCCTTCTTATGAGCTTTCAGCACGGCAACGAGGCGGGTTTTCTCTGCATCTTTCAAATCCTTTGCAATAATAACGGGCGACTTCTTGTTGTCGTCAAGGAACACGTACTCGAGATGTGGCGGCAACTCCTTAAGTTCCAAATCCGGAGGATTTTCGACGGGAGGCGTTTTCAAAGTCGTGGCATCGATAGCAATAAACGTGGGAGATGGAGGCGAAGGATTGTCTTCGGTGAGAAGATTGTCAAAGAAACTCATGTCTTCATCCCCCTCGGTGGGAGAATCATTAGTAGCTAAATTCCCATCTCCCATGGTATCTTCAAGATTGTTCCAGAATAAATCACTATCTCCAAATAGAGACAACGATGAATCAATGGAGGACACGGTCTCAACAGTGGGAAGAGAGGTAGGAATACTTTTGCAAGCATCATTAAAGTGTTCTTCACAAGCCTCATCAAGAACGTCAATACAATTAACGCTCTCATATGAATAAGGCTGTTTAGACAACTTTCCCATGTTGAAGACTACTTTATCGTCACCCACTCTCATGATAAGCTCACCGGCTTCAACATCAATGAGAGTGCGACCGGTCCTCAAGAATGGACGACCAACAATAAGTGGCACACGGGGGTCCATCTCGTAGTCGACGACAACAAAATCAGCAGGGAAGGTGAATTTGTCGACTCCTACAATGACGTCTTCGGCTATCCCCACTGGATAAGCAACCGTACGGTTGGCCAATTCCAAAGTCATTTTAGTGGGGACTAGCTCTAGGAGAGATAATTGCTTCCAAACACTTAGAGGCATGAGATTAATACTGGCACCTAGATCGGCTAGGGCCATGCAATTCTCTACTCCCGGGAAATTGCAAGGGATAAGAAAACGACCCGGATCACCAAGCTTGATTGGCAATTTCCTTAAGAGCACTGCAGAGCAGTTCTCATTAAGTTGGGTGTTGGCGAGATCGAGGAGCTTTTCCTTGTCGCTCAGAAGATCTTTAAACATTTTGGCATATTTGGGCATGTGAGCGAGAGCCTCAGCGAAGGAGATATTGAAATTCAGTTGTTTGAACATTTTAAGGAAATTCGAAACCTGAATATCATCCTTGCTCTTTTGCTTCTCTTTCCTCAACCTTGAAGGATAAGGTATATTGGATGAAGAAGAAGGCTTTAGGGAAATAGGATCACTCACAACCACGGGTGGAGGAGGGGTAGAAAGAAGAGGTGGAGAAATTGGGGAAGGAGAAGGAGGAGGAATAGGAGCAGGCGACTCGTTCTCCTTAGTCACAACCACCGGTGGAGGTATAGGAAGCTCGGGTTCCTTGGTACCTTTACCACTGCGAGTAGTGATTGCTTTCATCTCCCCTCTTGGGTTCGCAACGGTGTTACTCGGAAGAGTACCCGAAGAAGAGGGTTGATTACCTTGGAAGAAACTAGCCATCATGTTCCTCAGGTCATTTGTTTGGTTATCCAACGTATTTCTCATATCGGCTCTCAAATCATTTCCTTGCTTGACCAAGTCTGCCTTCAAATTGCGCACTTCCTCTTGGAGATTTCCCACAATCACATCATTGGTCCTCATGTAGGTTGCAACCTCTTGGTGTAATGCAGTGTTGGTTTGGTTAGGAGGAGCATTGTATGCAGGTGGTTGGTAAGCAGGTTGTTGGTAGACTTGATTGTTACGTGGAGGTGGTTGTTGTTGCTTGTGAGGTGGGATGTATGGTTGTCGAGGTTGTTGTTGTTGTTGAGGAGGGCGGTTAAGGTTTTGTTGTTGGTTTGGGTTGGTAGGAGGGAAACCAGGTGGTGAAAGATAGTTGTTTGATCGATAGCTAAGCAAGTTACGGTCACCTTGAGGTCTAGCTTGATAAGCAGGTTGTTGGTAGGTGCCATATGCCGCATTCACATTCTCAGCAGGGTAATCTTGGGTGGCGGTACAAGTTGTGTAAGAGTGGGGACCACCGCATATCTCACAAGGTTGGCTGACAGCGTTCACTTGTGCGTTTTTGGCGTTGTTGCTGTTGTTGTTGCTGACGGTGTGGGTAACAAGCGATTCAAGAAGCGTAGTGATTTTGTCTAATCGCTTGTCGCTGTCATTAGTGCTAGCACTAGCAACATTGGTCCTAACACTCTTGGTTTGCACACGAGATTTGTTCTCAATGATATCCCAAGCAGCATTGGAAGTCTTAGCCAATAGATTTCCCCCCGAGGCACTGTTCAGTGAATCTTGGTCACTCATGCTTAAACCATTGTAAAAAGTATTGATTTGATGTACTTTGGTAAAACCATGTTGTGGGAATTTCCTTAAAAGATCTTTAAAGCGATCCCAAGATTCACTGAATGACTCATCGTACTTTTGTTCAAAATTTATGATCTCATTCCGCAAAGCGGTAGTACGAGAGGGTGGAAAAAAGTAGTTGATAAACTTTGTTTCCAAATCCGTCCACGAGAGAATACTCTGTGGCGGTTCCTTAGCAAGCCAATGCCGGGCTTGTCCCTCTAAAGAAAAGGGAAAAAGTTGTAACCTTATCACTTCTTGTGGAACTCCATTGAACTTGACCGTGTTAGTGAGTTGTAGAAATCTCTTGATGTGGTCGTGTGGATCATCAATGGTTCGTCCCAAGAACGGTTGAGCTGAGACCATCTGGATAAAGCCTGACTTTAGCTCAAAATTGTTGGCGGCAATTGGTGGAATAACAATTGGATCCGTATTGCCATCGACATGAGCTTGTAGCAATTCAATCATTGGGCGGTTATCCGGAAGGGGCTCATTGTTGTTGTTATTGTTCATGTTGTTGAAAGGCGGATTGTTGTTGTTATTATTGTTGTTCGGAGGTGGTATGTTATTGTTGTTTTGTACATCAGCCATGTCTAAGTTATCGAGAGGCTCGGGCTCTTGATAAGACGTGGATCGAGTGCGCATACACCTGCAAAAGAACGAACAAAGAAAAACAAAGCAAAAATATTTTTGGTTTTTATTGTTTTTTAATTTTTAGGATTTTTGAAAATTTTATATTTTTTAGTTGTTTTTGAAAATTTTTGAAAAAGTAACGTTCACGGGGAACGGATCCCAAAATCCAAGTTCTCACAAAAAACTTTTGATCTTAACGAGAAGAGCCGGCAGCGGCGCCATTTGATATTGATTGATTTTGTATGTTTCAATTTTACTCTCGATATCCTCTCGAATTGATCTCGGTCTTAAGTGGAATGATTGTTCTTGGTTGCTAAACAAAAGGGTTTGGTTTTCTAGTCTAATAGAAAGTGGTAATGAAAATTTAAATCAAAGACAATTACTTTAATTATAATTAACTAAGACTTGGTTGGAAATTAAAATCAAAATTAAAATTAAGATTTAAAGTTCAAATTAAAATTAAAGTTAAAATATAAATTGTGAAATATGAGTAAAGAAACAGTAAAACAACAACTTAAAAAAAAATTGATTCGGAAGATTAACCTTGGTTCGGAAGTCACTGTTCACTCATTCGGAAGTTTTGGACTTCCGAATGAAGCCCTTGATTCGGAACTTGCTGGTTCGGAAGTCACTGGTTCGGAAGTTTTCTGCTTGGTTCGGAAGACTTCCGGATGAAGGGGTTGATTCGGAAGTTGTCGGTTCGGAAGTTTGAGACTTCCGAATGAAGGTGTTTGGTTCGAAACTTTTTTGCTTGGTTCGGAACTCCTTGGTTCGGAAGTTTTGAACAAATTGATTCGGAAATCACTGATTCGGAACTTAATGCTTGGTTCGGAAGCTTCCGAATGAAGGCTTCATTCGGAACTTTTAACTGGTTCGGAACTTCTGGAAACCCAGATACAGTAACAGGCAACGAAGAACACGGAAGCAATGTTTAATCCAAAATTCACCAAGTTTTTCACCAAAAACTAAAATAAATCAATCACAAAGCATTTACTAATCATAAACTACTAATCCCATCAATAGAAACACAAATCCCAACAACTTTTGAAGATCAAATCAAGAAAAATAAAAACTTAAGAACTTGAAAATAAAGATGAAGATGAACAAGATTAAATGGAAAGATTAAACAAAACTTTGTATTGAATGATTGATGTTTTGACAAGATAACTCAAAGATTAAAATTACAAGATGAGAAAATTAAAGATGAAAATCACCAATCACCCTAATGGTGATGGTGATGAAACGGAACAGAGAAAAAAGTGGGGAAGAAGAAGAAAAACTAAGCTAACTTCTAAATGTGTGTGAGGGAATCCTTTATATAGGCTTGTCCTTTTGTTGGTGAGTGGGCTTTCTCCCGTTTTTCTTGTATTTTTCGTCTTTTCAGAAAAGTTTCCGTTTTCGATTCTGATTCGGGATTTGTTGTCGATTAAATTCAACTCGTCTTTTAATTTCTTCGTTTAATAGACTTGAGTTTCTTCGACTTATATAAATCTTCCATCTTTGGTCCTTTTCTTCGATAAATCTTCGAATAGGCCCAGCGACTTCAAATCTCTTGCATCTCTTGGACAATAGACTTTATCTTGAGTCCTTTTCCTCAGTAAAACCCGTGCAATCCCATGTTTTCTTCAGTATTCACCCGGTTGGCTCTGAAAACACAATAAACACAAAAACCACGCATAATTTCAAACAAATGATATTAAATACGTGTTTTGGTCTCGTTTTAGCCCGAATTAAGTGGTAAAAGGATGGGTGTTTACACACCTATCTATAAATTCATAATAAAAACATATTTTTGATAGAGCTTGAAAAAGCTTGATAAGAACTCGAGCCGAGCTATCAAAAGCTTGAGCTTGAGCTTGATATAGTTTCGAGCTATTTTTAGGCTTGATCTTGATAAAAGTTTAGCTTGATCGAGCCAAACTCGAGCTCGCGCTCAAGTTGGTTGATAAAAACATTACTTGATTACACCCCTAATCTCCAATGCTTATTTTTTAAATGACTTTTTACATTGATTACTCAACTTTTTTTAAAATTTTACTTGCTCAAAGTTAAGTTAAAAGTCATTACCTTAATGCCAGAAAATCTTTATAAAGATTTATTATAAATGTAAAATAATAATAAAATAAGAAAAGGTGAGGAGAAAAAGCTTTTATCAATAGGTTTGAGTTTAAGAAGTATTTCATGAAAAACTTTTTATAAACCTTTTAACACAATGGTAAAAAATCTTTTGCAAAAGCTTTTTCTAATAGTGAAAAATCATGAAAGACTTTGATGCTCTTACTTAACACGCATAGGTACAAAGTTGATACCGTAGTCCAAATAATAAATTTTAGAGAAACTGAACTACAAGCCATCGAAGATGATCGATATCAGATAAGACGTCAAAGCGATTAAAATATGCTAACTATCGACGACAATACTTTTTTCATAAGCCTAATAAAAGTTTTTAACTTCAAACCAATGTTATTATTTTTATCACAAACTTTGGATTCTGACTAGGGGTGTTCATTATATGTGTTGACCGGAAAAACCGACCGACCCAAATGAAAGTGGGTGAAATGGGTTTGGCTTAATTGGTTTGGTTCAGATTATTAGTTGCACCCGAAATATAATATGGGTTTTTGGATCAGATTTGAATTTCATATTATCAATTCGGTTTTCACCCGAATACCCGCTTTATATAGAAAGGTCAAATGAGCGTGTGTTTTCAGTTACTGGTAATAAGAGAAAGTCATTATGTTCAAAGAAAATAAGAGAAAGTCATGCATATCAAATCACGCACCCAAATCACAGCCTATCACACCCAAATCATGCAGCCAAAGATAAGGATCGTATCATTAACCATCTCATTTCTTCACCTATAAATTGATATCCCCCTATTCACAAATGACCACACCAATCAAAATATTTGATTTCAAACTGGTTCTGGGTTTTGTTGTTATTGATTTGATCTACAGAGTTTTCGTTTCGATCTCTAAGGTTTCACTATGGTTATGGTATGTATTTTATAAAGCTTCAACACTTTTGCTTTAATTTAAGTTTTATCAGTTCATTACTTTAGGCGTTTTCAAAAATTGATATTTGTCATCAATTTGGATAATTAGATTTCAATTCATATGTTTGTTTTCTATGCTATGCAGTTTATCAATTAGTTTTTAACTAATTAAGGTTCATTCAATTATTAAATTGTTGCCTTGCTACTTGTTTTTGTCATATGAAGTTTGTTCTTGCTGTTGCATATTACTTAAGTTTTATCTATGTTATTCAAGTAAATCATCCATACACTACTTAAGTTGTTTATATACAATATCCCTTTCTATTATACTATATGAAATTATCAATGATGGCGGAATATATTGTATAGTGTTGTTTGGTTTCATTATAGTCTTGATTTTTATCGAGTTATTTGAGCTTAACTTTGCAAAGTTTGACGGTTTGAGTTGAGCATTTTGATTTGAGTACAAAAAATTAGTGCATACGATTAGAAAGTAGTAGAGTGAACGTAAATTAAAGTTTTCTTATGAAATTCTATAATAAGCTCTAGCAACCTAGATATTTGTCAATTTATCAATGCAATAAATTTCTTTCTTTAGCAGGAAGACTCCAGTTAGTTCGTTCAGTTCTTTCATCAATGCATATCTACTGGGCGTCTGTCTTTATCTTACCTGTTCGGATTATTCATGATTTGGAACAGCTTATGAGAGGCTTCTTATGGTGTCAAGGTGAAATGAAGAAAGGTAAGGCTAAAGTTGCTTGGGACTCTGTTTGTACTCCATTTTATGAAGGTGGACTTGGTATTCGTAAGCTTTCTGATTTTAATACTGCTTTAATGGTTTCTCATATCTGGTGTATTCTCGCTCGTAAAGAGTCTTTATGGGTTAAATGGATTTATTCTTACAAGTTAAAGGATCGAAGTTTCTGGGACGTTCCTTGTATAGGTGATATGAGTTGGGGCTGGAGAAAACTTCTACAGATTAGACCACGCATTTGTCAATTTATTTGGTACAAGATTAATAATGGTAGATTGGCTTCTATGTGGTTTGACAAATGGGCAGATTTATGTCCGTTACGGGACGTTCTTTCGTTTCGAAGTATTACAAGATCGGGGCTCTCTATCTAATAAGGTAAGGGATCTTATTACTGATGGTATTTGGCAATGGCCGCAGGATTGGTATGCTAGATTTCCGAACATTGTCTCTATCCCAGTCCCTGTTATTAATGATGCTCAGGATGATGATTTGATGTGGCGGGATATAAATGGGGTTCTACATCGTTTTTCAGTTTCTTTAGTTTGGGACTCCATTCGAGATAGGGCTTTGATGGTTGATTGGTATCATGCTGTTTGGTTTGCTCATTGTATTCCTCGTCACTCTATCCACTTATGGTTAGTGGTTAGAAGAAAATTGAAGACACAAGATCGGCTTAGGCAATGGGATGTTGGCCCTTTGGTGGATCTAAGCCTTCTACGATGTCCATTGTGTAAATTAGTGCCAGATTCTCATGACCATCTTTTCTTTGAATGTTCTTATTCTATGCAGGTTTGGTCTAAGTTTCGGGGCCTATGTGATATGGATAGCATCCCCCCTCGGATTGATGACATTTTAGCCTATGCTATTCCAATTTCTAAGGGAAAGTCTTGTCCTAGCATCCTTGGCCGTCTTGTGTTAGCTGCTACTGCGTACTTTATATGGATGGAACGTAATTCAATACTTTTCAAGAAAAAGCTGTTGGCCGTTGATCAGATTGTTCAGCTTATTTGTGATACTATTCGGTTTAAGTTGATTTCATTTCGTTTTAAGAAGTTGTCTGCCAGGTCGAGTTTGCTGCTTGACAAATGGAGGGTGCCGAGCTCTAGAGTTCTTCATGATGGGAGTGCCGGGTGAGGGTTGTACTCTTTTTTCCTTATCCAAGGTTTTTTCCACTGGGTTTTCTTTGGCAAGGTTTTTTAAGGAGACAGGCTCATTTGGATATCATTTGCTCCTTTTGTGCTGTTGGTGGAAGCTGAAGACAATGTGTGACTTCATGTTTGCATCTTGGTTTCTTTATAGTTTACTTGCATTGTAGTTCTAGATTAGTCTGTGTTTATGCCATGACATAATCACGTGTTAACATGCTTCCTGTAGCATGCGGTTAATGTGGTATCTTAGCCACATTCCTTTGTACTTCAACGCTTTTTTGGTTAATATACTTACCGAGGAAACCTATTACCAAAAAAAAACCTATATATGTGTGGCTTGTATAACCTAATATTTTTTAAGCGATTCTTAAACTATTATGATGTTGTGCTTGTTTAATATTTTAAGAGAAATCATTGAAATATTTTTAGTTAGCATTTTTAGTTAAAAGTCTTCCTGTTGTTCAAGACTTCATAAGTTTTATCATATAATTTTTTAGCAAATCTCATTTTTTAACATAATTGATGTTTAAAGTTCTGTTCTTTAGTTTGATTAAAAGTTTTTTGCAAATCTTATTTTTTAACATAGTCTTCCTGTTGTTAAGACTTCATAAGTTTTATCATATAAGTTTTTTGCAAATCTCGTTTTTTTAACATAGTTGATGTTTAAAGTTCTGTTTTTTAGTTTGATTAAAAGTTTTTTTTTCATTTTTAAGATGGAATTCTAACTGTTTTATATTTTGTTCATTCTTAGATGTATCAAGAAGAACCTAAAAACATGTGAATGTAGAGAATGTCGATGTGGTTGACTTGGAAAGTAGTAAAGAAGAAAAACCAAAGAAAACCAGGGCTACCCGCAAACGATCTTTGGTGTGGGGCCACTATGAGTCATTTGTTAATTACCAAGGAGAGAAGAAAAGCAAGTGTCGATATTGTGATAAGGAATATTATTCCGACACCAAAATGCATGGAACAAGTACTTTGTGGGGTCATTTGGGAAAATGTGACAAGTTTCCCGGAAATAAGCTTGATGGTCAAACTCAATTGTCAATTCAGAGAGGTGATGGTGATTATGGAAAGATAATTGCTTGGAAGTTTGACCAATCATCAGTTAGGAGGGCATTTCATACATGCTAATTGTGGATGAGCTTTCATTCAAGTTCGTTAAGGGAAAAGGTTTCAAGCATTTTTTGAATGCTTCACAACCAATGTTTCATACTCCGTCGAGAATCACAATGGCTAGAGACTGTATGAAGTTGTATCTCGAGGAAAAGAAAAAGGTTGGTTTGCTACTTAGGGGGAATGTCGGGAGGATCTGTTTGACCACTGACACGTGGACGTCTATGCAAAGAATTAAATACATGTGTTTGACTGCACATTATGTTGACAATGGATGGATTTTAAAGAAAAAAGTCCTGAACTTTTGCCCCATCTCTAGTCACCGTGGTGTTGATATTGGAAAATCTGTGGAGATGTGCTTGCTAAAATGGGGCATTGAGTCAAATGTGTTTACCATTACAGTAGATAATGCTTCTGCCAATGATGTGGCAGTTTCATATTTGAAGAGAGAGTTTGCAAACTAGGAGAAGTCTGTTTTAGAAGGTAAATGGTTACATGTACGTTGCACTGCTCATGTCATGAATCTGATTGTGCAAGACGGCTTAAACCACATTGGGAATTCTGTTGATTGTGTGAGGGCAGCTGTGAAATATGTTAGGCAATCTCCTCAAAGGTTAAATAAATTTAAGGAGTATGCAGAAATTAAAAAATGTCCAATCACAAATGTGAGAACCCGTACTTTCCCAACATTATTTTATTCTTTTTATTCGTTCTTCTTGATTTTTCCAATGTATTACGTTTTCTTGTATTGCTATATGTAAATCCTGAGATTTTTTGATAATACTTTCTTTAAGTATTTACTGATCATTGATAATAAATTATCTGGAATTATAAAATTTCTTATTTTATTTTTCTCATATTTAAGTTAAATCAAAATTTTTGATTTAAAATCACCCGCGTGCGTTTTACAACGAGTTTATTCAAAATCAATGAACAACGAGAATTCCTAGTGATCTCGATACCGACGGAGCCCAAAATTTTACGTTTATTTATCGATTGTTTCGATAATTAATATTTTCGACGATTTCGTTTTAATTACGTATTAAGTCGTGTCGAGAAATCATTTAATCATTTTTATGATGCATTATAACTTTTGAAAAGTATATTTACGAAACCCGAGCCCCGTAAATATTTTCAATATTTATCAATAACCATTTTCTACCCTTTAAAACTATTAATTATTTTTAAGTCCACAAGTTTCAAACTTGGCAACATTGATCCCTCCACTTAAACCACCATATAAATAGCCTTTTTTTTCCACTTCACACACACATACACCATTTTATAAAACAAAAACATACAACTCTCTCCCACCTCCTTGTTTTGCCGCCACCTTCCCACCCTAAAACACCATCATCCACCATGATTTGATAAAAACAAATTAAAGTCCCATCCCTAAAATCTTAAGGTGATTTCATTGATACTAAATTTGTACACATGCATCAAGTTTTATTAAACTTTTGATTTCATGGTTTTACGATGTTTTAATCATCATGCATGTGTTGTTTTTGGTAAGATTATGTTGTTTTGATCATAAAAAGTCTTGTTTTTAATCTTTGATTTTTGTTAGATTTTTATACAAGTGTTATTAGGAGTTCTGGTTGATGCGTATGATAGTATAGTGATCCTAGAAGTATGGGAATGAGTGGTTATGATTGAAAAATTGATTTGTCATGTTTTATAAAAGGCTATTTTTGGACAGCAGGTCCTTAACAGATTTTTCGTGGGTTTAAGTTCTGAGAAAGGCTAAGAATGTTTGATTTTATTGTAGAGTTTTCTGAGACGTTTGTTTTGGTATAAGATAGAACTTCTAAGTCATTACGAGTCAAAAGTTATGCTAGTTTTAATTTTCGTGTACCGGGAGACGCAAGTCGGCACAATCCGAAATTGTGGCTGATTTTGGGTCGACTCTCGGGGACTTTAGGCTTGGTTAGATAAATGTAACTACTGGTTTTCAAAGTTTACAAACTGAGTTTTATGAGTCTAGTAGTAGTTTTAAAAGACGGATTGTCGATATTGTACTTTTAAAGTGGTCCAAACGGTTTTACAAAACAAGTGCATAAATCTGTCCCAAATTTGGAGTCGAGTAAAGTGTCGAGCTGATGGATTTTAAAGCGTGAACTTTGGCCCAAATTTTGGTGAGGTCTTATACAGGTTATAAGTGACCTTGACACCAATTTTCGTCTAAAACGGACAAGTCTAGATAGGGTAGATCGGTGTGTACATTCGGAGTGTACTTGCTGATTTTTATTTTGGACACTTAGTTCAATGTTTGTGTTGCATGAGTTTGAGTATTCACCATTGGACATGATGACTTATTCAAGTTCTTAGTAATTATATAAATGACTTAGCTACTGGTCCAAATAAGGTTAAAGGATAGTTTGATTTGCGTTGACTTGGCGTCGTATAAAGGGTAAATTTCAAGGTTACAAGTGTTTTAACGTGTAGTGTTGGAATAAATATTCATTTCGTTCGTGTCAATGGTTTTAAAACATGAATACTTTGAAAACATTTGAGTCATATTATATTTGGTATATATATCGATATTGAGTTCAAGTCTTAACGCGCGCCTTATTTTGATAGGTTGCGGTTTTCGTGTTTCCCCGGGCATCCATATCGTCGGTGATCGTCTTACCACTACCGTTTCTACTCAGTTGCTGAGTACCGTGATTGGCTTACCTCATGGCTAAGGTGAGTTCATAGCCCCCTTTTTACTTGTACATGGTTTCTAAACACGGGGTGAGATTTTACATGGTGGAACACAACCAATTAAAAACTGTATTGCTATCCAGAACTCGTATGTTATTCTGAACGTGTATGCTTTACAGATGATTTCAATGTTATTATTGCTTTTAGACGTTAGCCTTGAGTTTCCTCTCCTATCATGAACCGTTAATTGTCCCGTATGCTTTGCGCTAAACGCGAATGTTGTGGGTGGATCCATCGGGATTGACAATCCCCGTCCCGATTACTTTGACGCACTAATATTCGTTTATACTTGAGTATTTAGGCTGAATGCTCCCTAGAGGAACTTACATTTGAGTTAAGCTTCGGTTCATGAGACTAAACAACAATAATATGCATCGTAACTATGGGCGTACATAGTTAACCCCCCATTACATGTTTTACAAGTTCTATTGTGTTCCACACGTTTACTGCTAAACCTATGAATATCACTCAACTTTGTGTTGACGATTTTACATGTTTAATCTCAGGTATTATTACTTAGCTTTGCTTGGATGGGAGCCCGCAGGATATTATCGCAGCTTGGAGTTTCTGTGATGCTTTTGAAAGATTTGTTTTATATAAACTGTCAAAAGTTTATTCTATCTTTTGGGCAACTTTATGTTATGAATAGAGACGAAATAATATAATTTTCCGCTTCTAAAACTCTGGGACCTATGTTTAAAAAAAACTCTGACCTTTTATGATGTAATATACATGTTTTTATTTCGCCAGCTTTGTATGAACTGTAATTCATTGTTTCTTGTACTATGACATGTTACCCCCTCGTTGCCTTGTTGTTCCATGTCAGATTTTGGGGGTCTCACAGATTGGTATTAGAGCGATGGTTATAGGGAACTGAGTCATTTTTCAAAAACTTAGTCTATAACCGAAAGTTCAAATATTTCATGTTTTAAGTGTCAACCACAGAATCTGCCAATGTTGTTCGATATCTGCGCGGGTAACTCTCTAATCCTTATTATTTACTTTTAATTATCATTATAATATTTCTTCTCGTGATTACATGTTGAAATATTACATTGCCTTAATGACGATAATTACTATGTCTTTTCAAAGCCTTGTGCTTCATGGATTATCATTCGATATTACTATGATTACATCTGCTCTTACTGTATTTCTGGAATTCTTGTTCTTGTGAATTGATCTGGTTACGATGATTTTATATCGTTATGACGTTACATACTTGTATTCAGAGCGCGTGTACTGCCGACTTTTCATACTCATTCTTCTGAGTATTGTTGCTATTTCATTTATGTGTGATACGACTAACTTCATATGCTCGTTCGTTTTGAACCGTCTGTTTTTCTCGACTCGCTGATACATGTTGTGCATACTCTCGAGATACCATTGTTCGGGATTGAATAAGTGTTGTTTTCGATGAAACTCCTGATTTTCATTCTACTACCGTACGTGTTGCTTCCATTGTCTATTTCATTTAAAATATCTATTTAGATACGCAAAAATTGCTTCCGACCATTTGTGATTGAATGTCTTGGAAAGTAGTCTATAGACCATTGTGTAGCTCAATGTGTCTGCCAGAAAGACTAAAAGACATCATGTGAGTCACACATCTCGAAGCATTCGTTGAATCGGTATTAAACAATATCGTGGGTTTTCGTAATCTTGATTGACCTTTACGTCACCGTTTTACACGACAATTGTGCATGGACTACATTTTATTTCATTGACCAATCTACGTTTCAACTTCGACTTACAACATCCGTTGTACCTAGAACACATGATCGTCGTTTATTATGTGACGATTGTTTGGAATACGATCCTACTAGTATCCTCCCTTTTTCATTAAACCTCCTCGCCCAGGAATGCGACTTGTTAATGCTCCATTTCTTTCTCGGTGTGTCTTGTGATTTTGGAAAATCACGCTGTCAAAAGACCTTCATGCATTGCATCTTGCAGCCGAAGACACGGATGATATGCGTCGTTTTGATCTCACAGAATATCGTTGGCATTCTTGAACCATTTCTATACAGTGTTTTCTTTACATGATTGATTTTACAGTTTATTCTCTTTCGTCTTTATAGAATCCACAAGTCTTGTGTGTATATTAATTCTGGATTATTATGAAATTGGATTTAATTTCAAGCCGTGTCGAAAAATATACTTTGTATTGAAACTTTACAGGAAGTTTAACAGTGTCGAGAAAATATTTTTATAACTTTAGACATAAAAATATATATTTTTACCTGTTGAGATGTTCGTCTAGGACATAATACTTTACCAGTAAACATTAAAATCGAGCAAGATACGCTCATTTAAGATTGTAAAATCTAAGAAGTTATTTTTTTGAATAATTCTAAAATATCATTTTGTTGACAGATTTAATGCAAGGGCATTTTCGTCCATTTTTACTCCGTTTCAAGTATCGGGTAAAACTAGAAAGTTGTTCAAAACATCGTTTTACACCAAATTACTCTAGACTTCGAGTCTTAAAATGTCATTTAGTGTATCAATTGGTCTAGTCAAACCCAAAAGTCAAAGTTGACTAAAAAAGGGACAAAACTGATAAAATTTAAAAAATATGAATTGAAGCGTTTTTGAGTTCGTTTGAGCTCGTAAAACTTTAACTAATGATATTTTGCAAACTAAAAACAATGATTGCGTTTGAACAAGTGATATTGAGTTTTTACCACCCTTTAGGAAAAGGATGACAAAAGTGGCAAGTATTAAGTGTCGGTTTAGGAAAACCAAACACTAATGACCAATTAAGTTCGTTCTCAAGGAGGCACGTGTGTTGTGTAATGAATGATGATTGATTGATGATTTTATTAAGAAGAAGAAGAAAAGAGAAGAGAAAATGACGAAGACGTAAAAATAAAAATTAACAAAAATCACTACTAGAAAGTTAAGACGTAGAATCGTAAAAACCACAAAAATAAAAATTTTAACCTAAAAATTCCTAAAAATTATTAAAAATCCACAATAAAATTCTAAGAGTTTACAAAAAATCAAAACTTGCTAAAACCTTTTAATTAATTAAATAATGACCTTTTAATGCTAATTAAAGCCCTAAAAATCACTTTTAATTATTAAAAAGCCCCAAACAAGATTTTATAGTTTGTAAACCTCAAAAATGACCTAATTAAGCTAAAAACTATTTTTAAAAATTTTAAAATCAAATAATCTATTTTTAATTACTTAAAAACTATTAAAATCTATTAAATCTTAAATTAATTCTAAAAATTAAATGAAAAGCCTAAAAAAGATTTGGAAAGTGACAAAGTTCCTAATTTAATGACTACAATCTAGGAAAAATGAAAAAAGAAGAAAAAATAAACTTTCTACTTTTGGTAATAAAATAATATTAAAATATTCAAAAAAATAAAAAGTTTAGAAATAAATTCTAAAAAATTACCAAAAATCCTAAATATTCTAACTAAGATAAAAATGCAAATTAAAGTTCCTAAAACCTTTTTATTAATTTTATATTAATTTTTAAAGTTTCCTAAAAACCCTAAAATCAAATAAAATTAAAAATAAGACTTTTTGAAAACCTTTTTGGATGTAAACCTCAAATTACTTAAATAAAACCTAAAAACTATTTTTTTGGATTTTTAAAATACTTTTTGCTATTTTTAAATTACTTTCTAAAAATTAAACAAAAAATAATCCTAATAAATAAATAAATAAAGGGAAAAATCTACTTTTTGCTCAGAAAAATCAAAAACCTTAATAAAGTCCTAAAAAAAGCTAGACCAAAAAGCTAAACAAATAAGCTTAAATTTGGCAGAATAAGCTACGGCTTAATTAAATAAGCCCAACTCAAAACCCCTTAAGTATCTTTTGGAATGAACCTTGGTCAGTAAAAGACCCAAGGGCGCATTGGTTAGGACGTTTGTGTGTGAGAGGAGTGGCGCAGGTTCGAGTCCTGACCACGTCCTTTTTGGTTTTTATATTTTTTTTTCTTTTTAAACTTTTAAAAACCAAACAGTAACCTAGTTAATCACTAAAACACAAACACAATACTAAAATAATCAAGATTAAAGCAAGATTAAACCAAAACGTGCCCAGACAAGGACTTTTTCTGATGAACACAAGGAAGAACTTTCTTCACTTGTGAAAATAATCAAGAGGACTTGATTGTGTGAGTTTTGATGCTGTTTTAATGGACAATGGGGCACCCTTGTACTCTTGGGAGTACAAGGAGTCAATACTCAAGCACAAATCAAACAAGTTCAAGCCAAATATCACACAAAAGTTCAAAATAAGTCACTGAATAGGCTTAATGTAGGTCTGAGAGTTTTTACTGATGCACTTGACACACAAATGAATTTCTAGGTCAAATTACTTGCACACATCCAAACCAAATAGCATACAATCAGTTCACAAACCTACTAGGGCCTATAATCCAACAACCTTACCAGATAAGATGCACAAATTCCAACAAAATCATACACAATGAGCAGATTTCTGATTTTAGCTATTCTCTCAACTTTTTAACATACAACTTGCTTAAAACTCTACCAATCTGAAAACCTAGCTAGCATACAATCTATTTCTACCAAATGAATGAGTATAACAGGTTTAAGCACAAAAATGAATCAAGGAAACTCAAATAAAGTGCAAACCCAAACACCCCTTTAAAATATGAAATCAAATTTTTACAAAGCAAAACCTTTTAAAACACACTCAAACTGATTTCACATGCATCTAACATGCATAATAAACATAAATAAGCATATACAATCAATCAAACAATCACTTAAACAAACTTCACAAAATTCATGCAAAATCACAAAAAATACTGAAAATTGAAAATAGAAAACAAGGGAGTACCTTGTTGGACCTACATCCAGGCCCAACCAAGGCTGCTTTGCCTTTTCCAATAGGCCCGGGCCTATGCAGTATCTTGAACAGCAACAAGCACAAACCCTGCTAAGAAAAATAGAAAGAAAACAAGCACAATGCAATTTTCTGACTTTCTGAAACTTTTTTGAAACCTTTTTCAAAAACCTTGAAACCTGAAACTTAACAAGTTTCAAACAAGCACAATCTCAAAAATCCAAACCTTCCTTATCCACTTTCACTTCAAAGGAGTTTCTGAAATTTGAAATTTGAACTTAATGAGAAAACTTTTAAAAACCTTAAACACACCAAGTGTTAACACAAGAAAAATGGAACTCAGATTAATTACTCACAAACATATATCAATTTTAAAACTCATAAAAGGAATTACACTTGTTTCACCACAAATACCAAACTTTATAAATATTTTAAAAAGATTACAATTTTGAGTAAAATCTGGAACAAGAGGAAATAGAGACACATGCGTCTCAATTTATACAAATAGATAGAACTATCTAGAACTACTAAACCCTAGCAGCTTGAATTCCTAAAAAGCCCTTGGTTGAGGTCTTCAAAATCAGTCAAAATTGCTCCATGTGAATGAGAGTGATGTGCCAGCTGGTCTTGGATGATCTTGGGCGTTAAATGAGCCTTGGGGACAAAGGAGTTGATCTTGGACGCTAAACTTGTCTCCTCTTAGGTTTGGGGGAAAAAGACGTGTGCAGGGGAGGGGTCCACAACCACATGGGTGTGTTGTGGATGGAATCTGGGTTGTGGGTTGGGTTTGGGTGATGATTAATTAGGGATCTGGAGTGATTGGGGTAAAAGCCCTTTGTATTAAACGTGATTAGGTCTGGGTGGATTAGGGTTTATAGGAGGGATTAGTGAGAGTTTAATCTGTTTTGGGTAAAGAAAGATTTAAAAAGGTGTTTTGGCGGGAAAGGGTGGGGTTTGACTGGGGGATTTGACCAAGGTTTAATTAATAAATCGGGTTGGACTTGGGTTTAGGTATTGGGTATGGACGGGTAGGGTAGGGTTAATGGGTTATTGGGTGGGTTAGGTGACCTGTAAGGAGCTGGTTGGTGGTGGGAGTTTTGTTGTTTGGCAGACTTGGTCCCCAAAGTTCTATCTTTTGTTCACTTTGTAACAAATTCCATCAACGCCCATTTTACTCTTGACAACTTTTGGCAAGTTGTCACTTTTGGCACAAAACCTTTAAAAACTTTAAACAAGGGCTTTCTTGTACTTTCTTGGATTCTTCAAGGACTGGTCTTGTACAATCTTCAAACATGGAGGACCATACTTGTACAAATAACATTTGGAGGGTCATTTGTGACAAGTTCTTCAAAGATGAGGGACTAAAGTTACCAATCTTCAATTCTTCAAGGGTCTTTTTGCAAAATTCCAAACTTGGGCCCGGTTCATTGTGTGGCTTCGTTTTCCGTGTTCGTTTTGAATGATTCTTGTGATCTTTTGCCATTTCCTCAATATCCGTACCTAAAAATACACAAGTAACAAACACGAGCATATATTTGGTATATTCTATGATATTTTATGCATTTTGAGCCTGATTTGAACGATGAGACCATGTATAAAAGCAGTCTCATCACTCCCCCATACTAAACCATTGCCGTGCCCTCACGCAATGCTAGAATAAAGTATCGTAGCACCTCCAAAATTCATTTTATTCACTTTATTGAAATGATAAACTAGCTACACTACTACTATTACTACTACTTGTGTTTTAGACATAATGTATGATTTTCATCGCAAAATGGGACGTTTAGGTTCATAGAACAAGAACACGTGAATGCTTCGTTAGAAATAATTTCATCGTCCTCGATTTTTACCTTAATTCCATGCCAAGCGTGCAACGAGATCATTGTCATTATAAGTTAGTAATGCTAACACTACTCATATGCCCTAATCACGTACTTATTCTCCCATTATTCCTAAGTTGTATCTCTTATATTTTATTATGTCTTTATGATCACGAGGATACATCATTGACTTATGCGATAATAGAGATTTAGGTCTAAAAATAGAGTCCTAACGGTGTAACTAAGACCATCAATACAATAACCCCTCCTAATAGACAACGATGTTAAAAAATTAAGTTGACAAGAAGAATCGATAAACACGGTTTTATAACGGTTTTGAACGTCAGACTTATTACCAAGACTTTTATACGCCCCCTAACGGAAGGGCCTTATTATCTTTGGTTTACCTCCATCTTTTATTCAACTTCGCCATGAAGCTTTTATTATGACTTCGGTCTTGCCTTGCCTTTTATTATCCGCCTCATCGGTGGTTTTATTAGCCAAAGACGTATATCCTCACGCTAAAGCGAATTTTGGATCTTTAAAGCTTCGAAGATTAAGGCTTGATTCACTTTCAATTTTGCATAGATTTTAGGCCTTGTGGGGCTTCAAATTGTTTGCTAGATTTAGGTGAGCACTTGAAATCTTATTATTAGGTGAAGCTTTCGATTATTCGGGTGCCAATACTTCAAAACCGTGACGCTGGCGATACCTTGATGTCTTCCCAATTTAATTACACGGAAGCTACTAGAAAAGACTAGAAACCCAACAATCCTAACTAAACCGCTAAGTCAATATTTATTAAGCAAAAAATATTTACAAGCGAAGGGAGAATAAGCAAACAACGAGAACACATGAGTTTTTGAAAGAATACGAGTACTCTACGTTTAGCATAGTAACTTATAATTAACTCTATCATTTCTCGTCCTCATTTAAGAGAGTTAGCCTAATGTGTAGTTAAGGAATCAAAGCTAAGTGCTCAACACGCACGGTCGAGTCAAAAATTACTCTTATTCTCGCAATCGGAAAATCTACATTCGTGTCTTCAAACACTTATGAATCATGAGAAAAATTTTAAAATTTGGCCATTTTTAGCCTTATTTTGCAACAAAACGATAACAAAAAGATAAACTTTGGAAAGCGTGAAGGTTTGGCAAGGCAAGTATCTATTCACCCCCCATACTAAAGTTAAACATTGTCCTCAATGTTTCGAGTCTATGGGTGCAAACACCCCCATACTAGAGACGTAGTCGAATGCCTAATCTAGCATGGAAAGGGTGTAACCAATAAATTAATAGCCGTTTATGAAGTGTGCTAAAAACCTAAGGTTAGAACATAAAGGATATATCATAGATATTGGGAAAGGTCTCCAAAGCAAACGATCGAGTGCTCCCATAAAACGAACACGAGAGGCTCCAATCGTGAAGATAATGATCTAAAAACCACAATGCACGAACAACTACGGAACAAAGGTTGGAAGGGCACAAATCCCCTCACATTACATTAACTAAAAAGCAATAATATGTACATGGATAAGCATGGGTCTCCCCCACGAGGCACCTTGTTTTTGATAACCGAGTCAAAAGCTCGACTCGAATCCCCATAAATGTGATCATTTAGGGATAATCATGGTATGGTCAATTTTTAGTGGGGCTTACATGATAAACAAGGCCCAAAAACAACCGGTATTAAGGACTAAGTCCTTTGATGGTGCAAAATACCGGGATCGAAGATGGCGTTCTCGTTTTCATTGGAAAAACTAATCAACACCACTTCATCAATGGTCAACATAAACTCAAAGAGTTTCAAGAAAATAGGAGGGAAGAAATAGAAGGGTGGGACAATGGGTAAGTCTCTAAAAACATAAGCTACTCGAGGTAGACTCGCACCAATCAAATAGAAAGATTTTCCATTTATTGCATCTGTGGAAGACCGAGATTTCCCTTTATAAGCAATTCCAGGATCAAATATCTCGTCCTCGGTGGAGAAAGGGGAGGGAACATAAGGGGATTCCCCCACACTAAGTCCACACAAAGCATCGTCAAAAGGAGAAGACGAGCTTGTAGTACTCAATAAACGCGGTGATGACGGAGTTAGAGTTGTAGAAAAATCTTTTAAATTCAATTCAAAATCTTTTCCTTTTTCATCTTTTACACTCTCTTTGTGAAAACCTGATTTGATTATGTCAAAAATATTTGGTGTATCTAAAACAATATTAGTCACACTAAAAATTCTCACATTTTGAAATCTTTTTGGTTTAGGTGGTGGCAAGTTTTCAAAACGTTTGTCAACAAAGAAAACTTCCCCATCGGGATCAACGTATTCATCATCCGAAGAATCACTCGAGATTGGAAACGTAGGCTTAACACTCTTAACCTCCACCGGCGGAGGGGACGGAACTTCATTTTTCTCAACAACTCCTAAAACTCTATTGGAAATCTTTTTGTAAATGATTTTGATGGGATTGACATTGTACAAAGATGTGATAGAATACACATGAGAAAGAGTGGAGTTTTGGGTTGCATTAATGACGAGTTCTTCCTCATTGAAATGAAGAGTGATTTTTCTTGCATGCACATCGATAAGTGCTCTCGAGGTATCCAAAAAAGATCGACCTAAAATTAACGGAACTTTAGGATCGATGGGAATGTCAACAACAATAAAGTCTACAGGATAGTAGAACTTTCCAACTTTTACAAAAACGTCCTCGGCAACTCCACAAGCTAAAATCGTAGAATGATCGGCCATTTCGATTGACATTCTCGAAGGAGTGAGATTGGGAAGATTGAGTGATTTAAAAATCTCAAGAGGCATCAAATTAATACTAGCACCAAGATCGGCCAAGGCGTAGCATTCTTCCATGTCTTGGATAGCACATGGGATTAAAAACTTTCCAGGATCACCGACTTTTTGAGGTATGCGGCTTAGAAAAACCGAAGAACAACTAGACGATTTTTTCAATTTTTCTTTGTTATTCAACATACTTTTGAAGTTCGTGGCAAATCGAGGCATCATGACTAAGGCGTCGGCAAAACTTATATTGAAATGCAAGTCACGAAACATTTTCATAAAAAGTTCAAATTGATAATTATTTCGTTCTTGTGC
Organism: Glebionis coronaria; assembly: GCA_025667525.1. Taxonomy (NCBI): domain Eukaryota; kingdom Viridiplantae; phylum Streptophyta; class Magnoliopsida; order Asterales; family Asteraceae; genus Glebionis; species Glebionis coronaria. The sequence continues at coordinate 276,068,902 of CM046882.1, read as the reverse complement.
CTTTTCCTTGTCTCGTCTTGAAGGGTAGGGTAAAGGTGGTGTGGGTTGGGGCATAGTAGGCATAGGCAACGACCTTGGAATCTCGGGTTCCATGATTAGTGTGGGTTCAACCGTAGGTGTGGTGTGAGCGGTACTTCGTGGGCTTGTAATTTGCTCCTTTTCAACCACAACCTCGGGTTCTTTCTCTTTTTCCTTCTCCATAGAAGTACTTGGACGAGAAATGGGTTCTTTGAAAGTTTTACCACTACGAGTGGTAATAACCTTCAATTCTCCTTTCGGGTTCACGATGGTATCACTAGGAAGACCACCCGAAGAAGAGGGCTTACACATGATAGCTTCAAACATCTTAGCCATACGGTCTTCAAACTTAGATTGCCTAGCATCCGCTTTTAACAACTCTTGCTTAATCTCATGTTGACCTTGCTCCATTTTTTGTTGATTTTGTTAGAGTCGTGTGACATTTCCTTCCATTTTATTAGCATGAGTTTTAAGTTCATTAGCAAGTTCGTTTTTAAGCTCGTTTTTTAACTCGGACCTTAAGCTAACCATTTCACGTTGCATGTTGTCAAACTTAGCATCATTAGCCTTAGCATAATTCAAAAATTCTCTTTGAAGATTTTTGGTGTGATCGTTTTGAAAACCTTGGGCATTGTTTTGAAAATCACGGTTTTGGTTTTGATTTGAAATTTGCCCATTTCCACTTTGGTAATTACCCTTGTTATAATTCCTTTGATTTCCTTGGTAATTTCCACCTTGGTTGTTGTTTCGATAATTATTAGCATTTTGATTTGGTGGAGCTTGATTTTGGCGAGAACCTTGACCGATTTGGTTATAAGTTCCCGTGGCTACAAAAGCATTCGAAGTGTTACCATCCGCGGTAATGCACTCGGAAAGATAATGAGCTCCCCCACACGACAAACAACTCTTAGAAACCGCTTTAACCGAAGCGGAATTGGAAGCTTCTTGAGCTTTCCAATGGGACATAAGGCTAGCAAATCTATCAAAAAATCGGTTTTCTTCATTTGCTTCATCTTGTAAGGCATTGATACTACGAGACGATGATGAGCCCATTTTGGCAACACTCGGTGTGTGACGAGGGCTATAAACCTTAGACCTATTCTCAATTATGACCAAAGCTTCTTCAAGCGTTTTACACAAAAAATTACCACCCGCGGCGGCATTTAAATAATCTCTTTCATGATCGTTAAGTCCATTGTAAAACGTGTCGATTTGGTGTAAATCGGAAAAACCGTGATGAGGACATTCATGCAACATCTCCTTAAACCTATTCCAAGCCGTAGAAAAACTTTCATTTGATTCTTGTGAAAATTTAGAAATCTCATTTTTCAAATGCGTAGTCTTAGAGGGCGGAAAAAATTGGTTCACAAACTTTGAAACGAGATCCTTCCACGTCAATATAGAATTGGGTGGCTCTTTCTCTAACCAAATTTTAGCGGGCCCCGCTAAGGAATACGGAAAAAGCATCATCTTAAACGAGTCATTCGAGACATCCTTGAATTTGCACGTGGCGGTAAGACGATTGAATTGGCAGATATGGTTGTGGGGATTGTCCTTCTCATCACCACAGAATTTTTTGTTTTGGATCATCGACAACAAACCCGTTTTCACCTCAAAATTCTCCGCAAGGATAGCGGGAATTACAATAGCTTCTCTATAACCCTCGGTGGGTGCTTGAAGTAACTCCATCATAGTTCGATTCGCCATGGTAGGTTCTTCTCGTACAATGGGTTCGTCAATAGGAGACTCCTCACTAGAATGAGTTGGAGTGGGAGTTTTGTTCTTTCGTCTACGTGCACGTTTTGCTTGATTACGAGTTAGCATAAACGTCACGTACAACGAGGAGACGAGCAAAGAAGATTCTTTTTGGTATTTTGTGTTTTTCAATTTTTTTGTGGTTTTTGATTGTATTAACCTTTTTGGAAATTGGTGAATGTATTAAGTAGACAAAAGCCCACAAATCTCCTCCTTAATCAAATCTCTTGATTAAAGAAGCCTCAAGGAATGAAAACGATCACGTGAAGTGAACGCCTTCGATGACTTTAGAACGATGGTGGAACACCAAATCGTTCAAGAGGGTTTAATCAAATGAAACCAAGAAAATATATATGATACTTAGTAATACTTTGGGCGGCAAAACCCTTGATTAGCTTTCAAAATCAAATACGCACAAGCAAGCGGAGGAAACGAGGCGGCGCGAAGCACTTAAGAGCCTTTTTCCTTTAGGTCGTGAAATACAACAGCCTTATACCCACCTTATAGTTTGTATTATCAAGATTAAGCTTCACGAAAGTATTTATCTATTTTTGCCTTTTTCTTTGGTTTGAGATTCGAATACAATGATTGGGTAATGACCTCCCAAGTCAAGGTTGTGATTTCTCACGTATTTGGAGTACTTGTGTATTTATTGTTCTACGTATACAATATAGTAATAGTATTCACACAAAAACCGAAAAACGATAATACGTATTAGTAGAGTGCTACTAATACAATTACTATTATGGCTAATATAAAAGACAACAATGGTTCAATCAAAACACAACACGCCTCCCCGGCAGCGGCGCCAAAAAATGATATTGAGTTTTTACCACCCTTTAGGAAAAGGATGACAAAAGTGGCAAGTATTAAGTGTCGGTTTAGGAAAACAAGCACTAATGACCAATTAAGTTCGTTCTCAAGGAGGCACGTGTGTTGTGTAATGAATGATGATTGATTGATGATTTTATTAAGAAGAAGAAGAAAAGAGAAGAGAAAATGACGAAGACGTAAAAATAAAAATTAACAAAAATCACTACTAGAAAGTTAAGACGTAGAATCGTAAAAACCACAAAAATAAAAATTTTAACCTAAAAATTACTAAAAATCCACAATAAAATTCTAAGAGTTTACAAAAAATCAAAACTTGCTAAAACCTTTTAATTAATTAAATAATGACCTTTTAATTCTAATTAAAGCCCTAAAAATCACTTTTAATTATTAAAAAGCCCCAAACAAGATTTTATAGTTTGTAAACCTCAAAAATGACCTAATTAAGCTAAAAACTATTTTTAAAAATTTTAAAATCAAATTAATCTATTTTTAATTACTTAAAAACTATTAAAATCTATTAAATCTTAAATTAATTCTAATAATTAAATGAAAAGCCTAAAAACGATTTGGAAAGTGAAAAAGTTCCTAATTTAATGACTACAATCTAGGAAAAATGAAAAAAGAAGAAAAAACAAACTTTCTATTTTTGGTAATAAAATAATATTAAAATATTCAAAAAAATAAAAAGTTTAGAAATAAATTCTAAAAAATTACCAAAAATCCTAAATATTCTAACTAAGATAAAAATGCAAATTAAAGTTCCTAAAACCTTTTTATTAATTTTATATTAATTTTTAAAGTTGTCTAAAAACCCTAAAATCAAATAAAATTAAAAATAAGACTTTTTGAAAACTTTTTTGGATGTAAACCTCAAATTACTTAAATAAAACCTAAAAACTATTTTTTGGATTTTTAAAATACTTTTTGCTATTTTTAAATTACTTTCTAAAAATTAAACAAAAAATAATCCTAATAAATAAATAAATAAAGGGAAAAATCTACTTTTTGCTCAGAAAAATCAAAAACCTTAATAAAGTCCTAAAAAAAGCTAGACCAAAAAGCTAAACAAATAAGCTTAAATTTGGCAGAATAAGCTACGGCTTAATTAAATAAGCCCAACTCAAAACCCCTTAAGTATCTTTTGGAATGAACCTTGGTCAGTAAAAGACCCAAGGGCGCAATGGTTAGGACGTTTGTGTGTGAGAGGAGTGGCGCAGGTTCGAGTCCTGGCCACGTCCTTTTTGGTTTTTATATATTTTTTTTTTCTTTTTAAACTTTTAAAAACCAAACAGTAACCTAGTTAATCACTAAAACACAAACACAATACTAAAATAATCAAGATTAAAGCAAGATTAAACCAAAACGTGCCCAGACAAGGACTTTTTCTGATGAACACAAGGAAGAACTTTCTTCACTTGTGAAAACAATCAAGAGGACTTGATTGTGTGAGTTTTGATGCTGTTTTAATGGACAATGGGGCACCCTTGTACTCTTGGGAGTACAAGGAGTCAATACTCAAGCACAAATCAAACAAGTTCAAGCCAAATATCACACAAAAGGTCAAAATAAGTCACTGAATAGGCTTAATGTAGGTCTGAGAGTTTTTACTGATGCACTTGACACACAAATGAATTTCTAGGTCAAATTACTTGCACACATCCTAACCAAATAGCATACAATCAGTTCACAAACCTACTAGGGCCTATAATCCAACAACCTTACCAAATAAGATGCACAAATTCCAACAAAATCATACACAATGAGCAGATTTCTGATTTTAGCTATTCTCTCAACTTTTTAACATACAACTTGCTTAAAACTCTACCAATCTGAAAACCTAGCTAGCATACAATCTATTTCTACCAAATGAATGAGTATAACAGGTTTAAGCACAAAAATGAATCAAGGAAACTCAAATAAAGTGCAAACCCAAACACCCCTTTAAAATCTGAAATCAAATTTTTACAAAGCAAAACCTTTTAAAACACACTCAAACTGATTTCACATGCATCTAACATGCATAATAAACATAAATAAGCATATACAATCAATCAAACAATCACTTAAACAAACTTCACAAAATTCATGCAAAATCACAAAAAATACTGAAAATTGAAAATAGAAAACAAGGGAGTACCTTGTTGGACCTACATCCAGGCCCAACCAAGGCTGCTTTGCCTTTTCCAATAGGCCCGAGCCTATGCAGTATCTTGAACAGCAACAAGCACAAACCCTGCTAAGAAAAATAGAAAGAAAACAAGCACAATGCAATTTTCTGACTTTCTGAAACTTTTTTGAAACCTTTTTCAAAAACCTTGAAACCTGAAACTTAACAAGTTTCAAACAAGCACAATCTCAAAAATCCAAACCTTCCTTATCCACTTTCACTTCAAAGGAGTTTCTGAAATTTGAAATTTGAACTTAATGAGAAAACTTTTAAAAACCTTAAACACACCAAGTGTTAACACAAGAAAAATGGAACTCAGATTAATTACTCACAAACATATATCAATTTTAAAACTCATAAAAGGAATTACACTTGTTTCACCACAAATACCAAACTTTATAAATATTTTAAAAAGATTACAATTTTGAGTAAAATCTGGAGCAAGAGGAAATAGAGACACATGCGTCTCTATTTATACAAATAGATAGAACTATCTAGAACTACTAAACCCTAGCAGCTTGAATTCCTAAAAAGCCCTTGGTTGAGGTCTTCAAAATCAGTCAAAATTGCTCCATGTGAATGAGAGTGATGTGCCAGCTGGTCTTGGATGATCTTGGGCGTTAAATGAGCCTTGGGGACAAAGGAGTTGATCTTGGACGCTAAACTTGTCTCCTCTTGGGTTTGGGGGAAAAAGACGTGTGCAGGGGAGGGGTCCACAACCACATGGGTGTGTTGTGGATGGAATCTGGGTTGTGGGTTGGGTTTGGGTGATGATTAATTAGGGATCTGGAGTGATTGGGGTAAAAGCCCTTTGTATTAAAGGTGATTAGGTCTGGGTGGATTAGGGTTTATAGGAGGGAATAGTGAGAGTTTAATCTTTTTTGGGTAAAGAAAGATTTAAAAAGGTGTTTTGGTGGGAAAGGGTGGGGTTTGACTGGGGGATTTGACCAAGGTTTAAATAATAAATCGGGTTGGACTTGGGTTTGGGTATTGGGTATGGACGGGTAGGGTAGGGTTAATGGGTTATTGGGTGGGTTAGGTGACGTGTAAGGAGCTGGTTGGTGGTGGGAGTTTTGTTGTTTGGCAGACTTGGTCCCCAAAGTTCTATCTTTTGTTCACTTTGTAACAAATTCCATCAGCGCCCATTTTACTCTTGACAACTTTTGGCAAGTTGTCACTTTTGGCACAAAACCTTTAAAAACTTTAAACAAGGGCTTTCTTGTACTTTCTTGGATTCTTCAAGGACTGGTCTTGTACAATCTTCAAACATGGAGGACCATACTTGTACAAATAACATTTGGAGGGGCATTTGTGACAAGTTCTTCAAAGATGAGGGACTAAAGTTGCCAATCTTCAATTCTTCAAGGGTCTTTTTGCAAAATTCCAAACTTGGGCCCGGTTCATTGTGCGGCTTCGTTTTTCGTGTTCATTTTTGAATGATTCTTGTGATCTTTTGCCATTTCCTCAATATCCGTACCTAAAAATACACAAGTAACAAACACGAGCATATATTTGGTATATTCTTTGATATTTTATGCATTTTGAGCCCGATTTGAACGATGAGACCATGTATAAAAGCAGTCTCATCAACAAGTATAAAATAGTACCTTTGAGTTCGGTCATACATATACATAGATCGTGAACTTTTGAAACTCGGTAACTTCCTAATAAAGAAACTTTTCGGAGTGATTGTACTATTTGTTAACTGATACCCTACTTTCTTAAAGGTATATTATTGTCAAATTAATCACGATGTGCACACATACGGATTCCTTTATCTTTCTTTTATATATGACTTATTTGCCATTCTGCATTGTCTTTCTTTGCTTCTATCGTACCACTGATTTGGACCGAGGTTGAAGTTCTTATTTTCATCGTTCGTTATCATCTTGAAACGTGTCTCACGACGATTCCTGCTAAACCTCTTGAAACCTTATCACCTTGTAACCATTTCGTTGACTGTCTTGAACTACTCCTTATTTCCCTCTTGTAACCCACTCGCTACTTTATAAACTATTGTCATGTTACCATATAAACTCAAACTGGTCTTGTTTGCGAATCGTTTTACAAAAGGTTTCATTTTGGCTTTCTTAAATAATTGAATGCTATCTTATAAAATTAAATTATATTAATTTTACAATGTATTTTCACAAATTGTTCTACCTTGGGTCTTGTAAAGAATCTTGTAACATTACAATTGTTGAAGTAAATATCTAGCCAGTAACTTATTGGCGAATAGTTTCATAAACTATTTTGATTTCTGTTTTACAAATGGCATTATATACATATTTTAAATAATATAACCTGTAATACTGGTTTGACGAAGATGAGCATCGCATTGCTAGTCCTAAATTATGCATGGCCTGATCACCTATGTTTAATTTAGAAGGAGCCATGAAAGACCAAATAATAGTCGCCATAAATATTTGACCAACAATCAACTTTTTAATATGTTCCTTAAAAAGTTAGGTAAATAAAGTTTAGAAATCTTTTACTTCTTATGCCAGTATCAACAGTTCGCAACATACACATATAAACCCTTATCTCTTCTTGAACAAAGTACATGCCTCAAGCACAGATTTCCTTACTCGATGATCATTTCCTTACTTGTTACCTCATCATCCTCATGATACAATTTTCGTTACCATTTGCCTAAATTCTTACCATTGATACCAGACTTGAAAGTTTCAACGCAACTTTGTTATGCCTCTATGATCGATCTTCTTTATCTATTTTGGTAGACCTACGAAACGTCTTTGGACGCGATTAATGATTTACGACTGGACGTGAACGATGATTACGTGTATTTGTCATGATGTGTGTTAGACTTTATCGTCTTGAAATTCATTCGTGTGAACCATGTATTGATTTTGCCTTTCATTGTTAATGTTGTTCATCTTACTGGAATTATTCTCACGTAACTTCTTAAGAATTTTCTTTGATTCAAAAATTCGTTGTGTGGCTTTTCCCTTTCAATCGTATTTCGACCACCGAGAACTTAATAAGCCGTTATTGGTGACGCCAACCGCACTCGTGAATTAATCTTGCTGTAATCCTTTGTTTCTTATTGTCCTTATCATCGATGCATCTATTCTATCATGTTCGCTAAGAGTTGATACGATTTCCGTCTTATTCCCTCGTGCTATTGCTTGTATACTAATTGTTGATCGATATTCGTTTCATAATCGTTTGCTATTTTGTCATTTTCTGAAAACCAGAAACTGTTACGTGTTTATCGTTTGATATCTTAAACACTTTCTTGAATTTCTAAAAATTATTATTAATTTTTAAGAACGTTTTATACATTTTACCAAACGTTTAAATTGTCAAAATACCCATTTCAAGTTTAATATCGAATATGTACATCCTCTTGGGTAAATTTATAACTTATGTTTAAACAATGTCAAGTTGTATATTTTAAAGTAATTGATTTTATCATACTTTACTGTCAACCTAATGAAATTATTAAATTAATTTATAATTTCTAACAATGATTCTAAATAACTTGGAAATCTGATTTTTCCTAATGGTAACGTTAAACCTGAGTTTTAACAATAATTTCATAGAGTCACCCAAAAGTTCTTAAGTCGATCAGGATAACTATTTTGAATTGTTCTACTTTTGCTTTGAAAATCCCGATCAAGAAAAAGATTTGACAACTGTTTACCCATTCATTTTATATAGAGTTTGATTTTTAAATCACTACACCTTGTAAAATTTTCTTTTAATAAAGAAAATATTTAAAACTAAGTTTTAAAGTAATACCAAAATCCTAGACAACTGATTTTGACAGCCTATATTTTGAATGATCATATGTAATTCTTTTTTCCCTTCTAGTTCATTATTACGTTTTAAGATTGTCACGTTTTACAGTTGCACGACTTGCGACCCCTTGTTGATTTACAATCTTGGTTCATTTTATCGCACTTTGCCTGTTTAAGCGATTCTTGTGTTCATTCTTGTTAGTTTATCGCACGTATTTCCAACAACTCCATCTCTTGATGTATCTCCGTATTGAAAGATCGTTATCCTAGTTTAAGACTGAAAAGTTATACGAAAAGGAGTTAAGAGACTGAAGCATAGTGAATTCTAACCGTTAAGATTTGTCGTGGTGCAGAAATTTCCTGGGAAGCAATGAATTTTGTTCTACACTTTGTACCTCCTCTTGTTTGCATCTTCTACTGTTTTCAGGAGAACTCTGGGGACCAGAGTTCCTTAAGGGGGGAAGACTGTGAGAACCCGTACTTTCCCAACATTATTTTATTCTTTTTATTCGTGCTTCTTGATTTTTCCAATGTATTACGTTTTCTTGTATTGCTATATGTAAATCCTGAGATTTTTAAATAATACTTTTTTTAAGTATTTACTGATCATTGATAATAAATTATCTGGAATTATAAAATTTTTTATTTTATTTTTCCCATATTTAAGTTAAATCAAAATTTTTGATTTAAAATCATCCGCGTGCGTTTTACAACGAGTTTATTCAAAATCAATGTACAACGAGAATTCCTAGTGATCTCGATACCGACGGATGCCCAAAATTTTACGTTTATTTATCGATTGTTTTGATAATTAATATTTTCGACGATTTCGTTTTAATTACGTATTAAGTCGCGTCGAGAAATCATTTAATCATTTTTATGATGCATTGTAATTTTTGAAAAGTATTTTTACGAAACCCGAGCCCCGTAAATATTTTCAATATTTACCAATAACCATTTTCTACCCTTTAAAACAATTAAATGTTTTTCAGTCCACAAGTTTCAAACTTGGAAACATTGGTCCCTCCACTTAAACCACCATATAAATAGCCTTTTTTTTCTACTTCACACACACATACACCATTTTATAAAACAAAAACATACAACTCTCTCCCACCTCCTTGTTTTGCCGCCACCTTCCCACCCTAAAACACCATCATCCACCATGATTTGATAAAAACAAATTAAAGTCCCATCCTTAAAATCTTAAGGTGATTCTATGATACTAAATTTGTACACATGCATCAAGTTTTATTAAACTTTTGATTTCATGGTTGTATGATGTTTTAATCATCATGCATGTGTTGTTTTTGGTAAGATTATGTTGTTTTGATCATAAAAAGTCTTGTTTTTAATCTTTGATTTTTGTTAGATTTTTATACAAGTGTTTTTAGGAGTGTTTGCTTGTTGCGTATGATATTATAGTGATCATAGAGGTATGAGAATGAGTGGTTTTGATTGAAAAATTGATTTGTCATGTTTTATAAAAGGCTAATTTGGGACAACAGGTCCTTAATAGATTTCTCGTGGGTTTAAGTTCTGAGAAAGGATAAGAATGTTTGATTTTATTGTAGAGTTTTCCGAGACGTTCGTTTTGGTATAAGATAGAGCTTCTAAGTCATTACGAGTCAAAAGTTATGCTAGTTTTAATTTTCGTGTACCGGGAGACGCAAGTCGGCACAATCCGAAATTGTGGCTGATTTTGGGTCGACTCTCGGGGACTTTAAGCTTGGTTAGATAAATGTAACTGATAAGTGTGAAAACACTCATCAATTATGATCCAAATACCACTTAAAACACAGTCAAATACCTTATATTAAACTGTAAATTATCAGAATTACGCGTGTATTTGTATCTTGTGTGTTTCAGGTAAAGAAGATACATTTTGAAGCAAAGATGCGTTTTTAAAGGATTTATTTGAAGAAAAGACGAAGAAAGGGACGAAAGATGCTTTCAAGGACCATACTTGGCATTATTCACAAAGATCAAGGGCTGAACATGCAATTTTCATTAAGATGAAGGATGAAAAAGAGATTACTTAAAAGTTTTATACACTTTTGGAAAAGGAATGAAAAAGAAAGGACTTAATAGCAAATTGAGTGGAAAGTAAAGTTTACTTAATACTTTGTCATTTGACCAAACCGGTCAAAACACACAAACCAAACTCGCGTCTTCTTCTCCATTCAAGAGAGAGAAATAGACGGTTTCATCTCCTCCTTTCTCCATAACCTGCAATCGATTATCAAGGACGATCCAAGGTGATTCAAGCGAAAGTCAAAACTACAAAAGTGCTTATCTTCTTCTCCTCTACAAGATGATAGCACTCAATTAGATCAAAAGTCAAAGATGGAGAAACGCCCAAATTGGAATGAAGAATGAAGACGAGTTATCCTCGTATTTTCCACGTGGCACGATTTCATTGGCTTAACCACGTCATTCTTCTCCCCTCTAGACGGCTATATAAAGAAGACGAAGACTTCATTTGCAAATGGTTAGCATAGGTGTAGGTTTCACATAGTTAGTTAGATGAGTAGGAGTAGTTAGTAATTAGTTAATCTTGTTCAATTTATTTCAAAGCTGTTAAAGATTTTCAGTTTTCAGTTGTAACCGAATATTTTTCCTCCATTAATGAATGTTTCAAGCTTTTGTTAAATCTCTTCTATTAATATTGTTTTCGCCATTAATGAATTCTTCAACTTCTTTATTTTCTTCTAGTTTTCTTGAAGCTTTAACTGATTTCTGTCACACTTACTGTTCAAGAATAGGAGTAACCTTGTGTTTTGATTCTGATGTGAAATTTTAGAGCTTTGATCTTATAAGCTAGATTGTTTGGCTTTTGGATAGTAGGAATAGATATTGTTCAGCATATCAAGTCAGTTGTTATTCAGTTAGTTTGAAAAAGCTTTAAGTTTTCATAACTGGAATTTCAGTTCTCTTCATTCTGAATTCATTTTTTATCTGAAATTGCACTTAACTGTTCATTTACTTAGGCCTGGTGAAAACCTTCAGTCCTTTATTTCTCTGCTTTTCTCATTGAGCTTATGCTCTGTTTTTCTACTGTCACTAAATTGGAATAGAATCTCAGTAGTTATACTTTCAGTTGCAAGATTTTAACAAACTCAGCCATTGATGAACAAGTTTATTTTTTCAAATTCGATTTCAGCTTTAGTGTAAAATTTAGAGTTTCAGTGCTGCAACAAGTATTCAGATTCTTTTCTCAAGTTCACTAGATCAGATTTAGTCGGTTACAGTTTGTGGATCAAACTCTCCAGTTCAGCAAGTCTATTATGCAAGCACAACATTTTTTCTTTAACTCTTTTGCAGGTTTCAGTTGTCAAGAAATCAAGTTTTATGTTCAGCAGATGCAGTTCCGTAAGTGGTGATTGGTTCCAGTTCGTTATCAGTCTTGGTGTAGTTCAGTAGATAGCAAAGCCGGCTCAGCGCCGAGCTTCGACTCAGTGGACTAAACGACGGACGAATAGGTTAAGCGCGTTTACATTTTCTGCAAGATTGCTAGTGTAATCAGTAGTAATAAGCTGTAGTGTAAAATTTGATTGTATCGTTCTTGTAATTCTTGCTATTAGATGTCCAGTAACTGATCTTGTTTAGTAGTTTAATTCGAGTCTGCTGACTTGCTAATGTTTGGTGTCCTGTTTGTTTTTAATGTGATTCGTTTCGTAGTGCATTTGCTCTTATGTATTTGTTGTAGCTTAATCTTTCAATTGATACATTTAGATAATGTTCGTCATAACAAGTTTAGTTGATTTCGTTCAAGGTGTTTAATCAGTAGGTTAATTCACAGCAGTAAGTCGTATTTCTAGTGTTTGGAAGAGTAGCGTACTTGTAGCTTCAGTGAGTTTAAGTATAGAAGCTTAATAACATTTGCTTGGAATTATTTCACGAAGGTATGCTTTAAGAAGTTGAATATGAGCTAAATCTGGTCTTTTTCATCGTATAATGTAGGAATTTGATTTATAGTTGCTATAGTGTAGTTCAGGGTAGAATCTGTTAGCATACATGTGTGATCTGGTAGTAAGTTCAGATTTTGGTCTATTCATTTTAATCAATGTCAAACTAATAAAGTAAAAGTAGCAAATTATGTTCACTGTTTGACTGATTCATGTGCATAGTTTGACTAAGTCCATTATTAGACTTTACACTTTTTATATTTTCTTTTTAAATTTTGTATTTTTCTTTTCCAATTTGTAGTATAAACTTGAATTTGGTATTTGTTTAAATTTTTGTGCACTTAAATGTCGTAATTGCTAAATGTTTTAGCTTAGTACGTATACGTAGATAGTATAAATAGTATTTTTACCTTTTTACATGATTTGTGTGCCAAGTAGAATAAATACCAATCAAGTCTTTTTAACCAAAAACAATTAAGTCTTTGCTAGAAAACGTTATATCAATTCGAATCGAGCTGAGAAGACAACTACACTAAAAAACGAAATATTAAATGGCGCCGCTGCCGGGGCTTTTCGTGAAGATTAACAGTTTCGAGTGAGACGATTGGATTTTGGGATCCGTTCACTTTGTGAACGTTATTTTTTACGTATTATAAATCCAAAAGATAAAAAAAAATCAAAAAGATAAAAATAAAAAAAAAAATAAAAAACCACAAAATCAATTCTTTTCCTAAAGAATTGAACCAAAAAAATAAAAAAAAAACCAAAAAGCAATCTTTTTCCTAAGAGTGTGCACCCAAAAATATATATTATTGGATTCCCTCGGTTTTTATGTACATATAGTATTTTCTCTTAAAAAATCTTAAATACAAAAATATTTTCCATATATTATTGTAAGTAAATACGTATACGTATAAGAACAACCAATACACATATCTTCCATAAGTATTGCCGAGGCAATACACCGTGTTGAGGGGCGTTCCGGTCCTTGACACGCGTATCGTTCCAATTTAATTAAGCAAGAATAGATAAATACTTCCAATTGGCAATAATTCGTAGAATACAAACTACTAAAGTGAATAGATAGGCGACGTGCTATAAAATGCCGTCTAAGGGTTAATAGGTACTTAAGTGCTTCGCGCCACCTAACCCCCCGTTCACTAGTGCGTATTCTAAGAAGGAAGGCTTTATTGGGGGTCTTGCACCCAAGTAGTAATTATATATATATTTTCTTGTGGATATTTCATATCGAACCTCGAAGAGGATAATCCTTTTCTCTTCAAAGTCGACCGAGGGCTACTCCCTCATTCCTCGTGTTTACTTACACGTGTACTCGCACGCGTGTAAACATACCACCTTTGGTGTATCACTTCCTTCCCTGAGGAAGCTTTTAAACGTCATTTTACTTGTATATACATTCGGCCACCTTGTTACACATGGATACTCGTTCCATGTTGGAGATTTTGCAACAACGATCCGCCAACGCTAATTATTCGACTTGTTCGACTTGTGGTGGTCCACACGATACTTATTTATGTGATCAAAACAATGGCTATTATGGGGAGGGATATGCTTATAATGGAACCGAGAACCCTAATCTTCAACCTAACACTCAAATGGACTATACTTGTAATGACTATATGGGATATTCCGGTTTTTCATCACAAAATCCACCATCATTTCATGATCAACCCTTTGATGAGCCATACCAAAACCAAGATTTTTCAAACAATGAAGGTTTTCTAAATAATGATAATTTTCAAAGCTTTAATCAAGAAACCTTTCAAAACCAAGGATTTTCCAATTATGAGGGTTTTCAAACTAATGATAATTTTCAAGGCTATAATCAAGAAACCTTTCATAATCAAGGATTTTCAAACAATGAAGGCTTTCAAAATGATGAAAATTTCCCATGCTATAATCAAGATACTTTTCAAAATCAAGGATTTTCACATTATGAGGGTTTTAAAAATGAAGGAAATTTTCAAGGTTACAATCATGCGAACTTTCATAATCAAGACTCTTTTCAAACCTATAATCCACCTAATTATGGAAATCCACCTCCACCCTATTCTTCGACTTATTCATGTGAGTTTTGTGGAAAAGAACCCCATTATGGTTATGATTGTCGACCAAGGGATCCGCCTTCTTATGCTCTTAGTGATCTCAATGAGCTTTCTTTTATACTCGGGCAAAGTGGAAGAGACAATATATATATTTTGAAGGCTCTTAACCGTATGAGGGAGATGAGCCTCGAGGAAATGAAAGAAGAAACTCGGTGGTTAAGGGAGGAAATTAAGTCTCTTGAGGATGATGTAAGGAACAAGCGGTTTAATAATAAGAAATTTGGTGATATGTATAGTGAATCGGTGAACGATTCCTCTCGGTTCCTCAAGAACTATTTAGATGATTTACTCATTAAGATTGATAAAAAGAGGAAGAAGAACGATTTTTTGCTAATCGTGCTCGTTTGCTTAAACAATGCTTAGATGAAGATGATGATGAACCTTCGATTTGTATGACATTTAATGATGACACACCTTCATCACTTTTACCTCACGTGGAACCCACCGACTCTTTAACCATGGGGGACGAGCCTCTTAGCACTAATACAAACACCGATTTGGATGAATTAACCTTTTCTAGTGTTGAGAACATTATCCCAATCCAAAGAGAGCTTGAGAGTGTTTCCATTGAACCATGTGACGAGCTTTGTATTGATACCTCTTCTCCTCATGATCACATTGAGATTTCATCCCATGTTGACTTTCAGGCTACTACTAGTGATTTTGGTGACTTTGATCTTGATGAATTGTTCAAAGAAAGGGATAATGAGATTGAGGAAGAGTTTTTGCAAGTCTTGCCACAAGTAGAGGATGATGATTGTGATTCTGGTGAGGCATCTTATGATATATTATCTGAGGACTTTTCATGTCAAGATGACATTCCTACTTTGGATGATGATGTTGATCATATAGAAGAAGTGGAAGATGTTCATATTCGTGAGGTTTTATCAAACGTTTATCATCTTATCTCCTCGATTGAAGCGTTGAACACATACCATAGTGATGATTCCATAGAAGAACCTTTCATTGATATTTCTTCACCGGTTTTTGAGGTTGCACTTATTGACTTTTATGATGATATCATTTCTTTGAGTGATTCTCTCAATACACCTTCTTTTGAGCCTTCTATTCCCACCCTTCCACCCTTGAAGTTGGTTATTGATGAAGATCCTATACTCTTAGAGATTGATCCTTTTTCACCTAAGGCACCTTTAGAACTCAAAACCTTTTATATGGATTCTCATATGGATATTGATACCACCATAGAGGCTTATCTTGATAATAGTGATATTGAGGTTGACGATAGTGATTCTAATTGGGAAGAGGAGATTCGTCTTAGTGAGAACTTGCTTTTTGGGAACATAGAGATTACACCTTCTTCACAAGACACTATTCATCTTGATCCTCCTTTTTCTATGCCTTCTATGGAAGATTACCCACCTTTTGATGATGATGAAGAGCCTAACATGGATATACTTGTTATGAATGTTTTGATACCTACACCTTCCTTGTCTCATGATGCTTTGATCACTAAGGGGGAATCTTATATGGTTGATACGAGTTCATCTTCTTATTTTCCCATGAAGGGAAAGGTTTTTGATCCTGGGTTACGTAAATTTGAGACACCTTGGTTTTCATCTACTCGACTTAAGAGTGTGATTTCTATTGAGATGGAACTCTTGTTTGAGCCTACTTTGATGCTACCTACTTTGGAGTTGTTCGAGTGTAGAGATGGAAACTATGTATTTGATCCTGGTGTGCTTCATATTTGAGAGATTTCGTATGTTGGACAAACTTGAGACACGTTGGACCGTTCCATTTATCGAGGCGGATTTGTAAATCTTATAGTAAATGGCAACGTGCTAAGTTTGAGTGTATCATGTGAGATGTGCTTCAAAGTGGATATCTTTTATTCTCCATGATGGTTTCCCCAAGGACAACTTAATTCGGGGCCGAGTCGAGCTAGCGACTTAGGGTTAAAAAAAACTCAAGCATTGAATAACTAGGTTAGAAAACGTAGAGTAGATTTTCAATCGGTTAGGTTTAATTAAAAGGATGTTATAGTAGAGTTGAATTGGAGGGGTGCCTTTCTTCGTCTTTTGGTGTTTGTTTCAAGGGTTGCTCTCTCCCATTTCTTGCTTGGTGCTTATGGAGGAGGCCCGTGTATCTGGTTCACTTCGATTAGTTTTTGCTATCGTGATATTAAACACTTGTGCTTAAAATGAATATCCTTTAGTTGTCTCTTCCTTAACTTGGGTTAAGCAAGGTTATCAATGTCATAAGTGTAGGGGAGTTCACTCCAATACTCTTAAACATTGAGGACAATGTTTATCTTAAGTGTAGGGGAGACTTCTATCGAAGTGACCTTACCTAGACCATTGTCATTGTCTTGCATGATAACATTGGAAATTAATTTTTCAAACATTTTTCAAATTTTTGATCTACTTTGGCCACCAAAAATATGCATTCATAATTTTTGCATCAATCATTTTGTATATCACATTTGCATTGTATATACTTTTCTTTTATTTTTCATCAAAAATATTATAAAAAAATATATAATAATAAAAACATGGTTTTAACAAGTTTAGACTTCTTTGACATATTAGGCCCGCCATGGATATTTTGACTCAACTTGAGTTTGCTTATTTTAGCAATCTCTAGCTAGTATCCTTAACCATGTAGTCCTTCATTGGTCTATTAGGCTAAGCATCCACCAATCTCATTCTTTGAGATTTTAAATTTGTGGAGAATGGGAAATGATAGAGTTGAAGCAAGTATAAAAGGGCTAGATAAACTTCATGATAATTACTTGTGGCTAAACCCTTCTCTTCTTAACCTCTATTTTCTTCGCATGTATATAATTGTTAATAAATAATCAAGAACGGTTTTAATTGGTTTGTAATCTCTTATGCATTTTTGCCTAATCATTCATGGTTGGTATAAGTACGTCTTAAGATTCTAAGTTAGAACGTTTTATGTGTACTAGACTTATGTCATGCTCAATGTTTAGCGGGTGTTTTTTCCTTTTATTCTTTTGAACTTTGTTTGTGAGGAATAAAGAAAAATAAGAGCGGCTTTTATAAAAAAAATGAGTGGCTAGAAAAAAAAAGAAAGAAAAAGAAAAGAAAAGAAAAGAAAAAAAAATAATACAAGACTCCCAAGAGGGGCAGTGTGGTGTTAATTATAGTGACTATTGAGTTCCAATATTACCTTGACGGGTTGCGGGGATTCAATAGATTGCTCCAATCCAATATTGCCTTGACGGGTTGCGGGATTGAAGATCCAAAGTCTCAAAAAGATGGCGGATGTAAATTATTGCGTGAGTTTTATTTTTCTTTCCTTAGCGAGTGTGTAGCTACTTATGAAAGCATGACATGAGGATCTTACACATAAGGCGAATGACTTATTATTCTTGAAACGGACTTATATTAATTGTGAGCGATTTTTCAAGTAATGGATGAGAGGATTACTTAGGATTAAAACCGTGCTTCCTTATTTTTGGATTTTACACTTCTTATACTTCACACTTGAATAAATGACAAATTTGCCCACAAGCAATTTGCTCAAATAATAACCGGTTCCACATTTAATTGTCATGAATAAGTTGATGCACTTTTTACTTGTGAATGCAATGATCCCATTTTTTAGCTTGGTATGGGGAAAGTGAAACTTGAGGGTGATAAGTGTCCATGGTACCCAAGCCCTAATCCAAGTCATTGATTTCTTTATGAGTTATTTCCATCAAAACCATTTATGAAAAATTCAAAAATATATAAATAGAATTGTTTTCTTTGCATTGCATTGTAAATATTCAAAACCATTCATCTTGTAGTATAATTTAGTATATTAAATCATAAAATGGCCAAGGTTGGTTAATTATGAGAAAAGTGTAACTTGGTGCTTTAAAATGCTGCATTGCATGAGGTCATGGCAATGGTCAAGTGGAGGGGAGTTGATAAGTGTGAAAACACTCATCAATTATGATCCAAATACCACTTAAAACACAGTCAAATACCTTATATTAAACTGTAAATTATCAGAATTACGCGTGTATTTGTATCTTGTGTGTTTCAGGTAAAGAAGATACATTTTGAAGCAAAGATGCGTTTTTAAAGGATTTATTTGAAGAAAAGACGAAGAAAGGGATGAAGATGCTTTCAAGGACCATACTTGCCATTATTCACAAAGATCAAGGGCTGAACATGCAATTTTCATTAAGATGAAGGATGAAAAAGAGATTACTTAAAAGTTTTATACACTTTTGGAAAAGGAATGAAAAAGAAAGGACTTAATAGCAAATTGAGTGGAAAGTAAAGTTTACTTAATACTTTGTCATTTGACCAAACCGGTCAAAACACACAAACCCAAACTCGCGTCTTCTTCTCCATTCAAGAGAGAGAAATAGACGGTTTCATCTCCTCCTTTCTCCATAACCTGCAATCGATTATCAAGGACGATCCAAGGTGATTCAAGCGAAAGTCAAAACTACAAAAGTGCTTATCTTCTTCTCCTCTACAAGATGATAGCACTCAATTAGATCATAAGTCAAAGATGGAGAAACGCCCAAATTGGAATGAAGAATGAAGACGAGTTATCCTCGTATTTTCCACGTGGCATGATTTCATTGGCTTAACCACGTCATTCTTCTCCCCTATCGACGGCTATATAAAGAAGACGAAGACTTCATTTGCAAATGATTAGCATAGGTGTAGGTTTCACATAGTTAGTTAGATGAGTAGGAGTAGTTAGTAATTAGTTAATCTTGTTCAATTTCTTTCAAAGCTGTTAAAGATTTTCAGTTTTCAGTTGTAACCGAATATTTTTCCTCCATTAATGAATGTTTCAAGCTTTTGTTAAATCTCTTCTATTAATATTGTTTTCGCCATTAATGAATTCTTCAACTTCTTTATTTTCTTCTAGTTTTCTTGAAGCTTTAACTGATTTCTGTCACACTTACTGTTCACGAATAGGAGTAACCTTGTGTTTTGATTCTGATGTGAAATTTTAGAGCTTTGATCTTATAAGCTAGATTGTTTGGCTTTTGGATAGTAGGAATAGATATTGTTCAACATATCAAGTCAGTTGTTATTCAGTTAGTTTGAAAAAGCTTTAAGTTTTCATAACTGGAATTTCAGTTCTCTTCATTCTGAATTCATTTTTTATCTGAAATTGTACTTAACTGTTCATTTACTTAGGCCTGGTGAAAACCTTCAGTCCTTTATTTCTCTGCTTTTCTCATTGAGCTTATGCTCTGTTTTTCTACTGTCACTAAATTGGAATAGAATCTCAGTAGTTATACTTTAAGTTGCATGATTTTAACAAACTCAGCCATTGATGAACAAGTTTAGTTTTTTCAAATTCGATTTCAGCTTTAGTGTAAAATTTAGAGTTTCAGTGCTGCAACAAGTATTCAGATTCTATTCTCAAGTTCACTAGATCAGATTTAGTCGGTTACAGTTTGTGGATCAAACTCTCCAGTTCAGCAAGTCAATTATGCAAGCACAGCATTTTTTCTTTAACTCTTTTGCAGGTTTCAGTTGTCAAGAAATCAAGTTTTATGTTCAGCAGATGCAGTTCCGTAAGTGGTGATTGGTTCCAGTCCGTTGTCAGTCTTGGTGTAGTTCAGTAGATAGCAAAGCCGGCTCAGCGCCGAGCTTCGACTCAGTGGACTAAACGACGGACGAATAGGTTAAGCGCGTTTACATTTTCTGCAAGATTGCTAGTGTAATCAGTAGTAATAAGCTGTAGTGTAAATTTGATTGTATCGTTCTTGTAATTCTTGCTATTAGATGTCCAGTAACTGATCTTGTTTAGTAGTTTAATTCGAGTCTGCTGACTTGCTAATGTTTGGTGTCCTGTTTGTTTTTAATGTGATTCGTTTCGTAGTGCATTTGCTCTTATGTATTTGCTGTAGCTTAATCTTTCAATTGATACATTTAGATAATGTTCGTTATAACAAGTTTAGTTGATTTCGTTCAAGGTGTTTAATCAGTAGGTTAATTCACAGCAGTAAGTCGTATTTCTAGTGTTTGGAAGAGTAGTGTACTTGTAGCTTCAGTGAGTTTAAGTATAGAAGCTTAATAACATTTGCTTGGAATTATTTCACGAAGGTATGCTTTAAGAAGTTGAATATGAGCTAAATCTGGTCTTTTTCATCGTATACTGTAGGAATTTGATTTATAGTTGCTATAGTGTAGTTCAGGGTAGAATCTGTTAGCATACATGTGTGATCTGGTAGTAAGTTCAGATTTTGGTCTATTCATTTTAATCAATGTCAAACTAATAAAGTAAAAGTAGCAAATTATGTTCACTGTTTGACTGATTCATGTGCATAGTTTGACTAGAGTCCATTATTAGACTTTACACTTTTTATATTTTCTTTTTAAATTTTGTATTTTTCTTTTCCAATTTGTAGTATAAACTTGAATTTGGTATTTGTTTAAATTTTTGTGCACTTAAATGTCGTAATTGCTAAATGTTTTAGCTTAGTACGTATACGTAGATAGTATAAATAGTATTTTTACCTTTTTACATGATTTGTGTGCCAAGTAGGATAAATACCAATCAAGTCTTTTTAACCAAAAACAATTAAGTCTTTGCTAGAAAACGTTATATCAATTCGAATCGAGCTGAGAAGACAACTACACTAAAAAACGAAATATTAGTAACTACTGGTTTTCAAAGTTTACAAACTGATTTTTATGAGTCTAGTAGTAGTTTTAAAAGACGGATTGTCGAGATTGTACTTTTAAAGTGGTCAAAACGGTTTTACAAAACAAGTGCATAAATCTGTCCCAAATTTGGAGTCGAGTAAAGTGTCGAGCTGATGGATTTTAAAGCGTGAAATTTGGCCCAAATTTTGGTGAGGTATTATACAGGTTATAAGTGACCTTGACACCAATTTTCATCTAAAACGGACAAGTCTAGATAGGGTATATCGGTGTGTACATTCGGGGTGTACTTGCTGATTTTTATTTTGGACACTTAGTTCAATGTTTGTGTTGCATGAGTTTGAGTATTCACCATCGGACATGATGACTTATTCAAGTTCTTAGTCATTATATAAATGACTTAGCTACTGGTCCAAATAAGGTTAAAGGATAGTTTGATTTGCGTTGACTTGGCGTCGTATAACGGGTAAATTTCAAGGTTACAAGTGTTTTAACGTGCAGTGTTGGAATAAATGGTTTGTATGGATTCATTTCGTTCGTGTCAATGGTTTTGAAACATGAATACTTTGAAAAAATTTGAGTCATATTATATTTGGTACATATATCGATATTGAGTTTGAGTCTTAACGCGCACCTTATTTTGATAGGTTGCGATTTTCGTGTTTCCCCGGTCATCCATATCGTCGGTGATCGTCTTACCACTATCGTTTCTACTCAGTTGCTGAGTACCATGATTGGCTTACCTCATGGATAAGGTGAGTTCATAGCCCCCTTTTTACTTGTACATGGTTTCTAAACACGGGGTGAGATTTTACATGGTGGAACACAACCAATTAAAAACTGTATTGCTATCTAGAACTCATATGTTATTCTGAACGTGTATGCTTTACAGATGATTTCAATGGTATTATTGCTTTTAGACGTTAGCCTTGAGTTTCCTCTCCTATCATGAACCGTTAATTGTCCCGTATGCTTTGCGCTAAGCGCGGATGTTGTGAGTGGATCCATCGGGATTGACAATCCCCGTCCCGATTACTTTGACGCACTAATATTCGTTTATACTTGAGTATTTAGGCTGAATACTCCCTACAGGAACTTACATTTGAGTTAAGCTTCGGTTCATGAGACTAAACATCAATAATATACATCCTAACTATGGACGTACATAGTTAACCCCCCCATTACGTGTTTTACAAATTCTATTGTGTTCCACACGTTTACTGCTAAACCTATGAATATCACTCAACTTTGTGTTGACGATTTTACATGTTTAATCTCAGGTATTATTACTTAGCTTTGCTTGGATGGGAGCCCGCAGGATATTATCGCAGCTTGGAGATTTCTTTGATGTTTTTGAAAGATTTGTTTTATACAAACTGTCAAAAGTTTATTCTATCTTTTGGGCAACTTTATGTTATAAATAGAGACGAAATAATATAATTTTCCGCTTCTAAAACTCTGGGACCTATGTTTAAAAAAAAACTCTGACCTTTTATGATGTAATATACATGTTTTTATTTCGTCAGCTTTGTATGAACTGTAATTCATTGTTTCTTGTACTATGACGTGTTACCCCCTTGTTGCCTAGTTGTTCCATGTCAGATTTTGGGGGTCTCACAACAAAAGGTTTGATTCTCGATGTTCCTACACATTGGAACTCCACTTATCTAATGCTTGAAACTGCTCAAAAATACGAGAGGGAGTTTTCAAGATATGACAGTGAAGATCGTCATTACAGAGATGATCTCGAGAAGACGGGTGTACCGGTTTCATCTGATTGGGCGAATGTGAGGACATTAGCTAAGTTTTTGGAGCACTTTTATGAGCTAACTCTCAAGGTATCCGAGAAATTATATGTAACATCGAATAGCTTTTTGGGATGATATTACATCTACTGCTGCCGCTTTGAACAACTGCATCAATGGTGCCCATGACAAAAATCTTGTTGTGATGGCAAAGATGATGAAATGCAAGTTTGATAAGTACAATGGGGGATTGGAAAAATGTAATATGGCAACAGTTGTCTCATATGTGCTTGATCCAAGAAATAAGCTTGAGTATGTGGAAGTGCTATTAGGAGATGTTTAGGGCAAAGTCGAAGGGAAATCTATGTGTGACATGATAAACGCATCTTTGGTTGAACTGTACGAAGACTATGTCAGGATCCATGCCTCGCCAGAGCCACATACATTCTTTACATCAGATGATGCTTCATCATCGATCAAAAAGCGTTCTGCAACTGCAATTATTGAGCCGTCTGTCATTTTAAAACAAAAGGTTAATCTTTTTCACATATTTTTTAGGATTATATTAGGGCATGTTTGTTTTTGCCAAAAACGTCTGAACCAGATCTGACGCTGACCAGTCAGACGTGGTCAGACGTTTTGGCTGTTTGTTTTTTCATCTCCGTTCAGACGCCGACAGACATTTTCTCTCTGACTCTGTCAGAGGCGGTGAGCCGATCTGACTCGCTCTTTAACACTATGAATCAACCTTTTTATACAACATATTATCAAATATAGATACCTACCTGGTCGAAATACAACAAAGGGAAAAACCAAATGGCCAGAGAGACATTACGATAAAAAAAAAATTGGTTGCAGTGTTTTTTATGGTTTGTTGGCTGCATTTTTTTATGGTTTGGTGGTTGCATTTGTAGGAGATAGTGTATTAAGGTTGTGACCTTTTAGGTTTATTATAGCAGTATCTTCGTTGTATATTTGGGCCGAGTTTTCTAAAATCACCTGGGCTTGTTATTATAGTGATGCGTTGGGCCAAATTTTGTCCTGGTTAAAGTTATTTGTACATAAGTGATAGTGATCGTGGTCTATTTGTTCGAAGGTGTAGCTCAATTATTTCTAAAATATTTAAAATACAGTATACATTTTAGTTTAAAAACATTTACTATATGTAAACAAAAGTTAGTTATTTACAATATGTATTTTATAAGTTTATTTTTGACACTTGCTTGAAATGTTAAAAAAAAATGTTTACACAAATTACTAATTCATAGTATTGTCATGGTTTTATAAATACTTTGAAAATTAGATAATTAAAACCATTCAGACAATTACAAAAAACAAACAACACAATTTCATTCAGATTCAGACGTTATTACCGTCTCTTACCAGTAAGAGGTGGTAGTCAGATTCAGACGTAAAACATCTTAATGAAACAAACACCACCTTATTCTACTTTGTTAATGTTTGTTTTATATCTAAAAGGTACGAATGGAAATGAAATGTAGAAAGTCTGAAAGTGGGATACAAGACTCAAAGTCTGAGTTAGATAGGTATTTGAATGAAGATGTCGAAGATGAATCGGAGAAGTTTGAATTCTAAATTGGCGGAAGGTTAACAGCACAAGGTTTCCTATACTATCTTTGCTTGCTAGAGATGTTATGGCAATTCCAATCTCCAGTATTGCTTTTGAATATGTGTTTAGTACAAGTGGAAGGGTGTTAGATGCATTTAGGAGTTCTCTATCTCTCCCTGTTGTTGAAAGTTTAATCTGCACTCAGGATTGGTTTCGTGATAATTCCGTGCAGATAGATGTGGCAGAAAATTGGGATGACATACAAAATATTGAAGAAGGTAACTTTATCATTATAGTTTAACACTTTTTTATTCTTAATCGACTCATATTCAGAACTGTTGTATTCACTGACATAAATTGTTTTTTCACGTAAATGTAGAGCTAGTGAAAGAGGGAAACAGTGGTGTTTGAGATGGTGCAATGAGACAGATGGAGCAATAAGACTTGCAATGAGACCAGTATTGGTTCTTTTATTTTCATTTTTGTTATGTTTCTTGGTATTCTAAGTACGAACTATTTTGTGGCTTGTTTGTTTTCCTGTTTTGAACTCAGTTTGATGTTTGATTTGGTTGTTGGTTATGACAACCTGATATGAGGTATTGATGACTTCATGTTAAAATAATGATCCTGGATGTTTATCTATTTCTATTGGAATTACTTTGTAGCTTCAAATCCGAATGATTGTCTTGCTTTCTTTTTACTTTGTACTTGTAGTAATTTGAATGACAGCTTACTTTTATAAGTCATGTTCTTATTTGGTTTTGTGTAAACCGACCCAAATAAACTGATAACTTATTTGGTTGGATTGGTTTGGTTCTGATGATTTTTGTTTGGGTATTGGGTGCTCAAAATTATTTCTAAAAACTGAAGAACCCAAACCGGTTAACCCTATAAAACCGTAAACCGACCGAATAAACACCCCTAATTCTGACCGATTGTTGTTTTGATTATCTTTACTATATATTAAAATAAAATCCTTTTTATTTAAAAAATTATTACAAAATTAATTTATAAGATTATATGCATATTGTACAAATACATAAAGACAATTAAAAACTAATTTATACATAATTTAATACTCATTATTAAAACTAATTAATACATAATATTAAAACTAATTAATACATAAATTAATACTCATATTAAAACTAATTATTACATACCAATTAATATACACTTAAAAGAAATAATTAATACACCTTATTATTTAAAAATAACATTATATATTCAGATTTTATAACAATTAAAAGCATGTATATTTATAAAATCGTACATATTGTCTACCTAAAATGATAAGGTTTAACTGAGAAACGGAGTCACAGTCGTTCAACTAGCCAATAAAAACAGTCAAAAGACGAATCGTAGAGGACCCAACGAAACTGTTAAAACGACGCCGTTAAATTAATTTGCACTGCCTTTTTTTTACAACACATAAATCTTTACTAATAATAAAAGAGATTGCATTCTTGTTTTTACCTCTCATTAATTAACAATCTTATTACTATTATCATCCTGGTATCGTGTGGATCACGCTGCTGTTATTATTTGAGGATGTATAGGCTTGTGATCAATTGATACCCCTATATATTCTTGTGATCTAATAATTACCGGAGATTCGTGTGTTCTGGGATTGATTGATGTATAAGTTTTTTAATTGTTTGATGTAATTTACGTTTTGATGATATTGATGTTTTAAGGTTCTTAGGTCTGATCCCCATCTCTTTGTTTTTATTTTAAATTCTTCACTTTTTGAACTCCCTTCAATCCAAATTTGAGGATATAGTTGTCCTCAATTTTCGAATTCCTTTCAAGATGTTTAGATCTCGTTCCAAAGAGGATGAACTTTCCAAAATCTCCACATATTTTTTTGTCACGAATTTTCCCGAGACATTCATGGCGAAAGATTTGTTTTCTTTATGCAAAACATATGGTCATGTTGTTGACTCTTTCATACCGTTTAAGAAGACGAAGGGCGGTAAGCATTTTGGGTTTGTACGATTTATTAACGTTTTTAGTGTGGATCGGTTAGTGGATAATTTAAACACTATGCGGGTGGGTCGTCTTAGATTGCAAGCGAATGTGGCTAGTTTCAAAGACCTTCAGTGTAGGTTAGGATCTCGCAGGATAAAAAGGAGGTTAACATCGGCAGTGGCGTTAAAAAAAACCATGTGTCTTATGCGCAAGTTGTAGATGGTGGAATTCCACAGAAGGAAGCTGATTGTGGGAAAGGTAGTATGGTTTTGGATGAATCTTGTATGAATACGAAAGATCTATCGATGATTTTATTGGGAAAAGTAAAAAAAAATTGCATCACTAAATAACATGAAGTCTGTTTTTGCGACTGGAGGATTCATTGATATGGTGGTAAAGTATATGGGTGGTTTTTGGATTATGGTAGTATTTCGAGATGTGAAGACCAAAAATAGGTTTAAACTGAATAAAACGATGAGTTCCTGGTTTTCAAATGTTATTCAAGCATCGTCTGATTTCCAGATAGTTGATAGAGTTGCTTGGGTAGATGTGGAAGGGGTACCGTGTAAATGGTAGTCAAAGAATACATTCAGTAAAATTGCTAATATGTGGGGTATGTTGCTGAATGAAGATGAGTGGAAGGAGGATGGTTTTCATAGTACTAGGTTATGCATTCGTACTAATATATATCAGTTGCTCACTAAAACATTTGAATTGATGTATCGAGGGAAGAAGTGTGTCGTACGGGCTACGGAGGTTACTGGATGGATACCAGAATTTGAAGAGGATAAAGAAGAGGAGGAGGAGTTGGTAGACGATTTAAGTCAAGGCGATGTACATGCTGACATGGCGAAACAAAAAAGTGATATACAAGTAGACAGTGATGAGGAAGCAGTTCCATACACTGTCTTTGAGGAGGGTGACATTAGCCACACAAAGGAGAGTAATGATAACGTTGGTAACAATAATGATGGGGGTACTAAGACTGAAGATCTGTTCAGGTTATATGAGCAGCTGAATAACACAAAGAAGGTGGATATCAAGGCGACGAATGAGGGGAGTAGTGAAGAATTTCCACCAGGTTATACTCCAGATAAGGAGGGGGATGTTAGTATTAATGAGGGGGAAAACCATGTGGAGATGAGAAAAGATGCAAATGCAAATAAGGAGGGAGAAGTTAGTACTAATAAGGGGGGAAAAACATGTGAAGACGAGTAAAGTTGTAAATGGTGAACTAGGGGGAGTTGAGGGAAGTCAAAGAGGAGACGAAGATATTAGTGATGCCTCTAATTTTACAGGTTCGAAACAGTTTAAGAAATCAAAGATCATTAAGACATGAGGGTCCATTATACAGTTGTTTGAGGACTTGGTGTCTTTTAGACAAACTATGGGGTATGATATGAATGGATGTATCAAAAATTTAGAAGACATTATTTGTAACACCCCACTTGGATAAGTGGACTGTTACGTGTATTTATGGCGTGTCATCAAAGCATAAGGTAAATGTCCTAAAACATTAACTGACCATAAAGGAAATACCGGAATTAAACATCGGTAATCCAAACATAAGCTCAAAACATGAAAAGTAAAATACTGAAGGAAAGGACTAAACAATGTCCAAATAAGCAGAATAATGTAAGAAGTGCATAAAGTAAGAAGCCCGGATAGCTTCCTTCAATGCACATGCAATCAAAATCCTAAAAGCGTCCTGGTGTACCTACCGTTAGAACATGAAAGAACTACGGCTGAGCATAACGCTCAGTGAACGGATATAGAGCATGATAAGGAATTACTGAAATGAAACAGATGAGTAAATACTGGAGTTGTAAGACTAATAAGTAAAGTTACAGTGGAAATCTGTGTATAATCTATAAAGTCTGATATATAAATAATAAAGCTGAACTGTTATCTGTTAAATCAGAAAACATGCATTTACTGTATTTTAATTGCCAGAGCTTATATAGGTCATGTGCTGTAACAACCGTGCATGAATAACTGGAGCAGTGACCTCGTCATGCTGTAGAGGGGTGACCTCTAAATAATTGTAGAGGGGCGACCTCTAAATACTGTGCTGGGTGGAGGGATCAGCTCCAATGTGAATGATGTAGAGCACACACCACATTCACCCTGATAACTTGTAAACTGATAAGCCTAGGATGCATCCATACGCCCCACTAAACATACTGATAAAATGGCCAAACTGAACATGAGTGGGACGATGCAGGATATCACTCTCCTGCATGTGAGTCACGACACCGGTGCCTCTAGTGCCATGGTTACGGTACCTCTGTAACTAGTACATAAACTGGTCATGCTTGTATATAATGCTCAGGCAATTTATTTAGTTATTAACATGATTACTGATAATCTTAAACATATACTGGGGAAAACGTTTGGCTGCAGACGTGGAATCCTAATCATGCTTAGAAAAGGAAATTCCATACTGCAGGACGGAAAATTCGTACAATCAATCGAAACGAAAGAGACAAATCATAGTAGAGAGATAGGAATATCCGTACCTCAATTTAAACGCGCATTTGATATGACCAAATTAGATACTGCTCCTTCCAATAATATAAATCTGTTATCAGCAGTATTTTACATCGTCATGTCTTTTTAGATCCTAACTTCTTGTTAAAATGGTATTTTATTATTAATTAATTAGAAGGAAACCATGACAAAATTTACATTAAGAATGTCTTTAATGTGCAACCTACGTAGCCTACAATTTTTGAAACATCAATTTAAAATAGCAAGCAACTTGCGTTAGCGCCCAAGAACATAGTGAATGCATTTCTCATTTCTTTGTACATTGATTGATCTTAATATCTTTATTAGTAAACCTTTTCTTTCCAAATGAACCGTTTAAACAAAAAAAATCCGAATTCGACCCATCGCTCTTAACCGTAACCATCTTGCTTCAACTATGTTTTCATATATCCTTATTAGATCTCCATAGAATCATGTACTCTTTATTAAAGGGGTTTCCATGCCAACAGTTTTAACCTTCATATAGCTTCCAACTTAATATGTCATCTTAGCATACAAAGGTTTACATAATATACTGATATGATCATACATTAGATCTAGGTTCAAAAATATACCTCTAATCAAGCTAGAAGATGACTAGTCGAAGCCGAAAATCCGAACACAGGTGCCACTAGATTCAAACGTTCTCAACGTGAGAATTCCACTTGACACAAAGGAACTTAAAACCCAAACGTAAGCAATCATCTTAACGTGCCTATCACCAAATGCACGAACAGGAATTGAACACAAGTACACGTCACAACATCAACCGAATATGGACCCGGCGTAAACGAATACGAACCAAAACACAACTCAAGAATATAAGGAAAACCTCACGCGAACCAACCGATTTCTGCTACTCACTAGCCTTGGCACGAAACGAAACTAAACGCAACCTAGAACCGCAACCCGAACGAGCCTCGAAACTCCCATTGACAAAACAGAACCACCAACCGACCGAATCGACACGAGCAGCTCCAAAACTCGAACAACTTTGTCGTGAACCGTACTAGAACCAAGATTTCGATGAACACTTTTATATGTTAGGTTTTGTAGCGACGGTTTTTCTTTCAATAAGCTTAGGGATAAATGAGCTTTGATTGATGTTGCATAAATATTGATGCGAAGAAGAACAGCATAAGTAAAAACGCATGAAGCGGAATTAATACGTATAAAACTATTGTCAAACATTCTTTTATAAGATGTGAAGAAAATCCTTCCGAAAAATATGGGATTTGATGGAGATATTATTGGCCGAATTTTTCTCCTAACATTATAATTGGACAGAATATATAAAAAGTTTAAGTGATTGATAATTTGATTGTGTCAATTTGACTTGGTCCTTCACAATTTTCTTATAATATCTTTATATTAAAATTTTTAATACGTAAATAATTATAACATAAGGTTTTAATATCAAAGGGTTATTATTTAAACTTTAGCTTATATTCAAAATGATGAAATAATTTAAAAGTCAAATGTTTGGGTTTTACAACTCTTCGCTTCTAAAAAAATAATTCGTCCTCGAATTAGAAACGTGATATTGCTGCGGGTTTTACAATTATTCCCTTCTAAAAAAGAAAATTTGTCCTCGAATTAAAGGTAATAAGCTGACGAAGTTATAAGAGCTGAAAGAACACGTAAACTGAAAAGGAAAATAAGCTGAAGGATATTTTCTCTTCTAATTAAGACATAATGCTGCTGATAGGTATAAACCTCACATGACTGAAATGATCATGTAACATGACATGGCTGAAGAGGACATGGGACGTGACATGACTGAAAGAACTTAACTGAATTTATTAAAGGAAAGGATGAGAGGTCCGGATGGACTCCTCCGTTTCGAGTGGCCTCCCGCTCGAAACGATTCCTGCAAAGGTCTAAACATGATAAAAATCTTGGTCGTGTTGACCCTGTCCTGATGAATGCTGAATAATTTCTGGTTCCATATATTTCAGATGAATTTTCTGAATCTGATAGAATAAATAAGCTATAGCATGTAGGATACATGAAACGGTACGTACAAATACCCTGAAACGATAACATTTATATTTCTGGGCAAGATGTTGAAAACACATAAGGACGAATTACGTGAGCCCTTGGTTTAAAAATGCGTTTTGCGATCCATTGCGCTAAAGGTTCCAAAATCCATTGCGTGATGCGTGATGCGATTGCGAGCGCAATTTAGACGCGATTTGTTTAGTATATAAAAGTACAAAAATTATTGAAGTACCAAGTAAATGCAATAAAGTTATAAAATAAGTTACTAGCATATTGAAATTAGGATTAGAATCCCTCGTAAAACAAATAAATTGACACTAAAACTTGAAAAAAACACTTAGCAAAATGCAAGATACAATACTTTTGTTATTGCTTTGTTTTTGATGTTTTTCTAACAAGTCTTACATTTAAAAATCCATTTAAATATGTAGGTTTCTTTTAAATGGTTAAAATTTTACAAAAATGACCGAAGTAATAGATTGCGACAATTGCTACCATTGCTAGCATTACACAAATGCGATAAATTGCGTCTTAATGCGAACGCATTCTGGGATGGCAATGCATTAGGCACCTTGATGCGAAATCCTGAATGCAACGCATTGATGCGTGCAATTTACGCAATGATGCGCGCATTTTTAAACCAAGCGTGAGCCATTGTGAACGTGTTACGTGAGCAATTGTGAACGTGGTTCGCGATCATCTGAAGAACGATGGGCATGGAATATATCGTGAGCGTGATATGTGACACATATTGTTATCATGAACGTATGCTGACTGAGGAAGGAATGCCAGACGATATGGCCTGAGACTGAAACATCTGCCAGGGTATGGAATAGATGTGCTAAACTTGAGTCTGGTTTCTCAAGCTTTTTGTAACCGTATTCGGTAATAAACTGAGAAACGTGCATCGCGAAATGGCACACAAACTTTAACGTGAACAATGTTATGAACACTAACGTGAGCTTAAATCACGAGATAGCACAAAACATGAACTGAACAGCATGATACTGTAAATGAGATGTAAACGTGAAAGTGAAGATAAACGTGAACGTAAACATACACGTGATCGTGAACATGAATTCTGTCTGATATGATGGTCGATGGAATGCCTTGAAATCGTACGATTTATCCGCTACTGCGTAATCCTTCCGGATGAAAGAAAACGCGTAGGTTGATTACATGGTAGACAATGACTTAGATAGTATCATACTTTTTCTAAGTCTGTGGTAAATTGATAACAATCTCCATGGAGTCTTGTCTCCTTTCGGTCCAGAATTTCTACTGGTAGTAATAACTCGATAGCATGACGGCGTTCTATCTTTAACCTACTGGAATGACCGGCATTAGATATGAACATTGTTGCCTCAATTGTGTTATACTGCTTCTATCAAAATCCCGCCTGGGATTATGGTACGTTATAGTGAAATCTGGGTGAATAGTCATGAAAGAATTTGAGTCTGGGTAAAATAGATCTCTCATAGCGTAGGTTCTCTCCTTTATGCGTAAGCTTAGCCATGGAAGGCTAATTGTGGGAACTGTACGCAATTTCTGCGGTATCAGTCAACTGAGTTCTAGAAAATTTTGTACTTTAGTCACAGGCATCGATCTTGACCATCTAGTGATGGCCTTCATCTTCGCAGGACTGTGTGAAATTTCTTTCTGCTGAAATAGGGTGGCTCAAGAATGCCACCTTGTTCATCTGGAACTCACATCTGGAAAGCTACGTATACAATTTTTTCCTATCGAAGAATCTGCAGGGTCATAAAAAAAATGATTCTCATGTTCTTTTCTAGAATTTAGGAGATCAGGATGTTATCAAAGAACATATTGACGATTTTGTCTGTGAAGTCATGAAAAATTTAATCATAAATTTCATACTATAGCTGGAGCATTTAGGAGCTCAGAAGTATAAATCAAAATTTTGAGTGATCACAGCGTGTGCAAAAGCAGTCTTGCAACATCATGTTCTTACTCTCACCACTGATGGTTAACTAGTCGTGAATTGTTCTGGAAAAATGTTTAAGACATCGTAGCAGATCAAGTAAAATTCCTATACGTGGAATGAATGTTGTCAAATGGTGATCCGGTAAGTTTTCCGATAGTCGGTATATGATCTCATGTTACTAGCCTTCTGTCTGATAGATAGGAACGGTACACTTCCTGGTGGTGCGTTAGGGCGAATAAAGCCTCGTTCCGGTAAATCTTGCAGCAATTGATGCAACTCTTTTAACTTAGTTGAAGCCCTGGAATAAGGAGTTTTGAAAACAGTTTCTGTTCATGAGACAAACTTCATGTTAAATTCTGTCTCGTGGTTAGGAAGGAATTTCTGGAAAACCTTCTGAAATTTGTAACTGAAAACTCTGTAATAATCTGTTGATCATGAATTTAAGGAGCTTCAGAAGTGGATTTATATCTGATAGCTATAAAGGTCTTAGTAGCTTTGGAATGATAAGTCACTCACTGTATAGCATAACAACGTGTATTGATTTTATGGCAGAAAGTAACATTGCTATCTTTGGGAGTTAGTAAGACGGTTCTTGTCTTCAACTAGAAGGAAAATTCTTTATAATTACGGTGATACTGTGGAGTCTTTTTTGGCTGATATGTTGGGGACTACCTGATTAAAGATAAGGCTGACATAGGAATACGTGAAGTCAACATGGCGACTTTTCACTGAATGTGTTCGTCTGTAACCTCACAGAGTGATTACTGATTGTTTAACCTGAATAATACTCTAGGGATGGTGACTGAATTTTTAATGATCTGATTCATGCGTGGCATAATAGAACGGGTATACCCCTCTCTGAAGAGTACCCTAAATTACTGAGGGCCTGGTTTAGAAAACATACGGAGTTATGAGTTCTAACTTGTACTCCGAGAAGATATTCATATGACGTGTACCATGACTGGTGTCCTGATATGTTTCTTCCGAAATGATACCTGAGACCTATGCTGAGTGTCTTGACACGTGTTTTAATAGATGAATCTGAACAAGGTTGAAAATTTTTTGTAACTGCTAAGGTTGGCAGACCGGTTAGACTGCTGACCTCTTTATTTTTGGTCACGTCTGTTCCGGAGTTCCGATGGCTACTGACTGGATTTACTATAAGCACGGTGTTTTTCATTACCGCCTTGTCTGTTAGTTTCCTGACAGTCATTATCGTGACCGTGATTCATGTAATTATTTATGTTGAGTGGCCGGCTGGTTACTGATGCGGTATATACTTTATTTTAGGAAAAACAAAGCGACAAAAGCGGGTAAGTATTAAGTATCACGTTTTGTGAAAAACGCGAATACTCGTCATCGAGTTCGTTCTCGAGGAGGTATGGTGTTTAGCCAACAATTATAGACGTTATTTAATCGAGTGATTACGTTTTTGGAAAGAAAGAAAAGCGGAGACGAATTACGTTGAAAACGATCGAAAATGCTCAAACGAATGAACGTAAAAACGCGACCCAACGAAAAATTTAACCTAAAAAATAATAAAAAAAACTAAAATATTCTAAAAATCCTAACTAAGAAAAATACGCAAACCAAAAACTTTGAAAACTTTTAAATTATTTTATATTAATTTTTAAATTTAAATAAAAATCCTAAAAAAAATAAAATAACTAAGAAAAAGACAAAATAAGAACTTTTTTGAAAACTTAACTAGAAGTAAACTTTATTAAACTTAAGAAAAATAAAAACTAATTTAAAAACAAAAATTGGTAAAAAAAATCAAAATAACAAAAGCATATGAAAATAATAACGAACGTAAAACGCGACACTTACGTAATTTATTGAATTTAAACCTTAAAAATGCAAATTTAATTTTTCCTAAGTCCTAACTAATAAAATAAAATTTTCTGAAAAAGAAGTATATTTTTTTTTACTTTTACTTTTTTTTATTATTAATTAAAAAGCGATTTTAAACTAAATATATGATTTAAAAATATTAAACTAAATTAAAAAATCCAAAAAATGATGAAAAGTACCTAAGTTAATGAAGAGTCTAAGAAAAATAAGTTGGACTAAGCAGCTTATCAAATAAGCTCGAAAAGCGTTGAATAAGCTACAACTTTTATATATATAAAACAACTAAAAAGAAAATAAAAAAAGGTATAAAGGAAAGTAAAAGGGAGTTTTAAACAAGAAGGTTAAGAAGAGCAGATGGTTGTAAAGAGGCCTGCTGCGTCTGATGGGTGAAAGTGGTCAGGGGTTCAATTCCCACCTGCTGCCATTTTTGTTATTTTTCTTTTTCTCTTTTTATATCTGATGTTCAGAGACAACTAATATAAAGGAAATGAAAGGGAGTTCTAACAAAACATGTCTTTAGAGCAGATGGTGTTGCATTGTTATGCTGTGTTTGGGCATGGTGCGTGGTCAGGGGTTCGAACCCTGCTGCAGCCACTTTTCTCTGTGATGTTTTACAGCTTTTTGGACTGTTTGCTTTGTTTACTTCTTTTTGGTTCAGCAAAAAGCACTCATAAGCAGTGACTTATGAGTGTTGATTAACAGACAAGAAATACAACACCACAGATATCAAAAGCAAACAAATCCGATTATACCTAACGCTATATGAATCCTAAAGATCAAGATGCACAGAAACACGCCCCTACACCAAACACAATACTCCCAATCCTTATACAACAGATTACACCACAAGTTATGCTCTATTTTTTTTTCACGCAGTAGCACACTTTTTTGTTTGGTTCACCTTCTTTGTGTTACTCTTGTATGCACAGATCACAACACACACAAGAACGTAAAACACATTTAACAATTACAAATAACGCCACAGATTTGTTTAAACAACGAGCAGGTGTCTACTTAAAACTTTTCTTGGTTCACTTTGCTGTTTGCTATAGATTGCAGTTAGGAACAAGATGGCATGAATACGATAAACACGTAACAAGTCACCAAGCACGCTCTTCTTTGTTTCTGGTATTCTATTTGGTGCATGAATAACAAAAACACGACACAAAGTATAAACTCACAATCCAATCAAACACGCCCCAAATTGTACAAACTACTAGATCTTAACCTATATTAGCAGTCCTACAAGATATAAACATCTAATTTCCAAAACTCAAGTCAAGAACACCTAACCGTTGGCCAATAGCATACAGTGGACTATTATGAGTTTTTGGGTGCACTTAACAATAGGCTGTAGACTTATACGACCTATGACCCTTAAAACTAACAACCTACAAGGCCCAAGAACCCCTAGCTCTAACAGATTAATAAGAATCAAGGCCTAAACTATAAGACCGCTTAACACCACT
Source organism: Glebionis coronaria (assembly GCA_025667525.1). Classification (NCBI taxonomy): domain Eukaryota; kingdom Viridiplantae; phylum Streptophyta; class Magnoliopsida; order Asterales; family Asteraceae; genus Glebionis; species Glebionis coronaria. The sequence continues at coordinate 276,032,632 of CM046882.1, read as the reverse complement.
CTCTGATATGTCTAGTGATATTTTAGGCAGCCGAATGAGATCATTTCATACACAAGTGAAACTTCACATAACTTAAACATCTAATGTAACTTAACTAATCACCAACTTCACTGTATGTGATACAGCCACAGCTACTTACCACAGTAACCTTAACAGAACCAAAAGTACACTTACTGATCTATGTTCTAGAAAACTAGGCGACAACATGGTTTTAATTTGATAACTTTTAAAACGAAATAAAAGTTGATATACGCTAATTAATCCTCATCAAGATGCTGAAAATAAACTTAACCTTAAATGCTAAAACTAAGACAAATAATACCCGATAATGATAGACTCACAAACACATATCAAAAACACAAATCACTCTACAAATCCTAAATCAGGACAGAATATAGCTAACGTGCAATTTTATGATTTTAAAGCTAAAACTTAAGATTTTCTGCCAAAATCCACACAACCAAACCTTTTAAAAATGTGCAGAATTTAACCTAACGTAGAGGTGGTATACACTCCCCACGCCAAGCTCTCCCAAACACACTTTTATAAATTTTAGGTTGCTTGACTTTTGCTAAAATCTTGAATTTTAAACTTTAAGAATCAATCAAGCAACACAAATGATGATACAATGGCACATAACCAACACATTCAATTTATACTTTCACAAACATCAAAGGATTCATGCAATTTTTAGACAAAAGTTAGAAGAAAATGGAAAAGGAAAAGTTTTGACAAACCTCAAGAACACACATCCGTGCTCTCGGATTATGAGCTTATGCACACGCCCGTGTGCAAGCTTTCCTAACAAACAACCCTGCTGAGAATAACAAACAATCAAGACCTAAGGCCTTGATTTCATTAGCACAGAATAAGATAAACAATCCACTGATTTATCTATTCACTTTCTTTGAAAACTTTTCTGAAAACTTTCTCACAAACTTGAAACACAAACCAACAACACTGACTTAAAATCAACTAAAAACTTCCATAAACTTTTTGATGAAACTCAAACATTTTTCATACAAAAAATAGTAACCTTGGAAACCAAATATTTTGCAAAGAAAATATTTTTAGCAGAAAAGTAAATAACAGGAAATTTAAATTGCAAGAATAAGAAACATGGAACTCAATACTTTCATTCATAAAATTCGTATCAACATTACAAACTTATGAACTGAAAAATTGGAACAAGAAAAAAAATATTAAGCCCTACCCCTTATATAACGGGTACAAGTGTTCTAGAAGAAATAAGAAACCTGAAACCCTATTGTCATTGATTTCCAACAATGCCCCTGAGAAAGATCCGAATATGCTCTTGGATGCTTGTTCAAACTTGGTCAACTTGATTCTTGTGACTTCCTGCTGTGAATCATGTGAATGTACAACTGTGATGTTCGATCTTAGACGTTGGTGGACAATTGGGGAGCAAGTCATTGCACTCAAACCGTTGATCATCTGCTCTCTTTTGGCATCTTCCCATTTTTTGGTTCAAAGCACTCGTGTGTGGGGTCCTATGGTAACGTGGGGTATGGTTTAGAGGTGTGAATGTGTTTAGAAAGGTTGTTAATTAACCATCTGGAGCTGTACAAATCAAACCCCTTTGTTTTATAGGTTAATGATGATTAGGGTTCTTGGGATACAGGGAGGGGTTTTGATTTGGTTTAGGACAGAAAAAATGTTAACCGCCAAGTGTTGTATTATATAATTATGTTCAAAACGTAATTCAAATATAAGAGTGAGTAGGGTGACGTGTCATGATGGTGTTGGTGGTTTGGGTTTGTATGTTTGGAAAATATGGCCCCTCAGCTTCAATATTGTGTGCATATAAGTTTGACAAGCAACAAACTCAGTTCCCCTTTGTGATCAAGTTTTGATTTTCTCATTTTTGCCACAAAGACTTTTCAAAAAGTATTCTTAGGGTATAATAACTACTTTCTTAAACCTTCAAGGGCTGATCTTGACTTAACTTGAAACTTTAAGGCCCTTTCTTGTATGCTTGATATTTAGGAGGACTAAAAGTGACAAGCCTTCATTTTTTTGAGGGACTAAAGTTGGCAAATCTTCATTCTTTAAGGACATATTTGGAAAATCAACATTTGGGTCCGGTTCATTGTGCGGCTTCGTTTCCCGTGTTCGTTTTTCTTTGTTTCTTGTGATCTTTTTGTCTTTTCTCGATATCTGTACCTAAAACATTCGACAAACGAATACGAGCATATTTTCCGGTATTTTATGATATTTTAACCGTTTTAAGCCTGTTTTGGACGATGAGACCATGTATAAGAGCAGTCTCATCACTCCCCCATACTAAACCATTTCTGTGCCCTCACGCAATGCTAGAATAAAGTATCGTAACACCTCCAAAATTCATTTTTATTCACTTTTATTGATTGATAAACTAGCTACTCTACTACTATTACTACTACTTGCGTTTTAGACATAATGTATGATTTTCATCGCAAAATGGGACGTTTAGGTTCATAGAACAAGAACACGTGAATGCTTCGTTAGAAATAATTTCGTCGTCCTCGATTTTCACCCCAATTCCATGCCAAGCGTGCAACGAGATCATTGTCGTTATAAGTTAGTAATGCTAACACTACTCATATGCCCTAATCACGTACTTATCCTCCCATTTTCCTAAGTTGTATCTCTTATATTTTATTTTGTCTTGAATGTTTCACGAGGATACATTGTTTGACTTATGCGATAATAGAGATTTAGGTCTAAAAATAGAGTCCTAACGGTGTAACCAAGACCATCAAATCAATAACCCCTCCTAATAGACAACGATGTCAAAAAATTAAGTTAACAAGAAGGATCGATAAACACGGTTTTATAACGATTTTGAACATGAGACTTATTACCAAGACTTTTATACGCCCCCTAACGGAAGGGCCTTATTATCTTTTGTTTACCTCCATCTTTTATTCAACTTCGCCATGAAGCTTTTATTATGACTTTGGTCTTGCCTTGCCTTTTATTATCCGCCTCATCGGTGGTTTTATTAGCCAAAACGTATATCCTCACGCTAAGGCGAATTTTGGATCTTTAAAGCTTCAAAGATTAAGGCTTGATTCACTTTCAATTTTGCATAAATTTTTCGGCCTTGTGGGGCTTCAAATTGTTTGCTTGATTTAGGTGAGCACTTGAAATCTTATTATTGGGTGAAGCTTTTGATTATTAGGGTGCCAATACTTCAAAACTGTGACGCTGGCAATACCTTAATGTCTTCCCAATTTAATTACACGGAAGCTTATAGAAAAGACTAGAAACCCAACAATCCCAACTAAACCGCTAAGTCAATATTTATTAAGCAAAAAAATTTTACATGCGAAGGGAGAATAAGCAAACAACGAGAACACATGAGTTTTTGAAAAAATACGAGTACTCTACGTTTAGCATAGTAACTTATAATTAACCCTATCATTTCTCGTCCTCATTTAAGAGACTTAGCCTAATGTGTAGTTAAGGAATCAAAGCTAAGTGCTCAACACGCACGGTCGAGTCAAAAATTACTCTTATTCTCACCATCGGAAAACCTACATTCGTGTCTTAAACACTTATGAAAAACTAGAAAATTTTTAAAATTTGGCCATTTTTAGCCTTATTTTGCAACAAAACGATAAACAAAAAGATAAACTTTGGAAAGCGTGAAGGTTTGGCAAGGCAAGTATCTATTCACCCCCCCATACTAAAGTTAAACATTGTCCTCAATGTTTCGAGTCTAAGGGTGCAAACACCCCATACTAGAGACGTAGTCGAATGCTTAATCTAGCATGAAAAGGGTGTAACCGTTAAAATTAAAGCCGTTTATGAAGTGTGCTATAAACTTAAGGTTAGAACATCAAAAGATATATCATAGATATTGAGAAAGTCTTCAAAGCAAACGATCGAGTGCTCCCATAAAACGAACACGAGAGGCTCCAATCGTGAAGATAATGATCATCTAAAATCCACAATTCACAAACAACCACGGAACAAAGGTTGGAAGGGCACAAATCCCCTCACGTTAGGTTAACTAAAAAGCAATAATATTTACAAGGATAAGCATGAGAATCCCCCACGAGGCCCCTTGTTTTTGATAACCGAGTCAAAAGCTCGACTCGAATCCCCATAAATGTGTACATTTAGGGATAATCATGGTTCGGTCATTTTTGGCGGGACTTACATGTAATCAAGGCCCAAAAGAAACCGTGAATAAAGGCAAAGCCTTTATACCGGGATCGAAGATCGTATCCTCACATTTTGTTGAAAATAAAACACGCAAAGCCAGAGGATACGTCTTGTAAGGAAAAAAACTCCTTACAACGTATGAAAACTCATCATATCCGAGGGGGTGGGTAGGTTCACTTTGAAATATGGGTAAAACTGAAAAAGAATCACCAAAAATAGGAGTTTCAAAATTTCCCCCCGGATCGAATGCATAAGCCTCACTAAAATCCTCATTCTCATCGAGAGGCGGTCCACCGGTGAACCCCTCGAGAATGGAAACGTCATGAGTAGAAAGAGTAGTCTCAACCGTATGAGACTTCGGGTGGGTGACTAGCAAATCCGGCTCATCGAGTTTTGGATCCTTAGAATCCTCACTCTCGATGTCCTCGAACATCTCATCAAAGAGAGGATTTACGTCACCAAAAATGAACGCGTCATCAAATTCGAATAAAGGGTTCGGATAGATTTTAAAATCATCGATTAGTGACTCTTCATCACTAGCGGAAAAATCATCGTCATTGAAAAGAGGGTTCGAAAAAGTCGTTGATTCTCTCCCCGAAGTGTCAATGGGAGTGACATCATCACGTGATATAGAATCACACTCACTATTGTGATTTGCCTCGCTAGAATCTTCGTGGAAAAATACAACGAGAGCAAAATCACTTACCTCATCTTCGGAGAAAACCGTAGGCTCACTTTGGATTGGAATAGGGATATCGACACTAGGATTAGTGCTAAGATTCGTCTCCCCCATGCTTAGAGAGGCATCGGTTTCCTTAGTGGGTATAGGAGTAAAAGGCTCTTCATTTGAAGATTTTCCCTTAGTAGTTTCGACATCGGCGTCGAAAAACGTATCAATGTGAGAAAGGCCAACGGTGGACTTCTCACATGATAAATCCATAATCTCACATGGTGTGGGATTAGGAGTAAAAGGCTCGTCACGAGACGTTGTAGCCTTGATGGTTTCAAATTGGTCCTTCGGAGGGATCGAATGCGGGTTCTCAAAAGGCGTAGAAATAGTAGTAACGCGTCCCTCCGGAATTAAATTTTGATACTCTTCAAAAATCGAGGGGTCAATGATTCTCCTTAAAACCTTATCAATTTCTTCTTTTTCAAAATCACTTAACGGACTATCTTCGTCAAAATTTTGTGAATTTTGATTTTGAAAATCTTTGATAATTTCAACTTCATTAGAAAAATTAGGTTCCAAAGGTTTAGCATTCATTGTTCCAACACGTGCTACGAGTTTTTCTTGTTGTTTATTTTCGAAAACATTTTCAAAAACCTCGTTCGTTGACACCCTCGTTTTTTCATCTTCGATGCTCTTCTCAACCTCTTCAACAATTGGGTTATTATTTCTTTCCATAATTAGTTGAAAGAGCGTCTCAAGTCGTTCACAAACGCGATTAGAACTTTCATCGATGCGTCTACAACACTCGTCGATGCGGCTAGAACCGAGATCATCATCGAAAACATGCTGTGGAGATGATTGCTCAAAATTGGAATTGTAACATGGGTCGGGCTCATGGGAATTTTGAGGATCGAGATTGTATGGTGGGGCCTCAAAATTATCAAAACCGGAATTATCGTATGAATTGGGTTCATCATAATTCGTTGGTTGGCAAGAATAGGTATCGTGAGGCCCCCCCATAATTGTCGCAACACAGATTTTGAGAAAAATCTGGTTCGTCGTATGGATAACCACCCCCATTGTTATAATCGTAACTCATACCGTGTGATTCATCAAAACCAGAAAATTGGTTGTCGAAAGACGTCTTTTGGTTCATCGGTTGACAATCGTACCCATAGTGATGTTCGTTTCCACAATTCTCGCACGACGTTGGGTATTGCGAAGATTGGTCAACGAAATTCGGATTCGGCTCGTGACGATTTGGATATTGAATTGGACACTCATAGTGCTAATGGGAAGGGCTTCCACAATATAGGCAATGGAGGTGACGTTCTTCATTAGAAGTATACAAACAATTGGTCGGATTACATGAGGGACAAGATCTAAAATCTACATAGTCGATATAATCTCCGCACCTTTCGCATATACGCCATGGACATGATACGAAACCAAACAATCGTCTCCCACAACCTAGGCAATGAAAATCCATGAAGAATTAAAATTTAGAGGGGTTGAGAAAAAGAATTATGAAAATAGAGGGAAAAATCGAAGAATCTTTTTGTGTTTTTGGTTATTTTTTTTTTTGAATTTTGGTGTATTACGTAGAAATTAATCTACAAAAACTATCCACTAATCAAAGGTCTCGATTAATGAATCCAAGAAGAATGAAGGTAATTACGTGAAGTAAAAACCCTCGTCGACTTTGAAACGTTGGTGGAACGCCAAAACGTTTCGAGGTTCAATAATTAAAACTCACAAAAATAGATTAATAATACTTGATGTGGCAAACCCCTAATTAATCGTCACTTTCAAAATACGCACAAGCGAGCGGAGAAAACGAGGTGGCGCGAAGCACTTAAGAGCCTTTTTTCCTTAGGTCGTGAAATACAACCGCCTTATACCCACCTTATAGTTTGTATTTATCGAGATTAAACCAATTAAGAGTATTTATCTATTTTGCCTTTGATTTCGTTTGAATTCGATACAACAATAGTGACCGGAACGCTCAACTATTGAGGTGCGATTTCTCGCGTATTTGGATAATTATTGTGTGTTAATTTTTCTACGTAAATACAATATAGTATGCACAATAAAAACGAGAAAACGATTTTGTGTTAATAGAGTTCTATTTAACACTATTTATTTGTATGGCTAATAGTATAGAAAAATAAAAAGAAGTATTTACTATAAAAACGTAAACACTCAAACAAACACGATAAATAAATATGGCTAAACATACCTCCCCGACAGCGGCGCCATTTAGTGATGCGGTATTTTTGTATATACTTTATTTTAGGAAAAACAAAGCGACAAAATCGGGTAAGTATTAAGTATCACGTTTTATGAAAAACGCGAATACTCGTCGTCGAGTTCGTTCTTGAGGAGGTATGGTGTTTAGCCAACAATTATAGACGTTATTTAATCGAGTGATTACGGTTTTGGAAAGAAAGAAAAGCGGAGACGAATTACGTTGAAAACGGTCGAAAATGCTCAAACGAATGAACGTAAAAACGCGACCCAACGAAAAATTTAACCTAAATAATAATTAAAAAAAACTAAAATATTCTAAAAATCCTAACTAAGAAAAATACGCAAACCAAAAATTTTGAAAACTTTTAAATTATTTTATATTAATTTTTAAAGTTAAATAAAAATCCTAAAAAAAATAAAATAACTAAGAAAAATACAAAATAAGAACTTTTTTGAAAACTTAACTAGAAGTAAACTTTATTAAACTTAAGAAAAATAAAAACTAATTTAAAAACAAAAATTGGTAAAAAATCAAAATAACAAATTCATATGAAAATAATAACGAACGTAAAAACGCGACACTTACGTAATTTATTGAATTTAAACCTTAAAAATACAAATTTAATTTTTCCTAAGTCCTAACTAATAAAATAAAATTTTCTGAAAAAGAAGTATATTTTTTTTTACTTTTACTTTTTTTTATTATTAATTAAAAAGCGATTTTAAACTAAATATATGATTTAAAAATATTAAACTAAATTTAAAAAAAAATCCAAAAAATTATGAAAAGTACCTAAGTTAATGAAGAGTGTAAGAAAAATAAGTTGGACTAAGCAGCCTATCCAATAAGCTCGAAAAGCGTTGAATAAGCTACAACTTATATATATATAAAACAACTAAAAAGAAAATAAAAAAAGGTATAAAGGAAAGTAAAAGGGAGTTTTAAACAAGAAGGTTAAGAAGAGCAGATGGTTGTAAAGAGGCCTGCTGCGTCTGATGGGTGAAAGTGGTCAGGGGTTCAATTCCCACATGCTGCCATTTTTGTTATTTTTCTTTTTCTCTTTTTATATCTGATGTTCAGAGACAACTAATATAAAGGAAATGAAAGGGAGTTCTAACAAAACATGTCTTTAGAGCAGATGGTGTTGCATTCTTATGCTGTGTTTGGGCATGGTGCGTGGTCAGGGGTTCGAACCCTGCTGCAGCCACTTTTCTCTGTGATGTTTTACAGCTTTTTGGACTCTTTGTTTTGTTTACTTCTTTTTGGTTCAGCAAAAAGCACTCATAAGCAGTGACTTATGAGTGTTGATTAACAGACAAGAAATACAACACCACAGATATCAAAAGCAAACAAATCCGATTATACCTAAAGCTATATGAATCCTAAAGGTCAAGATGCACAGAAACACGCCCCAACACCAAACACAATACTCCCAATCCTTATACAACAGATTACGTTATGCTCTATTTTTTTTCACGCAGTAGCACACTTTTTTGTTTGGTTCACCTTCTTTGTGTTACTCTTGTATGCACAGATCACAACACACACAAGAACATAAAACACATTTAACAATTACAAATAACGCCACAGATTTGTTTAAACAACGAGCAGGTGTCTACTTAAAACTTTTCTTGGTTCACTTTGCTGTTTGCTATAGATTGCAGTTAGGAACAAGATGGCATGAATACGATAAACACGTAACAAGTCACCAAGCACGCTCTTCTTTGTTTCTGGTATTCTATTTGGTGCATGAATAACAAAAACACGACACAAAGTATAAACTCAAAATCCAATCAAACACGCCCCAAATTGTACAAGCTACTAGATCTTAACCTATATTAGCAGTCCTACAAGTAATAAACATCTAATTTCCAAAACTCAAGTCAAGAACACCTAACCGTTGGCCAATAGCATACAGTGGACTATTATGAGTTTTTGGGTGCACTTAACAATAGGCTGTAGACTTATACGACCTATGACCCTTCAAACTAACAACCTACAAGGCCCAAGAACCCCTAGCTCTAACAGATTAAGAAGAATCAAGGCCTAAACTATAAGACCGCTTAACACCACTCTCTGATATGTCTAGTGATATTTTAGGCAGCCGAATGAGATTATTTCGTACACAAGTGAAACTTCACATAACTTAAACATCTAATGTAACTTAACTAATCACCAACTTCACTGTATGTGATGCAGCCACAGCTACTTACCACAGCAACCTTAACAGAACCAAAAGCACACTTACTGATCTATGTTCTAGAAAATTAGGCGACAACATGGTTTTAAAGTGATAACTTTTAAAACGAAATAAAAGTTGATATACGCTAATTAATCCTCATCAAGATGCTGAAAATAAACATAACCTTAAATGCTAAAACTAAGACAAATAATGCCCGATAACGATAGACTCACAAACACATATCAAAAACACAAATCACTCTACAAATCCTAAATCAGGACAGAATATAGCTAACATGCAATTTTATGATTTTAAGGCTAAAACTTAAGATTTTCTGCCAAAATCCACACAACCAAACCTTTTAAAAATGTGCAGAATTTAACCTAACGTAGAGGTGGTATACACTCCCCACACCAAGCTCTCCCAAACACACTTTTATAAATTTTAGGTTGCTTGACCTTTCGAAAAATCTTGAATTTTAAACTTTAAGAATCAATCAAGCAACACAAATGATGATACAATGGCACATAACCAACACATTCAATTTATACTTTCACAAACATCAAAGGATTCATGCAATTTTTAGACAAAAGTTAGAAGAAAACGGAAAAGGAAAAGTTTTGACAAACCTCAAGAACACACATCCGTGCTCTCGGATTATGAGCTTATGCACACGCCCGTGTGCAAGCTTTCCAAACAAACAACCCTGCTGAGAATAACAAACAATCAAGACCTAAGGCCTTGATTTCATTAGCACAGAATAAGATAAACAATCCACTGATTTATCTATTCACTTTCTTTGAAAACTTTTCTGAAAACTTTCTCACAAACTTGAAACACAAACCAACAACATTGACTTAAAATCAACTAAACACTTCCATAAACTTTTTGATGAAACTCAAACATTTTTCATACAAAAAATAGTAACCTTGGAAACCAAATATTTTGCAAAGAAAATATTTTTAGCAGAAAAGTAAATAACAGGAAATTTAAATTGCAAGAATAAGAAACATGGAACTCAATACTTTCATTCATAAAATTCGTATCAACATTACAAACTTATGAACTGAAAAATTGGAACAAGAACAAAAATATTAAGCCCTACCCCTTATATAACGGGTACAAGTGTTCTAGAATAAATAAGAAACCTGAAACCCTATTGTCATTGATTTCCAACAATGCCCCTGAGAAAGATCCGAATATGCTCTTGGATGCTTGTTCAAACTTGGTCAACTTGATTCTTGTGACTTCCTGCTGTGAATCATGTGAATGTACAACTGTGATGTTCGATCTTAGACGTTGGTGGACAATTGGGGAGCAAGTCATTGCACTCAAACCGTTGATCATCTGCTCTCTTTTGGCATCTTCCCATTTTTTGGTGCAAAGCACTCGTGTGTGTGGTCCTATGGTAACGTGGGGTATGGTTTAGAGGTTTGAATGTGTTTAGAAGGTTGTTAATTAACCATCTGGAGCTGTACAAATCAAACCCCTTTGTTTTATAGGTTAATGATGATTAGGGTTCTTGGGATACAGGGAGGGGTTTTGATTTGGTTTAGGACAGAAAAAATGTTAACCGCCAAGTGTTGTATTATATAATTACGTTCAAAACGTAATTAAAATATAAGAGTGAGTAGGGTGACGTGTCATGATGGTATTGGTGGTTTGGGTTTGTATGTTTGGAAAATATGTCCCCTCAGCTTCAATATTGTATGCATATAAGTTTGATTAGCAACAAACTCAGTTCCCCTTTGTGATCAAGTTTTGATTTTCTCATTTTTGCCACAAAGACTTTTCAAAAAGTATTATAGGGTATAATAACTACTTTCTTAAATCTTTAAGGGCTGATCTTGACTTAACTTGAAACTTTAAGGTCCTTTCTTGTATGCTTGATATTTAGGAGGACTAAAAGTGACAAGCCTTCATTTTTTTGAGGGACTAAAGTTGGCAAATCTTCATTCTTTAAGGACATTTTTGGAAAATCAACATTTGGGTCCGGTTCATTATGCGGCTTCGTTTCCCGTGTTCGTTTTTCTTTGTTTCTTGTGATATTTTTGTCTTTTTCTCGATATATGTACCTAAAACATTCAACAAACGAATACGAGCATATTTTCCGGTATTTTATGATATTTTAACCGTTTTAAGCCCGTTTTGGACGATGAGACCATGTATAAAAGCAGTCTCATTACTTCCCCATACTAAACCATTGCCGTGCCCTCACGCAATGCTAGAATAAAGTATCGTAGCACCTCCAAAATTCATTTTTATTCACTTTTATTGAATGATAAACTAGCTACTCTACTACTATTACTACTACTTGCGTTTTAGACATAATGTATGATTTTTATCGCAAAATGGGACGTTTAGGTTCATAGAACAAGAACACGTGAATGCTTCGTTAGAAATAATTTCATCGTCCTCGATTTTCACCCCAATTCCATGCCAAGCGTGCAACGAGATCATTGTCATTATAAGTTAGTAATGCTAACACTACTCATATGCCCTAATCACGTACTTATCCTCCTATTTTCCTAAGTTGTATCTCTTATATTTTATTTTGTCTCGAATGTTTCACGAGGATACATTGTTTGACTTATGCGATAATAGAGATTTAGGTCTAAAAATAGAGTCCTAACGGTGTAACCAAGACCATCAAATCAATAACCCCTCCTAATAGACAACGATGTCAAAAAATTAAGTTAACAAGAAGGATCGATAAACACGGTTTTATAACGGTTTTGAACATGAGACTTATTACCAAGACTTTTATACGCCCCCTAACGGAAGAGCCTTATTATCTTTGGTTTACCTCCATCTTTTATTCAACTTCGCCATGAAGCTTTTATTATGACTTTGGTCTTGCCTTGCCTTTTATTATCCGCCTCATCGGTGGTTTTATTAGCCAAAGACGTATATCCTCACGCTAAGGCGAATTTTGGATCTTTAAAGCTTCAAAGATTAAGGCTTGATTCACTTTCAATTTTGCATAAATTTTTCGGCCTTGTGGGGCTTCAAATTGTTTGCTTGATTTAGGTGAGCACTTGAAATCTTATTATTGGGTGAAGCTTTTGATTATTAGGGTGCCAATACTTCAAAACCGTGACGCTGGCGATACCTTAATGTCTTCCCAATTTAATTACACGGAAGCTACTAGAAAAGACTAGAAACCCAACAATCCCAACTAAACCGCTAAGTCAATATTTATTAAGCAAAAAATATTTACATGCGAAGGGAGAATAAGCAAACAACGAGAACACATGAGTTTTTGAAAGAATACGAGTACTCTACGTTTAGCATAGTAACTTATAATTAACCTTATCATTTCTCGTCCTCATTTAAGAGACTTAGCCTAATGTGTAGTTAAGGAATCAAAGCTAAGTGCTCAACACGCACGATCGAGTCAAAAATTACTCTTATGAGCTTATGCACACGCCCGTGTGCAAGCTTTCCAAACAAACAACCCTGCTGAGAATAACAAACAATCAAGACCTAAGGCCTTGATTTCATTAGCACAGAATAAGATAAACAATCCACTGATTTATCTATTCACTTTCTTTGAAAACTTTTCTGAAAACTTTCTCACAAACTTGAAACAAAAACCAACAACACTCACTTAAAATCAACTAAACACTTCCATAAACTTTTTGATGAAACTCAAACATTTTTCATACAAAAAATAGTAACCTTGGAAACCAAATATTTTGCAAAGAAAATATTTTTAGCAGAAAAGTAAATAACAGGAAATTTAAATTGCAAGAATAAGAAACATGGAACTCAATACTTTCATTCATAAAATTCGTATCAACATTACAAACTTATGAACTGAAAAATTAGAACAAGAACAAAAATATTAAGCCCTACCCCTTATATAACGGGCACAAGTGTTCTAGAAGAAATAAGAAACCTGAAACCCTATTGTCATTGATTTCCAACAATGCCCCTAAGAAAGATCCGAATATGCTCTTGGATGCTTGTTCAAACTTGGTCAACTTGATTCTTGTGACTTCCTGCTGTGAATCATGTGAATGTACAACTGTGATGTTCGATCTTAGACGTTGGTGGACAATTGGGGAGCAAGTCATTGCACTCAAACCGTTGATCATCTGCTCTCTTTTGGCATCTTCCCATTTTTTGGTGCAAAGCACTCGTGTGTGAGGTACTATGGTAACGTGGGGTATGGTTTAGAGGTGTGAATGTGTTTAGAAGGTTGTTAATTAACCATCTGGAGCTGTACAAATCAAACACCTTTGTTTTATAGGTTAATGATGATTAGGGTTCTTGGGATACAGGGGGGGGTTTGATTTGGTTTAGGACAGAAAAAATGTTAACTGCCAAGTGTTGTATTATATAATTACGTTCAAAACGTAATTAAAATATAAGAGTGAGTAGGGTGACGTGTCATGATGGTATTGGTGGTTTGGGTTTGTATATTTGGAAAATATGGCCCCTCAGCTTCAATATTGTGTGCATATAAGTTTGACTAGCAACAAACTCAGTTCCCCTTTGTGATCAAGTTTTGATTTTCTCATTTTTGACACAAAGACTTTTCAAAAAGTATTCTTAGGGTATAATAACTACTTTCTTAAACCTTCAAGGGCTGATCTTGACTTAACTTGAAACTTTTAGGTCCTTTCTTGTATGCTTGATATTTAGGAGGACTAAAAGTGACAAGCCTTCATTTTTTTGAGGGACTAAAGTTGGAAAATCTTCATTCTTTAAGGACATTTTTGGAAAATCAACATTTGGGTCCGGTTCATTGTGCGACTTCGTTTCCCGTGTTTGTTTTTCTTTGTTTCTTGTGATCTTTTTGTCTTTTTCTCGATATCCGTACCTAAAACATTCAACAAACGAATACGAGCATATTTTCCGGTATTTTATCATATTTTAACCGTTTTAAGCCCGTTTTGGACGATGAGACCATGTATAAAAGCAGTCTCATCAGTTACCGGTTCCCACTCTTCTGACAGAAAGATTAGTTGAGTGAAGTGTGACATCTAACTGGGGAAGTAAAAGCATGGAATAGAATGATAGTGTCTGATGGTTGAAATTTATTCTTGTCATAAATTTCAACTTTATTGTTTTCGTCCTTGTTCAACAGAGTCTTCATAGTATAAACAGCATCAGCATCTTGAGAAATCTCCAAGGTACCAACAACATCAGCATTTGTGAGGTCTTAAAAGTATTATCAGCATTTGTGAGGTCTTCAAAGTGTTAGCAGCATCAGGATTTGGTAAAATCTTCAAAACCCGAGCAACATCAGCATCTGGTAGAGTATCGACAAGTGGAAACGCCTGAGATGATTAAGGATCGATTAACAGTACCCATGGAGTAAGGTATATGAAGTACACCTGAATACTGTACGTGAAGTACACGATGAGTACTGTACATGTAGTACCGCTGAAAATTTGCTGATATGATCGACACTGGTGTCAATCGTCTGACATGATCAAGGGCAAGATAAATTGATTTAAACTGTTAGCAACCTGAACTGAAGCGAGTAACATGATAGGCTGACAATTCCTGACTTAATGCTGGTTGTATAGAGGCTCAAAGTATGATTAAACGGAGTTTCATCGATGGTTAGCATGAAGACATGATTCATGAAGACCAAACATGATTTATCATGAAACAGAGTTTTGTTGAAATTCTTTTGTATCTTCGCTTGAAAACATCATTACTTTGCTGAAATCATAATCCTCGTAAGGACATGAAAACGATCTTCACGTGAGAGCATGAAATTTGACTGTTACAAAGAACATGAAAAGATAAGCAACTGAGGTTTAACATTAACTGGTGTGGATGGCTATGGTTCAATCCACAGAATTCCAATGAGAAAACATGTGACTAAGTATGTGCGATTTTGCTTTGATCCATACTTGTCAAAATTTTCTAAGAACTGTCATGTATAGATATTTACAATCTAGGACTAAATATGGATGGTTGTAGTCCAATCCATACTTGTCAAAATTTATGAAATGTCCTGATATGATAAAGGTGAACAACTGTGGATTGGTTCACAAAACATCATTCGACTGAAAAGCATGAAATTTGACTTGAGAAATGGTGAACGCATTTGGGTCGGTTCACCAAGTAATATTCAACTAAAAACATGAATCTGTGAACTCCTATGGTTGTTTCACCAATACAAAATCTAAACGGGCAAGGGTTAAAGCCTATGGGTCGGTTTACCAAAACAAAATTCGCAGAAAAGCACATGCGACTAAATATGGCCAGTCATGTACCAATATTTTACTTAGTCAAAATTTTAAGAAAACCGACTGATAAATGAAGAAAACTGACTGATAATTGAAGAAAACTGACTAATAAATGCATGAGAAATATGAAAGATAACAACGCCAAAATCTGGAAAGTTCCTGGTGACTACCCACTAGTCACAGGTCAAGTTTTAGAGCCTACAGGTCGAAACTTGCTGCTCTGATACCATAATTGTAACACCCCACTTGGATAAGTGGACCGTTACGTGTATTTATGGCGTGTCATCAAAGCATAAGGTAAATGTCCTAAAACATTAACTGACCATAAAGGAAATACCGGAATCAAACATCGGTAATCCAAACATAAGCTCAAAACATGAAAAGTAAAATACTGAAGGAAAGGACTAAACAATGTCCAAATAAGCAGAATAATGTAAGAAGTGCATAAAGTAAGAAGCCCGGATAGCTTCCTTCAATGCACATGCAATCAGAATCCTAAAAGCGTCCTGGTGTACCTACCGTTAGAACATGAAAGAACTAAGGCTGAGCATAACGCTCAGTGAACGGATATAGAGCATGATAAGGAATTACTGAAATGAAACAGATGAGTAAATATTGGAGTTGTAAGATTGATAAGTAAAGTTGCAGCGGAAGTCTGTGTATAATCTGTAAAGTCTGATATATAAATAATAAAGTTGAACTGTTATCTATTAAATCTGAAAACATGCATTTACTGTATTTTAATTGCCAGAGCTTATATAGGTCATGTGCTGTAACAACGGTGCATGAATAACTGGAGGGGTGACCTCGTCATGCTGTAGAGGGGTGACCTCTAAATACTGTGCTGGGTGGAGGGATCAGCTCCAATGTGAATGATGTAGAGCACACACCACATTCACCCTGATAACTTGTAAACTGATAAGCCTAGGATGCATCCATACGCCCCACTGAACATACTGATAAAATGGCCAAACTGAACATGAGTGGGACGATGCAGGATATCACTCTCCTGCATGTGAGTCACGACACCGGTGCCTCTAGTGCCATGGTTACGGTACCTCCGTAACTAGTACATAAACTGGTCATGCTTGTATATAATGCTCAGGCAATTTATTTAGTTATTAACATGATTACTGATAATCTTAAACATATACTGGGGAAAACATTTGGCTGCAGACGTGGAATCCTAATCATGCTTAGAAAAGGAAAGTCCATACTGAAGGACGGAAAATCCGTACAATCAATCGAAACGAAAGAGACAAATCATAGTAGAGAGATAGGAATATCCGTACCTCAATTTAAACGCGCATTTGATATGACCAAATTAGATACTGCTCCTTCCAATAATATAAATCTGTTATCAGCAGTATTTTACATCGTCATGTCTTTTTAGATCCTAACTTCTTGTTAAAATGGTATTTTATTATTAATTAATTAGAAGGAAACCATGACATAATTTACATTAAGAATGTCTTTAATTTGCAACCTACGTAGCCTACAATTTTTGAAACATCATTTTAAAATAGCAAGCAACTTGCGTTAGCGCTCAAGAACATAGTGAATGCATTTCTCATTTTTTTTGTACATTGATTGATCTTAATATCTTTATTAGTAAACCTTTTCTTGCCAAATGAACCGTTTAAACAAAAAAAAATCCGAATTCGACCCATCGCTCTTAACCGTAACCATCTTGCTTCAACTATGTTTTCTTATATCCTTATTACATCTCCATAGAATCATGTACTCTTTATTAAAGGGGTTTCCATGATAGAAGTTTTAACCTTCATATAGCTTCCAACTTAATATGTCATCTTAGCATACAAAGGTTTACATAATATACTGATATGATCATACATTAGATCTAGGTTAAAAAATATACCTCTAATCAAGCTAGAAGATGACTAGTCGAAGCTGAAAATCCAAACACGGGTGCCACTAGATTCAAACGTTCTCAACGTGAGAATTCCACTTGACACAAAGGAACTTAAAACCCAAAAATAAGCAATCATCTTAACGTGCCTATCACCAAATGCACGAACAGGAATTGAACACAAGTACACGTCACAACATCAACCGAATATAGACCCAGCGTAAACGAATACGAACCAAAACACAACTCAAGAATATGAGGAAAACCTCACGTGAACCAACCTATTTCGGCTACTCACTAGCCTTGGCACGAAACGAAACTAAACGCAACCTAGAACCGCAACCCGAACGAGCCTCGAAACTCCCATTGACGAAACAGAACCACCAACCAACCGAATCGACACGAGCAACTCCCAAACTCGAACAACTTTGTCGTGAACCGTACTAGAACCAAGATTTCGATGAACACTTTTATATGTTAGGTTTTCCAGCGACGGTTTTTCTTTCAATAAGCTTAGGGATAAATGAGATTTGATTGATGTTGCATAAATATTGATGCGAAGAAGAACCACATAAGTAAAAACGCGTGAAGCGGAATTAATACGCATAAAACTATTGTCAAACATTCTTTTATAAGATGTGAAGACAATCCTTCCGAAAAATATGGGATTTGATGGAGATATTATTGGTCGAGTTTTTCTCCTAACATTATAATTGGACAGAATATATAAAAAGTTTAAGTGATTGATAATTTGATTGTGTCAATTTGACTTGGTCCTTGACAATTTTCTTATAATATCTTTATATTAAAATTTTTAATACGTAAATAATTATAACATAAGGTTTTAATATCAAAGGATTATTATTTAAACTTTAGCTTATATTCAAAATGATGAAATAGTTTAAAAGTCAAATGTTTGGGTTTTACAACTCTTCCCTTCTAAAAAAGAATAATTCGTCCTCGAATTAGAAACGTGATATTGCTGCGGGTTTTACAATTCTTCCCTTCTAAAAAGGAAAATTTGTCCTCGAATTAAAGGTAATAAGCTGACGAAGTTATAAGAGCTGAAAGAACACGTAAACTGAAAAGGAAAATAAGCTGAAGGATATTTTGTCTTCTAATTAAGACATAATGCTGCTGATAGGTATAAACCTGACATGACTGAAATGATCATGTAACATGACATGGCTGAAGAGGACATGGGACGTGACATGACTGAAAGAACTTAACTGAATTTATTAAAGGAAAGGATGAGAGGTCCGGATGGACTCCTCCGTTTCGAGTGGCCTCCCGCTCGAAACGATTCCTGCAAAGGTCTAAACATGATAAAAATCTTGGTCGTGTTGACCCTGTCCTGATGAATGCTGAATAATTTCTGGTTCCATATATTTCAGATGGATTTTCTGAATTTGATAGAATAAATAAGCTATAGCATGTAGGATACATGAAACGGTACGTACAAATACCCTGAAACGATAACATTTATATTTCTGGGCAAGCTGTTGAAAACACATAAGGACGAATTACATGAGACATTGTGAACGTGTTACGTGAGCAATTGTGAGCGTCGTTCGCGATCATCTGATGAACGTTGGGCATGGAATATATCGTGAGCGTGATATGTGACACATATTGTTATCATGAACGTATGCTGACTGAGGAAGGAATGCCAGACGATATGGCCTGAGACTGAAACATCTGCCAGGGTATGGAATAGATGTGCTAAACTTGAGTCTGGTTTCTCAAGCTTTCTGTAACCGTATTCGGTAATAAACTAAGAAACGTGCATCGCGAAATGGCACACAAACTTTAACATGAACAATGTTATGAACGCTAACGTGAGCTTAAATCATGAGATAGCACAAAACATGAACTGAACAGCATGATACTGCGAATGAGATGTAAACGTGAAAGTGAAGATAAACGTGAACGTAAACATACACGTGATCGTGAACATGAATTATGTCTGATATGATGGTCGATGGAATGCCTTGAAATCGTACGATTTATTCGCTACTGCGTAATCCTTCCGGATGAAAGAAAACGCGTAGGTTGATTACATGGTAGACAATGACTTAGATAGTATCATACTTTTTCTAAGTCTGTGGTAAACTGATAACAATCTCCATGGAGTCTTGTCTCCTTTCGGTCCAGAATTTCTACTGGTAGTAATAACTCGATAGCATGACGGCGTTCTATCTTAAGTTTATGAGTGGGAAGAATATGATGATTATTTAAGTTTATGCTCCGCAGGAGGCTAGTGAGAAGAAGACGTTGTGGGATTATATAGTTTCGGTTGTGTGCAATTGGAGGGGAGACGTGGTGGTAATGGGGGATTTTAATGAAGTTAAGAATTCTAGTGAAAGGTATGGTTCGGTGTTTAATAAATAGGGTGCGCGTATGTTTAATCAGTTTATTTCGGATGTGGGTCTTGTGGAGGTCAATCTTGGGGGAGTATGTTTACTTGGTGCCATAAAAATGCTACAAAAATGAGTAAATTGGATCGTTTTCTTATTTCGGATGAGCTTATGGGTAGATGTCCAAGTATTTCTGCCATTGCTCTGGACAGATTTTTGTCTGATCATCGTCCAATATTACTGAGGGAGAGATATTGTGATTTCGGCCCGACTCCTTTTAAATTTGTTCATGCATGGTTTGATATAGATGGCTTTGATCAGATGGTTGAAGAATCTTGGCACGCGGATAAGGTTAGTCATGGTAATAATTATTCCAAATTTATGTCTAAAATTCGATTGTTTAAAGATAAGATTAGAGTGTGGATTAAGCAGCACAAGGATAAGACCAAAAGCAGTTTGTGTAGTCTTAAAGAGGACTTAGTAAGTTAGACAGTATTATTGATAGAGGAGGTGCTGAATATGATATTATTAATCGGACAAGAGTAATTTTTAGTAGTATTGTAGAGATGGAAAAATATGTTCCTTTGGAGATTGCTCAAAAAGCTAAAATTAAATGGGGGACGAAAATACTAAATATTATCCTGGTGTTCTTAATAAGAAACGTCATCAACTTGAAATCAGTGGGGTATTAGTTGACGGTGAATGGATTGAATCTCCGCATACCGTTAAGGGTGAATTTTACGGTTGTTTTCGTAGAAGATTTGAACCAGTTCATCATCCAAGTTTAAAGCTTAGTATGGAGTTTGATAGACGATTGAATGTTGATCAGAAGGAATTTTTGGAGGGTGATGTTGCTGATGAGGAAATAAAGAAGGTTGTGTGGGATTGTGGTGTTGATAAAGCTCCGGGACCGGATGGGTTTACATTTGGATTCTATAGAAGGTATTGGAACATTATCGAATTAGATGTGGTTAATGCAGTGAAACACGTTATTGAAGAGGGTCAGATCCCTAAGGAAGGTAACTCGTCATTCATCACTCTTATTCCTAAGATTCCAAATGCTAATATGGTTAAAGATTTTCGGTTGATAAGCTTAATTGGTAGTGTGTATAAAATTGTTGCTAAGATTCTTGCTAATAGACTTGCCGGGGTTGTTGGTGATTTAGTTAATAAAATTCAGTCGGCGTTTGTGGCGGATAGACAAATTTTATATGGGCCATTTATCCTTAATGAACTTGTCAATTGGTGTAAGAAGAGAAATACAAAAACTATGGTTTTTAAAGTTGATTTTGAAAAAGCATATGATTCTGTCATATGGGAGTTTCTTGATGAGATTTTAAGGTAAGTTTGGTTTTGGTGACAAATGGAGACGTTGGATTCGAACCTGCTTAAGTTCATCAAGGGGATCGGTTTTGTTAAACGGGAATCTTACTAAAGAGTTTCAATTTTGTAGAGGTCTTAAGCAAGGAGATCCGTTATCACCGTTTTTATTTATTCTGGTTATGGAAAGTCTTCACGTTTCTTTTCAAATGGTTGTGGATGCAGGTCTGTTTTCGAGAATTAAGATTGGGGCGGATATTCAACTGTCTCATATGTTCTACGCGGATGATGCTCTTTTTATTGGAAGGTGGTGTACGAGTAATATTAGTATTATAACAAAGGTTCTTCCTGTGTTTTATTATGCTTCGGGTCTTCATATTAACATGACGAAAAGCAAGTTGATGGGAATTTCGGTGGGGAATTCTTTAGTTCAGCAAGCTGCAAATACTATTGGGTGTACTGTTCTAAAAAAGCCGTTCAAGTATCTTGGTTCGAAAGTGGGGGGTCTCATGTCTCGTGTTAATGAATGGAAGGATACGATTGATGGTATGGAGCGGAGATTATCGAGGTGGAAGTTAAAGACTCTATCGATAGGGGGTCGTTTAACGCTGCTCAAATCAGTGTTAGGGGCAATAAATATTTATCAAATGTCTTTGTTTAAAGTTCCATTGCAGGTGTTACACAAGTTAGAGGCAATTCGGGCAAGATTTTTTAATGGAGCTGATGTTAAATCTAATAAACCGAGCAGGGTAAGTTGGAAACAAGCTCTGAGGTCTAAAGATCAAGGAGGTTTGGGAGTATCGTGTTTTTATGCTCTAAACAAAGTGCTTATGGCTAAATGGTTATGGAAATTCAAAACGAAAGGGAAGTCTCTATGTGCGCGAGTTATAAAGGGTTTGCATGGTGAAGATGGTAAGATTGGCCCGAAACCTGGTATGGTATATCCGTCTATTTGGCTTAATATTGTTCCTGAAATGGAGGTTCTAAAATATCTAGATATAGATATGATGACGTATAGTCCCCAGCCGGGTCATGAACCCGGCCCACGGGTAATACCCGTATCCGGCCCATCTCGGATGGGCGGGATTAATGTCAATTAAGCCTATGGGCTTCAATGAACACTAACCGCACACACGTGTGCGGCCCACGGCCCGGCATGGCCGGTACAGGGTTAGACAGAATCATACTCTTACTATGATTGGGATTTATCCCAAAGGAGAGGATATTTACTCACCATAATTAGAAGATAAAAATCAATCTAATTCTGGTACTTATCCTTTCCTTGGGGCCGAAGCATCAGTGACAACCCATTAGGGTTGCACTGCCTATATAAGGAACCCCCAAGGGTTCCACAAAGGTATTACATTCTACACACTCACATCTCATCAGATTCTCATAACCCTAACCGATTAATTACTCTCACGCCGGAGTCTAATCGTGGGATACATTCCCACGTAAGCCTAACGCGTGTTGTTTTAGTGTGCAGGATCCCAACCAGATAATTCACTTGGTGCAGGAGCCGGAGTCCAGCCAACCCGAATTAAGCCTAATTCGGGTCTAGCAAGGATCACCCAACTTTTGTATCAACAAGTTGGCGCCATCCGTGGGACCATTACACTAAGCTAGAGCAAATCTCATCTCGATCTCTCAATAACAAAAGGACATCCGCAAGGAAACCCCAGGAACACATATCCTGGGAGCCGGAAATCCCTAGGGGACGGGATACTCATTCCCAACCAATCCCCTAGTAACCAAACAGGCGGCCCGAATAACTAAAGTGGTCTTCAGTCCATGGGCATTACAAGCACGTTCGCTGTCACCCCACCACCTACTTCGACCTTGGATAACCCTGATCTAGGGAGTGCGCCCAACCCCCTTAACAAGGAGCCGAGCAGACCATCGACTGAGGAAGAAGTCGAGGTCGAACCACTTAGTGAGGAAGATCTCACTCGAGTTCTTACGCAGAACTTCGAGAGGATCGTCCCAGGAATCGCATCCAGGTTGAACCTAGGAAGGGACCTCCAATCTAGGCTCAACTTTGGCAGTGCCGGACCAAGCACCTCTCCTCAAATTCAGAGGAAGCGAAGGACACGACCCCAGGAGGGGAACCTGTTTGAGGAAACTCCCCAACCTAGGAATGTGTTCGAGCGCATAGGGGATCATATAATGCAGGAACTACTACAATCCCGTGAGGAGGGAGAGAGGTCCGACGGTTCACCCGAGCGGCCAGATCTGGAGCTAACCAGAACTAATCGCCGCACAAGCGTGTGGGACAGGATGAATACTGGGAAGAAGGTTCCTAGCTCTTCTCACAAGAGCGATCCTCAGCCAAAGGATGGGGCCCCGCCCCCTTCTCCCGGTCCATCAGGAGAGGATTCGGATGACCATCAACCCAAGTATCGCCGACCCAGGCGTACTCCTCCACCGCCACCAGACAATGAAGAGTACTATGGTGGCCCCTATTATCGAGAGGCGGGAGCAGAAGATCTTTCCCGCCCATGGTGTGACCCTAATCTCGCCCGTCCATGGGCTGATCCCAGGGAAGATCCTTTTACTCTCCGCATATGGAATTACTCTGAGGATACAAAGCGTCGCATGTCGGCGTGTGTCAAGACCTATGATGGGACTGGTGATCCGGATGATCACCTAAAGATATTTGACACGCAGGCGAAAATTAAACGATGGCCCATGCCTATATGGTGCCAAATGTTCAATTCAACCTTGATCGGCAATGCTCGTGATTGGTTTGAGGGATGATGAGACTGCTTTTATACAGAGTCTCATCGTCCAAATAGGGCTTAAAATGCATTAAATATCATCAAAATACCCATATATATGCTTGTGTTTGTTGCTTGTGTATTTTAGGTACGGATATTGAGAAAATGACAAAAGATCACAAGAATCATGCAAAAACGAACACGGGAAACGAAGCCGCACATTGAACCAAGCCCTAATGAAGAATTTTCCAAAGAAAACCCTTGAAGACTTGAAGAATTATGAAGAAGGGTCCTCCAATATAGAAGAATTGACACTTTATACCCTTGTATCTTCATAATTACAAGTTTGGTCCCTAAAGTTTGTCAATATTGCAAAAAGGGCCCTCCACTTTGAAGAATTGGCAATTTTAGTCCCTCAACAAAACTAAAATGTCAATATTTATCCTCCTCAAAGTCAAACATACCAAGAAGGACTCCAAGTTACAAGAATGACAAATTTGGTCCTTTGAAAATACCAAAATTACCAAAAGGACCATTGACTTTGAAGACTTGGCAAAAATGGTCCCTCATCAAACATGAATTGGCAATTTCAGTCCTCCAAAATGTCAATCATACAAGTTTAGACCATTATCCTTGAAGAAAATACCAAATCAGCCCTTCAAGAATCAAGAATTGGCAAGAATTACCCCTGAATTCACTTTACAAAACATTTTGGGGCAAAAGCGTAAAAAGGGAAAAGTTGATACAAAAGGATTTGGCGTTGACAGCTTTTTAAACTGAAATGACAAGGAAAAGAAAGAGAGGGGATTAAACCTGGGCGACACAATATTTACCTTAACAAGTAGTGGGGTGACACGTGCCCCACTACCACCTCTCCACCAATCACAACTCTTAAACATGCCATGTCACCTTCCACCCACAACAGATTATAACTAATCTGTTTATTTTATTAAACACGCGCTAAACACAAGTTTAAATCCCCAAAACAGATTAAACTTGGTACCATTCATCCCAAGAACACAATTGGGTTTTCCTAATTGTGTTGTAATTAAACCTCCAGCTACTCCAGATTTATGATTAAGCTAATCATAAACACAACCCAACTTAAAAAACCCATGCCACATCATTCCTTTGTCACATGTTAAGCCATGTTTTGTCGTCATTGAGGAAGAAGCCAAAAGTGGAAAGGGAATCAACCATCCACATTCCAGCTTACTCCTTAAGCATTTTATGGACCCTTGGATGAGTTTCAAACTTGCCAGCTACAACAAAACGCCAATTCAAAGTCACATGATTGAAGAAAATTCCAAAATCTCCAAGGGCAATTCTGAACTTCTGCCAACTAGGGTTTACGTTTTTTATGCTTTCTAGGATCATTGTACACCCTCTATATAAAGGGTATTAGGTCATTCATTTACACTTGCTTTTGGTTTTTTCCTTGTTCACAAACTTGTAAATCCTCTTTTCTGATTAATGAAATTGTGTTAAGTTTGTTGAAGAAAGACCAAGTGCCATCATTTATATCTGCTTATTATTGTTCTTAGTTTGATAATTTTGAATCTCAAAACCTGTTTTTAAGGAGGGTGCAAAAGTTTGCATTTTTCCTTCAAGCTTGATATTTTGCTAAGTTCTTGTTCAAACCTTGGAATTCTTGGGCTATAGGGCTGATCATAGCATCCTGATATTGTGTTATCAAGGTGTGGTGAGGCTTATAACTTAGGGATAATCAAGTGTGAGGTAACAAGGTTGCATCAATCAAGGCTTTTCAATTTTCTGATTTTACTATTGTTGCTCTTAACTTTGTTGATTCTTAGCAGGATTGTTTAAGGAAGCTTGTACTTGTTCTTGCTAGTACATAAGCTCAAAATTCGTGGGTGTGGATGTACATCCATGAGGTTTGCATACTTAATCCCAAATCTGCTTAAATCTTGATTTTTGGTGATATTTGTGTGTGACTTGTGTTCTTGTGAATTTTGTGGCTTAATATTGCTTGAATCTGCTTATCTTAGCTGTTATTGTGTTAATTTAGGCTTGGGTGGTCTTAAAACTCACTTTTGATTTGAAAATTTTGATTTAGAAAAGTTAAAGGGGTGTTTGGGATTACCTGCTTTGAATTAAAACTTGTTATTGTATGGAAGGAAGTTTGTGTTTGTGCTTTGTATCTGATATATGCTTGTTTGAGAGTATTTTACTACAAGTTTTTGAGTTTGAAACCTTGAATCACACAATTTGCTATAACTTGTTGATTTTAACTATTTTTGACCTAAGATTTTGGTGAAATCTAGAATTTGTGCATGCTTAGGGTTAAAAGTTGTTTAAACATCATTATTATAACATATGTGATAGATTTGGAGGTTTTAATCTGGCTTGTTGGTCAAGTGCATCAGCAAAGTATAAAACTACATGTGTTAGTGTTCATTAGTAACTTAAGGTGCTTGAATCTTGCTTAAAACTTTGAATCATTGCATGAAACCTGTTTAGACTTGTTCATTTGAGTTTATAATAGCTTGTGTATGCATTTGGTTAAGTTTGGCTGGCTGAATATTGCTTAAAGTGCTCATTGAACCTAATCTACTTATTTGTTCATGTCTGTGTCATATCTGGTACTTAATTGATTAAATTGTATCAATTGGCTGTTGCTTGTTGTGTTTTTTTATTGTTATTGACTCCTCTTGATCCACTGATCAATTGGGTGCCTTTGTGAAATCTGAATCTCAAAAAAAGTCACTAAAGACAAAAAAGTCAACAAGTCAAGCAGTGGAAAAAGTTTCCACTGCTCAACACCCAAAACTAGCCCCTGCTAGTACAAATTTTTAGTTTGCTTATCAATAAGCCATATTTGCTTATCCAGACCTGCAACAACTTATTTTTTGTGATAGATCTTCATTATTTGACCCATTTGATTAGACTGGAGCTTATTGGACTTTGACTTTGACTTTTTGCTAGAAAACCAAATTAATTGACATTTTCATAAGTGCTTATTTGCTTTTTCCAGCTTATTGAGTCAGCTTATTTGAAAACTTTTTGTTGATTTAGCTTATTTAAATCATTTAAAAGCTTCAGAAACTTGAATCAGCTCTTGGGGTGGCCTAGAACTCAAAACGACCATTTTGTCGTTTTCTATCGATTGCTTTTTGCATTTTCAGGCTTATTCCTTTGGCTTTTTTCAAATTTCTTTTTATAGAAGTCTTATTTAGCTCAAAATAAGCTTGTGTGTTTAATTTCAGCTTATGGCATCAACTTATGGCTTAATGGGCCAAAAAGCCCATTAAGAATAAGCTGTTTGGTATAAGTTAGCTTATTTCACATTTTCAACTTTTGGGCCTTTGGAAAAAGTTGTTTAAAATCAGATTTTGAGTCAAGTAGTGCTTTTTGAGCTTATTTGGGCCACTTTTTCATTTTGGACTCAATTTGGCCCATTAAGGGATCTGTTTTGGGTTTAGCCCATTTTCTAGGCCCATTAAGGGTATTTAGGTAATTTCAAGTTCATTTCTGAGTTATTTAGGTTAAATTAAGCTAGTTTGCAACTTTTTAGAATTTTTTAGGATTTTTGAATTTTTTAATATTTTAATATTATTTTATTATTAAAAATTAAAAGTCTGATTTTCTAAGTTTTTATATTTTTCCTAGATTCTAGACACTTAATTAGGAATTTTACAACTTTCCAAATATTTTTAGGGTCTTTCTGTTATTTTATAGAATTATTTTAAGTTGTATTAGCTTTTAATAGATTTTAATTGTTTAAAAATAGTTTTTAGTGGTCTTAAAATTTTGAAAAAAACTTTTTAGCTTAATTAGGTTATTTTAAAGGTTTACAAACTTTAAGATCTTGATTGGGACTTTTTATTAGTTAATATTGATTTTTAGGGCTTTAATTAGCATAGGTTTTAGCAAGTTTGGATTTTTTGTAAACCCTTAGAATATTTTAGCAGATTTTTAGTGATTTTTAGGAATTTTTAGGGTAAAATTTTAATTTTGGTGCTTTTTACGGTTTTACGTGTACGACTCTTTCGTCTTAGTGTAAATCGCCATCGTAACCGTCATTCTCTTCTTATCCCATTTCTATTTTCTTTATAACAATATAATCACAAAGTTAATCATTTCATTACACACACACCAAGCCTCCTTAAGAACGATCCCCACTTTGGGTCATTAGTGCTTGGTTTTCCTAAACTGACACTTAATACTTGCCACTTTTGCTCTCTTTTCCTAAAGAGTAGTAAAACCTCTACAATCATTTTGGCGCCGCTGCCGGGGAGGCGTGTTGTGTTTTGATTTGGAAATTGTTGTTTTTATATAGCCATAAAAAGCTAATTGTATTAGTAGCACTCTACTAATACGTATTATCGGTTTTCGTTTTTTTTGTGAATACTATTACTATATTGTATACGTAGAACAATAAATTCACAAGTACTCCAAATACGTGAGAAATCACAACCTTGACTTGGGAGGTCATTACCCAATCATTGTATTCGAATCTCAAACCAAATAAAAAGGAAAAAATAGATAAATACTTTCGTGAAGCTCAATTTTGAAAAATACAAACTATAAGGTGGGTATAAGGCGGATATTATAAAATATATCCTAAGGAAAAAGGCTCTTAAGTGCTTCACGCCGCCTCGTTTCCCCGCTTGCTTGTGAATATTTGATTTTGAGAGCTAATCGAGGGTTTTGCCGCCCAAAGTATTATTAAGTATCATATATACTTTCTTTGTTTCATTTGATTAAACCCTCTAGAACGTTTTGGTGTTCCACCAACGTTCTAAAGTCATCGAAGGTGTTCACTTCACGTGATCGTTTTCATTCCTTGAGGCTTCTTTAATCAAGAGATTTGATTAAGGAGGAGATTTGTAGTTTTTTGTCTACTTAATACATTCACCAAGATCCAAAAAAGGTTAATACAATCAAAAACCACAAAAAAATTGAAAAATACAAAACACCAAAAAGAATCTTCTTTGCTCATCCCCTTGTTGTACGTGACGTTTATGCTAACTCGTAATCAAGCAAGATGTGCACGTAAACGAAAGAACAAAACTCTCACTCCTAATCTTTCTAGTGAGGAGTCTCCTATTGACGAACCCATTGTAAGAGAAGCACCAACCATGGCGAATCGAACTATGATGGAGTTACTTCAAGCACCCACCGAGGGTTATGGAGAGGCTATTGTGATTCCCGCTATCCTTGCAGAGAATTTTGAAGTGAAAACGGGATTGTTGTCGATGATCCAAAACAACAAATTCCATGGTGATGAGAAGGACAATCCACACAACCATATCCGCCAATTCAATCGTCTTACCGCCACTTACAAGTTTAAGGATATCTCTAATGACTCGATTAAGATGATGCTTTTTCCGTATTCCTTAGCGGGGCCCGCTAAAATTTGGTTAGAGAAAGAGCCACCCAATTCTATATTGACGTGGAAGGATCTCGTGTCTAAGTTTGTGAACCAATTTTTTCCGCCCTCTAAGACTACGCATTTGAAAAACGAGATTTCAAAATTTTCACAAGAATTTAATGAAAGTTTTTCAACGGCTTAGAATAGGTTTAAGGAAATGTTACATGAATGTCCTCATCACGGTTTTTCTGACTTGCATCAAATTGACACGTTTTACAATGGACTTAATGATCATGAAAGGGATTATCTTAATGCCGCCGCGGGTGGTAATTTTTTGTGTAAAACGGTTGAGGAAGCTTTGGTGATAATTGAGAATTGATCTAAGGTGTATAGTCCTCGTAGCACGTCTAGTGTTCGTAAGGCCTCGTCTTCGGCTTCACCTTCTTTGTCTACTACCATCGATGCTTGCCAAATTGAGGCGAACTTGGAAAACAAAATCTTTGATAAGCTTAAAGGTCTTTTGATTGAGTTCAAAGTTGGAGAACCAAGTGCTCCCGCTACGGCTAAAGCGGTTGAGGTTTCATGCATGTATTGTGGTGGAGGTCATGATTTCTCCGAGTGCATTACCAACGGTGGTAACACTTCGAGTGCCTACGCGGCCACGGGAACTTACAATCAAAACGGTCAAGTTACCCGCTCTAATCAATTGACTCCACCGGGTTTTGGTTCAAATCAAAATGCTAACAACAACTATCGCAACAATCAAGTTGGTTTCAAAAACAATTACAACAAGGGATACTATGGTAATCAAGGGGCTAATAATCAAGTTTCAAACAAAAATCAAAATGATTTTCAAAACAACAACAAAAGTTTGCAAACGTTAAAAGATCTTCCAAATGAATTTGTTGAATACGCTAATGGGAATGATGCTAGGTTTGACAACATTCAAAGAGAAATCATTAGCGTAAGATCCGAGTTTAAGAACGACTTGAATAAAGAGTTGAAAAATGAGTTAGCTAATGAGCTTAAAATCCATACCAACAAGATGGAAGGAAATGTAACTAGGTTACAACAAAACCAACAAAAAATGGAACAAGGGCAACATGAGATTAAACAAGAAATGATTAAAGCCGAGAAGAGGCAATCCATGTTTGAAGATAAAATCTCATCTATGTTTGAGGCAATTATGTGCAAACCGTCTTCGAGTAGTCTTCCTAGCAACATCGTATCAAACCCTAAGGGTGAGATGAAAGTGATTACCACACGTAGTGGTAAGACACTTAAGGAACCGACTCCTCAACCAATTGCTCCTACGGAGGAAGCAATTGAGGAAGAACCAGAGGTGGTGGTCCAAAAGGAGCATGTCCCAATCCCACGAAGTACCGCTCATACCACACCTACGGTTGACCCATTACCCACATTGGAACCCGAGATTCCAAAGGCTATGCCTATGCCTTAACCCACACCACCTTTGCCCTATCCATCGAGACTTAGAAAGGAGAAACATCAAGAGCGCGACAATTACCAATTTGAGATTTTTATGAAAATGTTTCGTGATTTGCACTTTAATGTGAGTTTCGCTGATGCTTTGGTCATGATGCCTCGATTTGCCGATAACTTTAAGAGTATGTTGAACAACAAGGAGAAATTGCACCAATTGTCTAGTTGTTCGTCGATTTATCTTAATCGCATACCTCAAAAAGTCGGTGATCCTGGTAAATTTTTGATCCCTTGTGCAATCCAAGATATGGAAGAATGCTTCGCCTTGGCCGATCTTGGTGCTAGCATTAACTTGATGCCACTTGCAATCTTCAAGTCGCTTAATCTTCCTAATCTTACTCCTTCACTAATGTCTATCGAGTTGGCCGACCATTCCACGATTCCCGCATGTGGATTGGCGGAAGACGTTTTTGTGAAAGTGGGAAAGTTCTATTATTCGGTAGACTTTATCGTTGTCGATATTCCCACGGATCCTCAAGTTCCTCTCCTTTTAGGTCGTTCGTTTTTAGATACGTATATGGCTTTGATCGATGTTCATGCTAGAAAGATCACCTTACGTTTCAACGACGAGGAACTTGTTATAAACGCAACTCAAAACTCTCAAATTTCTCATGTTTATTCCGTAGCAACCCTAAACCTCGTTGATATGATCGACGTGGTTTGCGAGGAATTTTCACAAGAAGTTCTAGGTTTTAGTGATGATGGAAATAGTGGCAATCCAACTATGTTAGATCCCATCCTTGATAACTCGACACCAACCTTCACTCCATTTGAAGGTGGTGGTTTTACGTTGGAAGAATTCGATGTTCCACGTACTTGTAACAAAGACCTCGACAACGATGAGGACTTCTCGATTATCAAGGATTTTCTTAACGATTTCCCATTTACTCCACCCGAAGAGGTTATGAGTATCGAGCCCAAATATTCAATTGAGGACCCACCTATCCTCGAGTTGAAAGATTAACCTCCTCATCTCAAATATGTCTATTTGGAGGAGGGAGACAAGTTGCCGGTTATTATTGCGAAGGAACTTTTGGATAATGAAAAAACCGCACTTGTCAATGTTCTAAAGGATCACAAAGGGGAAATTGCGTGGAAGTTACCCGACATTAAGGGGATCGATCCCAAATTTTGTACCCACAAAATCTTAATGGAGGAAGATTACAAGCCCGCAATCCAATGTCAAAGGATGGTGAACCCCAAAATTCACGACGTCATTAAAAAGGAAGTCCTTAAACTCCTTGACGCGGGAATGATTTACCCTATTTCCGATAGCCCTTGGGTGAGTCCTATTCATTGTGTCCCTAAGAAGGGAGGAATGACGTTGTGCCAAACGATGACAACGAGTTAATTCCCACTAGACTCGTGACCGGATGGAGAGTGTGCATTGACTATCGTAAGTTGAATGACGCCACTCGAAAAGACCATTTTCCCTTGCCCTTCATGGACCAAATGTTGGAGCGTCTTGCAGGAAACGATTTCTATTGCTTTTTAGATGGTTTTTCCGGTTACTTCCAATTCCCCATGGAACGTGTCCATATGGAACGTTTGCCTATCGTAGAATGCCATTCGGACTTTGTAATGCACCGGGAACCTTTCAAAGGTGCATGATGGCTATTTTTCATGACATGATCGAGAAGACGATGAAGTCTTCATGGATGACTTTTCCGTGTTTGGTAATTCGTTCACTTCGTGTTTGTCGAATCTCGAGAGAATGTTGAAACGTTGTGAGGAAACCAACCTTGTGCTCAATTGGGAAAAGTGTCATTTTATGGTTAAAAGTGGAATCGTCTTAGGGCACAAGGTCTCGAAAGCGGGGATTGAGGTAGATCAAGCTAAGGTAGACGTCATCGCCAAATTACCTCATCCCAAAACCGTTAAGGGAGTTAGGAGTTTCCTAGGCCACGCGGGCTTTTATCGTCTATTCATCAAGGATTTTTCAAAGATCTCTCGACCTATTACACATCTTCTTGAAAAAGAGGCACGTTTTGTCTTTGACGAAGATTGTGTACGAGCCTTTGAAATCCTTAAGAGGAAACTTACCGAAGCTCCCATTCTTGTTGCTCCCAATTGGAACCTCCCCTTTGAGCTCATGTGTGATGCTAGTGATTACGCTATTGGGGCCGTATTGGGGCAATGTCATGAAAAGCACTTCTTGCCTATTCACTATGCTAGCAAGACGATGACCGAGGCTCAACTTAAATACACTACAACGGAGAAGGAGTTCCTTGCCGTGGTGTATGAATTTGAGAAATTTCGACCTTATCTCGTCTTGACGAAATGCATAGTGTATACGGATCATTCGGCTATCAAGTATCTTATGGCTAAACAAGATGCAAAGCCGAGATTACTTCGTTAGATTCTCCTCCTGCAAGAATTTGATCACAAAATTGTTGACAAAAAAGGAGCCGAGAAACTAGCGGCCGATCATCTTTCTCGTTTGGAAGATCCTCACCAAAGTGTTTACGAGCCCAAGGAAATCACCGAAACATTTCCACTCGAGACACTTGGTGTAGTGAATTCTAAGCTTGATTCTTCCACTCCATGGTTTGCGGACTTTGCAAATTACCATGCGGGCAACTTCATCATCAAGGGTATGACAACTCAAGAAAAACGAAAATTCTTTCGTGACGTCAAGTTCTACTTTTGGAACTACCCTTACTTGTTTCGAACTTGTGCGGATTAAATCATCCGACGTTGTGTATATGGCACCGAAGCTTCTAATATCCTTAGAGCTTGTCATGAGGGACCCATGGGTGGTCACCATGGTGCTAATCTCACGGCTAAGAAGGTGTTTGATGCCGGCTTCTTTTGGCCTACTATTTACCGAGATGCACAAGATCTTGTGAAGTCATGTGACTCATGCCAACGACAAGGAAAAGCCTCACAAAAAGATGAAATGCCACAATATATCATCCAAGTGTGTGAAATCTTTGACGTTTGGGGCATAGACTTTATGGGGCCGTTCCCATCATCGCGTGGAAATAAGTACATCCTTGTTGCGGTTGACTACCTATTTAAGTGGATGGAAGCTAAGGATTTGCCCACCAATGATGCTCGTGTGGTAGTCAAGTTTTTAAAAAGCTTGTTTTCTCGGTTTGGAACCCCTCGTGCGATCATAAGCGATCGTGGAACCCATTTTTGTAACGACCAATTCGAAAGGGTCCTAAGGAAATATGGGGTTACACATCGGCTTTCTACGGCTTATCACCCACAAACGAGTGGGCAAGTCGAGGTTTCAAACCGAGCTTTGAAGAGGATCTTGGAGAGATCCGTTGGGGAAAACCGACAATCTTGGTCGGATAAGTTGGATGATGCTTTATGGGGCTTTAGGACCGCTCATAAAACACCCATTGGGTGCACTCCCTATAAGCTTGTGTATGGGAAAAATTGTCATTTGCTAATTGAATTAGAACACAAGGCTTATTGGGCCCTAAAGCATTGTAATGATGATATGGAGATCGCGGGAAAACACCGGAAAATGCAATTAAATGAATTGAATGAATTAAGGATATTGCTTATGAAAATTCATTGATTTAAAAAGAAAAGACTAAAAAGTTGCATGATTCTAAAATTAAAACCGGGTTTTTAACATTGGGGATCAAGTTTTGCTTTTTAATTCTCGTTTGAAAATCTTTTCCGGTAAGTTGAAATCCCGTTGGTCCGGCCCATTCACCGTGACTCAAGTATTTCCATATGGGCCCATCGAGCTAGCTCAAAATGATGGCCCCAATTTCAAGGTGAATAAATATAGGTTGAAGCACTACTTTGGCGGGGAAGTTCCATCCTTGAACTACCTCGACCGAGTCACCTTCCCCAATGATAATTAATATTGAGGGGATCGAGTCGAGCTCATGACTCGGTAATCAAAAACGAGGTGCCTCGTGGGGGAGTCCCATGATTAGACTATGTATATATTATCGCTTTCTAATGTATTAACGTGTGGGGATTTGTGCCCTTCCAACCTTTGTTTCGTGGTTGTTTATGAATTGTGGATTTTAGATGATCATGATCTTCACGATTGGAGCCTCTCGTGTTCGTTTTATGGGAGCACTCGATCAATTTGCTTTGAAGACTTTCTCAATATCCATGATATATCCTTTGATGTTCTAACCTTAGGTTTATAGCACACTTCATAAACGGCTTTAAATTCAACGGTTACACCCTTTCCATGCTAGATTAGGCATTCGACTACGTCTCTAGTATGGGGGTGTTTGCACCCCTAGACTCGAAACATTGAGGACAATGTTTAACTTTAGTATTGGGGGGTGAATAGATACTTGCCTTACCAAACCTTCACGCTTTCCAAAGTTTATCTTTTTGTTTATCATTTTTGTTGCAAAATAAGGCTAAAAATGGCCAAATTTTAAAAATTTTTCTCATGTTTTATAAGTGTTTGAAGACACGAATGTAGATTTTCCGATGGCGATAATAAGAGTAATTTTTGACTCGATCGTGCGTATTGAGCACTTAGCTTTGGTTCCTTAACTTCACATTAGGCTAAGTCTCTTAAATGAGGATGAGAAATGCTAGGGTTAATTATAAGTTACTATGCTAAACGTAGAGTACTCGTATTCTTTCAAAAACTCATGTGTTCTCGTTGTTTGCTTATTCTCCCTTCACATGTAAATATTTTTTGCTTAATAAATATTGACTTAGCGGTTTAGTTGGGATTGTGGGGTTTCTAGTCTTTTCTAGTAGCTTCCGTGTAATTAAATTGGGAAGACATTAAGGTATCGCCAGCGTCACGGTTTTGAAGTATTGGCACCCGAATAATCAAAAGCTTCACCCAATAATAAGTTTCTAGTGCTCACCTAAATCAAGCAAACAATTTGAAGCCCCACAAGGCCGAAAAATCTATGCAAAATTGAAAGTGAATCAAGCCTTAATCTTTGAAGCTTTAAAGATCCAAAATTCGCCTTAGCGTGAGGATATACGTCTTTGGCTAATAAAACTACCGATGAGGTGGATAATAAAAGGCAAGGCAAGACCGAAGTCGTAATAAAAGCTTCATGGTGAAGTTGAATAAAAGATGGAGGTAAACCAAAGATAATAAGGCCCTTCTGTTAGGGGGCATATAAAAGTCTTGGTAATAAGTCTCATGTTCAAAACCGTTATAAAACCGTGTTTATCGATACTTCTTGTTGACTTAATTTTTTGACATCGTTATATATTAGGAGGGGTTATTGATTTGATGGTCTTGGTTAAACCGTTAGGACTCTATTTTTAGACCTAAATCTCTATTATCGCATAAGTCAAACAATGTATCCTCGTGAAACATTCAAGACAAAATAAAATATAAGAGATACAACTTAGGAAATTGGGAGGATAAGTACGTGATTAGGGCATATGAGTAGTGTTAGCATTACTAACTTATAATGACAATGATCTCGTTGCACGCTTGGCATGGAATTAGGGTGAAAATCGAGGACGATGAAATTATTTCTAAGGAAGCATTCACGTGTTCTTATTCCATGAACCTAAACGTCCCATTTTGCGATGAAAATCATACATTATGTCTAAAACGCAAGTAGTAGTAGTAATAGTAGTAGTGAAGCTAGTTTATCGCTCAATAAAGTGAATAAAAATGAATTTTGGAGGTGCTACGATACTTTATTCTAGCATTGCGTGAGGGCACGATAATGGTTTAGTATGAGGGAGTGATGAGACTGCTTTTATACATAGTCTCATCGTCCAAATAGGGCTTAAAATGCATTAAATATCATCAAAATACCCATATATATGCTTGTGTTTGTTGCTTGTGTATTTTAGGTACGGATATTGAGAAAATGACAAAAGATCACAAGAATCATGCAAAAACGAACACGGGAAACGAAGCCGCACATTGAACCAAGCCCTAATGAAGAATTTTCCAAAGAAAACCCTTGAAGACTTGAAGAATTATGAAGAAGGGTCCTCCAATATGGAAGAACTGACACTTTATACCCTTGTATCTTCATAATTACAAGTTTGGTCCCTAAAGTTTGTGAATATTGCAAAAAGGGCCCTCCACTTTGAAGAATTGGCAATTTTAGTCCCTCAACAAAACTAAAATGTCAATATTTTTCCTCCTCAAAGTCAAACATTCCAAGAAGGACTCCAAGTTACAAGAATGACAAATTTTGTCCTTTGAAAATACCAAAATTACCAAAAGGACCCTTGACTTTAAAGACTTGGCAAAAATGGTCCCTCATCAAACATGAATTGGCAATTTCAGTCCTCCAAAACGTCAATCATACAAGTTTAGACCATTATCCTTGAAGAAAATACCAAATCAGCCCTTCAAGAATCAAGAATTGGCAAGAATTACCCCTGAATTCACTATACAAAACATTTTGGGGCAAAAGCGTAAAAAGGGAAAAGTTGATACAAATGGATTTGGCGTTGACAGCTTTTTAAACTGAAATGACAAGGAAAAGAAAGAGAGGGGGTTAAACCTGGGCGACACAATACTTACCTTAACAAGTAGTGGGGTGACACGTGCCCCACTACCACCTCTCCACCAATCACAACTCTTAAATATGCCATGTCACCTTCCACCCACAACAGATTATAACTAATCTGTTTATTTTATTAAACACGCGCTAAACACAAGTTTAAATCCCCCAAAAAGATTAAACTTGGTACTATTCATCCCAAGAACACAACTGGGTTTTCCTAATTGTGTTGTAATTAAACCTCCAGCTACTCCAGATTTATGATTAAGCTAATCATAAACACAACCCAACTTAAAAAACCCATGCCACATCATTCCTTTGTCACATGTTAAGCCCTGTTTTGTCGCCATTAAAGAAGAAGCCAAAAGTGACCAGGGAATCGACCACCCACATTCCACCTTACTCCTTAAGCATTTTATAGACCCTTGGATGAGTTTCAAACTTGCCAGCTACAACAAAACGCCAATTTAAAGTCACATGATTGAAGAAAATGCCAAAAGCTCCAAGGGCAATTCTGGACTTCTGCCAACTAGGGTTTACGGTTTTTATGCTTTCTAGGATCATTGTACACCCTCTATATAAAGGGTATTAGGTCATTCATTTACACTTGCTTTTGGTTTTTTCCTTGTTCACAAACTTGTAAATCCTCTTTTCTGATTAATGAAATTGTGTTAAGTTTTTTGAAGAAAGACCAAGTGCCATTATTTATATCTGCTTATTATTGTTCTTAGTTTGATAATTTTGAATCTCAAAACCTGTTTTTAAGGAGGGTGCAAAAGTTTGCATTTTTCCTTCAAGCTTGATATTTTGCTAAGTTCTTGTTCAAAACTTGGAATTCTTGGGCTATAGTGCTGATCATAGCATCCTGATATTGTGTTATCAAGGTGTGGTGAGTCTTATAACTTGGGGATAATCAAGTGTGGGGTAACAAGGTTGCATCAATCAAAGCTTTTCAATTTTCTGATTTTACTATTGTTGCTGTTAACTTTGTTGATTCTTAGGAGGATTGTTTAAGGAAGCTTGTACTTGTTCTTGCTAGTACATAAGCTCAAAATTCGTGGGTGTGGATGTACATCCATGAGGTTTGCATACTTAATCCCAAAATCTGCTTAAATCTTATTTTTGGTGATATTTGTGTGTGACTTGTGTTCTTGTGAATTTTGTGGCTTAATATTGCTTGAATCTGCTTATCTTAGCTGTTATTGTGTTAATTTGGGCTTGGGTGGTCTTAAAACTCACTTTTGATTTGAAAATTTTGATTTTGAAAAGTTAAAGGGGTGTTTGGGATTACCTGCTTTGAATTAAAACTTGTTATTGTATGGAAGGAAGTTTGTGTTTGTGCTTTGTATCTGATATATGCTTGGTTGAGAGTATTTTACTACAAGTTTTTGAGTTTGAAACCTTGAATCACACAATCTGCTATAACTTGTTGATTTAACTGTTTTTGACCTAAGATTTTAGTGAAATCTAGAATTTGTGCATGCTTAGGGTTAAAAGTTGTTTAAACATCATTATTATAACATATGTGATAGATTTCGAGGTTTGAATCTGGCTTGTTGGTCAAGTGCATCAGCAAAGTATAAAACTGCATGTGTTAGTGTTCATCAGTAACTTAAGGTGCTTGAATCTTGCTTAAAACTTTGAATCATTGCATGAAACCTGTTTAGACTTGTTCATTTGAGTTTATAATAGCTTGTGTATGCATTTGGTTAAGTTTGGCTGGCTGAATATTGCTTAAAGTGCTCATTGAACCTAATCTGCTTATTTGTTCATGTCCGTGTCATATCTGGTACTTAATTGATTAAACTGTAT
Source organism: Glebionis coronaria (assembly GCA_025667525.1). Taxonomy (NCBI): domain Eukaryota; kingdom Viridiplantae; phylum Streptophyta; class Magnoliopsida; order Asterales; family Asteraceae; genus Glebionis; species Glebionis coronaria. The sequence continues at coordinate 275,993,796 of CM046882.1, read as the reverse complement.
CAATTGGTTGTTGCTTGTTGTGTTTTTTTATTGTTATTGACTCCTCTTGATCCACTGATCAATTGGGTGCCTTTCTGAAATCTGAATCTCCAAAAAAGTCACTAAAGACAAAAAAAGTCAACAAGTCAAGCAGTGGAAAAAGTTTCCACTGCTCAACACCCAAAACTAGCCCCTGCTAGTACAAATTTTCAGTTTGCTTATTGGACTTTGACTTTGACTTTTTGCTAGAAAACCAACTTAATTGACTTTTTCATAAGTGCTTATTTGCTTTTTCCAGCTTATTGAGTCAGCTTATTTAAAAACTTTTTGTTGAATTAGCTTATTTAAGTCATTTAAAAGCTTTAGAAACTTGAATCAGCTCTTGGGGTGGCCTAGAACTCAAAAACGACTATTTGTCATTTTCTGTAGATTGCTTTTTGCAATTCCAGGCTTATTCCTTTGGCTTATTTCAAATTTCTTTTTACAGAAGTCTTATTTAGCTCAAAAGAAGCTTGTGTGTTTATATTCAGCTTATGGCATCAACTTATGCCTTAATGGGCCAAAAAGCCCATTAAGAATAAACTGTTTGGTATAAGTTAGCTTATTTCACATTTTCAGCTTTTGGGCCTTTGGAAAAAGTTGTTTAAAATCAGATTGTGAGTCAAGTAGTGCTTTTTGGGCTTATTTGGGCCGCTTTTTCATTTTGGGCTCAATTTGGCCCATTAAGGGATCTGTTTTGGGTTTAGCCCATTTTCTAGGCCCATTAAGGGTATTTAGGTAATTTCAAGTTCATTTCTGAGTTTATTTAGGTTAAATTAAACTAGGTTGCAACTTTTTTTAGAATTTGTTAGGATTTTTGGATTTTTATTAATATTTTAATATTACTTTATTATTAAAAATTAAAAAGTCTGATTTTCTAAGTTATTATATTTTTCCTAGATTCTAGACACTTAATTAGGAATTTTACAACTTTCCAAATATTTTTAGGGTCTTTCAGTTATTTTCTAGAATTATTTTAAGTTGTATTAGCTTTTAATAGTTTTTAATTGTTTAAAAATAGTTTTTAGTGGTTTTAAAATTTTGAAAAATACTTTTTAATTTAATTAGGTTATTTTAAAGGTTTACAAACTTTAAGATATTGATTGGGACTTTTTATTAGTTAATATTGATTTTTAGGGCTTTAATTAGCATTAAAAAGTTAATATTTCATTAATTAAAAGGTTTTAGCAAGTTTGGATTATTTGTAAACCCTTAGAATTTTTTAGTGGATTTTTAGTGATTTTTAGGAATTTTTAGGGTAAAATTTTAATTTTGGTGCTTTTTACGGTTTTACGTATACGACTCTTTCGTCTTAGTGTAAATCATCATCGTAACCGTCATTCTCTTCTTATCCCATTTCTATTTTCTTTCTCATAACAATATAATCACAAAGTTAATCATTTCATTACACACACACCAAGCCTCCTAAACCGACACTTAATACTTGCCACTTTTGCTCTCTTTTCCTAAAGAGTAGTAAAACCTCTACAATCAAGGGACTTCCTCCTCGAAGCATTGATAGCTTCACTGAACTGCGTACTGCGTTCAAGAACAATTATACTCAGCGAAAGAAGTATAATAGGGACCCGGTCTCACTGGCAACCGTCAAGCAGCGGCCTGGGGAATCTACGAAGGCCTTCACCGAACGCTTCAATGACGAGTGCACACGCACAAAGACAATGCCGGAACTCCTGAAAATTTCCGATTATATGCACGCCATAACAGACAGGGAATTAATCAGATATCTCAATGACAAGAGACCAGAGAAGTATGACGACCTTATGGAAAGGGTCAGGAACTTCATTGAGGGAGAAACCGCGGTAGTCGCGGCCTACACTTCAAAAGGAAACAGCTATCGATCGAACGACCAGTCCAGGAGACAGTCGGGCGGTCAAAGCAACCAGGGCAGTGGGAGGAGCTCAGACTACAAGAGCAAAACAAAGGAGGGCGGTCGGAGGACAAATTTACCCCTCTAAAGATGTCCTACCGGGAGATCTTGCTGACAGAAGGGGCCAACTTCCCGAGACCTCCCCCAATGACGACTCCGCTAAACCGTCGTCAAGGAAATCGCTTTTGCGAATTCCACAACGACAAGGACCACGGCACGGAGGAATGTATCTAGCTCAAGAAGCACATTGAGTCACTGATCAAGTCAGGCAAACTCAAGCATTTGGTCAAGGATTGGAAGGATGGAAAGGACAACAAGAAGTATGACAAGAAGGATCCCCAAAAGGACAAACCTTCAACTATATACATGATCCAATCTAGGCAGCGCCGCACAAGGCAGAAAATTAGCCAAAAATTTTCACGCGGCAGAGAAATCTCATTCCCTCCCATTACGACAAGTGATGTAGCCGATGCACCTCTCACGATTGAGATAAGCATTGGAACACACAATGTCCGCCGTATGTATGTGGATGGAGGGTTGATAGGTGTGAAAACACCCATCCTTTTACCACTTAATTTCAATAATAACCAAGCCAAAACGTGTATTTTATGTCGTAAATGTCAGAATTATGCGTGGTTTGTGTTTTTGTTGTGATTTAGGACCAAAATGTGAAAAGGGAAGAAAACACGGGCTTTTATCGAAGAAAACGACAAAAAGACGAAGTCAAGAGATCAAGAATGCAAAAAGAACGGAAGTCCAAGGCCTATTCTGAAGATTTATCGAAGAACACGTCTAAAAGACGGAAGTTTAATAAAGCCGAAGAACTCGAGTCTAATAAATAAATAAATTATAAGACGAGTTTAATTAATCCCAAGACAAAGTCGATAAAGTCGAAGAACTTAAAACACGAGAAGACGTGAAGAAAGAAAGAAAGAGGAGGCAACACATGCACCTCCTCATTTCCTATAAATACCCTCCTAAACTCATTTAGGAGGGTTGGTCAGTTTTAGTTTAGAGTAGTTTCCATTTTCATTTTGGTAGGTGATTCTAGAGAGAGAAAGTGACAGTTTCTCTCACTAGGATCTAAATCTTTTATCTTCCTTTCTTATTTGTAATCAAAACTTTACTTTCAAATAGCTTAATTCTTGTTTTAATCTTAATCTTATTCTATCTTTCTTAGTTTTTTTTATATGATATTAAATCCAATCTCTTTATATACATGTCTTGTTGATTTTGATGTTTGATTAAAAAGTTCATCTTTTTATTTCATCTAAGCTTTTATACGAATTAAGCTATAAGTTTGACAATCTTATTGGCTTATTTTGTATTTAGCTTATTTACTTTTTAGTTTTCTTAAAAAGTTTAGTCTTTTTAAAGTTTGCTTATTTCGTAATTTTCAAGTTTTCAAATTTATGTTTATTGATATTTTAATGTTTGATTTTTATAGCTTAAAGTATTTTAGTGCTTATGGTGTTAATTTTCTTATTTTTGATTAAGTGCTTTTTAGTTAATTTTTATAAAAAGTTGTTTTTAAATATTTTTATTATTTAGTATTCTTAAAAGTTTTTAAATTTTGGTCTATTAGCTTTTTCTTAAATTTGATTTGGTTAAGTTTTTAGATAAGTGCTTATTTGGTATTTGCTTATTTGCTTATTGTAAGCCATCGTAATGCTTAAGGGTTTTACCAGTACGATCCAGTAAGTGTTATCGCATAAACCCCGAGGGTTTCTACTTGCGATCCATTACTGCGATCCATAGTACGATCGTCACCACGATCACACTCCATAATCCTCACCATGATCACTTGTTGCGATCGTGGGTACGATCATGGGTGCGATCCGTGGGTACGATCCATGTTACGATCCAACATTACGATGGATTCAACATGCAGAGTACGATGGAACTAGTCATACTATAAGAGTACGATGGAATCTTATAGTAATATAATACACAAGTGCGATGCATGCATAATCAATAGTACGATGCATGCTTTTGCATGGCGCCAAAATGAGCAGCTAGGCTGGCTGCTTCCAGCAGCTAGCCTGCCTGCTTGTTTATTTAATAGTATTGTTCCGTAATTGTTTAGTTTTTGTCTGAAAGTTGTTCGATTTTATTTTTGAAAGTTACGTATTTTTAGTTAAATTTTTCGTCGATTTTTAGTATTAATATTTTTTCGTAAAGTTTAAGTTTTATCTTTTATTTAGTACCCGCTTTAGGTTTTGCCTCGTTTAGCTTTAAAGTACCATTTTAGTTTTATTCCCTCCTTTTTCATTTAGAAAACTTTATTTTCGAGTCGATAGTTAATTTCTTCTTTTAGATTTATTTTTATTAATTGTTTCGCTTTAAATTACGTTTTATTATTTGTTTTAATATTCGTTTTAATATCGTTTTAACTTTTAGTTTTTAATATTCACCTTGTTTTACTTTTATTATTTGTACTTGTCTTTAGTTTTTTTAAATACTTTTCGCATTTACTTTTTAATTAATTAACAATTGAGTCACACATTTAACCGGAAATCAATTCGAGAAGATACCGAGAAAACGAACTTTTTCAATTAGTAAAATCTCTTTATTAAAATGGCGCCGCTGCCGGCTCTTTTCGTGAAGATTAACGATTTTTTGTGAGAGACGCGTTGGCTTTTGGGATCCGTTCACTCGTGAACGTTATTTTTCGTGTCCAAAAATTTTCAAAAATCCAAAAACATTTGAAAAATTTTAAAAAGCATTTCTTTTTCAAAGTTTTGCACCAAAAATATTCTTCTTGCTTATCTATTTTTCTTCATGGATTCTTATGTCCATTGCGTCGGGTGTGGGAGACGATTGTACGGGAACGACTCATGTCAATGGTGCACATGTGAGCGGTGCGGAAACGATATCAACAATACACAATTCATATGTGGATTTTGTCCCTTGTGCAACTCGACTAATTCGTCCTTTTTGAACCCACCTCATGTTTCCCCGTGCATCTATTGTGGAAGCGATTCTCATTGGCATGTTTCGTGCCCGGTTCGATACCCTATGATCACGTGCAAGAACCGGGGTACAGTTATGACTATGATAATAGCTATCTACAAGACGCACCCAGTCTTTCTCCTTACCCGTTTTGCAACAACTGTGGGGGTCCTCACGATACTTCTTATTGTCAACCAATGAATTATTATGAGCAAAATCCGTGTCCTCAGTTTTCTTCACCAATGGATTATTATGAACCAAACCCGGTTTCTAATTCTTCTCAACCGATGAACTACTATGAGCCACAACCATGCTATAATTCAGGTTTTCAACACTTTGAGCCCCCACATCACACCCTCAATCATCAATCCTCTCAGCAAATTAGTCTTTACCAACAACTCACTTCTTTGAACCATATTCTAGAAGGTCTAGCTCAACTCCGAGCTGACTTGCATCAGGAAAGGCAACCGTTGCTTGATGTGGACGAAACCTTGAAAACCACTGACACCTTTTTGAGCCAATTTAGTCGTTTCCCTTCTTTTCTACACCAAAATGTTTAATTACAGCGTGGGTTAGAATTGGTGAAATTGAACATACTCGGGGCGATGAACAACAAAAGTTGCTGCATGAGCTTCTTAAAGATGTGGAGGTTATCAAGGAAGAGTTAGCCGACTACGTCACTCCTAACTGGACTCGTCCCATCTATTATGATGATGACGACGACGATGATGTCTACACTTTCAACCAATCTTCTGAAGTTGCTGCTCCTACTCTCGATGTTCCTACTGCATCTAAGGATCTAGATTCGTTGAATGAGCTTAGTGATGTTGGTCTCGACAAGGTATTGGATGATGAGGTTTGTGACTTACCTGCTATGGAGCCTGAGGATGACGTTGCTCTTACGGAAGAGGTCGATCCTAGTGATGACGATTCTTCTCTCCGCTATGAGAATTTCACTTTTGAAATTTCTCAATCTCCACCGGGAGATGCGGGTGATGACGATTTATTCTCTCCGGCTTACGAGAAGTTCACCGATGAAATTGATCTTGTGGATGAGGTGGAAGACGTGCTTCTTCGCGATAGATTATGGAAAGTGCACCTTCTTATTGCTCAAATCGAAGAGTTGACTTCTACTTCTCTTTCCAAGTCTTTACCTCCATCTATTCCTCCCGTTGAAGATAATGACCCATTGCTGGAAGAAATCGATATCCACTCCATCCCTCTAGGTATTGATGATTATGACACGGAGGGGGACATTATTTTTGATAATTTGCTGCAGGAAAGTATTGACCCAAGTCCCCCTCCCGAGCATCTTTCATCCTCCCCTTTAGCCACTATCACGGAGGATGAGTGCTTTGACGCGGGAGGTGACATTGATTATGCTATGATTGATAACAATACGGCTTTTCCGCTTGCTCAGCATCCATTGTCTTTGGGGGAGGACAATGTGCTTACTTTACCCACCCCACCTCCCGTGGATCTTGATTTCACATACTTTTCGTATGTTGAAAGGACCTTTCTCCCATTCACGACTTATCCCCCCGCCTCTCCTTTGTTGATGTCAACCGGGAACGAGGACAAGGTCTTTGATCCTGGTATCACATTCGAGGCTTCCCCATGGACCATTTAATTCGGGGACGAGTCAGGCTCGTGACTTGGTTAATATAAACAAGCGCTTTTTGGTAGGCAACCCAATTATCTATCTATCTTCACCATAAGTGTAGGGGGAGCCCCGTGGTGTTTCTTGCTTTCTTTCTTATCATGTGCAGGGATTAGAGCTTCAAAGACACACTCTTGATGACTTTTGACGACCGTGATTCCGTTTTCCCTTCTTCCCGGTTCTATCCTAAACTCTTTTCGATTCACTATTTTATATTTCTCAATATTAAAATAGGAATCTCTTTAGTTGTCTCTTTCTTAGCGAAATTTAAACAACGTGCACAATGTCCTAAGTGTAGGGGAGTTTACTCCCACATGCTTAAACATTGAGGACAATGTTTATATTAAGTGTAGGGGGGACTTCTATCGAAGTTAAGCGGCCTTTTCCTTGTATTTGTCCTCATTTTAACTGGAAAATCAATTTTTTGACATTTTTCAAATTTTTTGATCTATTTTGGCCTATTAGTTTTTACTTTTGTATAATTATTTTCTTTCCTTATTAGAATAAATTTCAATAAAGTGGCTTTAATTTTCAAACGTTGTGAATCTTTTGACTCAACCCGAGTTTACTTATCTAAGTTTACTCTAGCTAGTATCCTTAACGTGTTTAAGTCAAGTTTTGCTAGGCTTTTATATAGGGAGCTATAAAACGCGAAAGTCTTAACTCTCACGGGTTAAGAAAAAGAACTTTTCACAAGTTCCTATAATTGATCCTAGAGAGTCGTTTATCAAGGGAACTTTAAAATACGATTTCTAAACTTGAAAAAGTCTAAGAATTTGCAAGATCCTATAGATGACTCGAAAACCCAAAACTTTGATTTAATAGGCTAAGCATCCACGAGTCTCATTCCTTGAGATTTAAAACTGTGGAGAACGAGAGATGATAGAGCCAATTATAAGTTCGGTATTCTTTCGTGAATTTATGTGAGTTAATTATAAGCCTATTCTCCCATCGCTTGCTAATAAATTTATCTGCAATAAATAAGGTTGTACGATTTGAAAAGTTACTTAGCTTCTAGCCCAAGATCGTTTAAAAGTTGCTCGGTATGGATTAGAGTTCATAGCCAAGGCATAACTTATTAAAGCGGGATGCGAAGATTGGCGAGTCCGAAAAGGTCCTAACAAGACATGAGGGCTACATTTTGTTTCTAAAGATCCAAAAGTGATGTGAAGAATCATTTATCGAAAATCAATATGAAGGATCGAGACACACGACGAAAAGCAAGTACTCCCCAAAAGATCATGGAGAAGTCTATCCAAAAAGGCCCTAACAAGGTATGAGGATAAATAGATCCAAGTCCAAAAAGGAGGCGGATCGTTGTATATCAAAGTCAAAAATAATGATTGGAGAAAAATGAAGAAGTCGTGGTCCATTTATGAAGAATCTCTCAAAACTTCAAGTGAAGAAATTCCTATTATGAAGAGAAGACCATTATTTCATGAACGTCTCTCAAGATTTGAAGTATGAAGTCGCTGCCAAATATCGGTCCGAGAAAGGTCTCAAATCGCGAAGCGAGTTATGCCAAGATATGAACTTTTTGAGGTCCCGAGAAGCAGTTTTAAAAGATTTTGTCCTTTAGCTAAATATTGATTAAATCGTCCCACTTTATTTTCAGCCTTAATAACTATCGAAATAAGTCAACAATGCATCCTCGTGATCATTCAAGACAACAATAAAATATAAGAGATACACCTAGGAATAAGGGAGTCTAAGTAAATAATTGGCCCACATGAGTTCGTGTTAGTTTGCTAACTTATAATAAAAATGATCTCGTCTTTAAGCTTGGTTTGGAGAAAGTGAAAACTTGAGGATGATGATCATTCATGACATTTTCAAAACCTGAAGGTATGTTTTTATTTCTTTACTTGTTTCGTAATTTTCTATCTCTTTAATAAAGGCCAAGACGGATTGATTATGATGAAAAGTGTAATCGTGCTTTGTAACTAATGCATTGCATGAGGACATTGCAATGGTTAAGTGTAGGGGATTTGATAGGTGTGAAAACACCCATCCTTTTACCACTTAATTTCAATAATAACCAAGCCAAAACGTGTATTTTATGTCGTAAATGTCAGAATTATGCGTGGTTTGTGTTTTTGTTGTGATTTAGGACCAAAATGTGAAAAGGGAAGAAAACACGGGCTTTCACGGGCTTTTATCGAAGAAAACGACAAAAAGACGAAGTCAAGAGATCAAGAATGCAAAAAGAACGGAAGTCCAATGCCTATTCTGAAGATTTATCGAAGAACAAGTCTAAAAGACGGAAGTTTAATAAAGCCAAATAACTCAAGTCTAATAAATAAATAAATTATAAGACGAGTTTAATTAATCCCGAGACAAAGTCGATAAAGTCGAAGAACTTAAAAGACGAGAAGACGTGAAGAAAGAAAGAAAGAGGAGGCAACACATGCACCTCCCCATTTCCTATAAATACCCTCCTAAACTCATTTAGGAGGGTTGGTTAGTTTTAGTTTAGAGTAGTTTCCATTTTCATTTTGGTAGGTGATTCTAGAGAGAGAAAGTGACAGTTTCTCTCACTAGGATCTAAATCTTTTATCTTCCTTTCTTGTTTGTAATCAAAACTTTACTTTCAAATAGCTTAATTCTTGTTTTAATCTTAATCTTATTCTATCTTTCTTAGTTTTTTTTATATGATCTTAAATCCGATCTCTTTATATACATGTCTTGTTGATTTTGATGTTTGATTAAAAAGTTCATCTTTTTATTTCATCTAAGCTTTTATACGAATTAAGCTATAAGTTTGACAGTCTTATTGGCTTATTTTGTATTTAGCTTATTTACTTTTTAGTTTTCTTAAAAAGTTTAGTCTTTTTAAAGTTTGCTTATTTCGTAATTTTCAAGTTTTCAAATTTATGTTTATTGATCTTTTAATGTTTGATTTTTATAGCTTAAAGTATTTTAGTGCTTATGGTGTTAATTTTCTTATTTTTGATTAAGTGCTTTTTAGTTAATTTTTATAAAAAGTTGTTTTTAAATATTTTTATTATTTAGTATTCTTAAAAGTTTTTAAATTTTGGTCTATTAGCTTTTTCTTAAATTTGATTTGGTTAAGTTTTTAGATAAGTGCTTATTTGGTATTTGCTTATTTGCTTATTTTAAGCCATCGTAATGCTTAAGGGTTTTACCAATACGATCCAGTAAGTGTGATCGCATAAACCCCGAGGGTTTCTACTTGCGATCCATTACTGCGATCCATAGTACGATCGTCACCACGATCACACTCCATAATCCTCACCACGATCACTTGTTGCGATCGTGGGTACGATCATGGGTGCGATCCATGGGTACGATCCATGTTACGATCCAACATTACGATGTATTCAACATGCAGAGTACGATGGAACTAGTCATACTATAAGAGTACGATGGAATCTTATAGTAATATAATACACAAGATGCATGCATAATCAATAGTACGATGCATGCTTTTGCATGGCGCCAAAATGAGCAGCTAGGCTGGCTGCTTCCAGCAGCTAGCCTGCCTGCTTGTTTATTTAATAGTAGTGTTCCGTAAATGTTTAGTTTTTGTCTGAAAGTTGTTCCGATTTTATTTTTGAAAGTTACGTATTTTTAGTTGAATTTTTCGTCGATTTTTAGTATTAATATTTTTTCGTAAAGTTTAAGTTTTATCTTTTGTTTAGTACCCGCTTTAGATTTTGCCTCGTTTAGCTTTAAAGTACCATTTTAGTTTTATTCCCTCCTTTTTCATTTAGTAAACTTTATTTTCGAGTCGATAGTTAATTTCTTCTTTTAGATTTATTTTTATTAATTGTTTCGCTTTAAATTACGTTTTATTATTTGTTTTAATATTCGTTTTAATATCGTTTTAACTTTTAGTTTTTAATATTCATCTTGTTTTACTTTTGTTATTTGTACTTGTCTTTAGTTTCTTTTTAAATACTTTTCGCATTTACTTTTTAATTAGTTATAGATAATCAACTTCCCTTTTTCTTTACCAAAAACAATTGGGTCACACATTTAACTGGAAATCAATTCGAGAAGATACCGAGAAAACAAACTTTTTCAACTAGTAAAATCTCTTTATTAAGGGTCATCAGCAGAAGTACTATACGAACACTGTTTCGTACAGTTACGACCAGAAATAAGAAGCCAATTAGTACCGGCCACGTCGCCGCTCATCGGCTTTAGTAGAGAAACCATCTGGCCAATAGGACAGCTGCGTCTACTTGTAACCATTGGGAATGAAGAGCATTCCACCACGGCGTGGATGAACTTTATGGTGATACGCTCACACTCTCCATATAATGGGATCATAGGCAGACCAGGTATCCTGGCCATACGGGCAGTACCCTCCACAGCTCACGGAATGATTAAATTCCCTTTGGAAGGAGGAATTGTCACTATCTATAATGCAATCATACCACCATCCGAGTGTCATGTCGTGAAAACACCAGTTCCACCTATTCCCCCCAAGGATGGATCACCACCTCCCAATTGGAAGGTGGCAATCCATCCTGATTATCTGGAACAAAAGGTATCCATAGGGGAAACACTCTCGGAAAGCGGCAAGAGGGCCATGTGCTCTCTCTTAAAAGCAAACTTAGATGTATTCGCATGGGAGCCCAAGCATATGACAGGCGTACCGCGTGCGATATCAGAACATAAGCTCCAAATCCGCCAGGGATATCCTCCCGTTAAGCAAAAGAAGCGTGGTCAGGCACCAGAACGCAGTCAAGTAATATTGGATGAAGTACGGAAATTGGTGGATGTAGGTATCATGTGCGAGGTATACTACAACGAGTGGTTATCCAACTCGATCATGGTCAAAAAGCATGATGGGAGCTGGCGCATGTGCGTGGACTTCACAGATATGAACAAAGCCTGTCCGCAGGACTGCTATCCGTTACCGGAGATTGACTGGAAGGTGGAATCCTTATGTGGACATCCCTTTAAGTGCTTCTTAGATGCATACAAGGGATACCACCAGATCCAGATGGCGGAAGAGGACGCAGAGGAGACGGCGTTCCATACTAGTCAAGGCGTATACTGTTATACAAAAATGCCATTCAGACTAAAGAACGTCGGGGAAACATAACAGCGGCTTGTTGATAAAGCCTTTGACTCACAGATAGGCCACAATCTGGAGGTCTATGTTGATGATTTAGTCATCAAAAGTCATATGGAGGATGCACTTCTCCGTGACGTCCAAGAGACGTTTGACACCTTAAAGAGGATTAATATGAAATTGAATCCAAAGAAATGCACGTTTGGGGCAACTGAAGGGATGTTACTTGGATATATGATTGATCCAAATGGCATCAAGCCTTGCCCCGGAAAAAACGGACGCGGTAATACAGTTACCATCTCCTCAGACGCGGAAAGAGGTGCAATCATTAAATGGGAAGTTGGCTGGGCTAAACAGATTCTTGTCGAAGTCCGCGGAGAAGTCACTCCCCCTATTCAAAACACTCAAGAAGTGCATCAAGAAGGGAGATTTCCGGTGGACAAAGGATGCGGAGGAAGCTTTTGGTCAGCTCAAGCAACACCTCGCATCTCTTCCCATGCTAGTGGCCCCCCGACCCAAGGAGGAGCTCATCATGTATCTGTCAGCCACACATGGAGCAATAAGTACGGTACTCATGACGGATAGGGACACAGTCCAAACTCCGGTCTACTTTATCAGTAGAACACTACAAGGGCCGGAGTTGAATTACTCTTCCATGGAGAAATTGGTTTTGGCATTAGTGTTTGCTACAAAACGGCTACGCCGGTAATTTCAGGCGCACCCAATTGTGGTTATTACTAATCAACCAATAAAACAAGTCATCTCCAGACCAGATGTGGCCGGAAGGCTACAGAAGTGGAGCATTCTATTGGGAGAGCATAACATCTCTTATAGACCAAGGACGGCTGTTAAAGGCCAAATCTTGGCAGATTTCTTGATAGAGAAACCGGATGAGGACGGGCCGGTCGTACAACGAGAGGAAACTCCAGCAGAACCATGGGTATTATTTACGGACGGATCTTCGTGCACGGACGGATCAGGAGTTGGTCTCATCCTTACGAATCCGGAAGGAATGGAGTTTACATACGCCCTGCGCTTTGAGTTCACAACCACCAATAATGAGGCAGAATATGAAGCGTTGATTGCGAGTTTAAAAATTGCCGCTAGAATGGGAGTCCGCAACCTTGAGGCCTACGTGGACTCACGGCTTGTCGCGAACCACACTCTAGGGGGTTACATAGCCAAGGAGGATAACATGGTTCGATACTTGGAGAAAGTCAAGTCACTCATCGCTGCTTTCAGCAAGTTTTCTATCAAGCAGGTACCAAGAGGTGAAAACAAGAAGGCGGACGCTCTTAGCAAGATCGCGTCTACAAGTTTCGCCCACTTATCCAAGCAAGTCTTGGTAGAAATACTAAAGGAAAAGTCTATAACGGAAGGGGATGTCGTAGCCATAGTTGAGGAAGATGGACCTACATGGATGACCCCAATCATCAACTATTTGACTAATGAAACTCTTTCGGACGAGGAAAAGGCGGCACGACGTATCAAAAGGAATTCGCAGCACTTCGAGCTTCGAGAAGGTATTCTTTATAAGCGCCCTTTCCTACAGCCGTGGTTGCGGTGTGTTGGGCCACTCCAGGCTACTTATGTGATCAGTGAGATACATGAAGGGTTATGTGGAATGCACGCGGGCCCCCGATATGTAGTAGCTCGAGCTCTACGCACAGGATACTATTGGCCTACTATGCATAGGGATGCACGCGACATGATTCGCAAGTGTAGTGATTGCCAAGTGCACAGACCAGTACCACGACATCCGTAGAAGGAACTTACACCCATTACATCCCCATGGACATTCTATAAGTGGGGGATTGACATTGTAGGACCTTTTCCCGTAGCTGCGGGGGGGAGTTAAGTTCTTGATTGTCGCAATGGACTACTTTACACGCTGGATAGAGGCTACGATAGTGAAATCCATCACAGGCAAACAAGTTAAAAAGTTTGTTTGGGAGAACATCGTGTGCCGTTTTGGCTTACCAGGAGAAATCATCTCGGACAACGGGAAGCAGTTCGCGGATAATCCATTCAAGGACTGGTGCGCAACATTGAATATCAAACGGCGCTTCACATCTGTTAAACATCCGCAGACAAATGGTCTTGTGGAACGAGCAAATAGAAGCTTGGGTGAAGGCATCAAGGCACGCTTGGATGAACAAAGCGCCAAATGGGTGGATGAACTGCCACATGTTCTATGGGCACATAGGACTATGATCAAAACAGCCAATGGGGATACTCCATTTGCACTGGCCTACGGCACTGAAGCTGTTATACTAGTAGAAATCGGAATGTCGACCATCCGCACAGCGGAGGTTAATGTCATCACAAACGACGAAGGCTTATTATGACGCCAATCTGGACTTGTTAGAGGAAAAAAGAGAAATAGCAGCTATCAATGAGGCCAAGTACAAAGCACGGATGAAGGCTTATTATGACGCCAAGGTTAAAGGTGTTTCTTTTCGACCGGGAGATTATGTTTATCGTGCCAACGAGGCAAGTCGAGCGGAGAATACAGGAAAGCTGGGCCCTAAGTGGGAAGGACCGTATGAGGTTACGGAAGCCTTAGGACGGGGCGCGTACAAGTTACGTGACATGGATGGCCGCGACCTGGAACGCACATGGAATATCTGCAATCTTAAAAGGTGCTATCTTTGAGAGCTACGGCTTCCGCATGGACACTTCGCTATATCTGGCTTCAATGAAGATCCATGTGTTCTCTTTTTGTTTTTTTTATGCTTTCTAGGTTCCCTTTGTTTTTAGGATTTCCCATTCTTGTTAAAACAAAAAACGTAAACGTTTTAATAAAATGCCGTGGTGCCTAGCTAGCCCCACGGCTTGTTCTTGTGCAAATTATTGTCTTATTTTTTTGATTCTATTATTGTCGTATAGATTTAGTTGTTATTACTATAATGTGCTATCTCTTATTCATATGCATTCATTCAATACCGTACATGTACTATGCGCCTCCAGGCGGGGTAAGAGGATTAAGTGAACCTAATAATTCAACTAGTCGCATAAGAGGGATGCAACCCCAGTGACGCGGATCATGTATCCTTACTATACACCTTACTCACAAGACGTTGTGATAAGTTTCCATATGTCGCGCTCACGTAGTGCTTTACATGGTAAAGACGCACGACGCACGTCTAGTAAAATATAGACTTGATTGTGTTTTTGAGTAAGACGTGACATGTCATGCAACACAGGTATATGATATCTAAAAAAACAACAAAAATACACAAGTTTCAAATTCAAAACACCAAAATAGCCGTAGTCATCACGGGCTTGCTTGCATAAATATGACAAGTTATCACAACAACATCAGTTTTAGCCGTATACATACACGGACGAATAAAATAGTACAAATGTTTACAATGTAAATTACATGGGAGGTAGGAACTCCCCTATCTCTTTCTTCCCTTCTTCAATCAAGGTGCGGAGGACCTCCCCGTGCGCATTCCTTCCTTCTGTGGCCCTGATCATGTTTGCGTCTAACGCCTCGGTCAGCAGTTTTTCACCTTTCATCACTTTCGACGCAGAGTCGTAGGTAGGCAGGGTTAGTTGGATAGGATCGGCGGTGAGCTTCGAGATTATTACCCCATTGGGAGCATCCTTCAGTAACTCTAGCTCGTCTAGGAAAGGTTGTTGGATTTCAGCAAGGGCAGCCATTAATGCGGTCATCTTATCTCCGGCTAGAGGGTTGTGGTAGGCATGTTGGGTAATATCTTCTTGCTTGCCTGTGAGCTCCACATCTTTGACCAGCCCCTCGTGCCTACCACGGTCGATACCGTCTGATACAACGTCAGCAAAAGCCTGCAGCAGGTAAGGAGCCTCTGTTACCTTGCTCACGGCGAGCCGCATTCCCTGACCAATCATCCATCTACGCCCAGCTATGGCTGTGAGCAAAGGAGGGCACATCATTTCGGCGCAGTCCCCTGCCATCTTGCTTAGTTCACCCTCAGCTATTGTAGCTTGCTCTTCCAAGGTGGTCCACGCCTGGGTTAGTTCATCCTTCAGCGTGTCGCGCTCTTGAGCAATGGTAAAGGCTTATACGGTGACGGATTTAGTAGCAGCTTCGGCTGCGGATACCTATGCACGACACTTGGAGTTATTACAAAGGCAACGTAATTTTTTGCATGCACAAAATAGGTGTTAATGTAGAAAGTATACCTTCTCATTGGATGCTGCTAAGAGGGCTTCCAGATCGGCGACACGTTCCTCACGGGCATTGGCGTGATGGGCTTGCTCCTTGACGGTGGACTCTGCTACGACCAATGCTGCCTGCAAGGATGTGATGGTTTTCTCGTGCTTACCCACCAGTGCTTCACGGTGAGCTATCTTTTTATCAGCACGCCTCACGTTAGCCAAGGCCTTGATCAGACGACGTCTTAGAGCCGCACCAACTGTCACCTGGTGTGCGGAGGACACATCAAACTGCTCCAGGAATGTCTCATGCTCTAGTTCGTCCAAGTCTTGCGCCAACGCCGGAGGAGTGATGTGTTCGATAAATTCTGTGCACTCGGACTCCGCCTCCAACCTTGTCAAGCTGGATAAATTCCTTGCTAGGCGAAGGCTGGTGTCGCGTCCCTCAGGATGTGGCTCCTCGGCATGGGTCACGAGAGGGGATGGAGGTCTCATTGATGTCACGGGAGAAGGTTCCCTTTCCACCTCCTTATCTTGAGCTACGGTTGACGGGTCCGCCCTGTTATTAACATACTTATTAGTTCGGTTTATAGATTTATATCCTTTGGAAGTATTAAATGGGTACTTACGTAGTACCAATCACGGGTTCCGTGATGGTAGGAGCCACGGCATTCACAGGGGTGGCCATCCAGACTTGTTCATCCGCGTGCGGCGAGGGGTCGACCTGGGCCGTAGCGGTGCTGCTTCCTTCCTGGAACTGGGGATGGTCTTTCCTTAGCTTCTTCAAGGGAGCATTATATGCCCCCGCCCCATCCCCTAGAGTTTTTGCTACCCTCCTGGTAGTCTTCCTTTTCCTGGATTTGGGCTTGGGGGACCCAGAAGCTTGCATGGTTTCTTCGTCATCACTGGTGCGATTGTCAGCAGGGTTGGTGAACTCTTCCTCTTCTTCTTCTTCTTCATTCTGGTGTGGTACGGCTTCCTCCAGCAGCAGTTCTCCACCATCTTCGTAATGGAAGTCAAGAGGGGACTTCTCAATCACGGGCTCTCCCTCGTCTGATTGCGGTTCAGTGGTTTCTTCCAGCGCGATGGTTTTGTCTGCGGTGGCTTCCAGCAAGGGGAGTTCATTTTCTTTCAGTGGTCGGAAACCTTCAGGAACTTTGCTTGGATCGACTTGGCGCAATAATCCGTGTAGGTTCATCTCTGCGGACATGTGTATATATACGGATTAGTAAGTTCACAAAGTACAATGAGGCATTTTTTACATCTACAAATATAAGAAGACCTACCCTGCCTACGTTCGGTCAGAAAGCATGGATACCTATCCTCCCTCCCATAGTAGTAGCGGCTGATCCCTATTAGGCACAGGAAGTGCTCCGGCAAACCCCTATGAAATTCTGTGCGGTGGGTATCTAGGATTTTCAAATCCTTACTACTATAGTCTTTGGATTTGGGAGGATAGTCTTTGGGTACCCTGGTTTTGAGGACGAACGGGGTGGGGAATACTTTCTCATCCACGAAAAAGTAATGGTCGTTGATAGGTGTGAAAACACCCATCCTTTTACCACTTATTTCTTACTAAAACAAGACCAAAACGCGTGTTTAATATCATTAGTTTGGAATTATGCGTGGTTTTTGTGTTCATTGTGTTTTCAGAGTCAACCGGATGAATACTGAAGAAAACATGGGATTGCACGGGTTTTATCGAAGAAAAAGACTCAAGACAAAGTCTATTGTCCAAGAGATGCAAAAGATTTGAAGTCATGGTGCCTATTTGAAGATTTATCGAAGAAAAGGACCAAAGACGGAAGATTTACAAATGTCGAAGAAACTCAAGTCTATTAAACGAAGAAATTAAAAAGACGAGTTGAATTTAATCGTCGATAAATCCCGAACCAGAATCGAAAACGTCAACTTTTCTGAAAAGACGAGAAGACAAGAAGAGAGGAAGAAAACCCACTTCACCAACCAACCACTAGCCTATATAAGGAAAACCCCTCACACATTTGGCAAGAGATTTTTTCCCAGTTTCTTCTTTTCTTTCGTAGGAAGCCAACACCACTAATGTGTTGGTGATATTTTATTTTTGTTGAATCCTTCATCTTGTAAGCTTTTAATCTTTTTCCTTTGATTGTTTAAACCTTAATCATCAATATAATCTTTCCATTTCATCTTGTTCATCTTCTCTTTTTATTCAAAGTTTTAAAGTTCTAGTTTGGTTGATTTTGATCTTAAAAAGTTAATGGGTTTTGTGTTTTTATGATTGGGATTTGTTGTTTATGACTAATAGATGATTTGTGATTAGTTTTGTTCAAGATTTGGTTAAAAACTTGGTCGATTTTTGATTAAACCGTGTTCCCCTGTTTCTTGCTGTTTACTGTTCTTCAATCCCAGCAATATTCCGAATAGCCCCTTTTTTAGTTTATTCCGCATAGAGATTTTCTATCCGGAATATCTATTATTCCGGATAGCCCAATATTCTGAACAGTGTTTTATTCCGAATGGCAACCATATTCTGAGTAGTGAGTTATTCCGAGTAGCCTTGTATTCCGCATAGCCTTTTATTCCGAATAGGATCATTTTATATTCCGAGTAGTCGTTTATTCCGCATAGCATTTTTATTCCGGGTAGCAATATATTCCGAATTGCCATAATATTCCGAATAGGCCCACTTATTCCGCATAGAGTATCTTATTCCGCATAGAGCATTATTCCGAGTAGCCTAAATATTCCGAATAACAATAAATTCCGAATAGCCATCATTATTCCGAATAGGGCCTTTATTCCGAACAGAGCATTTTTAAGGTTATTTTCGAGTTACTGTTTTATTTAAATTTGAATTCAAGTTTTATTTTTTATTGATTAACTGCTTCTAATTTACCTTTTAGTTACTTCATGCATTCACCTTTTTAGTAGAATAGAAAACCAAACCCCCTATTTGTCACCAAGAACAATCATTCCACTTTGAGTTGTGATCAATTCGATGAGATTCCGAGAGAACTAATCTTGAACCCATTAAAAAACCATTGTATCAAATGGCGCCGCTGCCGGCTCTTCTCGTTAAGATCAGCAGTTTTTTGTGAGAACTTGGATTTTGGGATCCGTTCACCGTGAACGTTTCTTTTTTATAAAAATTTTCAAAAACAAAAAAATATATATAAAATTTTCAAAAATCCTAAAAATTAAAAAACATAAAAACCAAAAATATTTCTGCTTTGTTTTTGCCTTGTTAGTTCTTTTGTAGGTGCATGCGTACACGATCAACGTCTTATCAAGAGCCCGAGCCTCTCGAAGACTTAGACATGGCCGGTGTACAAAACAACAACAATAACCCACCTCAAAACAATAACAATCCACCTCTCAACAACAATAATAAAAACAACAATGAGCCTCTACCGGACAATCGCCCGATGATTGAACTTCTGCAAGCACATGTAGACGGCAACAATGATCCAATTGTCATACCCACGATTGCAGCCAACAATTTTAAGCTCAAATTCGGTTTTATCCAGATGGTCTCTGCTTAACCATTCTTGGGGCGTACCATTAATGATCCACATGACCACATCAAGAGATTCCTACAACTCACGAATACGGTCAAATTCAATGGTGTTCCACAAGAGGTAATCCGTTTACAACTTTTTCCCTTTTCTTTAGAGGGACAAGCCCGGCATTGGCTTGCTAAGGAACCGCCACAAAGTATTCTTACGTGGACGGATTTGGAGACCAAGTTCATAAACTACTTTTTCCCACCCTCTCGTACTACCGCTTTGCGGAATGAAATTATCAATTTTGAACAAAATTACGATGAATCTTTTAGTGAATCTTGGGACCGTTTTAAATATCTTTTAAGAAAGTGCCCACAACATGGTTTTACCAAAGTGCACCAAATTAATACTTTTTATAATGGTTTAAGCATGAATGACCAAGATTTACTAAACAGTGCCTCGGGGGGTAATATTTTGGTTAAGACTTCCAATGCTGCTTGGGATATCATTGAGAATAAGTCTCGTGTGCAAACCAAGAGTGTTCGGACCAATGCCGCTAGTGCTAGTACTAGTGACAGCGACAAGCAACTTGAAAAAATTACTACGCTTCTTGAATCGCTTGCCGCCCAAACTGCCAGCAACACCAAGAGCATCAACGCTAAAAACGCTCAAGTCAATGCTGTCAATCAACCATGTGAAATATGCGGTGGTCCTCACTCTTACACCACTTGTACCACCACCCAAGACTACCCTTCTGAGAATGTGAATGCAGCATACGGTACCTATCCTCCGGTCGCTTATCAAGCTCGTCCTCAAGGAGACCGCAATTTGCTTAGCTACCGTTCAAACAACTTTCTTTCCCCACCCGGTTTTCCTCCTAACAACCCAAACCAACAACAAAACCTCAATCGCCCTCCTCAACAACAACCTCGTGCACCATACATACCACCTCACAAACAACCATATCCACCTCAAAGAAACAACCAAGTTTACCAACAACCTGCTTATCAACCACCCGCCTATAATGCCCCTCCCAACCAACCCACCGCATTGCACCAAGATGTTGAAACCTACATGCGGACCAATGATGTGATTGTGGAAAATCTCCAGCGGGAAGTGCTCAACTTGAAAGCAGACATGGTGAAACAAGGAAACGATCTGAGAGCTGATATGAGAAACACGTTGGCAAGCCAAATGACTGACTTACGGAACATGATGGCTGGATTCTTCCAAGGTAATCAACCCTCTTCTTCGAGTACTCTTCCGAGTAATACCGTTGCGAATCCAAGAGGGGAGATGAAAGCAATCACCACTCGCAGTGGCAAAGGTACCAAGGAACCTGAGCTTCCTATACCTCCACCGGTGATTGTGACTAAGGAGAACGAGTCACCTGCTTCTATTCCTCATCCTTCTACTTCCCCAATTTCTCCACCTCTTACTTCTACCACTCCTCAACCCAAGGATGTGAGTGATCCTTCGATTCCAAAGCCTTCTTCTTTTTCCGATATACCTTATCCCTCAAGGTTGAGGAAAAAGAAGCTCAAAAGCAAGGATGATATTCAGGTTTCGAACTTTCTCAAAATGTTTAAACAATTGAATTTCAACATCTCCTTCGCTGAGGCTCTCGCTCACATGCCTAAATACGCGAAAATGTTCAAAGATCTTCTTAGCGACAAGGAGAAGCTTCTTGATATTTCTAACACCCAACTTAATGAGAATTGCTCTGCAGTGCTCTTAAGGAAATTGTCAACCAAGCTTGGTGATCCGGGTCGTTTCTTAATCCCTTGCAACTTCCCGGGAGTAGAGAATTGTATGGCCCTAGCCGATCTAGGTGCCAGTATTAACTTAATGCCTTTAAGTGTTTGGAAGCAATTATCTCTCCCTGAGCTAGTCCCCACCAAAATGACTTTGGAATTAGCTAACCGTATGGTTGCTTATCCAGTGGGGATAGCCGAAGACGTTTTTGTAGGAGTCGACAAATTCACTTTTCCTGCCGATTTCGTCGTAGTCGACTACGACATGGACCCTCGTGTGCCATTGATCGTTGGTCGTCCATTCTTGAGGACCGGTCGCACTCTCATCGATGTTGAAGCCGGTGAGCTTATCATGAAAGTGGGTGACGATAAAATTGTCTTCAACATGGGAAAGCTTTCTAAACAGCCTTATTCATACGAGAGTGTTAATTGTATTGACGTTCTTGATGAGGCTTGTGAAGAACACTTCAAAGATGCTTGTAAAAGTATTCCTACCTCTCCTCCCAATGTTGAAACCGTTTCCTCTATAGATTCATCACTATCTCTATTTGGAGAAAGTGATTTCCTTTGGAAAGATTTGGAAGCCACCATGGGAGATGTGAACTTAGAACATGACGATTCTCCCACCGATTGGGATGAAGATCTTCGCCTCATTGAAAACCTTCTCAAAGAAGACAATATTTCTCCACCATCTCCCATGGTTATTGTTATCGATGCTCCGACTTTGAATACGCCTCCCATCGAAAATCCTCCGGATTTAGAACTTAAGGAGTTGCCGCCCCATCTCGAGTACGTGCTCCTTGAAGATAAGAAGAAGTCGCCCGTCATCATCGCGAAGGACTTGAAAGAAGAAGAAAAATCTCGCCTCATCGTCGTGCTTAAAGATCATAAGAAGGCAATTGCTTGGAAAATTTCCGATATCCGCGGAATTGATCCGAACTTTTATACTCACAAGATTCTCATGGAAGATGACTTTAAACCCACAATCCAGAGCCAAAGAAGGGTTAATCCTCGCATTCATGACGTCATCAAACAAGAGGTTATCAAACTTCTTGATGCCGGCTTGATTTACCCTATTTCGGATTCGCCTTGGGTAAGTCCCGTCTATTGTGTGCCCAAGAAGGGCGGAATAACCGTTGTTCCCAATGAACACAACGAGTTGATTCCCACTCGTCTCGTTACTGGGTGGAGAGTTTGTATCGACTATCGCAAGCTCAATGATTCCACGAGAAAAGATCACTTTCCTCTTCCTTTCATGGATCAAATTCTCGAGCGTCTAGCTGGTAATGACTATTACTGCTTCTTAGACGGTTTCTCCGGGTATTTTCAAATTCCCATCGATACCAAAGACAAAGAAAAGACCACATTCACTTGTCCCTATGGAACATTTGCTTACAAACGTATGCCTTTTGGTTTATGCAATGCTCCTGGGACGTTCCAAAGGTGTATGATGGCGATATTCCATGACATGGTGGAAGACACTATGGAAGTATTCATGGATGATTTCTTGGTTTATGGCGATTCATTCTCTGCTTGCCTTGCCAATTTAGAACGTATGCTTAAGCGGTGTGAAGACACTCGCCTTGTTCTTAATTGGGAAAAATGCAATATCATGGTAAAAGAGGGCATCGTGCTAGGACACAAGATCTCTAAAGCCGGTCTTGAAGTGGATCGTGCTAAAGTTGATGTTATTTCTAAGTTGCCTCCACCTTCAACCGTGAAGGGTGTGAGAAGTTTCCTCGGTCATGCGGGCTTCTACCGTCGTTTCATCAAAGATTTTTCTAAAATCGCTCGCCCGATGACCCACCTATTGGAAAAAGATACTCCTTTTATCTTTTCTAACGAGTGTATTGAAGCCTTCAACTCGCTTAAGGATAAGCTAACTAAGGCACCCGTCTTGGTTACCCCTAATTGGGAGCTTCCCTTTGAGTTGATGTGCGATGCTAGTGACTTTGCTATTGGAACGGTTTTGGGCCAAAGAGTGAATAAACACTTCCAACCAATCCATTATGCTAGCAAGACAATGACTGGGGCTCAGTTGCATTATACGACAACCGAAAAAGAGCTTTTAGCTGTTGTCTATGCCTTTGAAAAGTTCCGCCCCTATCTTGTCCTTTCCACCACAATCGTTTATACCGATCATTCCGCGTTGAAGTACTTGTTAACTAAACAAGATTCCAAACCAAGACTTCTTCGCTGGGTTTTACTACTCCAAGAATTTAAAATCGAAATTCGCGATAAAAAAGGAGCTGAAAACTTAGCCGCGGATCATCTCAGTAGACTTGAGCATCCTTATCAAGGGGATCATCCGAACAAAGAAATCAATGATTCTTTTCCCCTAGAGACCTTAATGTCTATCAACTCGACTTCTGATGAAACCCCGTGGTTTGCGGACATTGCAAACTACTTGGCGGGTGGAATTCTCGTTGACGGGTTAACATCCCAACAAAAGAAGAAGTTCTTCAAAGACATTAAGATTTACTTTTGGGATGACCCGTATCTATTCAAACAATGTGCTGATTTGATTATTCGTCGATGTGTTGATGGACCGGCAGCTTTAGAAATCCTTGACGCTTGCCACAAAGGACCCACCAGTGGTCACTTTGGTCCCAACTACACCGCCAAAAAAGTGTTTGACTCGGGATTTTATTGGCCCACCATTTATCATGATGCTCACGAGATGGTTAAACGATGTGATGCTTGCCAAAAATAAGGCAAGATCACACATAAAGACGAGATGCCTCAGAATTTCATTTAAGAATGTGAAATCTTTGATGTTTGGGGTATCGACTTTATGGGGCCATTCCCTTCCTCTAAAGGAAACAAATACATCCTTGTAGCCGTTGACTACGTCTCAAAATGGGTTGAAGCCAAAGCTTTACCTACTAATGACGTATGGGTGGTTTGTAACTTTTTGAAGTCGCTCGGTGTGCCTCGTGCCATTATTAGTGATCGTGGGACTCATTTTTGCAATGATCAATTTGCTAGAGTCATGGCTAAGTATGGTGTAAATCATCGTCTTTCCACCGCATACCACCCACAAACTAATGGCCAGGCTGAAATCTCTAACCGAGGATTAAAGCGAATTCTTGAAAGAACCGTGGGAGAGCATCGTGCCTCATGGGCTGATAAACTTGATGATGCTTTGTGGGCTTTTCGTACCGCATACAAGACTCCGATTGGTTGTACACCATATCGTATCGTGTACGGGAAAGCGTGACACCTCCCCATTGAGTTGGAGCACAAAGCTTACTGGGCCTTGAAGTGGGCTAATTTCGATATCAACAAAGCCGGTGACCTACGCAAGATCCAACTCAATGAGCTGAATGAACTCCGTAATGAGGCTTATGAAAATTCTTTGATCTATAAGGAAAAGAGTAAGCTCATTCACGACTCTAAGATTAAGAACCGAGAGTTCCAAGTTGGAGACAAAGTTTTGCTCTTTAACTCTCGGTTGAAAATCTTTTCGGGCAAGCTGAAATCTCGTTGGTCCGGCCCATTCACCATTGCCCAAATTTTTCCATATGGTACTCTTGAGCTCGCTCAACCTAATGGTCCCAATTTTAAGGTGAATGGCCAACGAGTGAAGTTGTACTTTGGTGAGGACATCTCTCATGAGATGATTCCATCCCTCACCACGTTTCCCATGAACTAATTTTGGGTCGAGTCAGGCTCGTGACTCGGTTATCAAAAACAAGCGCTCCTCGGGAGGCAGCCCGAGTATCTATCCTTTTCTGTTTTAACCTCCTAAGTGTAGGGGGCCTCTATAGGTTCTTTGTGTTTGTCTGGTGATGTGATTACAGGGATGAATGCACTTTTGGAACCTTTGAAGAACCGTGCTCCCGTGTTATCCGTAATCCGGTTCTATCTCTCTACTATCGTGATTCAATTTTCTTCATACTCACATTTGAAATTGATCACTTTAGTCGTCTCTCCCTTAGCTTGATTTAACCAACGTGCACAATGTCATAAGTGTACGGGATACTTTTCCCACATGCTTAAACATTGAGGACAATGTTTATCTTAAGTGTAGGGGGGAATTCTATCGAAGTTTTAAGTGGACTTTTCCATGAAAATGCCTTCATTTAACCCGAAAATCATCTTTTTCAACATTTTTCAAATTTTTTATTAACTTTGGCTATTTAGTCGTAATTTTTAAATTTTTATCGTTGCTTTCATATGTATATATCCACCAATAAAGTCAAGAATATTAATAAAGTGGTGTAGCTAGTTTTGAAATCTTTGACATATTAGGCCCGTTGCG
Source organism: Glebionis coronaria (assembly GCA_025667525.1). Taxonomy (NCBI): domain Eukaryota; kingdom Viridiplantae; phylum Streptophyta; class Magnoliopsida; order Asterales; family Asteraceae; genus Glebionis; species Glebionis coronaria. Next base: position 275,968,585 of record CM046882.1, on the reverse strand, counting down.
ATTATTTTGACTCAACCTGAATAGACTTGTCCAAGTTTATTCTAGCTAGTATCCTTAACCATATAGACCTTAATTGGTTTATTAGGCTAAGCATCCACGAGTCTCATTACTTGAGATTTTAAATTATGGAGAACGAGAAATGATAGAGTCAATTATAAGTCGGTATTCTTGCACAAGCTCACTTGGTGTAATTATTTGCCTATTCTCCCATCACTTGCTAATAATTTATCTGCAATAAGTAAGGTCGTACGATTTGAAAAGTTACTTAGCTTCTAGCCCAAGATCGTTTAAAAGTTGCTCGGTAATGATAAGAGTTCATAGCCAAGGCATAACTTATGAAGCGGGGCGCGAAGATTGGCGAGTCCGAAAAGGCCCTAACAAGGCATGAGGATTCAATCTTATTGCTAAAGATCCAAGGTGATGTGAAAAGCATTATTCCCAAAATCAATATGAAGGATCAAGACTCACGATGAAAAGCAATCAACTCCCATAAAGATCATGGAGAAGTCTATCCGAAAAGACACTAACAAGGTATGTGGATAAGTAGATCCAAGTCCGAAAAGGAGGCGGATCGTTGTATCTCAAAATCCCAATTAGAGATTGAAGAAATAATCATGAAGTCGTGGTCAACAAAGTCGGAGTACCCCTCAAAAGTCTCCAAGTGAAGAAACTCTATTAACGATGAGAAGACCATTATCTCAAGCACGTCTCTCAAGATATGAAGTATGAAGTACATGCCAAATATCGGCCCGAGAGAGGTCTCAAATCGTGAATCGAGTTATGCCAAGATATGAACTTTTTGATATCCCGAGAAGCAGTTTTAAGAGATTTTGTCCTTTAGCTAACTATTGATCAAATCGTCCTACTTTGCTTTCAGCCTAAATAACTATCGAAATAAGTCCAAAAATGCATCTTCATGATCATTCTAAGACAAAAAATAAAATATAAGAGATACACCTAGGAATAAGGGAGTTTAAGCATATAATTAAGCCATGTGTGTAAGTGTTTGATTTGCTAACTTATAATAACAATGATCTCGTTTTTAAGCTTAGCTTGGGGAACGTGAAACTTGAGGGTGATAAATCTTCGCAGCACCAAAGCCCTAATGTAAGTCCTTGATCTCTTTGCAAGTTATTTCCGTATAGCTATTTTCAAGTGAAAATTGTTTTCTATCCTTTTGTTTACTTTAAAGTTTTAATTTCTCTTAGTACTTTAATTTTTGTTTAGTGGTATTTTAATAAGGCCAAGGTTGATTGATTATGAGAAGAGTGTAAAATTGCTTTATCACTAAGCATTGCATGAGGGCATGGCAATGGTTAAGTGTAGGGGATTTGATAGGTGTGTCAACACCCATCCTTTTACCACTTATTTCTTACTAAAACAAGACCAAAACGCGTGTTTAATATCATTTGTTTGGAATTATGCGTGGTTTTTGTGTTTATTGTGTTTTCAGAGTCAACCGGATGAATACTGAAGAAAACATGGGATTGCACGGGTTTTATCGAAGAAAAAGACTCAAGACAAAGTCTATTGTCCAAGAGATGCAAAAGATTTGAAGTCATGGTGCCTATTTGAAGATTTATCGAAGAAAAGGACCAAAGACGGAAGATTTACAAATGTCGAAGAAACTCAAGTCTATTAAACGAAGAAATTAAAAGACGAGTTGAATTTAATCGTCGACAAATCCCGAATCAGAATCGAAAACGTCAACTTTTCTGAAAAGACGAGAAGACAAGAAGAGAGGAAGAAAGCCCACTTCACCAACCAACCACTAGCCTATATAAGGAAAACCCCTCACACATTTGGCAAGAGTTTTTTTCCTATTTTCTTCTTTTCTTTCGTAGGAAGCCAACACCACTAAGGTGTTGGTGATATTTTATTTTTGTTGAATCCTTCATCTTGTAAGCTTTTAATATTTTTCCTTTGATTGTTTAAACCTTAATCATCAATATAATCTTTCCATTTCATCTTGTTCATCTTCTCTTTTTATTCAAAGTTTTAAAGTTCTAGTTTGGTTGATTTTGATCTTAAAAAGTTAATGGGTTTTGTGTTTTTATGATTGGGATTTGTTGTTTATGACTAGTAGATGATTTGTGATTAGTTTTGTTCAAGATTTAGTTAAAAACTTGGTCGATTTTTGATTAAACCGTGTTCCCTTGTTTCTTGCTGTTTACTGTTCTTCAATCCCAGCAATATTCCGAATAGCCCCTTTTTTAGTTTATTCCGCATAGAGATTTTCTATCCGGAATATCTATTATTCCGGATAGCCCAATATTCCGAATAGTGTTTTATTCCGAATGGCAACCATATTCCGAGTAGTGAGTTATTCCGAGTAGCCTTGTATTCCGCATAGCCTTTTATTCCGAATAGGATCATTTTATATTCCCAGTAGTCGTTTATTCCGCATAGCATTTTTATTCCGGGTAGCAATATATTCCGAATTGCCATAATATTCCGAATAGACCCACTTATTCCGCATAGAGTATCTTATTCCGCATAGAGCATTATTCCGAGTAGCCTAAATATTCCGAATAACAATAAATTCCGAATAGCCATCATTATTCCGAATAGGGCCTTTATTCCGAACTGAGCATTTTTAAGGTTATTTTCGAGTTACTGTTTTATTTAAATTTGAATTCAAGTTTTATTTTTTATTGATTAACTGCTTCTAATTTACCTTTTAGTTACTTCATGCATTCACCTTTTTAGTAGAATAGAAAACCAAACCCCCTATTTGTCACCAAGAACAATCATTCCACTTTGAGTTGTGATCAATTCGAGGAGATTCCGAGAGAACTAATCTTGAACCCATACAAAAACCATTGTATTAGTCGTACCAATTCTTGAGGGAGTCTAAGGGCTTCCTATAAGTCATGGGGGCGTTTGCGGATCGTTTTTTGAACGACAGCCACCCATTCACTAATTGGGGGCAGTAAAAGACCCTAAATAGATTCACGGTCGGGGTTACCTCGCACGTATGGCAGGTAATCTCAAACTGATTGATTTTACATGCCCCTATGCAATGCAGTTGGGTTATGTAGAAGTCATAGTATAGAAGCAGATCTACCAAAAACTTAGATAAGGGGATACGGTAGTTAGCCGAATCAAATAGGCGGGTGTACACCCCTATCTTCCCATTTGGAGCATCCGTAATCGCTTCACCGTCACCTGGATAGGTCAGATGTACGCTTTCGGGAATATAATGCTTAGACAAAAAGTCTATGTATTTCTCCACATGCATCACGTTAAGGACATCCGTAATAAGGGGATTGTCCTTCACCATGTTTTATAAAAAAGATTTGAGAGGCGTGATGATCTAACCTGCGGCGGGGAAAATCCTGGGGATAAGAAGTAAAGGTATGAAGGAATAAGCTTGGGAAGAACAATGGCGGAATGCAATATAAACTGTGTGTATAACAGTAGCACACACCAACTCTTATATACGGTTGCCTCGATTTCCGAGGTAGCATGGATGTTCGCCACGTGTAAGCCACTACGCCCATCCAACGGATGGGATTTCTGACACTTCTGAAATGTCAGAAGGGACCCACAGGTCACTTCTTGACAGTTTTACGTGGCTCAAGGGTGGGCCTTTCTGGTGCACTTTTGCAGGCGTACGTCTGAATATTGACTACAATTAATGCATTCATTAAAGTTGTCCCAGTCGGTTTATTTTGGAGTGCGGCCGTAATTGCAACAAACAGGTCTACATGACATTGTTTAGTCTAGAGGTTACGCCTACGGCTGTAACAACTCGACTGGGGGGACATGATGACGTATAGTCCCCAGCCGGGTCATGAACCCGGCCCACGGGTACTACCCGTATCCGGCCCATCACGGATGGGTAGGATTAATATCATTTAAGCCTATGGGCTTAAATGAACAGTAACCACACACACGTGTGCGGCCCCCGACCCGGCATGGCCGGTACAGGGTTAGACAGAATCATACTCTTACTATGATTGGAATTTATCCCAAAGGAGAGGATATTCACTCACCATAATTAGAAGATAACAATCAATCTAATTCTGGTACTTATCATTTCCTTGGGGCCGAAGCATCAGTGACAGCCCATTAGGATTTCACTGCCTATATAAGGAACCCCCAAGGGTTCCACAAAGGTATTACATTCTATACACTCACATCTCATCCGATTCTCATAACCCTAACCGATTACTTACTCTCACGCCAGAGTCTAATCGTGGGATACATTCCCACGGTAAGCCTAATGCGTGTTGTTTTAGTGTGCAGGATCCCAACCAGATAATTCACTTGGTGCAGGAGCCGGAGTCCAGCCAACCCGAATTAAGCCTAATTCGGGTCTAGCAAGGATCACCCAACTTTTGTATCAACAAGATATTTTGTCCTTGTATATTTGCAAGATATGTAATGGAGATGATACGCTATTTTGGGAGGAACTATGGAGAGGTGATATGCAGTTCAGAGATTTAGCTCCTCATGTGTATGCATTGGAAACTAGGAAGGATATTTCTGTATATGATAAATTTGCTCATGGGAGTTTGATGCAATCGTTAAGACGCTATCCAAGGGGAGGAGCGTAATTGACACAGCTAAATTTGCTTCAAGAAATCATACAGGGAGTCACTCTTAGTAACAGTTCTGATAGGTGTGCATGGAGATTAACAGGCGATGGTGAGTTTTCTGTAGCATCTCTTCGTAGCATGATTGATGAAAGGTATTTTCCGGTGTCTGATGAAAAGACTAGATGGGTAAAAGAAGTCCCGATTAAGATTAACATTCACGCATGGAAATTCATGATGGCCTACCGACTAGGCTGCGGATATCTCGAAGAGGTATAGAAATGGACTCGATTATGTGTCATGTATGTGAAGAATCAATGGAATTAAATGGTCACTTGTTCTTTTCGTATAGACTAGTAAAAAGAATCATGAAAAAGGTTATGAGATGGTGGGAAGTGGAGCCTGCTGAGTGGTCTTCATATGACGAATGGAAGGTGTGGTTGGAAACTAGAAGACTGAAATTGGCAGCTAGACAATTTTTGGAAGGTATTTGTTACGTTGTGTGGTGGTCGGTTTGGAATTTGAGGAATAAGAAGATTTTTAGTGATCAAGGTGTTCAAGAGGCGAATGTTTTTGATAATGTAGTTCTACACTCGTTTAGTTGGATTAGCTCTAGATATAAATCTAAGATTAGTTGGATAGAATGGCTAAAGAATCCTAGTTTAATTGTGTAACTCTAGCATCTTGATAGTTTTTTGTTTTATTTAATAATAATCGTCGTTCAAAAAAAAAGAGATTGCATTCTCTCTCTCTCTCTCTATATAATTTTAAGTAGTAAAACGTTACAAGGTTTTGGTACAAACCTTTACAACACAAAAATTTTATAAATTTTTTTTATACTAATTGGTGGGCAATACACATTAAATGATAAATTTAATACAGTTTAATATGCAACAATTACAAAGGACTAGGCGAGTACCCGCGCATAGCGGCGAAAATTCTTAACGGTGGATAATTAACTATTTGTGATATTGTGGTAAGTATTTCATTACATTCAGTTAGAATGTGAGAAGATGAAATCATGATTGCAAGCGGCTGTAACTGTAACATATGATAACACAACTTTATCAAGAATTATTAACAACGTATCGAAAAATATATTAAAACATTTAGTAAAATTGAAGATAAAACATTACATCAATCATGAGATAATAACGTATGATACTCGTCGCGTATAAATTTTGATACACGCATTTGATGTGTGAACTACTCTTTGATCACAATCTTTCTGAACGTTAATCCTATATGAAATCTATAACTCATGTGGGTTATTATAATGTACATTTGTTGTTTATGTTTGAAACCATGTGTATTGTCTCATCTGACTCGTAGTCAGTATACACTACGTTGTTTATCAGACAAAATAAATCAAAACTAACATTTTAATAAAACATAAGGTTATGTTGTAATATTTGTGTTAAACAAGGTTTGATACATGTACCTTCCCGTGGAACACCGTGCCCAAATTTTCACACTATTTTTTTATCGTCAAATGAGTTCACATCAAAGCTTATGTTTGAATTGCATGTATATAACTTATGATTTATCCCAAATGTGTAAATTAAAATTGAATTATTCGTAGCTTTTGATAAAATTTATAAATTTAACATCAAACATGAAATACTTGTTATAATGGACTTGATAATTGCAAGACGTGTTAGTACAACAGAAACTTTCGTATACCTGTATCTCTTAGATCAAAAGTTTTGCATCATTGAAATTGACACAACAAACAAGCTAAGCATTTTTCCTACTTTCCAACCCTATACTCCTCCGGGATTTGGGCCTGTGCAGGCTGGCCAACTACACAGGGCCCAAAGTCCTTGAGGGGCCTCCAAAATTTTTGCATACCCAGATTATATGCATAGATTTAAGCCCAATTTTATTTTAGTTTGACTTGAACTTTGAGCAGCGAATGATAAGGATAGAAAAGCCAATTGCGAATGTTGTTTGAAAATTTTGAATTTTCACCAAATCTAAATTTCAAAAATTGTTGCTGTATATTTTAAGAAGTGATATGGTCTCATTTGGGATTATATTTTTAAATATCATTATTTCTGTTTTACATATTGGAAATAGATAATAAAAAAACACTTTGTTAACGTTTTAATCGATTAAATTATAAGTACTAAGATACTTGTTTAAGGGCCTATATATGTGTAGAAACTAGAAGGGGGGTTGAATAGTTTCTCTTCGATTGGTGACCAAATTAAAATTACTTTCAATTTGGTTTGTATCAAAACTATCTTTTACTTGAGGCTAAGTTGCATAATGATTAGGTTCAATTCAAATGCACTAGCAAAGATAATAGGTAAGTATAATGATAATGAAATAAGTAAAGATTAAGGAAGGAGACAACCTAGTGGGAAGACACCAAGATTTATAGTGGTTCGACAACGAGGCTCTATCCTCGTTTCTACTCCACTCCTCGAGTACACCTACTCGAGATTTCCACTATATCCACAAGCTCCCTTCTCGGCGGAGAAAACCTTACATCGTTGCTTACATTATTTTCTGACACTAAGCTAAATGTCGAGACCTAATCTTTAGCTAGGACCAATCTACACGACGTTGCCTACTTCACAATTTAACGACACAAGGCTAGATGTCGGGTTCTAATCTTAAAGTAGAACCAATCTTCACGACGTTGCCTACTTCACCATTTTACGACACAAGGCTAGATGTCGAGTTCTAATCGAAAGCTAGAACCAATCTTCACGACTCTTTACTTTGAAGCTAAGTGAGAACTTCACACAACACAACTACTAATCACTTTTAAGTTTAGTGAGAACTCACAAGACACAACCACATCACTTTATAGTTTAGTGAGAACTCATAATCAAATCTATTACAACTCAACTAGACTTATCCAAGTACACACATGTAGCTTGAATTTACACAACACAAATCCAAGCAAACACATATGCAATGGATGTACACAACAAATCCAAGTATCCACAAATAACTTGGATGAACACAACTAGTCCAAGTATTCATAAATACATTGGATTGACCTAAAACAAAAAGGGTATCATGATGAATATGACTAGCTCATAGATTCATCTTTATCACAACACTAGTGAGTGAGTGATCTTCTCATTGGACAAGGTAAAGGAGGGGATCAAGAGGATAATCATATGTAAACATCCTTAACAATTTAAGTGATCATTTACTAATGATTATGCTATAGAAAATAGAAAGAGGGCTGAGAAAAACGTCCAAGAGGCTTACTGGAAAATGAGATTTGACCCACTATTTAAAGGAGAAAAAGTATAACGGATCTATAACGACTAGCTGTGCGCGGTACCTTATCTCACCCCGCGGTACCTTATCGCTAAGGAACCGCGTAGGTACTTAAGGTACCGCCACTAGGCTCCGCTCCGTTTTTTGTCTTTTAGTGGGGTGGGAATATCTGAGGTATTTGAAACCTTCAAATGATATTCTAACAACATTTGGAATATGCTATTTTCAAATTTTCATTTTCCATTTTAATAAAGCATTTTCTAAAAAAGAAAGTTTATTAAAAAGTCTTTTGTCATATTAACAAAAGTGAGTTTTAAGGATGATCATTTTGATGATCACTAAGTATGATTAAGAAAGGTTAGTGATATGATTATTACCTTGATGATAGTGTTAGTTAAATAATTCATTTTGTGTTTTACACTAAATGTGTTTTATGGTTTGTTGTGATCAAAATTAAGAAAGATTAGTTAACACTAATAATGTTTTTAGGCATCACTTGCATTAAAGATCTCCCATTTTTTGATTACGACAAACGATAAACTCATTTACGTAGAAACACAAAATATGGAATTATTAACTAGTTTATCACTATCATTTCTCCCCCTTTGTCGTAGCAAAAAGGTTAGCACAAGTCTTTGAAGAACATCGAACTTTGCTAGTAGCTCCCCCTTGGTGGTTGCTCCCCCTTGTTTGGGGCACCAAGTTTGTGAGCTAAGGTGACATGCTATACAAAGGTTAGTAGAAAGGAAAGAAACACCAATGTATATATGATCACTACCTACTAAGTAACTTGAGAGGGAGAGAGAGAAGAAATCTCAAATTAGAAGCAAGTATTTTTCTAAGTATGTCCAAAGAGGTAATTGACAAAATCAAACTTCAATCCAATGAAGATGATAAGCTTGCCAATGGGTTAAAGCTTAGAATTGATGGAATCACCCATAAGCAATTGTAAAAATTAACCATGATCAACTCAAAATAGAACAAATGAAAAAGCACACAAACAACACAAAGGTTACATAAAAAAGACACAACAAAGAAGATAGTCATACACACAATATGAGTATCTAAAATCAATAAATATGGAAAATAAACCACTAAGCATAAGCTAGTCTAATAGTGATATTTTCCAAGATTGCTTAAAAAAAATAAAAGACTAAAAAGACGACGATGCATCATTCGAAGTTTTGTCTACCGGAACGAAAACTTGAATAGGAGGTCGAGTGAGGAGGCATTCAAGAAAATTTAAATTCTCATACACATGAGCAAATTCAATTTGTTGAAATCGACAACAAGCACACGAGGATCCATGATGCAACACAAAATCGTTTGATGGGGGTATGACATCAAACTTAGGGTTTAGTGGTGGTGGGGTAATGGGTTTGGGAATGTTTTCACAATGCCTTGTGAGGTTTGGGAAGGTTGAAAGGTCATTGAGTTGAGGGGTATTGAAGGATTGTGGTGGTGGGGGAACATTTTCGTTTGCTCCGGTGATGGGGTTTATGGTATAAGTCTCATTCCAATACTTGATTGGAGAGAAGGTAGGGTTTTTGGGTGGTTTGGATGAAGATGGTTCATTCTTCTTAACCCAAATAGGTCGAACCGAGATTTTTGGTTTCTTTGAAAGCTTGGATGAGGAAGCTTTGGGTGAGTGGGGTTGTGACAAAGAAATGTCAAGGTTAGGAATGTAGGAGTTAGGCATTGTGAGAGTGTGAGAATGAAATCTCAAGGTTATGTGAGAATGAATTCTCAAGGTTGGGAAGGTGTGAGAATGAAATCTCAAGGTTGGGAAGGTGTGAGAATGAAATCTCAAGGTTGGGGTATAAGTAAAATGTAATCAAGGTAAGAATTTGAATACAAAATGTGTAGTGTCAAGGAATGTTTAGTCAATTTGAGTAAACAAGGAATCCTTACAGGGTATAGGGTTTTAAAAGTTTTGACCAAAAATTCGTCAAAAGCCACTTACTGTCCGCGGTACCTTATAGGGACCGGCGGTTCCATATCGCTAAGGAACCGCGGGACTTTAGGAACCGCGTCCAGTGGACTTGAAACCATGTTTTTCCTGGGTTTTGGGAAAAACTATGACTTTTTCAAAAAGTTGCAAATCTTGGAATTTTACCTCTATTAGCACCAAAATATGCTAGGGTTGCATAAAGAAACACATTCACAAAGAATGTCTTGACAAAGGGTGACAAAATAATTTAGATATCATTTTGAACCAATTTTAGTCAAGTTTAGAGGTTGTGATAGATTTAGGTTCAAATTTAATTTCAAATTAAAGTTGATTAGTGTGCACAAAAGGATAGAAACACACAAAGCTAAATCCATAGATCAACAACATGAAACATTCATTAAGGAAGCAAGTACAAAGACAAATAAAAAACTAACTAATACATAGCTAGCTTAACATTAAATCTAGATAATTAGTTTTCTTTGGCTTGGTTTTGTTGAAAACTCTTATTAAGAAAACTCCATCATTCATCTCCTAAGAGGAGGCATGGAGAACAAGGCAAGCAAGAACTCTTGAAACCTCCTATGTAGCCCATACATATCCATCCTTAGGTTATGGATGATGTAGTGGTTGTAAAGACAACATGGACAACTAGGCCCATGAGTTTGTTGAAACCCATAGTATGGATCACCCAAAAGGAGGGAAAGTGAAACACCCAAAATTGGAATGTTTGAGTTGGGTAGAGGTGGAGGAGGCATATTCTCCAAGGGTGATGTTGGTGAGAGTGGAGGCATGTTCCCTAAAGGGGAAATAGGTGAGTGTGGAGGTAAATTCTCCAAGGTTGGTGAAATGGGTGAGTTGTGAGGGGTAAATGGTGAAGTCAGCAAAGTGTCATCAAAGTCATTCACAAAAGGAATGCTTTGGATTGGTTGGGGTTGTGTGGTCACATCCAAGGGTGCACTTGGAGTGAAGGGTAAAGAGAGCTCATTCATTCTTGAGTTGAATGAAGAGGAGGTAGAACCAATGGAGTGGTTAGTACCATGGGTGGATGATGTCTTGCATGATGCAAGAGGTGGGGAAGGTGATGAAGAAATGAGGATAGGAGCCATCTCATTCTTAGGTGTGTGGAAAGGTGAGGAGTTAGGCTTGGCTACCTTAATCCTTATTTTGAGTGTTTTCCTTGGGGTGGAGGTCTTGGAAGTGTTTGAGGTTTTGGTACATACCATGGTTGTTTAGGGTGGTTTAAGGTTTAGGGAAGTATGTTTGATGTGTGAAGAACATGGCAAACAAGGTGGGTTTAAATGGATGAGGGGATGATCCAAACTAGTAATGGGTTTAAATCATTTTAGGTGAATAATGAATTTAGGTAACCTAGTTTAGGAAATGTGCAGTTTATTACTGAAAATCATGCAAGGTTTACACAGATTTAAGAAAACAGTGTAAAGCAAAGATGCTGTCGTGCACAGTGACCGGCGGTTCCTTATCTAGGACCGGCGGTTCCTTATCGATAAGGATCCACGAGTCGATATGGAACCGCGACCAGAGGGTTTTCAAAAATTTCCCATCCCAGATTTTGATAAACCCAGATTTTTCCCAAAAGATTCACAAGCCAAAGTTAACTACATATCATAATCTAATAAGCTAACTATCATAAGGCATGCACAAAGCTATGTAAAAAAAATCATCATTGCATAGGCGACATTTAGGATCAAAATAAATAATAATCCAAGCATGTAACATAAGTTAATAAACAACTAAACCAAAGTGTTAAAAACCAAATGTTTATCCAAACTTTGACACAACTTCAAAGTCTTCACCTCCTCTTTTTGCCCAATCCCTTGATCATATTCCCCAAGAACTTGAAACCTTTTCTTGATTCAACCCGGTGTTCGTGCAATTCCCCTCGAGTTCTAAGGTTTTCACGATAAAGATGCTCCATATTGAGATCTTCCGGTACTTCACTAGAATGATGAGGAGGAGGAGCTAAGTCTTCAAATTCATCCTCGAATGGGTTTGAGGATGGATGGGAATTACTCGAAGAGTGGAAATGAGAACTAGTACCTATGCCATCACCATCACTTGTTGGCATGTCCATGTCCTCATCATCCATCTCTTGATGATCAGATTTTCTCGATCCTCGATCACTTCTTGTCTTTCTTGCATATGCCTCTTGAATAGGCAACATAACCCGATGAACCGGGTAGAAGCGAGAAAGATCAAGGTGGGGAAAATCATGAGCAACCCTTTTGAAAAGGCGAGTTAGAAGCATAGCATAAGGAAGGTTTGTTTTGGGCTTCGAAAGAGCATATTTGATTCGTCGAGCGATATAGAATGCCAAGTTGTACTTGGTGGATGTAAAGATGCAACTCAACATATGCACCATACACGCCGGGATATGATCTCGGTTTCCACCAAGACAAAAGACATTCTCCCTAAGGATATTGGCCCATTAGACCATAAAATCCTTAAGGTCGCTAGAGAGCACTTCATATCGATTCACATTTCGTACATTTGAATGAAGGCTTCTCACAAAGTTTCCATCACGCTCTTTCGAGATGATGTCAAGGATGAACTCTAGATCAATTTCGGTGAGGTCATTTGGAGGTTTATCGAAGGATTCCGAGAGAGCATCAAGTCTCCATTTATCCGTAAAACGACAAGTGCCTTCATATGGCACACCGAGAATTTGACCAAAGTTTTCGAGTGAGTATTGAATCAATTGATCATTCAACACGAAACGAATGAAAGTTTCTCCATTGTATTCAAGCATGGAGTAGGTGCTAAAGAATTCAAGAAGGAATAAGGGGTAAATATCTTCTTCTATGTTGAGCAAGCAATCAAACCCAGAAAGCTCAAACATAGATTGGATATAGCCATAACCCGTTATTTCCTTGTCAACGACTCTACCCTCATGGAAACAACGAGTGGAAAGGGATGGAAAAGCGTTTTGAAGTTGGGGGGAAGCATAGGTTTGGGAGAGGTTTGACATGTATTGTCTAGTGTATTGATGATCTTTTTGATATTGAGAAGGCATGATTAGTACCTAAATAAACATAAGACAATATTTTTCCAATCACTCATATGAAAAATAAAATGAAAAATTAAAAATATGAGAATGTGTTATATCAATTTCTTAACAAACAAAGGATTGAATCTATAGCATCCTCATGTTCACAATGCATCTATTCCATCATCAACCAAGAACACATGATCTATGCTAGATCAACATTGGATTAGAACATTGGTTTTTCAAAACAAGGTTTTTAGGTAAGCCTTAACAATGTCATTACCTACTTGTTCATGGGTTCATCTCAAATCCATCATTCAACCAAAATCATTTAGCCTAAATTCGGATTTGTTCTACAAGTGGGTTTTAGTGAAATATTAATGAATATGAACCTAAGGAATCATAGTAAAATAACCATGTCAACCCACATTCCTATTAAGGTTTTAATTCAATTTCAATTTTAAAATCCCCAATTATGAAAGGATGAACCCTAGAACAAAATAGATGAAATTGAAAGAAAATACTTACAATTAATTGATGTTAGATGAAGGATGAGTGAAACCCACAACTTGGAATCAATTAATTTGAGTGATTGAAGGTTTTGGAAGCTTCAACAATGGTGGAAAAACAAGAAAACCGTCGCTGTGTGTTTTTGGAAGAGAGAGGGTTTGGTTTGAAAAAGAATAAAATAATCAAACTGGCGCTCTGACTCAAGTTTCTGCCCGCGGTACCTTATCGATAAGGAACCGCGGGTTTGAGCCGTAGAGATAAGGAACCGCCTACAGAGGCAGGTTTTTATCTATGAAAAACGCCAAATTTTAAAAACCAAGTTTTTCTAAAAAACTTAAAATTATATCATGTGCCTTTTAGAATATCATTGGATCATCATAACACTAAGCAATATGCCTTAACGAAGGATTACGAGTTAAATCGAGATCGAAAAGAACCGAAACGGACAAACGACTACTCGTAGCAAAACGACTAAGTAGAGAGAAGTCAAGGGAAGTGAATCAAGGCAAGGACCAATGCTCAAGGGATTAATGACAATCTTCAAATAGTAGTAACGAAGAGCTTGTGTCATATATAGTGGTTTAAGACGTGCCTTTCCGGCGAAACGTTAAACGGCTTTGGTAATGAATAAGCACAAAGCAATTATTCAAGTATAGACTAAAATCACTTTCAATAATAGTCTTAGTCTAAACCAAAATATGAGCAAGGTATTAATTCACTTTCTCTCCCACAAAGGGCCTACTAACCGTATGGGTGCAAACCATGGAAATCATGCTTGATACTTTAAGCTTCTACTAACTCACTCTACATCACCATAGTGAGTCAAGTGTCCAAGCAATGAAGGTTTGAGAGGATAAAAGAAAAGAAACACAAACCACAAATAAATGTCAAGGCAAGGATGCCAAGAACAAGCACATAGTCAAGTAATGATCAAAAGAATGATCAAAGGGCGTGTAGAAGAACGAAAGCGTACCTTGGCCACAAAGAGCAATCCATGAAGGGATAAGTGCTATGCCCAATCAATGACTATGATGAGTACTAAGTCTTCAGGGACTAGTATCATTCCCAATCATCTTGGTATCATCATTCAAAGATGTTAAAGATCAATGAAGATGATTCTTCTATAAGTGCAAGTAACTCAATCCACAACCAATTAAGTGATTGATCTTCATGAGTACCTACACAAAGCAAGATGCAAACTAGTAGATACATTTCAAGAGTATATCTAAAATGCATAAAGGCTACTAATCCTAAGTGGGATGCAATATTATCAATTAAAAGACCGATTTTCAAAGAAAACATAGTTTTGACCAAAGAGAAACTTTAGTACAACTAGACCTTCTAATTTGAGGAGACAATGGATCGATCCAAGTTTCAAAGTACAATATACTTTAAAGATCTTGAGTGACCATCGCTCTGATACCAATTGTAGAAACTAGAAGGGGGGTTGAATAGTTTCTCTTCGATTGGTGACCAAATTAAAATTACTTTCAATTTGGTTTGTATCAAAACTATCTTTTACTTGAGGCTAAGTTGCATAATGATTAGGTTCAATTCAAATGCACTAGCAAAGATAATAGGTAAGTATAATGATAATGAAATAAGTAAAGATTAAGGAAGGAGACAACCTAGTGGGAAGATACCAAGATTTATAGTGGTTCGACAACGAGGCTCTATCCTCGTTTCTACTCCACTCCTCGAGTACACCTACTCGAGATTTCCACTATATCCACAAGCTCCCTTCTCGGCGGAGAAAACCTTACATCGTTGCTTACATTATTTTCCGACACTAAGCTAAATGTCGAGACCTAACCTTTAGCTAGGACCAATCTACACGATGTTGCCTACTTCACAATTTAACGACACAAGGCTAGATGTCGGGTTCTAATCATAAGGTAGAACCAATCTTCACGACGTTGCCTACTTCACCATTTTACGACACAAGGCTAGATGTCGAGTTCTAATCGAAAGCTAGAACCAATCTTCATGACTCTTCACTTTGAAGCTAAGTGAGAACTTCACACAACACAACTACTAATCACTTTTAAGTTTAGTGAGAACTCACAAGACACAACCACATCACTTTATAGTTTAGTGAGAACTCCTAATCAAATCTATTACAACTCAACTAGACTTATCCAAGTACACAAATGTAGCTTGAATTTACACAACACAAATCCAAGCAAACACATATGCAATGGATGTACACAACAAATCCAAGTATCCACAAATAACTTGGATGAACACAACTAGTCCAAGTATTCATAAATACATTGGATTGACCTAAAACAAAAAGGGTATCATGATGAATATGACTAGCTCATAGATTCATCTTTATCACAACACTAGTGAGTGAGTGATCTTCTCATTAGACAAGGTAAAGGAAGGGATCAAGAGGATAATCATATGTAAACATCCTTAAGAATTTATGTGATCATTTACTAATGATTATGCTATAGAAAATAGAAAGAGGGCTGAGAAAAACGTCCAAGAGGCTTACTGGAAAATGAGATTGACCCACTATTTAAAGGAGACAAAGTATAACGGATCTATAACGGCTAGCTGTGCGCGGTACCTTATCTCACCCCGCGGTACCTTATCGCTAAGGAACCGCGTAGGTACTTAAGGTACCGCCACTAGACTCCACTCCGTTTTTTGTCTTTTAGTGGGGTGGGAATATCTGAGGTATTTGAAACCTTCAAAGGATATTCTAACAGCATTTGGAATATGCTATTTTCAAATTTTCATTTTCCATTTTAATAAAAAAATTTCTAAAAAAGAAAGTTTATTAAAAAGTCTTTTGTCATATTAACAAAAGTGAGTTTTAAGGATAATCATTTTGATGATCACTAAGTATGATTAAGAAAGTTTAGTGATATGATTATTACCTTGATGATAGTGTTAGTTAAATAATTCATTTTGTGTTTTACACTAAATGTGTTGTATGGTTTGTTGTGATCAAATCTAAGAAAGATTAGTTAACACTAATAATGTTTTAGGCATCACTTGCATTAACAATATGGTTGCGGCACATGGCCTTCTAAATACACAAAACGGCCCTGCTCCTCCCTATCATGTTTAGTACTGCTCCCCTTCTTTTATGTTTACCAAAAGACACACATCTTCTGTAGGAGTTTTTTTCTTTGACCATGTTTTTTCATTAAACTTAACACAAAATATAAACAACTCATTATATTGATACAATACAAACCAAGTAAAAAAACTAAAATTCGTATAATACAGATATTAGTACATTCTTCTCCTTTCGTCAAACAATGATTCTTAAATTGAGAACATCTTCACGCGATTATACAAGTCCAGGTTGCAACTAAAACAAAACCACATCTCTCATCTTTATTAATGGAGTATAGCCATATTTAAAAGAAAACAAATGATAAAATCAAATAAATGAGATTATCACCTAAAACATCACGATTCTATGTTTTTAAAAACCATTACGTATTTTGATTCGTATATTTTTTACATTATATCTTTACAACTATAACCATCCATTCATAATTATACAACCAAGTGTTCTTTTAAAAATATGAAAGTGTTTAAAAAAGTTTAAAAAAAATTAGTAACGGTTTTTGTATATAGCTTTTATTTATTCTCTTATCATCAAGTTGAAACCAAGCAACAACAAACCTGATAAAAACAACCACAATACAAGATTTTACAAGATCAAAAACTTTATGGTGTAATTGTATAAATATAGAGGTATGTTATATTCACAAAATATTTACACAAAAGAAATCCAAAAAGGATGTAACATGCATTTGTTGGAAGATGAGAATTTAAAAATAAGAGAGAGAATAGGTTAACATGATTTTCATTGGTGACAAGTTATTTTATAAATAAAAATTTGTAAAATTTTGTAAATCTAGCATTTTCAAATATAAACTTAGACACGGAGAGGAAATGTCAAAATCGACAAACCTTTGATAACCTTTTTGTTGAAACATAAGCCATCGTCATCATTGATTCATCTTAAATGGAGGTAGATCACCATCACTAAAATGAATTTGGAGTTAACACAAAATAGAAAGCTAGTAAAACTCTTTTAATACACATAAACGAATAAATAAACAAATAAACAAATAAACAAAATGAATATAAATATTTTTGTTTAGAAATATAAAAAGTTCTAAGAAACAGTCTTTCATACCCTTCTTTGTTTTCTCATATCTTTAGCCATGTCACATAAACCTTTTATACCATCAACAACTACAAAAACCTGTGTATATTCAAATCTAAACCACCAAATCAAATATGAAAACTAATAACATAATTCGAATCTCAACGAAAATCATACTAAACCAAGCACAAAAATCAAAACATATATAAGAATCTGGTGGTGATTTAAAAGGAAATGAAGGTGCAAAGGTGGTTAGGTATTTTTCTAAAATAAAATTATATTTGTGAGATCTTATTACCAAATACCTGACTACATCACGAATTGCGTCTCTTCATGATTTGAGATCTGCAAAAACAATAAAACATGCAAAAACATTAAAACATGCAAAAGAAATTGTTCTAATGATAGGAAAATAAACCTAAAGAGCATTGTAAACATTGTTTTCATTCTTCACTGTCATGTATTGTTTTTTTTTGTCTTTCGCTATGAACGCAATGAACAAGAATATTAGGGATCCACACTATAAGGGTGTTTATATATGCGTATTTAAATTTGTAACTGACACACGCATGTAAATATTTTAGGGGTATCTACATACATGATTTAATTTTTGTTATGATTTGATTTCTTTCTAAACTTGATGAAAGTATTCCTACGTAAATTTTGAGCAGGAAGAAGTGTGTGTGAATTTTTTCAAACTTTCTATAAATAAGAGAATATATAGGAGCATACTTTCGGTAAGTTTGAGGAGCACACATTTTGTTAACAACTTTCATTAACTTTCAACATTTAACAAAGCTTTTGTTTTCTGGAAATCAACATTACCATATATATTTCAACAATGTTGAAATTTTTAACATTTTCAATTAGGATTCCTCCTTTATAAGTACTATAGATTATTGCTATAAATTCTAATTTTTTAGATAGAATTATCCAAATAGTTCACTAATGAAAGTTTAATATCAGATTTATGTGTTTGATTTTGAACCATTCATTTTTTTTTATAAATTTGCATTTTCGAATACTGATCATTTTGCTAACTAATTCAATTAAGTTGCAGACATCAAAGTAGAAATATTTTAAGGCCATCATGATGTATGAACACGTGTAAACATATAAATTAACAAGATTTTCTATATTTATATGTTATATACTATTGCGACGAATGTTACATAAATTTGCAAATACCTTTCAGGCTTTCACTATCAGTTATCACAATCTCGTAATACTGTTTTTATATGAAATAGTTTATTATTGTTCAAAGTTATTACATCTTATAGCTAGTGTCTTTATTTATAGATATAACCATAAAACATTACGCTTTCAAAATTTTATTTTCAAAGTACTCGCAAGCACAACGCGTAGGTACCAGTTAGTCAATTTAAAAAATATTTACTCTTTTTTATGTTTTTGAATGAGGTGAGTGATAAGCTCAAATCTTTTGATTATTTTGTTCTTAATATATAAGTTAAAAGCCTCATATAATACTACTTAAAAAAATGAACAAGGTGTGTATTTCGCTAATCAAAATTTCACTTATCTATTTTGTGTCAGCAAAGCAAATCCTAAAGGTGGAGTTTTTTACATTTCAGATAAACTTAAGTAAAACACATGTAAAACTTTTTATATTTGATCAATATTAGATTATAAATGGATACCATTTGAATTTATGTTGTTTATATTTTATATTTTATAGATAAAATTTAGAGGGAAGTGCAAAAATCATCCTTGTGATATGTTGAAAAATCGAATTACATCATTCGTTAGTTTTTTGGACAACAACCATCCCTCCGTTAGTGCGCACGGCACAATACATCTCTCATGGACTAACGATGCAAATGTTTTTCACGTTAAGAATTAACAAGGTTTAAAGAGAGGGCATTTTTGTCTTTTTCCTTTTCCAGGGATGTATGGTGAACCTTATTATAACTTGTTTCGAAAAAAAAATTATTTTTGAAAAAAAAAATTTATTTTCGAAAAAAAAAGTTTTATTTTCGAAGAAAAAGTTTCATTTAAAAGAAAATTGTTTTCGAAAAAAAAAATAATTTAAAAAAAATATATATTTTCGAAAGAAAAAGTTTTATTTTCGAAAAAAAAAATTATTTTCGAAAAAAATAGTTTTATTTTGAAAAAAAAGTTTAATTTTCAAAAAAAAGTTCAATTTCCAAAAAAAAAAAATTTCGAAAAAAGATAAAATTATTTTTTCAAAAATCTTTGTTTCGAAACAAGTTATTTAAAAAAAGTATAACTTTTGTTTTCGAAACAAACTTTTTTTAAAATAATTAATCTTTTTTTTCGAATTATTTTTTTATTTTTTCGAAAAAGATAAAACCTTTTTTTTCGAAACAAGTTATTTCGAAAATAAAACCTTTTTTTTTCGAAAATAAAACATTTTTCTTTGAAAATTAAAAAAAATTTCGAAACAAGTTATTTCGAAAATAATTTTTTTTTTAAATTAAATTTTTTTATTTCGAGAATAAAACTTTTTTCTTCGAAAATAAAACTTTTTTTTTCGAAAATTAAACTTTTTTTTTAAATAAAACTTTTTTTTTCAAAATTTATTTTTTTGAAAATAACTTTTTTTTTTAAATAACTTTTTTTTTTCGAAACAGGTTATATAAAGGTTCACCATACATCTTTGGAAAAGGAAAAAGACAAGGATACTCTCTCTTTAAACTTTGTTAATTTTTAACGAAAAAACATTTGCATCGTTAGTCCATGAGGGATGTATTGTGCCCCGCGCACTAACGGAGAGATGGCTGTTATCTAAAAAACTAACGAAAGATGTAATTCGATCTTTCGACATACCACATGGATAATTTTTGCACTTCCCTCTAAAATTTATTTAAATAGTAATATTAATACATAACAAAAAGATTTATATAAACAAATACGTGATTATTGGTTGTAGTAATATAACAATTACAAAACATTGAAAAAAAAAAATTCAAATAGAATTAAATTAAAATACTAAAAATACATCTAATTTATGTGTAAAACTCGTACGTGCGCAAAACTTTTAACTATAAAATAAGTATTTATTTAGTTATAGTATCAGTCTCGTGCACGAATGAGCTTAGATTTAAGTCAATTTTATTTTAACCTTTTACTTTAACGTATATTTTATTGACTTTCTAATATAAATATAACTTAAAAAATGTTTTTTATTAATAAACATTTTTTTAGATACAAAAATCACCACTTATCATTTTGGTTTACTCTATAAAAGATTTGCTAACTCTTTTAATTATGGTTATAAATAACATGAAACGTGACGTGGCGACATGTTTAAACTATACGTTTTAGTGGTTAAAATGAAGTTTTAGTATTTTTAAACTGTGGCTTATGACAACACAATATGTAAAAAGTATTTATTTGTTTAATCAAATTTAAATATTATGTTTATATTGAGTTTATAATAACTGTTATATATAATAATTAAACTTATAAAACATTTTTTACATGTAATAATATTCATTTTTTGAGTTGAATTCAAGAAATAAGCACCTTATGTCATAATGCGTCTTGATGTATTACGTAAAATAAAAGTCGTGTCTCAAGCTTTAATGCGCCTATTTAAAACCATGTTTCTAACTTTATGTAGAGATAGTTTTGTTTTGACAGAAAATAATCTTGGTGAATGGTGGTGTTGTAAGTAGAGGTGGGAATTGGGTCGGGTTAATTGGGTTCGAGTAAGTCGGGTCAAGACTTAAAAAAATTATATCCGAATCCGAGTCTAATTAGAACTCGGGTCAGTTGGATTTTGGTCAATTCAGATCGGGTCAATTCGGGTCGGGTTAACTCGCGTTCGGGTCAACTTGAGTATAAGTAAAAAAATTAAAAATTGGTTTATTTAAGTATATTTCAATGTAAAATGTGTTAAAAAAACTCGGGTCAAGTCGGGTTGGTCAGGTTCGGGTCAAGTCGGGTCGGGTCAATTCGGATCAAGGTTAAAAAATATAAACCCGAACCTGAGTCTAATTAGAGCTCGAGTAAATTCGAGTCAACCCGAATTTACCCGAATACGTTTTTTAACTCGAATGACCCGACTCGAATAAGCTTATTCGGGTTCAGGTCAACTTTTTCGACACCCCTAGACCCTAGTTGTAACCAATTTGTTTCTAAGAATGGTAATGAATAAAATTTGATTAGCATAAGCGTATAAATTAATAAAAACCTTTAACGATATGATAAAGTCAATGAGGGATAACGTAATCTGGAAGAGATAACGAAAATGATGATAAAGTCGATTTTTAGTTTATATGCACATATTCCGCACTAACAAGATACATTTTTATAGCACTTTGTTTGGTTTAAAGTCCGACCGATTACAGGAACATGCGAAGACGTGTTGTGGAAGAAAACGAAGGCTCTGCATTAAGAAAAGTGTAATGTCAAAAATAGGTTTTTAAATCGATCTAAACATCAATTAAGAAAAGTACACTTCTAATATGGTCAAAGACGGAATATTGTTTTGGTAATGTTATAATTAAGTTACATATTTTTTAGATATAAAATATAAAGAAGATTTCGTAACTTAAGAATGGTGTATTTTTTTATGTGTGTGCTGTTTACCTCCGTCCTAAAATAAGTGTTTACATTTAACTTTCGGAGTCTTTTTTCGTAATTTTGATCGTAATTATTTTTGTGTGTGTTATATAATATTTTACAAAATATATGATTGGATAGAGTTTTAAATGTATGTTCCGTAGATATAAATTTTATCAAGTATCATATAACACAAACAAAGATATCCACGATCAAATTTCTCGAAAAAAGACTTTAAAAATCAAATGTTAACACTTATTTTAGAACAGATGAAGTATTTATTTATAAGTTATTGCGTCTTTATTTTTTTTACAAGCTAAAAGATTAATTTTAATTATTATTTAAAATTAAACTTTACTAAAAGAAAAACACGAAAACCCCATTTTTGTCAAAATATTAAAAAAAAAATACAAAAAATACGAAGAGATTAAATTTATAATTTAACGAAAAATATTTATAAATAATGATATTTCACTAGTAAAAAACAATAAAACATCACTATTGATAACATAATAAAATATCATTAGTAACATTTAATAAACATAACTAAGGTGTAATACTGTGATATTCATTTGTTTTTCACCAATGATATTTCATTGTTTTATACAATGTTGCAAAAAAAGGTGTACAAGCCCGAATAATCGCTGACTAATCGATACAAGGTTCTCAACCTTGCCGATTAATGAAAAAACGATTAATGACGGTCAACGACGATCAAGTGAGGTCAAACTTGCCAAAAACTTATAAATTGTGCTGAAGATACCGAAAACTCACCATAAAAACTTGTGTTTATCAATTTGGTAACTATTTATATGTATGATAAGTAGTACTTTAAGAATAATATGGCAAAAAATACTTAAAACTTGTTAGAATTACTCAAAACTTGTCGAAAATACAAAAAAATTGCTATAAATATCAATCCGGTTAATTACTGATTAATCCTGCCTATAGCGATTACTAAGATCGTCGACCGATCGTCTAGCGATTCACAATTTTTGTAACCTTGATTTTATAAGTAGTGAAATATCAATAGTGATAAAAATTAGTTAAAAAAAATTATAATTTTACCTTTTTTTTTTTTTTAATAAAAATGCATTCATGTTCTTTTTTAATTTTAAATTAATCTTTAAATTCGTCCGTGCATTGCATGACTTATGTGTGAGATACTTTTTTGAACGAATGTGTGAGAGATACTTAGATCTAATTTATGTATAAAGACAAA
This sequence comes from Glebionis coronaria, assembly GCA_025667525.1. Classification (NCBI taxonomy): domain Eukaryota; kingdom Viridiplantae; phylum Streptophyta; class Magnoliopsida; order Asterales; family Asteraceae; genus Glebionis; species Glebionis coronaria. The sequence continues at coordinate 275,945,428 of CM046882.1, read as the reverse complement.
AATAAAGAAAAATGATGGCGGAGGTGACGACCAGTTGTTTAGTGGGAAGATAATGGCTAAGATGTGTTTTGAACCTAGCGTGAAGCAAGGGACTGTCTAAAGTGACCCAATTTTTTTTTATGAAAGTGTAATTATCCTTTCTTTTTCGTTTCATAATTATTGTTTATCGATAAAAACACGTAATATAGAAAAAAATATTACTTTTTTTAGTTTTCCCTATTACTTTTGACACAATAACAATTTTACTTTTAACCGTAATTTGCAACTTATTTGTTGTTTGTAATAATACCTTTAAATGAGGGGAATATAGTAACTTAATTCACATTTCCTTATCTATTTTTGAAATTGAACAATTAATTTGAAACATTCGAAAATTATAATATGAAAGATAATTTTAAGACGGAGAAAGTACATTATAAAGCATTTGAAAGTATTCTATAATTAGAATTTTTATATACTTAACTTGTTATTTAAACATACAGTTGTCCTCTTACCGGCGTCTTCACCACCACCCACCCATCTCAAATTAGAATTTTTATATACTTAACTTACTTGTCCTTACCTCCTTCAAAGGCGGTGGTGAAACATATTTCTGATAAAAGGTTATATAAACATAAGTTGCGTGATTTGGTGAAACGGAGAAAAAATCAAAAATTAAAATTGTAGATTTAGTTTTTTTTAAGGTAGAAGATGACCTTTAATTGAAGAGAGAAAATTATTACTTTTTATTTTTTGTTTTTGAGAAAGTGAGTAAAGTTGAAAGTTGATCAACGTTGTAACACCCTATTTTGATAAATGGAATGTCACGCATGATTATAACGTGTCATCAAACATACAAGGATAAATGTATAAACATTACATGACCATAAAGGAAATACCGGAATCAAACATATGTACTCCAAAAGTAGAACTCATCACACACAAACATAAGTACTTTAAATGAAATGACTAAACAATGTTCATGGAAATGAGTATCAAAGTATAAAGAAATGCATAAAGTAAAGAAGGCTAGGAAGCTTCCAATCCATATGCACGTACGCTTAAAGTTTACGAGCGTCCCTGAGTACCTGCCGTTTTGGGAACATGAAAAGGAAAACGGCTGAGCATAACGCTCAGTGCACGGATATACAAGTAAAGCATGAATAATATAAGCATATAAGCATGAAGCAGCGGAAAAGACTAAGTCCTGGATAACCTGGTTATATCTTATTAAAACTGGTTTTATAGTTTGAAAAGCCTTATGTTTATCTTGTAAAAACTGTTTAACATATTTACCATTAGCCAATATAGGTCATGAATTATCCACGTGCATGAATACTTGGAGGGGTGACCTCGTCATGCAAATTAGAGGGACTGCCTCTAATTTAATATACTGGTTTGGGTAGGAGGGATAAGCTCCTTTTGAAGGATGCAAGGCACACACCACATTCACCTGAATAATCTGCTGAAAACATGTAAACTAGGATGCACCCATACGCCCCACCTGATAATAATAATATGGCCAAAAGCTGAAGGGACGCCACGAGCTATCACTCCGCCGTGGTGAAGTCATAACACTGGTGCCTCCATTGTTATGGTTATGGTACCTCCATAACTAGGTGAAACTGGTCATGCATGTATATGGCTTTAGGTATCTAATTAAACATAAGCAATCAAACATATAAAACATATACTTGGAAAACAGTTGGCTGCATACGGGGAATCCTAATAAGGAAAGAATGTCCGTACTGAAAGGACGGAGAATCCGTACCTTGTGTCCAGTGAACGAAGAAGACGAACGGAAGAGAGTCCTACTTCGGTATCACTAATGCTACATAAATTCATACGTGTATAAGTATCTGATTACTGAGTACGTAACTGGTTTTATATCATGTCTTAGCTTGTTTTATATGTTCATGTGATGTTTTACTGATTAAAGCTTTATACTGTGTTTATCATGTATTATGTCTATTCAGATTAAGTATTTCTTGTATTTCATGTATTATTAAACTTGTTGTGTAATAATAAGTAACTTTCTAAAAATAACAGGTTTCCTAAAATAGAAAGTTTTCAAAAATAGAAAGTTTCCAAAAATAGAAATTTTCCAAAAATAGAAAGTTTCCAAAAATAGATTTACTGCTTAAAATAGATAAGTTTCTAAAAATAGAAAGTTTCCATAAACAGATTAGCTGCCTTAATTAAATAAGTTTCTAAAAATAGAAAGTTTCCATAATTAGATATAAGCTGGATTATTAAGCTAATTATATAGGCTTAAGTGTTTACTGATTAATATACTAAGGCTACCCACAACGCATGAGGGTCGCGACCTAGTTTTTTCGGCCGACGACCTAGTGCGACCTATTTGCCACAACCCAGCGACCTAATGCGACCTAATTCAAAATTTATTTTTTTATTTTCAATAAAAATAACATTTGATATTCAATAAAAATAACATTTTGTATTTAATAAAAATAACATTTTAATAAAAATAAACATAAACTAAAAAACATTACGAAACATAGAAGTAAAGAGGGTATAATGCATTAGCTAAAACTAACTCTAAAAATTGTCAAATTAATATATGTTGTGAGAAATAAAAAAAAGCTCAATATATTAAAATTTGAAATTTTTTTATAAAGTTTATATAAATTAAACACGATTAAAACATGTTAAATTTAAAAAAAAAAAAAATTTATTAAATACACAAACACACAGACAAAAACACAAACACTAACACAGACAAAAACACAAACACGAACACAAACAGGTCGTGACTAGGGTCGAATTCGGTCTGACCGACTACGGCGACCGAATCGCCGCAACGCGGCGACTCGGTCGCGACCGACTGACGATCGACTATATTCAGGTGCGTTGCGGGTAGCCTAAGTCATGTAATTAATAGTATAGTTTATTAGTTATTTCATGTGAATTAAGTAAACTATAGGTTAAAGTATTTAATTAAATATAACATGATTTAATTAAATAAAGGTAAAAATACTTAGGTTAAAATATGTATTATTATCTATCAATAATATAACCTAAGTCATGTAAATTAATTAATTATAAGTCATGATTTTAATAATTAATTAATTATATAGTCTAAATAAAATGATAATTTACTTAGGTTAGAATTCATGTATTAATAATAATATTAATAACCTAAGTCATGTATAAATTAAATTAATCATAACTTTGGATTATCTAAACCATCTTTTCTCTCTAACCCTAAACCATCTTTTAGCCGCCGCCTCCGGCCACCGGCTACACGTCGGAGGTTCGGAGGGCTACCAATAAACTTAAACCCCCTTCAATTATCATGTTCAATTCCAAAAACAAATCAAATTTATTTCCCGGATCTAGTTTTCTTTTCCACAATGGTGGATATTCCTACAAAGTGATTCACACCTACATGGTCGTTTTCATCTCCGTACCTATATCTATGGATCTATGTTACTGCCCCCCAATCAACCACGACAATGGCAAGCATATTTTCTTGGGTTTGGGAGTTCGGTTTTGGAAGGTTGTGTTTGTTGATTTCTTTTGTGGGTATCACTGTTTTCATCTGTGGATCTATGTTACTGCCCCCCCAATTAATCACGACAATGGCAAGCATATTTTCTTCGGATGAGAAAGATTCAAGGTTTTCGGTGATGTTTTTCATTTTGTTTTAATTTGGATATGTAATAGTTTGGTTTGGTTAAATTTTATTGATGTAATTTTCTTTTAATGACATTTTAATGCGAATGCACTTTATAATAAAAAAAAATCATGTACATGTTTTAATTAATTTAATTTAATTCTTGTAAAAAAATAAACTTGTAAAAATAATTAACCTTGTAGAAACAACCCATGAACCGAACCCGTGTTTTAATCTAAACATGTCGTGAACCGTATTTATGAACCCCGAGAACCGGACCCGTGAACCGGTCACAAACGCACCCTTGGTCAAGTCTAGCCTCCGGCTAGCCAAAAGTTCCCACCGGCTAGCCGGTGGTTACCCTTGCTGCCGCGACATGGGGTTCCCCCTGCTTTCCTTATTTAGCCACCGACATAAGCCGGTGGTGGTTTTTGTTCTAGCCGAGACCCACCCGAGCAAAAATATACCCCGACCAAGGTCGGGGTTTCCTTTCCTCCTGCTGTCGAGACACAAGACACCACACCGAGACCTTGAGGTCTCTGTTGGTGCGAAACAAAAACAAACCGAGACCCCCTTGGGGCTCGGTTCTTGCGTCGGCCAAAAACAAACACCCCTTAACCATAATTATTTTACCCCCATGTTTAATTACATGATTTATAACTTGTTTTTAAAACCATTCATGATTTCATGTGATTAATTAATCAAGATCATAAAAGAAAAGATGTTTAGGGTTTACCGATTACGTGAATCAAAGGATGATGAACACACTAACAACCTTGCAATAAATCAACACCAAAAATCAACCAAACACACCTTGTGTGTGTTTTCTACCCGGCGGCCAAAGGAGAGGAGAAAGAGAGATTTAGGGTTTTCTTGTTTTCAATATTGTGTTATTATGAAAAATAATATTTCCCTTAATTTCATGTTTAGTAAAAATCAATTGGCTTGGCCCTTGGTCTTGCTTCTAGCCGCGGGTAAGGGGGGCCCACATGGGGTAACCCAAATGTTTGTCGTGTCTAATATTTAGTGTGTTCTCGTGTTCGTGTTTTACGTGCTTAAAATAGTTATCGTTCGTGTATTATTATATTTATTCATGAGCGTAATAAATATACATACCTACGTAATACTAAGCTCGTGATTATTTACGTTCATGATTTCATGTTCGTATGTTCATGATTATAATTATTATTGAAATAATTATCGTGTCTTAATACGTATTAAATACTTATCGTGATATAACACGTACGTAATACTTGTAACTCTTGTTCGTGAAACGTAAACATGCTATAAAAGGAAAGTTCTAATCATGTACGTACGATCGTAAGGGTACTATTAATGGTAAAAGCATGCGTGTTTTACAACTCTTTCCCCTAAAAAGAATAATTCGTCCCCGAATTATAGATAAAGTAAATTGGAAAAGAAGAACATACCCGAATTAAAAATATTAAATGGGGGTAAGAAGCCCGGATAGACACCTCTGTTTCCCAAGTGGCTTCTCGCTCGGTATGATCCCTCCAAAGGATTTTGACGAATGGAATCGTCTTCCTTCTCATGACTCGTTCTTGTCTGTCAAGAACTCGTTCGGGTTCTTCTATGAAAGTGAGATCTTCACGAATCTGTTCCAGTGGATACTGAACCATGTGAAGGGGATGATACTTGTACCCTCTGAGTAAGGACACATGGAAAACATCGTGTACATGAGAAAGCTGCGGAGGTAACGCTAAACGATAAGATACTTCACCGACTCGTTCAATGACATCAAACGGTCTGATAAATCGAGGACTGAGCTTCCCTTTTATTCCAAAACGTCTAACACCACGTGCGCGGCGAAACCTTAAGGAAAACTTGATCTCCTACGTTAAAATGTAAGTCCCTACGATGCTTGTCTGCATAACTCTTTTGACGTGACCGTGCTTCTTGTAGTTTCTACTTAGCTACTGCGACCTTCTCATTAGTTAGCTCTATCATTTCTGGTCCTTCAAGTGTTCGCTCACCAACCTGATCCCAACAGATTAGGGCGCGACACTTTCTGCCATACAACATCTCGAAAGGAGCACACTTGATACTTGCGTGCCAACTGTTGTTGTATGCAAACTCCACCAAACAGATATAATCGTCCCAATCACCCGTACATTCCAATGCACATGACCTCAACATGTCTTCCAATTTCTGAATTGTATGCTCTGACTGCCCGTCTGTTTGAGGATGAAAAGCCGTACTAAGCTTAAGTTGTGTACCCCAAGCTTTCTGCAGACTTCTCCAGAATCGCAAAGTGAAACGGGGATCTCTGTCTGAGACGATGCTGGATGGAGCACCGTGAAGTCTCATGATCTCCCTTCTATAAGTATCGGCGAGTTTACTGACCGAATCTTCCTTGCGGATCGGTAAGAAATGAGCTGATTTGGTAAGTCGATCAACGATAACCCAAATTGCATCGTGCTTCTTCTTTGTCGGCGGAAGAACTGTAATAAAATCCATGGTGATTTTGTCCCATTTCCACTCTGGAATATCTAACGGTTGAAGAATACCGCCAGATCGCTGATGCTCGATCTTAACCCGCTGGCAGGTAACACATTTGGAGACGTAAGTTGCAACATCCTATCTCATACCACTCCACCAAAAGTACTGCTTGATGTCATGGTACATCTTGGTCGAACCAGGATGGATAGAGAATGGGGAGCTATGAGCCTCAGCTAACAATGCTTCCCGGAGTTCTTGGTCATCAGGAACACAAAGTCTCGTGCCCTGCCATAAGATACCATCTGTATCTACTCAAAATTCTGTCTGCTTCTCCAAATTCTGAATTATCGCCTAGATTTCTCCATCATCTTTTTGAGCTTCCTTGATCTTAGAGAGTAACTCGGGTTCCACTCTAAGATTAGCCCAGTAACCGTGTTGTCCACGTACCATGATCTCTATGTCTAGTCGCTCCAAGTCTCTAATGATTTCCTCCTCAACTTTAATGTCGTTTATCATTCCGGACTTTCCTGCTAAGTGCATCTGCCACTACATTCGCCTTGCCGGGATGATACTGTAGATTGATGTCATAATCCTTCAACAGCTCTAACCATCTCCTCTGTCTCATGTTCAATTCACGTTGAGTGAAGATATAAGCTCTTGTGGTCCGTGAAAATGTCACATGATTCTCCATACAAGTAGTGCCTCCATATCTTCAATGCAAACACCACTGCTGCAAGTTCCAAGTCATGCGTAGGGTAATTTTCCTCATAAGGCTTAAGCTGTCGCGAAGCATACGCGATCACTTTCCCATGTTGCATGAGAACACAGCCAAGTCCCTTCCTCGATGCATCATTGTAGATTTGAAATCCACCTGTACCAGATGGGAGAGTAAAAATCGGTGCAGATACTAACTTCTGCTTTAGGTCTTCAAAGCTCTTCTCTCGTTATTCAGTCCAGACGAATTTCTCCCCTTTCCGCATCAGTTTGGTCAATGGTAGTGCTAAGCGGGAAAAGTTCTCCACGAACCTACGGTAATAACCAGCTAAGCCTAGGAAACTGCGGACTTCATTCGCTGATGTCGGCCTTGGCCACTTGGTAATAGCCTCAACCTTCGCTGGATCCATGGTGATTCCTTCTGCTGATACAATGTGACCTAAGAATGCCACCTTGTCTAACCAGAACTTACACTTGGAGAATTTAGCATACAACTACTTCTGGCGAAGGATCTGTAGTACTGTACGAAGATGGTCTTCGTGTTCCTCCTTGGACTTAGAGAATATTAGAATGTCATCGATGAAGACAATGACGAACTTGTCCAGAAATTCATGGAAGATTCTGTTCATCAAATCCATGAACACTGGTGGAGCATTGGTAAGGCCAAATGGCATGACTACAAGTTCGTAGTGGCCATAGCGTGTACGAAAAGCAGTCTTGGCGATGTCCTGCTCCTTAACCCGTAGCTGATGATAGCCCGACCTTAGATCAATCTTGTAGAAATGTTTGGCCCCTTGGAGTTGGTCAAACAGATCGTCTATGCGTGGTAGTGGATACCTATTCCTGATGGTAATCTTGTTGAGCTCGCGATAGTCTATGCAAAGACGCATACTGCCGTCCTTCTTCTTGACGAATAAGACCGGTGCGCCCCATGGAGATGCGCTCGGTCGAATAAAGCCTCGTTATAGAATTTCTTGCAATTGATCCTTCAGCTCCTTCAACTCTATGGGAGCCATACGATAAGGAGCCTTGGAAATCGGCTCAGCTCCTGGGATGAGCTCGATATTGAATTCCACTTCACGTGCAGGTGGTATGCCCGGAAGTTCTTCTGGAAATACATCTGGAAATTCTGACACTATCGGCTGATCCTGAGTTGATGGGGATTCAACATCCATGTCATGAACAGTAGCTAGATAACCCTCACAACCATGTGAAAGTAATGCACGTGCTTGCAGGGTTGATATGATTTGTACAGACCTTCTGGGTACGAACCCGTTGTGAATGTACTCTGGTGCATTAACATCACCGAAGATGACTCGATATGAATGGCAGTCTATGGTATCATGATGCTTGGATAGCCAATCCATGCCCAAAATCATGTCAAAATCATTCATGTCCAACGGAAGTGCGTCAACAGGACGAACCTTGTCGTCAAACTCTAGGGGAAGGCTCTTGTACACATGGTTATGCGTACAGAGTCTCTCAAAGGCGTGGAAATACTAAGTATATTCTCTAGTGGCATGAGGAGTATCCTAACATTCTTGGCATAAGCAGTAGAAATGACCGAGTGAGTAGCACCCGTATCAAACAGAACACATGCAGCTTGACCATACATATACAAGATTCTAGTGATGGTACCTGTAGACTTGTTGGCCTGATCGCGAGATGTCGTGTAAACGCGTCCACTAGTAGGAGGCGGCTTGGTATCAGCATGTCCCGATGTACCGCCATCTCGCCCTTGCATCAATCCTTCATGCGATGGTCAGGAAGACCACACTTGTAGCATGCGTCGCTATCGCAGCGACATGGCCCTAGGTGCCTACGGTGGCAAGTAGAGCAAAGAGGATGAGTATATCCTCCAGCAGGTGTCCTGACTGGCTGAGAGCCTGATAAAAACAATATACATGAGACATGATAATAGGTACAAAGGACAATGCGGATAATCGTAAGACTGAATACCAGTGATAGCTGGACAGTTAGGCTGTGAACCTCTCTGGTTCTGGTCCCTCTGTTACCATGATTCCTGGTAGATGATTTGCTAGTGTGTTAGAATTAAGAATCATAACATGTAATCATAAGAAAAATGAGTAAGTATAAGGACCTGCTGCTGTTGGAGTGTCCAGCGTTGTTACGGTAATTATCATTACCGCCACGCCTATCCGTAGCAGAACGGTCGTGAGTCTGATCATTTCCTTTGGGCTGATTAGGCTGTTGCTGAGTAGCCGGTTGAGACCGGTCCCCAGTTTTCTGCGTGGAAGATACAATTTAAAGAGATGAAATGCTGACATATACTGAAAGAATACAGATTGGTCACCGTTTGAATACGAATGTTTACCTCTTATCGGGTCTCTCTGCTTCCCCGAACTCGTCTCTTTCCTGCAGCATCTCCAGCTTACGTGCTGCATCGGCCACTTGTGCTACCGTGTTTAACGGAGCACCTTCTAAGTTATTAGCAATCATTGGAGAAAGGGCCCAACGAAAATGTTGTGCCTGTTCCTCAGTAGTGCCCGCAGCTGCTCTCAGGACACCAGCGAACCGAAGGAAACGCTGCATGAAATCATTACTCTTTTCCTCGGGTCGCTGTCTAATAGTGTACTAGTCTCTCATGAGCCTATTCCTTCCTTCCGTGGGAAAGATGTGAGGTGGGGGAGGATAGTTGTCGTTCTGATGAAGGATGTCTTACAAGTCTGCATTGGCAGCTGCAACCATCTCCCGGATATTATGTGTGTTTGCCATCTGACAGTATAACATAAAATACATGATTAAACTGATTAAAACATAAACTATATACATGAAAAAAAATTATACCAATAAATCATGAGAAAAATTTTATGTAGGGAAAACTAGTACATGAATGCATGATGCAGTTTTATGAAAACTTTTGTATGCGCGAGAGTGAACGCCTGTGGTCAGTTCACTCAAAACAAAAGACATGGCGAGGGGACGCCAATGGGTCGGTCCAAAATTTAAAAGTTTTGATAAAACACATGCGACTAAATAGGGCCAGTCTTGTACCAACCATTACTTAGTCATAAACCTGCGACAATGACATATATATATATATGTATGCATGAAAATGATGAATGCATGAAAACTGACTGTCAGTTCTAGGAAGACCATAGTGACTACCCACTAATCACAGGTCTTGTTTTGAGAGCCTACAGTTCGAAGCCTTGGCTCTGATACCATAACTGTAACACCCTATTTTGATAAATGGAATGTCACGTATGATTATGGCGTGTCATCAAAGCATACAAGGATAAATGTATAAACATTACATGACCATAAAGGAAATACCGGAATCAAACATCGGTACCCCAAAAGTAGAACTCATCACACACAAACATAAGTACTGTAAATGAAAGGACTAAACAATGTCCATAGAAATGAGTATCAAAGTATAAAGAAATGCATAAAGTAAAGAAGGCTAGGAAGCTTCCAATCTATATGCACGTACGCTTAAAGTCTACGAGCGTCCCTGAGTACCTGTCGTTTTGGGAGCATGAAAAGGAAAACGGCTGAGCATAACGCTTAGTGCACGGATATACAAGTAAAGCATGAATAATATAAGCATATAAGCATGAAGCAGCGGAAAAGACTAAGTCCTGGATAACCTGGTTATATCTTATTAAAACTGGTTTTATAGTTTGAAAAGCCTTATGTTTATCTTGTAAAAACTGTTTAACATATTTACCATTAGCCAATATAGGTCATGAATTATCCATGTGCATGAATACTTGGAGGGGTGACCTCGTCATGCAAATTAGAGGGGTTGCCTCTAATTTAATATACTGGTTTGGGTAGGAGGGATCAGCTCCTTGTGAAGGATGAAAGGCACACACCACATTCACCTGAATAATCTAATGAAAACATGTAAACTAGGATGCACCCATACGCCCCACCTGATAATAATATGGCCAAAAGCTGAAGGGACGCCACGAGCTATCACTCCGTCGTGGTGAAGTCATAACACTGGTGCCTCTAGTGTTATGGTTATGGTACCTCCATAACTAGGTAAAACTGGTCATGCATGTATATGGCTTTAGGTATCTAATTAAACATAAGCAATCAAACATATAAAACATATACTGGGAAAACAGTTGGCTGCATACAGGGAATCCTAATAAGGAAAAATGTCCATACTGAAAGGACGGAGAATCCGTACCTTGTGTCCAGTGAACGAAGAAGACGAACGGAAGAGAGTCCTACTTCGGTATCACTAATGCTACATAAATACATACGTGTATAAGTATCGTATTACTGAGTACGTAACTGGTTTTATATCATGTCTTAGCTTGTTTTATATGTTCATGTCATGTTTTACTGATTAAAGCTTTATACTGTGTTTATCATGTATTATGTCTATCCTGATTAAGTATTTCTTGTAATTCATGTATTATTATACTTGTTGTGTAATAATAAGTAACTTCCTAAAAATAGCAGGTTTCCTAAAATAGAAAGATTCCAAAAATAGAAAGTTTCCAAAAATAGAAAGTTTCCAAAAATATATTTACTGCTTAAAATAGATAAGTTTCTAAAAATAGAAAGTTTCCATAAATAGATTAGTTGCCTTAATTAAATAAGTTTCTAAAAATAGAAAGTTTCCATAATTAGATATAAGCTGGATTATTAAGCTAATTATATAAGCTTAAGTTTACTGATTAATATACTAAGTCATGTAATTATTAATATAGTTTATTAATTATTTCATGTGAATTAAATAACCTATAGGTTAAAGTATTTAATTAAATATAACATGATTTAATTAAATAAATGTTAAAATACTTAGGTTAAAACATGTATTATTATCTATAAATAATATAACCTAAGTCATGTAAATTAGTTAATTATAAGTCAGGATTTTAATAATTAATTAATTGTATAGTCTAAATAAAATGATAATTTACTTAGGTTAAAATTCATGTATTAATAATAATATTAATAACCTAAGTCATGTATAAATTAAATCAATCATGTACATGTTTTAATTAATTTAATTTAATTCTTGTAAAAAAATAAACTTGTAAAAATAATTAACCTTGTAAAAACAACCCATGAACCGAACCCGTGTTTTAATCTAAACATGTTGTGAACCGTATTTATGAACCCCGTGAACCGGACCCATGAACCAGTCACAAACGCACCCTTGGTCAAGTCTAGCCGACGGCTAGCAAAAAGTTCCCACCGGCTAGCCGGTGGTTACCCTTGCTGCCGTGGCATGGGGTTCCCCCTGCTTTCCTTATTTAGCCACCGGCATAAGCCAGTTGCGGTTTTTGTTCTAGACGAGACCCACCCGAGCCAAAACATACCCCGACCGAGGTCGGGGTTTCCTTTCCTCCTGCTGCCGAGACACAAGACACCACACCGAGACCTTGAGGTCTCGGTTTGTGCGAAACAAAAACAAACCGAGACCCCCTTGGGGCTCGGTTCTTGCGTCGGCCAAAAACAAACACCCCTTAACCATAATTATTTTACCCCCATGTTTAATTACATGATTTATAACTTGTTTTTAAAACCATTCGTGATTTCATGTGATTAATTAATCAAGATCATAAAAGAAGAGAGGTTTAGGGTTTACCGATTACGTGAATCAAAGGAGGATGAACACACTAACAACCTTGCAATAAATCAACACCAAAAATCAACCAAACACACCTTGTGTGTGTGTTCTACCCGGCGGCCAAAGGAGAGGAGAAAGAGAGATTTAGGGTTTTCTTGTTTTCAATATTTTGTTATTATGAAAAATAATCTTTCCCTTAATTTCATGTTTAGTAAAAATCAATGGGCTTGGCCCTTGGTCTTGCTTCTAGCCGCGGGTAAGGGGGCCCACATGGGGTAACCCAAATGTTTTCCGTGTCTAATATTTAGTGTGTTCTCGTGTTCGTGTTTTACGTGATTAAAATAGTTATCGTTCGTGTATTATTATATTTATTCATGATCGTAATAAATATACATACATACGTAATACTAAACTCGTGATTATTTACGTTTATGATTTCATGTTCTTATGTTCGTGATTATAATTATTATTGAAATAATTATCGTGTCTTAATACGTATTAAATACTTATCGTGATATAACATGTACGTAATACTTGTAATTCTTGTTCGTGAAACGTAAACATGCTATAAAAGGAAAGTTCTAATCATGTACGTACGATCGTAAGGGTACTATTCATGGTAAAAGCATGCGGGTTTTATAAACGTTGCACGTTTAATTTTTTTAATATGTTCAAAAAATTTCACCTTTATTTTGGAGCATTTTTGTAGTTAACAAATTCTGTTTCCTAATAATATTTTAAAATGTATGTTGATTTCATTTATTATAGAGTGTTGAAAGTATATTTGCCAGGTGTATAAGCTTATTAACTCAAGGGGCTTAATTGTAATTATCTTTACTAGTTGATTTTGTACAAGTGGTGATACTTCAAGGTCTAAATGTGACAAGTGGAGAAAGATCAAGCGTGTGGCTATTTAAGCTGGAAAAACTGATTTTATTCATAACTTTTTTTTAGAACGGAAAATGTTAGTAGTTAGTGGGTCGAGTCGTGCAATGACATCCAAGCGGCAGAATGTCTTCTTCGAACCCTCACCTATTTATGTTAAACTCCTTATCCGCTTCACCTAAGAGTCCTTGCCAGGTCTTGAACCCAAGACCTCCAGGAAATCTCCCCAAAGAAACCACTTAGTGGAGCTTTGGTGGCCAACTGAGATAAGTCAGTTGGTTTATTTTATTCATAACTTGTATATCTTTTCACACACATATTCTCTAGGATCGATTAGGGTTTGTTGGGTTGTTATTCAGATCTTAATTCTTGGTTTAGATCATACACATCTTGTGATTGATCTTTGTTACAGTTTGGTTGTTTGAGTCTATGTGTCCGTATACACTTTTTCCTTTGTATTTGTTAAATAGCATCCAATTGAGGACTATTCTAATTAATCTTTTGAGATAAAATTTTGTGTTTGGTTGTAGGTAAACTACACTTGTTTAGGAAAACAAGGTAAAAGCGGTAAGTATTAAGTACGACGATTTAGGAAAACCGTGCACTAATGACCCAAAGGTGAATGTTTATTTACCAAGGAGGTACTTGTGTGTGAATAATTCGTAATGATTTTGGATTAATATAGAAGAAAGAAAAAGAAGGGAAAAGGAAATGACGGATACGTTAAAACTAAACTACGACGACAAAACGTAAAACCGTAAAAAGTGACAAAATAAAAATTAATTCTAAAAATTCCCAAAAAATATCAAAAATAGCTAAAAATAAAACATGAGTTTACAAATAATCAAAACTTTTTCAAACCTTTTAATTAATTAAATATTAATTTTTAAATACTAATTAAAGCCCTAAAAATCCAAATAATTAATAAAAAGCCCAAATTAGGATTTTTCAATTTGTAGAACTCTAAAATGACTTAATAAGACTAAAGACTATTTTTATGAAATTTAAAACTAATGAAAACTATTTTTAAATGATTAAAAACTATTAAAATATTAAAATAATGCTAAAAATTAATAAAATGATGAGAAAAATAATCTAAGAGTTTTAAAAATCCTAACTTAATGTATTTGACCTAAGAAAAATGTAAAAGTTGCAAAAATACTATTTATACCCTAAAAACAATTTTTAATAATAAAATAATATTAAAATAATATTAAAAATCCAAAATTGTAAAAATTTATAAAAACTTGTAAACTAGTTTATTTTAACCTAATTAAATAGAAAATGAAAGTGAAATTACCAAAATACCCATATTGGGCCCCCCAAATGGGCTAAAAACAAAAACAGATCACCTTAATGGGCTTTTTAGCACAATAAAATCAAACTCCACCAAATAAGCTGAAAATCACCAGTCTAGCTTAAAATTCAATTTTAAACACAAAATTCTAAAGGCCCAAAAGCTGAAAATATGCTTATCACAGCTTAATAAGTCAACAACTTATTTTTAATGGGCTTTTTGGTCCATTAAGCTATAACTAATGCCATAAGCTCTAGTTTGACACACAAACTTCTTTTGGGATGCTTAAGAGATCTATAAAAAGAAATTTTGAAAAAGGTTAACCAATAAGCCAGAAATAAGCCAAGTATGATTTCACTAAAAGACAAAATAGTCTACTTAGAGTTTTAGACCACTTCAGAACTTGATTTAACTTGCAAAAGACTCTAAATGACTTAATTAAGACAAATCAATCAAGAAAAATCCAATAAGCAAAGCCAAATAAGCTTAATATTTCAATAAGCACTTATGAAAAAGTTAAATAAGTTGGTTTTCTAGTCAAACTCTAAAGTCAACAACTCAAAAGCTCCAGGATGAACAAATGGGTCAAATGATGAAGACTGATTACCAAATCGAAGTTGTTGCACGATTCAATAAGCTATTATAGCTTAATAATAAGCTGACCCAGTTTTAACACTAGCAGTGGTAACAAGCAGTGGGAAAGGAGTTCCCACTGCTGATTAAGCAGACTTGTTTTGGCTTGATTTCAAACCTTGTTTGTGGATGATTTTTGGAAACAAAGGCACCCCAATAAGCTTTGGCTTATTGGGAGTTAATAGGAACACACAAATCACAAATCCAAACACAATAAGACACTCAACAGATCAAATCAAATAGCATGCAGACCAAGAACAATTGCTGATACACTTGACCAAAAGCTGAATTTCAAAAAGCTGTAAAACTCACAATAAGCTACCAAACTTTTAAACCAGATATTGCAGATTTAAACAACCATAAAAACTACTAGCATGCCAAATTCCAGACCTCAAATCATTCAAACAAGCGTACAAATCTTTCTGATGTGTTTGACTAAATTTTGTGTGCAAAAACTAGCAGCCTACGTTTATTAGTTCTACTTTGTTTTAGACTAATCCAACACCTAAAACACCTTAATAACCAGCAAGTAAACACCTACAAATACCAAAGAGCCAAGCTCAAGGGCCCTAAGGCCTATGAACCAGTAGAAACAAACAACCCTTAATCCAACTTTTTGAACACAAATCTGATTTTTAAACCTATTAACAAACAAGATCTAGGTGTGATGATATTAAACAAACCCTATGTGAGAGATTAGAACCAAAATACAAACAATCAAACCATCAAATCCACAAATCACATATTCATCAAATAACTTGACAGAAAAGTAAAATGGATTTGAAAATCAAACCTCCAAGATGTACAATCCACACCTTGGGATGTTTAGAGCTTATGTGGTAGCAAGAACAACCACAAGCTTCCTTTGTACCTACTAAGATCAACAAACACCAAGGATTACACAATCACTGATTTTTGAAACAAAGTTTTAATAACATAAAACCTTCCTAAAAAACTCAGGCAAATAGATAAATGGAACTCAGATCTTAGCTAATCAAAAACCAACTTTCATAAAAAGATAAAAGGAATTATAATTTTTTAGAAAATACCAACTTTATATTTATAAAAAGGGATTACAAAGATTTTTAGCTAAAATCTGGAACAAAGGGATTACTACATGTTGGGTCTCCTTTTATTGACTATGATAGACGATTCTACATGAAACCCTAGCTATCGAATCTCTAAAATGCCCTTGACTGCTTAAAGGCGTGCTGAGGTGTATGAGCTGTCAAATGTGATCTAAACCTTTTATCTTGGACGTAGGCAGCAAGCAGTTGATGTGAGCCTTTGATTTGGATACGTAGGATTACTTGGGGAGTAAGTCGTCACATGATTGGTGCAGGGGAGGCTTGGATGGGGTCCATGGGTGATGGGGTGTGAGAGTGTATGTGTGGGATGGGTGCGTGTGATGGTAAATCACACGTGGGAAGTGCCAATTGGGTTTTACCCTTTAGTTTAAGTGGGGTAAATTTTGGGGGTGAAGAAGGGTGAATAGTAGTAAGTTTGATCCGAAATTAGTGGGAGAAAGGTGTTTGGCGCGTGTTTGTGAGATTCAAATGTTTCAGTGCACACTTTTGGTCCCTAGGCTTTGGTGGAATGTGCATAAGAAGTTTATTCAGCCTATACACACGACTCCTTTGTTATTTAAGTTTCAGATTTCATACATTGGCCACAAATAGATTTCAAAAAGGGTTTTAGGGCTTTTATAACTTTGGTATAATTACAACATTAGTCCTTTTGATCTTTTATCCATTTAAGAAGGACTAGATGTGTAATATTCTTGATCTTGAAGGTCTTCTTTGTAAGGTTGACTTTGAGGAGGACCATTGTTGACACTTTAGAATTATTGAGGGACTAAACTTGCTAAATCTTCAAAGTTGAGGGACCTTTTTGTCATTTTGACAAACTTAAGGGACCAAACTTGTAATTATGAATATACAAGGGTATTAAGTGTCTTTTCTTCATAAATGAGGGATCATTCTTGTACATCTTCAAGTCTTCATGGATTTTATCTTGGAGAATTCCATAACTAGGGCCCGGTTCATTGTGCGGCTTCGTTTCTCGTGTTTGTTTTTCCTTGTTTCTTGTGATCTTTTGTCTTTTTCATGATTTTCATACCTAAAATACAAAAGTAAACAAACACAAGCATTTATGGTATTTTTATGTTATTTTATGCATTTAAAACCCAAAAAGAACGATGAGATCATGTATAAATGCCATCTCATCAGTGTTCTTATTGTTTTACTTTTGGGTTAATAATTTTCACATGGTATACTCTTTAATCGGTCTTAATAGGTTTTAATTAGGTGGATCTATTAGATCTGCATGTTAATTGGGTTTTTCAAAAAATAGGGTTTTCAAAATTTTTGGGGGTTTTCAATATCTTAATTTGGGTTGTGTTCTTGATAGTGTTAATCGTTAATTGACACTAGGATTTGGTTTAATTTTGATTTATTCTTGAAAAACCCTAAAATCAGAAATTAGAGTTTTCTTTCAAGATTTGGTAAGATAATTTGTTATTGGTTATATTTTTCTTCTAACAGTGCAGGTTTGTTTGGTTATCCGCTGCTGGTTGTTTGTGTGGTTTGGTTTTGGTTGATCTTCTTGATCAATTGTTTGGAAGCTTTTACATGATTTGTAACACCTCTCGCACTTTCTTTCTTTATTCTTGTTTAGTGGTTTTAGGTGTGGAAGGGTTTGATTTGTTTGTTGGATTTGTGGAGTGATAAAGAGGTTTGATTGATTGGTAATTGTTTGTTAGTTGATTGTTTGTTTGTTAGTTGATTATTTGTTTGTTAGTTATTTTTTGTTCTGTTTTTTGTTATTATTGGTTTTCTTGTGTTTTTTGAACCCTCATCAAGTCTCAACTCTTGACCTACCACTCAAGTAGTTTAGAAGAATGAGAATTATCTTTTAGCTTGCTTTTGGGTTTGGCGTTTTTCTTTGTGTTATTTCATCATGGTTGGTCCTAGTGGTAGTAATGGTGATAGTAATAATGTGATTAATGGATTAGATGTTGGTAATCCTTTGCATTTACAGTCTAATGACAATATTAGTAGTTCTTCGATTAATATAAAACTTACTAGTTCTAAAAATTATAGAGTTTGGGCTATTGTTATGAAAATTTATTTGCAAGCTAGAAATAAGATGAGTTTTGTTGATGGTACTTGTCTTAAAGAAACTTATGCTAATAGTGTGCCTTTGTCTAATCAACAGGAAAGATGTCATGTTGTTGTTTTGTCTTGGTTGTTAAGTAGTATTTATGAAGATTTGTATTTGAGTCAAGTATATTCTAAAAATGCTGCTGAGGTTTGGGCTGTGTTAAAAGAGACATATGATAAACTTGATGGTTCTATTTTATTTAATTTGATGCAAAAGATTAGTGGTTTTAAACAAAATGGGTTGTCTGTGTCTGAGTATTATCATAAATTAAACTCTTTGTGGAGAGAGTTTGATATATTGACCAAATTGACTCCTTGTTCCTGTGATACAAGAGAAGGGCTTAATAAACATAATCAATTAATGAAAATTGTGCAATTCTTGATGGAATTAGATGATGTTTATCAGCCTATTAGGAGTTCTTTGTTAACTCAATCTGAATTGCTTGATGTTAAAGATGGTTATGTTATTGTGAGGAGGGAGGAGTCACATAG
The DNA here is from genome assembly GCA_025667525.1 of Glebionis coronaria. Lineage (NCBI taxonomy): Eukaryota > Viridiplantae > Streptophyta > Magnoliopsida > Asterales > Asteraceae > Glebionis > Glebionis coronaria. The sequence goes on along the minus strand of CM046882.1, from coordinate 275,926,610 downwards.
AGGTTTTGGTTCTAATTCTGGAGTTCAGAAGCCCCAGGTTACTTTTTTTTGTTGCTAAATCTGGTGATAATAATAGAAATTATAATAGATTTAATAACAATGGGGCTAAATTTAATAAGAATGTTACATTTTTGTAAAAATACATTTTTGTAAAAATAAATTTTTGTAAAAATACATTTTTGTAAAAATACATTTTTGACCACTTTCAAGCATAACCACTAATAGTGACACTACTAGTTTTCTCCTAAGATTCATATACAAAATTAATATAGTAAAAATATAATCAAGTTCATAGATCTATAAATATATTAACATATGTTTTATAAGAACTTCAAGTCATACTTAAAAATACACTGATTTAATAGATCCATCCATAAATAACATGGATCTAAAAGTTTATGAACATAAAAATATTCTCCATCTTTTATTTTTATGAAGAACACATATGATAAGCAAAATGCATGCATATATCTACAAAGATATGCATGAAAAATGAAAGAATCAAAATAGGTTTAAGAAATAACCTTATGTAGCGTATCTACACAATCACAATAACCCGATCTACAAGCTAATCAACTAATAATCAACAATAAAACCAAGTTCTTTCAATCTTTACCAATTCAACCAAAATATACCAACCCTAGCTTCCTTTTTATATATATAAACCTTGGTTGTATGTAATTAGTGCCAAAACTTCTTGAAATTAAGCTTGTAAAAATCAACAATAGAGTTTTTGGTGGTTTTTGGTTTGTGTCGTGGGTTAGAGAGAAGACAAGAGAGAGATGATTTTAGTTTGTGTGTGAAAAATAATGGAGTGTGTGATAATAATGTAGTAATAAGTTAAAACCATGATCTAATCCATACATATGTAGTTTTTTTTAGAACGGTAAATGTTAGTGGTTAGTGGGTCAAGTCGTGCAATGACATCCAGGCAGAAGAATGTATTTTCCCTCGCCTAGTTATGTTTAACTCCTTATCCGCTTTTCCTGAAAGGCCCTTGGCAGGTCTTGAACACAAGACCTCTAGGAATCCTTCCCCAAAGAAACCATTTAGTGGAGCCTTGGTGGCATACATATGTAGTAATAGGTTAAATAAGAAGTAAAGCTTGATTTTCAACTTTCCCTCTTGGTGATAACTTGGTTTTGGCCGGTCATCGAGCTCTCACATGGGGATGAATTATTCAAATTTTTACTGGTATTTAGTAAAAAGGTTCAAGGTAAAAAGGTAAATTTTTAGGTAATTATTGAAAAATGTATAGTTAGGTTAAAAATTACGTAACTTATCAAAATTTGAGAAAATAAATTGATTTTATGCTTTTTTTCGACGAAAAACGATATTTTATGATTTATAAGACATTTTATGCATGCTAACGACGGTTAAACATAAAAACAACGTAAAATATAAAAATACGTTACATAAAATAATTATTCACAGAAAACACGATTCATTATTATAAATAGCAAAAATATTAAAATACGTACACAAAAAACATATACAAAAGAAATAAAATACTCAGATCACGTAAAGAACGATCACGCAGTTAATACTAAAAAGTTAAGCACATAATTCACAATTAAAAATAATCTCACGGATTATCGTCAATTCATTGACCGTCTGATAACGCCCAAATCCAACATGTTTTCTTGAGTGTTATTTGTATATTTTGCATGGTTTTTGGTTAAACTAACGAGCCTTTTAGCTCATATATTTACAAAGTTGTGTTTTGTGTTGTTAGTTAGCCAAGATCATGGGAAGTGAAGAAAAGACGAAGAAAAAAGTGAAAAAGACAAAGAAACGAAGAATAAACGATGTTCCATGCATATATGAAGGAATCCCAACAAGTACAAGTCTTATAGAGACTATTTGAGAAGCTCAAAATCATGGATTCGTTGCTCACGATACTCAAAAGATGATGTTCAAGACGGAAATCAAGAAAGAAGTCAAGAAAAGAAGTTATAACAAAGATGCTGGAAGCTTTGTGTTACTGACACACCTTCACCGTGTTGACCATAACTTGAGCATACGAACTCCGTTTGACTTGGTTCTTGCGATCACGCGTGCGTCAGCCGACTGAGTTGCCGCCAGCCGGCGTACATCAGTAGGCAAGCAACCGGCCAGCCGACCAAGCAGCCGCCAGCCGCCCGCAAATAGAACACGAGTAGCCGACCAGCTCCTTTATCTACAAAAATAAAAAATAAAAAAATCATGATAAAATTCGAGAAGCCGTTAGCCGGCGAAGGAGCCGACCTACTCCTTTTATTCTATTAAAAAAATCTTCCTTTTTATTTTCTTTTATTTCAACCGATCCTAACCCAAAACCGTTCCTAATTGTGTTTTAACTCGTTTAAATTCCGTTCTTCGAGTTAAGAACCAATCATCCTTGTTTTATCATAACCCGCCCAACCGTCCCGTTTTATCATCTTGTGCCTATTTCATATTTCTATTCACTCCGGTTTGATCCCAAACCCCGTGGTTAGAACCTGAAGTCTTGGGAAAAACAACTCGTTCGTCCTTTCCAAAAGCTTAAACGTTAGATAAAAAAGAGGATGACATTCGATAAAACACCAATTGTACCCCTTGAAATCGAATCACCCGAACCGTATATCAAACCACCATTCATCAAATAATTTTTCGTCGTCGCCTCCAAGGACAACATATTCGAAACCGAAGTCGAGACGATATTCAAAAATCTGCCCGATACCGAAGGAATCTCATCCTATGACACTCATCTGATTCCTCAAACGTTCTCATCATTGATCCTGATGATCAACCGATGTGGTCAAAAACTAGGATTGTTGCTCCAACGCCTAGTACCTCTATTGTTCAAATCCCTCTTTTGAACAATTTCACTATCACAAGTACCCACATGCACATGATTCGGGAGAACCAATTTGATGGACAAACCCTATCCGATCTTCACCAACACATCGCTGATTTTCTTGAGATTAGTAGCCTATTACAATATGATGAAAATCAAGAGGAATCGGTTAACTTGAGGACATTCCCATTCTCATTAACCGGAAAAGCTAAGACATAGTTGATGAACTAAATGAAGAAACGATTACTTCGTGAAACGAATTAAGAGAAGCTTTCATAAGCCGATTCTTTTCACCCGCAAAGTTTAAATGACTCCTAAACGACATTCTTACCTTTCACCAACTAGATGACGAGACTCTCGATGAAGCTTGGCTTTGAAAGAAAGAAATGATTCTCACTTGTAATGGAAATGATCCAACCAAGAGAACGATAATTGAAACATTTTATCATGGTTTAGACAATCCAACTCAAGTAAATCTCGACGCTAGAGGAATCTTCCTCTACAATACTCCTAACGAAGCATTCCAAATCCTCGAGGACAAGGTCCTTCTCAAACTCGAACGTTCGAAGGATTGTTATATCCAATCCTTTCAAAATAAACGTTGTTTCCTCCAGTGGAAATAACGTCATCTCCGATCACGCCGTGTTGATGGAGAAATTTAAAGCTCTCGCTAGACTTATCAATTCCCAACTCCTAATCATAAGGAAAGAACTAAAAGAGACGTGAGACGATCATAGAGATGATCACAATTCACTACCCACCACGAAGGATGACACGTCGATGTGTGAACCCCATGAAGCGAATTATGTCGAAGAATATTCTCACACCCCACCATGGCGGAATACGGGGCGCGACGTATGAATATCATCACAAAAAAAGGCGTGTCTATAGAGAAAACTAAATGAAAAGAAATGTCATAAAAGGCGAGACAAATGTCGTGACAATATCTCAACAAAATACAGGAGTCTAGGTAAGTAAGTAAAAGTCCTACCTCTTACCAAATACAAACAAATAACAAACATCAAACATATAGGTGTCTAACAGTATCACTTATTCAAATGAAAAAAGATAATTTAAGAGGAAAGGGATTCCTCCTAATGCAATCCTAGCAGCCTCTAGACTCTAGCCACTTCTAACATCATCCTACACAACTACCTCACCTGAAAATGACACTAAAAATCTGTCAACATAAAGTTGGTGAGAACATAGGTTTAAGCTATAAAAAACATTTTAAGAAACCTTGTCAACCGCTGTAAATAAGTTGAAGAAAACAAGTTAAAGCAATGGATCATAATGTAATAATCATGTTACACACAACTATAAACAAAACACACAATATAAATCAATTACATCTACAAAATAAGAACAATGCACTACACCTATCCGGATCTTTTTTAAACCCCGTGTGGAGATGAATCATATCCCCGTCGAGGTATCTTGTCTCTGAGAAGACGATGCACACTCAGGACGCATGTCAGAACACATAATAGAACATATAACATAACACACAAGTAAGCATATCACATAATAACACATTTATATCCACTCATTTCAAAACATATTATCAAACATTATAAAAACGTTACAAGTGTCATCTCCATCCCATACTGGAAAAACATTTAAAAACTTAGTTAAAATGGGACTATGAATTCACCTGATAAAGCAACTCCAAGTGCCCGCACTCTAGCAAAATATAACATAAAAATACATACAATCAAGACATGAACCAATAAACCAAAATGGCTCATCAACTATGACAACCGCGGTTTTTTAGGTTCGTCACTTAGTTTTTTAGGGTATTTTGTGTGACTATATGTTTTATGCGCATATGTGTTTATTTTGCGATGAATGGGAGTGATTTGGAAATCATTTATGAGTACAGGGTGCTCATAAGTAAATTGATGAACGGTTATTTCATGATCATGAGCTCACAATATATTGACTATGAAACGAAATGGAGTTATTTTGGTGTTTTACGTATACGTATATGTATTATAGTAAATCGTATTTTTTACGATTTAGGGTTTAACATTTAGAGGTCTCGGATGAGGTATTTAGTCATGGAAATAATTTACGGGATGGTTTAAGTCATTTAGGACTTAGTTATATAGTTTATTTCATATTTCAATAGTTTTTATAAAACTGCATATTTTACGTCTTTTACGGTATACGCGTAAATTTGACTAGTTTTACGGTTTTGAGGTTTTGGAGGTTTTAGGAGCTGAAATAAATTAAGGTAATTTAAGGTATTATTAATAATTTATTAATAAATAATAAATAGAAAAAAAAAGGAAAAAAAGAGGGGTGTAGTCGGTTTGGTAGACGTAACAAAGGGAAAAAAAATGAAAAGTGGGCTTATACTTGGGCTAGGATGTTTGTACACACTATATAAGGTTTTCTAATAAATCAAAAACATAAATCTTTTCTCTTGTAGTTCTTAAGGTCGCGGCACTAATAAAAAATTAGGGTTCTTCATAAAAAATCTTGACTTCCATTATTCTTAAGGTAAAACCTTCAATACCCTTTTTAATTAATTTGTTTTAAAGCATTTGTAAATCAATATATAATGGATATAGGGTTAGGTATAAATTAAAATCTGAGTTTTAATGATAAAATTATGATTATACTAATTAGGGTTTATTATTAAATAGGTTATGGGTAATTAATTAGGTTAATTGTATTAAATTCGTCATTAAAAACTTGGCAGAATTATAGGTCAAATTTTTGATCATATCTAGAGTTTTACAAACATTCATTAATCTAATCTTATACCCCTGGAAAGGTATTTGAGTTGCATTTTGAATGCAATAAACGAGAACTAAATTGGAGGCCGGGAAGTGGGTCAAAAACATGTTACAACAGTCGGAGGTCAAAACAATTTTTGGATCATCCGGTTTTCAATTAATGTTTTAAGATGGTTAGAGTACTTAGGAGTACAATTAGAGCTTCAAATGAACATGAGAATTATTTCATATATTAAATAAGAGATCTGGTGGAGGGATAAGCAAATGGGATAGTGAAAGACCCTCTGATCATAACAAACATTTCATATGTTCAAAAACAGTAAAAACTGGATAGATAAAAGTATATATATACATATATATATATATATATATATATATATATATATATATATATATATATATATATATATATATATATATATATATATATATATATATATATATATATATATATATATATATATATATATATATATATATATATATATATATATATATATATATATATATATATATATATATATCAAATCAAATCAAATCAAAAACCCTTATATAGGAAGGATGGTGAAACAATTCCTTAAATACAAAATTCTACAAAAATGACACATGTAATTTATTAAAGGGTTTCCATAAAATGCTTCAAAAAGAAAATAGGAATTCCAAATGATGCCTTAAATACAAAATTCAATAAAAATATATATAGGAATTACAAATGATGCCTTAAATACAATATTCTATAAAAATATATAAGGAAGGATGGTGAAACAATAACTTAAATACAAAATTCTATAAAAATGATTCCATAAAATGCTTTAAAAATAAAATAGGAATTACAAATGATGCCTTAAATACAAAATTCTATAAAAATATATATAGGAATTACAAATGATGCCTTAAATCCAAAATTCTATAAAAATATATAAGAAATGATGGTGAAACAATGCCTTAAATACAAAATTCTATAAAAATGATTCCATAAAATGCTTCAAAAATAAAATAGGAATTACAAATGATGCCTTAAATATAAAATTCTATAAAAATATATATAGGAATTACAAATGATGCCTTAAATACAAAAATCTTTAAATATATATATGGAATGATGGTGAAACAATACCTTAAATATAAAATTCTATAAAAATGATTCCATAAAATGCTTCAAAAATAAAATATGAATTACAAATGATGCCTTAAATATAAAATTCAATTAAAATATATATAGGAATTAAAAATAATGCCTTATATACAAAATTCTATAAAAATATATAAGGAATGATGATGAAACAATGCCTTAAATATAAAATACTTCAAAAATAAAATAGGAATTACAAATGATGCCTTAAATTCAATATTCTATAAAAATATATATAGGAATTACAAATGATGCCTTAAATACAAAATTCTATAAAAATATATAAGGAAGGATGGTGAAATAAAGCCTTAAATACAAAATTCTATAAAAATGCTTCAAAACTAAAATAGGAATTACAATGTTGACTTAAACACAAAATTCTATAAAAATATATATATAAATTATATATGATGCCTTAAATACAAAATTTTATAAAATATATATGGAAGGGTGGTGAAACAATGCATAAAATACAAAATTCTATTAAAATGATCCCATAAAATGCTTCAAAAATAAAATAGGAATTAAAAATGATGCCTTAAATACAAAATTCTATAAAAATTTATATAAGAATTACAAATGATGCCTTAAATACAAAATTTTATAAAAATATATACGGAAGAATGGTGAAACAATGCCTTAAATAAAAAATTCTATAAAAATGATTCTATAAAATTCTTCAAAAATAAAATAGGAATTACAAATGATGCCTTAAATACAAAATTCTATAAAAATATATATAGGAATTACAAATGATGTCTTAAATACAAAATTTTATAAAAATATATAAGGAAGGATGGTGAAACAATGTCTTATATACAAAATTCTATATAATGATTCCATAAAATGCTTCAAAAATAAAATAGGAATTACAAATGATGACTTAAATACAAAATTCTATAAAAATATATATAGGAATTATAAATGATGCCATAAATACAAAATTCTATAAAAATATATAAGGAAGGATGGTGAAACAATACCTTAAATACAAAATTATATAAAAATGCAAAAGAATAATATTAATTTCAAAAAAAATTAATGTAAAAACATTATTCATAACATTAACATATACAAAAATTTATTACCTCACAAAATTCAAAAATACATAAAATATTTATACAAAATTATTAAAATTCTAAAAAAAATTAATGTAACAAACTTATTCATACCGTTAACGTATGCAAATTCAGTTAACTCATAATATTTTTAAATAAATAAAATATCTTAAACTACGTTATTTTTGTCTAATCTATGCTACGTTTTTAAAATATCAATGCCATAACGAACAGTACATATACTAAACTTCTAATACAAACACACATAAATTCAATTTTCATTAAAAATATATAAACTTAAAGCTAGCCCATCCACTGGACGGGTCTAAAGGCTAGTATATATATATATATATATATATATATATATATATATATATATATATATATATATATATATATATATATATATATATATATATATATATATATATATATATATATATATATATATATATATATATATATATATATATATATATATATATATATAGAGTAGCGATCCGGTAAGAAGAGAAATAAAAATAAGAAGAATAAGAAGAACTCTGGACCACACATTTTAAATAAGAGTGAGAATTTTAAGGGGAGATGCAGGAGATTTTGTAGGTGCATCTAAAATGAGTGGTTGTGGTTTCTTCTTATCCTTCTCATTTTTGTTAATCTTCTTATTAGATCCTAACTTTCTCTCTCTCTCTCTCTCTATATATATATATATATATATATATATATATATATATATATATATATATATATATATATATATATATATATATATATATATATATATATATATATATATATATATATATATATATATATATATATATATATATATATATATATATATATATATATATATACTAGCGTCGTAACCCGCCCAACGGGCGGGGTCGTTTTTTTCTTGTTCCAAAGGGTTTATGCTTCGTGTATTTTTAGTTTCTTGAATTTGGGCGGGTTCATTTCGTGAATCTTTTCTAAAAGTACGTTTGTGTATTAGTTATATCTATTTACAACGGGGCACGTTTTTATTGAAAGAAAACTTACAAGGAAATTGATTGTTGATTTTTTTGGTCTTGGCCCATTCAACGAACGGATTATGTCCATGTTAATCTTTTTTCGCACAAAATAAACGGTGATCAGTTTGTTTGTATATATATTTTTTAAAACAATTTGTCGTATGTTATAGTATTGGTTTTCAGTGTAAACTAAATAGATTACTCGAATTCTTTATGCGGATTTGTTTTTAAAAAGGCACAATATGAATAAAAAAGTGTATGGGTGTTCGAATAAGCAATCATACTTATTTATCATGTGACAAATTTTTTGATATCTGGTTTACAAGTATGAATAAAAAAGTGCATGGGTGTACATACCATTTTCGTTAAATTCTTGATAAGTTGTCCGTTAAGTTAAATACTCCATCTTTGATAACTAAAAAGACTTATAATTCCATCTTTGCTATATTGAAATGGATTGAAAAAACATAAGCTTTCACATGACTGAATCGAATTACAAAACAAACAAATTTTATTCGTAGATGGTGGATACTCATCGATATACATTGGCACCAAAAGAATAAGTTTTGCAAAATACTTATGCTATTTGAAGAGGTCAACGACGCACTTTTTGTTTTCTTTCACCTCAATATAAATCATGTTTTAAATCCGTAAAAAAAATTTCTAAAAGATTATACGAAAGCACCAAGTAGTAAAATCAAATGCTCTACAAAGATTTTATAACAAAGGGGATCAAATTAGACTCATTGCAAAATTTCATCCTCTTACGATGGCATATTCAAACTTTGTGGCACGAACATACACCATACATTACAATTCGTATTGTTTTTTTGTAGTTTGAATTTGAAAATGAATGTAATAAGTGTGTAAACACTTATCCTTTTGCCACTTAAATCAAGGAAAAACAAGACCTAATCATGTGTTTAATATCGTAAAAGTAGGAATTACGCGTGGTTTTGTGTTTTTGTGTTAAATAGGCACAAAATATCAAAAGGAAAGAAAACACGGGATTTCACGGTCAAATGTTGAAGAAAAGTCCAAGAAAGAGACAAAGACAAAGTCAAGAAACCTAAAGTGTGCCAAGGATCACGAAAACCGGCAAATCGACACGGGTTAAAGAAAAGATCAAGAAAGCCAATTTCAAGCTTGATCTTAGCGGATTTGATATTTATGAAGACATTTGGGCCTTGTGGGACCCATATTTGCTTATTGGGCCCAAAAGCCCAAATTGTGGATTGATATTATTTACTTTTGGCGAAACAAGCCCAACAAAGGCCCAAACTCATTATAACTAAAGACGGATGGGATTATTGGGCCACAAGCCCAATGGTTAAATTAATAAACATGGAACGGATTTTTTTATCCTCAGTCAAACCATAACACACGTTTTTCTTTGGTCAACCCTCAATTCACTCACACACGGTTTTGTTTATAAACCATTTACCCAACCGCCACACATTTATTAATAAAACTTTTTAACTCTCACCCACTCATTCATTTACGATACAAACTATGCAACACTTACCTTCATCTCTCTCTCATACAAACACAGACATATTTTTTACCCAAATCACCAAAAACCCTAGATCAAATAATTTTGGGGGTTTTTACTGATTCGTGTGATTCACACACAACCTAAATAAATCCCCCCCTTAATTCGGAAGAACACTATGGTGGTCCTCTCCTGACGTGGCTCCTATCCCCTTATTGATTGGCTCTCACACCTCACCACCACCAATCCCCCAATTAAATTAAGCCATGTCATCAAGGAAGAAGCACAAGAAACACAACCCCTTGACACGTTGGCAATCCGTGTGCAAGGGGTGTGTTTTCAGCCGCAAGATCAAGAGAAGAAAGAGAAAAGAGGATTGGATGGCCAGGATTTGATTCCTTCCTCAACAATGTTTCTAGGGTTTTCCTATAAAAACCCCTCAATCTGTAATGTTAGGGTGTGCCTTTTTATTTTTATTTTAATTTCTGCAAAATTAGATTATAGGTTTATTGTAATTTTTCTTTCAAGTATTGTATTTAATTTTTAATTATTAATGAAAAATTTACTTCCAGTTTAAATCGTGTTCTATTTTTTTTATTTAAGTTAATTGCAATTTAAATTTATGTTCTGATTTTGGAGTAATTAAATTAAGATAAAAGTGGTAGATAATCTTCCCTACTGGAAGATTATAAAATATTCTGTTCGAGTAGATTTATTTTTGGTTCGAAGTTGATTTCGTTGGTTCGATTGGAGTTTATGTTTGATGGTAAAGATGGTGTTCTGATTCGTTTCAAAGACGGCTCAGCGCCGATCTTCTACTCAACGGAATTCTCCAAAAGGTTTTATCTCTCTATTTTTATTTTATAAGTTTTTTTAAACTGTTTATGTTATTTGGATATTGATCTGCTTATGTTTGTTAGTTTTATTTATGTTCCTGTTTAGTTATTAAGCTGCTAGTTTGGATCTGCTTGTGTTTATTAGTTTTTAGTTATTTTTTTTAGTTTTTATCTGCTTTATTTTCGAATAATATAGTCTGCTAGATATTGGTTTTAGTTTTGCTGTTTCCTTATTTCTTCTTCTTATAGTTTTTTTTAGCTTATTAGTTTACATGGTTTATTCAGTTTGATTTGACATATCTGAGTTATTGTTTTATAGTTGGTTAGCTTATTGTTCTCTGATTGTGTTTGCTTATTTTTAGTTTGATATCTATTAGTGCTTATCTGCTTATTTGCCTTTGAGGTTTTATGTGCTTATTCGATTCTGGTTTTGTTTATTTTCTGTTGGGGTGTTTATTATGCTTATTTGGGTTTAACTAGTATAACAGATCTTTTGCTGCATAAACAACAGACTCAATTAGTCTGTTTGTTTCAAAATTCCAAAAAAATAATAATTATTAGCAAAAAATCGTCCCTCACGGGACTCGAACCAGTGACCTTTAGCTTAAATGTCCAACGCTTTAACCATCTAGTGTCCTTTATTTGTGTTCTAGTTCACGTTAATTAGTTAATATAGGATTTAAAAGTACTGCCAGTTTTATTAAATAGTTTAAATACAAGTCTTAGGTTTAATTAAAGTTAATAAAACCTAAAACTTGTATTTAAACTATTTAATAAAACTGGCAGTACTTTTAAATCCTATATTAACTAATTAACGTGAAATACAACACAAATGAAGGACAAGACTAGATGGTTAAAGCGTTGGACATTTAAGCTAAAGGTCACTAGTTCGAGTCCCGTGAGGGACGATTTTTTTGCTAATAATTATTATTTTTTTGGAATTTTGAAACAAACAGACTAATTGAGTCTGTTGTTTATGCAACAAAAGATCAGCTATACCAGTTAAACCCAAATAAGCATAATAAACACCCCAACAAAAAATAAGCAAAACCAGAATCGAATAAGCACATAAAACCTCAAAGGAAAATAAGTAGTTAAGCACTAATAGATATCAAACTAAAAATAAGCAAACACAATCAGAGAACAATAAGCTAACCAACTATAAAACAATAACTCAGATATGTCAAATCAAACTGAATAAACCATGTAAACTAATCAACTAAAAAAAACTAATAAGCAGAAGGAATAAGGAAACAGCAAAACTAAAACCAATATCTAGCAGACTATATTATTCGAAAATAAAGCAGATAAAAACTAAAAAAAAAACAACTAAAAACTAATAAACACAAGCAGATCCAAACTAGCAGCTTAATAACTAAACAGGAACATAAATAAAACTAACAAACATAAGCAGATCAATATCCAAATAACATAAACAGTTTAAAAAAAACTTATAAAATAAAAATAGAGAGATAAAACCTTTTGGAGAATTCCGTTGAGGAGAAGATCGGCGCTGAGCCGTCTTTGAACCGAATCAGAACACCATCTTTACCATCAAACATCAACTCCACTCGAACCAACGAAATCAACTTCGAACCAAAAATAAATCTACTCGAACAGAATATTTTATAATCTTCCAGTAGGGAAGATTATCTACCACTTTTATCTTAATTTAATTACTCCAAAATCAGAACATAAATTTAAATTGCAATTAACTTAAATAAAAAAATAGAACACGATTTAAACTGGAAGTAAATTTTTCATTAATAATTAAAAATTAAATACAATACTTGAAAGAAAAATTACAATAAACCTATAATCTAATTTTGCAGAAATTAAAATAAAAATAAAAAGGCACACCCTAACATTACAGATTAAGGGGTTTTTATAGGAAAATCCTAGAAACCTTGTTGAGGAAGGAATCAAATCCTGGCCATCCAATCCTCTTTTCTCTTTCTTCTCTTGATCTTACGGCTGAAAACACACCCCTTGCACACGGATTGCCAACGTGTCAAGGGGTTGTGTTTCTTGTGCTTCTTCCTTGATGACATGTCTTAATTTAATTGGGGGATTGGTGGTGGTGAGGTGTGAGAGCCAATCCATAAGGGGATAGGAGCCACGTCAGGAGAGGACCACCATAGTGTTCTTCCGAATTAAGGGGGATTTATTTAGGTTGTGTGTGAATCACACGAATCAGTAAAAACCCCCAAAATTATTTGATCTAGGGTTTGTGGTGATTTGGGTAAAAAAATATGTTTGTGTTGTATGAGAGAGAGATGAAGGTAAGTGTTGCATAGTTTGTATCGTAAATGAATGAGTGGCTGAGAGTTAAAAAGGTTTATTAATAAATATGTGGGGGTTGGGTAAATGGTTTATAAACAAAACCGTGTGTGAGTGAATTGAGGGTTGACCAAAGAAAAACATGTGTTATGGTTTGACTAAGGATAAAAAATCCGTTCCATGTTTATTAATTTAACCATTGGGCTTGTGGCCCAATAATCCCATCCGTCTTTAGTTATAATGAGTTTGGGCCTTTGTTGGGCTTGTTTTGCCAAAAGTAAATAATTTCAATCCACAATTTGGGCTTTGGGGCCCAATACGAAAATGTGGGTCCCACAAGGCCCAAATGTCTTCATAAATATCAAATCCGCTAAGATCGAGCTTTAAATTGGCTTTCTTGATCTTTTCTTTAACCCTTGTCAATTTGCCGGTTTTCGTGATCCTTGGCATACTTTTGGTTTCTTGACTTTGTCTTTGTCTCTTTCTTGGACTTTTCTTCAACATTTGACCGTGAAATCCCGTGTTTTCTTTCCTTTTGATATTTTGTACCTATTTAAAACAAAAACACAAAACCACACGTAATTCCGACTTTTACGATATTAAACACATGATTAGGTCTTGTTTTTCCTTGATTTTAGTGGCAAAAGGATAAGTGTTTACACACTTATTAAATCCCCTACACTTGACCATTGCAATGACCCCATGCAATGCATTATTTTAAAGCATAAAGTTACATTTTTCTCATTATTAACCCATCTTGGCCTTTATTAAGATATACTATTACTACTACAACGGAAAGATAAAAACCTTAAAGGAAACAAAAGTTATAACAATTTATTAACTTGAAATTATTTGATGGAAGAAACTCGTAAAGAAATCTAAGACTTAAATTAGGGCTTTGGTGTCATGAATATTAATCACCCTCAAGGTTCACGTTCCCCATACCAAGCTTAAAAACGAGATCATTGTTTACCATACGTTCTTAAGTTAAGACCACTTATATAAGGAAAATGTGTAATACTCTTTCTCCAATTCTTACGTTGTATCTCTATATTTTATGGATTGTCATTCACCCGTAGACTCATTTGACTTATTTGATAATTATTAGTCCAAAAATGAAGTCCAAACGGTGCAAACCCGACACTCAAAACCTAACCTCGTCCTCAAAAACGTTGTCACTAAAGTAAGCCCACATCAAGGATGATTTAACACGATTTGGGGAATAAATTCCTGGACCCAAAATTTTGGCCAATAGTACTACTTATTAATTATTCCTCCAAAGTCATGTATACTTTATGTGGAGTTTAGCAAGATCACATCATATACCCTTAGGCTCTTTAAGATGTAAAAATGCTCCTCATCTATTGTCCACACCCTAAGGCTCCTTGAACGATAAACAAGGGAATTGATTTTTTTGATCAATTTTTATTCAACACTTACCATGCCATACACCCTAAGGCTCTAATGACAAGGTTCGTGCTACATGCCCCACAACCTAAGGCTCCTAGAGGTCATGTTTTAATCTTATTCTTTTATTATTATTGATATATATATAGTAGGCCAAATTCCGTGGTCCCATGTTCTGAATACCTCCTACTTAGTGGTTATGAGCCACCTTAGTTGGAAGCCCACAACGCTGGCACCCTCAATGTGTTCATGCTTTAATTACAAGGAGATAAAAGATTTGGCTAAGAGTTAAGATATCGAATCTACACCGCAAAAATCCTCATTTATTAAGCAATTAAATATACAAGCGGGAAGAAAGAGCCACAAAAACTCATATAAATAAGAATTAACCCTTAGACTTATTATCAACTCTATCATCTCTCGTTCTCCACAATTTAAAATCTCAAGGAATAAGACTCGTGGATGCTTATCCTAATAAACCAATTAAGGTCCATATGGTTAAGGATACTAGCTAGAGTAAACTCGGATAAGTAAACTCGGGTTGAGTCAAAATATTCACGACGGGCCTAATATATCAAAGACATCTAAACTTGTTAAAACCATTTTATTCATTTATTTATTATGACTTTATTCTTGAAATGTAAAATATAAATAAGATGCGATGACAAAAGGAAAGAAAATAAATGGAAATACTACTAGGCCAAAATAGATCATAAATTTGGAAAACGTTTGAAATTTTTTTAAATTTTCCAGTTAAATGGGGTCAAATTCATGGAAAAGCCCACTAAAATTCGATAGAAGTCCCCCCACACTTAATATAAACATTGTCCTCAATGTTTAAACATGTGGGAGAATAAACTCCCCTACACTTAGGACATTGAGTACGTTGTTTAAAATCGAGCTAAGGAAGAGACAACTAAAGTGATTACATTTATTCATCTTATTTATATACATGTATGAATCACAATAGCAAAAACTTATCGAAAGAACCGGGTACACGGGAAACACGGGAACACGGGTCGCGTCAAAAATACCAAAAGTGGATCATTAAAGCACATTTCCCTGCACAACATCACAACACACAAACAACCTACTTGGCTCCCCCTACACTTATTGCTGAAAATGGGTGAAGGTGAAAAGGGTGGAAAGGATGGAAAAAGGTAAAAATCTAACCTAGTTATACGATGCTTGATTTATTTATCACGAGTCTCTAGCTCAACTCGATTTCCCGAATGTCATTATTCAAATGGGAAAATCATGGGAAAATCGAGATTTCCAAGGGAGGAAAATCTCTCCATGATAAAGGGTGAAATAAAGTCATATAAGGAATACCCCATGAAAATCCACCCGGGTCAAACACATAATTTCCATCACAAAAGGAAAGAAACCCCGAGGTGGTAAAATCACACATGGCAAAGAAAAGTGGGGTACCCTTGGTCAAAAATTTCTTACGAGGAAAGGTGTTATGGTGATAAGGCAATGATAGCATGAAAGTCTTTATTCCGGGATCAAACATCGATTCCTTAACGGGAAATTAGCAAGAGGTGTTGACATTTAAGCTCAAAATATCATCATAATCCAAAGTGGGAAAGTCGTCCTCTTCCAAACTCGATGTGAAAACATAAGTATCATCGGAGTCATAGGAAAACTCATCCTCATGAGGAAAATAGGTATTTAGAAAGATATCTAAATCCTCCTCAAATGGAATAACCTCTAAAGTAGGAATGATCTCTAAGAGTGGAGGATTCTCCTCAAAAGTCATGACTTCTAAAATTGGAGTATAAAAGTCAAAAGGAGTTTCCATGGAAGAATCACTCATAGAGATATGAGGTGCATTAAGATCATGGGGTGTGTCATCAAAGTTAATGAGATCACTTAAAAAAGTGTCATCATCGTAAGTATCAAAGATTGGTTGATCGAAAATGGGTGGGTCAAAAGTGGGTGCGTTAAAAGATAGGTCATCTAAACCGAAGATAGTGTGATCACTTGAAGAAGTGTCATCACTATAGGTATCATAAATAGGAGTTTCAAAAATTTGAGGCTCTAAGGGAAGGGATGAATTTATCACAAAATCATTTTGATTAGATTTTTGAATTCCAAAAGGATTATAAAAATCTCTTCATTATCATAATTAAGAACATCAATCATATTGACCGACTCTTTTCCATTTGATTTTGTTATGATTTTTCCCATTTTAAAAACTTGTTGTTCATCCCTAACCCTAAGAGTTAACTCCCCTTCGGCCACATCAACTAAGGCTCTTCCGGATCGTAAGAATGGTCTACCAAGTATTAACGGAATACGAGGATCCATCTCATAGTCGACGACGACAAAGTCCACGGGAAAAGTGAATGTACCAACTCGAACAAAAACGTCTTCGGCAATACCAACGGGGTATGCGAGAGTTCTATTGGCTAATTCGAGAGTCATGCGAGTCGGTAAAGCCATACAATCATCAATTTGAGGAAACGAGCAAGGTAACACGAATCGTCCGGGATCTCCTAGCTTTTTGGGAAGCTCTTTGAGAATAATCGCGGAACAATTCTCATTTAAACGGGTGTTCACGAGCTCAACCATTTTTTCTTTCTTATTAAGCAAATCTTTGATCATTTTCACAAATTTAGGCATTTGAGCAAGTACTTCAATAAGGCTAATGTTAACATTCACGTGGGAAATCATTTTCAAAAAGTTGGAAACATGAACGTCATCTTTGGTGAGCACTTTAGCCTTGTCTAACCTAGAGGGATAAGGGATATTGGGTTTAGGCTTTGAAGGTTGAGAAGGAGAAGGACTCGCTTCTTGAACAACCTCATGGTTAGGCTCATTAGGCAATGAAGCACTAGTACTAGGAGTGGTAGTGGGAGGAATCACCGAAGGGGGAATAGGATTACTCATTATGACCTCCGGGCCTTGTCTCTCCTTTATGGGCGAAGAGATGAAAGGTCCCACTAAAGTGGTTCCACTTCGAGTAGTGATAGCACTCACATTAGCACGAGGGTTAATCTCGGTATTAGAAGGTAAGGCTCCTTGGGGTCTAAGGGCTTGAATCATTGTCAAAAATTTCTTATCGGTCGATTCTTGCATCTCTCTCATAATTCACTCATGGTCGGTTAGTTTTTGTAGAACCAAGTCCATTTGAGGATTATGCATATTCATTTGATTATACTCTTGATTATGAAAACCTTGATTAGGAAAACCTTGGTTTTGATATTGAGGTTGAAAACCGTTGTTATTATGAAAACCTTGGTTATTATTTTGAAACCCTCGATTTTGACCATTAAAATTCCCTTGATTTGCATTCCCTTGAAAATTACCCATTTGAGGACCTTGGTTCCTATTTTGGTTTTGGGTATTTTGGGCGGGTGGGGGTGGTCTTTGTGGAGCTACAAAACCTGGGGGAGCCAAATAATTAGTACTCTTATAAGACAAATGGTTAACATCAACATTTGGTTTAAATTGAACCCTCTCATTAGCATTGGTGTTATAAGCACAAACTTGTTGTTGTTGATTATAAACCTTGTCACAATTAAAATATGAATGTGGTCCACTACAAGTCTCACACGTTTCACGAGTCTCTTTTAAGGCATTTACTTGACCTTTTATGGCTTTGGTTTGTAAAGCAATTGATTCAACAAGCTAAGTAAGCTTATCAATTCTCTTATCACTCTCACTAGAACTAGCACTTGCCATAGTAGCCCTAACACTCTTGGTTTGCACTTTAGACTTGTTTTCAATTATGGCCCAAGCCTCGTTCATGGACTTCACAAGAATATTACCCCCCGCGGCACTATTAAGTGAGTCTTGGTCATTAAGAGTTAAACCATTGTAAAACGTATTTATTTAATGCACTTTAGTGAAACCATGTTATGGACATTTTCTTAAAAGCTCCTTAAATCGATCCCAAGACTCACTAAATGTTTCCCCATATTTTTGTTCAAAGGTAATGATGTCATTCCTTAAAGAGGTGGTCCGTGATAGTGGGAAAAAGTAGTTAATGAACTTGGTCTCTAAGTCGATCCATGTGGTAATACTTTGGGGTGGTTCTTTATCAAGCCAAATCCGGGCTTGTCCCTCGAGGGAAAAAGGAAAGAGTTGTAAACGAATGGCCTCATGTGTCACCCCATTGTATTTGACGGTGTTTGTCAAATGGATAAATCTCTTAATATGATCATGGGGGTCATCTTGGGAATGGCCCAAAAATGGTGTAGCGGAAACCATTTGGATAAAACCCGTTTTGATTTCAAAATTATTTGATCCAATTGCGGGGACAACGATAGCGTCATCGTTTCCCTCAACGCGAGATTGTAAAATCTCAATCATAGATCGGTTATCTGTTGCCATTGTTTTGTCGAAAGCTCGATTCTCGGGATCGGCTTGAATGACGGTCTTTTTGTTTTTCTTCTTCTTCTTTTTGGAAGAATTAGAAGTATTTGGTACACCAATCGGTATGTATGTACGCGCGCGAGTGCGCATACAATTAAAACTTTGGAATGAGGTAGGAAACCTCGGTCGACTTTGAGAGGAAAAGGATTATCCCTCTCGAGGTGCAATATTAAAAAGGTACAAAAATATATACTTAATACTATTTGAGTTGGCAAACCAATAATCGGTCGTCCCTCTCAATATACGCACAAGCAAGCGGGGAAACGAGGTGGCACAAAGCACTTAAAAACCTTTTTCCTTAGACGGCCTTTTATAGCGCGTCGCCTTATACCCACCTTATAGTTTGTATGTATCGAGTTCAAACGTCTTACTAGTATTTATCTATTTTGCCCTTTTTTCTTGTTTTGGATGCGAATACAATAGTTAGGTGATGAAATCCCAACTAAGGCCTTATTTGAAAAGTAGGTAAATTAATTGTGCTACGTAATATAATATAGTAAAAGAAAAATCTTTTTGTATTTTTTAGAAAAATATATATTCACAAGAAAAATCGAAATAAAAAAATAACAATAATACGTAATATTTTTGGTGTAATACTTTTAGGAAAAAGTATTACTTTTTGATTTTTTAATTTTTTTGGTGCAAATCTTAGGAAAGAGTTTGCTTTTGTGATTTTTTAATTTTTTTTGTATTTTTAAGTTTTTGATTTTTTTATGTTTTTGATTTTTTTTGCAAGAAAATTAACGTTCAAAATGAACGGATCCCAAAATCCAAAGTCTCACGAAATCTTCAATCGTAACGAGCGAAGCGGCAGCGGCGCCAATTTAATGTAAGAATTTTTGCATTCCTTTTATCTCTAATTATCGTTCCTCGACTCGACTCGAATTGATTTCCAATTAAACGTAAGATTTATTTGTTCTTGGTAAATTAAAACTCTTTTTGGTAATTTAAAAACTAAAAATTATTTAATATAAAAACTATTTAATTTAATTTAAAAAAAAGGAAATATTTAAATAAAACTACTTTTTCAAATTTTAAGTAAAACTATTTAAAAATCTAATTTAGACTAATGTAAATAAAAACTATTTTGAAACCAAACAAAACTTAATTAAACTAACTTAAAAACTTAAATAAAACTTAAAACTAATTTTTTTATATGAAACCTATATTAATAAAGAGAAAGTAATTTGTAAAAACAATTTAAAAATTCTAAAAGTAATAAAAATATTTTTTTATCTTTTTATTTTTTATTTAAACTGAATAAAAGAAAACTTTTTTTTAAAAACTTTTAATTAAAATTAATTAAACCTAAAACTTGTATTTAAACTATTTAATAAAACTGGCAGTACTTTTAAATCCTATATCTTGAAAGATAATAAAACCAAAAGTTAGTTTCCAAATAACAAAATCTGCAACTTCTTTATGTGTCTTTATTTTAAGTGATGGAGCCAAAACAAAACGCTCTCGGCATTCACATATAAAGCCACCTTAATATTTGTTGAGTTCGCCATGTTGAGACGTGGAACCCAAAATCTTGGTCACGCGCGGCTGTGTGGTATTCTTTACAAGCTTTGGCTAGGAGATTGGCTAGAACGCATAAGTGGATGGTATTATTTTTGCTTTTCTTTTTATATGGGTTGCTAAACTACTGCTGTTCGCAAATATCTTATTTTTTGTTTAATTAACGACCGCCCTATGTGTGGTTACAACATGACATCTCTTTAGTCTCAAACAATTATACCAGGTTGATAGAGTTGGTATAAGATGCCTTTGCCTATTCATATGACTGCTATTCCGCGTGGGTTGCAGCAAAGATATGCGATTGGTGCAACTTTTATAACTACGCGTAAGTTTTAATCAAGTGATATTGTTGGGTGCTTTAGCTTAACATTTAAGATAATGTTGTAGATGATCAACGTATTATAAGGCAAAATCAAGATTTATTTATTAAAGAAATATTTTAGCAATAATGAATCCCTCAATATGTTTCAATATACCTTCTATATTGGCGTCTTAGTGTTTCCAAAGCGATCTTAGTGTTTTCAAATTTATTAAAACACTCAAATAAAATATTACCTAACAAATGCCTTGTTATCAATATCAGTTGCGAGAGACTGAGCAACCATACGATCTTGACCAAGAACCCATTTGACCATCTTCCTATGCTGTTTGTCAAATCTAACCTCAAGCAATTACAAAAAGGCCCGAGCTACAGCAAGAGTTGACACAAGCAACCAAATAGAACATGTGAAACATGCTATGAAGGTTCTTGAACTGTCGCATCTCATCTTTTGCCTACAAAAAAAGACAATTAACAGTCATATTGGGATCCTCGGAAAAGATTATTATAAATGAGTAGCATAGTTTATTGTTTATATTTACCGTAAGCACAGCGTACCATTAACAACTCAAAGGTGATACAAAGAAACATCTTATTAAATGTCTGTTTGATCCCATTTAGCTACCACCTCTAACCCCCATCTTCCGGGTTTGCCGATGAAGCATGCATGCTATATCAATAACTGTACTCGAGTCGCTCTGCTTCTTATCTGAGTAGGATCGAATGAATCTGGGGAACCTAACAGAAATGCCGTATGACAGATGCACGAAACCAATAACAACACTCTTTGTATCATACTTAAATCCATATTTCAAACATAAATAACACAAATGACTAACCTCATTTGAATAGGTTTTATGCTGCAGTTGCTAGAACAGCTTTCAAGGGTGAAGTACAATAGAGTTTGCATCCTTTCTGGTATTTCTTTTTTATGTTTTTGTCTATTTGTAATTTGCAAGAATGAACTCAAAAGTAATTCAGGGTGGAAAGTTTTTGTCAATTTTCCAGTTCACTGTAAGCAATGATAATTGATGGCGTGCATCAAGTTCTTAATACATTTCTAAGGAATCTTATCTTCTGGCTGCCGGCATATCTTTCTTTAAGGGGTCATTTCCACATAAATCGTTACTTGCTTGTTACTTATTAGTGAGACACGGAACCGATTCATGTCTGGAAGATGGTAAAATTTCGAAACCATCTCATTGACATTAGCATTTGAACTTTCCATCCCGTTGAACATAATCAAACTCGTGCTCTGAGTCATTTACGTTATTGTCGGCATCATCACCATCAGCAGACTCCCTAAACAACCAAATTTTGTTATTCTAACAAATAAAAAAATCATCTAGCTAACAATGTCCAATTGGATTTAGTGATTTACAGAATATTATTAACAAGATGCCTTTTAAAAGCATAACATGTTCTTGATGAACAAAAGCTGACCTTTATATCTTCTTCATCAAGTTATGCATTGATGGTAGGCTTGATTTCCATCCCTTATTTCGTACTCAAACACGACCTACATACCAAAGAAGCACACTCATGAGCCCACATATAGAACACATGCCTATTAAACTTAGTTAATCCATCTAACATCATTTATAAAAAAACGATATAAATGGATCATAAACTATCAGGCTACCATTATGTTTTACATATAAGTACATTCACTTGTAGCAAGCTTTGAATGAACACAAACTATGTATATTAATAATAGAGAATTTGGTTATGGCTATTGGTTTGCATAAGTCATACCTAAATCGAATAATTCTAAGACCTTACACAGGAAAACATGTGTTCACCAATAGATTAATACCTAGTGATCATACATCTGTTAGATGTTTCAACTTCTCAATGTATCCTCAGCGTTAGCGTTTAACCGCTTCCAATTAAATTAAAGCCTTAATGGGAGTGTATCAACAAATCAGACCTTGAGATGGATTTCTAAAAGGACTTGACGGTGTCGTGAATCCAGAACACTCATAAGCAGGGTTTTGCTCAGACACGGAAGAACCTGTAATTTGGATTACAGGTTCACCAAAGGTAGGGGTGACTGAAGATGCAGAGGCTGGTGTGATATGAGCACCAAAAGCGGGTTCACTTGAAACGTCAAGTGTGATACAGAGGCTGGTGTGCTATGAGCACCAAAAGCGGGTTCACTTGAAGCTTCAAGTGTGATGGGGCACCTCACATTTTAGATTGTGATTCCTGAGATAGATTTCCAAAAGAACTTGATGGTGCGGTGAATCCAGAACGTTCAGAAGCATGGTTCTGCTCAGATACGAATGAACCTGTAATTTAGATTGAAGATTATCAAATACAGTTGTATGTATAATGACGGATAAAATTAAAAATATTTATGTAACTGTATAACAATCACATATTCTCATCTACAACATATTTTCACATATTCTTTACAAAACCAACGTGGATAATAAAGATGATGTCAAAGTCGTTAGAAGTGTATTTATTTAATATCTAGCTTAGAATACGTTCATGTCATCTAATCTGTTGTGGTGCCATGTGCCAGATACCTGTTTCAGTTACCAGCCAATAAATTAGCAGAAACGGCCATACTGTGTGAGAAGGAAGTTAAAAAATATTAAAAAAGGGACACGATGCTTATCATTCTGTATTTTGTGCAGCGCTGTTTCACATATCAACTTGCTAGATCAATGGCGCTTTAATGCGGTTCTGACTGTTGGCTGAAATGGACTGTATCCCCAATATAATGGGTGAGTTTGGTGTTCCTCGATTTGATGCCATTGGGAATACCTTTAGAAGGAAGATGACCCAAACCCGTAGACGACTCTAAACCCGAGGAGGCATTACCTAAAAATCATGTATCTCTATCATCAACACCACCATCATATGATGCTGAAAAACATCAAGTAATGAGAATGGTGTTGACGCTAATCCTAAGAGAAAAGCATTAAATCTTATTCAGTTGACCATAACAGAAGGTGAACCCTCTAAGAGAGTTCGGAAGGAAAATGGATGATATAGTAATAATGCCTCGCATAGCAACGGAAGTTCAGTAGATGTCTCCTTTGATAGGATCAACTGGATAAATGATAATTTTATAAATTTTCATAAAATGATAATACCTCATGTAGATACAATTCCATAAGCTCAAACACCACACAATGGAGCATCAGTTTTCATTGATATCACAGGATTATGGATCCGTTTCTCTTAAACTCGCATCCAAGCTTTCTAGATTGTAGAAAATTCTTCAAATGAGGGTGCGGACGCGTAATAGTGCAACATGAATTGGTTAGACCTAGAAACATTGTTATTTTCCATTTTTTGAATTAGAATTATTAATATATTCCTGATCAACCTAAAAACAAAAAGGAAGATCAAAATAATTTCTTAACTGTCTAATTTATATACCTGGCTCGTTTGCAACTGCAGGTTCAGTGTATACCTGACTCTTAGATTAAAATTTGCAGACGTGTACCTGTTCAGCTTCTTTGCTAGCTCGTTAACTAAATCCAAAAAATACTGAAGAACAGAAAAAAATGATATAACCAACTTTGAGAACTTAAATATTTTTAAACCAAAACGAAGCAAAAAGTGAAACTGTCTGCTTATTTTACATATAAAGCGACTAACCAACCTTTTAAAATCAGTTTCATGCACATAAACTGTCGACCAAACTTTTTAAAGATTAATCAAACACACCAAAAAAATTATGTTGTGAAACTACGCAAAAGAGTGTTGTATAATGAAAAAACTCAGATTTCTAGACATTACACACAAAATTCGGCATCAAATAACATAAATGTAATTCATTATATGAATGAATATAGGAGGATGAATTAGGTACAAAATTTCTGGTGTAGGAAAAGCTGGTTGTCACCGAGATCGTCAGTGGGGCTAACTGCTAAGGAACATGTATATGATCACATGGTATAGATCAGCTTGTGAATCTGTGGCCTGGTTCACAATCAC
Organism: Glebionis coronaria; assembly: GCA_025667525.1. Lineage (NCBI taxonomy): Eukaryota > Viridiplantae > Streptophyta > Magnoliopsida > Asterales > Asteraceae > Glebionis > Glebionis coronaria. The sequence goes on along the minus strand of CM046882.1, from coordinate 275,901,650 downwards.
AAGGAGTGAAAAGGTAACCAAACCATTCAAAATATCATATGCGGAATAAATTGGAACCTGGAAAGTGCATATTTAGATAAATCAAAATTCAAGTACTAAGTTACTATAATAACTACCACATACAAAAAGATACAGTAAACTATTGATAATTTAAACTGTGAATGCATGAATACCATTTCAAATAGGTGACACTCCTGTTTTTCCTTGCGTTTTTCAATCATAGACTTTCAAGCAAGAAGCTCTTTATGCTCTTTATCTACAATATCTGCCAAACTTGGAAGCATGGCACTCAATTTTTATGCTTTGGTTTTAGAAGGATAGATCATTGACATTTATTTACTTAAGTTCACAGCAAAACACTAAAGTGATCTTGCAAAAGGTCAGATCTCAAATCCCTGAAAACATAAGAGGGTACAATGTTACTCCAAATGTTTATGCTAGATTAAAAAGTATGTGCATCAGAATATTATATAAAAGACATACGAAGTCACCGAATATAATTTTTCCCTTCATATGATCAACTTTCATAGAAATGCAATTACGTGTTGCTAAAAGTACGAAAAATAATTAGTTACACATAGTAATTAAATCCCATAAGTCCACGGTCATAAATGACACGTAAGGTGTTTGGACCACAAACAGGAACAACGTTCATAACCCACAATCCAGTGTTAAAACATTTTTGGTAAAGTCCTTTGAAAACCACTCGTTGCACCATAGTGTACTGTTCACATAAGATTAATGGTAAAGGAGACATGAGTGTCGGCTTCACCATTAAAGCCAACAATGTATCATTCTAATCGGATTCCAAAAAGGGTTGCGTTGATATTAAAAATGGTATTCATCCAAAAGATATAATAAACTGTTGATAATTTAAATTATGAGTGCATGAATACCATTTCAAAGAGTTGATTTTGTTTGCCAAGTTTGAGTTATTAGAGATGAAATTAGTTATCTTCAATTTATTCAAGCAATTGGAAGAAAAAGGACGGATTGAAGCAGAAAAGGCGTCGAGTGAAGCAGATAGAGCTCAGGCGCTACATGAGGTCGAGAGGAGAAGAGGAATGCTTCAAGAAAATTTGGAAAAGGCTGTGAAGTCTGTTGATAATCTCGAGTATATAGAACCTAAAAAGATTTTACCTGTAGAAGGAAAATTATATGTATAATAATAACCAAGACCATCAAAACCATTTAGAAATATTGCGTCCTTGACATCTTTTAACCATCCAAACAGTAACAAAGGAAACCAAACAACAGTTGGACTTGATAACAATAGAATGGTAAACCTTGTTACTTGTTAACATCGTGAATTGGTAGCTTAAAGACACCTGATATACTTAATTCCACCCTATGAGTATCAGGCCCAATGACCCGCCACAACAGAAATGCATATGAGAAATACAATTATAAGACAACAACATAGTAAAACCTCTTGTTATTACAGTACGTACAAATCAAAAAATAAAACAACCCATGTAACATGCTATATCTGTATAATTAGTCCACGTCACATATGTATAAATTGTCCATCAAAACCACATTTATACTTACAATAGAATTTGATACCTGTAGCTTTTGTGCAAATATTCGAGAATCATGGCCAATAGAAATTTTGAGAGACTTAGAATAGTTAGCCTTTTTCTTGTCTGATAGCCAAGCTACAAAGGCAGCTGTTATGACTTGTGTCACTGGCTCTGTGAGGTTAAGAGCTTCTATCATAACACCATTAACAAGACATCAAATAGAGACGTGAAAATAAAAAAAATTGCCCATAAAAATGATTTGCAGCTCGCTGCTAGCAGCAAAATATAAAACATGTTCAATATAGGTACTTACAATGTTACTCCTTGACTTACTTTGCTCATCAAGTTTCATTTAATGTGTTCGTTTTGCGTGTGCTCGTTCTGTAACCCGACCTGTGATACATGTAAACTTGCTTCGATATAGAGTTAAACATTTTAAACAACCCCAAAGCATCAATTCCCACCACTGAAAGATCACAAATGCTACACAACTTCCCCCTCTTGGCATGGTAAAAAGTTAGAGCTACAAAATGCGCACCCAGCCTTTTCCTGACCATTGTAAACATGAACGTAAGTTGCCCTGCAAATCACAAATGGCTTTCTGAAATCATAATGTAGTTCTGATGTATCTGCCAGATTCGTTTCTGCTGCTTGTAGAACTTGTGTTGCTGTCCTTGCTTGGCTCTCATTTGCAGGATAATTAGAGAAAACATGTATCAAACTTGTACTCAGTGTCATTACGGGCGCTAGAACGTTGATTAGATTTATATACAATAGTACTTATCCTTTTTTTTATATTGTTTCTCGGCGCAAAGTCATTCGAGGTTGGGGATTTGCAGATTCAGAGAGTAGTAGCAGATAATTGCAAACCTACATTAACGATTATCAGTTGTTATGCAATGTATTTTTACGCAGATAGAAAAAGAATTCAAAGTGTATAGGGTGCTAGATGACTGAATTTACTATCGACTCGACTTTGTCTTTGTCGAATTTATGGCGAAGGATCCCACAACTTTTGGAGATCTTAATGTTAATAGAATCTCTATCGTATACCCTATGTTTGTTAGGAGTCGAGGGTATGCCTTTCCAGTCAACTATCTCTACTGGTATGCCATCTCGCTTGTGATCATGCCTTCTCCCTCGTGAACATCAATTAAAGTTTCCCAAGACTCAAAACAGCAGCAAGCACCATATTAGGTTCTGAAAGTGTTTCTTGCGTACCTGCCATCATGTGTAACACCCCATTTTGATAAATGGAATGTCACGCGTGATTATGACGTGTCATCAAAGCATACAAGGATAAATGTCTAAAACATTACATGACCATAAAAGGAAATACCGGAATGAAACATCAGTAGTCCAAAAGTAAAGCTCATCACACACAAACATAAGTACTGTAAATGAAAGGACTAAACAATGTCTATGGAAAGAGTATCAAGGTATAGATAATGCATAAAGTAAAGAAAGGCTAGAAAGCTTCCAGTCCATATGCACGTACGCTTAAAGTCTACAAGCGTCCCTGAGTACCTGGCGTTTTGGGAACATGAAAAGGAAAACGGCTGAGCAATACGCTCAGTACACGGATGTACAAATAAAGCATGAATAATATAAGCATATAAGCATGAAACAGCAAAAGAAACTAAGTCATGAATAACCCGGTTAAGTCTTAGTAAAACTGGTTTTATAGTTTGAAAAGCCTTATGTTTATCTTGTAAAAACTGTTTAACATATTCTACCATTAGCCAATATAGGTCATGAAAATCAACGTGCATGAATACTTGGAGGGGTGACCTCGTCATCCAAATTAGAGGGGCTGCCTCTAATTTAATATACTGGTTTTGGGTAGGAGGGATCAGCTCCTTGTAAAGGATGCAAGGCACACACCACATTCACACTGAGTAATCTGCTGAAAAACATGTAACTAGGATGCACCCATACGCCCCACATGATAAATATAATGATATGGCCAAAAGCTGAAGGGACGCCATGAGCAATCACTCCGCCGTGGGAAAGTCATAACACCAGTGCCTCTAGTGTTATGGTTATGGTACCGCCATAACTAGGTGAAACTGGTCATGCATGTATATGGCTTTAGGTATTCTAATTAAACATAAGCAATCAAACATATAAACTTATACTATGAGAAAACAGTTGGCTGCATACGGGAATCCTAATAAGAAAAGAATGTCCATACTGAAAGGACGGGAATCCGTACCTTATGTCCAGTGAACGAAGAAGTCGAACGGAAGAGGGTCCTACTTCGGTATCACTAACGCTACATAAATACATACGTGTATAAGTATCCGATTACTAAATACGTAACTGGTTTTATATCATGTCTTGGCTTGTTTTATATGTTCATGTCATGTTTTACTGTTTTAAGCTTTATACTGTGTTTATCTTATATTCTGTCTATTCTGATTAAGTATTACTTGTATTTCATGCATTATTATACTTGTTGTGTAATAATAAGTAACTTTCTAAAAATAGCAGGTTTCCTAAAATTGAAAGTTTCCAAAAACAGAAAGTTACCGAAAATAGAAAGTTTCCAAAAATAGAAAGTTTACAAAAATAGAAAGTTTCCAAAAATAGAATTACTGCTTAAAATCGATAAGTTTATAAAAATAGAAAGTTTCCATAAATAGATTGACTGCCTTAAATAAATAAGTTTCTAAAAATAGAAAGTTTTTATAAATAGATATAAGCTAGTTAAATAAGCTAATTATATAAGCTTAAGTGTTTTTCTGATTATTATTCTAAGTCATGTGATTATAAAGTATTGTTTATTAATTATTACATGTAAATTAAATAAACTATAGGTTAAAAGTATTTAATTAAATATAACATGATTTTAATTAAATAAAGGTAAAATACTTAGGTTAAAACATGTATTATTAACTATTAATAATATAACCTAAGTCATGTTAATTAATTAATTATAGTCATGGTTTTAAATAATTAATTAATTATAAATCTAATTAAATATAAATACTTAGGTTAAAATTCATGAATTACTAATTAAATTTATAACCTAAGTCATGTACATTAAATTAATCATGTCATGTTTTTATTAATTTAACTTAAGTCTAAAACATAACTAGTGATAATCATAAACCTTGAAAAAAATGATTCATGAACCGGACCCGTGACTAAAAACCATGAACCAGACCCGTAACCATCACCATACCCCGACCAAGGTCGGGGTTCCCCTTGTTTTTGCTACTGCCGTGGGACCACCACCACCATACCGAGACCATATGGTCTCGGTGGTGTGTAATAAGCCAAGCCAAGACCCCCATGGGGCTCGGTTAGACGTCGGCTAGAAACAAAACATCCCTAAAACCCTTGTTTGATTTACCCCATGATCATTAACATGTTTAAATAATTGTATTTAATTAGTTAATTAAAAACATCATGATTTTATGTGATTCATTAAATCAAAACATAAAAGAAAAGGTTAAAAAGGTTATACCGAATACGTGAATTAATTAAGGATGAACACACACGAATCCTTGCAAAATTCCCAAGATCAAAATCTACCCGAACACCCCTTTTGGTGTTATATGACCGGCGGCCAAAGAGGACAAGGAGAAGGAGGAAAACTTTTAGGGTTTTAATTATTTTCTTGATTTGTGAAAAGTGAAACATGTTTTTACCTTAACCCCCTAGTTAGTTAATTTTACATGGGCTAAGCCCATGTTCTTGTGTATCCCGCGGGTAGGGGGCCCCACTTGGGGTAACCCGTACTTTTTCCGTTTCTATATATTAGTGTGTTCTCGTGTTCATGTTTTACGTGTTCGTAGTTAATCATCGATCGTGACCTAATATATTTATTCGTGTTCGTAATAAATATATATACGTAAATAATATTAGCTCGTGATTAAATTATGTTCATGATTTCATGATCGCATGTTCGTGATTATAATTATTATTGGAATAATTATCGTGTGTTCATACATAATAAATACTTATCGTGTTCTAACATGTACGTAATACTTGAAAATCTTATACGTGAAACGTAACATGCTATAAAAGGAAAGTTCTAATCATGTACGTACGATCTAAAGGGTACTATTCATGGTAAAAGCATGCGGGTTTTACAACTCTTCCCCCGTAAAAAGAATAATTCGTCCCCGAATTATAGATAAAGTAAACTGGAAAAAAAGAACATACCCGAATTCAAAATATGAAATGAGGGTAAGAAGCCCGGATAGACTCCTCTGTTTCCCAAGTGGCTTCCCGCTCGGTATGATCCCTTCAAAGGATTTTGACGAATGGAATCGTCTTCCTTCTCATGACTCGTTCTTGTCTGTCAAGAACTCGTTCGGGTTCTTCTATAAAAGTGAGATCTTCACGTATCTGTTCCAGTGGATACTGAACCATGTGAAGGGGATGATACTGCTACCCTCTGAGTAAGGACACATGAAACACATTGTGTACATGCGAAAGCTGCGGAGGTAACGCTAAACGGTAAGATACTTCACCGACTCGTTAAATGATATCAAACGGTCCGAAGAAATGAGGACTGAGCTTTCCATTAACCCCGAAGCGTCTAACACCACGTGTCGGTGAAACCTTAAGAAAGACATGATCTCCTACGTTAAAACGTATGTCCCTACGATGCTTGTCTGCGTAGCTCTTCTGCCGTGACCGTGCTTCTTGAAGTTTCTGCTTAGCTACTGCGACCCTCTCATTAGTCATTTCTATAATCTCTGGTCCTTCAAGTGTTCGCTCACCAACCTGATCCCAGCAAATTGGAGCGCGACACTTTCTGGCATACAACATCTCGAAAGGAGCACATTTGATACTTGCGTGGCAACTGTTGTTGTATGCAAACTCCACCAAACAGATATAATCGTCCCAATCACCCGTCCATTCCAACGCACATGACCTCAACATGTCTTCCAATGTCTGAATCGTTCGCTCCGACTGCCCGTCTGATTGAGGATGAAAAGTCGTGCTAAGCTTAAGTTGTGTACCCCAAGCATTCCGCAGACTCTTCCAAAATCGCGAAGTGAATTGAGGATCTCTGTCTGAGACGATGCTGAATGGAGCAGCGTGGAGTCTCATGATCTCTCTTCTATACGTATCGGCAAGTTTACTGACCGAATCTTCCTTGCGGATCGGTAAGAAATGAGCTGATTTAGTAAGTCGATCTACGATAACCCAGATTGCATCGTGCTTCCTCTTGGTTGGCGGAAGACCAGTAACAAAATCCATGGTGATTTTGTCCCACTTCTACTCTGGAATATCTAACGGTTGAAGGAGACCGCCAGATCGCTGATGCTCGATCTTAACCTGCTGGCAGGTAAGACATTTGGAGACGTAAGTGGCAACATCCTGTTTCATACCACTCCACCAAAAGTATTGCTTGATGTCATGGTACATCTTAGTCGAACCAGGATGTATAGAGAATGGGGAGCTATGAGCTTCAGCTAACAATGCTTCTCGGAGTTCTTGATCATCAGGAACACAAAGTCTCGTGCCCTACCATACGATACCATCTACATCTACTCTGAATTCCGTCTGCTTCTCCAAATTCTGAACTATCGCCCAGATTTCTCCATCATCTTTCTGAGCTTCCTTGATCTTAGAGAGTAACTCGGGTTCTACTCTAAGATTAGCGCAGTAACCGTGATGCCCATGTACTATGATCTCTATGTCAAGTCGCTCTAAGTCTCTTATGATTTCCTCCTCAATCTTAATGCCGTTGATCATTCCGGACTTCCTGCTAAGTGAATCTACTACTACATTCGCCTTTTCGGGATGATACAACAGATTAATGTCATAACCTTCAACAGCTCTAACCATCTCCTCTGCCTCATGTTCAATTCACGCTGAGTGAAGATATACTTCAAGCTCTTGGGGTACGTGAAAATGTCACATGATTCTCCATATAAGTAGTGCCTCCATATCTTCAATGCAAACACGACTGCAGCAAGTTCCAAGTCATGCGTAGGGTAATTTTCTTCATAAGGCTTAAGCTGCCGTGAAGCGTACGCGATCACTTTCCCATGTTACATGAGAACATAGCCAAGTCCCTTCCCCGATGCATCACTGTAGATTTGAAATCCACCCGTACCAGATGGGAGAGTAAGAATAGGTGTAGATACAAGCTTCTGCTTCAAGTATTCAAAGCTCTTCTCTCGTTCTTCAGTCCAGATGAATTTCTCCCCTTTCCGCATCAGTTTGGTCAATGGTAGTGCTAGGCGGTAAAAGTTCTCCACGAACCTACGGTAATAGCCAACTAAGCCTAAGAAACTGCATACTTAAGTCGCTGATGTCAGCCTCGTCCACTTAGTAATAGCCTCAACCTTCACTGGATCCATAGTGATTCCTTCTGCTGATACAATGTGACCTAAGAATGCCACTCTGTCTAACCAGAACTCACACTGGGAGAATTTAGCATACAGCTGCTTCTGGCGAAGAATCTATAGTACTGTACGAAGATGGTCTTCGTGTTCCTCCTTGGACTTTGAGAAAATCAGGATGTCATCGATGAAGACAATGACGAACTTGTCCAGAAATTCATGGAAGTTTCTGTTCATCAAATCCCTGAACACTGGTGGAGCATTGGTCAGGCCGAATGGCATGACTACAAATTCGTAGTGGCCATAGCGTGTACGGAAAGCAGTCTTGGCAATGTCCTGCTCCTTAACCCGTAGTTGATGGTAGCCTGACCTAAGATCAATCTTGGAGAAGTGTTTGGCCCCTTGGAGTTGGTCAAACAGATCGTCTATACGTGGTAGTGGATACCTATTACTGATAGTAATCTTGTTGAGCTCGCGATAGTCTATGCAAAGACGCATACTGTCGTCCTTCTTCTTAACAAATAAGATCGGTGCGCCCCATGGAGACGCGCTCGGTCGAATGAATCCTCGTTCTAGAAGTTCTTGTAGTTGATCCTTCAGCTCCTTTAACTCTATGGGAGCCATGCGATAAGGAGCCTTGGAAATCAGCTCAGCTCCTGGGATGAGCTCGATATTGAATTCCACTTCTCGTGCTGGTGGTATGCCCGAAAGTTCTTCTGGAAATACATCTTGGAATTTTAACACTATTGGCTGATCCTGAATTGATGGGGATTCAGCATCCATGTCATGAACCGTAGCTAGATAACCCTCACAGCCATGTGACAGTAGTGCGCGTGCTTGCAGGGTAGATATGATTTGTACAGACCTTCCGGGTACGAACCCGTTGTGAATGTACTCTGGTGCATTAACATCACCGAAGATGACTCGATATGAATGGAAGTCTATGGTAGCATGATGCTTGGATAGCCAATCCATGCCCAAAATCATGTCAAAGTCATTCATGTCCAGTGGAAGTGCGTCAACAGGACGAACCTTATCATCAAACTCTAGGGGAAGACTCTTGTATACATGGGTTATTAATACAGAGTCCCTCAAAGGCGTGGAAATACTGAGTCTATTCTCTAATGGCATGGGAAGTATCCTAACATTCTTGGCATAAGCAGTAGAAATGACCGAGTAAGTAGCACCCGTATCAAATAGAACACATGCAGCTTGACCATACATATACAAGATTCTAGTGATGGTACCTGTAGACTTGTTGGCCTGATCTCGAGATGTCGTGTAGACGCGTCCAGTGGTAGGAGGCGGCTTGGTATCAACATGTACTGATGTGCCCTCCATGTCACCCTTACGGCAGTCCTTCATGCGATGGCCAGGAAGACCACACTTGAAGCATGCGTTACTGTCGCGACGACATGGCCCTAGGTGCCTACGGTGGCAAGTAGAGCAAAGAGGATGAGTATATCCTCCAGTAGGTGCTCTGGGTGGCTGAGAACCTGATAAAACATTATACATGAGACATGACAATAGGGTACAAAGGACAATGCGGATAATCGTAAGATTGAATACCAGTGATAGCTGGATGGCTAGGCTGTGAACCTCTCTGGTTCTGGTCCCTACCGTTTCCATGGTTCCTGGTAGAAGATTTGCTAAAGTGTCAGAATTATGAGTTATAACATGAAATCATAAGAAAATGCGTAAGTATTAGGACCTTCTGCCGTTGGAGTGTCCAGCGTTGTTACGGTAATTATCATTACCGCCACGCCTATCCGTAGCAGAACAGTCGTTAGTCTGACCGTTTCCCTTGGGCTGAGTAGCCGGTTGAGACCGGTCCCTAATCTTCTGCCTGGAAGATACAATTTAAAGAGATGAAAAATTTTACATATACTGAAAGAATACGGATTGGTCACCGCTTGAATACGAATGTTTACGTCTTATCGGGTTTCTCAGCTTCCCCGAACTCATCTCTCTCATGCAGCATCTCCAACTTACGTGCTGCATCGGCCACTTGTGCTACCGTGTTGAACGTAGCACACACCAGATTGTTTGCGACCGATGTGCGAAGAGCCCACCTAAAGTGGTGTGCCTGCTCTTCAGGAGTACATGTCGCTGCACCAAGGAAACCAGCTAAGCGGAGAAAGCGCTGCATGAACTCGTTGCTATTCTCCCCAGCTCTCTGTCGGATCCCATGGTACTCTCTCTTCAGCTTGTCTTGCTCAGCCTTAGGAAAGAACTGCTCCATCACCCTATCTCTGAACTGAGCCCATGTCAGACCAGCCACCCAATTATCACCTCCCTCAGATTGCTTCAATGCTAACCACCAATTTAACACATCGCCTTCAAACCGGTAACATGCCAACCTCGCTTTGAACACAGGGTCACAACCCATAGCATCGAAGATCTTCTCGATGTGAGCCAACCAGCTTTCAGCTTCACTGGGGCTATCTGTTCTCTCGAAAGCTCGCGGACGGAGCTTGTTGAATCTCTCCAGTGAAGGTCTACGCAGATACTTGGCCTATTCTACATGTTGGATTGGATTGATAAAGTGGGTTGATTAATTGATAAATATAAAGAAGATGAAAAGGATGAGAAGGAGATGAGGGTGTAGAGAGAGAAAGGAGAGAAAAGAGAAGAGTAGAGAGAGAAAGTAAAGATTGAATATGAGTAAAATGGAATCACCAACCCCTCCTAACATGCTAGGAGGGGTATATATAGCCCACCCTACATGTGGGCTATATGGACTATATCTTTACTAAATAGATCACGAGCCCATTACATAATTATCGTTGGAGCGACCGATCCTTCATAAATACGTAAAAACGTATTTCTAACAATCTCCCCCTAAGGGAGGTCGCTCCAAGTTACAAAGTTCTAAATATTCTATATCTCGTGATCTATGCTAACTAAGATGTCATCGAGACTTTATTGGGAAAAACGTATTTCCAATAATCTCCCCCTAAGGGAGGTCACATCTTTTTACAAAATCTTAAACCTAGCATCTATGCTTGAGTCTTCGATCTTGTTCTTGTGAATATGCTTGATGTGATCTTTGACTTAAGTCTTGAGCATGTTTTCTTGCCTTGACCTTGTGCATTCGTCACTTGTGACATTCGCCTCCTCGTGACTTCATGTTCCACATACTTATACCTTTATAAATTCTTGAAAGCTTCAGAGTTTGATACAGCGGAATACTTGACCTTCAGACTTTCTTGAATTCGTTGAAGTACTAAGTGTATGTAGTATAAGCATGTGGTGACGACTTCTTCTGGATTGTACACGGCAATGCCACCTTCTTGTTACGCTGCATAATACAGTTATCAACAAACAATATACACGGATGAAATGGCCTTGAACATTTCATTCTAATTCGGTAGCATTTTACCTCTGGTCGGTGAAGACCGTTGGACGATATAAAATATCGTACTTGTGGCAGGTAGTTTCAATAAAGAACCTCCTTGACAAGATTTCGCGGGTAAACCCGTTCTCTTTACTCGACCGTCCAAAGCTGACTGCGAACGTAAAGAGTGAATCATTTGGATAATAATATCCGCATGATTTGAAGCCGTCAATTCATGTTCCTGGAACAAGTGAAGTTCAATTAAGAACCGCACCGTCGTTGCTTTCCAGTTGTCACTAGCTTGATTCATATAGAATCTTGCAAGTTACCTACCAAGTGCTGTTTGATGTTAACACTAGAAGGATTTCCATTCGTCACTGTAAATACTTAATAGTATTACTCTGAATGTTCTGGCAAGATCACTAAGATATTGCGTAGAGGCCTGGAACGTGTTTAAATTCATTTAAGAATTAAACCTCTGTTGCTTTCCAGTTATCACAAGTTTGATTCATAAAGAATCGCTCAAGTCACCTACCATGAGCTTTTTAATATTCGCTCAAGAAGGATTTCCATCTTCAATGTGAATACTTTCGTATTACTCGGATGTTCAGGCAAGATCATGAAGATTTTGCGTAGGACTCTTAAGATCTTTCTTACTTTTCACAGTGTGTGAGGAAGCAAGGAAATATGAAAGTGTGTCCTAATGAGATATTTGATGATCTCAAATGGCTCTAGACTCAATCGTGCATTTTGGATTTTTAGTGATCGGAGGCTGGAGAGGAGTGCCACCATTTCAATACCAATTTATTCGGAGTGAATAAATCAATAGATAATGCGTTGTCTCCGTGTGATTAAAACAAATATCTTTTGAGAGATATCTGAGTTAGCTGGGATGGGTTGTGCATTGCATCACTGGGTCCATGATGTCTATCTTCAATATCAAGAATCATTAAAAATGATGTCAATAGCATATGTATTGACTCGGTTTCTGCCTAAGTTGTAAGGAGGGCTTCTTTCTTTACACCCTTTATCTTTACAATTCTTTTTCATTCTTCAACCCCTTCAATGCTTACCAATACGTCATCACTAGCACCTTGTTGTGATTGTTCTAGTGCTAACTTAAGTACTTGGTCGGCATTCAGCTACGTTCACAATCTTTCTCCATCTTTCCTAAGGACTACTATTCCTAGCTATGGAATGTCCTTGGGAAGATTTCTCCGGTTCTAGAGGAATCATTGGACTTTAACCTACCCTACCATCCTTATGTCACCACAATCTTCACCGTCGTGAATAGAGATGTTTTGGGTAAGTGTATGTCACCATGAAATCCATTTTGAAGTGCAAATCCATTTTGCTCCCCCTTAACATATGCCACGATATCCGAAAACATTTCGCACATGTCGGGTTGAGCTAGCACGTTAAGTCAAACCATTTGTGATTGATCATATCCCATATTAAATCACATTTTCTCCCCCATATTAAAAATATTAACCCAATCGATGTTTTTAATATCAATTGATTTAATAGCATTTTAAGAAAATTTGGGAAGAAAAATGCAAATCCAATTATCTTCATGAATTACACAAGCTCCCCCTCAAATTAACGAGGGTGTGCTGAAACGTAAATTAAATACCTTTTAAACACAAGTGTAAGGTGTTTATCACGTGCAAAGATCATATATGATAATGAATTCACAAGATTAACAATTTACGAGGTAGGACTTGAATGATGGAGAACATCATATGAAAGATTCAAATGGTTCTTGTTCACGAATGTTGGTCACCTCGTCACGTCCCCGAGAAAATTAATTCCCGTTGTTGAGTCAAAGCTTTCCGGTGAAATGCTTGACTTGATTATGAAAAGCGGGTTGCTATCTGAAATAATAGCAAACCATATGGAGCATGTTTTAAATCTTTTAAAATTCTGATCGAACTTTATTTACAACCCCGTGTCATTATTGAATGAAATTTCTAGGTTCATAAATATTATCGATTCCAGAAGACATGCTCTTTTTATCAAAACGTTTTTGAACACACAATTTTGAAAGATTTAGAAAAACCTTTTGAGAAATTCTTGAAAAATTGTGTTCAAAGTTTTGAAAACCAATTACTTGAGCTTAAGATTTGGAATATCTTAGGAAAGCTCAAGTCCGAGAAGTTGTAAACTTCTCGTTGTAAGGATAAGTTACCATCGGCGATAACCTTTCCTTTTATCTGAAGAACGATTCCTAAGCTGACATTTACTTAGAAGTCATTTTCATGAGCTTGAAAACTTTGACTGTTTTAACGGAAAGCTCATGACCAAGAAAGGTTAATTTCTCGTTATGAGGAAAAGTCCTCTTATTTAAAAGATACACTTTCCTTTCTGAGCTTAAAACTTCGAATGTTTTAATACAAGCTCATGACCGAGAAAGGTGAATTTCTCTTTAAGAGGATAAGTTATCATAAAAGATAAACTTTCCTTTATTTTAAGTTCGAGTTATAGTCTGACATTTAACTGTAAGTCATGTACACGAGCTTAAAACCTTTGAATGGTTTTAACGTAAGCTCGTGTCCGAGAAAATTTAATTTCTCGTTAATGAGGATAAGTTTACCATCGGCGATAAACTTTCCTTTCTTGGAAGTCCGGGGCATAAACTGTGATGTGATTATACGCCATGTACACGAGCTTAAAACTTTGACAGTTTTAATGGAAGCTCGTGTCCGAGAAAATTTAATTTCTCGTTTTGAGGGTAAGTTATCGTTGCGTAGATAACTTCCCTTTCTTTGAAGTTCGGGTTACAGACTGTGATCTGACTGTAAGCCATTATGCATGAGCTTAAAAACTTGGAATGTTTTTGATATAAGCTCATGCCCGAGAAAAATGAATTTCTCGTTGTTAGGATAAGTTTATCATCGGCGATAAACTTTCCTTTCTTTGATGAACGAGTTACAGTCTGTGATATAACTATAAGTCCTCTTTACATTAAGCTTAACCATGAATCCCCTGAGACACTTGTTTCTCTGATATCTGCTTCTTCAGCAACCAAACTCTGAGAGTGTCCTTAGTTGAATGGTACACAACGATTGGACCGCTTCGTTCTTTTGGAACATCAACTTTGGTACCTGCAATCTCATTTGGAATTTGCATGCTTTGACGTAGGTTAGCGATATCAATTATAGAAGCACATGGGGGTTCACAGTTGGCTTTACTTGTGTCAGAGGTGGCCTGAGGGGATGATTCACTTGTCTTAGTTGGCAAACGTTTCCTTTTATATAAAACCTTAAGTTCAGGCTTAAGTGATGTATCATCCTTTGCAATTTCCTCCCTAGTAGTCTTCGTAGAATCAGAGACTATCCTAGTTAAAGGGCACTCGTTTCCTACAAGAGTGAAAGTTCTACCAGTGGGGCGCCATATTTTACCAATGGGTTTGATTTTGGCAACCCACTGGGATTTAAGTCTAGCACGGGAGTTCACCTCATTAAGTAGTTTCTTGATACAAGAATCATGATTTGCCGTAAAGACACATTTTCTACATGTTTTACAAGTAGCATATTTAATGTCCGAGTAAGATCTAGAATTCCTAGATGATTGATTGATGCTCCTAGGATGTGACATGCTACGGTTAGCAGTGTTGGGTAAACTAGAAGGCATCTGACTAGGTTTGAAATTCCTATCTCTTACTTGTGTCTTTTGCTTAGCTTCCCTTTGACGAAAATCCTGGCGCACATCAGTTGAACTAGTTCTAGATGTGTTCATTGAACTATTCTTAGAGAAACTAGAGGCAATCATGTGATGAGGTCTTGCTAAAACTGATTTAGTCACATTAGGCCTAGTTGGTGGAGTGACTGTTCTAGAAATATGACCCAAATCAACTTGGGAGGTAAACCACGGTCTCGAGGATAGTGGTCGCTCGGATCTAAATGTAGTAGGTTGTTTGACAATCGGTTGTTTGACGAACAGATTTGTAGGCGGTTTCCCCAAGATTGATGGTTTTTCAAGCTTAGTGTCCACACTAGGTCCTCTATTTTTCCTTAACTCGTTTTTCAACGCAGCTATAGCAAACACCTTTTCTTGAACTTGGGCTTTTAACGTCTCATTTTCTTTGAGCAATTCGTCTTGGGATGCCAATTTAGACTCTAGTAACTGAATTTGTTTCAAAAGATTATCCTTTTCAGCTTAAGAATCTAAAACTTTTTGATCTAATTTTCTTTCAAGAACAACGTTTGACTTTTCAAGTTTTTCAAAGTATGTTTCAAATTTGTCCGTTTTCTTAGAAAATTCAAGTTTGGCATCCTCAAGATCTTTTGATTGTTGAGCTACAATCGTTTCGAGCTCTCTAATCTTGGAATCAGAAGCAGTCAATGAGGCAGTTATAGGACAATTATCATGATGTTTAGCATTTTGAACACTTTCTCCCCCATTATGACTCACATCGGATGAATCAGAAGTGGTATTTCTATCATTCTTTTCCATCCCATGTTTGTCATAATTAGGTTCAAAATGCTCAATATGCGGCATATCATCAGCATATATGATGAGACTGCTTTTATACATAGTCTCATCTTCCAAATAGGGCTTAAAATGCATTAAATATCATCAAAATACCCAAATATATGCTTGTGTTTGTTGCTTGTGTATTTTAGGTACGGATATTGAGATAATGACAAAAGATCACAAGAATCATACAAAAACGAACACGGGAAACGAAGTCGCACAATGAACCAAGCCCTAGTGAAGACTTTCCCAAGATCAACCCTTGAAGATTTGAAGAATTATGAAGAAGGGTCCTCCAATTATGAAGAATTGACACTTTATACCCTTGTATCCCTATAATTACAAGTTTGGTCCCTAAAGTTTGTCAAAATTACAAAAAGGGCCCTTAACTTTGAAGAATTGGCAAGTTTAGCCCCTCAACAAAGCTAAATTGTCAACCAATATCATCCACAAAGTCAAATATATCATGAAGTCCTTCAAAGTACAAGAAATGACAAGTTTGGTCCTTTGAAAATCTCAAAATTACACAAAGGACCCTCAACTTTCAACAATTGGCAAAAATGGTCCCTCAATCATCAAGACTTGGCAAATTCAGTCCTCCAAAATGACAATTATACAAGTCTAGACCATTATCATTGAAGAAAATACCAAACCAGCCCTTGAAGAATTCAATTATGGCAAGAAATACCCCTGATTTTACTTTGTAAAAGTTTTTGGGCCAAAAATGTAAAGATGCAAAAGTTGACAAAGAAGGAAATGGGCGTTGATAGAATTAAAAGTAAAAAGACAAGAAGAAGGAAAACAAGGGACCAAAGCTGGCCAGACATGATTCTAACCTAGACCAACCAGCATCTCCCACGTGTCCCACTCAACCCTCTCCTCCAATCACAACCCACCAAAACTCCACCTCAATTTCCACTCACAATCTGTTATAACTAACCCTTAATTAATTATTTAAATTGAGCGGTTAACACTTATTTAAAAACAAAAACAGATCAAAAACATGTTCTTGGTGTTCTTAAGCCGATTTGGGTTTTCTTAATCCTGTTACAATTAGGCCTTGATGAAGTGCAGATTCATGATTAAGGTGGCCTTAATCACATCCCAACTTTCAAATAGCTTGCCACATCATCAACCAAGTCACATGTTTCCCCTGCTTTTTCACTTTGGAGAAGAAGACAAAACAGTAAAGCAAATCCAACGTCCCACTACAAAGCTTGAAAGTTAAGCTTATTGGAGACCTTTGATCAACTTCGCATGCTTGCCAGCTCCACAAACAGCCAAGAAATCTGTCACATGAAGCCAATCCTCAAGGGCATTTTTGGAAGATCAAGTAACTAGGGTTACACGTTTTTCAGCTTTCATAGTTCACTTGTAAGGCTATATAAAGCCACTTAGGCCTTCATTTTTCAGCTGCTTTTGGTTTTTCCTTTGTTCAAACACTTGTAAATCCTTTTTCTGATTAATGAATTTGAGTTAAGTGTTTTGAAGAAAGACCAAGTGCCATCTTTATTCTGCTTATTATTGTTCTTAGTTTATTGCTTTTGAAGTTTAAAACCTGTTTTCAAAAGAGGAGTGTGCACAAGTTTGCATATTTTCCTCATTTTCTTGATATTTTGCTAAGTCTTGTTCCAGTCTTGGAATTCTTGGGCTATAGGCCTGATCATAGCATCCTAACTGAGTTGGTTAAGGTGTGGTGAGGCTTATAACTTGGGGATAATCAAGTGTGGGGTAACAAGTTTGCATTAATCAAGATTTTTCCAAGTTTCTGATTTTTCATGTTATTGTGCTTAACCCTTGTTCAATCTTAGCAGGCTTTTTGTGGAAGCTTGTGCTTGTTCTTGCTAGCACATAAGCTCAAAATTCGTGGGTGTGGATGTACATCCATGAGGTTTGCATACTTAATCTACAAATCTGCTTAAATTGTGATTTTTGGTGATATTTGTATGAAACTGTTGTTCTTGTGAATTTTGTGGCTTGTTCTTGCTTGAATCTGTTTATTAGACTTGTTTTAGTGTTAATTGATGCTTGGTTGGCCTGAAATCTTGTTTTGCTTTTGAAAATTTTGATTTGAAAAAGTTAAAGGGGTGTTTGGGTCTACTGGTTTATGCTTGTAATCTGTTTTTGTGTTAAGGGAAAGTGTTGTTTATGCTTTGTATCTGCTATACCTTTGTTTGAGAGTGTTTTGCTGCAAGTTTTTGGGTTTGAACACTTGAATTGATCAATCTGCTATATAGACCTTGTTTCTGCTTGTTTTGACCTAGGATTTTGGGAACACTTAGTGTGTATGCATGCTTAGGGATAAAAGTGGTTTAAACAAAGTTAACATAACCTGTTTGAAATATTTGAGGTGTTGAAATTGGCTTGTGTGTCAAATACATCAGCAAAAGTAGAAAACTGCATGTGTAGTGTTCATCAGTAACTTTCATTGCTTGAATCTTGCTTAATTCTTTGAACCAGTTCATGAAACCTGTTTAGACTTGCTTATTGGAGATTATTATAGCTTTTGTGTGCATTTGGTTGAATTTGGCTGGCTGAATTGTGCTAAAACTGCTCTTGAATGCTAAACTGCTTATTGTTCATGTCTGTGCAATGTCTGGTGATTAATTGATTAAACTGTATCAATTGGGTGTTAGTGATTGTGTTATTTTGATTGTGATTGACTCCTTTTGATCCAAAGATCAATTGGGTGCCTTTGTGAAATCTGAATCTCCAAAAAAGTCACTAAAGACAAAAAGTCAAAATAGTCAAGCAGTGGGAAAAGTTCCCACTGCTCAACATCCAAAACTAGCCCATGCTAGTGCAATTTTGTCATCAGCTTATCAATAAGCTATTCTAGCTTATTCTGACTTGCAACAACTTATTTGTTGTAATAGATCTTCATTATTTGACCCATTTAAGTGAACTGGAGCTTATGAGACTTTGACCTTGACTTTTTACTAGAAAACCAACTTGTTTGACTTTTAACATAAGTGCTTATTTGACTTTCCAGCTTATTGAGTGTGCTTATTTGAAAAGTCTTTGGTTTTTAAGCTTAGTTTTGTCAAAAGAAATATTTTGCAACTTGAATCAGCTTCTGAGGTGGTCTAGATCATAAAAACGACTATTTTGTCGTTTTGTGAATAAGTTGTTGACTTGTTTCTGGCTTATTAAGTGGTCTTATTTGAAAATTCTTTTTGCAGAAGTCTTTGTTAGGTCAAAAGAAGGTTGTGTGTTAAATTTTAGCTTATGGCATCAGCTTATGGCTTAATGGGCCAAAAAGCCCATTAAGAATAAGCTGCTTATTATAAGTTAGCTTATTTAACATTTTCAGCTTTTGGGCCTTTGGAAAAAGTTGTTTAAAATCAAATTTTGAGTCAACCTATGCTTTTTGAGCTTATTTTGAGAACTTTTTCTTATTGGGCCTTAATTAAGCCCAATAAGGGACTGTTTTGGGTTTGGCCCATTTTCTAGGCCCAATAGGGGTATTTAGGTAATTTCACTTTCATTTCTGAGTTATTTAGGTTAAATTAAGCTAGTTTGCAAGTTTTTAGAATTTTTTATAATTTTTGGATTTTTAATATTATTTTAATATTATTTTATTATTAAAAATTAAAAGTCTGATTTTCTAGGTTTTTATATTTTTCCTAGGTTCTAAATACTTAATTAGGATTTTTGCAACTTTCCAAATATTTTTTAGGTCTTTTAATTATTTGTTATAATTAATTTAAGATTTAATTGATTTTAGGAGTTTTTAATTGTTTAAAAATAGTTTTAATTGGCTTTAAAATTTTGAAAAATAGTTTTTAGCTTAATTAGAGTATTTTGAGGTTTACAAACTTGAAAATCTTGTTTAGGGCTTTTTAATAATTAATTTTGATTTTTAGGGCTTTAATTAGCATTAAAAAGTCATTATCTAATTAATTAAAAGGTTTTTGCAAGTTTTGATTTTTTGTAAACTCTTAGAATATTATTAGGGATTTTTGGTGATTTTTAGAAATTTTTAGGTTTAAATTTTAATTTAGGTGGTTTTTACGACTTTACGTGTACGCCTTTTTAGACTTAGTTGAATCCGTCTTCATAACCGTCATTCTCTTCTAATCCCCTTTCTATTCTTCTTTTTCAAATATAATCACAAATTAATCCATATCATTACACACATAACACACTAGCCTCCTTGAGAACGAACTTAATTGGGTCATTCACACACGGTTTTCCTAAATCGTCGTTCTCACTTGCCCTATTTATTGCATCCTTTTCCTAAAGGTGTAGTTTTACTCAACATCATTTTGGCGCCGCTGCCGGGGAGGCGTGTTGTGTTTTGATTTGGCATTATTGTTTTTATACTAACCATAATTAGTATTTGTATTAGTAGCACTCTACTAATACGTATTATCGTTTTTCGGTTTTTGTGTGAATATTATTACTATATTGTATACGTAGAACAATAAATACACAAGTACTCCAAATACGTGAGAAATCACAACCTTGACTTGGGAGGTCATTACCCAATCATTGTATTCGAATCTCAAACCAAAGAAAAAGGCAAAAATAGATAAATACTTTCGTGAAGCTTAATCTTGAAAATACAAACTATAAGGTGGGTATAAGGCGGATATTATAAAATATATCCTAAGGAAAAAGGCTCTTAAGTGCTTCGCGCCGCCTCGTTTCCCCGCTTGCTTGTGAGTATTTGATTGTGAGAGTGAATCGAGGGTTTTGCCGCCCAAAGTATTACTAAGTATCATATATATATTTTCTTGGTTTCTATTGATTAAACCCTCTTGAACGATTTGGTGTTCCACCATCGTTCTAAAGTCATCGAAGGCGTTCACTCCACGTGTTCGTTTTCATTCCTTGAGGCTTCGTTAATCAAGAGATTTGATTAGTGAGGAGATTTGTGGACTTTTTGTCTACCTAATACATTTCACCAAGTTCCAAAAAGGTTAATACAATCAAAAACCACACAAAAAAATTGAAAAAATACAAAACACCAAAAAGAATCTTCTTTGCTCATCCCCTCGTTGTACGTGACGTTTATGCTAACTCGAAATCAAGCAAGACGTGCTCGTAAACGAAAGAACAAAACTCCCACTCCCAACAATTCTAGTGAGGAGTCTCCTATTGACGAACCCATTGTAAGAGAAGCACCAACCATGGCGAATCGAACTATGATGGAGTTACTTCAAGCACCCACCGAGGGTTATGGAGAGGCTATTGTGATTCCCGCTATCCTTGCGGAGAATTTTGAGGTTAAAACGGGTTTGTTGTCCATGATTCAAAACAACAAATTCCGTGGTGATGAGAAGGACAATCCACACAACCATATCCGCCAATTCAATCGTCTTACCGCTACTTGCAAGTTTAAGGATGTCTCTAACGACTCGATTAAGATGATGCTTTTTCCGTATTCCTTAGCGGGGCCCGCAAAAATTTGGTTAGAGAAAGAGCCACCCAATTCTATATTGACGTGGAAGGATCTCGTGTCTAAGTTTGTGAACCAATTTTTTCCGCCCTCTAAGACTACGCACTTGAAAAACGAGATTTCAAAGTTTTCACAAGAATTTAATGAAAGTTTTTCAACGGCTTGGAATAGGTTTAAGGAAATGTTACATGAATGTCCTCATCACGGTTTTTCCGATTTGCATCAAATTGACACGTTTTACAATGGACTTAATGATCATGAAAGGGATTATTTGAATGTCGCCGCGGGTGGTAATTTTTTGTGTAAAACGGTTGAGGAAGCTTTGGTGATAATTGAAAATAGATCTAAGGTGTATAGTCCTCGTAGCACGTCTAGTGTTCGTAAGGCTTCGTCTTCGGCTTCACCTTCTTTGTCTAATACCATCGATGCTTGCCAAATTGAGGCAAACTTGGAAAATAAGATTTTTGATAAGTTGAAAGGACTTTTGATTGAGTTTAAAGTTGGTGAACCAAGTGCTCCCGCTACGGCTAAAGCGGTTGAGGTTTCTTGCATGTATTGTGGTGGAGGTCAAGATTTCTCCGAGTGCATTACCAACGGTGGTAACACTTCGAGTGCCTTCGCGGCCACGGGAAATTACAACCAAAACGGTCAAGTTTCCCGCTCTAATCAAATGACTCCACCGGGTTTTGGATCAAATCAAAATGCTAACAACTATCGCAACAATCAAGTTGGTTTTAAGAACAATTACAACAAGGGAAACTATGGGAATCAAGGGGCTAATAATCAAGTTTCAAACAAAAATGATTTTCAAAATAAGAACAAAAGTTTGCAAACATTGAAAGATCTTCCAAGTGAGTTTGTTGAATATGCTAGTGGGAATGATGCTAGGTTTGACAATATTCAAAGAGAAATAATTAGCCTAAGATCCGAGTTTAAAAACGACTTGAAGAAAGAATTGAAAAATGAGTTAGCAAATGAACTTAAAATCCACACCAACAAGATGGAAGGAAATGTCACTAGGTTGCAACAAAACCAACAAAAAATGGAACAAGGGCAACATGAGATTAAACAAGAAATGCTTAAGGCCGAGAAAAGGCAAACCGAAGCCGTATTGAGGCAATCTAATTTTGAAGATAAAATCTCGTCTATGTTTGAGGAAATAATGTGTAAACCGTCGTCAAGTGGTCTTCCTAGTAACACCATATCCAACCCTAAGGGTGAGATGAAAGTGATTACCACACGTAGTGGTAAGACACTTAAGGAGCCGATTCCTCAACCAATTGCTCCTACGGAGGAAGCAATTGAGGAAGAACCCGAGGTGGTGGTCCAAAAGGAGCATGCCCCAATCCCACGAAGTACCGCTCATACCACACCTACGGTTGACCCATTACCATCATTGGAACCCGAGATTCCAAAGGCTATGCCTACTATGTCTCAACCCACACCACCTTTGCCCTATCCATCGAGACTTAGGAAGGAGAAACGTCAAGAGCGCGACAATTACCAATTTGAGCTTTTTATGAAAATGTTTCGTGATTTGCACCTTAATGTGAGTTTCGCCGATGCTTTGGTCATGATGCCTCGATTTGCCGCTAACTTTAAGAGTATGTTGAACAACAAGGAGAAATTGCACCAATTGTCTAGTTGTTCGTCGGTTTATCTTAATCGCATACCTCAAAAAGTCGGTGATCCCGGTAAATTTTTGATCCCTTGTGCAATCCAAGACATGGAAGAATGCTTCGCCTTGGCCGATCTTGGTGCTAGCATTAACTTGATGCCACTTGCAATCTTCAAGTCGCTCAATCTTCCTAATCTTACTCCTTCACTAATGTCTATCGAGTTGGCCGACCATTCCACAATTCCCGCATGTGGTTTGGCGGAAGACGTTTTTGTGAAAGTGGGGAAGTTCTACTATCCCGTAGACTTCATTGTTGTTGATATCCCCACGGATCCTCAAGTTCCTCTTATTTTAGGTCGTTCGTTTTTAGATACGTCTATGGCTTTGATCGATGTGCATGCTAGAAAGATCACCTTACGTTTCAACGACGAGGAACTTGTTATAAACGCAACTCAAAACTCTCAAATTTCTCATGTTTATTCCGTTGCAACCATAAACCTCATTGATATGATTGACGTGGTTTGCGAGGAATTTTCACAAGAAGTTCTAGGTTTTGGTGATGAAGAAACTAGTGGCAATCCCACTATGTTGGATCCAATTCTTGATAATTCGACACCAACCTTCACTCCTTTTGAAGGTGGTGGTTTTACGTTGGAAGAATGCAATGTTCCACGTACTTGTGACGAAGACCTCGACAACGATGAGGACTTCTCGATTATCAAGGATTTTCTTAACGATTTCCCATTTCCTCCACCCGAGGAGGTTATGAGTATCGAGCCCAAATCTTCACTTGAGGAACCACCTATTCTCGAGTTGAAAGATTTACCTCCTCACCTCGAATATTTCTATTTGGAGGAGGACGACAAGTTGCCGGTTATTATTGCGAAGGATCTTTCGAATGATGAAAAAACCGCACTTGTCGATGTTCTTAAGGCTCACAAAGGGGCGATTGCGTGGAAGTTATCCGACATTAAGGGAATCGATCCCAAATTTTGTACCCACAAAATCTTAATGGAGGAAGATTTCAAGCCAACAATCCAAAGTCAAAGGAGGGTGAACCCCAAAATTCACGACGTCATCAAAAAGGAGGTCCTTAAACTCCTTGACGCGGGAATGATTTACCCTATTTCCGATAGCCCTTAAGTGAGTCCTATCCATTGTGTCCCTAAAAAGGGAGGGATGACCGTTGTGCCAAACGATGCCAACGAGTTGATTACCACTAGACTCGTGACCGGATGGAGAGTGTGCATTGACTATCGTAAGTTGAATGAAGCCACTCGAAAAGACCATTTTCCCTTGCCCTTCATGGACCAAATGTTGGAGCGTCTTGCGGGAAACGATTTCTATTGCTTTTTAGATGGTTTTTCCGGTTACTTCCAAATTCCCATCGATCCTCGTGATCAAGAAAAAACTACGTTTACGTGTCCATATGGAACGTTTGCTTATCGTAGAATGCCATTCGGACTTTGCAATGCACCGGGAACTTTTCAACGATGCATAATGGCTATTTTTCATGATATGATCGAGAAGACGATGGAAGTCTTCATGGATGACTTTTCCGTGTTTGGTGATTCCTTTACTTCGTGTTTGTCAAACCTTGAGAGAATGTTAAAACGTTGTGAGGAAACCAGCCTTGTGCTCAATTGGGAAAAATGTCATTTTATGGTTAAGAGTGGAATCGTCTTAGGGCACAAGGTCTCGAAAGCGGGGATTGAGATAGATCAAGCTAAGGTAGACGTCATCGCCAAATTACCTCATCCTAAAACCGTCAAGGGAGTTAGGAGTTTCCTAGGCCACGCGGGCTTTTATCGACGATTCATCAAGGATTTCTCGAAGATTTCTCGACCCATTACACATCTTCTTGAAAAAGAGGCACGTTTTGTCTTTGACGAAGATTGTGTACGAGCCTTTGAGATCCTTAAGAGGAAACTTACCGAAGCTCCCATTCTTGTTGCTCCAAATTGGAACCTCCCCTTTGAACTTATGTGTGATGCAAGTGATTACGCTATTGGGGCCGTTTTGGGGCAACGTCATGAAAAGCACTTCTTGCCTATCCACTATGCTAGCAAGACGATGACCGAGGCTCAACTTAAATACACTACAACGGAAAAGGAGTTCCTTGCCGTGGTGTATGCATTTGAGAAATTCCGACCTTATCTCGTCTTGACGAAATGCATAGTGTATACGGACCATTCGGCTATCAAGTATCTCATGGCAAAGCAAGATGCTAAGCCGAGATTACTTCGTTGGATTCTCCTCCTTCAAGAATTTGATCACACCATTGTTGACAAAAAAGGAGCCGAGAATCTAGCGGCCGATCATCTCTCTCGTTTGGAAGATCCTCACCAAAGTGTTTACGAGCCTAAGGAAATCACCGAAACATTTCCGCTCGAGACACTTGGTGTAGTGAATTCTAAGCTTGATTCTTCTACCCCATGGTTTGCGGATTTTGCAAATTACCATGCGGGTAACTTCATCGTTAAGGGTATGACGACTCAAGAAAAACGAAAATTCTTTCGTGACGTCAAGTTCTACTTTTGGAACGACCCTTACTTGTTTCGAACTTGTGCGGATCAAATCATCCGACGTTGTGTATTTGGCACCGAAGCTTCTAACATCCTTAGAGCTTGCCATGAGGGACCCACGGGTGGTCACCACGGTGCTAATCTCACGGCTAAGAAGGTGTTTGATGCCGGCTTCTTTTGGCCTACTATTTACCGAGATGCACAAATTCTTGTGAAGTCTTGTGATTCATGCCAACGACAAGGAAAAGCCTCACAAAAAGATGAAATGCCACAAAATATCATTCAAGTATGTGAAATCTTTGACGTTTGGGGTATAGACTTTATGGGGCCGTTCCCATCATCTCGTGGTAATAAGTACATCCTTGTTGCGGTTGACTACCTATCTAAGTGGGTGGAGGTAAAGGCCTTGCCCACCAATGATGCTCGTGTGGTAGTTAAGTTCTTGAAAAGTTTGTTTGCTAGGTTTGGAACCCCTCGTGCGATCATAAGCGATCGTGGAACCCATTTTTGTAATGACCAATTCGAAAGAGTCTTAAGGAAATATGGGGTTACACATCGTCTTTCTACGGCTTATCACCCACAAACGAGTGGGCAAGTCGAGGTTTCAAACCGAGCTTTGAAGAGGATCTTGGAGAGATCCGTAGGGGAAAACCGACAATCTTGGTCGGATAAGTTAGACGATGCTTTATGGGCCTTTAGGACCGCTCATAAGACGCCCATTGGGTGCACTCCCTATAAGCTTGTGTATGGAAAGAATTTTCATTTGCCTATCGAGTTAGAACACAAGGCTTATTGGGCCCTAAAGCATTGTAATGATGATATGGAGACCGCGGGAAAACACCGGAAAATGCAATTAAATGAATTGGATGAATTGAGAGACATTGCTTATGAAAATTCATTGATTTACAAAGAGAAAACTAAAAAGTTGCATGATTCAAAAATTAAAAACCGGGTTTTTAACATTGGGGATCAAGTATTGCTTTTTAATTCAAGATTGAAAATATTTTCCGGTAAATTGAAATCCCGTTGGTCCGGTCCATTCACCGTGACTCAAGTATTTCCATATGGGACCATCGAGCTAGCTTAAAATGATGGTCCTAACTTCAAGGTGAATGGACATAGGTTGAAGCACTACTTTGGTGGGGAAGTTCCATCCTTGAACTAACTCGACCAAGTCACCTTCCCCAATGATAATTAGTATTGAGGGGATCGAGTCGAGCTCATGACTCGGTAATAAAAAACGAGGAGCCTCGTGGGGGAGTCCCATGCTTATCCTATGTACATATTATCGCTTTCTTAGTCTAATGTAGCTTACGTGTGGGGATTTGTGCCCTTCCAACCTTTGTTCCATGGTTGTTTGTGATATGTGGTTTTTAGATCATGATCTTCACGATTGGAGCCTCTCGTGTTCGTTTTATGGGAGCACTCGATCGTTTGCTTTGGAGACATTTCTCAATATCCATGATATATCCTTTTGATGTTCTAACCTTAGGTTTTTAGCACACCTCATAAACGGCTATTACTTATTGGTTACACCCTTTCCATGCTAGATTAGGCATTCGACTACGTCTCTAGTATGGGGGTGTTTGCACCCCTAGACTCGAAACATTGAGGATAATGTTTAACTTTAGTATGGGGGGGTGAATAGATACTTGCCTTGCCAAACCCTCACGCTTTCCAAAGTTTATCTTTTTGTTTATCATTTTTGTTGCAAAATAAGGCTAAAAATGGCCAAATTTTAAAATTTTTCTTAGTTTTTATAAGTGTTTGAAGACATGAATGTAGGTTTTCCGATGGCGAGAATAAGAGTAATTTTTGACTCGACCGTGCGTGTTGAGCACTTAGCTTTGATTCCTTAACTACACATTATGCTAAACGTAGAATACTCGTATTCTTTCAAAAACTCATGTGTTCTCGTTGTTTGCTTATTCTCCCTTCGCATGTAAATATTTTTTGCTTAATAAATATTGACTTAGCGGTTTAGTTGGGATTGTTGGGTTTCTAGTCTTTTCTATAGCTTCCGTGTAATTAAATTGGGAAGACATTAAGGTATCGCCAGCGTCACGGTTTTGAAGTATTGGCACCCTAATAATCGAAAGCTTCACCCAATAATAAGATTTCAAGTGCTCACCTAAATCAAGCAAACAATTTGAAGCCCCACAAGGCCTAAAATCTATGCAAAAATTGAAAGTGAATCAAGCCTTAATCTTCGAAGCTTTAAAGATCCAAAATTCGCCTTAGCGTGAGGATATACGTCTTTGGCTAATAAAACCACCGATGAGGCGGATAATAAAAGGCAAGGCAAGACCGAAGTCATAATAAAAGCTTCATGGCGAAGTTGAATAAAAGATGGAGGTAAACCAAAGATAATAAGGCCCTTCCGTTAGGGGGCGTATAAAAGTCTTGGTAATAAGTCTCATGTTCAAAACCGTTATAAAACCGTGTTTATCGATTCTTCTTGTCAACTTAATTTTTTAACATCGTCGTCTATTAGGAAGGGTTATTTGATGGTCTTAGTTACACCGTTAGGACTCTATTTTTAGACCTAAATCTCTATTATCGCATAAGTCAAACGATGTATCCTCGTGAAACATTCAAGACAAAATAAAATATAAGAGATACAACTTAGGAATAATGGGAGGATAAGTACGTGATTAGGGCATATGAGTAGTGTTAGCATTACTAACTTATAATGACAATGATCTCGTTGCACGCTTAGCATGGAATTGGAGTGAAAATCGAGGATGATGAAATTATTTCTAACAAAGCATTCACGTGTTCTTATTTTATGAACCTAAACGTCCCATTTTGCGATGAAAATCATACATTATGTCTATGACACAAGTAGTAGTAATAGTAGTAGTATAGCTAGTTTATCATTTCAATAAAGTGAATAAAATGAATTTTGGAGATGCTTTGATACTTTATTCTAGCATTGCGTGAGGGCACGGCAATGGTTTAGTATGGGGGAGTGATGAGACTGCTTTTATACATAGTCTCATCTTCCAAATAGGGCTTAAAATGCATTAAATATCATCAAAATACCCAAATATATGCTTGTGTTTGTTGCTTGTGTATTTTAGGTACAGATATTGAGATAATGACAAAAGATCACAAGAATCATACAAACACGAACACGGGAAACGAAGCCGCACAATGAACCAAGCCCTAGTGAAGACTTTCCCAAGATCAACCCTTGAAGATTTGAAGAATTATGAAGAAGGGTCCTCCAATTATGAAGAATTGACACTTTATACCCTTGTATCCTCATAATTACAAGTTTGGTCCCTAAAGTTTGTCAAAATTACAAAAAGGGCCCTTAACTTTGAAGAATTGGCAAGTTTAGCCCCTCAACAAAGCTAAATTGTCAACCAATATC
Organism: Glebionis coronaria; assembly: GCA_025667525.1. Lineage (NCBI taxonomy): Eukaryota > Viridiplantae > Streptophyta > Magnoliopsida > Asterales > Asteraceae > Glebionis > Glebionis coronaria. The sequence goes on along the minus strand of CM046882.1, from coordinate 275,873,077 downwards.
ATCCACAAAGTCAAATATATCATGAAGTCCTTCAAAGTACAAGAAATGACAAGTTTGGTCCTTTGAAAATCTCAAAATTACATAAAGGACCCTCAACTTTCAACAATTGGCAAAAATGGTCCCTCAATCATCAAGACTTGGCAAATTCAGTCCTCCAAAATGACAATTATACAAGTCTAGACCATTATCATTGAAGAAAATACCAAACCAGCCCTTGAAGAATTCAATTATGGCAAGAAATACCCCTGATTTTACTTTGTAAAAGTTTTTGGGCCAAAAATGTAAAGATGCAAAATTTGACAAAGAAGGAAATGGGCGTTGATAGAATTAAAAGTGAAAAGACAAGAAGAAGGAAAACAAGGGACCAAAGCTGGCCAGACATGATTCTAACCTAGACCAACCAGCATCTCCCACATGTCCCACTCAACCCTCTCCTCCAATCACAACCCACCAAAACTCCACCTCACTTTCCACTCACAATCTGTTATAACTAACCCTTAATTAATTATTTAAATTGAGCGGTTAACACTTATTTAAAAACAAAAACAGATCAAAAATATGTTCTTGGTGTTCTTAAGCCGATTTGGGTTTTCTTAATCCTGTTACAATTAGGCCTTGATAAAGTGCAGATTCATGATTAAGGTAGCCTTAATCACATCCCAACTTTCAAATAGCTTGCCACATCATCAACCAAGTCACATGTTTCCCCTGCTTTTTCACTTTGGAGAAGAAGACAAAACAGTAAAGCAAATCCAACGTCCCACAACAAAGCTTGAAAGTTAAGCTTATTGGAGACCTTTGATCAACTTCACATGCTTGCCAGCTCCACAAACAGCCAAGAAATCTGTCACATGAAGCCAATCCTCAAGGGCATTTTTGGAAGATCAAGTAACTAGGGTTACACGTTTTTCAGCTTTCATAGTTCACTTGTAAGGCTATATAAATCCACTTAGGCCTTCATTTTTCAGCTGCTTTTGGTTTTTCCTTTGTTCAAACACTTGTAAATCCTTTTTCTGATTAATGAATTTGAGTTAAGTGCTTTGAAGAAAGACCAAGTGCCATCTTTATTCTGCTTATTATTGTTCTTAGTTTACTGCTTTTGAAGTTTAAAACCTGTTTTCAAAAGAGGAGTGTGCACAAGTTTGCATATTTTCCTCATTTTCTTGATATTTTGCTAAGTCTTGTTCCAATCTTGGAATTCTTGGGCTATAGGGCTGATCATAGCATCCTAACTGAGTTGGTTAAGGTGTGGTGAGGCTTATAACTTGGGGATAATCAAGTGTGGGGTAACAAGTTTGCATTAATCAAGATTTTTCCAAGTTTCTGATTTTTCATGTTATTGTGCTTAACCCTTGTTCAATCTTAGCAGGCTTTTTGTGGAAGCTTGTGCTTGTTCTTGCTAGCACATAAGCTCAAAATTCGTGGGTGTGGATGTACATCCATGAGGTTTGCATACTTAATCTCCAAATCTGCTTAAATTGTGATTTTTGGTGATATTTGTATGAAACTGTTGTTCTTGTGAATTTTGTGGCTTGTTCTTGCTTGAATCTGTTTATTAGACTTGTTATAGTGTTAATTGATGCTTGGTTGGCCTGAAATCTTGTTTTGCTTTTGAAAATTTTGATTTGAAAAAGTTAAAGGGGTGTTTGGGTCTACTAGTTTATGCTTGTAATCTGTTTTTGTGTTAAGGGAAAGTGTTGTTTATGCTTTGTATCTGCTATACCTTTGTTTGAGAGTGTTTTGCTGCAAGTTTTTGGGTTTGAACACTTGAATTGATCAATCTGCTATATAGACCTTGTTTCTGCTTGTTTTGACCTAGGATTTTGGGAACACTTAGTGTGTATGCATGCTTAGGGATAAAAGTGGTTTAAACAAAGTTAACATAACCTGTTTGAAAGATTTGAGGTGTTGAAATTGGCTTGTGTGTCAAATACATCAGCAAAAGTAGAAAACTGCATGTGTAGTGTTCATCAGTAACTTTCATTGCTTGAATCTTGCTTAATTCTTTGAACCAGTGCATGAAACCTGTTTAGACTTGCTTATTGGAGTTTATTATAGCTTTTGTGTGCATTTGGTTGAATTTGGCTGGCTGAATTGTGCTAAAACTGCTCTTGAATGCTAAACTGCTTATTGTTCATGTCTGTGCAATGTCTGGTGATTAATTGATTAAACTGTATCAATTGGGTGTTAGTGATTGTGTTATTTTGATTGTGATTGACTCCTTTTGATCCAAAGATCAATTGGGTGCCTTTGTGAAATCTGAATCTCCAAAAAAGTCACTAAAGACAAAAAGTCAAAATAGTCAAGCAGTGGGAAAAGTTCCCACTGCTCAACATCCAAAACTAGCCCCTGCTAGTGCAATTTTGTCATCAGCTTATCAATAAGCTATTCTAGCTTATTCTGACTTGCAACAACTTATTTTTTGTAATAGATCTTCATTATTTGACCCATTTAAGTGAACTGGAGCTTATGAGACTTTGACCTTGACTTTTTACTAGAAAACCAACTTGTTTGACTTTTAACATAAGTGCTTATTTGACTTTCCAGCTTATTGAGTGTGCTTATTTGAAAAGTCTTTGGTTTTTAAGCTTAGTTTTGTCAAAAGAAACATTTTGCAACTTGAATCAGCTTCTAAGGTGGTCTAGATCATAAAAACGACTATTTTGTCGTTTTGTGAATAAGTTGTTGACTTGTTTCTGGCTTATTAAGTGGTCTTATTTGAAAATTCTTTTTGCAGAAGTCTTTGTTAGGTCAAAAGAAGGTTGTGTGTTAAATTTTAGCTTATGGCATCAGCTTATGGCTTAATGGGCCAAAAAGCCCATTAAGAATAAGTTGCTTATTATAAGTTAGCTTATTTCACATTTTCAGCTTTTGGGCCTTTGGAAAAAGTTGTTTAAAATCAAATTTTGATTCAACCTGTGCTTTTTGAGCTTATTTTGAGCACTTTTTCTTATTGGGCCTTAATTAAGCCCAATAAGGGACTGTTTTGGGTTTGGCCCATTTTCTAGGCCCAATAGGGGTATTTAGGTAATTTCACTTTCATTTCTGAGTTATTTAGGTTAAATTAAGCTAGTTTGCATGTTTTTAGAATTTTTTATTATTTTTGGATTTTTAATATTATTTTAATATTTTTATTATTAAAAATTAAAAGTCTGATTTTCTAGGTTTTTATATTTTTCCTAGGTTCTAAATACTTAATTAGGATTTTTGCAACTTTCCAAATATTTTTTAGGTCTTTTAATTATTTGTTATAATTTATTTAAGATTTAATTGATTTTAGGTGTTTTTAATTGTTTAAAAATAGTTTTAATTGGCTTTAAAATTTTGAAAAATAGTTTTTAGCTTAATTAGAGTATTTTTGAGGTTTATAAACTTGAAAATCTTGTTTAGGGCTTTTTAATAATTAATTTTGATTTTTAGGGCTTTAATTAGCATTAAAAAGTCATTATCTAATTAATTAAAAGGTTTTTGCAAGTTTTGATTTTTTGTAAACTCTTAGAATATTATTAGGGATTTTTGGTGATTTTTAGAAATTTTTAGGTTTAAATTTTAATTTAGGTGGTTTTTACGACTTTACGTGTACGCCTTTTTAGACTTAGTTTAATCCGTCTTCATAACCGTCATTCTCTTCTAATCCCCTTTCTATTCTTCTTTTTCAAATATAATCACAAATTAATCCATATCATTACACACATAACACACTAGCCTCCTTGAGAACGAACTTAATTGGGTCATTCACACACGGTTTTCCTAAATCGTCGTGCTCACTTGCCCTATTTATTGCATCCTTTTCCTAAAGGTGTAGTTTTACTCAACATCAATATACATCATAAACAACATTACATTGTACCATGTTTGCAGGCTCTTCGTCATAAACGGGTAAGGTGTCATCAAGAAGGATCTCGTGAACATTCCCTGACGTGCCACTGGTATCATGTTGTCCTTCCGATTCCGTGCTCTTGCCATCGTTAGGCTCCAAGTTGTCAACCGTATGACCATTCTCCTCTTGCATCTGCAGCATAGGTTCTTGCACTCCATTATCATACATTTGCTGAAGTAGAGATCTTTCATAAATTGAAGACGAGACCGATGTCATGAGTTTCAATATTGTATCACGGAAAACTCGAAGCTCGGTATGTGTATCTCGAAGAAAAGATTGGCAAATCACTGAACTTTCAGACTTGATGATATTGTATTGGAGGAAAGGCGTGAGTTGTGTCACAAGAGTCTTATAAGCAAGTGCCGATGCAGAGTGATTGAAGTTTTCATTGTTGAGTTGCTCAGCGAGTTGGGTCAAAATGGTGAATATTGAGTCGATGAATATATGACGATCTTGTCCAAAGATGGTCACAAATTCGCTCCCTCCTTAAAGCCGTGAAAGAGTTACTAGATGATATTGAAGCATTTGAAATGAATTTATACCACTTTCTCTAGCTTTTTCTTGCATTCGATGCAAGTCTCCCTCTTCAAGTGTCGAATTTAACGATTCCATTGAAAATCGAGGAAAAATGATGTGGATGTTGTTGTTTTCAGGATTTTACAATTCAAATCGGCTCAAAAGTTGTTGTCGGCTCAAACGATTATGAATTAAACCCGATCAAAAATCCGTAGTCGCTAAAAATAAATCCTGTCACGTTGACTCGTCACTTTGTCTTCAAATCCGTAATATCACAAAATTTTTCCAAAATAAAAGTTAATATCTAAAAATGAAAATTTTCCAAAATAAGAATTAATTTAATCTTAAAAACTTTCTAAAATTAAGGAAAAAAAATAAAAAATAAAAAGATCTGATTTTGAAAATGTGAGATGACGCTAGACACGTTTTGACAAAAAGATGGGAACACGTGGCTCAAGATACTTCACAAACTTTCTGTAACTCACCACCTACGTGGCTTCCACCCACGAAAAAGCTTAGATATCGCCGCCCCTTTATTTACTCACTCTTTGACTTTGCCAAAAATAAAATTTAACACACAGTCTGTTTTGCTTTTCCCTTATGTCTCTCTCTCCTCAAAAAATCTCTCTCTCTCAATCACAAAAAACCGATAAACAAATCTCTCCCTAGTTTATGCCGCCTCTCCCTCTTCCAACAAATCTCAAAATCACAGATACAAAATCACAAACACAAATATCAAATTACAAATCCTCCGTCGTTTTTCCTGACCCGCCACAACTTAATGGATACCATTAAACAACTCTAATGAATATCAAAACCGGATCCCAAAGCAGATACAAAAACAAAACAAAACTTACACCTCGAAACAAATTGACTCAAGGACGAATCGTCAATATCTCTCTATGGGGGTCTCGGGTAGGTGGTTTTTATTGTTTTCTATGTGAGTCTTGATCTATCATCTGTCGAGTCTTTCTGTCAATGTTTGATGTTCGAGCCGTGACGTGGGTCTGGTGGAGTTTGATTATTAATCAAAAGTTTTTTGAGTCTTGTGGTTGGGTGGTCTGAGTGTCTCTGTGCGAGAGTCTAGGTCTTTGGTGAGTCGAGAAAACGAGGGGAGTCGAGTGATGTGAGACGTTTGTGGGTCTGTTGAAACAAGTGTGGGTTGTGGATTTGGGTCTGGTAATCGAGTTTGTTGTGGTTGGGAGTCTCATTATGGTCGTTTGAGTCTGTGAGTCAGATGAGTCGAGAGTAAGTCAGTTTGAGGATGATTGTGTTGGTGTTTGTTGTAGTCGTGAGGTGTTTTTGTCGAGTCGAGAGACGTGGGTAGTTAGGATACGAGAGAGGGTTTGTGTTTTTGTGAGTGTGACGTCCGAGAGTCGAGGGTTAGGGAATGTGCAGTTTGGTGATGTTGTTCGAGGGTGTGGGTTCGAGGGTGATGATTCGAGAGGGTGTCAGAGTCTAGAGTCTTAGGTTTTGTGCGAGTCGAGTGTTGTTTGAGGGTCGTTATATTTGAATCTTGTTCATTCGGAAGAATGTCGATTCGGAAGAATGTTCATTCGGAAGAATGTTCATTCGGAAGAATGTTCATTCGGAAGAATGTTCATTCGGAAGAATGTTCATTCGGAAGAATGTTCATTCGGAAGAATGTTCATTCGGAAGAATGTTCATTCGGAAGAATGTTCATTCGGAAGAATGTTCATTCGGAAGAATGTTCATTCGGAATAATGTTCATTCGGAAGATGTCGATTCGGAAGTTCTTTGATCCGGAACTTTTGGTTCGGAAGAAACTGATTCGGAACTTCTTTGATCCGGAACTTTTGGTTCGTTCGGAAATTGTTCGTTCGAAACAATATGAATGGAAGAACAGTTATGTTGGGACAGTTTTGGACAGGTTTGTAGGACAGATCTCGAGACCCTATTGAATTAAAAAGAAAAAGAAAAGACAGATTCGATGGACAGAACTCGAAACCCAGATAGGATAAAAAAGGTTATATAAAAAACTGATTATAAAAAATTAAAATGGTTATAAAAAAACTGATAAAAGAAAACTAATAATAAAAAATTAAAATGGATCTTAAAGAACTGATATGAAAAAACTGATTATAAAAAATTGATTTTTGAATAAAAATTTGTGATTTTTATATAAAATAAGTAAATCAAAGATTTAATTATGATTTAAAGCATAAAAACACAAACTTTTTATAAAAAATACAAACTTTTTAAGATTTAAGCGTGATTAAATCAAAACCCATCAAAATCAAACAAAAGAAAAACAAGAATAAACCAATCTAACCAGGCTCTGATACCAGTTGAAGGTCTACGTAGATACTTGGCCTATTCTACATGTTGGATCGGATTGATAAAGTGGGTTGATTAATTGATAAATATAAAGAAGATGAAAAGGATGAGAAGGAGATGAGGGTGTAGAGAGAGAAAGGAGAGAAAAGAGAAGAGTAGAGAGAGAAAGTAAAGATTGAATATGAGTAAAATGGAATCACCAACCCCTCCTAACATGCTAGGAGGGGTATATATAGCCACCCTACATGTGGGCTATATGGACTATATCTTTACTAAATAGATCACGAGCCCATTACATAATTATCGTTGGAGCGACCGATCCTTCATAAATACGTAAAAACGTATTTCCAACATCCAACCATATTGCCAATGTCACTGGAGGAGGAGAAGGAGGTGCTTGGTTTTGCTGCTGATTGTTGGCAGCCTGAACCTCAGCCCTGATGTCATTCCTCAGTTGAGGAAGCAAAGCTTGCATTGTAGCTTGGATTGCTGCATTGAGTTGCTCCTGCTCGCGTGTGAGAACCATCTGACAGTATAACATAAAATACATGATTAACTGATCAAAACATAAAATATATATACATGAAAAAAATTTATACCAATAAATCAAGAGAAAATTTTTATGCAAGAAAATTTGTACATGAATGCATGATGCAGTTTTATGAAAACTTTTGAATGCTCGAGAGTGAACGCCTATGGTCAGTTCACACAAAATAAAAGACATGGCCAGGGGACGCCTATGGGTCGGTCCCAAATTTAAAAGTTTCGATAAAACACATGCGACTAAATAGGGCCAGTCCTGTACCAACCATTACTTAATCATAAACCTGCGACAATGACATATATATGCATGCATGAAAATGATGAATGCATGAAAACCGACTGTCAGTTCTAGGAAGACCATAGTGACTACCCACTAATCATAGGTCATGTTTTGAGAGCCTACAGGTCGAAGCCTTGGCTCTGATACCATAATTGTAACACCCTATTTTAATAAATGGAATGTCACGCGTGATTATGGCGTGTCATCAAAGCATACAAGGATAAATGTCTAAAACATTACATGACCATAAAAGGAAATACCGGAATCAAACATCAGTAGTCCAAAAGTAAAGCTCATCACATACTAACATAAGTACTGTAAATGAAAGGACTAAACAATGTCCATGGAAAGAGTATCAAAGTATAGATAATGCATAAAGTAAAGAAAGGCTAGAAAGCTTCCAGTCCATATGTACGTACGCTTAAAGTCTACGAGC